>CM046875.1:474892333-476143585 GCA_025667525.1 Glebionis coronaria | reverse complement strand
ATATCTTACAAATAGTATGCTATTAAATTAAGGGAATCTTGCACAAATATAAAGCATACTAAAACATCAATTTCTTTTAGTAGTAAGATACAATGGAGCCTTGCAAACATCGTGGCGGTCTTTTGGGCCACAAAAAACTTCTTCATTACCCAACAACACCACCTCCTAATTTTGATCTATTTCTTCATACGGAATTTAGAGTCATTAAAATAAAAAAAACGGGAGCAAATTAGCAAAGCCTTTTTCCTGACAAAAAAGTTCCAAAAATACCTACGACACAATTGGTACTACCTACTCCTTTTCTATCCCATTAAATATTTCTATTCAATCAATGCTATTATATTTTTACTTGACTATTTTTATTCCATGCAATTCTCAAAATTAATATTTACATAAAAATAAACCATATTAAATTTTTTTTAAGAAACCATGAGTAAATAATATGTTGGACGCCAAATAAAGTTACTTGGCCCATTATCTTATTCATCCCAAGTCCAACACATTAGATATAACCAAACCTAAATCCAAATTAGGGGTATACAACTTTTTAACCTAATATTCCCCTGTGCAGTCACATATTCACCACTACCTCAATACTTGCAGCCAATTGTTCCATCTCATCTCTATGAAGAGTCAATTCATATCTAACCTCAGAATCGTCATCCGACTATTTCTTTATCAAAAACCACACCCAAATCAAAAACATCTTCACAAATGGTCAAGAACATCACGACATCTAGAACTTGTATTAAGGCCTCAGGTAGGTCTTGTCATGTTTGTATTTTCGTGTGTTTGTTTTACCGAATCGAAGATGAAATACAACTAAATTGTTGCTATTATGTGGCCGTCTTCATTATAGATCGATGACGGGCTTGACATGTTTCGAATAGATATGGTATTTACATATCTATGATAGATACGAATGAAGCATCACACTGAGATCTTCATAGTTTTATTTTGTTTTCTCGTCTATTTTTAGATTGATACCTTTCAGTGTTTTGCTAATGTGGATCGTTGATGATGGGATGCTGACCCGATTTCTTATGTGTTGGTTTCCTTACGTTGGGGTTGATTATTTGCTAAAAAGTGGTTTCTTATGTCGGGAGAGTCACAGGTTGGACGTTGGTTGGCTCTTACTGCGGTTTTGGTGTATCAAAGTACATATTTATACTTATGTTTAAGTAACTTAAGAATATGGAAAGCTATTTTTTTGTAAATGAGGATTGTTTATTATGTTATGATTTGTATTCCTGAAACCTCTTTGTATTCCTGAAACCTCCAGGATGATTTGACCGATCATATTTATGGCATCATTTGAGTCGTGAATTGAGTTGAGGCCTTTAATAGTGAAAGCAATTAACCATAAATACTGCCCATTCAATGATAGGACTGAATCTTTAGATATAATAGATTAATAGGTTATATGTTTTTGAGAGCCTATAGATCATTAATGATGTTATTAATACATGTACTAAAAGAATTAGAAGCCCTATGGTTGGTTTGATGGCTAAAATTATAAGGGGTTTTCATGATGATGGGGTTGTCCTGAAAATTAGTCATCTTATCTTGGTCATAACTAAATGTTTTGGGTGTTTCTTAAGTCTAAAACAAAGTAATTTGAGTCTAATTTCTAGAACAGGACTTATTTTTCTTTTAAAGACCGGGAAGTATATTTTTATTTTTACAAGATCAAGTGTCAAAACTGGATTTTCATTCTTAAATATACTGTAGTGTACGATTTTTAATTCAAAATATATAATGACTTATTCAGTTATTTCTGAGTATGTTAATGTTTATATGTTTAGAAATCTCCATTATTTTTTTCATGATTTTTTGGAGATGTCAAACTAGGATAATTGGTCTCAAACTGTCTGTATGTTCTGCCACATCAGAATCTGGACTAATTTTGAAAATATAGGTTAAAGGGGTAACTTAAAATTCGATTTGCTTAAGCCCAATCATAGAATCCTATTAGACCCATATGGGTACCGTTGTGATTTTTAATAAGAAATATGAGTTTCTTTTAGTTGGGCTTCTAACTTGTGTAAGTTGTCTTACATTAAAAGTAAAATCAGAATTATAGAAACATCTTGGTTAAGTAGTGTCACCTAAATGATTTATGATAACTTGAGTAGTAAGGGTCTATTTATGGTAAATAATTTGTATAAACATGATTTGTAGATCCAGCTATGCGTGTTTGATCTCCCTTTCGTTTGTGTTCGTTCTCTTTTAGCGTATTCGTTAAGGTACACATATTATGTCCTTTTAGTAAGGACATTCTAATTGACTTCTGGTTACTTTTGTTTGATCCTTTGATGCCTTTGATATGATCCCTTATGTTATGCTTTTGATTTCGATGATGTTATTATTCCCCTTTGTTCGTTATGCTTCATATGCCTCTATTTGTAATTTGTTGGTTGCCTTTGTCATCTATTTGAAATATGTTGTTTTATGTTTTCTTTGCCCGAGCTATTTGTAACTAGTCATGGAGGTACCATGACCATGTCATTGATGCACCAATGACGTGACACTATCTATGACGGTGTGATTGGTCCACAACGTTCCCTTTCGTGTACACATTTATTATGTTATTATGTGTGTGTGTGCGATAGTCATTGAGCTAGTATACACATATGAATTTGTTTCGCAGGGGGCGTATGGATGCATCGTAGGTACTGTATTTCGTTTTGATTAGTGAATGGTTTTGTGTGTGCAATACACCCCATATCACATTTGGTACATCAGGAGTTGCAAATCCTATGTATATTTGGGATAGCTATATGTTTGTAGGTTTATTCATGTATGATGTTTAGACATTCTATGGGCTCGTGGGTAATTTCCTTTGTTATGTTTCATTTTTTACCTCTTTGATTATTCCTACTATATTCCCTTGGTCTATATATATCATATGACCTTTTTTGGCAAGTTCTCATGATCTGTTTCGTTCATCCCTTTGCTCTATTATTATTTTTATATTATATATGTTCACTGAGCGTTAGCTCAATCGTGTTTCCTTTTTATGTGGCATGTATTAAGTGGGGATCTAGGAAGTGAGAGTGTGTTTTAGATCTTACCTTAGAGTGTAACACCCCCATTTTACCTTTACGCAGCGGAACATAAATCGGGGGTTTTACTTCATATAACACAAGTCATAATAATAGAAGACAACTTAAAAGGGTGATTAAATCAGCTTTCTTTATATATCATTAATAATTCAGAGTTTTACAATCTAAGGTTCCCAAAATCTAGGTTCATAATTTCAAGCTTGTGCCTCTTCATGCCATCCTTATACTGCTCCATGCTATCAGTCATCATTTATCTGAAATATATGCTTAAAGTCAACACAAAGGTTGTGTGAATTCATAGGGTTTAAACATGTTTTGAATACAAGTATATCATCCGGGTTACAGTGTTATACGCCCACATAAAATAGTCATCATACTGCACTATGCTCATGACCCCGCTGCTAGACAATATCATAACCAACAAACTGCCCTTATAAGAAGGAAGTCTGCCAGACTATCCTTAGTTTAGCAAAATAAAGTGTATCTGTTAGCCAAGGTAGGAACCTTCAGCTGCTGGCAAGCGCGACTTGCCCAGATAGGGGATGTCAAACCCCAAATAGTACTATTCACAATATTAGCGCTCATTTTCAAGAAATGGTTAGCGGTTCACGATTAAAAAGGAACTTAATGGCAATAGTAAACATAGTGTCAATAATCATACCATACAATTTTAAAAGCACTTGTATTCCAGTTTTAGCATATATCCCCCTCACGGGTTTTCATATCATTTATAAAGCATTTAAAAGTGAGGCTATGAACTCACATTATGTCCATAGAATCCGAGCTATAATAAGATACATTTCATTCACATATAAACAGCTTGATCATACAAACCACAACTTGGTCTCATAAAAAACATCTTGATCTCACACAAACTTGGCTTAATACATTGTGTATAGTATCAAGTATTTGATTTTTAGTTCAATATTGTTAAGTGTTAGTTATATATTCTTTTATTAATATTTGGTTGTAATTCTAGCACCATTGTTTGGTCCATCATACTTAGAAGCCATTCTATAAACGTTTGAGGAGCGAGGGCACTTTAAATCGTAAACCCAACTACTCAGTCAAAACGTAATATCGAAATGGAACATCTTTGTACAAAGATCCCTACTCACATGATACTTTCATTACTTCCTCATATTCATGAATAATCTTCTCTAGTTTCAAAATTGGCAAAAATAGCCCTTTTAGTTATACTTTGGTATAATTACACTTTTAACCCTTAAAGTATATAGTTTTAGTATTTGCATTTTAAACCCTCAATATTTAACCTTGGGAACTCAAACTTTCCAACATTTGTTATTATAGATTTAACTTTCATATAATGACACTTTTGGTCCAAAATGTTAAATAGTTTCAAAAATGATAGTTTTAGTCCCTATACTTGTAAAAATCATATAACATTCTCAAAAATGGACCAAATGATTTAGGATTTTAAAACTAAGTTTCAAAACAATATTATAATCATAATAACATCATTTCTTCAAAGTTATAGCTTTTGAAATGGGTTTTTTCTTATTATTACATGTAAATTACAAAACTAGGGTTTAAAGACATTTTTAACTTATAACTTTTATTTTAAATGATCAAATGCTATAATTTCTTTTAGATTATCTTTCTAACATCTTATTAACAGTATAAAAACTCTAAGAAAGTAATATAACAAGATTAAAGTATAGCTAACAAAGTGATTACCTAGGTAGCTCCAAAATGGCTCCTAATGGGGCATATGGACTATATCTTCCTCATAACTCTTCAAGAACTCCTAGAACTTCTTCCAAAGATTGTTACTGATTTTAGGGACTTCTTAAGACTTTAATGGAGGGTCTATAATATAATTTTTAGGCTCCTATTTATATTATTTCCAACCCTTAAGCTCTAAGTTTTGCCCCAAAACGTGTAAGAACCAGGGATTAGTGACTAATGAATCCTAGGAAATATCTATGAAAGTCTAAGAATGAGTCATGAGGTCTAGGATCAAAATATCTATGTATATGGTTCATATTATGTCACGGCTAGAAATGATAAGAACAAGTATGTGTCATTGACAAGTAGGTGATGCACCTACTTGTAAAATATCTCCTAAATATATATATGATCTGATCCTATGTTTAAATTTAGGAGGGAAAGGGTTTTGAATATGTTTTGGAGGGAAAAACCTAAACCGGGTCCTAAATTAGGGCTTGTAACTTGTAACTTTGTAATTTTGGTGATTAATGTTTTAGGAATGTGATTAGTGATGGATTAGGGTTTAATTATGGTATATACATTGTAATTAAGAAGTTTGGGTCTTTGGTTTGATGTTTAACAAAGGTATAAAGTAAAATTAGGAAGAAAACCTAGGCGGATTAGGGTTTCTAATGATTTATGGTTAAGTCTTAGTAAATGTGATTATCCTTTAATTAGCTACTGATGTAAACTCAATTTATACATCCTACATTTTCCTTAATATGTTCATGAAGTCCCTACTTTGGTTTTATTAAGTTATTCTAAGTAAACATGTCCAAAGGGTGAAAATACCCATTTTCACCTAATTTACAAGCCATGCATTGAAATATTGTACCTTGTGCATTAGGGTACTTTTACATTGTCTTAACATAGTCTTATAACCTTAATGAAGTCCTATAAATATTCATAGACTTGTCCAAAAAGAACTAGGTGATGATTCCATGTAGATTTCTTAATATAAGAGTTTATAGGTTATTAATCCTAATGACTTTCTATCTTGGGTAATTAGTGTTTGTACTTTTATAAACACTTATTATAGGGCTTATATTTTATGTTTATGACTTCTAGGGATTCTACATTCTTAGTTTAAGGGTTTGTATATATTGATCATATTCTAGCGATAATTATGGGAGCTTAAGATCCTATGCTTTGATAACTTGTACCTTATGCTTTACCAACTTGTAACTTGACTTGAAATAAATGTATATTCTTAATATGATATATAGTTGATTTTTATAATTTAAGGCAAAAGATTAGACTCTAATTCAATGTATAATAGATCTAATATGCTAATCTTGGTTACTAGGTCTTAATTTATAATTAGCTTTGGATTAGGGAATATTAGTAACTTGTGATTAATTCTCTTTCCTTTATATGATAGATTGTAATTATTATATCATTTTTTATACTTGTACATGGATATTATGTAATTACATTGCTTGAAATATTGTTTACCAAGGGTTTCTAGGTGGTGATCTAGACTATTATGTACAATTACTTGTACTTAGCTTTGAATGGTTTGTTCTTACCATTCTTAGGTATTATTATGTTTTCAAAGTATAGTTTACAACTTGTTTATAATCCATAATGACTTATTCATATGTATTCTCCATTTATAGTTTAGCATTCCTGAGTTTACAACTCATTTTATAGGGATTCTAGGGTTTCTAAGGGAATTTAGGACATTATTGTTACATTTGAGATGTTCTTATTAATATTGAACTTATTAGATCACTTTTAGATCATAGACTTGATATATACATTGTATTGACAACATATAGGAATATGTTATAATGGCAGTTCAGGTTGTGAGAAACAGTTCATCTTACCAAGTAAGGTATAAAAAGCAAAAATTGCTAGCCAAATTTTCATACTCATATAATCATAGATTATAGCATAGATGTGAAATTTATGAGTTTTCATACTCTCTCCCCCTTAAATAAATCTCGTCCTGAGATTATAATGGTAACATAACATATCAACGGCAAACATAGCTCTTAGGTGTTCTAATTCATATATCAAGAAAATAACTTTACTGTTGGTATTTAGTTTTAAATCAATCTTTTCTATCATCATTTTTATCAAAAATGGTTGTATATGAAATTTCATTCATATTTTAGTGATCAAGATCATTTTATTATCACATAAGATTTTAGTTTAATACCAAGTGGAATATTGAAAACATACCAGTTAATCACATAAATCTTCCTTAGATTCCAAAATACGAAAAAGATTGTGATTATTACTGAGTTCTTTGGGAAACTCAAGTCAATATGTCACTACTCAATTCAAAATCTTGAATTGATTATCGCATTTTTCAAAATCAATTTGGGTAATTGATAGAGAAAAGATCCTTTTCAACTATATAATGTTTAATATGGTGTAGTTTCTCATTTACAATGAGAAATTTTCATCAAAATAATCTCTCGGATTATCTTAAATCACCATTTAATCCAACAGATACTTAACATAATTCAACGTTCTACGAAGCTATATTATAATATAATCTTTCTAATAGTTTCATGAACTAATTTGAGTTTCGTAAGTTGTAAATCTCCAACTTTAGCCCAGCAAATACGTAAATGGCACTTCTTTTGATAGAGTGCTTCAAGTAGTATTGCTTTGATTCTAGCATGAAAAAAATTGTTATACGGGAAAACTTTTCCAATGGTAAGTGTCCTTTCCAAAACTTATAACATATACATGGATTATGTAGTTTAGTATTTGGATAGTTCTTCCACTTAACACATTAGTATACTTATTTAAGTATAACACACAAATTTTTTAGTATACTTTTAGGATCAAGATGTGAAATACTTGTCACGATCAATAGATTATTTCAATATAATCTTGTCAGTGTTTCCATATTATCAATTTCCTAGATAGGAATAAATCCTGCAGCTCTAATAAGATAATTGACAATGATCCAGATGGCATCATGTCTACTTGAAGTAACAAAATCCTCATTGTTCTTTCCTATTTCCATGGAGGAAATTCGGATTGAACTACTAAGTCAGATGACTTAATATTCTGCTTTATTTCTAAAAGCATAATATTAGGATTTTAGAGTTTCTTCAAGTTGAATAGAATACTTCACATTCCAAATTGTAAATCTAAGACGAACATTGAGGTACTTTTCTAATATAGTAATACACGTAATTTCTCACTTAGAATTCTAACGTTTTTTTAAGTCCACACTTTTCTTATATCGAATCTCTTTAATTCCATTTATAAATTCTCGCTAACATAAAAATGCGTCCAACTTTATGCAAGGAAGAAATTATAAATTTGGTGATTTATATTTATTTATTTGACTGAAGAAGCGTCCTAATTCAATCAAATAAATAGAATGTAAATCATTGACTTAGAAATTTCCGACATAACACGAGAATAGACAAATATTCTAGCATTTGACATATTTATCATACCCTTAAAGTTCCTAATCCAACGACCTACTATGTTGAAAATCCAATACCAGATGGTGTAAAGTCTTGTGTGATGCAGAGTGCATTTTCTTCACAGAACAAGATTTACATTATATTCACTGTAGATTGGATTCTAGTTTACTTCAATTTTATAGACGTTCTTTCACTACCGAGTTTACGCTTAAGATTTTTCTGATTTTTGCACAGGATTGTGCTTCATTACCTTGTTCATCAACTTTTGGGATATGTTAATGACTTCTTCCAATAATTTGGGATTTTTGGAAGTGGTAATCTTTCTTTAAAATCTTTGATAAAATTCCTAAACTTTCCTAACAGAATCTTCTGATGAGGTCTTCTTAATAGAATTTCAGATGAAATTCCATGATAAAATCTTCGGATGAAGGCTTTTATCATTCTACGAAATAGGATCTAACTCTACTAACTCTTGAAATTTCCTCGTGCATGTCTCAAGATTAATTCCTTTTATCATTAGTTAGCGGAGTTCTTCTTTCATCTTCTCGATAAGAAATATTTGAAATTTAATCAAGCGATCTTATGTATTTCTTTTATCTCTATGGGTTGAGTAAAAAGATTTTACCAAGATAACTGACGAAGTGCTATCTTCTTATAGCAAACTTCATTTTATAATTTCAGATACGATAGGAAACTGAATTGGCTCTTTCAATCCAACGGGTGATACTAATAGCATCTTTTCTTCCTTGGATATCAAAAACTAACTTTTCATCGAGTCTTCTTCCGAATAATACTTCTTATTGACATTCGTCAAACACTTTTTAGGGTTTAGAATGAGGGGAAAGAATAGAAATAATTCAGAATCCAAGCTATACTCACTATCAGGAAACATTTGTCACATATGTATATGTTAGGACCATTGGAATAGTTATTTGTAATAGGTAGACTAGGAGGTATGTAGTTCCTCCTGGTCATAGTAGTAGTAGGAGCAAGTCGTGATCCTGGTCTTATAGAAAGTCAAACTTTATTATTTAGTTATTATTCTGTTAGGATATGCATGAGATATGTTAGGAAAGGATATGCATATCAGTTTTACACGTTTTGGTTAATGATGTATTAGGGTTTCCTTGTAGTATAAAAGGAACCTTAGGCAGAAGGGTTTTACACACCTTCATCAAATATAATTATAGTTCTTATTAATATTAGAAATCCTTAGAAAAGGATCAAGTCGTTATAGTTATTATGTTCTTCTTATTCATAGTATTTGTATTCCGCACTTATACTGTGTGATTTATATAGAGTCTCTCTGTGAATAGACTTGTGATTACAGAAGTCGTTCACCGTTCTTGACAGGCTGCAAGATCCACATCTAGTGGACCCAACAAGTGGTATCAGAGCCTGGGAGAGTCTCTGTAACAAGAAGAATCAATTTTTCTCATTACTAACATTTTTTTAATTATGTCTGCCTCAAGTTCTACTCAAACGGGAGAAGATAGTACCCCTAAAACTCAGCAACCTCAGCAGATCATTGCTACAGTTTCCAACACCAATGGTAAGTTTCCTCTTCTGAAAAAGGACGAGTATGATAGCTGGGCGATGAAGATGGAATGTTGGATCACCAACACTGATCAAGATCTTTGGAAGATTATTCTAAATGGAAACAGCAGGAAGTTGACTGGAAGAGACAAGAATGGTAATATTATTCTTCTTGACCCTAAAACTCATGAAGAAATCATAGCTGTTCAGAAGGAGATCAAAGCAAAAACTATTTTGCTTCAGTCTCTTCCTGATGATCACATGGGTGACTTCTATCATCTGGATGATGCTAGAGAAATCTGGAATGAAATAAAAGCAAGGTTTGGTGGGAATGAGGAGTCAAAGAAAATGTGATGATCCATGCTGAGAGATGAATTCACAGACTTCAAGATCTCAGAAACTGAAGGTATCCATCAAGGGTATGATAGGTTCCAAAAGATACTAAGCCAGTTGAATCAACTTCGATCGAAACCTGATGATGGTGATATCAATGCAAGGTTTCTTAGAGCCTTACCCTATGGAATCAGGTGGTAATCTATCTCAAAGCAAAAGGTGGGCTTGACTATCTTAATTTTGATGATTTGTTTCATAAGCTCAAAACCTTTGAGCCTCATGTGAGGGGATACTTAAGTGATTCTTTTCCTACTCCTGCTAACTCTGCCTGTATGAGTTCTATGGGATCTAGTCCCATGTCCTATGCTAGTAGCCCAAGCAATACTGTGTCTTCTCAACATACTTTTCAGCATACTTCTATTCCTGAACCAAAAGCCAAGTCTGGTAGCATGGTAGAAGCTGTTCTTCACTCTTTTGTTGCTGACGTTGATGCTCAACAGCAACTTGCTTTTGATGACTTCAAACAGGTTGATAAAATCGACCTGGATGAAATGGATCTCAAATGGCAGATGGCCATGCTCACTCTTAGGGTTCACAAGTTTGAGAAGAAATCCGGTCGAAAATTTAATTATAACCCAAGAGAGCCAGCAAGGTTTGACAGAAGCAAGGTTAGATGCTATAACTGCCAACAGCAAGGTCACTTTGCAAGGGAATGCCCTAGCAAGCATGACCAGGAGAAGAGCAGATATTCAGCTTTCAAGATTCAGGAGGTAAAGGATGACAAGAAGGCGTTGGTGTATGTTGACTCTATGGTCAACTGGAATGATCATCAGAATGCTACCCTGGAAACAACTGAACCTTCTACTGACGTGTTTGCAATGATTGCTGGGAATCTGTCTGATGCCGAGGAAGCAGAAGATTTTGCTCTTATGGGCATCTCACCTTAGGTACAACATTTTCCTCTTGGTTGTCATGATAAATATTCAGAATTGTTGTCTCAATATAATGACTTAAATGATCATAATGATAAGTATTTTTTAGAAGTTCAAGCATATAAGGCTTCTTTAAAAACATTGGAACAACAAAAGAGGTGGCTTCAAGATACTCAACGTGAGTACGAGGATAAAATTAGGATACTGAACATTGATTTAGAAAACACAACCAATATGCTTAAATATACTGAAAAGGTAAAAGATGTCAGTATCAAAGATAAACAAGACATGAAGGAAAAATTAGATGCTACACTTCTAAGATTTGAAAAATGGAAAAAGGCACCTAAGAATCTTTCAAAATTAATTGATAGTAGTATGTCTGGTAGGACTAAAAGAGGGTTAGGATTTGATAAATATATTGATTCAGAAGATGTGTTTGATTTATCTTTTTCAAGTGTCTTTGATCCTGAAAAGGAGGAAGAGGGAACACCTAGCTACAATAGGTTTAAACCAGCAGCAGAAATGCATGATGTCCCTCCACCTCTTTCAGAAACTTTCATGCCTATTACTAGGCATAATGACTTGGATGGATCATAGATGCATGAGTCCCCAAAAAGTTCTACTAATACTAATGACTTTGTCTCATGTACTTTCAGTGACAAAGCCAGTGACTCTGCATCATGTGGTTCAAGTGAAGAGTCGAGACCTGCAAGTTCCAAGTCAAATGACCATGCTGCTACTAGTGCTAGGAAGAGTGAAGAGAGAGTTGCTTTTACTTCAACAGTGTCTAGTCCTGGTTTATTGAGTCCTAGGAAGAATGTTTATCCTAGAATTGTGTGTAATAAAGTTAGCAGTATGAAACAATGTCATTTTTATAAAAGGTCGTTAAAAACATGTTTTGTTTGTGGGAGTGAATTTCATTTGATTAAAGATTGTGATTTTTATGACAAACATTCTTCTATATATCAAGCATTTCCTGCTCCTGGTCCACCAGGAGTTGTTCCATATTCTTCTAGAAGACTAAACCCATGTGCTCAATCTTTTTCTTCTTCTAGAAGGACCTCTCCATTAGTTTCTGATCATTGGAGAAACACTGGATTAATACCAAATAGACCAACCAATAACTATTTTCAGAATTTTAATCCAAATTATGCATTTAATTTTGACCACATGTATTTTGGGTTGGGAAATCTGGGAACTGCTGTTAAGCCCTCAACAGGTTGTTCTTGGTCAAACAATTACACCCATATGATGAATAGGCAACCTAAGAACAACGGTGGATCTCATCAATATTCTTGGCTATCTACTAAAGATCCACAAGGCAGGCTCAAACCTGAAAAGGTTTGGGTCCCCTTAAGACACTAACTTTTGCATAGCTCTTTTCTTGTTGTTGTAGGTTACTCCATACCAAGATCCTACTCTAGGAATTGTTGATAGTGGATGCTCTAGGAGCATGACAGGAAATAAAAGTCTTCTATCTAACTTTGTACCATTTCAAGGCGGAAAGGTCTATTTTGGAGAAGGTGAAGGACGGATCACTGGCAAAGGAACGATTCAGACGCCTAATCTTATTTTTGAGCAGGTCTACTATGTGGAAGCACTTCAACACTTCAACTTGATATCTGTCTCTCAGATTTGTGACAAGAAGCAGTTTGTCCTCTTTACGGATACTGATGCACTAGTGTTATCCAAAGACTTTAAACTCCCGGATGACTCACAGGTTCTGCTCAGAATCCCTAGAAGACACAACCTCTATAGTATCAAGCTGAATGAAGTTAATCCTACTGGTCAACTAGCATGTTTGGTTGCTAAAGCCTCAGAAGATGAAGCCACTAAATGGCACCGACGGATGGGACATGTGAACTTCAAGACCATTCACAAATTAGCAAATCTGAACTTGGTCTCTAGTTTACCTCCTAGAACTTTTAGAAATGATATCAATTGCCTTGCATGCAGCTAAGGCAAACAACATAAAGCATCCTTCAAGGCCATTACTGCTCTCAGCCTTATAACTAAACCATTTCAGCTACTACATATGGATTTATTTGGTCCTACCTCTATTAGGAGCATTGACAACAAACAATTCTGTCTTGTGGTAACTGATGGGTATAGCAGGTTTATGTGGGTTTTCTTCATGGCTGCCAAGAGTGAGACCTACTCAATTCTCAAGGACTTTATTACACTTATTGAGAATCAGTTGTCCAAGAAGGTTAAAGGTATTCGATGTTGTTAATGCAAGTGATGTCTAAGAACATTATTAGTGTTAACTAATCTTTCTTAGTTTTGATCACATGACAACACATTTAGTGTAAAACACAAAACGAATTATTTAACTAACACTATTATCAAGGTAATAATCATATCACTAACCTTTCTTAATCATACTTAGTGATCATCAAAATGATTATTCTTAAAACTCACTTTTGTTAATATGAAAAAAGACTTTTAATAAACTTTCTTTTTTAGAAAATGTTTTATTAAAATGGAAAATGAAAATTTGAAAATAGCATATTCCAAATGCTGTTAGAATATCCTTTGAAGGCTTCAGATACCTCAGATATTCCTACCCCACTAAAAGACAAAAAACAGAGCATACTCTAGTGGCGGTGCCTTAAGTAGCTACGCGGTTCCTTAGCGATATGGAACCGCCGGGCTAGATAAGGTACCGCGCACAGTAGCCGTTATATCCGCTATACTTTGTCTCCTTTAAATAGTGGGTCAAATATCATTTTCCAACAAGCCTCTTGGACGTTTTTCTCAGCCCCCTTTCTATTTTCTATAGCATAATCATTAGTAAATGATCACTTAAAGTATTAATGATGTTTACATATGATTATCCTCTTGATCCCCTCCTTTACCTTGTCCAATGAGAAGATCACTCACTCACTAGTGTTGTGATAAAGATGAATCTATGAGATAGTCATATTCATCATGATACCCTTTTTGTTTTAGGTCAATCCATTGTATTTATGAATACTTGGACTAGTTGTGTTCATCCAAGTTATTTGTGGATACTTAGATTTGTTGCGTACATCCATTGCATATGTGTTTGCTTGGATTTGTGTTGTGTAAATCCAAGCTACATGTGTGTACTTGGATAAGTCTAGTTGAGTTGTAATAGATTTGATTAGTACTTCTCACTAAACTATAAAGTGATGTGGTTGTGTCTTGTGAGTTCTCACTAAACTTGAAAGTGATTAGTAGTTGTGTTGTGTGAAGTTCTCACTTAGCTTCAAAGTGAAGAGTCGTGAAGATTGGTTCTAGCTTTGGATTAGAACTCGACATCTAGCCTTGTGTCATAAAATGGTGAAGTAGGCAACGTCGTGAAGATTGGTTCTACCTTGAGATTAGAACTCGACATCTAGCCTTGTGTCGTTAAATTGTGAAGTAGGCAACGTTGTGTAGATTGGTCCTAGCTAAAGATTAGGTCTCGACATTTAGCTTAGTGTCGGAAAATAATGTAAGCAACGATGTAAGGTTTTCTCCGCCGAGAAGGGAGCTTGTGGATATAGTGGAAATCTCGAGTAGGTGTACTCGAGGAGTGGAGTAGAAACGAGGATAGAGCCTCGTTGTCGAACCACTATAAATCTTGGTGTCTTCCCACTAGGTTGTCTCCTTCCTTACTCTTTACTTATTTCATTATCATTACACTTACCTATTATCTTTGCTAGTGCATTTGAATTGAACCTGATGATTGATAGGTGTGTAAACACCCATCCTTTTTACCACTTAATTACAATAATAACCGAGCCAAAACGTGTATTTTATGTCATTTATGTCGGAATTATGCGTGGTTTGTGTTTTTGTTGTGATTTAGGACGAAAAGGTGAAAAGTGGAGAAAACACAGGCATTTACGGGCTTTTATTGAAGAAAAAGATGAAAGACGAATTCAAGAAGTCAAGAGTGCAAAAAGAACGGAAGTCCAAGACCAATTCTGAAGATTTATCGAAGAAAAAGTCAAAAGACGGAAGTTTACTAAAAGCCGAAGAACTCAAGTCTTATTTATTGAAGAATTAAAAGACGAGTCCAAAGAAATCCCGAGCCAAAAGTCATTAAAGTCCAAGATTAAAGAAGATTAAAGGCTTAAGGACCTAATGGTGCAATTAAGAGAAAATGAAGGAGGGGAGGAAGCTTCCTAAGCACCCCTTAATCCTCCTCTATATATAGTTTAGACTAGAAACATTTCATTCTTGTTGGCTAAGGTGACAATTAGTCTTCCACCTTTTAATTACTTGCTCTTTAAATTCATGTCATTTTAAATACTTGTCTTGCACTTTTAATACCTTTTAATTCCAAGTAAGTGTTCTTTAATTTTCTTGTTTTAATCTCTCATTCTTCCTTTCTTTCTATGCTTTAATCTTTGTTTACATGCTTATTGTGTTGCTTAATTGATTAAAGGTTACATTTTTATGCTTTTGATTGTTTTGGTTTATTGATTCTTATAGCTTATTTGTGTTATCTTTAAGTTTCTAAAGTTTTTATAAAAGTTATTTTCATATAAAATTTGTTTTCGTAAACCTTTTTCATTTTGTGTTTTTAAAAGTCTTTAAATTTCAGTTTATTAGTTTTACTTGTACTTGTTTTGATTAGGATTTTAGGTGTGTGCTTATTTGGTTTATAGCTTATTAGTTGTGCTTATTTTGTGTTCTTCCTACTGTATTCCGATCTGATCAATCGGAAAAGGGTTTGTAACATTCCGATCAAGGGTAAGTTTGATATTCCGGTCAGGTCTAGTGACAGCATTCTGATTGGGAGACCACTTCTTATTCCGATCAGGGTTTGGTTTGTAACATTCCGATCTGGGGGTTTTTGCTTGGTATTCCGATCAGGTCTAGGGACAGCATTCCGATTGGGAATTCCGATCACATTCCGATCAGAAAGGTAAGTGCATTCCGATAGCATTCCGACGAGGCCATATTCCGATCAGGAGGTGAGAGTACATTCCGATCATCATTCTGATGGTAGGTTTATTTTCTATTTTTTTTCTTGTTTAATTTTTAAGTTGTCATTTTAATACTTTGTCAAATTTTAATTTTTGTCACGCTTTTAAATTCCCGTCATTTAGTTATTTACTTTTCAAAGTTTTTAATATTGCACAATTTACGTTTTAGTTAGATTTATTTTAACGCCTTTTAATTAAACGTTCATTTTATTTACTTTAACGTCAATTTACTTTAATTGTTTTGCAATTTTAATATACTACAACGACACAACTTTTGTTCCACCAAAGAACGACTGAGTCGCATAGTTAAACCAGATCAATTCGAAGAGACATACTTAAACGAACTGAATCTTTTTGATTAGGCAAAAACCTAGTTATTAAATGGCACCGCTGCCGGCTCTTTTCGTAAAGATTAACGGTTTTCTGTGAGAGACGCGTTGCTTTTTGGGAGCCGTTCACTTGTGAGCGTTATTTTCTTGCACAAAAATTTTCAAAAAACCATAAAAATTAAAAATTGATAAAAATCCATAAAAATTAAAAATTTCAAAAATCCAAAAAGATTTTATTTTTATTGTGTATATATATTGTCTTTGTGTTTGGTATTGTTTTCTTTTGTCTTTGTAGGGGTATGCGTACTAGATCTTCTAACTATCAAGAGCCCGAGACTCGAGAAGCTTTAAGTATGTCAGGTGTTAACAACAACAATAATCCACCGCACCTCAACAATAACCACAATGTTCTCCCACAACCCGATCTTCGGACAATGGAGGAGCTTTGTCAACCTACCATGTTTGGACGAGGAGGACCGATTGCGCCGATGCAAATCACGGCTCCGGAGTTTTCGTTGAAGCACCACATGATTCAGCAAGTGCAAACTAATCCATTCGCCGGAATGCCTGATGATGATGCCAACAAACACCTCGACAAAGTTCATGACAATCACCCAAAGCATGAAGTTGCCTGGTGCCACAATGGATGTTCTTCGCCTTCAACTCTTCCCACATACTTTATCACATCACGCCGAGAAATGGTTTGATCGTCTCCCGAAGAATTCTATTCATACTTGGGATGACATGACTCAACGCTTTTTGTCGCGCTACTTTCCACCATCCATGGTCACGAGCCTTCGCAATCAAATCAGTGGTTTCATGCAAGATCCCGATGAATCTCTTTTTGATGCTTGGGAAAGATATAATGTCTTGATTGATCGTTGTCCAAACCACAACATGCTTCCAGTCACATTGATTGATACTTTCTACAACGGATTGACTTTTCGAGATCGTGATACGATTAATGCAGCCGCCGGTGGCACATTCATGAAAAGGAGACCCGAGGAGTGTAGAGAGATAATTGAGAACATGACTACTCACCACAAAAACTGGGATTCCTCCGCTTCTTCAAGGAAAAACCCGAGAGTCAATGTCTCTTCTACTTCAGCAAACCCTGATATGACCGAACTCACCCGCATGATGACTGAAATGAGCAAAAGTATCTTGCTTCTCGCTTCAAACCAACAACAACAAGTTAAAGCGGTTGCACCTTCTTGTGAAACATGCGGCGGTCCTCACTCATACACCGATTTTCCTTCAACTCAAGGAAATCCGGAAAATATGTATGCAGCTTATGGTAATTATTCACCGGAAAATTACCAAGCTCGACCTCAAGGGGATAGAAATTTGCTGAGTTACCGGTCAAACAACTACCTTTCACCCGGTTTTTCTACTCAAAACCAAAACCCCGCCAACAACTACCATATAAGCAACCAAATCCCACCAAGAGCTTCTAATCCTTATCACCCACCCACTCAACAAGCCCCACCCATTAACCCCCATGTTCAAGCCATCATGAGAACCCAAGGTGAGAAAATCAAGAATCTGCAGAGCCAAATTATCAATCTGAAAGGAGATATCACCAAGCAAGGGAATAACCTTAGATCCGAGCTTCGAGATAATATTCAATCCTCCTTTAGCAATCAAACAAATGATTTGAAGAATATGCTTGCTAGTTTCTTGCCCTCCGCTCAACCTTCTTCTTCGAGTTCTCTACCTTCAAACACCGTCACCAATCCGCAAGCAAATGTGAGTGCTATTACTACCCGTAGTGGAGTCACCATCGTAGGACCACCTATCCCACCCCCTTCATCTACACCTCCTCCACCACCATTTATCCCTACTCCTCCTACACCTAGTATTAGTGCACCATCACCGTCTCCGCCTCGTCATGACGATGTACCTAGGAAGGAACCTTCAACATCTCAACCTTTACCACCTTCACCTTCACCACCCAAACCCAATATCCCTTATCCTTCTCGCTTAGGCAAGACCAACGAGCTAACCAAGAATGACTGTCAAGTGTCGAGCTATGTGAAGATGATCTCTCAAATAAACATCAACATTAGCCTTGTTGAAGCACTTGTCCACATGCCGAAATTTGTCAAAGCATTCAAGGAATTGCTTAACAAGAAGGAGAAGTTGATTGAGCTCGCCAACACACGCTTAAATGAAAACTGCTCTGTAGTTATTCTTAAAGAACTTCTGGAAAAGCTTGGAGATCCCGGTCGTTTTGTGTTGCCATGCATCTTTAAAAAACTGAAGAATTTACTGCCCTAGCTGATCTCGGGGCCAGTATTAATCTTATGCCTTTGAGTGTTTAGAAAACACTATCATTACCCGACCTTACCCCAACAAAGATGACTCTTGAACTTGCAAATCACACTCTCGCTTACCCCGTTGGTATTGCCGAAGATGTGTTCATCAAAGTTGGCACATTTACTTTCCTGGTCGACTTTGTCGTTGTTGATTATGAAATGGACCCTCGTATTCCTTTAATACTTGGTCGCCATTCTTGAGAACCGGACGAGCTCTAGTTGATGTTGCCGAAGGTGAGTTAATCTTAAGAGTCGGGGATGATGCACAAGTGTTTAAAATAGGGAAGCTTACAAGCAAATCCTATGGACGAGAATATGTGAATATGATTAATGTGCTCGATGATTTTGTCATCTACAACAATCCTCTATTGGAGTCTTGCAATGATAATCTACTTTTTCATGATGATGTGGATGATTCTCTCTCCAGTTTGGAACCTTCTCCGATTTATGATTCTCCACCGATCTTCGATGCTTATGATGATGATTCTAGCTCTGATTCGGATGATTATGATGACCTTACTTCTGAGTATCCCGATCTGCCCACATATGATGATTTTGATGAGGCCGATACTCTTTTGAGTGATTCTTCACATGATGAAGATCCTCCGCCATCACTCGATCCTACTTTGGACGACTACTCATTTGAGGAAGACTTTTAAACTTTTCTCAATACTTACTTCCCTCATGAGAGTGATGCACCTCCTTTGGACTTTGAAGATTATCGTCTTGATCCTACTATGGATTTGAAGAAAATTCTTTCAAAGGAGAAGAAACCGGTCGACACCAATATCCGCAGCACATATGATTTAACACCTCTTTGTCCACCTTCTGAGGACGAGGTTGTGCATCTTCTTCGCGGATCTTCTTCACATTCTGCTGAGCCGTAGTGCTATTTTCCCCTAAAGGAAAAGGTGTTCGACCCCGGTATCGATATTCTGCAGCCATCTCAGTATCCTTTTGATGAAATAAAAGGAAATATCTTTGGAACTTATGGAAATCTGCTTGCACCACTTCACCCTTGCTTCCACCGTGCTCCATCGCTGCTTAAGGGAACCTTGCCTACTCTTCCTTGGCTTGCCTTGTTCGCCTTAAGCTTGTGCTATTTGATGGACGAAAATTATGTCTTTGATCCTGGTGGATATGTTTCATGCTTCTTCCTATGATGATCAAGGTCGAGTCAGGCTCACGACTCGGTAAACAAAAATCAAGCGCTTCTTGGGAGGCAACCCATGCATCTATCTTTTAGCTTTCTTTATCCTAAGTGTAGGGGAGACCCGTTGGTGTGTGCTATTTCCTCTCCTCTCTTAATCAGGGATTCAAGCTCAATGATCCACTCTTGATGATTCTTGACGACCCGTGATTCCGTGTTCCATTCTCCCGGTTCTATCCTAAACTCTTTTCGATTCACTATTTTATATTTTCTCAATATTAAAATAGGAATCTCTTTAGTTGTCTCTTCCTTAGCGAGATTTAAACAAAGTGCACAATGTCCTAAGTGTAGGGGAGTTTACTCCCACATGCTTAAACATTGAGGACAATGTTTATGTTAAGTGTAGGGGGGACTTCTATCGAAGTTAAGTGGCCTTTTCCTTGTATTTGTCCTCATTTTAACCGGAAAATCAATTTTTCGACATTTTTCAAATTTTTTGATCTATTTTGGCCTATTAGTTTTTCCCTTTGTATAGTTATTTTCTTTCTTTGCTAGAATAAACTTTAATAAAGTAGTTTTAATTTTCAAACGTTGTGAATCTTTTGAATCAACCCGAGTTTACTTATCTAAGTTTAATCTAGCTAGTATCCTTAACGTGTTTAAGTCAAGTTTTGCTAGGCTTTTATATAGGGATCTATAAAACGCGAAAGTCTTAACTCTCACGGGTTAAGAACAAGAACTTTTCGCAAGTTCCTATAATTGATCCTAGAGAGTTGTTTATCAAGGGAACTTTAAAACACGATTTCTAAACTTGAAAAAGTCTAAGAGTTTGCAAGATCCTATAGGCGAGTCGAAAACCCAAAACTTTGATTTAATAGGCTAAGCATCCACGAGTCTCATTCCTTGAGATTTTAAACTGTGGAGAACGAGAGATGATAGAGTCAATTATAAGTTTGGTATTCTTTCGGGAATTTATGTGAGTTAATTATGAGCCTATTCTCCCATCGCTTGCTAATAAATTTATCTGCAATAAATAAGGTTGTACGATTTGAAAAGTTTCTTAGCTTCTAGCCCAAGATCGTTTAAAAGTTGCTCGGTATGGACTAGAGTTCATAGCCAAGGCATAACTTATTGAAGCGGGATGCGAAGATTGGCGAGTCCAAAAAGGTCCTAACAAGGCATGAGGGCTACATTTTGTTGCTAAAGATCCAAAGTGATGTGAAGAATCATTTATCGAAAATCAATATGAAGGATCGAGACACACGACGAAAAGCAAAAACTCCCCAAAAGTCATGGAGAAGTCTATCCAAAAAGGCCCTAACAAGGTATGAGGATAAATAAAGGAAAGTCTAAAAAGGAGGCGGATCGTTGTATATCAAAGTCCATAATAAAGATTGGAGAAAAATGAAGAAGTCGTGGTCCAAGTATGAATCTCTCAAAACTTCAAGTGAAGAATTACTATATGAAGAGAAGACCATTATTTCATGAACGTCTCTCAAGGTTTGAAGTATGAAGTCGCTGCCAAATATCGGTCCGAGAAAGGTCTCAAATCGCGAAGCGAGTTATGCCAAGATATGAACTTTATGAGGTCCCGAGAAGCAGTTTTAAAAGATTTTGTCCTTTAGCTAACTATTGATTAAATCGTTCACTTTATTTTCGGACTAAATAACTATCGAAATAAGTCAAAAATGCATCCTCGTGATCATTCAAGACAACAATAAAATATAAGAGATACACCTAGGAATAAGGGAGTCTAAGTGAATAATTGGCCGACATGAGTTCGTGTTAGTTTGCTAACTTATAATAACAATGATCTCGTTTTTAAGCTTGGTTTGGAGAAAGTGAAAACTTGAGGATGATGATTATTCATGACATTTCCAAAACCCAAGGTATGTTTTTGATTTCTTTATTTTCTTTACTTTGAATGTTTATAGTTTTCTATCTCTTTAATAAAGGCCAAGGTGGATTGATTATGATGAAAAGTGTAAACATGCTTTGTAACTAATGCATTGCATGAGGACATTGCAATGGTCAAGTGTAGGGGATTTGATAGGTGTGTAAACACCCATCCTTTTTACCACTTAATTACAATAATAACCGAGCAAAAACGTGTATTTTATGTCATTTATGTCGGAATTATGCGTGGTTTGTGTTTTTGTTGTGATTTAGGACGAAAAGGTGAAAAGTGGAGAAAACACGGGCATTGACGGGCTTTTATTGAAGAAAAAGTTGAAAGACGAAGTCAAGAAGTCAAGAGTGCAAAAAGAACGGAAGTCCAAGACCAATTCTAAAGATTTATCGAAGAAAAAGTCAAAAGAAGGAAGTTTACTAAAAGCCGAAGAACTCAAGTCTTATTTATTGAAGAATTAAAAGACGAGTCCAAAGAAATCCTGAGCCAAAAGTCATTAAAGTCCAAGATTAAAGAAGATTAAAGGCTTAAGGACCTAATGGTGCAATTAAGAGAAAATGAAGGAGGGGAGGAAGCTTCCTAAGCACCCCTTAATCCTCCCCTATATATAGTTTAGACTAGAAACATTTCATTCTTGTTGGCTAAGGTGACAATTAGTCTTCCACCTTTTAATTACTTGCTCTTTAAATGCATGTCATTTTAAATACTTGTCTTGCACTTTTAATACCTTTTAATTCCAAGTAAGTGTTCTTTAATTTTCTTGTTTTAATCTCTCATTCTTCCTTTCTTTCTATGCTTTAATCTTTGTTTACATGCTTATTGTGTTGCTTAATTGATTAAAGGTTATGTTTTTATGCTTTTGATTGTTTTGGTTTATTGATTCTTATAGCTTATTTGTGTTATCTTTAAGTTTCTAAAGTTTTTATAAAAGTTATTTTCATATAAAATTTGTTTTCGTAAACCTTTTTCATTTTGTGTTTTTAAAAGTCTTTAAATTTCAGTTTATTAGTTTTACTTGTACTTGTTTTGATTAGAATTTTAGGTGTGTGCTTATTTGGTTTATAGCTTATTAGTTGTGCTTATTTTGTATTCTTCCTACTGTATTCCGATCTGATCAATCGGAAAAGGGTTTGTAACATTCCGATCAAGGGTAAGTTTGATATTCCGATCAGGTCTAGTGACAGCATTCCGATTGGGAGACCACTCCTTATTCCGATCAGGGTTTGGTTTGTAACATTCCGATCTGGGGGTTTTTGCTTGGTATTCCGATCAGGTCTAGTGACAGCATTCCGATTGGGAATTCTGATCACATTCCGATCAGAAAGGTAAGTGCATTCCGACGAGGCCATATTCCGATCAGGAGGTGAGAGTACATTCCGATCATCATTCCGATCGGAATGTATTCTGATGGTAGGTTTAGTTTCTATTTTTTTCTTGTTTAATTTTTAAGTTGTCATTTTAATACTTTGTCAAATTTTAATTTTTGTCACGCTTTTAAATTCCCGTCATTTAGTTATTTACTTTTCAAAGTTTTTAATATTGTACAATTTACGTTTTAATTAGATTTATTTTAACGCCTTTTAATTAAACGTTCATTTTATTTACTTTAACGTCAATTTACTTTAATTGTTTTGCAATTTTAATATACTACAACGACACAACTTTTGTTCCACCAAAGAACGACTGAGTCGTATAGTTAAACCAAATCAATTCGAAGAGACATACTTAAACGAACTGAATCTTTTTAATTAGGCAAAAACCTAGTTATTAATCATTATGCAACTTAGCCTCAAGTAAAAGATAGTTTTGATACAAACCAAATTGAAAGTAATTTTAATTTGGTCACCAATCGAAGAGAAACTATTCAACCCCCCCTCCCTTCTAGTTTCTACAATTGGTATTAGAGCGATGGTCACTCAAGATCTTTGAAGTATATTGTACTTTGAAACTTGGATCGATCCATTGTCTCCTCAAATTAGAAAGTCAAGTTGTACTGAAGTTTCTCTTTGGTCAAAACTATGTTTTCTTTGAAAATAGGTCTTTTAATTGATAATATTGCACCCCTCTTAAGATTAGTAGTCTTTATGAATTTTAGATTTACTCTTGAAATGTATCTACTAGTTTGCATCTTTCTTTGTGTAGTTACTCATGAAGATCAATCATTTAATTGGTTGTGGATTGAGTTACTTGCACTTGTAGAAGACTCATCTTCATTGATCTTTAACATCTTTGAATGATGATACCAAGATGATTGGGAATGATACTAGTCCTTGAATACTTAGTACTCATCATAGTCATTGTTGGGCATAGCATTTATTCCTTCATGGATTGCTCTTTGTGGCCAAGGTACGCTTTCGTTCTTCCACACGCCCTTTGATCATTCTTTTGATCATTACTTGACTATGTGCTTGTTCTTGGCATCCTTGCCTTGACATTTATTTGTGGTTTGTGATTCTTTTCTTTTATCCTCTCAAACCTTCATTGCTTGGATACTTGACTCAATATGGTGATGTAGAGTGAGTTAGTAGTAGCTTAAAGTATCAAGCATGATTTCCATGGTTTGCACCCATACGGTTAGTAGGCCCTTTGTGGGAGAGAAAGTAAATTAATACCTTGCTCATATTTTGGTTTAGACTAAGACTATTATTGAAAGAGATCTTAGTTTATACTTGAATAATTGCTTTGTGTTTATTCATTACCAAAGTCGTTTAACGTTTCGCCGAAAAGGCACGTCTGAAACCACTATATATGACACAAGCTCTTCGTTACCACTATTTGAAGATTGTCATTAATCCCTTGAGCATTGGTCCTAGTCTTGATTCACTTCCCTTGACTTCTCTCCACTTTGTCATTTTGCTACGAGTAGTCGTTTGTCCGTTTCAGTTCTTTTCGATCTCGATTTAACTCGTAATCCTTCGTTAAGGTATATTGCTTAGTGTTATGATGATCCAATGATATTCTAAAAGGTTCATGATATAATTTTAAGTATTTTAGAAAAACTTGATTTTTAAAATTTGGCGTTTTTAATTGATAAAAACCAGCCTCTGTAGGCGGTTCTTTATGTAGGCGGCTCAAACCCGCGGTTCCTTATCGATAAGGTACCGCGGGCAGTAACTTTTGTCAGAGCGCCAGTTTGATTACTTTATTCTTTTTCAAACCACTATCTCTCTCTCCCAAAAACACACAGCCGACGGTTTACCCTTTTTCCACCATTGTTGAAGCTTCCAAAACCTTCAATCACTTAAATTAATTGATTCCAAGTTGTGGGTTTCACTCATCCTTCATCTAACATCAATTAATTGTAAGTATTTTCTTTCAATTTCATCTATTTTGTTCTAGGGTTCATCCTTTCATAATTGGGGATTTTTAAAATTGAAATTGAATTAAAACCTTACTAGGAATGTGGGTTGACATGGTTATTTTACTATGATTCCTTAGGTTCATATTCATTAAGATTTCACTAAAACCCACTTATAGAACAAATCCGAATTTTGATTAATTATTTTGATTAAAAGATGGATTTGAGATGAACCCATGAACAAGTAGGTAATGACATTGTTAATGCTTACCTAAAAACCTTGTTTTGAAAAACCAATGTTCTAAGTCCATTGTTGATCCAACATAGTTCATATGTTCTTGGTAAATAATGGAATAGCTACATTGTGAACATGAGAATGATATGGATTCAATCATTTGTTAGTCAAGAAATTGATATAACACATTCTCATATTTTTGATCTTTGGTTTTATTTTTCATATGAGTGATTGGAAAAATATTGTCATATGTTTATTTAGGTACTAATCATGCCTTCTCAATTTCAAAAGGATCATCAATACACTAGACAATACATGCCAAACCTTTCCCAAACCTATGCTTCCCCCCAACTTCAAAACTCTTTTCCATCCCTTTCTACTCGTTGTTTCCATGAGGGTAGAGTCGTTGACAAGGAAATAACGGGTTATGACTATATCCAATCTATGTTTGAGCTTTCGGGGTTTGATTGCTTGCTCAACATAGAAGAAGATATTTACCCCTTATTCTTTCTTGAATTCTTTAGCACCTACTCCATGCTTGAATACAATGGAGAAATTTTCATTCGTTTCGTGTTGAATGATCAATTGATTCAATACTCCCTCGAAAACTTTGGTGAAATTCTCGGTGTGCCATATGAAGGCACTTGTCGTTTTACGGATAAATGGAGACTTGATGCTCTCTCGGAATCCTACGATAAACTTCCAAATGACCTCACCGAAATTGATCTAGAGTTCATCCTTGACATCATCTCGAAAGAGCGTGATGGAAACGTTGTGAGAAGCCTTCATTCAAATGTACGAAATGTGAATCGATATGAAGTGCTCTCTAGCGACCTTAAGGATTTTATGGTCCAATGGGCCAACATCCTTAGGGAGAATGTCTTTTGTCTTGGTGGAAACCGAGATCATATCCCGGCTTGTATGGTGCATATGTTGAGTTGCATCTTTACATCCACCAAGTACAATTTGGCATTCTATATCGCTCGACAAATCAATTATGCCCTTTTAAAGCCCAAAACAAACATTCCCTATGCTATGCTTCTTACTCGCCTTTTCAAAAGGGTTGCTCATGATTTTCCCCAGCTTGATCTTTCTCGTTTCTACCCGGTTCATCGGGTTATGTTGCCTATTCAAGAGGCATATGCAAGAAAGACAAGAAGTGATCGAGGATCGCGAAAATATGATCATCAAGAGATGGATGATGAGGACATGGACATGCCAACAAGTGATGGTGATGGCATAGGTACTAGTTCTCACTTCAACTCTTCGAGTAATTCCCACCAATCCTCAAACCCATTCGAGGATGAATTTGAAGACTTAGCTCCTCCGCCTCATCATTCTAGTGAAGTACCGGAAGATATCAATATGGAGCATCTTTACCGTGAAAATCTTAGAACTCGAGGGGAATTGCACGAACACCGGGTTGAATCAAGAAAGGGTTTCAAGTTCTTGGGGAATATGATCAAGGGATTGGGCAAAAAGAGAAGGTGAAAGCTTTGAAGTTTTTCAAAGAATACATGTTGGTAAACATGTAATGTTGAACAATATTCTTTATTATCTTAAATGTGTATTAACTTATGCTACATGTTTGTATTGTTATCTATTTTGATCCTTAATATTGTTTATGCCATTATGTTTGTGATTCACATAGCTTTGTGCATGCCTTATGATAGTTAGCTTATTAGATTATGATCTGTAGTTAACTTTGGCTTGTGAATCCTTTGGTAAAAATCTGGGTTAACCAAAATCTGGGATGGGAAATTTTTGAAAGCCCTCTGGTCGTGGTTCCATATCAATCCGTGGCTCCTTATCGATAAGGAACCGCTGGTCCTAGATAAGGAACCGCCGGCCACTGTGCCCGACAACATATTTTGCTTTACACTGTTTTCTTAATTCTGTGTAAACACTGCATGATTTTCTGTAATAAACTGCACATTTCCTAAACTAGCTTACCTAAATTCATTATTCACCTAAAATGATTTTAACCCATTACTAGTTTGGATCATCCCCTCACCCATTTAAACCCACCTTGTTAGTCATGTTCTTCACACATCAAAACATCCTTCCCTAACCCTTAAACCACCCTTGTCAACCATGGTTTGTACCAAAACCTCAAACACTTCCAAGACCTCCACCCCAAGGAAAACACTCAAAATAAGGATTAAGGTAGCCAAGCCTAACTCCTCACCCTTCCACACACCTAAGAATGAGATGGTTCCTATCCTCATTTCTTCATCACCTTCCCCACCTCTTGCTCCATGCAAGACATCATCCACCCATGGTACTAACCACTCCATTGGTTCTACCTCCTCTTCATTCAACTCAAGAATGAATGAGCTCTCTTCACCCTTCACTCCAAGTGCACCCTTAAATGTGACCACACAACCCCAACCAATCCAAAGCATTCCTTTTGTGAATGACTTTGATGACACTTTGGTGACTTCACCATTCACCCCTCCTAACTCACCCATTTCACCAACCTTGGAGAACATACCCCCACACTCGCCCATTTCCCCTTTAGGGAACATGCCTCCACACTCAGCCACATCACCCTTGGAGAACATGCCTCCTCCACCTCCACCCAACTCAAACATTCCAATTTTGGGTGTTCCTCTTTCCTCCTTTTGGGTGATCCATACTATGGGTTTCAACAAACACATGGTCCTAGTTGTCCATGTTGTCTTTACAACCACTACATCATCCATAACCTTAGGATGGATATGTTTAGACTACATAGGAGGTTGCAAGAGTTCTTGCTTGCCTTGTTCTCCATGCCTCCTCCTAGGAGATGAATGATGAAGTTTTCTAAATAAATGGTTTTCAACAAAACCAAGCCAAAGAATACTACTCATCTAGATTTAATGTTAAGCTAGCTATGTATTAGTTAGTTTTATTTGTCATTTTACTTGCTTCCTTCATGTGTATTTCAAGAAGTTGTTCTATGGATTTAGCTTTATGTGTTTCTACTCTTATGTGCACATTAATCAACTTTAATTTGAAATTAAAATTGAACCTAAATCTATAACAACCTCTAAAAACTTGACTAAAATTGGTTCAAAATGATATTCAATTATTTTGTCACCCTTTGTCAAGACATTCTTTGTGAATGTGTTGCTTTATGCAACCCTAGCATAATTTGGTGCTAATAGAGGTAAAATTCCAAGATTTGCAACTTTTGAAAAAGTCTTAGTTTTCTTCCCAAAACCCTGGAAAAACATGGTTTCAAGTCCACTGGACGCGGATCCTTAAAGTCCCGCGGTTCCCTAGCGATATGGAACCGCCGATCCCTATAAGGTACCGCGGACAGTAAATGATTTTTGACGATTTTTTGGTCAAAACTTTTTAAAACCCTATACCCTGTCAAGATTCCTTGTTTACTAAAATTGACTAAACATTCCTTGACACTCCATTGTTTGTATTCAAATTCTTACCTTGATTACATTTTACTTATACCCCAACCTTTAGATTTCATTCTCACACCTTCCCAACCTTGAGAATTCATTCTCACCCAACCTTGAGATTTCATTCTCACACTCTCACAATGCCTAACTCCTCCATTCCTAACCTTGACATTTCTTTGTCACAACCCCACTCACCCAAAGCTTCCTCATCCAAGCTTTCAAAGAAACCAAAAATCTCGGTTCGACCTATTTGGGTTAAGAAGAATGAACCATCTTCCTCCAAACCACCCAAAAACTCTACCTTCTCTCCAATCAAGTATTGGAATGAGACTTATACCATAAACCCCATCATCAGAGCAAAAGAAAATGTTCCCCACCACCACAATCCTTCAATACCACTCAACTCAATGACCTTTCAACCTTCTCAAACCTCACAAGGCATTGTAAAAACATTCCTAAACTCATTACCCCTCCACCACCAAACCCTAGGTTTGATGCCATACCCCCATCAACCGATTTTGTGTTGCATCATGGATCCTCGTGTGCTTGTTGTCGATTTCAACAAATTGAACTTGCTCATGTATATGAGAAGTTAAATTTCCTTGAATTCCTCCTCACTCGACCTCCTATCCAAGTTTTCGTTCCCGTGGACAAAACTTCGAATGATGCATCATCGTCGTATTAGAGTCTTTTTTTAAGCAATCTTGGAAAATCATTACTATTAGACTAGCTTATGTTTAGTGGTTTATTTTCCATATCTTTTGCTTTAGATACTCATATTGTGTGTATGACTATCTACTTTGTTGTGTCTTTTCTATTATGTAACCTTTGTGTGTTATCCCTTTGGTTCTATTTTGAGTTGATCATAGTTAATTTTTACAATTTCTTATGGGTGATTCCATCAATTCTAAAACTTTAACCCCTTGACAAGCTTATCATCTTCATTAGATTGAAGCTTGATTTTGTCAATCACCTTTTTGGACAAACTTAGCAAAATACTTGCTTCTAATTTGAGATTTCTTCTCTCTCTCCCTCTCAAGTTACTTAGTAGGTAGTGATCATATATTGTTGTCCCTAATATATGATGTTATAATACACGAATTAAAGAAAGAAAGGTAGATAAGAGAAGAATTCTAGAGAGAGAAAGTAGTGAGAGAAAGTAGAGAGAAAATGGTTGGAACTAGGTGAATGTTAGATTGAGAAGTGAGAATACAAAATGAACCAACACCCTTCCTAACATGCTAGGAAGGGTATATATAGTCCACCCACATGCGGGCTTCTTTATGGACTATATGGTTTGGGCCGGGCTTTCCTTTTGGGCTTTGGTTACTTATTAATGAACCTTAGCTTAAAGTTAAGCCCGTAATAACACGACTAATATACTACCTATTACAACATTCTAAAATACGATACATAATAAACATATGACCGAGCATTCTTGTTTGGCTCAATATTTTGAGGCTAACATATATACATTGGTGTTTCTTTCCTTTCTACTAACCTTTGTGTAGCATGTCACCTTAGCTCACAAACTTGGTGCCCCAAGCAAGGGGGAGCAACCACCAAGGGGGAGCTACTAGCAAAGTTCGATGTTCTTCGAAGACTTGTGCTAACCTTTTTTCTACGACAAAGGGGGAGAAATGATAGTGATAAACTCGTTAATAATTCGTTATTTTGTGTTTCTACATAAATGAGTTTATCGTTTGTCGTAATCAAAAAGGGGGAGATTGTTAATGCAAGTGATGCCTAAAAACATTATTAGTGTTAACTAATCTTTCTTAGTTTTGATCACAACAAACCATACAACACATTTAGTGTAACACACAAAACGAATTATTTAACTAACACTATCATCAAGGTAATAATCATATCACTAACCTTTCTTAATCATACTTAGTGATCATCAAAATGATTATTCTTAAAACTCACTTTTGTTAATATGACAAAAGACTTTTTAATAAGCTTTCTTTTTTAGAAAATGTTTTATTAAAGTGGAAAATGAAAATTTGAAAATAGCATATTCCAAATGCTGTTAGAATATCCTTTCAAGGCTTCAAATACCTTAGATATTCCTACCCTACTAAAAGACAAAAAACAGAGCGTACTCTAGTGGCGGTACCTTAAGTAGCTATGCGGTTCCTTAGCGATATAGAACCGCCGGGCTAGATAAGGTACCGCGCACAGTAGCCGTTATTTATCCGTTATACTTTGTCTCCTTTAAATAGTGGGTCAAATCTCATCTTCCAACAAGCCTCTTGGACGTTTTTCTCAGCCCCCCTTCTATTTTCTATAGCATAATCATTAGTAAATGATTACTTAAAGTATTAAGGATGTTTACATATGATTATCCTCTTGATCCCCTCCTTTACCTTGTCCAATGAGAAGATCACTCACTCATTAGTGTTGTGATAAAGATGAATCTATGAGCTAGTCATATTCATCATGATACCCTTTTTGTTTTAGGTCAATCCACTGTATTTATGAATACTTGGACTAGTTGTGTTCATCCAAGTTATTTGTGGATACTTGGATTTGTTGCGTACATCCATTGCATATGTGTTTGCTTGGATTTGTGTTGTGTAAATCGAAGCTACATGTGTGTACTTGGATAAGTCTAGTTGAGTTGTAATAGATTTGATTAGTAGTTCTCACTAAACTATAAAGTGATGTGGTTGTGTCTTGTGAGTTCTCACTAAACTTGAAAGTGATTAGTAGTTGTGTTGTGTGAAGTTCTCACTTAGCTTCAAAGTGAAGAGTCGTGAATATTGGTTCTAGCTTTGGATTAGAACTCGACATCTAGCCTTGTGTCGTAAAATGGTGAAGTAGGCAACGTCGTGAAGATTGGTTCTACCTTGAGATTAGAACTCGACATCTAGCCTTGTGTCGTTAAATTGTGAAGTAGGAAACGTTGTGTAGATTGGTCCTAGCTAAAGATTAGGTCTCGACATTTAGCTTAGTGTCGGAAAATAATGTAAGCAACGATGTAAGGTTTTTCTCCGCTGAGAAGGGAGCTTGTGGATATAGTGGAAATCTCGAGTAGGTGTACTCGAGGAGTGGAGTAGAAACGAGGATAGAGCCTCGTTGTCGAACCACTATAAATCTTGGTGTCTTACCACTAGGTTGTCTCCTTCCTTACTCTTTACTTATTTCATTATCATTACACTTATCTATTATATTTGCTAGTGCATTTGAATTGAACCTAATCATTATGCAACTTAGCCTCAAGTAAAAGATAGTTTTGATACAAACCAAATTGAAAGTAATTTTAATTTGGTCACCAATCGAAGAGAAACTATTCAACCCCCCCCCCCCCCCCCCCCCCCACCTTCTAGTTTCTACAGATGTGATAATGGAACGGAATTCAAAAATGCAGACCTCATAGCACTTTGTAATTCTAAAGGCATCAAAAGAGATTATAGTGCAGCAAGAACTCCTCAACAGAATGGTGTGGCAGAAAGAAAGAACAGGACTCTAATAGAAGTTGCGAGAACAATGCTTGTCGATTCCAAGCTTCCAACCATGTTCTGGACAGAAGCTGTCAATACTGCAAGTTATGTTTTGAATAGAGTTTCTATTACTAATCCTCACAGGAAGACTCCCTATGAGCTACTAACAGCTAAAGTACCAAACATTGCTCATTTGAAGCCATTTGGGTGTCCTGTCACCATTATGAATACTAGTGACTATTTGGGGAAATTTGATGGTAAGGCAGATGAAGGATACATTGTGGGATATTCAGCTCACTCTCGGGCTTATCGTGTCTACAATCTCCAAGCCAAGCGAGTAATTGAAACTATAAATCTCAGGTATTTTGAGGAAAAGTCAAACATACAAGGCAAGGGTCCTGAATGGTATTTTGATCTTGATTATCTTAGTGATTCATTGGGATATTTTCGTTTCAAAACTAACCATGATGCAGGTCCACAAGTGTTTGCAACTTCTAGTGAATGTGCTCATTTTGAGTCTTTCAGAATCAGATGACGAGGATGATATTTTTGTTGTTCCATCCTATTCCACCATAGTCTCTCTTACTACTCCTAGTGATGCTACTCCATTAGATATTTTGAACTCACAAGGAGCTCTTGACACATTGCTCAAGCAACAACTAGAGGCTACTACAGCAGCTGCTCAAGGTGGCTTTGAGTTTCCTTTGAATACTTCTGCTGACAAAGCTACTCCTAGTACTCCAACTGTTACTCCTAGTGATAGTTTAACACCTATTGGTAGTCCGGTTAGTGGTTCCACTTCCTCTACTAGATTCTCTAGTCCTTCTGACCCGGGAAACTATCAAAAGAAGTCTTCTACCAAGCTGGATGATATTCTTAAGCAACCAATAGATGGCATTTTCGATTCTGCTTCATATGATGATGACTTTGTTGGGGATCTTAATAACTTGGCACCAGAAATGGAAGTAGCTTCCAATCCAGTGTTGTAGTCACACAAAGACCATCCTACTACTCAAATCATTGGAGATCCTGGTTCTACTGTCAAGACTCGCAGAATGCATAAGAAAGCCACGTCTGATCATCATGCCCTTGTGAGCTATATTGAGGACCAAAAGCGTAATAATCATACGGACTTTCAATATTGTTTGTTTGCTTGTTTTCTTTCACAGGTGGAACCTAGATCAGTCTCTCATGCTCTTGAGGATCAAAGTTGGGTGGAGGCTATGCAGGAGGAGATGCAGCAGTTCTTGTTTCAGAATGTTTGGATCCTAGTTGACTTGCCGGATGGAAAGACAGCAATTGGTACCAAATGGATTCTCAAAAACAAGAAAGATGCAAGGGGTATTGTGGTGATAAATAAGGCGAGGTTGGTTGCACAAGGTCATACACAACTTGAAGGAATTGACTACACTAAAGTTTTTGCTCCTGTTGCTAGGATCGAGGCCATTCGTCTGTTTTTGGCGTTTGCTTCTTATGTGGGCTTTACAGTTTTTCAGATGGATGTCAAGAGTGCATTTCTCAATGGCAAGATTGATGAGGAAGTTTATGTCACTCAACCTAAGGGCTTTGTAGATCCACTTCATCCCAAGAAAGTTTACAAGGTGGTCAAAGCTCTCTATGGACTTCATCAGGCTCCTAGAGCTTGGTATGAGCGTCTTTCCACATTCTTGTTGAAACATGGCTATCGAAGAGGCACAATTGACAAAACACTATTTATTAAGAGGAATACCAAGGACATCATCCTTGTTCAAGTTTATGTGGACGATATTATCTTTGGTTCTACTAAAAAGGAATGGTGTGATGAGTTTGAACAACTGATGAAGGGCGAATTTCAAATGAGTGCTATGGGAGAGCTTACATTTTTCCTTGTTCTTCAAGTCAAGAAACAGTCGGATGAAATCTTCATAAGTCAAGATAAATATGTTCATGAGATCCTTCAGAAGTTTGATATGGATCCTCTTAGACCAGCAGCAACACCTTATGAAGTAGCTAAAGTCAAACTCAAGAATGAGCCAGATCCTCCGGTAAATGTTCACATGTACAGGTCCATGATTGGCTCACTCATGTATTTGACTGCATCACGTCCAGATATTATGTTTGCAGTAAGTGCTTGCTCTAGACATCAGGTGCCTCCAACAGTTTCTAACTTGAATGCAGTCAAGAAGATTTTCAAGTACATCAAGGCTCAACCCAAGCTAGGCTTGTGGTATCCTAGAGAATCACCTTTTGTTCTTGAAGCATATAGTGATAGTGACTATGCAGGTACTAATAATGACAGAAAATCTACTACTGGTGGTTGTCAGTTTTTGGGTCGACGGCTTATCTCATGACAATGTAAGAAACAGACGATAGTAGCTACTTCTTCAACAGAAGCTGAATACGTAGCTGTTGCTAGTTATTATGGACAAGTTTTATGGATACAAAATCAGATGCTTGATTATGGGTTCAACTTTATGAACACCAAAATTTTCATTGACAACCAAAGCACTATTTGCATTATGAAGAATCCTGTTTTTCATCAACGTACAAAACATATTGAAATTCGGCACCACTTTATCCGGGATGCCAATGAGAAGAAGTTGATACAGGTTCTTAAGGTTCATACGGATGATGATTTTGCTGATCTGTTGACTAAATCCTTTGATGGTCCTCGGTTCAACCACTTGGTGGTTCACATTGGAATGGTCAATCCTTGAGACCTAGGATTGAGGGGAGGCTAAGCCTAAGGGGAGGCTTAATGTACATATTTACTTGCACAGATTAACATCTTGGTAGCTTTTAACATCGGATTGTATGGGTATTTGCGGCGTCTGCTACTTCTAGTGGAGGATTTTGCTCACTTCTGGTGGTAGTCTTCAACTTCTAGTGGATAAAAATCCTTCCTTATCATTAATGGTTGGCTTCTAGTCTTGGTTTGGGTCACTGTTCACTTCGTTGACTTTTGTTGACCACATTGTGCTTCTAGTGTTGACCCTTATGCGTTTTGACTTTTAGTCAACGCAAGCTAATTCTGGTATATATCATATTGTTTAACTTTAGTAAACTGAGATTTGCAAATAAAGTTATAAGGGGCAAGTGGTTACTTTGCATTGACTGCCTAATTTGAAAGGGCAACCCACATTATTAGGGGTCAATGAACAGTTACAAGACCATTATTTATGGTCAATTACCCCCCTTGACTCATTCATCACAACCATAACACACACACACACGCTCCTACTCTCTCAATCTCTAATCAATCACCTTCCATCACTTCCAATCAACATCAATGGCTGCTTTGTTCTACAAACCCGATCACAATAAGGTAGCGTATTTGACGGATGGTCCTAAACGTGACGAATTCACAGACATCCTAGAGTTTATTGAGGCTTCTAACCTCAGGTATGCTTTTACTGTTTGCCCAATTGTCTATGATAGTGTGATTCACCAGTTTTGGGATACTGCCGAACTTGTGGCTGTGTTGGATCGCCCACTTGAACTCCATGCTACCATTGATGGACGTTCTTATGTGGTTTTTGAAGCTTCTATTAGGAGTTCACTTCATCTTCAAGATGAAGGTGGTGGTGTTTCCATCCCCAATGCTGAGGTTTTAGAGGGGATGGCTGCTATTGGTTATCACCATGGGGGGAAGTTTAACTTCCAAAAGAATAGGTATTCCCCCCAGTGGAAGCTTCTAGTGCACTTCTTGATTCACTGCTTAAGCCCCAAGTCTGGGAGTTGGGATGCCTTTCCCATTCCTTTGGCTACTGGTTTGATCTGCATAACATATGGTAGGGTGTTTAATTTTTCTCGCTATTTGTTTGATGGGATGGTTAGCAATCTGACTAGTACTGGATCTAGGAAGAAATTTTTGATGTATCCTAGGTTTTTGCAGCAGATACTTGTGTGTATACCTCGTAATAGGGAAGAGTATGAGACCCCTAAGCTTAGTTCTAAAGTTTACTCCAATATGGCTCTAGGATTTAAGGGGGATTGGAGGCCCCTTACTGATGCAATGATGGGCCTTGCCCAAGGTCCTCCTAATGTTGTTCATCCGGCTGCTGAAGCCGAGGAGGAACTTCCATTAGGCGATGATCCTATGGAGGAGGAGCATCCTGCTGATGGTGTGCCTCATGTGGTCATGGAAGAGCCAGTTGAGGAAGTGGTGATTGAAATGCCATCCACTTCCAAGGCTGCCCCCTCTTCTATGCCACATCCGTCTCCATTTGTGGATACTCCCCCTCCTAGTCCAGCACCTCACTCTGCTGAAAAGCCCTCTGGTTCTCGTGCTCATGATGATGACCCCTTTATTGCTTCTGGTTCCAATGAAGACTTCCCAAATCCAAGTCCTCTTGGTGGGACAACGGAGGAACCAGCTACACTGACTTCTTTGCTTGATCTCATGCACAGGTACCATGAAAGGAAAAAACAAATAAAAAAATAAAAAAAATAGATAAATACTTTTTATATAATATCTGCTTATACTTTCAAAAAATGATGGATTTTACACTTGTGAATACAATAATATATGCTGATACTTTTTCAAACTTTGGGTTCCTTTTGACTGATTCACACTTGTGCTAGTTTAGAGTTTCATCTGGTGTTGGACCTGGTCCACACAACAAATGGTGCTCAACTCACCATGTCTCACAGACAAGAAAAAAAGAGTTGATTCACCATGAGGGTACGGCTCTGGTGTGATTCTCAAATCCGTTGATGGTTGCCAGGTTACCCAAAACTGGATGGTTTTCACTTGCCATGGTCCTAGACTGAAAAGTGGCTAATCCAAGGGGGTACGGCTCTTGGTAAAGATTTTATCAAATCCGTTGATAGCTATAATAGCTTGCTCAAAGCTATAGGGTTTTCAACTCACCGATGCTTCGTTGCTAAGAGTTGGCGAGTCCAGAAGGGTACGACTTCTGGTAAAGACATATCAAATCCGTTGACGGCTGTGATGGTTTGCCTAAAATCATCAGAGTACCCCCACTCACCATTGATTCACGTTCTAAGAGTTGGGCTGGGTTCTGGTCTCCCAGGGTGATGCTTATTCCACCATAAAGACTGGCTAGCCTAAGAGCGAACAGCTACTTGGTAAAGGCTCATAAAATTTGCTCATGTTGCTGTGAAGATTCAACACGATGAAGATTTGTTTCGAGCTTTGAAGAAGCTTCTAGGTGTAATATGTTGCAGCGGTTCTTATGATTCTTGTTGCTAATGGTTATTATGTTGTTGTTTCTTTTGCTGTTTCAATCCTCAAGCTATGTTGCACGATTTACCAGGAAACTTGAACTCAACAGGTCAAATTCAAGTTTAGGATAGGATTGTTAGGACCATTGGAATAGTTATTTGTAATAGGTATACTAGGAGGTATGTAGTTCCTCCTGGTCATAGTAGTAGTAGGAGCAAGTCGTGCTCCTGGTCTTATAGAAAGTCAAACTTTATTATTTAGTTATTATTCTGTTAGGATATGCATGAGATATGTTAGGAAAGGATATGCATATCAGTTTTACACGTTTTGGTTAATGATGTATTAGGGTTTCCTTGTAGTATAAAAGGAACCTTAGGCAGAAGGGTTTTACACACCTTCATCAAATATAATTCTAGTTCTTATTAATATTAGAAATCCTTAGAAAAAGATCAAGTCGTTATAGTTATTCTGTTCTTCTTATTCATAGTATTTGTATTCCGCACTTATACTGTGTGATTTGTATAGAGTCTCTCTGTGAATAGACTTGTGATTACAGAATTCGTTCACCATTCCTGACAGGCTGCAAGATCCACATCTAGTGGACCCAACAGTATATGGATACATATAAATGCTTATCGAACACAAGGTATATCTTTTGGGGTTTAGAGGAAACTCACTATGTTGATTATCATTCATATCTAAGGATAATAAATCTAATTATAAAATAAAATTTCAAAGTTTACAATGGAATTATAAAGATATGACTCATGCATAATCGTAACATAATTTTTTTTCCATGATATGGAAGGGAGGAATATAACATAATATGTAAAAACTCGTCTTACAGAACAAGCTTCTCTTTTACCTATCATATAAAAAGAATCTTTTGATAGACAAAAGTTGAGAACAGAATATTTCTAGAAAACTTGGGAAGTTTCCTTACTCTTTCTTCAAACTTGCGGGTTATATTCAACTTGCTAATTATTATTATCATAGAAGATAATAGAAATTCCAGGAATATATACTTTATTAAGTATATTCTTTTCTCAGAATTAACGCAATATCATTCATAATAATTTATGAGAAAACCAAGAAATAGGAGTTTCTTATTTCTCAAAAACAAATATGAAATGACAAGATGAGAAACACAACTTTTATTTATTAACAACTTGTCTTGTTTATACTTACAGGAGAAGCTTCTCTGTTAACATAAAAGTAAAAACATAAATTTGAAAGTATTTACAACTTAATAGTCTAATGTTTTCATCTTTCCCTCTTAAGTTCTTTGATGGCATCAAAAAGACTTCGTATATTGGCTCGATGTCTAATTTGAATGTCCTCAATGACTAACTCAAGAGTAGAAATTTTCAGTCGAGTTTGAACAATTTCTTCATCTTGTATCATCTGTCTTCTCTACAACTTAGCTTTAGCTTATTCTAAATCTCCTTCTAACTTCTCAAAATCTCGTTGTATAATTCTTCGGCCTTTCTGAAGTCCTTCAACTTTATCTTCAAGATTTTCAATACGCCCGGGAGGAACTTCTTTCATATAGGGTAGGACATCTATAAGTTGTTGTTCATAGGTATTTTAAAGTAAGGTTTCAGATATAGGTGGTGGTATATTAATAGGGTAAGGTGATGGAAAATCTTGGTGTCGAGCTGTAAAATCTACTTCTTCATTATATGCTCGTATAACTTGCATATAGGGGTCGTCATCAAAGGGTAAAACGGATTTTAGGATTTTCTGGTCTTTGGGTGTATTTTCTGAAGTATCATAAGGATTATTCATCGGGTGAGTGGAAATATACTTTGGGAAGTTATCAGGAACACTTGCAGAATGCTCTTCTTGAGAATCCGATAAGATGATAATAGGATGGAGATAGGGATACCTATTTCTAGAGACGTCAATAAATCCTAAAATATTACTTACTCATAAGTATAATCTTTATACTTACACATAAACATGGTGTCATTTACACATTGTTCTATAGGGTAGAAGTCCTAGTATTGGTATAATATTACTTCATTCTTGTAGCAGCACTGGCATGGGAACGAAGGACTTTCTTGAAATTATTTTAAAAGTAGTTATAGTCAAGATTTTAATTCTTGTTCTCTATAACCATGCCTCTGAGTAGCAATCTGTAACACCCCCCATTTTACCTTTACGTAATGGAACATAGATCTGGGGTATTACTTCATAGAACACAAGTCATAATAATAGAAGACAACTTAAAAGAGTGATTAAATCAGCTTTCTTTATATATCATTAATAATTCAGAGTTTTACAATATGAGTTCCTAAAATCTAGGTTAATAATTTCAAGCTTATGCCTCTTCATGCCATCTTTATGCTACTCCATGCTACCAGTCATCATTTATCTTAAATATATGCTTAAAGTCAACATAAAGGTTGAGTGAATTCATAAGGTTTAAACATGTTTTGAATACAAGTATATCATCCGGGCTACAATGTTATACGCCCACATAAAATAGTCATTATACTGCACTATGTTCATGACCCCGTTGCTAGACAATATCATAACAAACAAACTGCCCTTATAAGAAGGAAGCCTGCCAGACTATCCTTAGTTTAGCAAAATAAAGTGTATATGTTAGCCAAGGTAGGAACCTTCAGCCGCTGGCAAGCACGACTTGCCCAGATAGGGGATGTCAAACCCCAAATAGTACTATTCACAATATTAGCTCTCATTTTCAAGAAATGATTAGCGGTTCACGATTAAAAAGGACTTAATGGCAGTAGTAAACATAGTGTCAATAATCATACCATACAATTTTAAAAGCACTTGTATTCTAGTTTTAGCATATATCCCCCTCACGGGTTTTTAAATCATTTATAAAGCATTTAAAAGTGAGGATATGAACTCACCTTATGTCCATAGAATCTGAGATATAATCAGATATATTTCATTCACAGATAAACAGCTTGATCATACAAACCACAACTTGGTCTCATAAACAACAGCTTGATCTCACACAAACCTGGATTAATAAATTGTGTATAGTATCAAGTCTTTGATTTTTAGTTCAATATTGTTAAGTGTTGGTTATATATTCTTTTATTAATATTGGGTTGTAATTATAGCACCATTGTTCGGGCCATCATACTTAGAAGCCATTCTATAAACGTTTGAGGAGCGAGGGCACTTTAAATCGTAAACCCAACCACTCAGTCAGAACGTAATATCGAGATGGAACATTTTTGTACAAAGATCCCTACTAACATGATACTTTAATTACTTCCTCATATTCATAATTAATCTTATTTAGTTTCAAAATTGGCAAAAATAGCCCTTTTAGTTATACTTTGGTATAATTACACTTTTAACCCTTAAAGTATATAGTTTTAGTATTTGCATTTTAAACCCTCAATATTTAACCTTAGGACCTCAAACTTTCCAACATTTATTATTATAGCTTTAACTTTCATAAAATGACACTTTTGGTCCAAAATGTTAAATAGTTTCAAAAATGACAGTTTTAGTCCCTATACTTGTAAAAATCATATAACATTCTCAAAAATGGACCAAACGATTTAGGATTTTAAAACAATGTTTCAAAACAAGTTTATAATCATAATAAAAACATTTATTCAGAATTATAGCTTTTGAAATGGGTTTTTTGCTTATTATTTCATGTAAATTACAAAACTAGGGTTTTAAGATATTTTTAACTTATAACTTTCATTTTAAATGATCAATGCCATAATTTCTTTTAGATTATCTTTCTAACATCTTATTAACAGTATAATAACTCTAAGAAAGTAATATAACAAGATCAAAGCATAGCTAACAAAGTGATTACCTAGGTAGCTCTAAAATGGCTCCTAATGGGGTATATGGACTATATCTTCCTCATAACTCTTCAAGAACTCCTAGAACTTCTTTCAAAGCTTGATACTGATCTTAGGGACTTCTTATGAGTTCAATGGAGGCTCTAGAACATAATGTGTAGGTGTAGAATAATTAAAGTGAAGGATGATATGAAAATGAAGCTAAATGCTCCTATTTATACTATTTCTAACCCTTAAGCTCCAAGTTTTGAGCCAAAACGTGTAAGAACCAGGGATTAGTGACTAATGAAGCCTAGGAAAGATCTGCAAGTCTAAGAATGAGTCATGAGGTCTAGGATCAAAATATCTATGTATATGGTTCATATTAAGTCACGGCTAGAAATGGTAAGAACAAGTATGTGTCATTGACAAGTAGGTGATGCAAATACTTGTAAAATATCTCCTAAATATCTATATGATCTGATCCTATATTTAAATTTAGGAGGGAAAGGGTTTTGATTATGTTTTGAAGGGAAAAACCTAAATCGGGTCCTAAATTAGGGCTTGTAACTTTGTAATTTTGGTGATTAAGGTTTTAGGAATGTGATTAGTGATGGATAAGGGTTTAATTTGGTTATATAAATTGTAATTAAGAAGTTTGGGTCTTTGGTTTGATGTTTAACAAAGGTTTGAAGTGAAATTGGGAAGAAAAACTAGGCGGGTTAGGGTTTCTAATGATTTATGGTTAAGTCTTAGTTAATGTGATTATCCTTTAATTAGCTACTGATGTAAACTCAATTTATACATCATACATTGTTCTCAATGTGTTCATGAAGTCCGTACATTGGTTTTATTAAGTTATTCTAAGTAAACATGTCCAAAGGGTGAAAATACCCATTTTGACCTAATTTACAAGCCATGCATTGAAATCTTGTACCTTGTGAATTAGGGTACTTGTACATTGTCTTAACATAATCTTATAACCTTAATGAAGTCCTATAAATATTAATATACTTGTACAAAAAGAACTAGGTGATGATTCCATGTAGATTTCTTAATATAAGGGTTTTTAGGTTATTAATCCTAATGACTTTCTATCTTGGGTATTTAGTGTTTGTACCTTTATAAACACTTATTATAGGGCTTATATATTATGTTTATGACTTCTAGGGATTCTACATTCTTAGTTTAAGGGTTTGTATAGGTTGATCATATTCTAGGGATAATTATGGGAGCTTAAGATCCTATGATTTAATAACTTGTTCCTTATGCTTTACCAACTTGTAACTTGACTTGAAATAAATGTATATTCTTAATATGATATATAGTTGAGCTTTATAATTCATGGCAAAAGATTAGACTCTTATTCAATGTATAATGGATTTTATATGCTAATCTTGGTTACTAGGTCTTAACTTGTAATTAGCTTTGGATTAGTGAATATTAGTAATTTGTGATTAATTATCTTTCCGTTATATGATAGATTGTAATTAGTATATTGTTTTTGATACTTGTACATGGATATTATGTAATTACATTGCTTGAAATATTGTTTACCAAAGGTTTCTAGGTGGTGATCTAGACTATTATGTACAATTACTTGTACTTAGATTTGTATGGCTTGTTCTTACCATTATTAGGTATTATCATGTCTTCAAAGTATAGTTTAAAACTTATTTATAATCCATAATGACTTATTCATATGTATTCTCCATTCATAGTTTACCATTCTTGAGTTTTTTACAACTCATTTTATAGGGATTCTAGGGTTTCTAAGAGAATTGAGGGCATCATAGTTACATTTGAGATGTTCTTATTAATATTGAACTTATTAGATCACTTTTAGATCTTAGACTTGATATATACATTGTATTGACAACATATAGGAATATGTTGTAATGGCAGTTCAGGCTGTGAGAAATAATTCATCTTACCAAGTAAGGTATAAAGAGCAATAACTTATAGCCAAATTTTCATACTCATATAATCATATATTATAGCATAGATGTGAAATTTATGGGTTGTCATATAGAGTCACCCTGAAGTCGTAATAAATGTTTTGAAGAAATTTTACATTTTTGAAAATTTTCATTTTGGACCCTCATGTTTGGGATTTTAACTCTTTTAGAGAGTACTTTGTGATTTTGTGTTTTAATAAAGTAAGACTTTCGCTTGAATTTTTTTTGCATGTGTTTATGATATGACCCCATAATGTGACGGTTGTCTCTTTATCAGAGCAGGTGTTACAGTTATGATATTAGAGACTTTTCTACCTAGGATTTGACCTATGAGGATTGGGTAGACATTAGGATTCTGTACGTATTTTGATAAGATTGTTATCTTTCATATTTTGATCCCAACTCTTAATCGTGTTCTCTGTTTTGTTTGTTGATTACTCAAAATGGGAACAATAAGCAAGTTTCTACAAAGGGGCGTGATTATTTGGCTAGTGCTCCAGGTATCGGTTCAAGAAATTCTTTATCTATTCGATCGTGATTTTTTTTCTATTTATTTGATTCGATATTGGTGCGACGCATTCCATGTTTCTCTTTCGTTTGGCATATTCTTTTCAGCGTAATTTGTTTGAGTGCGACCTAACTAGTACATATATTGTTGAGATGTTCTATGTATTAGATTCCAAAGTTAGCGATCCATTTGAAATCTTAAATCTTATTGTTGAATTTTTTATCAGTTGAGTCACTTCCGGATTTGTTGTATGTTCGTATTGTGTTTCATATATCGCTTGTGAGAGGTTTCATCTGTCATTGATTCATGTGTTTAGTATTCGTTAGATCCGATTCGTATGGTTTCGTATTCGTTTGGTCTAATCTTCCTATTTTAATTTCGCGGTCGAAATTCTTTTAGAGAGGAACAATTATAAAACGCGTAAAATTTGTTTTCAATTTTAGGGACAAAATTTTCTTTTAGAGGGGGAGAGTTGTTGTAAAACCCGCATCTAGATGTCATGAACAGTATACTACGTAAACATACGAACCAATAAAAACTTTCCTTTTATATCATGAACACGTGTCACGAATATTAAATTCAGATACTACGTACGTGTTAGTGCACGATAATTATTAAGTACGTGTTAATACACGATAATTATTAATCATTATAATTATAATCACGAGCATGTAATAACGAACATTAAAACACGAACATGTGAACTAAGGATATATTTATTATTTCACAATAAATATTAATTACGTACGAGTACTAGTTATAACATGAACGTTTAACCACGAGCTAACACGCATATTTTAGTAAACGAACACGTAATTTATTAAACATGAACAAAGCCCGGGAAACCCCCTATGGGCTTAGGTAGCCGCGGACACAAGGAAGAAAGGGGCCCAGCCAACTTGTTTTTAATTAATTAACAAAAAGGAAAACACAAACTTTATTCTATAGAGTTTTTCAAAAAAATAAAAACCCTAGCTTATTCCTTGCCTCCTTTGTTGCCTCCAGCTGTACATCACACCAACGGGGTGTTTGATTCGTTTTGATTGTTGATATTCGGGTGTTAGTGTTCGTGTTCTTAGTTCCTTTTAATCTCGCATTCGGTAATCTCTTAAACCTTTTCTTTTTATTCTTTTTTTTGGAATCAAGAACACATGTTCTGTAGATCTTAAAAACAAATAAGAACACATGTTAGTAAATCATGAAAACTTAAAAAGGAATTGGTTTGGGTTCGGCCGACACTCAACCGAGAGCCCCATGGCTCTCGGCTTGTTTTGTTCGCACCACCACCGAGACATCAAGTCTCGGTGTGGTGAGGTTGGTTCGACTACAGGGAAACAAGGACCCTGACTCACGTCGGGGTGGCCTTGTGGCTCGTCGTGGGTCTCGGCGCTGCACAGCAGCACCACCGGTCCAAGACCGGTGGCTGCTTTGTTCTATCTATGGGAACGCAGCGAACAGCAGGGGGAACCACTAGCTGCAGCCGGTGGTGATGTTGTTCGAGCAGTGGCTTATGATAATTAACAAGTAAACTTAAGCTTATATTATTAGCTTATTAATCCAGCTTATTTCTAAATATGGAAACTTTCTATTTCAGGAAAATTACTATTTTTGGAAACTTTCTATTTTTTAAAAACTGATCTATTTTTAGCAACTGATCTATTTTTGGAAACTTTCTATTTTTGAAAACTTTCTATTTTAGTAAATTTTCTATTTTTGGAAACTTTCTGTTTTAGGAAACCTACTATTTTTAGAAAGTTACTTATTATTACACAACAAATATAATAATACAAGAATACAAGATAATACGTAATCAGAATACATCAAATACATGATAAATATAGTAAAACGTTTAAATCAGTAAAACAAGACAAGAACATATAAAACAAGCTAAGACATGTTATAATCAGTTACCTACTCAGTAATCAGAATACTTATACATCTCCCCTATTTATGTAGCATTAGTGAGGTCGGAGTAGGACTTTTATCCTTTCGTCTTTCCTCGTTCACTGGACATAAGGTACGAATTTCTCGTCCTTCAGTATGGACATTCTTTCCTTATTAGGATTCCCCGTTTACAGCCAACTGTTTTCCCAGTATTGTTTTATATGTTTGATTACTTATGTTAGATTAAATGCCTAAGCCATATACATGCATGACCATTGTCACCTAGTTATGGAGGTACCATAACCATAACACTGGAGGCACGAGTGTTATGACTTCCACACGGCGGAGTGATTGCTCGTGGCGTTCCTTTTCAGTTTTAGCCTATATTTATTATCATGTGGGGCGTATGGGTGCGTCCTAGTTACATGTTTTACAGGATTTTCATGTTGAATGCGATGTGTGCCTTTCATCCTTCACAAGGAGTTGATCCCTCCTACCCAAAATATTTAATTAGAGGCAACCCCTCTCTCTAATTGCATGACGAGGTCTCCCCTCCAAGTATTCATGCACAGTGGAACCTCATGACCTATATGGGCTATTGGCTAATTAATACAGATTTTATATAAAAACATAAGTCTTTTCAAACTATAAAACCAGTTTTATGAACATGTTCCAGGTTATCTAGGACTTATACACTTCCGATGCCATTAGTCTTATATGCTTATGTTATTTCAAGCTATACTTCTATATCCGTTCACTGGGCTTATGCTCAGCCGTTTTCCTTTCATGTTCCCAAACAACAGGTACTCAAGGGCGCTCGTAGACTATAAGCGTACGTGCATATGGATTGGAAGCTATCAAGCCCTCACTACTTCTTGCATTTTTTCATACATTATGCTACTTATTTCTTTGGACATTGTTTAGTCCTTTTCCTTTTTAGTACTTATGTTTATGTGTGATGAGCTTATACTTGGACTACCGATGTTTGTTTCCAGTATTTCCATTCATGGTAAATTAATGTTTTTAGACATTTACCTTGCATGCTTTGATGACACGCCATAATCACGTGTGACATTCCATTTATCAAAATGGGGTGTTATAATTATAGTACCAGATCCAAGGCTTCGACCTATAGGCTCTAAAAACATGACCTGTGGTTAGTGGGTAATCACAATGGTGTTCCTAGAACTGACAGTTGTTTTCATGCATTTATTCATGTATCATTGTTGCAGGAATTTTGACTAAGTAATGGTTGGTACAGGACTAGCCATATTTAGTCGCACGCGCTTTTAATAGAATCATTTTTGTTTTGATGAACCGACCCAAAGTCGTTCACCCAAACCCATGTCAGTTCATCATCATGCATTCATACACTGTTTTCATGCATAAATTTTTTTCATGTTTATATGCATAAAACTTTTTCATGTATACATACATTATGTCTTAATCAATTTAATCATGCATTTTGTTTTATGCTGTCAGATGGTTCTCACACATTAACAAGAGCAACTCAATGCAACAGTTCAAGCTACGGTGTAGGCCATGCTTCCTCAACTGAGGAATGAAATCAGGGCCGAGGTGTAAGCTTCCAACAATCAGCACCAGCACTAGCATTATAATCCTCCTCCTCCTCCAGCTACACTGATCACATGGCTAGAGCGATTCAACAAGCAACGTCCGCGATCCTTCAAGAAGACTGACAACCCTAATGAGGCTGAGAGATGGCTAGCTCATATTGAGAAGATCTTTGATGCGATGGGATGCGACCCTGTCTTTAAGGCAAGGTTAGCCTGTTACAAGTTTGAAGGTGACGTGCTTGGATGGTGGAATTCAGTGAAACAGTCTGAGGGAGGCGACAATTGGGTGGCTGGCTTGACTTGGGCACAGTTCAGGGAGTTGGTTATGGACAGTTCTTCCCAAAGGCTGAGCAAGATAGGCTTAAGAGGGAGTACTAAGGGATTAGGCAGATAGCTGGGGAAAACAACAATGAGTTCATGCAGAGGTTTCTTCGTCTGGCTGGATTCCTTGGCGCAGCAGCAGGGACTGCAGAGGAGCAAGCGTACCACTTTCACTGGGCTCTTCGTACATCGGTTGCCAATAACTTGGTGTGTGCTACCTTTAACACGGTGGCACAAGTAGCTGATGCAACACGCAAGTTAGAGATGCTGCAGGAGAGGGATGAGTTTGGAGAAGTAGAGAGACCCGACAAGAGGTATATCTCGTCATTTAGTGGTGATCATTTCAATTCATTAAGTACTATCCAAATATTTATCTTTCTCTATACAATTGCATCTTTCAGACAGAAGACTGGGGACCGGCCCCAACCGGCCACCCAGCCGCAGCAGAGTCAGAACAAGGGTAACGGTCAGACCCAAGACCGTTTTGCTTCGGATAGGCGTGGCGGTAATGACAATTACCGTATCAACACTAACAACTCCTACAACAGCAGGTTCCTAACTTACTCATTTCTTACATTACATGCTTTATGATGCATAATTCTGACACTTCAGCATCTACTACCAGGAATCATGGGAACGGAAGGGAGCAGGACCGCAAAGGTTCATAGCCCAACCGTGCAGCTATCACTGGTATTATGTCTTACGATTTTCTGCATTGTCCTGTTTGTACCCATTAACCATGTCTCACGTATACGTTTCTGAACAGGCTCCCAGCCAGTAATGGCACCTGTTGGAGGGTATACTCACCCTCTCTGCACTACGTGCAACCGCATGCACCCAGGGTCGTGTTGCCGTGACAGCGATGCTTGCTTCAAGTGTGGTCAGCCAGGTCATCGCATGAAGGACTGCCGTAAGGGTGAGATAGAGGGAACATTTGGACATGCCGACTCCAAGCCACCTCCTACTACTGGACGGGTGTACACGACCTCGCGTGATCAGGCCAACAAGTCAACAGGTACCATTACTGGGATCTTGTATATGTATGGTCAAGTTACATGCGTATTATTTGACACGGGTGCTACTCATTCGGTCATTTCTACTGTTTATGCCGAGAATGTTAGGATATCCCTTATGCCATTAGAAAATATCTTAAACATTTCCATGCCCTTAAGAGACTCTGTACGCATAACACATGGATACAAGAGTCTTCCCCTCGAGTTTCACGATAAAATTCACCCAGTTGACGCACTTCCATTGGACATGTGCAATTTCGACATGATATTAGGCATGGACTGGCTATCAAAACATCATGCCACCATTGACTGCCATTCATATCGAGTCATCTTCGATGATGTAAACGCACCAGAGTACATTCATAACGGCTTTATAACCGGAAGTTCTGTACAAATAATTTCAACCTTACAAGCACGTGCATTACTGCCACATGGTTGCGAGGGATATCTAGCTATTGTTCATGATATGGAGGTTGAATATCCATCTATCCAGAATCAGCCGATCGTGTCAGAATTTCCAAACGTGTTTCCAGAGGAACTTTCGGGCATATCACCTGCTCGTGAAGTGGAGTTTAATATTGAGCTCATCCCAGGAGCTGAGCCAATTTCCAAAGCTCCTTATCGCATGGCTCCCATAGAGCTGAAGGAGTTAAAGGGACAACTTCAGGAACTTTTGGAACGAGGTTTCATCCGACCTAGTGCATCTCCATGGGGCGCACCAGTCTTATTCGTAAAGAAGAAGGACGACAGTATGCGTCTCTGCATTGATTATCGTGAGCTTAATAAGATCACCATCAGGAATATATATCCTTTACCACGCATTGATGATCTGTTTGACCAACTCCAAAGGGCCAAACATTTCTCCAAGATTGATCTGAGGTCGGGCTATCATCAGTTACGGGTTAAAGAGCAGGACATCGCCAAGACTGCTTTCTGTACACGTTATGGACACTATGAATGTGTAGTCATGCCATTTGGCCTTACCAATGCTCCAGTTGTTTTCATGGATTTGATGAACCGTATCTTCCATGAGTTTCTGGACAAGTTAGTTATTGTCTTCATTGACGATATTTTGATTTTCTCTAAGTCAAAGGAAGAACACGAAGACCATCTTCGTACAGTATTACAGATACTTCGCCAGAAGCAGCTGTATGCCAAGTTCCCCAAAAGCGAATTCTGGTTAGACAAGGTGGCATTCCTAGGCCACATAGTATCCGCAGAGGGAATAACCATGGATCCAGCAAAGGTTGAGGCTATTACCAAGTGGCCAAGACCGAAATCAGCGACTGAAGTTCGCAGTTTTCTAGGCTTAGCTGGTTACTACCGTAGGTTCGTGAACTTTTCCCGATTAGCACTGCCATTGACCAAACTGATGCAGAAAGGGGAGAAATTTGTCTGGACTGAAGAAAGAGAGAAGAGATTTGAAGACCTAAACAGAGGCTGGTATATGCACCGATTCTTACTCTCCCATCTGGTATAGGTGGATTTTAAATCTATAGTGATGCTTCAGGGAAGGGACTTGGTTGTGTTCTCATGCAACATAGGAAAGTGATTGCTTACGCATCACGACAGCTTAAGCCTTATGAGGAGAACTACCCTACGCATGACTTGGAACTTGTAGCAGTCGTGTTTGCACTAAAGATATGGAGGCACTACTTGTATGGCGAATCATGTGATATCTTCACAGATCACAAGAGTCTGAAATAGATCTTCACTCAACGTGAATTGAACATGAGGCAGAGAAGGTGGTTAGAGCTGTTAAAGGATTATGAAACTAATCTGTAGTATCATCCCGGCAAGGCGAATGTAGTGGCAGATGCTCTTAGTAGAAAGTCTGGTATGATCAACGGCATTAAAATAAAGGAAGAGATTATACGAGACTTGGAGCGACTAGACATTGAAATCATGGTACGTGGACAGCATGGGTACTGGGCTAATCTTAGAGTGGAACCTGAATTACTCTCTAGGATCAAGGAAGCTCAGAAGGATTATGGTGAAATTTGGGCAATCATTCAGAACTTAGAGCAGTAGACGGAGTTTCGGTTAGATGACGAAGGTATCTTATGGCAGGGCACTAGACTTTGTGTTCGTGATGATCTTACACTCAGGGAAGCGTTATTGTCTAAAGCTCATAGCTCCCCATTCTCCATTCATCCTGGTTCAACCAAGATGTACCACGACATCAAGTAGTACTTTTGGTGGAGTGGTATGAAACAGGATGTTGCCACTTATGTCTCCAAATGTCTTACCTGCCAGCATCGAGCATCAGCGGTGTAGTGGTTTACTACAACCATTAGACATTCTAGAGTGTAAGTGGGACAAGATCACCATGGATTTTGTTACCAGTCTTCCGCATACCAAAAGGAAGCATGATGCAATTTGGGTTATCGTTGATCGTCTTACCAAGTCAACTCATTTCTTACCGATCCGCAAGGATGATCCGGTTAGCAAACTCGCTAACAATTATAAGAAGGAGATCATGAGACTTCATGGTGCTCCATCCAGTATCATTTCGGACTGAGATCCTCGGTTTACTTCACGATTTTGGAGGAGTCTATAGAAACCTTGGGGTACCAAACTTAAGCTAAGCACGGCTTTTCACCCTCAAACAGACAGGCATTCGGAGCGAACCATTCAGACATTAAAAGACATGCTTCGAGCGTGTGCATTAGAATGGACAGGATATTGGGACGATTATATCTGCTTGGTAGAGTTTGCATACAATAACAGTTGGCACGCCAGCATCAAGTGTGCACCCTTTGAGATGTTGTATGGCAGGAAGTGTCGCGCCCCAATCTACTAAGATCAGGTTGGCAAGCGAACACTTGAAGGTCCAGAGATGATAGAGTTGACCAACGAGAAAGTCGTAGCTAAGGCAAAATTACAAGAAGCTCGTGTACGTCAGAAGAGTTATGCCTACAAGCATCGTAGGGATTTGCATTTCAACGTGGGAGATCATGTCTTTCTTAAGGTATCACCGACACGTGGTGTTAGATGTTTTGGAATCAAAGGAAAACTCGGTTCTCGATTTACCGGACCGTTTGATATCATTGAGCGAGTCGTTGAAGGACGTTTTCCATGTGTCCTTACTCAGAGGATACAAGTATTATCCCCTTCACATGGTTTAGTATCCACTTGAACTGATTCGTGAAGATCTCACCTTCATCGAGGAACCCGAACGAGTTCTTGACAGACAAGAACGAGTCATGACGAAGAAGACGATTCCATTCGTCAAAATCCTTTGGAGGGATCATACCGAGCGGGAAGCCACTTGGGAAACAGATCAGTCTATCCGGGCTTCTTACCCTCATTTCAAGTTTTGAATTCCGGTATGTTCCTCTTTCAGTTTACTTTATCTATAATTCGGGGACGAATTATTATTTTTAGGTGGGAAGAGTTGTAGAACCCGCATCTAGATGCCATGAACAGTACACTACGTAAACAAACGAACCAATAAAAACTTTCCTTTTATATCATGAACACGTGTCACGAATATTAAATTCAGATACTACGTACGTGCTAGTGCACGATAATTGTTAAGTACGTGTTAATACACGATAATTATTAATCATAATAATTATAATCACGAGCATGTAATCACGAACATTAAAACACGAACATGTGAACTAAGGATATATTTATTATTTCACAATAAATATTGATTACGTACGAGTACTAATTATAACACGAACGTTTAACCACGAGCTAACACGAATATTTTAGTAAACGAACACGTAATTTATTAAACATGAACAAAGCCTGGGAAAGCCCCTATGAGATTAGGTAGCCGCGGACACAAGGAAGAAAGGGGCCCAGCCCAACTTGTTTATAACTAAATTAACAAAAGGGAAAACACAGACTTTATTCTATAGAGTTTTTCTAAAAAAATAAAAACCATAGCTTCTTCCTTGACTCCTTTGTTGCCGCCGGTTGTACATCACACCAAAGGGGTGTTTGATTCGTTTTGGTTGTTGATATTCGGGTGTTAGTGTTCGTGTTCTTAGTTCCTTTTAATCACGCATTCGATAATCTCTTAAACCTTTTCTTTTTATTCTTTTTAATGGAATCATGAACACATGTTATGTAGATCTTAAAAAAAATAAGAACACATGTTAGTAAATCATGAAAACGTAAAAAGGAATTGGTTTGGGTTCGGCCGACACTCAACCGAGAACCCCATGGATCTCGGCTTGTTTTGTTCGCACCACCACCGAGACATCAAGTCTCGGCGTGGTGAGGTTGGTTCGACAGCAAGGAAACAAGGACCCCGACTCACGTCAGGGTGGCCTTGTGGCTCGTCGTGGGTCTCAGCGCAGCACAACAGCATCACCGGTCTAAGACCGGTGGCTGCTTTTTTCTAACAGTTGGAACACAACGAACAACAGGGGGAACCACCGGCTACAGCCGGTGGTGATGTTGTTCGATCAGTGGCAACCAGCTAAGCCGGGTAGCCACTACTAAGGGGTGTTTCGTTCGGTCTGGTTCACGAAGTCCGGTCCGGTTCATGGTACAGTCTAAATTAAAACACGGGTTCGGTCACATGATTAATTTTTACAAGTTATGTTATGTTTTTTTTCAAAAAAATTAAATTAATTAAAACCATGACTAGTAATTAATTTAATTTAACATGGACTTAGGTTATATTTATTTTAGAAATAATACATGTTTTTAACCTAAGTATTTTACCATTTAATTTAGACTACAGTATTATTTAATTATTAAAACATGGATCATAAATAATTAATTAATCATGACTTAGGTTATAATTAATAAATTATTAATATATGTTTAACCTAGGTATTTATATGTCTTAATTTAATTAAATCATGTTTATATTTAATTAAATCGTATAACCTATAGTTTATTTAATTAACATGATATTATTAATAAAATGTACTATTAATTACATGACTTACGATAATTAACCAGTAAACTTAAGCTTATATTATTAGTTTATTAATCCAGCTTATTCTTAAATATGGAAACTTTCTATTTCAGGAAACTTACTATTTTTGAAAACTTTCTATAAAAACTGATATATTTTTAGCAACTGATCTATTTTTGGAAATTTTCTATTTTTGGAAACTTTCTTATTTTGGAAACATTCTATTTTTGGAAACTTTCTATTTTAGGAAACCTGCTATTTTTAGAAAGTTACTTATTATTACACAACAAGTATAATAATACAAGAATACAAGATAATACGTAATCAGAATACATGAAATACATGATAAATACAGTAAAACGTTTAAATCAATAAAACAAGACAAGAACATATAAAGCATGCTAAGACATGTTATAATTAGTTATGTACTCAGTAATCAGAATACTTATACATGTCCCCTATTTATGTAGCATTAGTGAGGTCGGAGTAGGACTTTCAACCTTTCTTCTTTCCTCGTTCACTGGACACAAGGTACGGATTTCCCGTCCTTCAGTATGGACATTCTTTCCTTATTAGGATTCCCTGTTTGCAGCGAACTGTTTTCCTAGTATTGTTTTATATGTTTGATTACATATGTTAGATTAAATGCCTAAGCCATATACATGCATGACCAGTGTCACCTAGTTATAAAGGTACCATAACCATAACACTGGAAGCACCAGTGTTATGACTTCCCCACGGTGGAGTGATTGCTCGTGGCGTTCCTTTTCAGTTTTGGCTTATATTTATTATCATGTGGGGCGTATGGGTGCATCCTAGTTACATGATTTACATGATTTTCATGGTGAATGCGATGTGTTCCTTGCATCCTTCACAAGGAGTTGATCCCTCCTACCCATACTATTTAATTAGAGGCAACCCCTCTAATTGCATGACGAGGTCTCCCCTCCAAATATTCATGCACGGTGGAACCACATGACCTATATGGGCTATTGGAGACCCGGGCAAGTTTGTGATACCATGTGATTTCCCTAATATGGAAGAATGCTTAGCTTTAGCCGATCTTGGTGCTAGCATTAATTTGATGCCTCTTTCCGTGTGGAAAAGGTTATCACTTCTCGAGCTTACACCTACTAAGATGACTCTCAAGCTAGCTGATCGATCGATCGCCTTACCAAAAGGAATAGCCGAGGACGTGTTTGTCAAGGTAGGGAAACTCGTCTTTCCAACGGACTTTGTGGTTTGCGGTTATCCCGAAGATTCTCGTGTACCACTAATTTTGGGAAGACCGTTTTTGATGACGGCTAGTGCTTTAGTTGACATGAAAGCGGGGAAATTGACTTTAAGAGTTGATGATGAAAATATCACGTTTGATATTGGTCATATCTCTAAATTTTCTTCCAAGTATTACGAGGAATCAATTAATCAAATCGATGTGATTGATGTTACTTGTGAAGAATATTCTCAAGAAGTTCTTGGATTCTCGGCTTCTTCTAAAAGTGGCAATCCCACTTCTTCGAATCCTATTATCTCTTCGGCTAAGCCTCCACTCACTCCATTTGAGGGAGGTGACTTCGTTCTTGAAGAGCTTGAGAATAATGGTTATTCAAAAATCGAAAAGGAAATTGATGATTACCTTAGTACACCATTTGATCCTAGTGAGTTTGATAGTGAGAATTTTGATCCCGAGGGAGATATTGCTTTGATTGAAAAATTATTGAATATGGATCCTTTTAAATCGCCACCTAATTTAAAAGTTGTGAATGAAAATGAAACTAAAGTGAAAACATCTATTGAGGAAGCACCTGAATTAGAACTTAAGGAATTACCCACTCATTTGGAGTATGCTTTTCTTGAAGGAAAGGATAAGTTACCGGTGATTATTGCTAAGGGATTAAAGGAAAATGAAGGATGAACTTATCAAAGTGCTTAAGAAACATAAACGGGCCATTGCATGGAAAATCTCCGACATTAAGGGTATAGATCCAAAATTTTGTACTCATAAAATTCTAATGGAGGATGATTATAAACCCGCTATCCAAAATCAAAGAAGGGTCAATCCAAAGATTCATGAGGTGATCAAAAAGGAAGTCACTAAACTTCTAGAAGCCAGAATGATCTACCCTATCTCGGATAGTCCTTGGGTTAGCCCCGTGCATTGTGTTCCAAAGAAAGGAGGAATGACGGTTGTTACTAATGAGGATAATGAATTGATTCCTACTAGACTTGTGACCGGTTGGCGTGTTTGTATTGACTATAAGAAACTTAATGATGCCACTAGGAAGGATCATTTTCCATTACCTTTTATGGATCAAATGTTAGAGAGACTAGCGGGGAATGAATTCTATTGCTTTTTGGATGGATTTTCCGGCTATTTCCAAATCCCCATTGACCCTCGTGATCAAGAAAAGACCACATTTACATGTCCTTATGGAACATTTGCTTATCGTCGCATGCCTTTTGGACTATGAAATGCTCCGGGGACGTTCCAAAGGTGCATGATGGCCATTTTCCATGATATGATCGAGAAAACCATGGAAGTCTTCATGGATGACTTTTCGGTTTTTGGGGAATCTTTCACTTCATGTCTCTCTAACCTTGAAAGAATGTTGCAACGTTGTGAGGAAACGAATCTTGTGCTTAATTATGAGAAATGTCACTTCATGTGCAAAGAGGGAATTATGTTAGGACATAAGATCTCTAAGGCCGGTATTGAGGTTGATAGGGCTAAAATCGACGTGATTGCCAAATTGCCTCCACCCACCACCGTTAAGGGAGTAAGGAGTTTTCTCGGTCATGCCGACTTCTATCGTCGTTTTATACAAGACTTCTCTAAGATAGCTCGGCCTATGACCCATATTTTGGAAAAAGAGACTCCTTTCATCTTTTCGGATGAGTGTATTCAAGCCTTTGAGATGCTTAAAAAGAAGTTAACTGAATCTCCAATCTTGGTTGCCCCGGATTGGGACCTACCTTTTGAAATTATGTGTGATGCTAGTGATTATGCGGTAGGTGCGGTTTTGGGGCAACATAAAACAAAACACTTCTTGCCTATACGCTATGCTAGTAAGACTATGACGGATGCTCAAACAAAGTACACTACAACGGAAAAGGAGTTACTTGCCGTTGTGTATGCTTTTGAAAAGTTTAGACCATATCTCGTCTTGTCTCAAACCATAGTGTATACGGACCACTCGGCTATCAAATATCTTCTTAATAAACAAGATGCTAAGCCGAGGTTGCTCCGGTGGATTCTCCTCCTTCAAGAATTTAATGTCAAAATTCTAGACAAAAAAGGAGCCGAGAATCTCGCGGCCGATCATTTATCTCGACTTGAGAATCCTCACCAAAGCGATCGAGAGAACAAGAAAATTAATGAAACATTTCCTCTCGAGATGCTTGGTATGATTTCTTTTCGTGGTGATGATAGTACCCCATGGTTTGCGGACATCGCAAATTACCATGCGGGGAAGTTTGTGATCAAGTGTATGTCGTCCCAACAAAAACGAAAGTTTTTCAAGGATATTTCCTATTACTTTTGGGACGACCCCTATTTGTTTCGTGTGTGCGCGGATCAAGTGATTCGTAGGTGCGTGTTTGGCAAAGAAGCTCAAGATATCCTTAAATCTTGTCATGAGGGACCCACCAGGGGACATCATGGTGCTAACGCCACCGCGAAGAAAGTCTTTGATGCCGGTTTCTTTTGGCCTTCCATATATCGTGATGCCCAAGACTTGATCAAGACTTGTGATGCTTGTCAACGTCAAGGAAAGAACTCACAAAGGGATGAAATGCCTCAAAACATTATCCAAGTTTGTGAAATCTTTGACATGTGGGGGATCGATTTTATGGGGCCGTTTCCATCTTCGAAAGTAAATAAATACATTCTCGTAGCCGTAGACTATTTGTCTAAATGGGTTGAAGCTAAGGCTTTGCCCACGAATGATGCTCGATTTTTGGTGAACTTTTTGAAACAACTCTTTGCTAGGTTTGGAACTCCGCGGGCTATTATAAGTGATCGTGGGACCCATTTTTGTAATGAACAATTTGAAAAAGTTCTAAAGAAATATGGTGTCACTCATCGACTTTCTACGGCTTATCACCCTCAAACGAGTGGTCAAGTGGAGGTTTCAAACCGAGCTCTTAAAAGGATTTTGGAGCGTTCTATTGGAGAGAATCGCACTTCATGGTCGGATAAATTGGACGATGCATTGTGGGCTTTCCGTACGGCTTACAAGACGCCAATTGGTTGTACACCATTTAGGTTGGTCTACGAAAAAGCATGCCACTTGCCAATTGAACTCGAACATAAGGCATATTGGGCTCTTAAGCATTGTAACTTTGATTTGAGGACCGCGGGTGATCATCACAAGGTTCAATTGAATGAACTAAGTGAATTAAGGGATCAAGCTTATGAAAATTCTTTGATCTATAAAGAGAAGACTAAGAGGATTCATGACTCTAAGATCAAAAACCGCATTTTCAATGTTGGTGATCAAGTCCTCTTATTCAACTCTAGACTTAAGATTTTCTCGGGCAAGCTTAAATACCGTTGGTCCGGACCATTCACCATTGCACAAGTTTTCCCTTATGGCACCATTGAGCTAGCTCAAAAAGACGGGCCTAACTTTAAGGTGAATGGTCATCGTGTGAAACACTACTTTGGAGGGGACATACCTACGGAGGTTGTCCCGAATCTTCAAACTTTCCCTAAGGACCAATGAATGCGGGGATCGAGTCGAGCTCATGACTCGGTGAACAAAAACGAGGTGCCTTGTGGGGGAGTCCCATACATTCTATCTTCTTTCTATTTTCTAACAACTAATAAGGCTTGATCTTTCAAGCTCGTGCTCGTGTTTTGTTGTGTTGTGAATCTTAGGTATGACCCTAATATTTGAAGACTCTCGTGTTCGGTTTTTGCCGGTCCACTTGATCTTCCATTCTTTGAATGCTAAAAAGGGGCACACTTTCTATCCCTTGATTTTTATCGACAAACGTTTTATCTTAAGGCATAATTAATAAACGGCTTATAGATTTGCGTGCTCTTTCCATGCTAGGATTTTACATTAGACTCTTCGTGTTTTAGCAAGGGGGTGTTACTCTTGAGCTAAGAAACATTGAGGACAATGTTTGGTTTTAGCATGGGGGAGTCAATCGATATAATCGCTTGCAATTGCTTTTGTCGTGTCCAAACGTATTCTTTTTCTCATTTTTCATAAAATTTTAAATTTTTAGTGTTATTTTTATGTTTTAATAAATAAAATAAGTGCTTTAGACACGAATGTAGGCTTTCCGTTGGTGAAAATAAGAATAGTTTTTGACTCGACTTGGTTTTTAACCTTAGCTTTTCTGTAACGTATTTGAATTAAGTTTTGCTAGGCTTTTATATAGGGAGCTTTAAAACGCGAAAGTCTTAATTCATACGAGTTAAGAACAAGAACTTTTCGCAAGTTTCTATAATTGATCCTAGAAAGTCGTTTATCAAGGGAACTTTAAAACGCAAATTCTAAAACTTGAAAAAGTATAAGAAGATGCAAGATCCTATAGATGACTTGAAAACCCAAAACTTTGATTTAATAGGCTAAGTATCCATTGATTTCACATTCTTGAAATTTTACAATATGGAGAACGAGAGATGATAGAGCCAATTATAAGTTTGGTATTCTTTCGGGAATTTATGTGAGTTAATTATAAGCCTATTCTCCCATCGCTTGCTAATAAATTTATCTGCAATAAATAAGGTTGTACGATTTGAAAAGTTACTTAGCTTCTAGCCCAAGATCGTTTAAAAGTTGCTCGGTATGGATTAGAGTTCATAGCCAAGGCATAACTTATTGAAGCGGGATGCGAAGATTGGCGAGTCCAAAAAGGCCCTAACAAGGCATGAGGACTATATTTTATTGCTAAAGATCTCAAGTGATGTGAAGAATCATGATGAGACTGCTTTTATACATAGTCCTATCGTCCCAATCGGGCTTAAAATGCATAAAATATCATTAAAACTGCCAAATATATGCTCGTGTTTGTTGCTTGTGTATTTTAGGTACAGATATTGAGGAAAAGACAAAAAGATCACAAGAATCATTCAAAAACGAACGCGGGAAACGAAGCCGCACAATGAACCGGACCCGAATCAAGAATTTCCAAAATGGTCCTTGAAGAATTGAAGATTGTCAACATTGGTCCCTCATTTTTGAAGATTTGGCAAGAAAGGCCCTTAGAGAAGTCAATTGTACAAGAAAAATCCCTAAAGTTTAAGCATTATACATGAACAGTCCTTGGAGAATGAAGAAAGTACAAAAGAAGTCCTTATAAAAGTTTGTATAAAACTTGTGCAAAAATTGACAAGATGATGAAACTTATTTACAAAGGAATGGAGTTTGTTTGCTGATTATTACAAGATGAAGAAACAAATGAACTTGGGGGGGCATTACTGCCCAGACAATAAACTCTCATCCACCAATACAAAACTGACACCTCACTAAACCCACCCATTTACCAAACCCTTTACCCGACCCAACCCGTAACCCACACCCAACCAGGTTTATTAATAAACCTGGTCAAACAACCCAGTCAACCTTTTTAAGTTTTCCCACCAAACACACTTTTTAAATTAACCCTTTCCCCAAACGGATTAATCACCCACTAATCCTCACATAAACCCTAATTAATCCCAGACTCAATCCAACTAAATACAAAGGGTTTTTTGTTTAACTTTTCCAGATCCTTGATTCACCCCATCCTCACTCAAACCCACACACAAACCATGACCCTAACACACCCATGTGTTGGGTAGGGCCCTCCCCTGCACACGTCTTTGTCCCCAAACCCCAAAAGGAGACAGCATCAACGTTCCATATCAAGATTCTTTGTCCCCAAGCATGAATAAACGTCTAGGATGAACTTCTAACAGCTGGCCATCACAATCATCACATGGGAGACATATTGACCAAGATTTCAAATTCAAACACAAGGGCAGGACTGGAATTCAACTTCATTAGGGTTTTAGTTCTAGTTTCTTCTATTCACATGTATAAATACAAGCCGTATGTGGCTGTATTTCTTTGTTCCAGATTTTTCAAAATTTTGTAATCCCTTTTTATAAATTTATAAAGTTGGTATTTTTGGTTAAATTATAATTCCTTTTATGATTTTTTTAAAAGTTGGTGTTAATTTGTGAAGAATCTGAGTTCCATTCATATTTTGCAAACACTTTTTGTTTTGAATTTTCAAAAAAGGTTTCAAAGTTTCTGAAAAGCAATTTTCTTGGTAAAACCTTGTTCCAAGATTTTGTCTTTTCAGTTTGTTAAGTGGTTTGATTTGAGTGTTTTAAGAGAAAGTTAGTTGGAAAGATTTTAAGAAAGGATTTAAAAAGAAGAAAAAAAAAATCAGAAATTGCATTTTGTGTTTGTTCATTGATCTTAGCAGGTTTTACTTGGAGCTTGTTTTGTCCAAGGTTCAGCTCAGGCCCCAGCCTGAAGGAGATGGCTAAGCAGCCATTGTGGGACCTGGATGTGGGTCCCTTAAGGTAAATCTCTATTTCCTTGTTTGAGTTTTCAAATTTTCAGATTTATGTGATTTTGTAAGAAATTGTGAGAATCTGTTTGGAGTTTGTGTTAACTGCTTGTATGGGTCTTATATTGATTAGTATGCATGTTTAGATTGATTAGGATCAATTTGGTTTGAATTTGGTTTGAAAAATCACTTTCTGAAAATTTAAAGGAGTGTTTGGATTAGGGTCTAAACTAGGGTGAATGGTTTTAATCTTGGTTTAAAACCTGTCTTAATTACTCATTGGGTTGGTATTATGTGATATATGCTCTTAGTTTTCAGTTTGGTGTAGTTTTAAACTCATTTGCATGATAAAAAGTTGGTAAAACAGTCAAAATCAGTAGGCCTTTGTTTTGCCAGGTTTTGTGTTTATTTGTGCCTCAAATCTTGTAGTTTGATAGGTTATAGGTCTATCTAGGGTTTGCTATCATTTATATGTCATTTGATTGGATTATGTGCAAGTTATGATCTTTTAAAATCCGTTTTTGTGCATGAAACAAGTTACCATTCATCAGTAACTTGTTAAGCTTCATCAGAAAACTTTTAGGGCTATTTGAGCTTGAATTTGTGTAGTGATTGCTTGTTTTTTGTGTTTACTTAGACTCCCCACAACCCAATTTGTGTGGGGGTGCCCATTTGTCCAAAGAAAACCAAGTATCCTAAGCTTAAAGGTCTCCTGACCAAATTTTTACACTACCAGTGGGAACCAATTTCCCACTGCTAGTATACAAGTTACCACTGCTTCACTAGCAGACAAAGCCTTTGGAGGTGTCACTTTCAGTAATCTTTCTTTTTTGTCTTTTGTGGGTTAAAATTAGAATTAGGGTTTCAAACTTGTTTCAATATTTTTCTAATTTTATTTGTGATTTTTCAGTTTAATTAGAATTTTTATTACTGTTCATTTGGTATTTTTTAGGATTTATAGCTATTTTAATTAACTTTTTAATTACTGTTTTTGGCATTTAGTGAAAAAAATCATTATTTTTTAGTTTTAAAAATTTTGTTAGATTCAGAAAAACATTTTAAGATTTTTAGTTTAAAAACTGTTCACTGTTCACTTTTTATTTATTTTTTTTTAGAATTAATTTAGTTTAATTAGGGCTTAATTCAAACTGTTTTGTCTTTTAGTGAAAAATTTAATATTTTTCAAACTTTTTCATTTTTCTTCTGTTCATTAGAGTAATTTAGGATTTCTAAAATTGACAAATTATTTTTAGGATTATTTTATTATTTTTTTATAATTATTTTAGTTTAAAAATAGTTTTTAGTGATTTAAAAATAGAAAAATAGTTTTGAAAATTTAGGAAAAATACCTTTTAGTCTTTAGATAATATAAGTAAGTTATTTGTTCAATAAAATAATATTTTGGACATTTTGATTAATTATATTTAATTTTAGGGCTTTAATTAGCATTTAAAATTGGATATTTAATTAATAAAAGGTTTTAAAATATTTTTATTGGATTTTTATTCTTATTTTTATTATTTTAGACTTACTTTTAGCTTTTGATTAATTTTTAGGTTTAAAATTTTTAATTTTGTAGTTTTTACGGTTTTACGTGAACGCCTTTTCGTCTTAGCTCGATCCGTCTTCGTAACCGTCATTCTCTTCTCATCTCATTTCTATTTTCTATTTTCTTTTTCTTAGCAATATAATCACAAACATTAATCAATTCATTACACAACGCACTAGCCTCCTCGAGAACGATCCCCACTTTGGGTCATAAGTGTTTACGTTTTCCTAAACGTACGCTTAATACTTACCGATTTTACCTCGTTTTCCTAAACGAGTGTGAATTTACAACTATCATTTTGGCGCCGCTGCCGGGGAGGCGTGTTGTGTTTTGATTGAACAATTATTGTTTTTATACTAACCATAATTAGTATTTGTATTAGTAGCACTCTACTAATACGTATTATCGGTTTTTGGTTTTTGTGTGAATACTATTACTATATTGTATACGTAGAACAATAAATTCACAAGTACTCCAAATACGTGAGAAATCACAACCTTGACTTGGGAGGTCATTACCCAATCATTGTATTCGAATCTCAAACCAAAGAAAAAAGGCAAAAATAGATAAATACTTTTGTGAAGCTCGATTTTGAAAAATACAAACTATAAGGTGGGTATAAGGCGGTTGTATTTCACGACCTAAAGGAAAAAGGCTCTTAAGTGCTTCGCGCCGCCTCGTTTCCTCCGCTTGCTTGTGCGTATTTGATTTTGAGAGTGAATCGAGGGTTTTGCCACCCAAAGTATTATTACATATCATATATATTTTCTTGGTTTCTATTGATTAAACCCTCTTGAACGTTTTGGTGTTCCACCAACGTTCTAAAGTCATCGAAGGCGTTCACTTCACGTGATTGCTTTCATTCTTTGAGGCTTCTTTAATCAAGAGATTTGATTAAGGAGGAGATTTGTAGATTTGTGTCTACTTAATACATTCACCAAATTCCAAAAAAGTTAATACAATCAAAAACCACAAAAAAAATTGAAAAATACAAAACACCAAAAAAAATCTTCTTTGCTCGTCCCCTCGTTGTACGTGACGTTTATGCAAACTCGCTCCAAAGCAAGACGTGCACGTAAACGAAGAAAAAAATCAACCACTCCTTCTAGTGAGGAGTCTCCTATTGACGAACCCATCGTAAAAGAAGCACCAACCATGGCGAATCGAACTATGATGGAGTTACTTCAAGCACCCACCGAGGGTTATGGAGAAGCTATTGTGATTCCCGCTATCCTTGCGGAGAATTTTGAGGTGAAAACGGGTTTGTTGTCGATGATCCAAAACAATAAATTCCGTGGTGATGAGAAGGACAATCCCCACAACCATATCCGCCAATTCAATCGTCTTACAGCCACGTGCAAATTTAAGGATGTCTCGAATGACACGATTAAGATGATGATTTTTCCGTATTCCTTAGCGGGGCCCGCTAAAATTTGGTTAGAGAAAGAGCCACCCAATTCTATATTGACGTGGAAGGATCTCGTTTCAAAATTCATGAACCAATTTTTTCCGCCCTCTAAGACTAGGCATTTGAAAAACGAGATTTCAAAGTTTTCACAAGAATCAAATGAAAGTTTTTCAACGGCTTGGAATAGGTTTAAGGAGATGTTACATGAATGTCCTCATCACGGTTTTTCCGACTTGCATCAAATTGACACGTTTTACAATGGACTTAATGATCATGAAAGAGATTATTTAAATGCCGCCGCGGGTGGTAATTTTTTGTGTAAAATGGTTGAGGAAGCTTTGGTCATAATTGAAAATAGGTCTAAGGTTTATAGCCCTCGTAACACACTGAGTGTTGCCAAAATAGGCTCGTCATCGTCTCGTAGCATTAATGCCTTACATGATGAAGCAAATGAAGAAAATCGTTTTTTTGATAGATTTGCTAACCTTATGTCCCATTGGAAAGCTCAAGAAGCTTTGAATTCCGCTTCGGTTAAAGCGGTTTCTAAGAGTTGTTTGTCGTGTGGTGGAGCTCATGATCTTTCCGAGTGCATTAACGCGGATGGTAACACTTCGAGTGCTTATATAGCCACGGGAACTTATAACCAAAACGGTCAAGGTTCCCGCCAAAATCAAGCTCCACCAAATCAAAATACTAATAACTATCGAAACAACAACCAAGGTGGTAATTATCACGGCAATCAACGTAATTACAACAAGGGTAATTATCAAAGTAGAAATGGGCAAATTTCAAACCAAAACCAAAACCGTGATTTTCAAACTACCACACAAGGTTTTCAAAATGATCACACCAAAAATCTTCAAGGAGAATTTTTGAATTATGCAAAAGCAAATGATGCTAAGTTTGACAATATGCAACGTGAAATGGTTAGCTTAAGATCCGAGTTGAAAAACGAGCTTAAAAATGAACTTGCTAATGAACTTAAGATTCATGCTAATAAAATGGAAGGAAATGTTCAACGACTCCAACAAAATCAACAAAAAATGGAGCAAGGTCAACATGAGATTAAGCAAGAATTGTTAAAAGCGGATGCTAGGCAATCTAAGTTTGAAGACCGAATGGGAAAAATGTTTGAAGCTATCATGTGTAAACCTTCTTCTTCGGGTGGTCTTCCTGGTGATACCATCGTGAACCCGAAAGGAGAATTGAAGGTTATTACTACTCGTAGTGGTAAAACTTTCAAAGAACCCATTTCTCAACCAATTGCTCCTATGGAGGAAGCAAAAGAGAAAGAACCCGAGGTGGTGGTCGAAAAAGAGCAAATTCTAAGCCCACGAAGTACCGCTCAAACCACACCTACGGTTGAACCAATACCAATCATGAAACCCGAGATTCCAAGGCCGATGCCTATGCCTATGCCCCAACCCACACCACCCTTACCTTACCCTTCAAGACGAGACAAGGAAAAGTCACAAGAACGAAGTAATTATCAATTTGAACTTTTTATGAAAATGTTTCGTGACTTGCATTTTAATATAAGTTTTGCCGACGCCTTAGTCATGATGCCTCGATTTGCCGCGAACTTCAAAAGTATGTTGAATAACAAAGAGAAATTGCAAAAATCGTCTAGTTGTTCATCGGTTTTTCTAAGCCGCATACCTCAAAAAGTCGGTGATCCCGGCAAGTTTTTAATACCATGTGCTATACAAGATATGGAAGAATGCTACGCCTTGGCCGATCTTGGTGCTAGTATTAATTTGATGCCTCTTGAGATTTTTAAATCGCTCAATCTTCCAAATCTCACTCCTTCACGAATGTCAATCGAGATGGCCGATCATTCTACGATTCTAGCTTGTGGAGTAGCCGAGGACGTCTTTGTGAAAGTTGGAAAGTTCTACTATCCCGTAGACTTTATTGTTGTTGACATTCCCATCGATCCTAAAGTTCCTCTAATTTTAGGTCGATCATTTTTGGATACCTCGAGAGCACTTATCGATGTGCATGCTAGAAAAATCACTCTTCGTTTCAATGAGGAAGAACTCGTCATTAATGCAACTCAAAACTCCACACTTTCTCATATATATTCTATCACGTCTTTGTACAATGTTAGTCCCATCAAAAACATTTGTAAAAAGGTTTCAAAAAGAGTTTTAGGAGTTGTTGAGAAAAATGAAGTTCCGTCCCCTCCGCCGGTGGAGGTTAAGAGTGTTAAGCCTACGCTTCCAATTGTGAATGATTCTTCGGATGATGAATGTGTTGATCCCGATGGGGGGGTTTTCTTTGTTGACAAACGTTTTGAGAACTTACCACCACCTTTACCAAAACGGTTTTCAAATGTGAGAATTTTTAGTGTGACTAACATTGCTTTAGAAACACCAAATATTTTTGACATAATTAAGTCGGGTTTTCACAAGGAGAGTTTAAAAGATGAAAAAGGGAAAGATTTTGAATTAAATTTAAAAGATTTTTCTACAACTCTAACTCCGTCATCACCACGTGTATTGAATACTACAAGCTCGTCTTCTCCTTTTGACGATGCTTTGTGTGGACCTAGTGTGGGGGAAACCCCTTATGTTCCCTCCCCATTCTCCACCGAGGACGAGATATTTGATCCTGGAATTGCTTATAAAGGGAAATCTCGGTCTTCCACCGATGCAATAAATGGAAAATCTTTTCATTTGATTGGTGCGAGTCTACCTCGAGTAGCTCAATGTTTTCATGACTTACCCCTTGTCCCACCCTTCTATTTCTTCTCATCTATTTTCTTGAAACCCTTTTTTTTGTTGGCACACGATGAAGTGGCGTTGATTTGTTTTTCCAATGAAAACGAGAACGCCATCTTCGATCCCGGTATTTTGCACCATCAAAGGACTTAGTCCTTAATACCGGTTGTTTTTGGGCCTTGTTTATCATGTAAGCCCCACTAAAAATTAACCATACCATGATTATCCCTAAATGATCACATTTATGGGGATTCGAGTCGAGCTTTTGACTCAGTTATCAAAAACAAGGTGCCTCGTGGGGGAGACCCATGCTTATCCATGTACATATTATTGCTTTCTAATTAGTGTAATGTGAGGGGATTTGTGCCCTTTCAACCTTTGTTCCGTGGTTGTTTGTGAATTATGGTTTTTAGATCATGATCTTCACGATTGGAGCCTCTCGTGTTCGTTTTATGAGAGCACTCGATCGTTTGCTTTGAAGACTTTCTCAATATCCAAATGATATATCCTTTGATGTTCTAACCTTAGGTTTTTAGCACACTTCATAAACGGCTATTAATTTATTGGTTACACCCTTTCCATGCTAGATTAGGCATTCGACTACGTCTCTAGTATGGGGGTGTTTGCACCCCTAGACTCGAAATATTGAGGACAATGTTTAACTTTAGTATGGGGGGGTGAATAGATACTTGCCTTGCCAAACCTTCACGCTTTCCAAAGTTTATCTTTTTGTAATCGTTTTGTTGCAAATAAGGCTAAAAATGGCCAAAATTTTAAAATTTTTCTTGTTTTTCATAAGTGTTTAAGACACGAATGTAGATTTTCTGATGGCGAGAATAAGAGTAATTTTTGACTCGACCGTGCGTGTTGAGCACTTAGCTTTGATTCCTTAACTACACATTAGGCTAAGTCTATTAAATGAGGACGAGAAATGATAGGGTTAATTATAAGTTACTATGCTAAACGTAGAGTACTCGTATTCTTTCAAAAACTCATGTGTTCTCGTTGTTTGCTTATTCTCCCTTCGCATGTAAATATTTTTTGCTTAATAAATATTGACTTAGCGGTTTAGTTAGGATTGTTGGGTTTCTAGTCTTTTCTAGTAGCTTCCGTGTAATTAAATTGGGAAGACATTAAGGTATCGCCAGCGTCACGGTTTTGAAGTATTGGCACCCGAATAATCAAAAGCTTCACCCAATAATAAGATTTCAAGTGCTCACCTAAATCTAGCAAACAATTTGAAGCCCCACAAGGCCTAAAATCTATGCAAAATTGAAAGTGAATCAAGCCTTAATCTTCGAAGCTTTAAAGATTCGAAATTCGCCTTAGCGTGAGGATATACGTCTTTGGCTAATAAAACCACCGATGAGGCGGATAATAAAAGGCAAGGCAAGACCGAAGTCATAATAAAAGCTTCATGGCGAAGTTGAATAAAAGATGGAGGTAAACCAAAGATAATAAGGCCCTTCCGTTAGGGGGCGTATAAAAGTCTTGGTAATAAGTCTCATGTTCAAAACCGTTATAAAACCGTGTTTATCGATCCTTCTTGTTGACTTAATTTTTTGACATCGTTGTCTATTAGGAGGGGTTATTGATTTGATGGTCTTGGTTACACCGTTAGGACTCTATTTTTAGACCTAAATCTCTATTATCGCATAAGTCAAACAATGTATCCTCGTGAAACATTCAAGACACAATAAAATATAAGAGATACAACCTAGGAATAATGGGAGGATAAGTACGTGATTAGGGCATATGAGTAGTGTTAGCATTACTAACTTATAATGACAATGATCTCGTTGCACGCTTAGCATGGAATTAGGGTGAAAATCGAGTACGATGAAATTATTTCCAACGAAGCATTCACGTGTTCTTATTCTATGAACCTAAACGTCCCATTTTGCGATGAAAATCATACATTATGTCTAAAACACAAGAAGTAGTAATAGTAATAGTGTAACTAGTTTATCATAAAAATGAATAAAAATGAATTTTGGAGATGCTATGATACTTTATTCTAGCATTGCGTGAGGGCACGGTAATGGTTTAATATGGGGGAGTGATGAGACTGCTTTTATACATAGTCTCATCGTCCCAATCGGGCTTAAAATGCATAAAATATCATTAAAACTGCCAAATATATGCTCGTGTTTGTTGCTTGTGTATTTTAGGTACGGATATTTAGGAAAAGACAAAAAGATCACAAGAATCATTCAAAAACGAACACGGGAAACGAAGCCGCACAATGAACCGGACCCGAATCAAGAATTTCCAAAATGGTCCTTGAAGAATTGAAGATTGTCAACATTGGTCCCTCATTTTTGAAGATTTGGCAAGAAAGGCCCTTGGAGAAGTCAATTGTACAAGAAAAATCCTAAAGTTTAAGCATTGTACATGAACAGTCCTTGAAGAATGAAGAAAGTACAAAAGAAGTCCTTATAAAAGTTTGTATAAAACTTGTGCCAAAATTGACAAGATGATGAAACTTATTTACAAAGGAATGGAGTTTGTTTGTTGATTATTACAAGATGAAGAAACAAATGAACTTGGGGGGGCATTACTGCCCAGACAATAAACTCTCATCCACCAATACAAAACTGACACCTCACTAAACCCACCCATTTACCAAACCCTTTACCCGACCCAACCCGTAACCCACACCCAACCAGGTTTATTAATAAACCTGGTCAAACAACCCAGTCAACCTTTTTAAGTTTTCCCACCAAACACACTTTTTAAATTAACCCTTTCCCCAAACGGATTAATCACCCACTAATCCTCACATAAACCCTAATTAATCCCAGACTCAATCCAACTAAATACAAAGGGTTTTTTGTTTAACTTTTCCAGATCCTTGATTCACCCCATCCTCACCCAAACCCACACACAAACCATGACCCCAACACACCCATGTGATGGGTAGGGCCCTCCCCTGCACACGTCTTTGTCCCCAAACCCCAAAAGGAGGCAGCATCAACGTTCCATATCAAGATTCTTTGTCCCCAAGCATGAATAAACGTCTAGGATGAACTTCTAATAGCTGGCCATCACAATCATCACATGGGAGACATGTTGACCAAGATTTCAAATTCAAACACAAGGGCAGGACTGGAATTCTACTTCATTAGGGTTTTAGTTCTAGTTTCTTCTATTCACATGTATAAATACAAGCCGTATGTGGCTGTATTTCTTTGTTCCAGATTTTTCAAAATTTTGTAATCCCTTTTTATAAATTTATAAAGTTGGTATTTTTGGTTAAATTATAATTCCTTTTATGATTTTTTTAAAAGTTGGTGTTAATTTGTGAAGAATCTGAGTTCCATTCATATTTTGCAAACACTTTGTGTTTGAATTTTCAAAAAAGGTTTCAAAGTTTCTGAAAAGCAATTTTCTTGGTAAAACCTTGTTTCAAGATTTTGTCTTTTCAGTTTGTTAAGTGGTTTGATTTGAGTGTGTTAAGAGAAAGTTATTTGGAAAGATTTTAAGAAAGGATTTAAAAAGAAGAAAAAAAAATCAGAAATTGCATTTTGTGTTTGTTCATTGATCTTAGCAGGTTTTACTAGGAGCTTCTTTTGTCCAAGGTTCAGCTCAGGCCCCAGCCTGAAGGAGATGGCTAAGCAGCCATTGTGGGACCTGGATGTGGGTCCCATAAGGTAAATCTCTATTTCCTTGTTTGAGTTTTCAAATTTTCAGATTTATGTGATTTTGTAAGAAATTGTGAGAATCTGTTTGGAGTTTGTGTTAACTGCTTGTATGGGTCTTATATTGATTAGTATGCATGTTTAGATTGATTAGGATCAATTTGGTTTGAATTTGGTTTGAAAAATCACTTTCTGAAAATTTAAAGGAGTGTTTGGATTAGGGTCTAAACTAGGGTGAATGGTTTTAATCTTGGTTTAAAACCTGTCTTAATTACTCATTGGGTTGGTATTATGTGATATATGCTCTTAGTTTTCAGTTTGGTGTAGTTTTAAACTCATTTGCATGATAAAAAGTTGGTAAAACAGTCAAAATCAGTAGGCCTTTGTTTTGCCAGATTTTGTGTTTATTTGTGCCTCAAATCTTGTAGTTTGATAGGTTATAGGTCTATCTAGGGTTTGCTATCATTTATATGTCATTTGATTGGATTATGTGCAAGTTGTGAGCTTTTAAAATCCATTTTTATGCATGAAACAAGTTACCATTCATCAGTAACTTGTTAAGCTTCATCAGTAAACTTTTAGGGCTATTTGAGCTTAAATTTGTGTAGTGATTGCTTGTTTTTTGTGTTTACTTAGACTCCCCACAACCCAATTGGTGTGGGGGTGCCCATTTGTCCGAAGAAAACCAAGTATACAAGCTTTCCTAAGCTTAAAGGTCTCCTGACCAAATTTTTACACTACCAGTGGGAACCAATTTCCCACTGCTAGTATACAAGTTACCACTGCTTCACTAGCAGACAAAGCCTTTGGAAGTGTCACTTTCAGTAATCTTTTTTTTTGTCTTTTGTGGGTTAAAATTAGAATTAGGGTTTCAAACTTGTTTCAATATTTTTCTAATTTTATTTGTGATTTTTTAGTTTAATTAGAATTTTTATTACTGTTCATTTGGTATTTTTTAGGATTTATAGCTATTTTAATTAACTTTTTAATTAATGTTTTTGGCATTTAGTGAAAAAAATCATTATTTTTTAGTTTTAAAAATTTTGTTAGATTCAGAAAAACATTTTAAGATTTTTAGTTTAAAAAGTGTTCACTGTTCACTTTTTATTTAGTTTTTTTTTAGAATTAATTTAGTTTAATTAGGGTTTAATTCAAACTATTTTGTCTTTTAGTGAAAAATTTAATATTTTTCAAACTTTTTCATTTTTCTTCTGTTCATTAGAGTAATTTAGGATTTTTAAAATTGACAAATTATTTTTAGCATTATTTTATTATTTTTTATAATTATTTTAGTTTAAAAATAGTTTTTAGTGATTTAAAAATAGAAAAATAGTTTTGAAAATTTAGGAAAAATACTTTTTAGTCTTTAGATAATATAAGTAAGTTATTTGTTCAATAAAATAATATTTTGGACATTTTTATTAATTATATTTAATTTTAGGGCTTTAATTAGCATTTAAAATTGAATATTTAATTAATAAAAGGTTTTAAAATATTTTTATTGGATTTTTATTCTTATTTTTATTATTTTAGACTTACTTTTAGCTTTTGATTAATTTTTAGGTTTAAAATTTTTAATTTTGTAGTTTTTACGGTTTTACGTGAACGCCTTTTCGTCTTAGCTCGATCCGTCTTCGTAACCGTCATTCTCTTCTCATCTCATTTCTATTTTCTTTTTCTTAGCAATATAATCACAAACATTAATCAATTCATTACACAACGCACTAGCCTCCTCGAGAACGATCCCCACTTTGGGTCATAAGTGTTTACGTTTTCCTAAACGTACGCTTAATACTTACTGCTTTTACCTCGTTTTCCTAAACGAGTGTGAATTTACAACTATCAAATCATTTATCAAAAATCAATATGAAGGATCGAGACACACGACGAAAAGCAAATACTCCCCAAAAGTCATGGAAAAGTCTATCCAAAAAGGCCCTAACAAGGTATGAGGATAAATAAAGCCAAGTCCAAAAAGGAGGCGGATCGTTGTATATCAAAATCCCAAATAAAAATTGGAGAAAAATGAAGAAGTCGTGGTCCAAGTATGAATCTCTAAAAACTTCAAGTGAAGAAATTCCTATATGAAGAGAAGACCATTATTTCATGAACGTCTCTCAAGGTTTGAAGTATGAAGTCGTTGCCAAATATCTGTCCGAGAAAGGTCTCAAATCGCGAAGCAAGTTATGCCAAGATATGAACTTTATGAGGTCCCGAGAAGTAGTTTTAAAAGATTTTGTCCTTTAGCTAACTATTGATTAAATCGTTCACTTTATTTTCAGCCTAATAAACTATCGAAATAAGTCAACAATGCATCCTCGTGATCATTCAAGACAACAATAAAATATAAGAGATACACCTAGGAATAAGGGAGTCTAAGTGAATAATTGGCCTACATGAGTTCGTGTTAGTTTGCTAACTTATAATAACAATGATCTTGTTTTTGCACTTGGCATGGAAAAGTGAAAAGTCGGGGACGATGAATCTATTCGAGTTTTATGATCCTAAAAGTTATTTTTCGAATAATGAAAGCAATACATTATGTCTTTGCAAAATAAAAGTCAAAAAAGTTGAATAAAGGAGTAGATAGTATTTTATTTTATCATTGCGTGAGGACACGGCAATTGCTTAGCAAGGGGGAGTTTGATATGAGCTTAAATACTCATATCATTTGTATCTTAAAACAACTAAAAAATGCATAAATATGTTGAAAATGCCTTGTGTATAGGTTGTTTCTTGTTTTAATGTGTGTAGGTACCAAGTTCGCGAAAACCGACAAAAACCGACACGAGAATGAAGAAAAGATCGAAGAAGCCAAATTTCAAATCGTTTTTAGGCGGATTTGAATTTATTGAAGACTATTTTTATCAAGTGGGTCCCACATGAGCTAAATGGGCCTGAAAAGCCCAATATCAAAGTTTAAGCAAATTGGGACGGTTTTATAGGCTAAAAGTCCATGTATCTTGTTATTGATAAATGACGCATGAGAGGAAGGTGAGCAAAAGCCCAAGACTGGCCCATGAAAGGAACGAATGAAGTAAATGTTATGGGCTCTAGGGTTTCAGTCAAACGTGTATAAACACGTTATTCCCCATTCACGTGTATACAATAAATAATATAAACCGATCCTTACCCACTCCATTTATCACCACACGTTTTTCTCTCACCTACTCACACAGATTAAAAAATACTCTCGTTACTTTCTATGTGTCCTTCTTCCTTCCCCATCACCCAAAGATAATAACCAGACGAAACCCACTATTCATAAAAACCCTAGATAAATAATTCGCCCAATAAAATGGGGCTTTTCATCCCACGTGTAATTCACGTGTGGGGGAATTAATTTCCCCAATTTTAAGGAAGAGAAGATGGCTAGCAGAGGCTACGTGTCAGTTTATTATTGGAGATGACACCTTAAATTCCCCAATCATCCAATCAGAAGGCTTAAAAGAAACACAACTAGCACACATGGATGCCACGTTGGCAATCCGTGTGCTAGTTGTGTCCTATCAACCATCCGATCAACAGAGAGAGAGAAAATGAAGATCTAAGGGCTTATAATGAAGATGGAATATGCTATGAAGATGTGAATATACCCTCCTCAATAGCCCTGGGATGGCTATAAAAACCCTCATTTCTATTGTAACTTTTATCCCTTTTCTTTCTTCTAATGTTATAATGTCAATTTAGTTTTTAGGTAATTGTAATTTTATTTTTAATGGTATTGTAATAACTTTTATGAATTAATAAAGTGATTTTGAGATTCATCTACTTTTTACAATTGCGTATTTTTTTTGTTAAGATTTATGCAGTTTTACCTAATCTAAATTAAATTGATATTATATGTGTGGTTGTTTAAATAAGCTCGATTTATAGCTTAATTTGAATGATTAAGAGAGATTTGGGAATAATACTTAAACCCACTGTTTAAGTTTATACGAAGCTGTTGGTTCGAGTAGTTTTGTTGTTTGACGATGGGTGGTGGTTCGTGATTCATAAGCGAGTAATGGTGGTGATTGTTATGGGTTCACAAGGTTGTTCAGCACAACCTTCGTCTCAAAGGAAATCTCCAAAAGGTGCATTTGTCTTTAAATTTTCATGTTTTTAATATGTTTTTAATCTGCTTAATATTTGTAGTTTGGATATGAATTTGCTTGTTTAGTTAAATCTGACATGATATTAGATTATAGTCTGTTGATGTGAGTTCGTACATTATTGATGTTGATTTTTGGGCTGATTTAATCTTTTGGATTGCTTGTTTTGACTTGAAGTTTTCGAGTTTCATGAAATTTGATATTAGGTCTGATAATAGGACTGTTAGAAATCTGATATTATTGGTTTGGATTTGAAACTGTCTTATAAGTCAAGTGATATATTTGCTCTAATGTTCAGCTGATAAGACTGGGGTAAAATTTTTATTCTGCTAGAAGCATTAGCTGATTTGGATGATTAAGAATTGCTTTATTTACCCTTTTATTGAATCAGTATTTTAGATTGTAAATCTATTTTAGGTTGACTAATGTTGCTTATTCGACCCTCATAGTTTGGTATGAACGGGTTCATGATTGTTTGAATTTGTTCCTGCTGATTTGTAGTAGTTTTATTGTTGAGATTGCTTGGGCTAGCAGACCTGAAATGGGTATTTTAGGTCTGTTCAGTGAAGTTGTTTTTTTTTGTTATCTGCTTTCACTTGGTTAGTTTATTTTTAATTGGTCTATTTTACTTGGTATATTTTTAGCTGGTTTTGTATTCTGTTTATTCAATTGTGTTTTGCTGATTTTCTTTGGCTATCAGATTAATCAGATCTGTTAAGTCTCAAATACTGATATCCTTATCAGTTTCAATCTTAACTGAGTAAACGTCACCTACTGGGACTTTGTTTATTCATTTCTGTTCAAAAAAGTTTTTAATCACAAAAAAATTATGTCACTCATGAGGCTCGACCTCGAGACCTCACGTTCAATACGCAACGTGTTCACCATCTGAGCTAACTAGCTTATTTTGTTTTGTTTTCTGTTACATAATTAATATAGTTTGTTATTTTTGACAGATTTCATTAAGTGTAGTTTATCAATTTTCATCTATATAAATTGTATTAAATATTTTTATTAAGGTAAAAGTAATAAATAAGTTTCAAAATATAACAATAAAATAAATATAAAAAATGTTTTTGTTAAATTTAAATAGTTTCATTAGTGTATTTTTAATTAATTAGATTTTTATAATATTAGATTTAAATAAAAATAGTTTTTAAATAGATTTGTTCTAAGTGAATTTTAATAAAGATAATTAGTTTTAAAAGTTTAATTAGATTTTTAAAATAGATTAAAAGTTTTTTCTTATTAAATAGAATTATTTTTATAGATTACTAAATAGTTTAAATTTTAAATAGTTTTAATTTTTAAGTAATTAATTGTTTTAGATTTAAATATAGCGGGGTTTACGATTCATGCACTTTAGGATAATTTTAAATAGTTTAAAATTGGTATAATTAATTTCTAGTTTAAAAACCGAAAACCAATTCAAATCAATTGTCCAAAACGAAGCAAAACGTCTCAAATTCACTCGATCTTCGTGTACAACGAACTTGGTTCATTCACGTGTTTAATTAAATTCGTCTTTGGTATTATTAGTCTATTACTTTTTCCTAAAGGTAATTGTCTAATTTACCCTATAACGTATCCAAATTATCACTATACATATCTCGACACATCAACGTTCCATTTTGTGTGCACATTTATTATGCTATTATGTGTGTATGTGCTAGTCATCGAGCGGGCGTATGGATGCATCCTAGGTACTGTGTTTCGTTTTGATTTGTGAATGGTTGTGTGTATGCAATACACCCCATATCACGTTTGGTACACCAGGAGTTGCAAATCTTGTGTATATTTATGATAGCTATATGTTTTTGGGTCTATTCATGTATCATGTTTAGACGTTATGTGGGCTCTTGGGTAATTTCCTTTGTGATGTTTCATTCATTATCTCTTTCATTATTCCTACTCTATTCCTTTTGTTATATTATTATTGTTCTATTCTATCTGTTCACTGAGCGTTAGCTCAACCACGTTTCATTTTTCTTCGACAGGTATTAAGCAGGAAGTAGAGAAGTGAGAGTGTGTTTTAGAGCTTACCTCGGAGTCACCCTTGAGTCGTAATGAATGTTTTGTAGACATTTTAAATATCTGAAAATTTTCATTATGGACCCTCATGTTTGGGATTTTTACTCTTTTGGAGAGTACTTTGTGATTCTATGTTTTAATAAAGTAAGAGTTCCGCTTGCATTTTTATTATATGTATTTATGATATGACCCCATAGTATGATACTTGTCTCTTTATCGGAGCGGGTGTTATATTTGTAAGTTCGAAAAATTACTTTCTCTCTATATTCCTCCATGTGGCCGTCGACTACCAAGAAAAACCAAGAGGGGTTGTGCCTCTTGGTTATTAAAATTCGTGTCTCAAGACCTAGCAATCAAGGAAGATTGATTGAGGTGTTATGTGGACATCCTTGGAAAAGATCATAACTTTTAGGAGTAATAAGACGGGATGATCCCATAGTCTTAATTAGAGTTTGTACTTTGTTAAAAATCTTGGAGATTATATTAACGAAATGCCCAAAGGAAACTATAGGATGACACTCTTGCAAAACCCATACGAAAACAAAACGGTTTTGTTGGTCAAAACGAGTGGGAGTCCCATGCTTGCACGAAGCAAGTGGGAGTCTTGAATTGTTTGAAGGATATAATACACAAGCTTTCTAAATACACTTGTTGAAGTCAACTAAGGCTAAAAATGTAAATGTGGAACCTTAGCATGATGTTACACATATTCATAGAGCCGCAAAGATTCCTCATGATATGTTTCTGATATCAATATTTAGGTTTATGAGTTAGAAGATCATAATGAAATTTCTAACCGTAAGTGATGTGTTATCAAATTTTAGATTTGAGAATAAAGCAACACTATGAATTGAAAGATGATGTCTTTAGAAAGATAATCATATTTTGAAATTTGATTGATCTTTCACCTATCAATTAATCGATGAGTCTAAAATGAGTTTCCTTGTTGGAGATGCATTAGGACAATGTTATATATGTTTATTGTAAGTAAATGATACAAAATTTAAATTATACTTAAGAAATTGACTATGACTAAAACTTTTATATTTGCAAAAAATAAATTTGTTAAGATGTTTACATTGTCATACTTACATTAGAAGTTAAAGTTATGACAAATTGGATTACAAAAGTCTTTGATGAATGATTATTGTGTGAGGATGATATGTAATCATAAGAAGGTTTTATGAATCCATAAATAATCTTTATAAGATATACAAATGCAAGAATCCATATATGGATTGGAAGCATGCATCTGAATGAGCAAAGTCTTATGTTTAATGAATCACTTGTGGGATTTGATTTATAATTATAAATAAGACGAATCATGAGTAAATCTCAAAGCTAGTGGGAGTACATTGATTTATTTCTCTAAAACTGAATATGTTATTAAACATATTATAAACAATATTCATCTTAGAAATTGTTCTTAAGAGTGAAATAAAGTCTCTTATAAGTATTTTAGAAAATGAAATTTACAAACCTTGGTAAACATGTTATGATTTAACATATGTGGTAAATTAAGTCTATATACCATATAAATAATAATTGAGTGAATCTTGATTGATGTATCTTATATGATAAGATTGAATGCATGAATGAATGCCTTAAGACCTACCGAAGGATTCATTAAGGGCATTATATTGTGCATGGGATAAGTTGTGTTTTTTGCATGAATGCAAGTTGATTTGACAATATTAAAATATAACTGAAAGATATTAGAGATAATGTTAACAGCATTAAAATCTAATTGAAAGATATAAGAGATAATATTAGCAACATTAAAATCTAACTGAAAGACATTAGAAGAAATGTTGGAAACATTAAAATCTAACTGAAAGACAATAGTAGAAACATTCAAATGAGTGTTGGATTAGAAACTGTTTCCTATTCCCAATAATGGAAAGATTATGGATATACTTTGTGATAATCATATTAATATCATTATTGTTGACAAACTTGAGTTTGATTAAATATACAAACCATTTTTTAAGTAATGTTCAAGGTTTACAAAATAGTAGCATAGTGGTATGGTATACACTAGTGCTTATTTTAATTGAGATAATACTTAATCCTAGTTTTTGGCAAGTCTTTTTCATGAATGACATCATTGCTAACTGACATGATTGGTTTAAAAGCATAGTTGCGTTATAAGTTAAAGAGTTAGAACACTTTATAGTTTTGGAAATTGTTATGATGAATATTTCCAATAAGTGTTGTATATATATTATGAAAAGTAATGTGACCAATTAATGTGATATTATAATTATGGTGCACACATACGTACATATTAATCATCATATTAGTCAAAGAATATCACAGCTTGTGATTATGAATAAGTACTCTCAAAGTTTCAGAAGATCAATAATCTAGTTTGTAAGAATCTATGCCTTATCAATAATTGGATTGTTGTGACTAAGATGATAGTATTCAAACTATAATTATCATGCATCGATCTTAAATTAGCATTTGGATAAGGAACGGTTAAGCAATCTTATTGAACAATGAATTGACATCCGAGGTATGATCATTTTCATTAATACTATTGTGTCCTATATTTGCATGTCTAATTCATGAAAATAATATATGCACACTTTATGTATTATATATATTCTAAAAATCTGTTGTCGTTCATCAATATGGGAGTATTTTTGAACTAATACAAATATGAGGGTTGGTTGAACTTTTTTAAGAGATACATAAAGATGAATCTTCCAAACTCATAGGTTATTCAATATGGTTGAATAATTGGATTACCCCAACGTGTAAGTATACTTTATGGATCTTCGTCATTACGATATTACACTAATGGTAAGTATTTCTAGTCCTTAGACTCGAAATGCAAGCAAATCTTCACATGAATGGATATCATTTATTTTTGTAGGTAAACGTTGCATTAGTAACATGAGCAGTTATAAAACCTATTTCATAAATGTCTTTGACATGTGTGAAAGGTACTTGTAGTCAAAATGGGATTTTGTTCCTCCATTAGTGATGGAGTATGATACATACTGGGGCCCTCGTAGGGTTGATCTGATGTTTGTGTGCGCACGCCCAAATTGTAGTTAAGACGAATCTTTTATATTTAGTAATCATGGTCAATACATAAATGAGTAACAAAATTGTTAATTCATGAAATAATTTTTGGTCTATATTCATGATTAACAATACCAGAAACAAAAGGGATGCAATAACTTATACCATCAGGATGAGATTGTTTACTAAAACCAAACTCATGTACTTTTTGTAGCATTGATGGTATTGTTAGACTATCTGTCAATGTTAGTATAGATTATGATATGATGGAAACTTCCGCATGGGGGAGCTTTTCGGATGTGCCTAAGTCATAGTTAATAAGTTATATGACTGGCATTGATGGTATTGTTAGACTCTCTCTCTCTCTCCCCCTCTCCCTCTCTCTCTCTCTCTCACACATTTTTTCCTCCATGTGGTCGTCAACTATCGAGCAAAACCAATAGAGGTTTTTGCTCCTTGGTTATTCAAATATTCTTTAGTCAAGACCTAACAATCAAGGATGGTTGATTGAGGTGTTGTGTAGACATCCTTGGAGAAGATCATAACTTTGATATTGGGTTTAGTAGTTGAATCGTGTATATCTAAAAGGGGGTTTTCTTGTTTGGTGTTCTTGGTACATTCCACCATTCTTGCAAGAAAATGTATGTTTTCTAGATCTTTATGTTAATTACTTTGTGCATATGTGATTCGTCTATTTTATGTTGCGTTTACTCAAGATGCATATATGTTAGATATATTATGTTGTTAAATTCCAACATGATCTCACTTAAAACAAAGAAGTGTGCTTAAATAATAACAAGAAGGCTTCTAAGGATATAAGAGAAGTATGGTACGTCCAAATAGTCAACAACTAGAAAAATTTCCAAAAGGAATGACCTAACTGGGATATTGTGTACTACAAAAAACTATCTACTTCTGCTCAATTCAAGACAAAGTTCATAGTGGATATTTCTTTAGCCATGGAAAAGCACGAAAAGAAATAAAAGGGAGAAATGAAAACCAGAAAACTAAGAATTTGGTGAAAGTCTTGTCGGAAGTAGGTTAGAATATTGGTCGAAGCCCTAGACGGAGGGTGTGTGTGAAAATTTGTGTAAAAGTGAAGTGGACGGTATACATGGGTAAATTACAACCAATAACCTAGATCTTGACACGTACACGACACTCCTTAAGACGGTGGAGATGATCAGGGAAATTAACGATCCTAATTAATGCAGAAAACCAATGATCGGCCCCTAAACATCCAATCGGTCCAAAATCGTGCTGCTATGATGCAAATACGAATATCGAGCATAAAGATAGTGGAAAGCCGAGTCACAAATAAAATTCGCAGATAGGGTTGAGTCACGTATAGAGCAACCTACGTCTACTACACTTCGCATACAATGATCACTAGACTAGTGGACATGATCACATATAGTGTATCCTCGAACATAAATAGTCCAGATCTCAATCACAACAATGAGGTGCGCCTAAATGATAACAAGATGACTTCCCGCGATATGAGTGAAGTATGATACATTTAATAGTCAACAACAAGAGCAAGCCCTAGAAGGATTGACCCAATCGCGGTAAGTACTTCAACATAATGATATCTTTAAATAGGGAACAAAATTAATCTTGGGACTTAACAAACCCTATAACTAGGGAAATTCCACCAACAAGCCAAAGGGGGCAAAGAATTTGGGATCACGAAAAAATATATGCATGCCAAAATAAGGAAAGGCGTTGACTTCTCGAACAAGCGAAATATTCCTAAGTTATGGAGCACAAATAGCGGAACATAAAGCATGTCAAAATGCATGACTTTAAGAGTTCAAGGTAAACATCTTATAACCCATCGGTTAATAGGATGCTTTGTACCTCATGATCACCAGAACATGAAAAAGTTACTCGCCATTAAATACCAGTTCAAAATATGCAAAAGGTGAGATCGATGCTAAGAACACACACACACAATTCTAATTTCTCTCTCTAAAACTATATTATACGAAAATAATCTTTTGGTTATCGTTCTGTGGAAAAGTTAGTCCTTAGTGACTGAAATTTACGAAAATGTGCAATTAAAAAATATTGTCACCGCAAAAGCGATCATAAAATTTTTACAGAAGCGACCCCTTTGTTTTACTAGAGGTTAAAGCATCCGTCCTCAACAAACACTTTCGTCTAACATAAAGTAGTGTAATCCTCGCGCTGCAATAGAACGCATGTTAAAAATCTTGCTATAAATAAAAATAGGAACATCAGATAGTACTAAATTGATGTTTAGCCTTCCCAGGTTTTATTTAGGAAAGAAAATAAAAAAATAGGTAAGTAATTAAATAACTTTGTGCTTTTTTTAAGAGATGAGTTATTTTGCATTCTTGTTTTTTATTAGAAACTAGAGGAAAATCTTCACCTTTCATTTATTTTTTATCTAATAGTGGAGATCAAACTAAGATTTAAGAAAAACACGGAGGAATCATTTTTGCTAAAATGTCCAATAGTTGTAAAAATGGGCGGATATACCAAAGTTGTAAATATGACGAAGTAATAATTTATCACTAGTGATATTTCACTAGCGAAAAGCAATGAAATATCACTATTGATAAAGCAATGAAATATTACTAGTGATGTTTCATTGATTTATCACTAGTGATATTTCATTGTTTTTATCAGTAGTAAACTATCACTTGTGATAACCATGTTTCGTCATATTTACAATTTAGTCCTTCCGTCATTTTTATACAAATTTTAGATATTTTGGAAAAAAAATGATTTCTCCGTGTTTTTTTAATCTTAGGTAATGGATGGCTAAAATTTGTCCTTTGAATTATAGTAAAAAATAACGTTTCAAAATAACTTTTGTCAAGACAAAAAGGAGAGAAAATTTGCTTAAACTCCAAAACATTTTTCTCAAAAGTAATACGTTTTGAGAGGAAATTATATTAGCAAAAAACTTTTGTTAAAACAATTACTCTTTGCATCATAAAATAATTGTTTTCTCACAAAAAACACATTTAAAAAAATGTTTTTATTATTGTTTTTTCTATCTTACTTATGACAGAATGATAGTTTTACTATTAATTAATTAATTTTTTAAAAATTTTTGTAATAATAATTTCAAACACTGTAATATAATAGACTTGATCACACTCCAATCGATTTTAGTGGATAATTAATTAAGACATTCGAAAAATAAAACGTAAACAATAAAAAAGAACAAAGAAAATACTTAAAAGCAATGTAATAAAATATAAATTAGTTATGCACTAAAATATAAAATATATAAGTGAAAAATTATAATTTCAGATTTCTTTTATTAACTTTTCAAAATAAGATGATTTGAAAGAAAAATATATCAAAAACCTTGTTAAAACAACCATTAAGAGTATTTCAATACTAAACTACTTCATGAGTCTTTTAGCTTTTCATGATATTAATTTTATTCGCTTTTTTAGCTACCATAAATATATTTCTTTAATGGTAAGTTTTTTAAAAAACTTTTAGGAAAGATAAAAACATAATTGTACAAGCCATAAATTGATACAAATTATATTTAGTACAACGATTAAGGGATGAGTTCTATAAGTCTTTCTAAAAAGCTATTAGAAACGTTTTTGTTAATGCAAGTGATGCCTAAAAACATTATTAGTGTTAACTAATCTTTCTTAGTTTTGATCACAACAAACTATACAACACATTTAGTGTAAAACACAAAACGAATTATTTAACTAACACTATCATCAAGGTAATAATCATATCACTAACTTTTCTTAATCATACTTAGTGATCATCAAAGTGATTATCCTTAAAACTCACTTTTGTTAATATGACAAAAGATTTTTTAATAAACTTTCTTTTTAAAAAAATGTTTTATTAAAATGAAAAATGTAAATTTGAAAATGGCATATTCCATATGCCATAAGAATATCCTTTGAAGGTTTAAAAAACCTCAGATATTCCTACCCCACTAAAAGACCAAAAAGGGAGTGGACTCTACTGGGCGGTACCTTAAATAGCTAGGCGGTTCCTTAGCGATATGGAACCGCCGGCTAGATAAGGATCCGCGCCCAGCTAGCCGTTGGACTTTGTCTTCTATAAATAGTGGATCAAATCTCATTTTCCAACAAGCCTCTTGGACGTTTTTCTCAGCCTCTTTCTCTTTTCTATAGCATAATCATTAGTAAATGATCACTTAATATATTAAGTATGTTTACATATGATTATCCTCTTGATCCCCTCCTTTGCCTTGTCCAATGAGAAGATCACTCACTCACTAGTGTTGTGATAAAGATGAATCCATGAATTAGTCATGTTCATCATGTTAGCCTTTTTGTTTTTGTTGATCCATTTGTATTTATGAATACTTGGACTAGTTGTGTTCATCCAAGCTATTTGTGAATACTTGGATTTGTTGTGTAAATCCATTGCATATGTGTTTGCTTGGATTTGTGTTGTGTAGATCCAAGCTACATGTGTGTACTTGGATATGTCTAGTTGAGTTGCAATAGATTTGTGTAGTAGTTCTCACTAAACTATAAAGTGATGTGGTTGTGTCTTGTGAGTTCTCACTAAACTTAAAAGTGATTAGTAGTTTGTTGTGTGAAGTTCTCACTTAGCTTCAAAGTGAAGAGTCGTGAAGATTGGTTCTAGCTTTAGATTAGAACTCGACATCTAGCCTTGTGTCGTAAAATGGTGAAGTAGGCAACGTCGTGAAGATTGGTTCTACCTTGAGATTAGAACTCGACATCTAGCCTTGTGTCGTTAAATTTGTGAAGTAGGCAACGTTGTGTAGATTGGTCCTAGCTAATGATTAGGTCTCGACATTTAGCTTAGTGTCGGAAAATAATGTAAGCGACGATGTAAGGCTTTCTCCGCCAAGAAGGGAGCTTGTGGATATAGTGGAAATCTCGAGTAGGTGTACTCGAGGAGTGGAGTAGAAACGATGATAGATCCTCGTTGTCGAACCACTATAAATCTTGGTGTCTTGTCACTAGGTTGTCTCTTTCCTTACTCTTTACTTATTTCATTATCATTATACTTACCTATTACCATTGCTAATGCATTTTAATTGAACCTAATCATTATGCAACTTAGCTTCAAGTAAAAGATAGTTTTAATACACATTTAATTCAAAGTAATTTAAATTAGGTGACTAATAGAAGAGAAACTATTCAACCCCCCCCCCCCCTTCTAGTTTCTACAATTGGTATTAGAGAGATGGTCACTCAAGATCTTTGAAGTATATTGTACTTTAAAACTTGGATCGATCTATTGTCTCCTCAAATTAGAAGGTTAAGTTGTACTAAAGTTTTTCTTTGGTTAAAACTATTTTTTCTTGGAAAATAGGTCTTTTAATTGGTAATATTACATCCCTCTTAGATTAGTAGCCCTTATGCATTTTAGATCTACTCTTGAAATGTATCTACTAGTTTGCATCTTGCTTTGTGTAGGTACTCATGAAGATCAATCATTTAATTGGTTGTGGATTGAGTTACTTGCACTTGTAGAAGACTCATCTTCATTGATCTTCAACATCCTTGAATGATGATATCAAGATGATTGGGAATGATACTAGTCCTTGAAGACTTAGTACTCATCATAGTCATTGTTGGCATTGCATTGATTACTTGATGGATTTCTCTTTGTGGCCAAGGTACGCTTTCGTTCTTCCACACGCCCTTTGATCATTACTTGACTATGTGCTTGTTCTTGGCATCCTTGCCTTGACATTTGTTTGTCGTTTGTGATTCTTTTCTTTTATCCTCTCAAACCTTCATTGCTTGGATACTTGACTCACTATGGTGATGTAGAGTGAGTTAGTAGTAGCTTAAAGTATCAAGCATGATTTCCATGGTTTGCACCCATACGGTTAGTAGGTCCTTTGTGGGAGAGAAAGTGAATCAATACCTTGCTCATATTTTGGTTTAGACTAAGACTATTATTGAAAGTGATCTTAGTATATGCATCAATAATTGCTTTGTGTTTATTCATTACCAAAGTCGTTTAATGTTTCGCCGGAAAGGCACGTCTTAAACCACTATATATGACACAAGCTCTTCATCTCCATGATTTGAAGATTGTCATTAATCCCTTGAGCATTGATCTTAGTCTTGATTCACTTCCCTTGACCTTTCTCCACTTTGCCTTTTCGCTACGAGTAGTCGTTTGTCCGTTTCGGTTCTTTTCGATCTCGATTCAACTCGTAACCCTTCATTAAGGAATATTGCTTAGTGTTATGATGATCCAAATGATATTCTAAAAGGTTTAAGATATATTTTTAAGTATTTTATAAAACTTGGTTTTCAAAATTTTGGCGTGTTTCATTGATAAAAACCAGCCTATGTAAGAGGTTCTTTATCTCTGACGGCTCAAACCTGCGGTTCCTTATCGATAAGGTACCGCGGACAGTAAAGTTTGTCTGAGCGCCAGTTTTATTAAAATAACCTTTTTTCAAACCAAACCCTCTCTCTCCCAAAAACTCACAGCCGGCGGTTTTCTCTTTTTCCACCATTGTTGAAGCTTCAAAAACCTTCAATCACTCAAATTAGTTGATTCTAAGTTGTGGGTTTCACTCATCCTTCATCAAACATCAATTAATTGTAAGTACTTTCTTTCAATTTCATCTATTTTGTTCTAGGGTTCATCCTTTCATAATTGGGGATTTTTAAAATTGAAATTGAATTAGAACCTTAATAGGAATATGGGTTGACATGGTTATTTTACTATGATTCCTTAGGTTCATATTCATTAAGATTTCACTAAATTCCACTTGTAGAAAAAATCCGAATTTTGGCTAAATGATCTTAGTTAAAAGATGGAATTGAGATGAACCCATGAACAAATAGGTAGTTGCATTGTTAATGCTTACCTAAAAACCTTGTTTTGAAAAACCAATGTTCTAGTCCATTGTTGATCCAACATAGTTCATATGTTCTTGGTTAATAATGAAATAGATACATTTTGAACATGAGAATGATATGTATTCAATCCTTTGTGTGTCAAGAAATTGATATAACACATTCCCATATTTTTGAGTTTTGATTTTCATATGAGTGATTGGAAAAATATTTTCTTGTGTTTATTTAGGTACTAATCATGCCTTCACAATACCAAAAGGATCATCAACTTACTAAACAATACATGCCAAACCTTTCCCAAACCTATGCTTCCACTCAACTTCGAAACTCCTTTCCATCCCTTTCTACTCGATGTTTCCATGAGGGTAGAGTTGTTGATGAGGGAATAACGGGTTATGACTATATCCAATCTATGTTTGAGCTTTCGGGGTTTGATTGCTTGCTCAAAATAGAAGAAGATATTTACCCCTTATTTCTTCTAGAATTATTTAGCACTTACTCCATGTTTGAATACAATGGCGAAATCTTCATTCGATTCTTGTTGAATGATCAAATGATTCAATACTCTCTTGAAAATTTTGGTGAAATTCTTGGTGTGTCATATGACGGCACTTGTCGTTTCACGGATAAATGGAGACTTGATGCTCTTTTGGTATCCTACGATAAACCTCCAAATGACCACACCGAAATTGATCCGGAGTTTATCCTTGACATCATTTTGAAAGAGCGTGATGGAAACATTGTGAGAAGCCTTCATTCTAATGTGCGAAATGTGAATCGCTATGAAGTGCTCTCTGGCGACCTTAAGGATTTTATGGTCCAATGGGAAAATATCCTTAGGGAGAATGTATTTTGTCTTGGTGGAAACCGAGATCATATCCCGGCTTGTATGGTGCATATGTTGAGTTGCATCTTTACATCAACCAAGTACAATTTGTCATTCTATATCACTCGACGAATAAATAATGCCCTTTCAAAGCCCAAAACAAACCTTCCCTATGCTATGCTTCTTACTCGCCTTTTCAAAAGGGTTGCTCATGACTTTTCCCACCTCTACCTTTCTCGCTTTCACCCGGTTCATCGGGTTATGTTGCCTATTCAAGAGGTATATGCAAGAAAGCCAAGAAGTGGTCGAGGTTCGTGAAAATCTGATCATCAAGAGACGGATGATGAGGACACCTATATGCCAACAAGTGATGGTGATGGCATAGGTTCTAGTTCTCACTTCAACTCTTCGGGTAATTCCCACCCATCCTCAAACTCATTCATGGATAAACTTGAAGACTTAGCTCCTCCACCTCATTATTCCTCTAGTGAAGTACCGGAAGATCTCAATATGGAGCATCTCTACCGTGAAAATATTTGGACTCGAGGTGAATTAAATGAACATCGGGTTGAGTCATGGAAGGTATTCAAGTATTTGGGAAATATGATCAAGGGATTGGGCAAGAAAAGAAGATGAAGACTTTGAAGTATTTCAAAGAATACATTTTGGTAAACATGTAATGTTGAACAATTTTTTTTCTTGGATGTGTATTAACTATATTCTACTTGTTTGGATTATTTGTTATTTATCCTAAATGATTGCTTATGCCATTGTAATTATGATTTGCATAGCTTCGGGCATCCTATGTGTTAGTTAGCTTCCTAGATTTTGGTCAGTAGTTAACTTTGGCTTGAAAATCCTTTGGTAAAAATCTGGGCTAACCAAAGTTTGAGGAAGTACCATTTTTGAACACCACTGGTCGCGGTTCCTTATAGACCTGCGGTACCTTATTGATAAGGAACCGCCGCCCCTAGATAAGGAACCGCCGGCTACTATGTCCAACAGAATCTTTGCTTTACACTATTTTCCTTAATCTGTGTAAACCTTGCTTGATTCTTTGCAAAAACCTGCACATTTACTAAACTAGGTTAGCTAAATTCATTGTTCACATAAAATGTTTTTAACCCATTACTAGTTTGGATCATCCCTTCACCCTTTTAAACCCACCTTGTTAGCCATGTTCTTCACACATCAAACCATTCTTCCTTAAACCTTAAATCTTTCATTTCAACCATGGTTTCTACAAGAAGCTCAAACTCATCCAAAACCTCCACCACAAAGAAAAATCTTAAGATTAAGATTAAAATGGCTAAACCTAACTCCTCACCCTTTCACACTCCCAAGAATGAGATTTTCCCAATTCTCATTTCTTCATCAAACTCATCACCTCTTGCTCCATGCAAGACTTCATCAACCCATGGAACCAACCATTCTCATGGTTCTACCTCCTCTTCATTCCAATCTAGGATGAATGAGCTTTCCTCACCCTTCACTCTAAGTAATCTCTTGGATGTGACTACCCAACCACAACCCATCCAAAGCATTCTAATTGTGAATGACTTTGATGATACCTTGGTGACTTCACCATTTACCCCTCCAAACTCACCCTTTTCACCCTTGGATAGCATGCCTCCACACTCACCCACATCACCCTTGGAGAACATACCTCCTCCACCTCCACCTCCCTCAAACACTCCCATTTTGGGTGTTCCACTTCCCTTTTTATGGGTGATCCTTACTTCCTTGGGTTTCTAGAAGCTCATGGTTCTCATTGTCCATGTTGCCTCTACAGTAACTAAATCATTAAAACCTTAGGATGGAGATGTTGGGACTTCATATGAGGTTGTAATATTTCTTGCTCACCTTGTTTAACATGCCTCCTCATAGGAGATGAATGGTGATTTTTTTAAAAAAAATAGTTTTCAAGAAAATTCAAGCCAAGGAAGATTACTAATCAAGACCTAGTCTTTATTTATCTTTAGTTTAGTTAATTGTTTTTCTTTATTTCCTTTATGTATCTCTTTCATGAGTGTTTTATGAGAATTAATTATGGACTTAGCATTATGTGTTTCTATCTTTATGTGCACATTAATCAACTTTAATTTCAAATTAAAATTGGACCTAAATCTATCACAACCTCTAAAACTTGACTAAAATTGGTTCAAAATGTTACCTAAAAATTTTGTCACCCTTTGTCAAGACATTCTTGGTGAATGTGTTGCTTTTATGAAACCCTAGCATAATTTATTGCTAATAGAGGTAAAATTCCAAGATTTGCAATTTTTTTGAAAAAGTCTTAGTTTTTCTCAAAACCCTAGAAAATCAAGGTTTCAAGTCCACTGCACGCGGCTCCTTAAAGTCGTGCGGTTCCTTAAGTGATAAGGAACCGCCGGTCCTTATAAGGTACCACAGACAGAAAGTCATTTTATGGCTCGTTTTTGTTGGTCTTTCTTCATCACCCTATTTCCAGTCAAGATTCCATGTTTACTCAATTTGGATAAACATTCCTTGACACCTTACATTGGATTTTCAAACCCTTGCCTTGTATACTTTCTTCTTATACCCCCACCTTGAGATCTCATTCTCACACCTCAACAATGCCTAACTCTCCCTTTCATAACCTTGACATTTCATTGTCACAAACCTCCTCACCCAAAGCTTCCTCATCCAAGCTTTCTAAGAAACCGAAAATCTTGGTTAGACCTATTTGGATCAAGAAAAATGAACCCTCTTCATCCAAACCACCCAAGAACCCCACCTTCTCTCCAATCAAGTATTGGAATGAGACCTACTCCATTAACCCCATCAGCAGAGAAAAGGAAAATCTCCCCCCACCACCAAAACCCTTTGACACCCCTCAACTCAATGATCTTTCAACCTTCCCAGACCTCATAAGGCATTGTGAAAACATTACCTACCCACTCTCCTTACCACCACCAAACCCTAGGTGTGATGGCCTTCCCTCATCAACCGAATTTGTGTTGCATCATGGATCCTCGTGTGCTTGTTGTCGATTTCAACACATTGAACTTGCTCATGTGTATGAAAAGTTAAATTTTCTTGAATTCCTCCTCACTCGACCTCCTCTCAAAGTTTTTGTTCCCGTGGACAAAACTTCGAATGATGCATCGTCGTCTTATTTTTCCAACTAAAGGGCTACACTCCCTTGGAGTCAATTAAACTTTAGTTGTTTTAGAGTCATTAGTGTTTTTAAGCAATCTTGGAAAATTATCACTATTAGACTAGCTTATGCTTTGTGGTTTATTTTCCATATCTTTTGCTCTAGATACTCATATTTTGTGTATGACTATCTACTTTGTTTGTCTTTTTCATATTTATGTAATATGAAATCTTTGTGTTGTGTTTGTTTTCTTTATTTGATCATTATCTCTTCCTTTTGAGTTGATCGTGGTTAATCTTTACATATGTTTATGGGTGGTTCCATCAATTCTAAATTTTAACCCCTTGACAAATTTATCATCTTCATTGGTTGGATGTTTCCTTTCTACCTCCATTCCACCAATTGAAACTTGATTTTGTCATTTACCTTTTTGGACATGCTTAGAAAATACTTGCTTCTAATTTGAGATTTCTTCTCCTTCTCCCTCTCAAGTTACTTAGTAGGTAGTGATCATATATACATTGGTGTTTCTTTCCTTTCTACTAACCTTTGTGTAGCATGTCACCTTAGCTCATACACTTGGTGCCCCAAGCAAGGGGGAGCAACCACCAAGGGGGAGCTACTGGCAAAGTCCGGATATCTTCAAAGACGTGTGCTTACCTTTTTGCTACGACAAAGGAGGAGAAATGATAGTGATAAACTCGTTAATAATTCGATATTTTGTGTTTCTAAGTAAATGAGTTTATAGTTTGTCGTAATCAAAAATGGGGAGATTGTTAATGCAAGTGATGCCTAAAAACATTATTAGTGTTAACTAATCTTTCTTAGTTTTGATCACAACAAACTATACAACACATTTAGTGTAAAACATAAAACGAATTATTTAATTAACACTATCATCAAGGTAATAATCATATCATTAACTTTTCTTAATCATACTTAGTGGTCATCAAAGTGATTATCCTTAAAACTCACTTTTGTTAATATGACAAAAGATTTTTTAATAAACTTTCTTTTTAAGAAAATGTTTTATTAAAATGGAAAATATAAATTTGAAAATGGCATATTCCATATGCCATAAGAATATCCTTTGAAGGTTTAAAAAACCTCATATATTCCTACCCCACTAAAAGACAAAAAAGGGAGCGGACTCTACTGGGCGGTACCTTAAATAGCTGGGCGGTTCCTTAGCGATATGGAACCGCCGGCTAGATAAGGATCCGCGCCTAGCTAGCCGTTGGACTTTGTCTTCTATAGATAGTGGATCAAATCTCATTTTCCAACAAGCCTTTTGGACGTTTTTCTCAGCCCCCTTTCTCTTTTCTATAGCATAATCATTAGTAAATGATCACTTAATGTGTTAAGTATGTTTACATATGATTATCCTCTTGATACCCTCCTTTACCTTGTCCAATGAGAAGATCACTCACTCACTAGTGTTGTGATAAAGATGAATCCATGAATTAGTCATGTTCATCATGTTAGCCTTTTTGTTTTTGTTGATCCATTTGTATTTATGAATACTTGGACTAGTTGTGTTCATCCAAGCTATTTGTGAATACTTGGATTTGTTATGTACATCCATTGCATATGTGTTTGCTTGGATTTGTGTTGTGTAGATCCAAGCTACATGTGTGTACTTGGATATGTCTAGTTGAGTTGTAATAGATTTGTGTAGTAGTTCTCACTAAACTATAAAGTGATGTGGTTGTTTCTTGTGATTTCTCACTAAACTTGAAAGTGATTAGTAGTTGTGTTGTGTGAAGTTCTCACTTAGCTTCAAAGTGAAGAGTCGTGAAGATTGGTTCTAGATTTGGATTAAAACTCGACATCTAGCCTTGTGTCGTAAAATGGTGAAGTAGGCAACGTCGTGAAGATTGGTTCTACCTTGAGATTAGAACTCGACATCTAGCCTTGTGTCGTTAAATTGTGAAGTAGGCAACGTTGTGTAGATTGGTCCTAGCTAATGATTAGGTCTCGACATTTAGCTTAGTGTCGGAAAATAATGTAAGCGACGATGTAAGGCTTTCTCCGCCAAGAAGGGAGCTTGTGGATATAGTGGAAATCTCGAGTAGGTGTACTCGAGGAGTGGAGTAGAAACGAGGATAGGGCCTCGTTGTCGAACCACTATAAATCTTGGTGTCTTGTCATTAGGTTGTCTCTTTCCTTACTCTTTACTTATTTTATTATCATTATACTTACCTATTACCATTGCTAATGCATTTGAATTGAACCTAATCATTATGCAACTTAGCTTCAAGTAAAAGATAGTTTTGATACACACTTAACTCAAAGTAATTTAAATTAGGTGACTAATAGAAGAGAAACTATTCACCCCCCCCCCCCTCTAGTTTCTACAGTTTTGTTATGCAATAGTAAAATGTCATTCAATAATTTTTCATAATAGCAAAAAGTTATTATAAAAAACCATTACATTGGAAATGCTCTAAGAGCCTTAAAATAGAACCAAAATAATTATGCAACAAAAGTAATTGGTTTTTTTCAATTTAACTTAGAAATAAGTGACAAGATTCGTTATTCTCCTATGTGCAAACTTAGGCTAGCCTTATTAGTCAGTCGTTGTGAAAAAACTTTTTTATCAAACACATTAACGTTACATCAGCTTTTTGTCTTCATCCTTTTACATATATTTTCTCTCACAATTCACACTCACAACTCTTGCCGGACAAACTATTTTTATATATTAAATATTAAAACTTTTGTTATTCATAAATAAAAAATATCACATTAAAAATAAAAAAACATCACATAAAACATTATGAAAAAGATGTTCAATTTAATCGGCATGAAGACCTTGATGCCCTTGTGATCATTTGATGTACCCGATAGTTATGTGACTTTGCTCATAAGATCGTAAAAGGTCATCCGATTGATATGCTTCCTCTACATACCAGTTGGGATTGTTCGTCTCCTTGTAGTCTTCTAGAATCATATTATGTAATCTGACATACGTATACATCACATTTGCTAGTTTTTATTTTGTTAAACGATCGTGCGGGATTAGCTAGTATAGTCAATTTCTTCTTTGGAGCATCAAATGCATGTACCACACATATCCTTGCCCGTTAATGCATTTGCTTATACCGTAATCGATTGTAGTCATCCTCAGCCAAATGTCAAACCGACATGGAACCCATTCCGAATATCCCGTTACAAAGATAATATCTGCAAGGGTAAGTTACCTTGATGGCCACAAACAAAATAGCTGGTGTTTTTATTTGTTTGAGATCGTTGAGTAAAAAAGGGGACGGGTTGATGAATAACATCGATGTCATTTTTCGACCCAACAACACCAAAGTAAGCATGACATATCCATAAGTATTTTGATGCAACCTCAAACAAAACAAATAGATTGACTATGATCACGTCTACGATATTACACTTTGTATGCTATTCGACAACCAAACCATTCCCAATATGTACAATGAAAAATTTCTAGCATTCTCGAAAGTGACATTTACATATATTCGCAACAAAACTTTTTTATTTACATATTTCTTCAAAACATGCTTTAATGGTATTACATATTTTGCATTAAAAACTTACGTTTTGGAGATATATGTAGTTTATGAAGTTTCATCTTACTCTATATATAAGAGGATAATTTAAAGCCACGTCATGCTTAGAAATCCACCACATTAATTCACCTAAGCACAATTAGTATTCAAACACACTTTTTTGTGCCACATCATCCCACAGGGTGTGCCACATCATCCCACAGCGTGTGCCACCTAAGCATTTCCATGGAATACTTTTTAAAAATATGTCCACTGTGAGATTCGAACTCGGGTCTGAATGCTAGAAACACATGCTCTTTACCACTATGCCAATTCCATATTTGTGTTAGGACTTTATAAAACAAAGGCAATAAAGACCATTAACCATACTATGATTTTTATCCAAATTCATACTAAATAAAAAAACGGATTAGTAAATTAGGCAACTATTTAACCTATATAATTAGTTTTGACTAATTTCAAATGTCGTTAAAGTTTTAGAACTAAGTATGGAAATTATTAATTTGCTTTTAAACCGAATATAAATGCAAATATATAATTTTGGAATGTTTTTGGCGCCAAAAAATATTCTGGTGCATTCAAAATTCAAAATTGTAACAAGAATGATATTGCCATGAATAATTACCATATATAACCTAATGCCAACTCATATTTAGCACATTCATAAATTACGATATTATGTTTGTAATTGTTTCTTATAATATCATGATTTCTTCCATGTTTAGAAACATGGAAGTGACACTATATATAGCATCAATCACTGGATTAGCAAATCACCATCTGCACAAAAAAACAACACACCTGGTCAATCATCAGGTCTTACTATTTTATTAGAATTCATTTTTTTGTATCACTCTTATGTTAAAAATTGTACTCACTTTTTGTTGTTTTGTTTCAGCAACGAAGCCTACTAAAACTTTAACTGATATAAAGGATATCAGTCCTATGTTGTCCAACATGACAATAAGAGGAAGGATCATATATGTCTGGAAAGCACATAGACTGAATGAGTCACACAATCCATATAGTTTGGAATTTGTTTTGCAGGATGAGCATGTAATATAATTTCATCCTTTAATTTAATTTGTAATTATGTTTTGTATAATTTGTTTTATTCACTTATATTCTTCAATATTTACACAGTGTATGCGTATTCAGACGTATATAAAGAAAGAGTGGATGTTTAGATTTGATCCATTGCTGCAAGAAGGAACGTGTTACAAGATTTCTAACTTTGGTGTCACAGATAATGGTGGTAACACTCCATTCCTGCCACATGAGTGGAAACTTTCCTTTTACCGGAATACCAATATCACCAGAATTGAACAGATAGATGACAATCTATCTGGATTCAGGGGTGAACCATTCACCAGGATTGTTGACACAGATGAAGAGTATGCGGAAAATAATTTTGTTGGTAAGCAGTTAGCATTTTTTTATTAAGTTATTGTATACATCTTAGCCAAGTTCCAAGTTATTTATATGTGGTTAACAAGTAATTATTTGTATTTTAGATGTTATTGAATCAGTAGTTGGAATTGGTGAGTTGATTTCTATGAACTCAATAGGTTCAAGCAAAATAAGGCGATATGTTGTCATTGAAGACGATGAGTAACTTTTTTTAACTCATTTATTTATTTTGAGAAATACCTATATCTGATATTACTTTTACAATATATTCATTTTGCTTTTAATTTACGCAGAGGAGAAATGATTAATCTTACTTTTTGGGACCAATGGGCGAAAAAGTGGAACGAATATGTTGACAAGTTGGAGTCACTTGATCATATTGATGTTATCTTGCAACTTGGAAAAGTGAAATATTTCAATGGTAAGTAGATGTGACTACCATTACCAAGTAAATATTTTCTTATATGTTTTTTATAACTATTTGTTTATGTTACAGATCTTCCTTCTGTGCATAACTGTCTATGGGGTACAAATATGGTGATTAACAAAAAAGTACCAAAGTTGATTGCTTTTCGTGAAAGGTATGTTATGTAGAATTGCTACAACAGTTTCAAGTTATTTAATATATAATTGTCATATTATCGTCTTCTTCAATTACAATGAATGTTGTTGTCATTGGTTAGGTACGAATCTAGGGAAGATTATAATCCAGACCAACAGAAAATTGAATTGGTTGCTAATGAAACCAAGGTTATCACACCTGAAGAATTCATGAATGGTGCTGAGAAACAGATGGTTTCAACTATTAGAGAGACTCAGTCGGTATTACTTTTCTGATAACTTCATAATATACAACCCACAGTGGGTCATTTAATAACATTTTTATTTCTTATTTTTTATTAAAGGATGGCGAGTGTGTCGTATACGCTAAAAATCTGTTTGTTTTTCATTAGTAAATACATAGTTTATTATTATTGATTTGTTTTATAATATTTATTCAATTAAATATACTTAAAAACTTTTCGTGTTTCATTAATAAATACATAGTTTATTTCAATTAAAATTATAAAGCACGCCTGTTCATCGGACGGGCTTTGAAACTACCGAAAAACAATTGTAAGTATGTCAAACTTGATGCACATATTACATACTTTAATAATTTTTAGATGTAAATGGTATCATATATCTAAAGTATGTGGACGTCCAAAGAAACTTTATATCCTCACACGTAATACACAAGTCTATCTATTTATGTATTTTCTGTTTATGTTTCGTGTTTTATGTACTTCTTACTAACGATTCATCTTATTACTAGCAATAAAACTAACCAGACAAAGTACAGCTATGGATAAAGGTATACAAAACAAGTATTAGTGATGCAGACACAGATGACGAAGCAAATTCAGAAAGTTAATGTGATGAGGAAACAAATGACGAAGCCAATTCGTTGGACGACTTCATTGATGACGCAGATGCCGATTCTGAAGATACATAATATACTACTAAATACTATGTTACTGGTGATGATTCTACTGATTTCGAAGATAGTGATGATGTTTAGATTTTGGATACTGATTTACAATAAATTGTTTTTTTTGTTTAATAACATACATCTTTAAAACGCGATTTCAAAACACGATTTCCAAACGCGATTCCAAAACACCAAATTTCAAAACGCGATTTCAATTGTTATTTGATACTGTTTTTTATTTTAAAACAATCTTTATTCATTGCTTAGGTTATCACTTTTGTTTAAAATTACGTTATTTTTTAAAAAAAATATTTAATTATAAAAAATGAATACAACATTTTAAAAAGAACTGTAAAAGTATAACGGTAGAATTAAGTAGATAATCTATTTTTGTAAACTTAAAGCTATTTATATAAACTTAGTTATTAGTATAACTAGAAAGTTGTAATCTTACTAAAACACGCATTGCTCCAAATAACAATGTAGAATTGATTTTATCTTTGCATATATCTTTTGTAATTGATTTCATGAATCAATTTTCATAATCAAATATATTGTTGCTGCTATTAGTTTTTCTCTACTATATAAACAAGGTATCAACTGATCTAAAACATCGAATCATTGTATTACTGCTGCTAAATAGACACGTTATCAATGTCTAACTTTCTTGAAGACAGTGAAGGCAAATCTATTATTCCTCTAACCAAAGATAATAATGAACAGTTTGATATGTACTCATGGTTATAAATTATGCATTCATGATAATTACCTATTTATTACCTTGGAAAACTAGATTACCCTTGGTTATAGTATGAAAGCATGCATACTCTATTATATTTAAAGCTATTTGCATTGAATATGTTAGGCGTGTGCCTTTTGATACGACATTCGAGAGTGTATAAGATTGAACCAATTCACCCATTTTCAATCACATTTCTGAAAAATCCTTTCCCTATATAGTGTTTGGAGTATTTTGGCAAAAAAAAACATGAACTCTTCAGCAAAAAGATCTGCAAGTGAAGCCGGTATTGAATTTTCAACCAAGGTGAAACACAAGTAAGTTTATAATTAATTTTTTAATTAAGTTATATTTTGGAATCTATGGTTTTATATACAGTAAGATTGCTAATAAATACATGTATTTCAGGAAACAAAGAAAAGAAGACCAACATGAGGGTGGCACGAACAAAACTGGAGAGGCTGTTAATCAAGTGATTGACGGTGCGGATAAAACAAAGGTTGATGGAAAATAGGTCTGGGAGGATTATCCGGATGAATGGTACTACACACTTGAAGATGAAGACCACAAAGGTGGAAAAATGAGGAGGAAGAAGAAGATGTGAGGGTTGAAGCAGCAAGAAAACAGCGTGAAGACGAGCAAAGAGACGTCGTCAAGCTGAGTTAAGAGAAGCTGCTGATGTTGGTAGTCCAGTGGAAGAAGAAGATATGTATCAGTCTGAGGAGGAAGAAGAGTATGAAGTGGAAGATATAGAGGATTTAGATTATGATAACTTACACTTATCTTTTAATGGTGAAAAATCACCTAAATGGCCATATTGAATTTCAAATTACATCAGATATGTATGATGTTTAATTTATTTTATGTAATTTTTAATGAATGGCAACTTTTTATTTTATAAATGTTTTTGTTTCTTTTAATTTTATTTTCCTACATTACATTTAACACAATATGTTTTTTTGACATGAAAGTTAACTTTTATAATAGACAAATTGATCAGTTTATAATATGATGACCAATATACACTAACTTTAACAATTTAATTTGTAGTTTAACACTAATTAAAATATTTTTATGTTAGTACAACATATTTGACGACTAAGTTTATACCAGCATTTAGTACTATTACGTAAAAACTTTGTTGAACGATTTACTCTCATGCCCAAAAATATGCCAATGTACCAATGGTGAATACGAAGAAGGGTTTTAAGGTGTTATGTTGTGATATAGGTGTTAATTATATCAATTTTACGTCAAACGTTGTTTCATAGAAGCTTTACATCTAATTTCATCTTAAACTATACATACAAATAAATTAAATTTATTTTGACATACGATGTATTTCCTTTTATCGGATTAGTATTCATGTTATTATATTTGCTTATTTTCTCTTACGGTATTATTATTGAATTATTTTATAATCTTAATTCAATTAAATATACTTAAAAATCTGTTTGTTTTTCATTAGTAAATACACAGTTTATTGAAATAAAAATTAGAAAAACGCGCCCTTCCATCGGTAAGAGGTAGATAACTCAACTATTACTTAATAAAAAAAAGGTTCATTCACTAATATTATATGTTATTACTTCCGTCCCATATTAAGTGTCTACTATAAAATATTCAAAGTCTTTGTTACAAAATTTTAAGCATAAATATTTGTATTTATGTTATATAATACTTGACGAAAGTCATATGAATAGATTCGGTTTTAAATTATATTTTCATTAGTATAATTTTCATCGATTACTAACACAAACACAAATATTTATGGTCAAATACTTAGAATATTCCATAGTGGACACTTATGGGACGAAGAGAGTAATTATTTATGAAGTTAATTATGATTTAACCTACGAACTTAATTAAAAGATATTACAAGAAACATGTTAAAGGTTAACATGAGGTTAGGATCAGGTTTCAATAGTTAAAGGTTAACATGAACTTGGATATTAAAAATTGGGAAGGTGGTAAAAACAATGGATAAGCAACTGTGTAATTTTCGGATATATGTTGATTCTTGATTCAAAATATCATATTGGTTCCATTATTCAATAAACCTATATGGAATTGCTTATTTTCGAGAGAGAATCATTCTTGCACACACTCATAAGATGGATGCTATTATAAATGATAGAATGTTGTCTTTGATCTATTTTCTCTCGAAGCCAACTATATATTGTTTTATCGAGGATCAAGACTAATAATGATTTTAAGATTTTATGTTGTGATGGAGATGATAATTATAACAATTCTACGACCAATATTTTGTATAATGTAAAACTATATACTTTCTAATTGACGATATTTTAGTAAGTTTTATTTTCTTCTATGGGATTACTATTCATTTTTATTTTTTGTTGGTTGTTCACAATATTATAATTTGACATTGTTCATACTTCATTAACTATTATATAAATTGTTTTCAAGGATAGACAAAAAGCGCGTTGTCTATTGGACGAGATTATTATTTTATTATTTAATATAAGTTTCAAAAGAAAAAAATACCATAAGAAAAGTTATTTGAACGAACTTTCGAATTTTTTTTTCATTTTGATATGAAAACAATTAAATTTTAAAATTTAAAATGTACAAAAAATCAAAATTTTAAAGATACGAGAGAGATAAAAATTAAAATAAAAGTAAAAGATTACCTAATTTTCCTTTTTAGTTACTCCGTACTAAAAAACTTTCGTTGATATAAAGGACAAACTGTGTAAACGATCATTAGCCAAATGGACTAACGTTGTCACATTATAACTAACATTATAGACCTTTGGTTCAAGTTGAAAAGAAATTTGAAAGCACGCTAAAAATATCGGTAATAAAAAATAAATGCTTCGTTATGGTAAATATCAAAAGTTGTTATTCTATATCTTTTACAAGTGAGAAAATATGCAAATGAAAGCATTCATGGTCCTAATGTTATTTTGGAGTACGATATTCTTAAAATTACTCAAAAATGACTTCTATTGGATTAGAAAAGATATGTTATGTTATGTGTTTGACAAGTTAAATGCCGACTTTAAAAGGTTATATCCAAGAGCAATGCGCCAAATGTGTTGGTAAGTCAAATAGAGTCTTATATATACATAATATTTATTAAAAAGACAGATATATCGGCTACAAAAATTTACAGTGTGGACGTTTTTGTTTAGTAAATATAAAGATGAGAAAAACAAATAAACTGTCACTTTTGGTACGATATTTAGAGTTACAATTCTTTTTTACCTTTGGAGATTTACTATGACAGAGTGAGAAAAGATGTACGTTTTAGTCATAAGATAGTCATCGTTGATGGATGTTTTTTAGAAGTCCATAAAAAATGGAAGCTCCTAAAGGTAAAGATGGTAATTATATCATTATACCATCAACTTTACGTATAAAGTTTTACATTGAATTTGATCTAAAATTGTGTACTTTGTAATTGTGGATACCTTATTAAGTTTTATTTCCTCTTATCGGATAACTATTTTTTATTCACTTTACTATAATTTTATATTGTTCTTAATTCGCTAAGTGTTACTTTAACTTTTTCAATGATACTCAGAAAGCGCGCCCGTCCATCGGATATTTTAGAGTTTACAAGAAAGGTTTGAAGGTTTTATGCTGTGATAGGGATGGTAATTATGCCAATTCCACGGATAACGTTGTTTACAAAGAAGTTTCACATTGAATTTGATCTAAAACGCTATATACTAATAAATTGAATATACTTTGACATACGATGCATTTCTTTTTATCAGATTAGTACTCATGTATTTTATTATAGTTGTTTATTTTATTTTAAGGTATTATTATTGATTTATTTTATAATATTTATTCAACTAAATATACTTAATAACTGTACGTATTTGATCAATAAATACATAGTTGATTCCAATTAAAATTATAAAGCATGCCCATCCATCGGACGGGCTTTGCAACTAGTTTGGTATATATCAAATTCCCCCTTCCTTAAAACCCATGCTTTTCTTTGTGACGCGCGTATAGCTTTTCAATATCAAAGATAGTGGATCTTCGCAAATACTCTGATCCAAAAATCTGCATATTAGACCTACAATAATGTTCAAGAGATAGACAAGAATTAGTTTGGCCCATCTGCAAATATTCATTAAGTGCGTTAGAAACAATTTTGTATGCCAATTAACAAATTGCAAAGTTACACTTCAACAACCATGAAATGCCTAATCTTCCGGTACAGTCTTGTTCCCCACGAAAGCATGCACAATGAATAGTTACTTTTTCAACTATATGTATGACAAGCTTTAGACTCATTCGAAATCTCTCGACGAAACATGATGTCGAAAATATCGGATTGTCACTAAAATAGGTTGCGACTAAACAATCATAAGCATCACAATGATCACAATTAATGTTGGTTCTCTTCTGTCTTTTGGATTGTGGTAAAAAAACTAAAAGCGACAATGCTCTGTTAAAAAATTTAAGTCACGAGGGACTACTTCTTCCTCTTCAGCATATATATCTTCAAATTCTGAGAGCACTATTGCTTCGAAATCATACCTGTAATAGGTTTTGTTTGAGTTGCGTGAGTTTGAAGTTATGTAAAAAATACGGAGTATAAAGTATTATTGAAATTGTGTCTATAAATATTTAATTTGAAAAGGTATTTAAAAGTAAATAACCGGCCAAAAGTAATTTTTTTTAATAAGCCATATACCTTTTATGTAGAAAGCTACATTTCGCACAAAACTCTAAACATATCTCGTTCATTGTAAACATATCCGTTCACCGTTGTAAGCATTTTTTTTATAGGGAAAAAGACCAAAATGGTCATTTTGAGCATTTTACATCCACTACATGGTCATGCCAAAAGATTTTGACATATTTGGTCAGTTGATCATTTGGTGGTTGAGCACCGTCAGCTGATCACTTGATTTTGACATAAAAGGTACTGAAAAAGTTAAGCATTTGGTGGTTGAGCACCGTCAGTCGATCATTTATAAGACATATGACATGAATATTGTGGAGTTGAGCAGTTGTGTATTTACGTATAACTAAATATGTCAAAATCTTTTGACATGATCATGTGATGAAGCATGAGGGTATATTTTGATCATTTTGATCTTTTTCAACTTTTTTTTATATCTTCACGCGTGAGATGTGGGTGATAGTGGGTGTTTTGCCTCACAAAAGCCTCACGCTCCCTTCTCACGCACCAATAAGTCTTGCCTTAAACCTGCCAAGTGGCTGAAAAGGATCATGACAAGATAATAGGGAAGTGAAGAATTATACGTTAGAGCGAGTGTGATTTAAACACGTTGCAAATCATAACGATATCAAAATATTAGGTTTGTGTGCACCAAATACCTAATATGACATAAGAAGTCTAATATTATATTATCATATCTCTAATCACCTCTTTGATACGATAATTCCGTTTGTAAAACGTAAGTTAAAAGTAATATAGATTATTCTGATAGTGATAGTTGTGTTATTTATATTTGAAATATGACAACTGGAAAGTTTAGGCTGTGTTTAGTTGCATGAAAAACATCCCCTATTTTCTACAAAATATTTTATAGAAAATAAGAAAAACAGAAAACGCGTTCAAATCATCGTTTTTAGAAATATTTTTTAGAAAATACAAAATCTCTGTTTTACCCTTTTGTACATAAAATAAAAAACTTTTTTTTTTGTGTTTCCTAAGTTTTCCTTTATACTAGAAAATTTATTTCCCCCTTTGTTTACTTTATAGTTTTGGAAAATAGAAAACGCAAATTTCTCCAACTAAACGCGTTTTCTAAATTTTTAAGTGTTTTGTGAAAAAAGAAATCTCTTTTCTTTTTCTACAAAATAGAAAATAAAAAATAATGGAAAATGTTTTCCAACTAAACGCACCCTTAGAGCAAGGGGAGTGGTGGCTGCTAGGAGGGCTGGTAGCCCTTTGGCGGGCCAGACCTTTGTTGGCGCACCATTCCTGGCCTCGCGCCAACCATAACAGCTCACGCCAAATCCCTTTTTTTTTTGGGGAATTCTAGCCGTTGGATGGTTTATTTAAAAAATGAATTTTTGATTTTTCAAAAAAAACTAGCCGTTGACTAGAGTGTTTAAGAAAAAGAAAAAAATTTAAAACCTAGCCGTTTATATGCCGTTGGGTTTTGAATTTTTTTATTTTTTTTTCAAAAAACACTCCTAAAATCCCTATATATTATACCTCATTTCACCCATTTTTTACAATCTAATCTATTACTTCAATCCTAAATTCTTTCAAATTCTTTACAAAAAATGGATCCCAATTGGACTAACAACATGATTAACGATCCCTCCAACCAATTCCAAAACTACAATTCCGGTTCATCTTCGAATCCGGGTGCGTCTTCTTAACCCCAAAACTTCTATACCCCGTTTTACTCACCACAACAACATGAAGCTTACATGAAATACCAACAAGATCAATGAGCGAAATTTCAACAATTTCAACAATCCCAAATGGGTTCACAACCACAACCTACACCACAATCCGATCAACAATCCCATCACCTAATCGACGAAGACGAAGATGAAGAAAAAGTCCCGACACCAACGTTAAAGAAAGTTCGTGGTAAGGCTAAGACTAGTAAGTCTAAGACTAGTAACAAGGCGAAAGAGGTGGTTGATGTGGAGGACGACGATGAAGATGATGCGACTCGGCATTTGTGAACCGATGACGAGGAGTTGCTTTTATCCGAATGCTTCATAAAGATTTCGGAGGATCCTAAGGTTGGTGTGAGTCACACAAGGGATACTTTTTGGTGGCGCGTTGAACAAGCATACAATAAGGTGTCGAAATCAAAAAAAATTCCGAAACACACCAAAAATATGTTAACGGGAAAAAGGACCCCGTTGAATCGTACGATTAAGAAGTGGAATAGTCTTTATGACGAGATGCAAATGATGAGTGGGGAGAATGATGAGGGGTTTACGGCACGGGTTGAGCTAGCGTATAAACGGATGACTGAGGGGGTAAATATTAAGCACAAGTCGGCTTGGAATTTTTTGAAGGACAAGCATAAGTGAAGGAACCCCGATTCGACTCAAGAAAGACGACATCGTCTCCGTGTTACCGAAGAAGGTCCCGAGTTCTTCGGTCCCGACACCGTCCCGAGGCCACCCGGGGCGTATCGAGTTGCTAAAAGTCAACGATCCACCAACTCATCGGCTAGTTCCGGTTCAAACCCGGAAGCTTATCAACAAATGATGAAAGAGCAATACGAGCGTGAGACAAAAGATAAATTGTATATCATGGATCGTGAGTCAAACGCAAAAATTGAGTATTTCCACACGCAGAAGGTGGCTCAAGAATTCGCGATTCTTCAAATCGACACAACCAAGATGAGTGCATCGGATCGGGCTATCATCGAATTGCGAAAAGATGCAATTCGCGCATACTATGCACTTCCCGAGAACTACTGTATTTCTTTTCGTTATGTATTTTCTTTATTTTTATATTCCGTATTTTTTTATTGTTATGTTTTTTTATTGTAATTTTTTTTATGTAATGTTTGTTTTTATTAATAAAGGTTTTATTTAATTTATTTTGTGTGGAAAAAAATATTATTTTTGTTGGCATCAGAAAATCTGGTGCCAACGGGTACCCCTGAAATGTGGTGCCAACAGGAATCTGGTGCCAAAGACCCAGAATCCTACGTGGCGTCTTTGGCACCACTTTATGATGCCAAAGGCTCCCAACTCTCTTAGAATCAACTATTTTAATTTCTTGCTATATTATGATTAGTGCACTAATAAGACATATATGAATATTAATGTAACAGCTAGCTAAAAACAGAAAATGAATCAGATGTGATTGTGGTTGTTGAATATAATCAAGAAAAATCAACACAAGTGAAGAGTGAATTAGGTATACTGAAAACCAATGTTTTAAAACCCGGTTTTTAAGTTGACCCGGTTGAGTTACCGGTTCACCGGTTTACCGGTTCAACCGGTTGAACCACCGGGTCAAACCGGTTTTATAACAAAGAGAAAAGTTACCCACATTTGAAGTATGTATGGAGAAAAATGTTCCATGTTGCTAGTTTTTAAGATAAGAAAATATAACAAACAAAAGAATATTATGTTTTTATATATATGGCAAACAGAATTCATACTTTCCGTCAGAGAGGATTACACAAAACGACAAAATCATCATGTTTTATACCTAACAATTTGCTAGTTTGCTTTACTAAGTCAGTTTGACTTCTTCTTCCCATCACTTCACATTTTAAAATCAGTTACTTTTTTTCCGATCTCCCATTAACAAAAACTTACAAAAGAAAGATCCCACAAAAACCTAATCTCTCATCTGCCTCCAATCTTCCCCATAAAAATAGCTCTAATTGGTCAATCTTTGAGCAGATTAAGAAGCAGTATGGTTTAACACTTTAACTACACGTGAAACTAATCCGAATACACCAACTGATACAGATCATCTCCTTTTTTTCTTTGATATGTCTTGAACCGCTGGTTTCTGATCTGCCGTTTCGACCCGGATTGACTCAAAACCGGCCGGTTTAATCCGGTTCGGTTTGAGTGAAAACCCGGCTAATAACGGCCCGGCAATCTCTCCGGTTCCCGGTTCGACCGGTTGAACCGGCCGGGTCAAACCGGTTTTTAAAACATTGCTAAAAACAAAGCATGTGCAATTAGGTGACTTTTGATTTCATTACCTGGCTATTTTTGTAATCTGGTTTTGTTTGACGCTGATATTTGACTTCGACATTTTCATCCTATGTGCATGATAGCATAGCAAAATTGTTTTATTAGTTTTTTTTATGTTGTATGCAAAATAAGAAAAGACGTGTATATAATAGCTCTCCTTGGCTGCTTGGCAATGATCGGTGGTTGGAACATATTTTTGAAAGTAAAAAGAAAAATATATTTTCTTAAAAGAATATAATAAAATGAGGATGTTTTATTTAAAAATGATAAACTTTAGTGAATATTTACAAGTAAAATGAGTTATTGTAAATTTTCTTTTTATAAACCATATGCAACGGATAGAAGACATTTGGGGTTCATCATTTTCAAACTCGACGAGATGAGTGACTCGCCTTTTGACCAAAAACTCGCGTGTGATTTGGTAAGAGGGTTGGCAATTCGTAAGCGAGTTGGCCATTCAGCCCGTAACTTTCTTCTCTTACTATCCAACCTTAGATTATATTTACTTTTATCATTATGGATGTGTTTGTCAAAAGTAGCAATTATTATGTGCAATAAAATTTTTGTTTCATAAAAATATTTGATAACATAGTTTGTAATTATTATGCGTAAAACAACTCTTAAATACTTTCAAATAGTATTTTTTTCGTTTTAAAATTATTATTCATCGATAAAAAAAAGCATTTATTATCAAAAAAAAATCTTACTTTTTAACAAAATGGAAAATGACAGTTTCACTTTTAACTAGTTAATTAAAGTGTTTTTTAAAGTTTGTAATGATAAGTTCAAGCAAATACAACATGATAAACTTAATCAAACTTTCATATCTGTTTTTATTACGGACAATCAAATTAAAGTATCTAAAAAAACTATTAATTTGAAACAAAAAGATTAGAATACTTCATAATACATTTTGAAAAAAATATTTTGATAAATAAATAGAATTATTTGTCGGGAGTGTAGGTTGTATTGTATTAGTAAAATTTTACCAATTTTCTCTTCCTTTTATTTATTAAAATTACTTGCGTAGTGTTTGGTAAGTCGTAATCAGAGTATCAATGGAAATGATTATTACGACGTAATGAAAATATTATGTTTGTTTAGAAGTATGGAATGTAATGAGTAATTACATGTAATCAGACATTACATCAAAAGCATTCATTAGGGGGCCTTTGTTTTTTTTTTCATTACGGCTTAGAATGGAATCATATTACATAAAAGCCCTTCATTAATTACTCACCAAACGAAAAAATATATTATTAAAAGCTATTTTAGACTTTTTGTTAATGATTACATTCCATTCTATCATGACAATCAAACAGAATTATAATCGTAATGCGTAATTCCATTACTTTATTTATTACATTACGACATTCATTCAATTACGATGTTATTTCGTTTTGCCATACCAAACAGACCATTGATGTTTACTAATTACACTCGCAACTTCTAGTCCATGAATGTATCGTGTATAATATACTAGTATGGTATTTGTGCAATATTACGATATGTATTTTGTGACGATTTTTGAAGTTACACGTGTTATTACTTTTGCTCGCTAAATTTGTATTCAGATATTGAAGTTGTAAAAAATTTAAATCAAAATAAAATCAACCCTAAAAAATAAGAAATATCAAAATGTATACTTAATTAAAGAGCATAATCTTTTTTTAAATAAAATTAGGTTATTTAAAAAATAATTAAATAAAAAAATATTTTAATTTTATAAATAATTTTTTTTAAAAGGTTGTTACAAAAATAGATAGATGGTCAATTACAAAATGAATTTTTCATAAAAGTCAATTTTCAATATTTTAATCTATAATTTTTTTTAAAATAGAAATATCTCAATGCTCTATAATATGGTGAAAAAGTAAGATAAGATAACATTGTAAGATACTCTCTCCGTATTAACATATTGTCCTTCGAAAAAAAATAAATATAAAAAAATAAATTTATTATAATATTCTCTTCTCTTACTTTTTAACAAAATGACAGTTTCACATTTAGCTAATTATTTAAGTCTTTTTTAATTTTTTAATTATAATTTCAAACAAAGGTATTATAGTGAACATAATCAAAATTTAGTTCAATGTGCTTAGTTCTTGCATGAACAACTGGATTGAAAGTTACGTACAAAGCTGCTTGATTATCACAAACCAATTCAACAAAACTTATCTTTGAGCAAATTCACCAACTAAGTAACCTCACAACATGTTAATGTCATAGCCTTGTACTCAGCTTCAGCAGAAGATCTAGAAACAACAGCTTGTTTTTTAGACTTCCAACTAATTGGTGAATCTCCCAAAAGAATACAATAGCCAGTAGTATACCTTCTAGTTATACGATAACTTGCCCAATCTGAATCACAATAAGCCTTGAGTTGCACTGCTGAATCTCTTGCCAACAAAATACCTTGACCAGGAGAATTTATTAAATATCTCAACACATGTTTTACAGCTTGCATATGCACAGAAGTTGGAGATTACATAAATTGACTCAACAATTGCACATTATAACAAATGTATGGTCTTGTAACTGTCAAGTTAATCAGCTTTTAAATGAATAATTTGTACACTCGTTCTATATCTAATGCTCGCGCTCTTTGCTGATCGGAAGGGTTCTTGGACGTGGATATCAAATATTTGGGATGGCTTTGGGCTCTCTTTGATTTTCAACCGTTAGTTGTTAGAGACAAATTTCTCAATCATAGTGAGATTAATACCTGGTTTTCCTTATTAAAACCATGGCATGATGACTTTATTGTGGAGGAAAGGATCGTTTGGCAAGAAGTTGAAGATGTCCCTATTGGATAACACCATTTTTCATTCCATTTGTAACAAGTGGGGTGACATGTTGTTTAGTGATGACTCTGACAAGAGTAACAGGTTAAGTAAGCGGCTCTGTATTAAATCTACTCATCAACAACTTATTTTTGCCACAATCTTTGTGACTGTGAGGAAGGTCACTTATTCTATTCGAGTCCGAGAGCTTTGTAGATGGACGCCTAGCTTTATTATGGAGGATTCTGATTGTGACGATGCTAATTATATAGATACCCATGCCCAAATGGATGTGAATGAGCCTGAGATGAACGATGATGAACAACTTGGAGATACTCATGTATATGTTGGTAATGTTGATATTGATAATGCAAATGTTGTTAATTCTGACAAGGAGGATGCTGAACCACAAGATTTTGTTCAAACTACTGCTGCCCATGATTCCGGTCTCTTTGGATTAGATCCTCTCATTAATATGCATGTTAGTAAACTCGCCCAGGAAATAGTATCCTTAGATTCTTGTCCTGTTCCATCGAAAATCGATGATGATCAGTCGTCAATTAAAGATCAGCCACTTGGTTCGTCTTCGAAAGTGCATCAAGACCATAATGATAATACTTGTTCTCCAAATGATTCGTTGGCTTCAGAATTCAAATCTTCTAGTGGTTCCCATAAGGATGTTGGTTTTTCTTTGGTAGACAGATTGGAGGAAACGATTAAGGTCGGGATGGCATTGGGTCTTAACATGGAGGGTTGTGAGAGTATTCTTTCTAATCTTATTGCTAACAATGGAGATCTCAAGGTGGTTAAATGAATACAATTTATATAAATGCAGGGTTTTGGAGACCCAAATAAGAGAAGGTGGATACGTGGTTTATGTAAAAAAAACATCAAGTTAATTTCTTAGCATTACAAGAAACAAAAATGGTTCATGTTGATCTTGGGGTGTTGCGTCAAGTATGGGGGAATAACCACTTTGATTTTGCCTCATCGTCTGCCAGAGGTATGTCAGGAGGAATTATTTGTATTTAGAATGATTCAATATTTAAAAGGGAAAATACTTTGAAAATTCATTAAACTTGTCCATTTTTATCATGTTGTGTAGCCATCTTTTTTTTCATTTTACTAAAAAAACTTTCAAAATTCGACTTTTGTGTGTATCCCATTACCAGCTTGACCATTACCTGGTTACCATTTATAAAATCTATTTTACACCTCAACATTTGGTATTTATTGAATTTCCATGTGGGTAAATATTTTCCACCTAGACTAAACACTAACACATATAAAACAATTTTAATCTATACCCACCCCCTCACTAGATTTCTATAAACCTTATCTAACCATCATCTATATCGAATCAAAAAAAACCCAAACTAAACCCCACATTGATTTTTCAATTGTTTATCGTCTTATGATTGCTTTGAAGCAAGTGTTTGTGCAAAAGGTAATATTATACATATTCGATCTGTCTTGTCATTTAATTGGTCCCAATTTCAGTATTAATTATTTTCCTAATTAGGGTTTTATTTTGCAAAATTGATTTTCTGCTTAACATTGTTTTATATTCATTGCAGTATGACGGCGTTGTTGTTTGATGTTCATTATGATGGTTGGTTTACTTACAACCCACTTAGGTATGATAATGGTGTCACATATCACTTGAGGGTTACGAATCATAATAGGTTGGATTTAGAAACACTACGTGCGACCTTGTTAGAACAAACCTAATTTACCTCTATTCATGCTATGTACTATCAGATACCAAAATGTGACATACAAAATGGCCTTAGGATTATTGAAAACGATTATGATGTTAGTTGTATGTATGACTTGAGTGAAAGTTATGGTATAATGAATATGTTCTTGTCACACATCCCTCGGGACTTATCAGATTTCTAAACTAAGAATTTAATTTTTATTGAGTCTGAGGATGAGCATAACGATAGGTTAAGGTCAGTTGAAAAAAAGACAAAGCATGCTGGTAATATGTCTTATGATGAGTTAGTACATTGGGCTGAGCAAGAGTCTGAATACATGTCATATGATAGTGTCACTGTTGAAGAAGTTTATAAGTTTGAAATGGAGTGTACTATAGGTGATTATGTAAACCAAGAAAAAGGTGAATCAAGTAACCCTAGTGTCTCTAAGGTGATAGAACCAGATAGTGTTAAAAGCAAAGTTGTTAAGGGAAAAGGAATTATGACAGAAGAAACTCGTGTGTTAGAAGCAGATGTTGTTAAGACCAAACTTGATAAGGGAAAAGGTATTATGACTGAAGAAACTCATGTTTCGCCCAAGAGGAAAACTAGGAACATGGGGAATGGTATAGTCATAGAGGAGAATGTTGAAGGTGTATCCATCAATGTATCAAGTAGTGATAGTGAAAGTGATTGGGAAACATATGTCGACAGTGAGAGTGAGTATTCTAACAAGTCTGTTGAATACCTATCTGAAGGAGAAGAGGAGCTAATACAACTTCAGAAGAGAAGGGCTAAGGCAATGAGTACTCTATGAATGATGAACCAAAAACTAACTCTAAAAAACCATGTTGAACAAGGCCTAGAAGACACCATCAATATGGTGAGTCTGATATAGTATTAGAGCATGAGGAGTTCAAGGATCAGTTAATATTTCAAATAAGAGATGATGAAGATGGAACGAATGATCCTTTCCAAATATTTGAAACAAAACCTGATGATTATCCTACACATGATGAAGGGACTCATTGGAAAATGAGAAAACCAACGGTAATAGTTTACATAGTCTAAGTTTTTTTTAACCTATATGATATTACAAATGGACCCTGATTTTTTTGTTTTTATACAGGTTGGTGAGAAGTATGTTGATGTAGAGCAATTAAAAGACTACTGGCTTACTATGCTCTCGCCAATGGCTTTTCACTTTGGTTTTACCGATCCTCACATGATCAAGTAAGTGCTAAATGTGGGATGAGACCAGAGAAGGTAAAGGATCCAGTGAAAGGCAAGCAAGGTAAATGGAAAAGGTATCCAACTGAAAGAGTTGAAAAACCTGAATGCCCTTGGAGGTGCTATGGAAAATCGATGACAACTGAAAACTCATTTCAGGTAATATCCATTAAGGACAAGCATACATGTGTTAGGGATTTCAAGTATGGCACTCTTGTAAATTATAAGTGGATAGGTAAGCATTTTGGTCAAAAAATTAGACAAAATTCATCTATAAAATTGCATGAGATAGCAGACTTGGTGTTGAAAAAGTACAAATGTCTAGTTAGTCCCTCCCAATGCAGAAATGCAAAGAAGTATGCAATGAGTGAGGGTGAAACAACCACAGAAGAGCACTATGCTATGCTTAGATCTTATGGGCAGGCCATCTTAGATTCTAATCTTGGTTCTATTGTTAAGCTTGGTGTGACAGTAAACCCTGATGGAAAAACTTACTTTGATAGATTTTATTGTTGTTTCAGTGGTATCAAGACTGGTTGGAAACTTGGATCTAGACCAATCATTGCTTTAGATGGGGGTCTCTTTAAGAAACCAAATGTGGGAGAGATTTTAACTGCTGTTGGTAGAGATGGGAACAATCACATATTCCCATTAGCATGGATAACTGTGAATGTTGAGAATAAGGACAGCTGGTCTTGGTTTCTATAATTGCTAGGGGAACATATCGAAATGGAATCTGGGAATGGACTCACACTTATGTCAGATCAGCATAAGGTATGTCAAATGATATTCATAGAATAACATTATTATTTAATTACGATATGAAAAATAAACCATTGATAAAATTATTATGCAGGGTTTGATTGAGGCTGTGAAAGCAGTCATGCCTTTTGTTGAACACATACAGTGTGCAAGGCACATATATGAAGGCTTTAGGAAGCATTACAGTGGTGTGGAATTTAGAAGTTTGTTTTGGGCAGCCTCAAAGGCAAGTTATCCCAAGCTTTTTAACAAGATCATGATGATGATAAAAAAGGTGAACATCGGTGCTTATCAGTATTTGATAGACAAGGATTCAAAAACTTGGTCAAGGGCGTACTTTAGAATTGGGAACAACTGTGAGGCTGTGGAAAATGGTTTTAGTGAGTGTTTCAATTTCGTCTTGTTGCTAGTTAGAAACAAACCATTGATCACCATGCTTGAAGCAATGAGAGTTCTTGTAATGGAGAGACTAAATACCATGAGGAAGTTGCTTGATAGTTGGACTGAATACATATGTCCTAACATGCAGAAAATATTGGAATACTCAAAAGACCAACACAGGTATGTTACATACTATATAATTTTATGTATATGTTTCTGGATCCTAGTATTATTAGTAATAACAAAATATTTTGATTAGGTTTTGGCATGTCATACCAGCTGGTGGAAACAATTTCGAAGTCAGGAATGGTTCAGATGCTTTTAAAGTTAATGAACAAGCAAGAACATGTAGTTGTAGGTTGTGGCAACTTTTAGGGTTGCCATGTCCTCATGCTATTGCTGTTATATTCAGGTTATAGAAGCTAGTTGAAGATTATGTTCCTAACTGTTATAGGAAAGCTGCCTACCATTCCGTATACCATCAATACCTAACACCAATTGGAGGTATGACGTTTTGGCCTGATTGTAGTCATTTTTCAACGGTTTTACCACCAAAGCCCAAGGTTATGCCTGGTAGGCCACAAAAACAAAGAATTAGGGCTCCTCATGAAAGAAAATTCCCAGATAGGTTATCTAGGGTAGGGGTAGAGATGACTTGTCATAATTGCTTACAAAAAGGTCATAACAAAGCATCATACACAAATGCAACTATTTTAATACCCCTTAAACCTCCAGCAAAAAAAGGTAGACATAGAAAAAATATGAATACTAGTTCAGTAGGAACCAGTCAAGGGGTTAATGTTGTTAATGTAAGTGGTGATGACATGGTAGAAACTTCTGTAAGAGGTGGTACAGTTAGAGGAAGGGGTAGCAGAGGTGGTGTTGTTAGAGGTAGAGGTGGTGTTGTTAGAGGTAGAGGTTGGGGTGAGGTTGTGATAGGTAGGGGTGGCAGAAGTAGGGTGAGGCTGTGAGAGGTAGGGGTGAGGCTATGAGAGGTAGGGGTGTTGCTGTGAAAGGTAGGGGAGTCAGAGGAAGAGGGAGAGTGATAGGTGTGTAAACACTCATCCTTTTTACCACTTAATTACAATAATAACCGGGCCAAAACGTGTATTTTATGTCTTTTATGTCGGAATTATGCGTGGTTTGTGTTTTTGTTGTGATTTAGGACGAAAAGGTGAAAAGTGGAGAAAACACGGGCATTTACGGGCTTTTATTGAAGAAAAAGATGAAAGACGAAGTCAAGAAGTCAAGAGTGCAAAAAGAACGGAAGTCCAAGACCAATTCTGAAGATTTATCGAAGGAAAAGTCAAAAGACGGAAGTTTACTAAAAGCCAAAGAACTCAAGTCTTATTTATTGAAGAATTAAAAGACGAGTCCAAAGAAATCCCGAGCCAAAAGTCATTAAAATTCCAAGATTAAAGAAGATTAAAGGCTTAAGGACCTAATGGTGCAATTAAGAGAAAATGAAGGAGGGGAGGAAGCTTCCTAAGCATTCCCTAATCCTCCCCTATATATAGATCATTAGGATAATCATTTCATTTTGTTGGCTAGAGTGACACTAGTTCTTCCATCTTTATTTACTTGCACATTTACTTTATTGCACTTTAATTACCTTGTCTTGCACCTTATTTTCCAAGTAAGTTACTTTTATTTTTATTGCACCTTTACTTTTCTTGTTTTAAATCTCTCATTCTACCTTTCTTTCTTTGCTTGATCTTTATGTTTATGTGTTTATTATCTTGCTTATTTGATTAAAGGTTATGTTTTTATGCTTTTGATTGTTTTGGATTATTGATTCTTATAGCTTATTTGTGTTTATCTTTAAGTTTCTAAAGTTTTTATAAAAGTTATTTTTATATAAAGTTTGTTTTCGTATACTTTTTCTCATTTTGTATTCTCAAAAGTCTTTAAATTTTAGCTTATTAGTTTTATTTATACGAGTTTTGATTAGGATTTTAAGTGTGTGCTTATTTGATTTATAGCTTATTAGTTGTGCTTATTTTGTGTTCATCCTACTGTATTCCGATCTACCAATCGGAAAAGGGTTTCTCATTCCGACCAGCACTCCTTTGGCTTGGTCGGAAAAGGGTTTTGACATTCCTATTTGGGGTTTCCGATCAACATTCCGATTAGGAGGTAAGTCCACATTCCGATCAGGGTGAGTTTGGTTATTCCGATCAGGATAGGTGACAGCATTCCGATTGGAGTTCCGACATCATTCCGATTGGGAGGTTTGAATACATTCCGATTGTAGTCGATCGGAATGTATTCCGATTAGGGTTACTTTTATATTTTGCCTTGTTTAAATTTTTAAGTTCTCATTTTAATACTTTGTCAAATTTTAATTTTCGTCACGCTTTAATTTCAAGTCATTTAATTTCTCGTAATTTACTTTTCAAAGTTTTTTTTAATATTGCACAATTTAAGTTTTAATTAGATTTAGATTTAAATTAACGTCATCTTCATTTACGTCTCGCACTTTTTAATATACTACAACGACACACTTTTGTTTCACCAAAGAACGACTGAGTCACACTTAAAACCATTTTTCAATTCGAAGAGATTGGTTCAACGATATTTTCTTACTAGGTAACAACCATGTATTAAATGGCGTCGTTGCCGGCTCTTTTCGTAAAGATTAACGGTTTTTCTGTGAGAGACGCGTTGCTTTTTGGGATCCGTTCACTTGTGAGCGTTATTTTCTTGTTTATAAAATTCAAAAACCATAAAAAAAATTGATAAAAACACATAAAAATTAAAAATTTCAAAAATCCAAAAATATTTTTTTTATTGTGTATATATATTGTCTTTGTGTTTGGTATTGTTTTCTTTTGTCTTTGTAGGTGTATGCGTACTAGATCTTCTAATTATCAAGAGCCCAAGACTCGAGAAGATTTAAGTATGTCAGGTGTTAACAACAACAATAATCCACCGCACCTCAACAATAACAACAATGTTCTTCCACAGCCCGATCTTCGGACAATGGAGGAGCTTTGTCAACCTACCATGTTTGGACGAGGAGGACCGATTGCGCCGATGTAAATCACGGCTCCGGAGTTTTCGTTGAAGCACCACATGATTCAACAAGTGCAAACTAATCCATTCACCGGAATGCCTGATGATGATGCCAACAAACACCTCGACAAATTCATTACAATCACCCAAAGCATGAAGTTGCCTGGTGCCACAATGGATGTTCTACGCCTTCAACTCTTCCCACATACTTTATCACATCATGCCGAGAAATGGTTTGATCGTCTTCCAAAGAATTCAATTCACACTTGGGATGACATGACTCAACGCTTTTTGTCGCGCTACTTTCCACCATCCATGGTCACGAGCCTTCGCAATCAAATCAGCGGTTTCATGCAAGATCCCGATGAATCTCTTTTTGATGCTTGGGAGAGATATAATGTCTTGATCGATCGTTGTCCAAACCACAACATGCTCCCTGTCACATTGATTGATACTTTCTACAACGATTTGACTTTTCATGATCGTGATACGATTAATGCAGCCGCCGGTGGCACATTTATGAAAAGGAGACCCGAGGTGTGTAGAGAGCTTATTGAGAACATGACTACTCACCACAAAAATTAGGATTCCTCCGCTTCTTCAAGGAACAACCCGAGAGTCAATGTTTCTTCCACTTCAGCAAACCCTGATATGACCGAACTCACCCGCATGATGACTGAAATGAGCAAAAGTATCTTGCTTCTCGCTTCAAACCAACAACAACAACAAGTTAAAGCAGTTGCACCTTCTTGTGAAACATGCGACGGTCCTCACTCATACACCAATTGTCCTTCTACACAAGGAAATCCGGAAAATGTGTATGCAGCTTATGGTAATTATTCACCGGAAAATTACCAAGCTCGACCACAAGGGGATAGAAATTTGATGAGTTACCGGTCAAACAACTACCTTTCACCTGGTTTTTCTCCTCAAAACCAAAACCCTGCCAACAACTACAATAGAAGCAACCAAATCCCACCAAGAGCTTCTAATCCTTATCACCCACCCGCTCAACAAACCCCACCCATTAATCCCGATGTTGAAGCCATAATGAGAACCCAAGGTAAGCAAATCAAGAACCTGCAGAGCCAAATTATCAATTTGAAAGGAGATATTACCAAGCAAGGAAATGACATTCGATCCGAGCTTCGAGATAATATTCAATCCTCCTTCAGCAATCAAACGAATGATTTGAAGAATATGCTTGCTAGTTTCTTGCCCGCCGCTCAACCTTCTACTGCAAGTTCTCTACCTTCAAACACCGTCACCAATCCGCGAGTGAATGTAAGTGTTATTACTACCCGTAGTGGAGTCACCATCGTAGGACCACCTATCCCACCCCCATCATCTACACCTCCTCCAACACCATTTATCCCTACTCCTCCTACACCTAGTATTAGTGCACCATTACCGTCTCCGCCTCATCATGACAATGTACCTAGGAAGGACCCTTCAACATCTCAACCTTTACCTGCTACGCCTTCACCTTCACCACCCAAACCCAATATCCCATATCCTTCTCGCTTAGGCAAGACCAACGAGCTAACCAAGAATGACTGTCAAGTGTCAAGCTATGTAAAGATGCTCTCTCAAATGAACATCAACATTAGCCTTGTTGAAGCACTTGTCCACATGCCGAAATTTGTTAAAGCATTTAAGGAATTGCTTAACAAGAAGGAGAAGCTGATTGAGCTCGCCAACACACGCTTAAATGAAAACTGCTCTGCATTTATTTTTAAAGAACTTCCGGAAAAACTTGGAGATCCCGGTCGTTTTGTGTTGCCTTGCATTTTCAACAAAACTGAAGAATTTACTGCCCTAGCTGATCTCGGGGCCAGTATTAATCTTATGCCCTTGAATGTTTGGAAAACACTATCATTACCTGACCTTACTCCAACGAAGATGACTCTTGAACTTGCAAATCGCACTCTCGCTTACCCTGTTGGTATTGCCGAAGACGTGTTCATAAAAGTTGGCACATTTACTTTCCCGGTCGACTTTGTCGTTGTTGATTATGAAATGGACCCTCGTATTCCTTTAATACTTGGTCGGCCATTCTTGAGAACCGGACGAGCTTTAGTTGATGTGGCCGAAGGTGAGTTAATCTTAAGAGTCGGGAATGATGCACAAGTTTTCAAAATGGGGAAGCTTACGAGCAAATCCTTTGGAAGAGAATCAGTGAATATGATTAATGTGCTTGATTACTTTGTTGTCTACAACAATCCTCTATTCGAGTCTTGCAATGATAATCCACTTTTTCAAGATGATGTGGATCATTCTCTATCCAATTTGGACGCTTCTCCCATTTATGATTCTCCACCGATCTTTGATGCTTATGATGATGATTCTAGCTCAGATTCGGATGATTATGATGACCTTACTTCTGAGTATCCCGATCTGCCCACATACAATGATTTCGATGAGGCCGATACTCTTTCGAGTGATTCTTCACATGATGAAGATCCTCCGCCATCACTTAATCCTACTTTGGATGATTACTCATTTGAGGAAGATTTCTCTGCTTTTCTCAACACTGACTTCCCTCATGAGAGTGATGCACCTCCTTTGGACTTTGAAGATTATCGTCTTGATCCTACTTTGGATTTGAAGAACATTCTTTCAAAGGAGAAGAAACCGGTCGACACCGACATCCGCAACACATATGATTTGACACCTCTTTGTCCACCTTCTGAGGACGAGGTTGTGCATTTTTTTCGTGGATCATCTTCACACTCTGCTAAGCCTGAGTGATATTTTCCCCTAAAGGAAAAGGTGTTCGACCCCGGTATCGATATTCTGCAGCCATCTCAGTATCCACCTGATGAAATAAAAGGAAATATCTTTGGAACTTATGGAAATCTGCTTGCACCACTTCACCCTTGCTTCCACCGTGCTCCATCGCTGCTTAAGGGAACCTTGCCTACTCTTCTTTGGCTTGCCTTGTTCGCCTTAAGCTTGTGCTATTTGATGGACGAAAACTGTGTCTTTGATCCTGGTGGATATGTTTCATGCTTCTTCCTATGATGATCAAGGTCGAGTCAGGCTCACGACTCGGTAATCAAAAATCAAGCGCTTCTTGGGAGGAAACCCATGTATCTATCTTTTCGCTCTCTTTATCCTAAGTGTAGGGGAGACCCGTTGGTGTTTGCTATTTCTTCTCCTCTCTTAATCAGGGATTCGAGCTCAAAGATCCACTCTTGATGATTCTTGACGACCCGTGATTCCGTGTTCACTTCTTCCCGGTTCTATACTAAACTCTTTTCGATTCACTATTTTATATTTTCTCAATATTAAAATAGGAATCTCTTTAGTTGTCTCTTCCTTAGCGAGATTTAAACAAAGTGCACAATGTCCTAAGTGTAGGGGAGTTTACTCCCACATGCTTAAACATTGAGGACAATGTTTATATTAAGTGTAGGGGGGACTTCTATCGAAGTTAAGTGGTCTTTCCTTGTATTTGTCCTCATTTTAACCGAAAAATCAATTTTTCGACATTTTTCAAAATTTTTGATCAATTTTGGCCTATTAGTTTTTACTTTTGTATAGTTATTTTCTTTCTTTGCTAGAATAAACTTTAATAAAGTGGTTTTAATTTTCAAACGTTGTGAATCTTTTGACTCAACCCGAGTTTACTTATCTAAGTTACTCTAGCTAGTATCCTTAACATGTTTAAATCAAGTTTTGCTAGGCTTTTATATAGGGAGCTATAAAACGCGAAAGTCTTAACTCTCACGGGTTAAGAACAAGAACTTTTCGCAAGTTCCTATAATTGATCCTAGAGAGTCGTTTATCAAGGGAACTTTAAAATGCGATTTCTTAACTTGAAAAAGTCTAAGAGTTTGCAAGATCCTATAGGCGACTCGAAAACCCAAAACTTTGATTTAATAGGCTAAGCATCCACGAGTCTCATTCCTTGAGATTTTAAACTGTGGAGAACGAGAGATGATAGAGCCAATTATAAGTTTGGTATTCTTTCGTGAATTTATGTGAGTTAATTATAAGCATACTCTCCCATCGCTTGTTAATAAATTTATCTGCAATAAATAAGGTTGTACGATTTGAAAAGTTACTTAGCTTCTAGCCCAAGATCGTTTAAAAGTTGCTCGGTATGGATTAGAGTTCATAGCCAAGGCATAACTTATGGAAGCGGGATGCGAAGATTGGCGAGTCCGAAAAGGCCCTAACAAGGCATGAGGGCCACATTTTGTTGCTAAAGATCCAAAAGTGATGTGAAGAATCATTTATCGAAAATCAATATGAAGGATCGAGACACACGACGAAAAGCAAATACTCCCCTAAAGATCATGGAGAAGTCTATCCAAAAAGGCCCTAACAAGGTATGAGGATAAATAGATCCAAGTCCTAAAAGGAGGCGGATCGTTGTATATTAAAGTCCAAAATAAAGATTGGAGAAAAATGAAGAAGTCGTGGTCCAAGTATGAATCTCTCAAAACTTCAAGTGAAGAAATTCCTATATGAAGAGAAGACCATAATTTCATGAACGTCTCTCAAGGTTTGAAGTATGAAGTCGCTGCCAAATATCGGTCCGAGAAAGGTCTCAAATCGTGAAGCGAGTTATGCCAAGATATGAACTTTATGAGGTCCCGAGAAGCAGTTTTATAAGATTTTGTCCTTTAGCTAACTATTGATTAAATCGTTCACTTTATTTTCGGCCTAAATAACTATCGAAATAAGTCAACAATGCATCTTCGTGATCATTCAAGACAATAATAAAATATAAGAGATACACCTAGGAATAAGGGAGTCTAAGTGAGTAATTGGCCCACATGAGTTCGTGTTAGTTTGCTAACTTATAATAACAATGATCTCGTTTTTAAGCTTGGTTTGGAGAAAGTGAAAACTTGAGGATGATGATTATTCATGACATTTCCAAAACCCAAGGTATGTTTTTGATTTCTTTATTTTCTTCCTTTGAATGTTTATAGTTTTCTATCTCTTTAATAAAGGCCAATGTGGATTGATTATAATGAAAAGTGTAAAACGTGCTTTGTAACTAATGCATTGCATGAGGACATTGCAATGGTCAAGTGTAGGGGATTTGATAGGTGTGTAAACACCCATCCTTTTTACCACTTAATTACAATAATAACCGGGCCAAAACGTGTATTTTATATCTTTTATGTCGGAATTATGCGTGGTTTGTGTTTTTATTATGATTTAGGACGAAAAGGTGAAAAGTGGAGAAAACACGGGCATTTACGGGCTTTTATTGAAGAAAAAGATGAAAGACGAAGTCAAGAAGTCAAGAGTGCAAAAAGAACGGAAGTCCAAGACCAATTCTGAAGATTTATCGAAGGGAAAGTCAAAAGACGGAAGTTTACTAAAAGCCGAAGAACTCAAGTCTTATTTATTGAAGAATTAAAAGACGAGTCCAAAGAAATCCCGAGCCAAAAGTCATAAAAAGTCCAAGATTAAAGAAGATTAAAGGCTTAAGGACCTAATGGTTCAATTAAGAGAAAATTAAGGAGGGGAGGAAGCTTCCTAAGCATTCCCTAATCCTCCCCTATATATAGATCATTAGGATAATCATTTCATTTTGTTGGCTAGAGTGACACTAGTTCTTCCATCTTTATTTACTTGCACATTTACTTTATTGTACTTTAATTACCTTGTCTTGCACCTTATTTTCCAAGTAAGTTACTTTTATTTTTATTGCACCTTTACTTTTCTTGTTTTAAATCTCTCATTATACCTTTCTTTCTTTGCTTGATCTTTATGTTTATGTGTTTATTATCTTGCTTATTTGATTAAAGGTTATGTTTTTATGCTTTTGATTGTTTTGGATTATTGATTCTTATAGCTTATTTGTTTATCTTTAAGTTTCTAAAGTTTTTATAAAAGTTATTTTTATATAAAGTTTGTTTTCGTATACTTTTTCTCATTTTGTGTTCTCAAAAGTCTTTAAATTTTAGCTTATTAGTTTTATTTATACGAGTTTTGATTAGGATTTTAAGTGTGTGTTTATTTGATTTATAGCTTATTAGTTGTGCTTATTTTGTGTTCATCCTACTGTATTCCGATCTACCAATCGGAAAAGGGTTTCTCATTCCGACCAGCACTCCTTTGGCTTGGTTGGAAAAGGGTTTTGACATTCCTATTTGGGGTTTCCGATCAACATTCCGATTAGGAGGTAAGTCCACATTCCGATCAGGGTGAGTTTGGTTATTCCGATCAGAATAGGTGACAGCATTCCGATTGGAGTTCCGACATCATTCCGATTGGGAGGTTTGAATACATTTCGATTGTAGTCGATCGGAATGTATTCCGATTAGGGTTACTTTTATATTTTGTCTTGTTTAAATTTTTAAGTTCTCATTTTAATACTTTGTCAAATTTTAATTTTCGTCACGCTTTAATTTCAAGTCATTTAATTTCTCGTAATTTACTTTTCAAAGTTTTTTTTAATATTGCACAATTTAAGTTTTAATTAGATTTAGATTTAAATTAACGTCATCTTCATTTACGTCTCGCACTTTTTAATATACTACAACGACACACTTTTGTTTCACCAAAGAACGACTGAGTCACACTTAAAACCATTTTTCAATTCGAAGAGATTGGTTCAACGATATTTTCTTACTAGGTAACAACCTTGTATTAAAGAGGTGCAGGATTAAGATTGTTAGATGAGCTTAATGAAGATAATGCAAATGTTATGGAGGATGAAGATAAGGATTTTGGTGGTTTAGGTGTTAAAAGACAACTTTTTAGAAATACTTCTAGCACAATCAATAGTAATTCACAAGCAACCGATAACACTTTGGGAGGCATCAGAGTTAGAAGGGGTATTTGTCAAAAGTTAGGCCCCCAGTATGGCAGGTATGACAAGATAGGAAGATGGTTTGGGGGTGGATGCACCAACTGCTGAAAAAATTCTCAATGCTTAAAATGCCCAAGCTGGTGGTTCTACTAAATAGCCAACTCAAGATTCTGCTGCTGGTGGTTCTACAACACAATCAACCCAAGCTGGTGGTTCTGCTAAACAGCCAAATTAAGAAGATTCTGCAGGTGGTGGTTCTAAAACACAAGCAACTCAAGATTCTGCAGTTGCTGGTTCTCCAACAAAGGCAACTCAAGCAGCTAGTGGTTCTGCAACACAGGAAACTCATTTGCAACCTAAAGGAACTAAAGCACCTACCATGCAGAATCAAGCAGCCATAGTAGATAATCTGAATACACAGAGGCCAAAAAGTTTGAGAATCATACAAAAGAAGCTATATGCTAGTCATTTCGGTGCTGGATCTTCAGTTAACAATTCATTGAATGTTGACTAATGGTCTAGTTACTTGTTTAGTATCGTATTGTATTTTGTAAACTTTGTACAACTAACTACTATGGTACACTATGGTCCTATGATGTAAGTAACTTACATGTATTGGTAATTGGTTAGGTTTAACCAAATTACCATTGAAGTGCAGCTGGTTGAAGCCACTTCTACTGCCCTCTTTTGTATTGTTGGGGCATAAACATGTATGTTAATGGAAGATGATTTGTTCCTGCTTATATTTGTTCAAAGTATTTAGCCTGTATTGATACCTTAAATTCTTACAACTAGTAAATTGATATTGTCCTAAAAACATAACAAATTGACACACAATAAAATAAGTTCATAACATATTACTTAAAGCTGTAAAGACAATTACAAGAAACAAGTTACTTAAAAGTCAACTCTATCTTCAACTTGTTCAATTCTTGGTTTGATACATCAGCCATTGTGGGAGCAACTTGTTCAGGTTTTTTGATCATTGACTTCAAACGGTTGTTTTGTTGATACAAATTAAATAGTAGATCCTTGTAGTATTTTGACGGCAGTTTAAGATCAAGGAACCCATAAACATCACATTTTTTGGATTTGTCATACAAGATAAAAAGAATAAGAAACCATATAAAAGAAATCCATTAAAAATAACATAACAACTTACTCTAATTGGGCAGCTCTTGAATCTTCTTCCTGGATTCTTCGAAGTCCATGAAATCTGTTCACAAATTGCGTGTGGAGGGTTACACTCGCACTGTTTGAGATTTGCAATTTCGTTTGGTGAAAATAACGATAAGATCTTGAACACGATGATGATGAGGAGCTTTCCATTATCATATGATAGATAGAAACTGGAGAATAAGAAATTAGGGTTTATCTTTACAAAATGGGGGTTTTTCGTTAATATAAGGAATGGTCGGAGTATGCTTTATGTATGCAAATGGGCTAGGTTAGGGTTGCAAATGGGCTCGGGTAAGGGTGCAAATGGGTGGGTTAAGACTTAGGTGATAGAAATATATATATATATATATATATATATATATATATATATATATATATATATATATATATATATATATATATATATATATATATATATATATATATATATATATATATATATATATATATATATATATATATATATATATATATATATATATATATATATATATATATATATATATATATATATATATATATATATATATATATATATATATATATATATATATATATATATATATACATATATATATATATATATATATATATATATATATATATATATATACATATATATATATATATATATATATATAGAGTATATATATATATATATATATATATATATATATATATATATGACATGTCAAAAACCGAGTCCACGTAGGATGCAAGGGTCAAGCTGGTAATGGGATACACACAAAAGTAGAATTTTTAAAGTTTTTTAGTAAAATGAAAAAAAAGATGGCTACACAACATGATAAAAATGGACAAGTTTAATGAATTTTTAAGGTATTTTCCCTATTTAAAAAGTCTAAAATTTCATGCAATGATAACTATTTAGCCATTGAAGGTCTTTGGCTCCCTACAAATGTTAATATTTTGTGGGTTGCGGTTTATGCTCCTCAAAATTTGTCAAGTAAGATTGCTCTTTGGGATTCTCTTACAAAGCTTCTTAATAATTGGGGTGGGATCTCTGTCACTATGGGGGATTTTAATAAAGTTAGGGATATAGGTGAACGGTTTGGGTCTTCTTTTAATGAGAGGCAATCTAATATCTTTAACGCCTTCATCTCCAATGCTTCTCTAATTGACATCCCCCTAGGTGGTTGTAAGTTCACTTGGTCGGACAAATAGGGTTCTAAAATGAGTAAGATTGATCGGTTTCTATTTTCTAATATGTTTTATGAGGAATTCGCTAATATTTCTGGAGTTGTTTTGGAGAAATGTATCTCGGATCATCGACCTATCCTTATCAAAGAAAACATGGTGGATTTTGGGCCGACTCCATTTCGGGTTTTTTCACTCTTGGCTTGAGTTAGAGGGATTTCACAGTTTGGTGATTGACACTTAGAAGCATGATGGCATTGTTGAGGCTAACGGTCTCATTTCCTTTAAGAAAAAGCTCCAAAATCTTAAGTGTGTTATTCTAGAATGGATTAATCTCTATAAAGTAATTGCTAGTAATCTTAAGAAAGAGCATGTGTTGAGGCTTTCTATAATCGACACCAAAATTGACCAAGGTCTTGCAAGTGAGTCGGACCTATGCGATCGTCGTGAATCTTTGCGCAATCTATGAGAATTGGATAAGCGGGAGGTTAGTGATATAGCTCAAAAATCTAGAATCAAATGGGCCCTAGAAGGAGATTAAAACTCTAAATTTTTTCATACTTCTTTGAAGAAAAATAGGCGTCAACAATCTGTTAAAGGTAGTCGATGTAACAGTTAATGGATTGAAAACCCGGACACAATTAAAGGTAATTTACATCATTTTCAACAAAGATTCCAATATCCAGAAGGCTTCCCTCCAACTTCTGACGTTGATATGGTCAACGGTCTTTCACATGGCCAATTGGAATTTCTGGAGCATGACATTTCTAGAGATGAGATTAAAAGGGCTGTTTTGGGCTGTGGTGACGATCGTGCTCTGGGTCCGGATGGGTTTACCTTTAAATTTTTCACTACCTTCTGGGATTTATTCGAAGCTGATGTGTGTCGCTTTGTGCATGAATTTTTCTCCTCTCACTCTTTTCCTAAAGGGTGCAACTCCTCTTTTATTGCTTTAATCCCTAAAGTCTGCAATGCTACTATTGTTACGGATTTCCGTCCAATAAGCTTAATTGGATGTCAACACAAAGTCATCGAGAAAATTCTTGCAAATAGGCTTAGTATGTTGATCGGTATTTGTATAAGTCCGGAGCAATCTTCTTTTATCAGGGATAGAAATATCCTTGACGGTCCTCTTGTTTTAAGCGAAATCATGGCGTGGCATCGTAAAAATAAAAAGAGACTTATGATTTTCAAAGTAGACTTTGAAAAGATTTTGATTCCCTTAAGTGGGACTTTCTAATCATGGAAAAAATTGGCTTTGGGAATAGGGGGCGCTCTTGGATAAAAGGTCGCCTCCACAATGCTCGTGCTTCCGTCTTGGTCAATGGTCCCCCTACGAAATAATTTGAATTATTTAGAGGCTTACAACAAGGTGATCCCTTATCCCCATTATTATTTATATTGGCAATGGAAGGTCTTCATGCTTTTGTTTGTAAAGCTAAGAATTTGGGCATTTTCAAGAGCACTTCCATTCGTGATAATCCCCTATGTGTTTCGCACCTCATGTATGGTGATGACATCATCTTCATGGGCGAATGGTCGACTTTTAATGCGCGTAATCTGGTCTGTATGCTTCGATGTTTCTATCTAGTGTCGGGTCTTAAAATTAATGTGCATAAAAGTAGTCTTTAGGTGTTGGGGTAAATGATGACGACGTTCATTTCATGGCCAGTGCTATTGGATGTGGCGTTGCTGCTCTTCCTCTTAAATACCTTGGAGTTCTGGTTGGATGCAACATCTCTAGATGTTCATATTGGGAGCCCGTTATCAATAAATTTTCATCCCGTCTTTCCCTTTGGAAAGCGCATTTGCTTTCAGTGGGTGGTCGTCTTACTCTTATTAAATCATTGAAGTCTCCCTCTTTATTTCATGTCGTTATACAGGGTGTCGATTTCTGTTTGTAATAAGCTAGAGTCCATGCGCAATCGTTTTTTATTGGAGCTGATAAGGGTGATAAAAAAATGACCTGTATCAAGTGGAAAAAATGCCTTGCTAGTAAACCAATGGGTAGGCTTGGTATTGGAAGTATTTCCACTCTCAATATCGGGTTGATTTTCAAGTGGATTTGGAGATTTCTTCAAGGCTCTTCCGATCTTTGGATTCGAGTGATTAAGGCGGTCTACGGTGCTCATGGAGGTATATTTGATGTAAATCTCCACCATAATGGGTTCAGTCCTTGGTGCGGCGTTATTCATTCGATTCAAGCTATTAAAAATAAAGGTATTGATCTTCTTAATCTTTGTTCCCGTAAGATTGGTAATGGTTATTCTGTTCGCTTCTAGGATGATATATGGTGGGGCGATGTTAGCTTTAAATCCCAATTCCCCTGGGTGTTTTTGTTAGAGACCGAGAGGAAATGTTTTGTAGCTAATCATGTGGGTCTTCTAGATTGGAGTAGTGTGCTTAGAAGGACTCTGAGGGTGGTGTGGAAGCTTCTTAATTTGCAGCCCTTCAATCTCTTATTGCAGATGTGGTGTTAACGGATCAAGATGATACTTGGTCCTGGGCTCTTAATGCTAACAAAGGGTTTTCTGTTGCTTCGGTTTGATCTTTTATTGATCATCGTACTCTTGAGATTTCTCCTTCTGCCACTCGATGGAACCGTATAACTCCAATCAAAGTTAACGTTTTTTATGGAGGGTTTCGTTGAACAAGCTTCCTTCTAGGGTGAATTTGGATCGTAGAGGTGTTGATGTTCATTCTCTTCTTTGTCCCATTTGTTTGGAAGATGTTGAAACCATCAATCATCTCTTCTTCTCCTATGATTTGGCCTCTAAATTGTGGTCCATGTTAGCTAATTGGTGGGAGATTGATATTCCTATATGTGCTAATTTGGAGGATTGGTTTTCATGGCTCGACTCCTCTTCCTTCTCTCCCAATGTCCACATATTTATTGAAGGAGTGGGCGGCGTTTTACTGTGGTCTATTTGGTGCTTCCGCGATCGGATTATTTTCTTCACTTCTCCTCCCAAGAGAGCTTTGATTTGGGATAATGTTGTTTCTTTATCGTTTTTATGGATCTCGTCCAAATTTCTTAAAGCTAGAATTAGTTGGTTAGGTTGGTTGCAAAACCCTATTGCTGTTATCACTTCTTGTAATCTTGCCTAGATTTTGCTAGTTTTATATATAAATCCATTGTTCAAAAAAAAAGATCATCCACATACACTAACACATCTGTAGATGAGATCCTTCTCTCTTGACAAACATAGAGTAATCTGCCTTGGACTGAATATACCCAAAATCAATCAAAGCAGAGGACAATTTAGCAAACCACTGTCTAGGTGCTTGTTTTAGCCCATACAATGGCTTCTTCAGTCTGCACACCATATTTTACCTAAGCTTTGCATCAGCAGAAATAATTTTCCCTTTTCCGTTGTAACCAAAAGGTGGTTTCATGTATACTTCTTCAATTAAGTCTCAATGAAGAAAAGCATTAGAAACATCCATTTGACATGTTTCCAATCATTCACAGCTACAATAGCCAACAAAGACCTTACAGTGGCCATTTTTACAACAGGTGAAAAGGTATCTTGGTAGTCAATACCAGGTCTTTGTCTATTACATTAAACCACCAATCTTGCCTTCTGCATTTTTATAGTTCCATCAGCCTTAAGTTTAGTCTTATATAACCAATGAGATGCAATAGCCTTTTTTTTCTTTCTGGCAAGACAACAAGCTCCCAAGTACCATTTTCATCCAAGGTTGTCAGCTCCAAACCATTGCATTACACCAAACAGGATCAAGAACAACGTCTTTAAAGCTTTTAGGATCCTTTTGAGTCAACAAAGCCGTTACAAACTCTTGAATATCAGGTACAAGGGGTGTTTGGGTTACCAAATTAGCTTTAGGAGTATGAGTGAGAACAAAATCTTTGAATTTAGTAGGTAAAATTGTGGTCTACTTGATTTTCTACCAGGTGGAACACTAGTGCTACCATAAGGAACACGAGTGCTACCAGGAGGAACACTAGTACTAGTAGGAGGAAAACTAGTACTAACAAGAGGAACATTGGTGCTACCAGGAGGAACACTAGTGCTACTAGGAGGAACTGGTACTTTATTAACCACTACAAACTCATAAGACATTTCTTTCAAAATTAGTGTTATGACGAAATTGACAAGGAAAAGTAGTTGGTAAAGGCTGTAAAAATTGTTGAACATTATTGGACTCATATGGAACCACTGTTTCATGAAAAATTATATCTCTTGAAACAAATGTAGTATGGATTAATAAGTTGTAAAATTTGTAACCTTTCTGATGTGGAGGATAACCAAGAAAAACACAAAAAACACCTCTAGGATCAAACTTATCAACAACTCTTGAAGGATTGTTGACCATTGACAAACATCTAACACTCTTAAATTATCACAAACGTACTTCTTCTTGAGCATGACGTCATAAGCAGTAGCATTACCAATAACAAAAGAAGGAATTCTATTTACCAAATAGGTTGTAGTAATAACACAATCACCCCAGAACATGAGAGGTGATGAGACTGCTTTTATACATAGTCTCATCGTCCAAAACGGGCTTAAAATGGTTAAAATATCATAAAAAGTGCCAAATATATGCTTGTGTTTCCTCAATGTGTATTTTAGGTACGGATATTGAGAAAATTACAAAAGATCACAAGAATCAATCAAAAACGAACACGGGAAATGAAGCCGCATAATAAACCGGACCCAAGTATTGATTTTCCAAGAAAAGTCCTTGAAGAATTAAAGATTGTACAAGAAGGGTCCTTCATTAATTAAGAATTGACACTTTAAACCCTTGTATATTCATAATTACAAGTTTGGTCCCTAAAGTTTGTCAAATTTCCAAAAAGGACCCTCAACTTTGAAGAATTGGCAAGATTAGTCCCTCAAATTTGAAGACTTGTCACTTTTAGTCCTCCATGAAGACAAGAATACAAGTGAAGACCTCAAAGTATGAAGACATGCCAAAAACAGCCCTTCAAATATCAAGACATTACAAAACAAGTCCTTATTCAAACCTTTGGAAAGTTTTTTAGGCCAAAGTATAAAAACCAAAACTTTATTTGTGAAGGAATTCGGATTTTGGCTGTGTAAACATGAAATGAAAGAAGAAAGAAAGAAGGAGGGCCAAAGCTGTGAGACACACAAAGTTACCTAGACCACTACCCTTTTGACACGTGCCCCACTCAATCTTTTCAACCAATCACCACCCATCCCTTTGCCACATCACCTTTCCACTCACACCGGTTAATAACTAATTATAATTAGTTATTAAAATTAGGTGCCTAACATGTTTTTAAACACTAAACTGGATCAAACACCCACTATTCATACCAATAACACGATTTAGGGTTTTCTTAACCACTGAAAATTAAACCCTAAATTCGTCCAGATTTATGATTAAGGGCCTAATGAACATAACCCCACCCTTAAACATCTTGCCACCTCACCCTATGGGTCACATGAAACCTCCCCTGCTACTTTTGGGACGAAGACAAAAGACCTTGTCAGGGAATCAACGCCCAAGCTCGTGCTTCATTCCTACGCATCAAATGGACGCACAAGATCATTTTACACCCCCTGGCATCTTCACAAGACTCCAAAATCTTCACATGGATTGAATATTCAAAAATTCGACAAGGGAAAAGTTGGAAGTTCATCACTTAGGATTTTTAAGTTTTCAGCTTTCTAGTAACATGTACACCCTCTATATAAAGGGTTTAGCACTTAGCATAACAACTTGTTCTTGGTTTTTCCTTGGTCACTTTTCTGTAAAGCTTTGTTTCAATGGAATGAAAAAAGTTTGAAACTGTTGACGAAATCCAAATGTCATCTTTACTTTCTTGTTATTGTTTAATGTTATGAGTTTGGTTTTGAAGTTTCAAAGTTTGTTTTAAAGTTTATGAAAGTTTGTTCTCAAGTTTTTCAAAATCTGATTTTTTCCTAAGTTCTTAGTTCAAACACTTGAAGCTTTTGGGTCATAAGCTGATCATATCACCCTGATAAGGAGATTATCAAGGTGAGGTGAGACTTGTGGCTTGGGAACATTCAAGGGGTGGGGAACAAGCTTGGAACAAATCTGCTTCATTTTCCATATTTTTTTTATATAATTTGTTTGTTACTAACCCTGTTGATCTTAGCAACTTATTGGAAGCTTGTGGTTGTTAAGCTACCACAAAAGCTCTTAGATTCGTGAGTGTGAATGTACATTCATGAGGTTTGTCATATTCTCTTGAAAAATCTGGCAAAAATACTTGTTCTAAGTGATTTTGTTGCCTGCTGTTGTTATGTGTTGTTTGATGCCTGCAAACTTGTTCTTGATGCTTGTTAATGTTGTTATGATGCTTGTTTAGGTTTGGTGAAGTCTGAAAAACATTTTGGTTTCATAAAATCTTGATTTAGTGTTTTAAAGGATGTTTGGGATTACTGCTTATTTCAAGTCTGCATAAGATTGAGTAGGTGTTAGGGTTTGTTTATGTTTGTATCTGTTATTGAGGTGCTTGTATGCTGATATTTGCTTAACTTGTGCTTTAAAACTCCAAATCTGAATATCTTGATTAACTAGCTTGTTTTAGGGTATTTTGATCTGAAAATTTGGGAACACCTAGAGTGTATGCTAATTTAGGGTTGATAAGTGCTAAAACAAAGTTTGTATAACCTGACTGATAGATTTGAGGCTTTGAAATTCAAGATTTGGTCAAGTATATCAGCAAAAGGAGTTAGTGTTCATTAGTAAAGTCACATAGGGTTCATACTAGCTCAAATCTTTAAGCCAGTGCATGAAACAAGTTTATTTGTGTGTCACTAAGTCTATTATTGATATTGTATGATTTTGGTGGAATTTGGTTGGCTTATACTAGCTTAAACATTGGCTTATATCACCAGATCTGCTATGTTCATGTATGTGTCATATCTGGGGACTGTTTGATTAAACTTTACTAATTGGCTTGTTGGATTTGTGTTTTTCTGCTTGATTGTGACTCCTTACAACTCACTGGTTGTAGGGGTGCCCTTTTTTTCTAAAAATACCAAGTGATTCTCTCTAAAAAAAACAAGTCAAAAAGTCAAAGCAGTGGGAACCCTTTCCCACTGCTGCTAGCCACTGCTAGTGTAAGTTGGTCAACAGCTTATTTATAAGTTATTCTAGCTTATTCTATTGTGAAACAACTTATTTTTTGTGATAGAACTTAATATTTTAAGCTTATAAGTCAGTTTTGAAGCTTACAGCTTTTGGTTTTAGCTTTTGACTAGAAAACAACTATTTTGTCTTTTTTTAAAATAGCTTATTGCTTTTTCCAGCTTATTAAGTGTGCTTATTTGAAAATTTTTTGTTGATTAAGCTTAGTTTTGTCATTTTAAACCTTTTGCAAGTTGAATCAGCTCTTGAAGTGGTCTAGAACTCGAAAACGACTATTTTGTCGTTTTGTGTAGAGAGTTTTAGCTTATTTCAGGCTTATTTCTTGAGCTTTTTCAAAAATTCTTTTTCCAAACAGCTTTATAATCTCATAAGAAGGATGTGTGTCAAATTTCAGCTTATGGCATTAGCTTATGGCTTAATGGGCCAAAAAGCCCATTAAGAATAAGTTGTTTGCTTATTAAGCTGTGATAAGCACTGATTCAGCTTTTGGGCCTTTAGAGTTTTGTGTTTAAAATTTAATTTTAAGCTAGACTGGAACTTTTCAGCTTATTTGGTTGACTTTTTGCTTATTGGGCCAAAAAGCCCATTTGACTTGAACTGTTTTGACTTTTGGCCCATTTGGATGCCCAATAGGGGTATTTAGGTCATTTTACTTTTATTTTCTGTTTATTTAAGTTAAAATAAGTTAGTTTGCAAGTTATTAGAAATTTTTATAAATTTTGAATTTGTAATATCATTTTAATATTTAATTTTAATTTTTAATCATTTTAAATAGTTTTAATTAGTTTTAAATTTTTCAAAAATACTTTTTGGTTTAATTAAGTTATTTTAGAGGTTTACAAATTGAAAAATATTATTTTGGGTTTTTTATTAATTAAATTGATTTTTAGGGCTTTAATTAGCATTAAAAAATTAATATTTAATTAAATAAAAGGTTTTAGTAAGTTTTGATTTTTGTAAACTCTAATTGCAATTTTTTGGATTTATTGTGATTTTCTAGGAATTTTTAGGGTAATTTTTAAATTTCGTCACGTTTTACGGTTTTACGTTTACGTCTTTCGTCGTAGCGTAATTTTATTCGTATCCGTCATCATTTTTTTCTTTTTCCATTTCATCATCAATATTAATCTCAAAGTTAATCAATTCTCAACACACACACACTAAGCCTCCTTGAGAACGATCCCACACAAAGGGTCATAAGTGTTTACGTTTTCCTAAACGTTCACTTAATACTTACCGCTTTTGCCTCGTTTTCCTAAACGAGTGTGAAAATACTACTATCAAGAGGTAACTTTGAATGAAACCTCAATGCCCTGGCTGTGTCCAATATATGCCTATGTTTTCTCTCTACTCTTCCATTCTGTTGTGGCCTATCTACACAAGATGTCTGGTGCACAATTCCCAAACTTTTCAAATAAGGTCCACATTGTCCTTTCACAAACTCTAAAGCATTATCAGACCTCACAGCCTTAACTTTCTTCTTAAATTGAGTATTCACAAATTTGATAAAATACTTTAGAGCCATAAAAGAGTCTGATTTCTGTTCCAACAAATAAATCTAAGTACCTCTACTACAATCATCAACAATAGTGAGAAAGTACCTAAACTTACCATTAGTTAGAACTTTATATGGACCCCATATGTCTATGTGAATCATCTCAAATATGTCAATGCTCTGTGAATCACTTAAAGAGTATGACAACTTAGTAAATTTAGCCATATGACAAGTTAAACAATATCTAAATGAGATTTAGACAATGAAACAGACAATGCATTCATAGATCTGAGTTTAGTGTCAGATACATGATCTAATCTATGATACCACAATCCATTACTATTCTCTGCTCCTTTATTCTCAAATTTCAAACAACTAAAAGCAGACAAAGAAAACCTTTTGTATAGAAGACTGAACCATCTTTGAAAACACAGAGTCCACCTTGTTAGAAGCAACATTACCAAGATGGTAAAGTCCTTCCTTCTTATTACCCAGTCATGTCACCTTCCTTATTGTCAAGTCCTGAACAACACAGAACTTTGGGTAAAAAGAAACAACACATTGACTACTTCAATCAATTTTGGCACAGACAACAAACTGAACTTAAAAGATGGTACTACTAACACATCTTTTAATACAATGTCATTGTGTAATTTCACTTTTCCCACATGTGAAATAATTGAATCTCACCATTTGGCAATCTAATTTGTGGTTTAATGGTCAATTGATAAAGGTCAAAACACCTTCTGACTCAGGTGTCATATGATCAGAGGCACCAGTGTCATAAATCCAGACATCTAACGCTTCTAACTTATCCAATTGACTACTTAAACAAACCATACCTGCAACAAATTGATGATCAATCTCTTCCTCAGTAGCATTAAACACACTGATTTGTTGCACATTTTTCATCAGATGTTCAAACTGTTGTAGAGTAAAACTAATGTTCCCATTCTCTACATGAGCAGCTATTCTTGGTATAAAATTAGCCTTTCCTTGAGCCTGAACTGATCTTGTCTGCCTGCCTTGTTGAGAATTACCTTTGAACTTAGCATGCCATGGTGGATAACCAACTTTCTCTTAACATCTATCTGGTGGATGCCACTTGTAACTACATATAGAACATTTTCCTTCACCACAACACCCTTACTCAACAAAATAGCTGAATCAAAACTACAAGATGATGCTTTAACAACAATCTTTAATATTCCTCTTGTTGCATCATGGAACAAGCAACTTCAACACTAGACAAAAGGTCAATCATCAAGATTTGACTCCTTTGATGACTAAACGACTCACTCAACCCATTCAAGAACTGAAACAGCCTTTGATCTTTCTTCTGCTTATTCAAAGTAGATAGAAACTTCTGGTGTAACACCAGTAATAACAAGCAAGACATTGATATTATCCAATTCTTCCCAAACATACTTCATCGTTGTATAATACTCACCTACAGAACAATTGCCTTGAAAAAATTCATAAGTGTCCTTATTCTACTTATACGTTCTGGAACCATCACTCAAAGAAAACCTTTTCTCCAATTGTTGCCAAATTTCACTTGCAGTCCCTACAAACATAATGGATCTTGCAATTGATTCACTTACAACACCCATTATCCAACAAATAACCACATTAGTGCATGTATCCCACAACTCTTGAAGATTAGGATCTATTGCATAACGTGCTACCCTTTACAACCCCTAACTTTCTTTTGGTAGACAAACCAATCTCAAGAGCTCTTTTCCAAGCCATGTAGTTATGTGCACCAGTCAATTTCTCAAGAATAGTTAACGAACTAGGACCATCACTAGGATGTAGATACAAAGGGTTTTGAAATAGAGCAAGAGGAGTGACATCATTAATTGTTGGTGTTGCCATTGTTAAAGAATCAAGAACTTAACAAACAGAGTTAATAAAACACGTGGAAACACAAGAATTAGATCTGTTACAACATGAAACACATATGATTGTAACAGAAACAACATATTCAACAAACCCGTAACAAGAATCTCAAAAATCCATTAATGGTTGCTCTAATACCATGTGAAGTTTTAGAGATCAAGAACAAAATAGAAATGAGAATGAAACAAAGAGAGAAACTGTGTGAAATGATATGATTATCTCATTGAACTTAATTGGGGAAAATGTAACAAACTTTTTAAAATATACAGGGGGAAACTATTCTAACAAACTATTTACAACATTGGTCCCTACACTTATTGTTATTTCCTAATATAACCCTTATCTCTTTAACATTTTTGAATGTTACGCCAGCGAGGAGATTTTCTTCTTAAAGTTATCGTCCACTTATTTGTTACTACGATAGCATCCGCAGTGGGGTTTGCTCATTTCTCGGCCCATGGTCGTAATTCCTCTTATGTAAGATACTAAGATGTCCTTTATTGCCAATGGATCCACAAATCCGGTGACTGAAAGATAGATTGATATCCCCTAAAATTTATACGAACATAACTGGTAAATTCTTTTCATAAACATAACACTATGGCATAACTGGACTAGAACTAAGAAGAACGGAACTGGACCAGAACCATAGATTCTGATTCCATTCTTGGGTTTGAGTTATTCTGGTTCTTGAGTTCTTTCAATTCGATTCTACTAGTTCTCGATTTCGAAACGAACACCTATACTGAAAACATGCTACTTTTGTATTTCCCATATTCAAATCCTATGTACCACAAAAAACCCCACTAGCCTACTTTAAAAAAAAAACAAATTTACCACTCAAATCCTAAGGCTAGGGGGAGTGGTTAACATAAAACCCACCGTCACTCAGCGCCACAACAGCTTTCTCTCACCTCTTATTAATTCACCAAAAACATATCTTTCAAGGGTACTAAGGAAAAAACTCACCTCTACCTTACATCCACCTCACATTTCCACTATCACCTTTATTTTTTATTCATAAACTATAACTTTTATTTCATCAAATAAAATACGATAGGTAAATAAAAACTTAGACGGAACAAACTAAAAACGATACATGGGTAAATAAAAAAACTAAAAATCCAAACTTCAACGTTCCCTGATATCCGCCTGAGTTGTTCATGGTATGCCCGAGCTTGCCCTTCCAAGTGATCATAGGGAGCTATATAGAATGCTATTTTTCACTCTTTGCTCGGAGTTTTTCCATTCTCTGACGCTCGGCGTCAAGTCCAATTGTTTGGCTTGATTTTCCAACTCGAGTTTACGACATTCCAACTCTGTTTTCTTCATGAAAAAAATGCTAGGCATTCGTCTTTGCCTGCGTTGACCATCTCGGTTACCATCAACCTAACAAACTCGTCTTCATGGGACGCAGTTGACGGACGCGACGATTGACCTTTTTTCTTCCTCGCAACAGCAGCTTTGGCTTTATCCTTGTCGATTGGTCGTTGAACCCTACTGCTTTGGCTTTGGCTTTCGCCAAAACTTTGAAAAGATTAACATCCCTAGACTCTGATGTCTTAGACCTCTTGTTGTTTTGGCTTTCTTCATCATCATTTACGTTCTACTTGCGAATCTTATTTTTTAAAATTTCCCAACAATGACGATACCTAAATTTTTTCGTGTACTCAGCTTGATAGTCATCACATGCTCTATTAATGTACACCTCATTGTCCGCTCCACTCACTACTCCCATTTTCATCATGTTTTTGTACACTCCAACAAACTTACACACTTGAGGGCATATCAGCTTCCATTTCCCGATCATGCTATCATACATTCTTTTACCGCCCTCCCCTGTTTTGGTCTCCAAGTAATGCAAAATCTCGGTCCAAAAAACACACGCTATTCCTATGGTTACCCTTCGCGCTATTTTCAGAAACGGATACCCATCTTTCACACAACTTAACTTATTCAAAGTGTGTCCATGCATTTTGACGACTTTGGTTTGGATCCTGTGGAGTTTGGCGTCCTCTACTCGCCCTCGACTTTGGTGGGGTAGGGGCTGAAACATCAACCGTGTGTTCCGTCTCATCTTGACTCCCTTGAAATGATCCCGAAAAAGAAGGTTTGTACAAGTCTTCAGTTGGGAAGGCGGGTATGGGAGTGACAGGTAAGTCGGCATAGGGTTGTGATGACGAACCACCAACATAGTTAGTAAAATGGTACGGGGGTTGTGAAAAAAAAATCTTGAAAGGCGGGTGTTTGGTAGTATTGGGCAAAATTATAAGGGTTTGGACTTGGTTGGTTCGGGTATCATTCCGGCATCGGGTTACGGTATGGTTGGTTCGGATATGGTTGGTTAATTGGGTTGGGTTGTCGATATGGTTGGTTCGGTAGCGGGTTGTTATGATCAAAGGTTACGGTAGGCTTCGATGGAGAGGCAGTGGTAATTCTTCGTTGGTGGCGTTTGCCGAATTGTGGGGTTTGGTGGCTGGACATTGTTGGTAATTAATTGATGTGAGAAAATAATTTTTATAAATATGGAAGAAGATGTAAAAAATGTATGAAGTGTGGGTTTTATAAAAAGAGGAGGGTACGAAATTTTTAATTTTTTATAAAATCGGATAGTTAAAAACACATGGGGCTCATATTTTGAATATACCGAAGGATAGGAAAGTCACTGTTAGTGACTTTGTAAACTCTTGGAACCATAACCTCACGCGTGGGTTTTTGGTGAAATTTATGGCAACCTTACACATAGGTTTTGTCATGTGTAAATCACGAGTGGCTTTTTCACCTCTCCTCTAACCTGATCTTTAATCTGTTAAATTATAAACAAGTATAATCATTACCAAAGCAATAAAAGTAACTTTTACATTTGATTTTCATTTGCATTTTCTATATGTACTAACTTATAACATGTTCATTATTTAATTTTGAAATATCGGTAAATCGTGAATGCAAATTAATTGAAATGAAGTTGAAAGCCTTCAAGACGATGAGATTATGAAAGAATGGTAGAACAATTAAGAAAACTAGAAAAACAAACATAAAAGATAAAGAGAAACAGTTAAAAATCTTATTGTTTTATTTCATTAGTACATGAGATTGTCTTTTTTTCTTTTCAAAAATTGGTTTTTACCGGTTGATCTGAATAATCGAAATTAAAAATTGATTTTTACTGGTTGACCCGAATAATCGAAATTGAAACAGAATAATATATTTAGTTCGATTCTCGATTCCTACTCTTCTACAAACTCGGTTTTTGAATTCATGGTTCCAATTCCAGACCTATGCTCATCTTTAACGAAAACTTTACACTTGCCCGTTTAACTTGACTAGCCAACCTCTAGTCCTTGAGATCACTTTGTGCCAAAATATATTAATTTTTCAATCAAAACCATGCAATTAATAAAAGATAATGAAATAGTAAAAAATGTAGGGAACTGAAGAAACAAGGAGTGGGGATGTTTCATTGTTAAAGTGTCTTTTCATATCATGTCTTGTTCCCTAAACCATCAAATAACTTCAACACTACACATTACTTTTTATTCTTATTTAAAAGTTCCTCCTTATTTGTGATTGCTTCTCACACAAATAATTTTAATTGTTCTTACAGAAAAATACTAGCAAGAGATTAAAAAATGGGACCAAGGATCAATAATTTGTGACAAATCTTTTAACAGTTTGGAATTATACTCTTAACATTTGTATTGTTATCCAAATGTCTTACCATACAAATAATGTCTATGGCCATTCTTTGATTGGTGGCATCTGCGCTCGATAAATAAATGAGCTGCAACTTAGGCTCAAGCCCATTAAACCTCGTTATAGGTTTTTCAACGATCCATGAGTTTTCACGAGCAGCTCATTTTCAGCCGTTACATGATGCACTTGCTTAACACCATTGATATACAATCCTAACATCATTTGATATTCGAGTTTGAGTCCATCTAAAAAAAAATATAGGATAAAAAGTTATCCTTTCTCCAAAAGGAATTGGTCCTAAGCTTTGATGCACAAAACTTTTATGCTCTTTTATTTCTTTTCATGTGATGAAAAAGGGATAAGAGGGAATCTTAACTTGCAAATAACATTCACTTAACAACTTGTAACCCTTGTTTAATGGTCACACAATCTTCATACCCCTTTTTAGAACCCTAGAGGAATGTGCAAAAAGTTAGCTCTTATTTGATATCTACACAAATAATATTCAAATCAAACACACAAATGACACTTTCATGACACCCTGTAGAATCACATACCAAATCCAACTCTACTCCACCTAAAGTCTTTACAATTGAGAAAGACACTTGCAGGAATCCATTCGACACTTCTTATGGACTAGCTTGCATGTACGAAACACGATTTAGTGGTAATGGGGACATTATGTAGTTAAAGCGGTATGCTAATGGGGCTCAATCTTTCTTGGAACATAGCAAGGATTAAGTTGATTTATTCCAAGAAATGGGCTAATGGTAGGTAAATGCTTAGTGAAACAAGGGCAAAAACATGTGATCAAAGACTAACCATCAGAGTCAATTACCCCACACTACCTCCACAAAAACAGGTTTAGTTGGATAGATGGATATATACAAAGTACTCAAGTACATACATATCAAGCATGCATGCTTTAAGCCACTTGTACTTAGGTAATCATGTATGTATACAATCATTGTACTTCCTATGTACATGGGGAGGCACTTGATAATATATTGTAATCCTATACAAAGGATGTATCATTTTCTCATGGCATAATAAAAGTGTACCTGATGCAATGAAAACCATACTCTTTCCATATGGTACCCTCAAAATGTACTAGCTTTTGCATCATGATAAAAATCACTTATCAAGATATTGGTCCAATAATGTGGGGTTTTAGACCCTACGAAACGCATAGCCGTTAACTTTACCAAGGACGGGCACTACTACTAAAGCATAAAGGTAAAATCTCCATAAGCTTAAAAAAGGCAACGTTGTACCACAAATCCACATGGCTTATATTTTATTCCTAGCAATTCCGTAAAGCTAAGAAATGTAAACCGCAAAGGAAGAAGAGTAAATAAACAGTGAAGTGACCACACAAGTTTTCAAATACGGCTCAACATGCACGTTCTAAAACATATATACACATGGTACAATAAATAGATGCAGACTTAGAAAAACGGCTATACAAAATTTATTACCAGTACACATGGATAACTTGCACTTTCATGTAACAGAGTATAAAGTTCAAGTTATAATATTCATAACACACCAGACAGCAAAGAGGGTGATTTCCAACTAACCTACAAATTATATGCAATGTTTTAACAGATAAAGGCAGTTAGCAAAGAGGGTAAGTTTGTAAAATTAGAAAACAGAATGATGTGCAAAGGGGTTTAGAAACAGGAGATTTAACAGCAAAATGCGTACATGCACTTTAGTGGTATAAGGTGTGTAGTTTAGCCTACTCAACTGACAAACAACACATGAAGGGACCAAGAATATAGACCCCATCCACATGGATGAACAGATCTGACCACATCCACACCCAAACTTTTAAAAAGAATAATATGATATCAATTTTCCCTCTTAATCTGAAATTTGACACCCATTTCATTTTCCACATAAAATAATCCGACAATACTTGCACACACATATATATATATATACTCCTCCAAAAGTTTCTTCTACCTAAGACTTCTAGCAGCCTTTTCTTTGATGACCCACAAAAACATACTCAATTCATTTTTCTTTCTTCTAAGCACCAAAATCCAGTTCTGGTGCACCAAGATAGTTTCATTAAGAAATGACCCGAACCCATGATCTTCTAGTCATAAAAGAGTAACATTACCGTTCGCTTTTTTTCACAAAAAGAAAAATCTTAAAAGAAGGGGAGAGAAAACTACTTGATTCTTCACATTCTCTGTGCAGCTTTACAGAAGCAATTATAACTCCCTGCACACTTGAACAAGAAAAGCATCTTCTGTTTTTGTCTTGTGATATAAAACGTCAGAAGGGCTTGAGTTTTTCATTATCAAGAAGAAAAAAAACAGTGGTGGTAGTGGAAATGGCTACTAAGGTTGTATACACCCTGAGAGAAGATAAACAAGGGCTACAAAAGCAGCTGGGATGCATGAATGGAATATTTCAGCTATTTGACCGGCGTTACCTTCTTGGCCTACACCGTAGCCGGAGCCATAAAAGGCTAACTACAGGTAAAAAAATCAAATTTATGCACTAAAGCAGTATGTGCTTATTGTGTGTGTGTGGGTGTTCATCTATAACCTGTCAACTTATGTCATGCAAAGTATTCATAGATTTATTTTTCATGGAAATAGCTACATAAATATTCTATAATTATCCACGTATGTTCAAGTCGAATACTAAAACTCTAGTGTGGAACCATCCTGGCTTTTTGAAATGTTATGACTTGTACTTGGTCTTTATGTCACAAGTTATAATCATTTATTACACCACTCAGGTCCATTCTACAGGAGTTACTAACTTACTACCAGCATTCTTAGTAAGGAAATCGGAAAAATATCAAACTGGGAATTCGTAGTATTTGCCCAAAATAACATTCGGTCCTTATATTATCTTTAACTGGCATTTAACATAGTAACAGCCTAATCCCATGTTGCAGTCACCTTTTTCCTAACTTTCATACTTTCTAGCAAAAATTTGATCGTTAAGTGCTCAACAATGGCAAACATATATCTGAAATTATTAATGTTTCACTACAATACACAGTAAACCTTAGGAGTCAAAGGTTATGGGGGTATGAAGTACAGTGGTTTAGTTAAATTGTACACCTATTAGTTTGCCAAATTATCCTACTCCGATAGTACATGACCCAATTAGCCATATACTGCTTACAGAATACATGCATGTAAACTACATAAATAACTAAATATATCTTTGATATGATGACAAATACTACCTATTTCAATGTCTAAAGAGACTTGTGAATCGTTTGTTTAGGTCAAGGTGAAAAGGAGTTTACAGATTCATCAGAGAAAGCTAAGGTAATGACAAAGAACGGAATTACTAGCTTACTATTTCTTAACCCGAGTAAAAATATATAATTGCTGACATGAACTTGAACTTTAACTACTACAGGAGAAGAACCCAAAGAAAGTGATGACAGAGAAGAACCGAGCCTCTTTTGAATCATCAAGAAACTCATTTTCTTCTTCTTGCTCATCTACCACCGGCTCATCATTCGATTGCAGTAAAAGAATTCAAAGTGAATGGCAACTTCCCTCTGAACCCGCATCCCCAAACTTGCACAAAAAACAATTTGTACAGCCACCCGATATCAGAGATGTGGTCAAGGACTCAATGACTAGAGAGATCCGCGTGAAGAAAGATGAACAAGGTAGCCATATTATGAAGCATGTTGATTCTCCTAGGCCTTTCATACACCAAAAATTCGTTCAATGTGATAGTAAGGGCCGAAAACTTGCTAAGGTTGTAAAAACTTCATCAGAAGTCCAAGAACTCAAGGAGGCATCAAGGTTGTCTTGTGATGAAAGGGAATCCCAATACTCATTGAAGTCAACTTTCAAAGTCAAAGAGCTTCCAAGGTTATCACTAGACAGCAAACAAAACTCTAACAGGAACTCCATGAATGAGTCAAGAAGAAGCATACCGATGAAACAAGTTCAACGCGGTGCTGAGACAGAGACCTCCCATGAGCCAGGAAGCAACAAGAGGCCGTCATCAGGTGTTGTGGCCCGATTGATGGGTCTGGAGAGTTTAAGCGACTCCAGTAGTGAAGTTGAGACCTCGAAGATTAAGCCATCTCCCAATGACCATCCAAGTTCAAGATGGTCAAGAAATGGTGAGGAATATAAGCAAAACCATGGTTCTGTTTCTCCAAGGGTGTACTTGAAGATTAAACCAGCATCACAGCAGCAAGAAGACCATGACAGAGGCCGCAAAAAAACTTCTGTTTATGGTGAGATGGAGAAAAGATTGAGTGCACTTGAGTTTAAAACATCAGGGAAGGATCTCAGAGCACTTAAGCAGATACTTGAAACAATGCAAACCACAAGAAGAGTGTTGGAAAACAAAGAGCAGTCTCTGAATTACCAGAAAAGAGACCAATCGGGTTCACCGACAGTCAAGAGGACCATCTCTCCCAAGAGACGTGAACCCATGAACCAGGCCACAAAACCGACCAAGATGGCTACAGAAACTATGATGATGGCAGGTATTCACAATGCTAGCCATATGGCTAAAAAGCAGGTAAAAGATCAGTCTCCACGGATTAAGAAGAGTACTGATAGAAAACCAAGATCAGTTTCACCTTCAAACTCACCAGAGTATCTGACAGGAGAGAAGTCTGTATTGAGCCCGAGACTTCAAAGATCAAACAATGGCGTTAACAAGCAATGTTTTCAGCCAAAGCAATCCAAAGTGCAGCCTGTTGTATCAGAAGTGAAGACCAGACACCCAAAAATCAACTGCATTAATACAACCCAAAACAATGAGCAAAGAGACCTAAGACAAAATAACAATACAGTTTCTTTGAAATCAGTAACCAAAATAGAACTTGAAGTCACAAGAAATGATCAGCTGAAAGAAAGTCGGAGGGTGGACAAGGTGGTTGTTTGTTTAACAAGATATACATTTATAAGTAGATTTGTTTGTAACATATGTAACTTAACATTTCATTTTTCATTCTTCAGAATAACATTGGAGAAAGATTGACAGAAGACGAGCCAGCCGTTGAACTTTCCCGACTTACCGTGGAACAAACGAGTCCTGTCTCAGTTCTTGATGCATTTTACGTAGAAGACACTCCATCTCCAGTGAAGAATAAATTGTGTGCTTTCAATGGTACGTTCCGTTTGCACTATTATTATACGGTACTGCCAGCTAAATGGCCATGCATACACAAGTACTAAAACGTTGATGTTAGGAAGATCCAAATATAAATATTTTACAACTTTTGCTGCGTGTTCCTCTTTTCAGAATACGAAACTTCACAAGTTGATGGAAGGGACACGAATCAAGTAGATATCTATGACTTTGTAAACGGAACCGACACAAAACATTACTCTGAGTTCGATCAAACAAAACAAGAAATCACAAAGCACCTCGTTCATCAGATTGAATTATTGATCTCAACTGATGAGACTGCTGAGCCTCCATACAAAAGGACAAATGGAGACCACGGATACATAAGTGATATACTATTAGCCTCGGGTTTTCTTAAAAACCCAGACTCTGCCATCAGATTACTCCAGCTTCATCCGACAGCCAATTTGATAAAACCTGAGCTTTTCGATCTTCTTGAGAATTCCAAAGGATACACCGAGATCATGAGTGACGAATGCAACAAAAAAATCCCTAGATCTACATCCTGCGAGAGGATCCGAAGAAAACTGATATTTGATTCTGTGAATGAAATTCTTTCCTGCAAAGTAGCCATGTGGAGTAGAAATAGGAGAGGAATACACGTGGACGGAGAAAAGCTACTAAAAGAATTGTGGTCAGAAATAGATAATCTTCAAAGTAGCTCAGACAGGTGCCTGTACGATGAGGATGATGAAGTAAAAAACCTTGTAAGCGCAGACGTGAATAGAAGTTCAGAAGATTGGGACAAGTACTGTTATGAGGTTTCAGGTGTAGTTTTAGACATAGAGCGGCTAATTTTCAAAGATTTGATTAATGAAGTGGTGAATGCTGACACTTCAAGTCTGCATCGACCAAGGAGACATCGTAGGCGGTTGTTTTCCACGTAAAATATTAATACTAAATACATGTATCCGCTGCTAATAAAACTGTAACTTTTAATGCGTATAAACAGTAATATTAATTTTTAACGTATATATGTTAAAACTCCATTTTTGCCCGAATCAAGACCAACTTCACCGATGTTGACATAGAAAATAAGGAAGAATCTTGCTTATGTGTCTTGTCCTCGTGTTTCGATTTTTTTATCAAGAAGTAAAAAACACCCTCCATGTTGGAAATAGTTGCTATACAAACTACAAGAAGGTAAAATTCGCGGGTTTTATAGAACAAGTAAATGAAAGCGAGGCTATAGACTCACTGGTTAGAGAAGCAGTTAGAATGCATATAAGAAAATCTTCTACTTTTTGACCTGTGTTTCTTTCCCAACCCAAAACAACCCAACTCCAGTTAGATATCCAAATAAAAAAATGCAGTAAACCAATTGCAGATGTGACCTGTGTAATGTTAAGGGGCGTGAAGTAGATCTTAGGGGTAAAAGGTTATAGTACATGATCAAAAAAATAAACTGTGCACACTGTATTATAGCGACCAAGATAGGGGTCAAATATTTCAATACAAAATCATATGTGTGTAACAATGTAGTCTATATAGCGACAAGTTGAGTAAGACACCGACAAGATTTATTGAACTGCTGTTTATAACAAGATGAAAAGAAGCTGAATAATTCATTAGCAAAAGCAACTAGGAAAGACGGGCATAAAATAAATAGTTTACCATAACTGAACATCAGTAAAAATGAAAACATTGACCTGAATATTACATAAGACAGGCGAAAAAAACAAAGAAGAGGATAATAGAAATCAATCAAGTCTCTATTGGATCATCAAAAAAACTCCCTCTCCTCCTCCTGCTCATTTACAACCTACTCAATTATTTGATTGTGAAGAGTTCAAATGAGTGGCAACTTGCCTCTTGAGCCCACATACAAGAGTTGCACAAGTTCTCGATCTGTTACGGGGTGTTTGGATCAGACAATGTTTTGGGCTTATAAGCCAATTTTTAATAAACCCATTTAAATCGTCTTAATTCCCATTTCTAAGTCATACTGTAATAAACTCACAAGTCAGTAAAAAGCGGGAAAGTTGGCAATAAGCCAAGCAAAACCAACTTAAAAGATTAAAAATAAGGTAAAACAAACGCTCCCTTCCAGAGTTCCTTTTTAATCAACATGTTATGGGAATTCATTGGTCTTTTCAAGAGTCGGTCACGAGCTCACTAATCAGTAAAGGGCTTATAACGCTCGATGCTTACAAATTTTAATAGGTAACCAATGTGATACAAGTGTGACTGATGTTAATAGACAGTAGGTGATCTTTGATTGCATTGAGAAAAGCAAAGACCAAAATTTCCCCCTAGGACATACTCCTCCAATGGTATTCTACTTCCGGCAATATTACATTTCATATGTCTAAGCCGTGCTTCCATACAAAAAATCCCCTTCGCTGATAGATTTAAATGATTGTGCAATTATAATGGTGATTCAAATTGCTCCAAGAAACTAAAATAATACCGCCAATATAATCAAAACAGTTGAGAAAACCCTTTTGGGGGGACATTTACACATGATTAGAACTTGGCTGACCTAGTTAACAGAGAAAAAGTTCTTGCTTGTGAAAATCCTTCGAAGCAGTAAGACTAAAAAAATGCCAACCAATTGACCTATGCTGAGAAGTCAATATGCTGTATTCAGCAGGTTCATTACACTACATGGTTTTGCTCTAACGAAGCTGTACATAAACAACCTAAATATTTCCATATATAGTTAAATGAAAATCATGGTTGCCATAATAATGACGACCACCACATTAAGGATGCAACTTCTCATTGTATAGCTCCATGCTTCCTCAAAAGTAACACCCTAAAGGGATGCCCTAGAGATGTTTGAATGATGCCATGGAGAATTTCTCAGCAAACAAGTCATATATAGGTCAGTTTTGTAGGGTCTAAGTTAAGTTGGATAGTCAGGGATCTTGTGGACCTTGAAGAGAGAGAGCCAAATTTATAAGCTCCCATGTTAACCTTCAAGTATACATTAGTAAAGCTGGCAAGTGTTAACCAAAAACACACCATTCTGGATCTCTATATCTTACTTTATTTAATATATGATCCTAGCAAGCAAGATTGAGAACTCTGGACCTAAATCACTCCGTATTTAGCTCCAAAATTATATATAATGTTGTTTCAACTACAAAGCTCCAATAGTTCTAAAAAGCGTCTCTTGAGAGGTTTATAAGGGTAACTAGTGCCTTGTGAAGCATGCAATCTCCTATGTAAGCATGAACCCTGAAGTAGCTATTTTCGTTGAAGACTATTTTCCATAATAACAAAAAAATACAAAAATATCATAGTTTAAATAAGGTCAAAGGGCAGAGGGTTGCATAATGATTTCACTACTGGTCATATAAAGATCATGGAATTTGAGCTATGAAAGCAAACAGGCTTTTACTTTATTATGTTGGATAGCTTATTAATATCTACAACTCGTTGTCCATACATATCCTTCGGGTATTCATCAAATTATCAAATTTCTTGAGCCATGTGACTCATTGATATGAAATATAATCTTACTTGGCCAAGGATGAAAATTACATAGTTATAAACATTGAAAGCCATTTAGAGCAACAAATAACATACACAAGCATGGCATTCATGTTATTCACACGTGATGAGATGTACAAAAATCGGAATTTTTGATGATAATTGTGTAACATATGATGTATAATATGGCAAGATGCAAAGTAAAGAATTTCAATTGAAAAGAATTATCATTGACTAAAAGCTCATTATGAAAACTACAAACATACCTCCGAAAAACGTGTTTAATGTGGGAACATTCCCCTCTGATTTTGACTACTCCGAAACTAGCATGTTCTGCTAGGATTCCAAACTAGTATACAAGCTCTAATCTACTGCTCCTAATTTACAACTGAATCATTTGCGGTATGCTCTTCAATATCCATTGGCACACTCAGATGTTTCTCCATTCTCTTTTCTTCATCATCCCTTACCTCATCATTCGAAAACCAAAATGAGACTTTTTCTTTCCCTTTGTCATTGTGTCTTATTTTGGTATCCAATGACTTCTTGCCAATGCGAAATTTTGTTTGCACCGTAGGTCTGTTGTTTGTAACCACCTTTCTGACACCTCCCTCGGTATCAAGACCACCATTCTTAACCACCTGATTTTCTGGAACAGATGCATCCAATTCAAAAATATGATTGTTATGATTCCGCAGCATGTTTTCTTCCTTAAGTTTAGCAGGAAGCGGAACCAACGAAACATCCTTCTCTCCAGGCTGTAGAGGCGCAGCCAGGAAAGGATTAGTCCCTCGCAAACCGCCAATATCTCCCTGTTCCGCAACCACCGGAAGTAAAGACTCGTTCCGCCCCAAATGCTGCTGATGTTTTGACGATGTTGGCTCAACGACCTTCTCTTTTTGCTCGACTTTATCAGTCTCCGTTTGAACTACTTCTGTATTAGGTACAGGCATGCTAGTATATGTTTCTGGTTCAGGAAACTTAGGTAACCAAGGGGGGATAACGTCTGATAATGGCGTTTCTCCACTTTGCAAAAAACTTGGTGTCGATTTCCGCTCTTTAACTACAGGAAAAGAAGGTACCGAGTAAGCAAATCCTATCTCCTCAGAAAAACTAACAAACCGCGAAATCTCTCTAACAATTCCCGACTCCGACAAACAATGATCACCGTCGGACGCACCAACAAATCCTTGCGAACCACTCAAATCTTCTAACCCTTGAACTACATCAAACGCATTACACTCGCTCCTACCCGCTAAATTAGCATAAAAAGCCGACGTCTTTCCTATCTCATGAATATACTTGCAAACAACATCCGAAAAAGTATCCAAAGCAAACCGATCAAATCCTTGAAATCCTACACTATCACAAACTTGCGCGACCGCAATCCTGGCAATCGCCTGGGAAAAATCATGGTTTATTCTCCTTCGTTTTCTGGAGCGCGAGTCGCTTTCATTCAAACTCTCTCCACCTCCTCCATCGCTCATATTAGCAACTTCATATCACTTCATTCCCAACATCTAAAACATTGAAATCCAATCCTTAATTATATAAATAAACAAATCCGTATTCCTAAAATACAATAAATCAAATCTTTTTAACTAAATAAACAAAACCCAATTCCTGAATTATAAAAAACATAAGAATTAATCATAAAAATTTAATAAAAAAACAAATCTTTATAACAAAAAACAAAACCCAGATGACATAAATCAAATTTTTTAAATAAAATCAAGAAACTAAATATGATTAAATTATAAAATATAGAGAATTGAACTAACCAGTGGTGTGATGTAATTAATTAAGAAAATTATTATAAATTTGAATTTGAATTTGAATTAAAGAGGGATTTTGGTTTGAATTTAGGGTTTTAGGTGAGACCCGGATCCGACCCAGATTCTAGAGAGAGAAAGATCGTGTTCGGTTTTGGTGATGAGAGAGAAAGTGGAATTGAGAGGAGCGGGGGGTTGGTTTATGTAGGAAAAATAACTTACGTTAATAGTCCTTGTAATATTCAGACTTTATCACCTTTTAAAGTTTCTCTCGTATGTAAATAAATAAGAGCATCAGGTATCATGGCTAAGTGTTCACTTCTTCACTGCGTCACATCAGCGCCACGTCATACCAACTAATCTCTCTCCTCTTCTCCAAAAACACCCCCTTTATCACAACTAGTCTCTCTCCTCTTCACTTGGGTCCCACCACTCACCATTTTATTTAATTTTTCAATTTTCACACAAAATAAAAATTCATTTCATAAAATTAAAAATTACAAAATACTAAAAAATAAAATACAAATACGAGAAATAAAATTACGCTACGAATATAAAAATACGAAAAAAAAAGACAATACGAAATACAATAGGAAATGCAATACGATACTAAAAATAAAATTACATAATACGATATTAAAAATAAAATTACATAATACGATATTAAAAATAAAATTACATAATACGATTAGTCAGTTCCCGGATCCGAATCCGATAACAGACCAGAAGGAAACTCCCAACGCAATGTTTCTTCTTCATCTTCTTCGGCCATAATTTGCGCCTCCCGCTCCCTTCTTTCCCTTTCTTCTTCTTCCTGAGTTTGTCTCAACACTTTTTGATCTAGGTATTCTTGATACACCTCAATGTCAGTCATTCTGCCATCTGTGAGGTTTGGAATTGGAAAGGGTAGATCGGGCGACTCATTTCTTATTCGGTGTTGTTGCGACGAAGGACCGATATGTGTTGTTTGATATCGGGACGAAGAACCAAAGTTATTCAACCATTTAGTATTTTCTTCAATTCTGGCCTCAAATTTTGTCGCCTTTCTTGCGCAAGATCTCCGGAGGCTGAAATCCAATTCAGCTTGCTTACTAAGATATGTGTCGATAAACTGACGCTCTTGTGGGGAGAGATCACGGCATTTCTTACATGCTGAGCTCAATTCCCTATTCTCTTCGGACGCAGCATCGAAATCATCACCTAACTTCGTAAGCTGCTCGTAACGGCGTTGTTGTTGAAGTATTTGTCTGTTAACTATAGCCTTAATCTCGGCTTCGGTATGTGGGAATGAACATGCCATTTTTTATTTTTGAATGTGTGTGTGAAAAAACAGAGTTGTGTGTTGAGTTGTGTGTGAAAAAACTGTGTGTGAAAATGTGGTATTTATAAAGAAAAAATATTGATTTTAAAAAAAAAAAAAAAATTTTTTACTAGCCGTTAGAAAACAAACGGTAATAAAAAAGTGGGCCCCACGGCTAGGTAACCAACGAGCAATGTCACTTTGTGACATTTGACATCCGGCGAGGGGGGGGGGGGGGGGGGGCGGTGTAACGGCGAACGGCGGCGAGGGCCGGCGAGCGTGCCAGCTAGGCACGGCGAGCCACCCTCTTTGCCACACCGTTCCCTCTAAGGTTCTTATCCCCGCTCTTTGTGGTAGAGGTGTTTTTTAAGTCCCGTATGGAGTGGTGAGCTAAAAACTTATTTTCACCTCAGCGTAATATCAGTTTTTTTCTCCATTCACCTAACATGTTGATGCAGTAACGACTTTGCAGTCCACTTAAGCCCAAGTTTTTAGTCATCTTTTAATTTTCCAGAATGTTTAAGTTTAATTAGGAGTTTATTTACTTTCCAGAATTAATATTCTTCCAGAATATTCTTTCTCTATTATAAATAGGGGTCGAATGTTTAGAGGTTGGGGTCTTGTTTTTTCCTACAGATTTTATTATCAATAAAAAGAGTCGAGAATTGTTCTTCTCAAACCCTCTGGTCAAGTAAACCTTATTACTCCCTCACAAAGTCTGACAATACTTAATTGTCTAACCCTACCTGTAGCTTCTGCTACATCAGTTGGTAATCAGAGCCTAAACACGATTCGATTGGAGGACCTTTACTACTTCAACTCGATTCTTGATTGGTGATTAGAAGATTAAACCAAAAAAAAAAAATATGGCTTCGGTTTGGTTTACAAACTGCAATTCATCCAGATTCAATAAATGGCTGGTGACGATGTTAATAACGATCGAGTTGAGCAACTCGAAAATTCTTTTAAACGACTTGAGGAAACTGTCCAGAAGTCGTTGCAACAAATAACTCAAACCCTAGCAACTTTAACCACGCGTGAGAGCGAAGACCAACCGTCTCGTGCTAATCCACGGCGACAAAACACGGGCCGTGGGAATGGTCGACCTCAAAAAACATATGTTCAGCAACACAATTATGGTGGTGAAGATTCTGATGTTGAGAACGATGATGAAGATGAACAGGAAAGGGGAATGCGATTTGGTCACCGGGGTGTTAGAGATTTTGATTACCGTCAACGAGCCAAAGATGTCCCGACTTTTCAAGGTTCAATGAATGTGGAAGATTTCTTAGACTGGATGAGTGAATTGGATACCTTTTTCAAGTTCTACGAAATTCCTATGGATAGTCGAGTTAATCTGGTTGCATACAAGTTAAAGGGTGGTGCGCAATCATGGTGGAAGAACTTGCAAACTGTACGAGAGCGACAAGGAAAACTTCCCATCACTAGTTGGGAAAGAATGGAACGAGAGTTACGTAAGAGGTTCCTTCCACCCAATCATGATCAAATATTGTTTAATCTGCTCCAAAATTGTGCTCAAGGAAATCGTACCGTGGAAATATACACCGCTGAATTTCATCGTTTGTCATCAAGGAATGATTTGTCAAAAACCGAGTCTCAACAAGTGACGCGGTATATCAGTGGATTACGTCCAGAAATCCAAGATAGAATTTATCTTGTTCCTGTGTACACGTTAGACGACGCTTATAATCTCGCGATTAGGGCTGAAAATCAACTTGCAAAGAATAATCGTTCAACTTTATTCCCTTCCACAAACAGAAGCAAGTTTAGCGCTGGACAATCCTCATCCAACGCAGAAAGCACACAGTCTGTTCAGAAATTGTCTACCTTGGACAAGGAAAAACAAACTGGTAGCATTCCAACACTTACCAGCAAGTCTACAAACCCGTATGCACGACCCGTAATCGGGAAGTGTTTCAAGTGTGGGGTAGGTGGTCATCGTTCAAGTGAATGTAGGGCAACTGGTGGAAAGATTAATTTGACCACTAGGGAACATGATTACAATGAAGTAGATGAGGAAACATTTGATGAAGAGATTGAAACTGATATATGCCACGTAGCAGCACATGATGATTTAGATGGAAACTTTTATGCTGATGGTGAATATTCATCAAAGTTGTGTGTCATTCGTCGAATCATGCTAGCTCCTAAGCTAGTTGAGAAATCTCAGCGACATAACCTCTTTTGAACACGGTGTGTTATCCATCAAATGGTCTTTGATGTTATTATCGATAGTGGTAGCACGGAGAATATAGTATCTAGGGACATTGTACAACGATTGAAGATACCTACAGAAAAACATCCAAATCCGTACCGTATTGGTTGGATCAAATCTGTTGGCGAGATCAAGGTTACTGAGCGATGCAAAATTCCTTTTGAGATTGGAAAATATAAGGACGAGGTCATGTGCGACATAGTTGATATGGATGCTTTCCATATTCTTCTCGGGCGACCGTGGGAGTATGATGTCAATGCAATTCACAAGGGTAAAGAGAATACTTACTCGTTTATTATAAATGGTGTTAAGAAGGTTCTAGTTCCCTTGATGGATAACAACAGATCAAAAGACTCTGAAGCAACACGCAACAATTTAATGATTCTGAACCTTGGAGATTTCAAAGATGAGATTAAAGGTGAGTCGGTGATATATGCTGTTGTCGCAACAGGAACGATACAAGAAGGTGTTTCGTTTCCTGAAAAGGTGTTACCTTTGATGGAAGAATTTAAAACACTCATTCCGGATGAGTTACCCTCAACTTTACCACCAATGCGTAACATACAACAGCAAATTGACCTTGTTCCAGGAGCTAGTCTTCCTAACTTACCACACTACAGAATGAGCCCGAAAGAGAATCTAATCTTACAGGAGCAAGTTGAAGACTTATTGAAGAAGGGTCTAATTCGGGAAAGCATGAGCCCTTGCGCCGTTCCAGCTTTATTTGTTCCAAAAAAAAGATGGTAGTTGGCGAATGTGTGTTGATAGTCGAGCAATTAATAAGATCACGATTGCATGTCGTTTCCCAATTCCACGCCTTGATGATATGCTAGATATGTTGGAGGGGTCAAAGGTATTTTCAAAGATTGATTTACGAAGCGGATATCACCAAATCCGGATTCGACCAGGTGACGAGTGGAAGACAGCGTTTAAGACCAAGGATGGTCTCTACGAGTGGATGGTCATGCCTTTTGGTCTTTCAAATGCACCAAGTACCTTCTCTCGGTTAGTGAACCAGGTACTGAAACCCTTTATCGGATCGTTTGTTGTAGTTTATTTTGATGACATACTCATATATAGCAAGTCCGAAAAAGAGCATCTCAGGCACTTACGGGAAGTTCTCATTGCATTATCTCAAAATAAGTTGTATATCAACTTAAAGAAATGCAATTTCTTGACTGATAAGTTGTTGTTCTTGGGTTTCATTATTACTTATGGTATTCAAGTTGATGAAGAGAAGGTCCGGACAATTAAAGAGTGGCCTAAACCACAAACCATTAGTGAAGTACGTAGTTTTCATGGGCTTGCAACTTTTTATCGAAGATTCATAAGGAACTTTAGCACTATCATGGCACCTATCACTCAATGTATGAAGAAAGGAAAGTTTCAATGGGGAGTAGAGGCTGATCTTAGTTTTGAACAAATCAAAGAAAAGCTAACAAGTGCACCACTTCTTGTATTACCGAACTTTGACAAACTTTTCACTTTGGAGTGCGATGCATCTATTGTTGGAATTGGTGTTGTTTTATCTCAAGAAGGAAAACCTGTAGCCTTCTTTAGTGAAAAACTTAGTGAAGCCCGACAAAAGTGGTCGACGTATGAGTTGGAGTTCTATGCTATTTATCGATCTGTTCACCATTGGGAGCAATACTTATTTCATCGAGAGTTTGTTCTATATACCGATCATGAGGCATTGAAGTATTTTAACAGCCAACAGAAGATGAATAGAATACATGGGAGATGGATCGCTTATCTTCAACGTTTTTCTTTCGTTTTGAAGCATAAGGCGGGTGAGCATAATAAGGTTGCAGATGCATTAAGTCGACGGGTTGAGTTGTTGGTGACGTTAAGGACGAAAACTATTGGATTTGAACACTTGAAAGATTTGTATGCCCATGATGAAGATTTCAAGGAGATTTGGGAAAATAGAATGGTGTCGCCCTTTTTAAAGGTTGATGGGTATTTGTTCAATGACAATCGCTTGTGTATCCCGCGTACGTCATTAAGAGAACAATTGATTAAAGAGTTGCATGGGGGCGGTCTTGGAGGCCATTTCGGTCGTGACAAGACACTCGCTATTGTTGAGGAGCGGTACTATTGGCCACACTTGAGGCGAGATGTGGGTAAGTTTGTTGCTAAGTGCCTTATTTGTCAAACTGCTAAGGGTCATTCACAAAACACTGGTTTATACACACCACTACCGACTCCTGATGGACCGTGGGAGGACATATCAATGGATTTTGTGTGGGGCTTCCTCGCACATCTAGAGGTTGTGATTCTGTGTTTGTAGTAGTGGATCGTTACTCTAAAATGGCACATTTTATCCCTTGCAAAAAGACGAATGATGCTTCGAACGTGGCTTTGTTATTTTTTCGCGAAATTGTACGCTTGCATGGTATACCTTCTACAATCACATCTGATCGCGACACCAAATTTCTTAGTCATTTTTGGAGGACTCTTTGGCGTTTGTTTAAAACTGAGTTGAATAATATCACATCTTTTCACCCTCAAACCGATGGCCAAACAGAAGTTGTTAACAAAACGCTTGGAAATCTGATAAGATGTCTTTGTGGTGATCGTCCAAAGGAGTGGGATCAATTTCTTGCACCCGCAGAGTTCGCTTTCAATAACATGGTGAACCGGTCCACAAGAAAAGCGCCATTCCAAGTTGTGTATCAGTGTCCACCAAAGCAAGCTCTTGATCTAATTCAGCTACCCGCACTATCGGTCCATAGCCTCGCTACACGGAACATGGCTGAACGAATAGAAGCTATACAAGCTGATGTGAAACAAAAACTCGAGTCTTCTAATGCAACTTACAAAGTACAAAGTGACAAGCATCGTAGGTTGAAGACATTTTCTGTTGGAGATCAAGTTATGGTTCACTTAAGAAAAGAGAGGTTTCCTGTTGGGACGTACAACAAGCTCAAGATGCGAAAAATAGGTCCTTGCAAGGTGCTTCAGAAAATTAATGATAATGCATATATCATTGATCTACCTGAACACCTTTCTATTTCATCGACTTTAACTCCAGATGTTCCTTTATATCCTGATGACAACTCGAGGACGAGTTTTTTCCAAGAAAGGGAGAATGATGCAGTAACGACTTTGCAGTCCACTTAAGCCCAAGTTTTTAGTCATCTTTTAATTTTCCAGAATGTTTAAGTTTAATTAGGAGTTTATTTACTTTCCAGAATTAATATTCTTCCAGAATATTATTACTCTATTATAAATAGGGGTCGAATGTTTAGAGGTGGGGGTCTTGATTTTTCCTACAGATTTTATTATCAATAAAAAGAGTCGAGAATTGTTCTTCTCAAACCCTCTGGTCAAGTAAACCTTATTACTCCCTCACAAAGTCTAACAATACTTAATTGTCTAACCCTACCTGTAGCTTATGCTACATCACATGTTTTACACTCTTACTGGTAGTGAGAAACTCACCGCCATGTCATACCTCACTAAATACTCAACCACTCACAAACTAATAAAATACACTAAAAAGAATAAAATAAAATAAAAAGACCCACCATATTCTAACTCACCTAGGTGGGTTTTTTACAACAGCGAGTGGCAAACGTCCCCTAACTCACACGTGAGTTATTTAAGGGGTGGGACTCACGAGTGGGTTTTGGCAAATCACGGGTAACATTGGTGTTACTCCGTCTAGCCTAAGAAGTGTAACACCCCACTTTGATAAGTAGACTGTTACATGATAATTATGTTGTGTCATCAAAGCATACAAGGTAAAATATAATAAAACATACATGACCATAAAAGGAAAAATCGGAATCAAACATCGGTTCCCAAACATAAGCCCAAACATGCATAAAGTAAATGAAATGCAAAAAGAATAGAAGTATAACGTAGCTCTCATCCTATGCACGTCTGCTAAATGCTCAAGTCTGTCCTTGGGTACCTGTCGTATGAGTCATGGAAAGAAAATACGGCTGAGCAATACGCTCAGTGAACGGATATAATGACATGATAAGAATATCTGGAATATAAATGGAAGATCTGGAATACTAAGCTGAACAGCTAAAGGTACTAAAGTTGAAAGACTAATAAGTAAATCGCAGCTAGAAAACTGTGTATGTCCTGGAAAACCTGGTTTATGACTTGTAAACTGACTGAGAACTGATAAGTCTGAAATCATGTAAGCAATATATTTTAAATGCCAAGAGCTTATATAGGTCGTGTAATAAAACAACGTGAGCATGAATACTTAGAGGGTGACCTCGTCATGCTATTAGAGGGGTGACCTCTAAATAATAATCTGGGTGGAGGGATCAGCTCCAATGTGAAGGATGTAGAGCACACACCACATTCACCTGCTAAACTGTAAACTGATAAATGAGGATGCACCCATACGCCCCACTGATAAATACTGATAAATGGATAACTGAAACTGAATGGGATGCCACGAGAAATTAATCCCTCACAGAGGAGTCATGACACCGGTGCATCAAGTGTCATGGTTACGGTACCTCCGTAACTAGGTGAAACTGGTCATGCGTGTATATAAAGCTCAGGAAATTAAACATGGTAATCATGGCAAATCATGTAAAGTTTTATAACATATAACTGGGAAAACAGATGGCTGCAAACGGGGAATCCTAATCATGCATAAACAGGAAAGTCCATACTGAAGGACGGAATATCCGTACCTTGTGTCCAGTAATTGACTGAAGATAAAAAGACGGAAATCCTACTCCGACTTCACGCGAACTACATAAATTAAGGGACATGTATGAGTTGTCTACGTATGACATGAGTTACTGTTTCTTGACTTGTTATACTGATTATTGACTTGTTATACTGATTCTTGACTTGTTATACTTGTTCATGAATTATTTTGTATTTCCTTAATCTAGCATGATTCGTGAGTTTTTGATACTGTATTTCATGTTTCATGTGTTATTCTACTTGGTATTTCATAATGAGTATCTTTAAAAAAATAGCAGGTTTCCATATATAGCAACTTTCCAAAAATAGTAAGTTTCCATAAATAGTAATAAGCTCATTTTATTATACGTAGGTAACTTATCTTGTTTATCATAGCTTATATTAATAATCCAATTTTAATAAGCCCATTAAATAATCTACATTAATTATAAGAGTAGAGTTATTTTTGGATACCATATTAATCTTGGATATCAAGGGACTCATCCCCACCATCCATCTCCATCTCATAGATACGATTAAAAATATTTTATTATTTTACTTATTTTTATAATTTAAATATCTCTTAAACCATTTAGCGTTAAACGAAAAAAAATATACCATCGCGACGAGCATTTAGTAAGCTTTCTACAGATATACATTATGATATACTTTTGAAGAAAAAAATTCGTCTTTTTTTTTGTTTTTTAAAATTTGCGTAAAATATCATATATAATAATAGTGTTTTAGCATATATGATATTAGTCTTAGGTTATAAATTATTATTAAATCATACGTGATATTGGTTTATATCATATATGATAAGTGATATCATATATGATACTGGTGTTACTATCATATATCATATTTAGTATCATATATGATCATTTTCGACAATGAAAAAAACGTGAAAAAAAAGAAAAAAATTTTGTCGAAAGTATATCATATACCATATCTGTAGAAAGATAATTAAATGTCCGTCGTAACGGTATATATTTTTTCGCATAACGATTAATGGTTTAAGAGATATTAATGTTTGAAAAAAAGGGGAAAATAGGTTTTTGTTTAATCTTATCCATTGGATTAAGATGAAGATAGATGGTGGAGATTAGTTCTTTTGTATCTAAATACACTTTTGGTATCCAAATGAACTTAAATCTAATTATAAAACCTTGTTGGTCCCTTGTAATCGTTATTACTTATCAACCTTAAGTAATAACTCTTTACCAAGACTCAAGTGTGTTGTTTTAATATTAATAAGAATTACGAACAACTAAAACAACAATACCAATAACTTTTCAACGTATAGACTTTTATTAGAATCAAATAAAGAATCTATAACCCACTTTGTTTGCGAAAGAACAAAGTGGTTGAATGACAATGGGTTGTGATCTCCTCTACTTAAACGTATAACCAAAGTTAAATGTCTAAGCTCCAATCTAAACGTTCATATGCTTCTTGGCTATATGGTTTAGTTGGTATTGAGAGAGAAAGGTTTTATAGAGTTTCTACTCTTGCATTGGTTAACCCTTTCCCTCTCAATGTACACTCCTTCTATTGGCAGTGTAAAACTAGGGTTTGCATTTTGCATGTTTTAATGCATGGGTTTATCTAGTGGGTGGTTGATGCCCATGCTGGATAAACAGTACAAAGTACACAATAAACTATTCTATAAAACATAAAGGTTGTACTTATAGCTAACTATACAAGCAACCTACTTTGACTTAAAGTTATCTTTCCCGCCTAATGCAAACCATCAGAATATTGAAGAGTCTTTAATATTATAGAGAAGATCGACATCATTCAGTTTGGTATTGTCAAACCAAACTGAACTGAAAGCTCTTCTTCAGTAGTTTTTCTTCAGCAACTAGACCGTCTAGTATTTGAAGCAAAGACTCCTTTGTCTTCTAAGTTAACTGGAAGAGGAAAGCTGAACATCCTTCAGCTACAAAGTCTTTAGTATGAACTTTGTTCCTCTGGTCATCCTTCAGCAGTCTGGCCTTACTGCTGAGCATGAAACACTTAGGGGGATTTTATATTCAAATCCTAGAGTTGCTTCAGGGTCAGTAAATACTGACCCAACAATCTCCCTCTATTTAGATATACAAATAGCCTAAGTCTAATGTCAGTAGTAAGTGAGCATAACAACTTCTTCTTACTTGCACTGAACAATAAATTACTTATAAACATCAGATAATCATTTATTCATAAAACATTACAAATTACAACAAAAACAATACAAATGATTATTCAATTTTCCTTAGGCCTAAGTTCTTCAATGATGGGAGTCTGGATTGATGGATCTGAGTTTATGTGGTCCAGTATAGCAAGCAAGCACATGCTGAAGGTTCTAGCAGCATCAGTACGTCCTGGACCTCCATGCTGAGAGTAAAAGATCCTCTGAACATTAGAGAGAAGTTCATTGTTCATTTCATCGAGGTCACTAATGCCCACAAAGTCTTGGCGTCCTCGATGGTTGAACATTATCATTCCCAATTCTGGTTCGTCTAGTACATGTCCAAGGAGATGATTTTGAAACTGAACAAAGCCTTTGTATTTCTTTGTAGTGACAGAAATGTCACCCACGCCAGGTTTGATCAGATTGGCTCTTTTGTTCAGCTCCAGTATAGGATCTTGATCCTCCAGAGAAACTTGAGTGTTGATGTTCAGAATCTCACCCAGTTTTTCATGATTTCTCATAAAGTGCTCAATTCTGGTGCGATCTTCATCCCATCTCTTGGATTTTCTTTTCTCAATCTTCACACTCATTTCAATCCATTCAGTGTAAGAAAGTTCTTTCCCTTGGAAGTTTTCTAGAATCTCATCAGTCCCATCGCCCCTATAGAACTTGAGATGAATATCACCTCTGCTAGTCAGCATATCAACATTGGTGATTGGTGAGAGATTTCTTCTGTTCAGCCTTGTTATACAAAAAATTTCATATAACATTTTCTTCTTGAAAATACTTTCAACTTCAGCTTTCCCTATTTGTTCATACAAGCTTAACTTCAGATCTCTTAGCTTTTCTTCTTGTTGAAGCTTGTACAATTTGTCAAGTTCTTTTTGAATGGACACCCCCACTTTGATTAGTCGATCATTCAGTGTAAAATCTCCTTTGTTCTTGGGAATAAAGGGAGGTGTACCACTATCAGTTGTTTCCTCACTTGTGGTCAGTCCATCCACATGATCATCCTTGGCTGATGACTCCCCCTTAGCCTTTGTTGGGCTCTTCTCAGTAAATGGTAGCTCATAGACAATAGGTTGTTTCTGAGCCTTCTTTTGGGCATGTTTCTGGAAGAGCTGCTGGATGGTGATTTTCTCCCCCTCAGCAGAACACTACCCAACAACTTCTAATGACCAACCAGCAGGGAAGAGTCCACAAATATGATCAAGAGTGGAAGATACCTTGGCTAGCATGGCTGGAACATTTTCAAATGCATTCAGTTTCTGCTGAACCTCATCAGATAAGGTCAGCTTTTGTTTCTCCAGCATCGCCACTCTATCTTTTATCTTTGACACAGAGTCACACAATTCATTAACTTGTTCAGGCAGTGGTGTGAACTCTGGTGGAAACTCCATGGTAGCACTGTTGAGGGAGTCCATAAGAGATGACATTTCTTGCTTTAAGGAAGTGGTGGTAGCCACATCTTTGACTAATTGCTTTAAAGCAGCAATGATGACATCCTTGATTTGATCTGTAGAAGGAGGAATTAGTCTTGCTTTAAGAGTTGTGATTTTAGCATCAACAAGCACCTTTTCTTCCTTTAGTTTAGCCACCTGTGATTGAAGAATTAACACTTGATTTGTTAATTCTTTTACCTGTTCAGATCTGGGGGATGGTGGCTTGGATGATTGATCAACATTTTCATCCTCAGGCTCACTGTCATCAAGGTTGACTGGAACTCTTTCATTGAACCCAAGCTCCTTCTCTAAATCATCACCAGACATGTTAAACACAAATAAAGGCAAGTGTCCCACCTTACCGCCAGTGTTGAGATGCACTCCCTTTGGTGGCTGCTGAGCATCACCTCTAGTGTGAGGATCAGTTTCAAGTCCTTCACCACCAGGGTTGGTTTTACCTGATGGATCCTGAGAAAGAGTCCCTGATAAGTTAAGATCAATGATAATGTTTTTGGTTCCTTCAGTAGGACCCTATTATGGGGGGACTACATCATTAGAAACAAATAGGTCAGGGTCAGTGTCATCTGTTATATTTGTTGACGCCCCATTCCCTGATGTAGACTTAGAGTGACAAATGATAGAAATTGGTAATGAAATAGGAATTGTATTCAGATTTAAATTACTTACCAATGCTGACTTCACACTACTGAGCTGAGGGTAAGCTCCATCTTTACCTTTCTCTCCTAAAGAAGTTGAGAGAGGATTGCCTTATGGGCCTCTTTATGCATGTCACCTCCAGCAGAGACTAAAGGCGACGGCTGGGTTGGGTTTTTGTCCTTGGCCGAGGACTTACGTTTCTTCACAACTTGGCATTGGGGATCATCAGTAACCTTCTTCGAGGAAGATTGTGTGAGGGCTTTCCTCTTTCTAGACTCACGTCTACCTTCTCAGTATTAACAGACGTGTGCTTCCTCTGGTAAGATTCAACCATTGTTGTTTTTTGTGTGTGTGTTTCTTTCTTAAAGAGAGAGAGTTTGTGTGTGTGTTTTTGATGAAAAGATTTGTAAGCGTGGAATGAAATCCAATTGTAAGGGATTATATAAAAACTTAGACTGATTTGTAAAAAGTTTTTAAAACCATTTGAAAAAATTATAAATCTTTTAGGGTTTCTTTGAATATTTGGCACAAACTCTCTCATTAATGTTCTGCAAAAAGGTATGATTTTATGTTGCTTTGAACCCTGAAACACCCCATGTGTCAGGGAGTTGTTGACTGTGTATGAGGACGTTTGGAATTTCCTTAATTAACAAATGACACCTTTTGAAAGAATTTTTGTTTTATTCACAAGAAAAATTCAATGCTATTTAATACTTTTCATCACATGATTGATTTGTTTTAAAAGCTCTTGCTCAGATATGCTGCAGCTGATGGCAATACTTGTGAGCTTTAGTGCGTCAGATGAGGCGACAAAACCCCATATACATGTTTACATAAGTGAACAAGACATATGACATTGCACGCTCCTCTACTCAGGCCTAGCTACTCAGTTGTATTAAAATTTTGTTCAGATTTTGCTGGAAAAAAAACTTTGATGACTGGTGATCATTTGTTCAGCTTTAGTGAATCAGGTAAGGCGACAAAACATCATATACACAATCACATAAAGTGAGATAGACACATGATATTGCACACTCCTTTACTCAGACACTGCTACTTAGCATTAATCAAAACTTTTAAGAAATGTTGTACCTCTAAGCTTCATCAGTGAATGCTAAAGGTTCAGGTTTTGTATCATCAATGTTCAGCATACCAAGCTCCATTATCAATCTTTTGAAAGTTGGTTCATCCAGTGGTTTGGTGAAGATATCAGCTAATTGATACTGAGTAGGGATGAAATGTAATTCAATGTCCCCTTTCACAATATGATCTATGATAAAGTGATATCTGATATTAATGTGTTTTGTTCTTGAGTGAAGGACTGGATTGTTGGATATTGCAATAACACTAGTGTAATCACAAAAGATTGGTACCTTTTCATATTCTATATCATAATCAGCCAGTTGGCTTTTCGTCCAAAGAACATTGGAACAACATCCAGCAACTGCCACATATTCAGCTTCTGTTGAAGACATGGCAACTGTTTGTTGCTTTTTAGTACTCCAACACACAAGTTTGCCACCTAGCAATTGGCAAGCACCAGAGTGCTTTTTCTGTCCATATTGCATCCAGCATAGTCAGAATCTAAATACCCCTTTAGATCGAACCCTGAGGATTTGGGGTACCAAAGACCTAGAAGTGGTGTACCTTTTAGGTATCTGAAGATCCTCTTTACAACAGTAAGGTGTGATTCCTTTGGATCTGCTTGGTATCTTGCACACAGGCATGTAGAGAATTGAATGTCAGGTCTACTTACAATTAAATACATGAGTGACCCAATCATACCTCTATACTGAGTCTCATTGACTGATTGCCCATTGAGATCAGGTCCTACGTTGTTAGGGGGTACCATTGGTGTTTTTACTGAAGCACAATTGATATCATACTTCTTCAGTAGATCCTTGACATATTTTTCTTAATTGATGGAGATGCCTTGGTCAGATTGTTTAATCTGAAGACCAAGGAAGTATGTGAGTTCTCCCATCATACTCATCTCAAATTTGCTGGTCATAAGCTTGGCAAATTGTTTGCATAGTTTCAAGCTTGTTGAACCAAAGATGATGTCATCCACATAAACTTGTACCAGAATGGTGTCAGTTTTAGATTTATAGATAAACAAGGTGTTATTTATTTTTCCTCTGAGAAACTTATGTTCAATGAGAAATGTTAGAGAGTTTCATACCAAGCTCTTGAAGCTTGCTTCAGTCCATACAAAGCTTTGTAAAGCTTGTAGACATGGTTTGGGTATTTACTACTCTCAAAGCCAGGAGGCTGTGTAACATAAACTTCTTTTTTTAGGTCACCATTTAGGAATGCACTTTTGACATCTATTTGGTAGATGGTGAATTTCATGCAAGTTTCATAAGCAAGGAAGATTCGTATGGCTTCCATACGTGCAACTAGAGCAAAGGTCTGATCAAAATCAACACCAGGCTCTTGATTAAATCCTTGGCCACCAGCCTAACTTTGTTTTATTATCACACATTGGTTTCATCTCTTTGGACCTTGTAAACCCATTCGGTGCCAGTGGTTGATTTACCATATGAAAGAGGAACCAATTTTCAGAATTTATTTTTTTCAAATCGATTTAGTTCCTCTTGCATGGCATCCACCCATCCAGGTTGTGTGAGTGCTTCAGAAACCTTTGTAGGTTCAATTTCTGAAAGAAAGTTTGCATAGAGGCGTTCTCCATATGAAGCAACACTTAGGTTCATTGCCATAGATCTAGTGACTCTACCTTCTCCATGATTACTTATTATGTTCGTCAGCTGTATGTGACTATTATTAGTCCAAGATTTTTGTGGAGCTGGAGAATAGGCACTGGTATCATGATAGAGCTAGAACTTGGAAGTCCATAACATGGACTTGGACTTGGATTATCTCTAGTGTCTGCTGAAGGATATTCAGTAGACAAATGTTCAATCAATAGGGGGCTTCTTTCTTGGTCAGAAGCAACACATCCAAGACCTAATTCCCTAGAGATAGTTGGAGAGCTTTGAGCAGAAGGCTCAGATTGTTCATCAGCAGCTTCATTAGATTGATCATTTTGATCATGTGTGTCAGCATGCTGATTGTTTTAAAACTGACCATTTTGGTCATTTGTGTTGTCTTGTTGATCACTTTGATCATTTTGAGACTGATCATTTTAATTATTTGATTGACAGCCATCAGTGTTTGATACTGAAGAATTTCCTTTTGTAGGACTTGTCAAATCTTCAAATGGATCAATATGAGGAACTGATTTGCTAGTTTGATATCTTTGAGAAGGCTCATAATGTTGAAATTCATCAGATGGATAGTTGTGAGATTCATGAATATGAAGCTTATCATCTGATGGATTTATAAATTTGAGAGCTTCAGAACTTTCATTTAAAGTGATGTGATAAGTTTCTTCAATACATTGTCCTCTTGTGTTGAAGACTCTATATGCTTTAGATACTAGAGAGTATCCAAGGAAGTAACCATCATCAGATTTTTCATCAAACTTTCCAAGGTGATCCTTGTGATTGTGAATGAATGCTGGACACCCAAACACATGTAAGAATGAAATGTTTATAATTCTCCCCCTGAAGACTTATAGGGAGTCTTCATGTGTCTCTTCACAATAATGGATCTATTTTGAGTGTAGCAAGCAGTGGCTACAACATGAGTCCAAAAATGCTTAGAGAGAGAAGATCCAGAAAGCATTGTTATAGTTGCTTCAATCAAAGTTCTGTTCCTTCTTTCAGCCACACCATTTTGTTTAGGTGTGTAAGGAGATGAGAAATTTTGGGAAATTCCTTTGTCATCACAGAATTTGATCAATGTGTGATTTCTGAATTCAGTGCCATTGTTAGTTCTGAGTTGCTTGACATGAGCGGCATTTTGATTTTCAACTCTTTTAATGAAAGACATAATGGCATCTGGTGCATGGCTTTTCTTTGTCAGAAAATATACCCAGGTGTACCTAGAGTACTCATCACCAATGACAAGTGTACATTTTTCATGACAAATGGCCCTAGGTGATACTGGGCCAAATAAGTCCATGTGAATCAAGTGAAGACTTTCCTTGATTGAGTAAGTTTGCTTTGTTTTGAAATTGGCCCTATGGTGCTTCCCTTTTTCACATGCTGAGCATGGTTTGTCCTTGGAGTAGACAAGTGAAGGAAGACCAATAACAAGATTTTGTTTTACCAGCAGAGTTATTGTTTTGAAATTTAGATGTGAGAGCATCTTATGCTAAAGCCAGTTAGTAATGTTAGAGGCTCTAGCAAAGAAACATGTCTCCTGAGTAGAGTTCATGTTCATAACATAAGCATCTTTGACTCTGGGAGCAATCGTCACAATTTCATGATTAGAGTTGAAGATTGTACCTTTTTTGTCATCAAACAGCACTAGATACTTTGCATCACAAAGTTGACTGATGCTGATGAGGTTGTGCTTCAATCCATTTACATATGTGATTGTGGTAAAATACGACCTTTTAGGAAAAAGGCGTAAAAGCGGTAAGTATTAAGTGATGATTTAGGAAAATCAAACACTAATGACCCTTATGGTGTGAAAGTTCGTTTCCCAAGGAGGTATATGTGTGTGAATAATTCGTAATTGATTTGAGATTAATATTGTTTAGAAGGGGATGAGAAAATAGAATGACGAAGACGTGAAATTAATTACTACGACGACTAAACGTAAAACCGTAAAAATAGCTAAAATAAAAATTAATTATAAAAATTCCCAAAAAATTACCAAAAATCAAATAAAATAAACTAAGAGTTTACTAATGATCAAAACTTTTTCAAACCTTTTAATTAATTAAATATTAATTTTTTAATGCTAATTAAAGCCCTAAAAATCAAATTAATTATCCAAAAGCCCTAATAAAGTTTTTTCAATTGGTAAACCTCTAAAATGACCTAAAAAGATTATAAACTATTTTTATAAATTTTTAAACTAAGAAAAACTATTTAAAATGATTTAAAAACTATTAAAACATAAGATAATTATAAAAATTAATCTAATGATGATAAAAATAATCTAAGAGTTGCAAAAATCCTATTTTAATGTATTAAAGCTAAGAAAAATATAAAAAGTGCAAAAATATGAAATTTGAAAAATAATAATAAAATAATATTAAAATAATATTAAAAATAAAAAAATTCTAAAAACTTGCAAACTAGTTTATTTTAACCTAAATAATCAGAAAATGAAAGTAAAATTACCAAAATACGCCTAATGGGCCCCCAAATGGGCTAAAAGCAAAAACAGTCAACTTAAATGGGCTTTTGGGCCCAAAAAGTCAAACTAGGCCCAAATGACCTGAAAAAAACCCTATCTGACTCAAAATTTAATTCTAAGCACAAAAGTCTGAAGGCCCAAAAGCTGATTCTGAACTTATCACAGCTTAAATAACAAACAGCTTATTCTTATTGGGCCAATAAGCCCATTAAGCAATAAGCCAATGCCATAAGCTCTGCTTAAACACACAACCTTCTTTTGATATGCCTAAGAAATCTGTAAAAAGAAATTTTGAAAAAGCACACTCAATAAGCTAGAAATAAGCAAAGAACAATTTCACTAAAAGACAAAATAGTCGACTTGGAGTTCTAGACCACCCGAGGACTTGATTCAACTTGCAATAGACTCTAAACAACTTAATTAAGCCAAAAGAATCAAGAAAAGTTCAATAAGCAAAGCCAAATAAGCTGGATAAGCCAATAAGCACTTATGAAAAAGTCAAATGAGTTGTTTTCTAGTCAAAGCTTAAAGTCAACCCTCCAAATGCTCCAGTATGAACAAATGGGTCAAATAATGAGCACCTATTACAAAATTAAAGTTGTTGCATGTTTGAATAAGCTGATATAGCTTATTGATAAGGTGAACACCAAATTACACTAGTAGTGGCTAACAGCAGGGGAAAGGAGTTCCCACTGCTTTGACTTTTTGACCTGTGATTTGTGAGAGATTTACTATGATTTAAGTGGAAACAAGGGCACCCTTGTGATCAGTGAATCTCAAGGAGTCACAATCAAGAAAATAATCACACTTCCAATAAGCCAATAAGCACAGAAAAAGCCAACAATGCCCAGATATTGCACAGAGCTAGCAAATAAGCAGTTATGCACTCTTAAGCAGTTTTAGCATGAATAAGCAAACTAGAATGAAACAAAAGAATACACAAGCTATAATAACTGTTAATAAGCACACACAAACTTATTCCAATCACTGAATCAAAGATTACAATCAAATCAAAGCATATGCAGGTTTCTGATTATGAACTTCAAGAACACAAATGCCTTATCTGATATAGATGACCACAAATCCATTTTTAGCACTCAAATCCTACTTCCCTGGTTGTATTAACTTAGATTTAACACTTGTTAACCCTAGTCTATGATTAGATCTAGGTGTCCTCTAAATTTCAGCCAATTTAACCAAGTAATCAAGATTTTATAGCCTATTTATGGATCTAGGTGTTAATAGCCACAAAACTTGCAGATAACCAACACTTAACAACAGATAAGCATGCACAAACTCAATAGAACCAAGAACAATAACAAAGGAAGGCTTAAACCCCTTTGAATCAGTTAACCCAAACACCCCTTTGGAATCTGATTTTACAATCTTCCAAAGGATTATTGTGATTTAACCTATCAAACAAGATCCAATCCACCCTAACAACTCCTAAACAACCTCAGAAACTTAAATCAAGCCACAAAACACCAATCCACAACAAATCATGCAAAATCACCAAAAATACAATAAAATTCAGAAAAATTGAAAAGGGAGAGAGATGCAAACCTCCAAGACTTACATCCAAGCCTTGGAATGTTTGAGCTGAGGTGCTAGCAAAACAAGCACCAGCTTCCTTGTACCTGCTAAGATCAACAAACCACAATGATGAACAAATAATATGAAACTTCTGATTTTTGAAACACAAGCTTTATTGCTTAAAACCTTGCCTCAAAAACCATCAAACATGAATATGGAACTCGGATCTTAGCTTATCAAATACCAAACTTTTATAAAACACAAAGGGAAATCACAAATTTTCAGAAAATCTAACTTTTATTTAATAAAAAGGAATTACAAAGATTAAAGCTAAAATCTGGAACAAGGGACTCTCACAAGTTGAGGTCTCCTTATATAGGACTAGTAGACGATTCTAGAATGCTAACATACATGAAAACCCTTGCTATGAATTTACTGGAATGCCCTTGAGTGCTTGATGGCGTTTGATGTTTGTGAGCTGTCCAAATGCATCAAAACCGTTCAGTTTAGCTTTGGGGTTAAGCATTGAGTCTTGGCTGTTGATTTGGCCACGTGTCATGCCTTGGAGGTTAAGTTGTAATGTGATAGGTAGACGAGGTTGAGTGTGGGGCCCTTTGGTGAGTGGGGGTTAGGGTTTTGGGTGTGGGATAGGTTTCTGCATGTGTGAATCAAGCGTGGGTAGGGTTAATTTGGATTTACCCTTTGTTTAAGTGGATGGTAAATCTGGGTGGATGAACATGAACAGTGGTAAGTTTTGATCCGAAAAAGGTGGGTTAATGTGTTTGGCGCGGGTTTGTGTTTATTTAAACTTTTGGAAATGGCAATAGCAGCCCTTGTGTTTTGGTGAAATGTGTATATCTTGTTTTTCAGCCAACAAAACTGTTTTCCTTTGTTAATAAACTTTCAAAGTTTATAGTTTTGCCACAAAACTTTTGCAAAAGGTAATCAAGGGTTATTTTTGCCATGTTTGCATATTTGAGGGACTGATTTTGGACATTCTTGATCTTCAAAGGTCTTCATTGTATCTTTGACTTCATGAGGGACCATAATTGACAAATTAGAACGGATGAGGGACTAATCTTGCCAATTCTTCAAAGGTGAAGGACCATTTTGTAATTTTGACAAACTTAAGGGACCAAACTTGTAATTATGAATATACAAGGGTTTTAAGTGTCATTTCTTCATATTTTGAGGATCAATCTTGTATCTTCAAGTCTTCAAGGATTAATCTTGGATAATTCATGAACTAGGGCCCGGTTCTTTGTACGGCTTCGTTTCTCGTGTCTGTTTTTCCTTGTTTCTTGTGATCTTTTGTCTTTTTCATGATATCCATACCTAAGACACACAAGTAAACAAATACAAGCATATATATGGTATTTTATGACATTTTTATGCATTTAAAGCTCGAAAAGAACGATGAGATCATGTACAAATGCCATCTCATCACTCCCCCATACTAAGCCATTGCCGTGCCCTCACGCAATGCTAGAATAAAGTATCTAAGCATCACCAAAATTCAGTTTTATTAACCTTTATTGAAGAGTAAAAGACTTGCAACAATACTACGAAGATGTGTAAAGACATAATGTATGATTTTCATCACTAATGTGACTTTTAGGGTCAATGAATAGAAACAAGTAAATGTCCCATAGAGTAAATTTCGTCATCCTTGATTGTCATACATCCCATGCTAAGTGCAAAAACGAGATCATTGTTGGTATAAGTCACAATGCTAACACTACTCATACGTCCAAATTGTGTAATACTTTTTCTCCCCGCAATCCTAGTTATTATAAAAGGAAATGGGTTACTAGAATTTTTTAACTATTTGTCATGGATCACAAGTGATTCATATTGACTTATTTGAGTATTTATTAGTCCGAAAGTAGAGTAGCACGATTTAATCGATAGTTAGCCGAAGGATAAAATCTTTTAAAACGGCTTCTCGTTTATCTCCTTAAGTTCATATCTTGGCATAACTCGTTTCACGATTTGAGACCTTTCTCGGACCGATATTTGGCATGTACTTCATACTTCAAATCTTGGGAAGACGTTCTTGAAATTATGGTCTTCTCTTCATATTTTGGAATTTCTTCACTTGACGTTTTTGAGAGATTCTTCATACTTGGACCACGACTTCATCATTTTTCTTCAATCTTTATTTTGGACTTTGATATACAACGATCCGCCTCCTTTTCGGACTTGGATATATTTATCCTCATACCTTGTTAGGGTCTTTTTGGATAGACTTTCTACATGATCTTTAGGGGAGTAATTGCTTTTCGTCGTGTCTCGATCCTTCATATTGATTTAGGAATAATGATACTTCACATCATCTTGGATCTTTAGCAAAAATAGAGCTCCTCATGCCTTGTTAGGGCCTTTTTGGATCTTCACCAATCTTCGCGTCCCGCTTCAATAAGTTATGCCTTGGCTATGAACTCTATTCAACCCCGAGCAACTTTTAAACGATCTTGTGCTAGAAGCTAAGTAACCTTTCAAATCGTACGACCTTACTTATTGCAATTATTTTTATTCCTAATGCATTGATCTTATGGGAGAAAAAGCCACAATTAAAGACATATGAGTTTTTGAAAGAACATTTTCATGTTCTACGTTTAGCATGATCACTTGTCTAACTATATCAATTCTCGTTCTTCACTATTTAAAGACCTCTAATTAAAGAGACTCGTGAATACTTAGCCATACAAGTCAAAATTAAGCCAAATTTGGATTAGCTTTCATTAAGACTATATCAAATCAAAGTTTTGGGTTTTCAAGCCACCTATAGGATCTTGCACTTTCTTGAACTTTTTCAAGTTTAGAGAATGCATTTTATACTTCCCTTGATAAGTGACTTTCTAGGATCAATTATAGGAACTTGCGAAAAGTTCTTGTTCTTAACCCGTATGAGCTAAGACTTTCGCGTTTTAAAGTTCCCTAAATAAAAGTCTAGCAAAACTTGAATTGAGCGGGTTAAGGAATGTAAAGGGCTCCAAATGCCCATCAAGTAAAAAATTAGCTCTTATTCTACCCATCGGAAAATATACATTCGTGTCTTAAAAACACTTATTAATACTAAGAAAATTTTTAAAATTTGGCCATTTTTAGCCTTATTAGCAACAAAACAAAACGTTGAAATTTGGAAAACGTGAGGGCGTAGAAAAGCAAGTACCTATTCACCCCCCATACTAAAAGTAAACATTGTCCTTAATGTTTCGAGTCTAAAGGTGGAGCACCCCCATACTAGAGACGAAGAATCGAATGCTTAGGATCTAGCATGGAAAGGGTGATCAACAATATATCTAAAGCCGTTTATGAATTATGCTAAAAGATAATTGTTAGAACAATAAAGGATATGACATGGATTCGTGAAAAACTTCTTTAAGCAAATGATGGAGGCTCACGAAAACGAACACGAGAGTCTTCAATCGTTGTTGATGATGATGATCTAGATAACACAATCACAAACAACCACGAGACAACGAGTTGGAAGGGCACAAATCCCCTTTATTAATTAATAAGCATAAAAAGATAAGCATGGGATCTCCCCCACGAGGCACCTCGTTTTTAATTACCGAGTCATGAGCTCGACCCGATCCCCTCAAAATGTGAACATTTAGGGATAATCATGGTATGGTCAATTTTTAGTGGGGCTTACATGATAAACAAGGCCCAAAAAGCAATCGGTATTAAGGACTAAGTCCTTTAATGATGCAAAATACCGGGATCGAAGATGGCGTCTTCGTTTTCATTGGATAAACAAATCAACGCCACTTCAACACGTGCCATAAACTCAAAGAGTTTGAAGAAAAGAGATGAGAAGTAGAAGGGTGGGACAATTGGTAAGCCAAAATTTGAGCTACTCGAGGTAGACTCGCACCAAGCAAATAGATATAGTTTCCATTTATTGCATCGGTAGAAGACCGAGATTTCCCTTTACATGAAATTCCGAGGTCGAATATCTCGTCCTCGGTGGAAAAGGATGAGGGAACATAAGGGGCTTCCCCCATACTAAAACCACACAAAGCATCGTCAAAAGGAGTAGACGAGCTTGTAGCACTCAAAATACGTGGTGATGACGGAGTTAGGTTTGTAGAAAAATCAATTAAATCACATTTAAAATCTTTTCCTTTTTTACCTTTTAAACTCTCCTTATGAAAACCCTTTTTGATTATGTCGAAAATATTTGGTGTTTCTAAGACGATGTTAGTCACACTAAAAATTCTCACATTTAAAAACCGTTTTGGTTTTGGTGGTGGTAAGTTCTCAAAACGTTTATCGACAAAGAAAACCTCCCCATCGGGGTCAACATATTCGTCATCCGAAATATCTTCCGTAGAAACCGGCGACTTATCAACACTTTTCAAGAATGAATGTTCAAGGTGAGGCGAAGGATTTTTCGATTCAAGTATTGACGGTTTCTTCTTTGTAGGCTTTACACTCATAACCTCCACCGGCGGAGGAAATGGTAAATTGTTTTTGGCGACATTTCCTAAAACTCTTGGTGAAAATTCTTTGCAAACTAGATTGGTTGAATCACCATGGTTTAAATTGCAATAGAATAGACATGAGAAAGATTGGAGTTTTGTGTTGCATTGATGACAAGTTCTTCCTCATTGAAACGAAGGGTGATTTTTCGAGCATGAACATCAATAAGTGCTCTTGATGTATCCAAAAATGAACGACCCAAAATTAGAGGAACTTTTCGATCGATAGGAATGTCTACAACGATAAAGTCAACGGGATAGTAAAACTTTCCGACTTTAACGAAAACGTCCTCGGCTACTCCACATGCTAATATCGTAGAATGATCGGCCATCTCGATAGACATGTTCGAAGGAGTAAGAGCCGGAAGCGAAAGCGATTAGAAAATCTCAAGAGGCATTAAATTAATACTAGCACCAAGATCGGCCAAGGCGTAGCATTCCTCCATATCTTGAATTGCACACGGAATCAAAAATTTACCGGGATCACTGACTTTTTGTGGTATGCGGCTAAGAAAAACCGATGAACAACTAGACGATTGTTGTAACTTCTCTTTGTTGTTTAGCATACTTTTGAAGTTTGCGGAAAATCGAGGCATCATGATAAGAGCGTCGGCAAAACTTATGTTAAAATGTATGTCACGAAACATTTTCATAAAAAGCTCAAGTTGATAATATTATTCCGTTCTTGTGCCTTTTCCTTGTTACGTCTCGAAGGGTAAGGTAAGGGTGGTGTGGGTTGGACATTAGGCAACGGCCTTGGAATCTCGGGTTCCATGATTGGTATTGGTTCAACCGTAGGTGTGGTATGAGCGGTACTTCATGGGCTTGTGATATGCTCCTTTTCGACCATCACCTCGGGCTCTTTCTGGATTTCCTTCTCCGTAGAAGTACTTGGACGAGAGATTGGTTCCTTGAAAGTTTTACCACTACGTGTAGTAATAACCTTCATTTCTCCCCTCAGGTTGTTAATGGTATCACTAGGAAGACCACCCGAGGAAGAGGGTTTACACATGATTGCTTCAAACATTTTTGCTGTTAGGACCATTGTAATAGTTAAATGTAATAGGTTGACTAGGAGGTATGTATTTCCTCCTGGTCCTAGTAGTAGTAGGAGCAAGTCGTGCTCCTGGTCTGACTTAAAGTCAACTTTTATTATTTATTATTATTCTGTTAGGATATGCATGAAGTATGTTAGGAAAAGTTATGCATATCAGTATTACACGTTTTGTTCTAATGATGTATTAGGGTTTCCTTATAGTATAAAAGGAACCTTAGGCAGAAGGGTTATACAGACCTTCACCAAACGTAGTTCTAGTAATTATCAATATTAGAAATCCTTAGAAAGGATCAAGTCTTTATAGTTATTCTGTTTCTCTTTATTATATTTGTATTCTGCATTCATATTGTGTATAGAGTCTCTCTGTGGATTGACTTGTGATTACAGAAGTCATTCACCGTTCCTGACAGGCTGCAAGATCTACATCTAGTAGACCTAACAAGTGGTATCAGAGCCTGGGAGGGTCTCTATACAAGAAGTATTAAGTTTTCTTATTACTGACAATTTTGTTTTATCATGTCTGCCTCAACTTCTACTCAAACAGGAGAAGACAACACTCCTAAAATTGTGCAACCTCAGCAGATCGTTGCTACGGTTTCTAACACGAATGGTAAATTCCCTCTTCTAAAAAAGGATGAATATGATAGCTGGGCAATGAAGATGGAATGGTGGATCACCAATACTGATCAAGATCTTTGGAAGATTATTCTGAATGGGAATAGCAGGAAGCTAACTGGAAGAGACAAGAATGGTAATATTACTCTTCTTGATCCTAAAACTCATGAAGAAATCATAGCTATTCAGAAGGAGGTCAAAGCAAAAACGATTTTGCTCCAATCTCTTCCTGAAGATCACATGGGTGACTTCTACCATTTGGATGATGCTAGAGAGATCTGGAATGGTATAAAAGCAAGGTTTGGTGGGAATGAGGAGTCAAAGAAAATGCGAAGATCCATGCTGAGAGATGAATTCACAGAATTCAAAATCTCAGAAACTAAAGGCTTACATCAAGGGTATGATAGGTTTCAGAAGATATTGAGCCAATTGAATCAACTTCGTTCAAAGCCTGATGATGGTGATATTAATGCAAGGTTTCTTAAAGCCTTACCCTACTCATGGAATCAAGTGGTGATCTCTCTCAAAGCCAAAGGTGGGCTTGACTATCTCAACTTTGATGATCTATTTCATAAGCTCAGAACTTTTGAACCTCATGTGAGAGGATATTCAAGTGACTCTTTTCCCACTCCTGCTAATTCTGCCTTTGTGAGTTCTATGGCATCCAGTCCCATGTCATATGCTGGTAGCCCAAGCAATATTGTGTCCTCTCAACATACTTTTCAGCATACTTCGGCTCCTGATCCTACTGCCAAGTCTGGTAGTATGGTAGAAGCTGTTCTTCATTCTTTTGTGGTTGATGTTAATGCTTAACAACAAATTGCTTTTGATGACTTCAAACAGGTCGATAAACTTGACCTGGATGAAATGGATCTTAAATGGCAGATGGCCATGCTCACTCTTAGGGTTCATAAGTTTGAGAAGAAAGCAGGTCGAAAATTCAATTACAACCCACGGGAGCCAGTAAGATTCGACAGAAGCAAGGTTCGCTGCTACAACTGCCAGCAACAAGGTCACTTTGCAAGGGAATGCCCTAGCAAGAATGACCAGGAGAAGAGCAGATACTCAGCCTTTAAGGTTCAGGAGATAAAAGATGACAAGAAGGCATTGGTATCTGTTGACTCAATGGTCAACTGGAATGATCATCAGGCTTCCACTCTGGAATCAGCTGAATCCTCGACTGACGTGTTTGCAATGATTGCTGGGAATCTCTCTGATGTAGAAGAAGCAGACCAGTTTGCTCTTATGGGCATCTCACCTCAGGTACAACATTGTCCTCTTGGTTGTCATGATAAATACTCAGAATTGTTGTCCCAATTTAATGAAGTAAATGATCAAAATGATAAGTACTTTTTAGAGGTTCAAGCCTATAAGGCTTCTTTAAATACATTGGAACAACAAAAGAGGTGGCTACAAGATACTCAACGTGAGTATGAGGATAAAATCCGGATTCTAAGCATCGATTTAGAAAACACAACTAATATGCTTAAATATACAGAAAAAGTAAGAGATGCCAGTATCAATGAAAAACAGGAGATGCAAGAAAAATTAGATGCTACAATGTTAAGATTTGAAAAATGGCAAAAGGCACCTAAAAATCTTTCAAAATTAATTGATAGTAGCATGTCTGGTAGAACTAAAAGAGGCTTAGGATTTGAAAAATATATTGATTCAGAAAATGTGTTTGATTTATCTTTTTCAAGTGTTTTTGATGCCGACAAAGAGGACGAGGGAAAACCTAGTTACAATAGGTTTAAACCAGCAGCAGAAATGCATGTTGTCCCTCCCCCTCTTACTGGAACTTTTATGCCCACTTCATGGCATAATGACTTGGATGGATCACAGATGCGTGAGTCCCCAAAAAGTTCTACTAATTCTAATGACTTTGTCTCTTGTACTTTCAGTGACAAAGCCTGTGACTCTGCATCTAGTGGTTCAAGTGAAGAGTCAAGACCTACAAGTTCCAAGTTGAATGATCATGCTGTTACTGGTGCTAGGAAGTGTGAAGAAAGAGTTGCTGTTAAGTCAAGTGTGTCTGATCCTAGTTTATTGAGTCCTAGGAAGAATGTTTCTCCTAGAATCGTGTGTAATAATGTTGGCAGTATGAAACAATATCATTCTAATAAAAGGTCTTTTAAAACATGTTTTGTTTGTGGAAGTGCATTTCATTTAATTAAAGATTGTGATTTTTATGACACACATGCTTCTGTTAATCATGCTTTTCCTGCTCCTGGTCCACCAGGAGCTGCCTCATATACCTCTAGAAGACTCAATCCTAGTGCTCATTCGTTTTCTTCTTCTAGAAGGTCCTCTCCTTTAGTTTCTGATCACTGGAGAAACATTGGATTACAAACCACTAGTAATTATTTTCAAAATTTTAATCCAGTTTATCCACATAATTTGGACCACACGTATTTTGGTTTGGGAAGTTTGGGAACTGCTGTTAAGACCTCAGCAGGTTGTTCTTGGTCAAATAATAATACCCATATGATGCATTGGCAACCAAGGAACAACAGTGGATCTCATCAATCTTCTTGGCACTCTACTAAAGATCCACAAGGCAGGCTCAAACCTGAAAAGGTTTGGGTCCCCTTAAGACACTAACTTTTGCATTTTTATTATCTTGTTGTTGTAGGTTACTCCATACCGAGATCCTAGTCTAGGCATTGTTGATAGTGGTTGCTCCAGGAGCATGACAGGAAATAAAAGTCTTCTCTCTAACTTTGTACCATTTCATGAAGGCAAGGTCTATTTTGGTGGAGGTGAAGGCAGGATCACTGGCAAAGGAACTATTAAGACGCCAAATCTAAATTTTGAGCAGGTCTACTATGTGGAAGCACTTCAGCATTTCAACTTGATATCTGTCTCTCAGATTTGTGACAAGAAGCAGTTTGTTCTCTTCACCGATACTAATGCACTTGTGCTCTCCAAAGACTTTCAGCTTCTGGATGACTCACAAGTTCTGCTCAGAATCCCTAGAAGACACAATCTCTATAGCATCAAGTCGAATGAAGTCAACCCTACTGGTCAACTAGCGTGTCTGGTTGCTAAAGCCTCAGAAGACGAAGCTACTTAATGGCATAGAAGGATGGGGCATGTGAACTTCAAGACCATTCACAAACTTGCGAATCTGAATTTGGTCTCTGGTTTACCTCCCAAGACGTTTAGAAATGATATAAATTGTATTGCTTGCAGCAAAGGCAAACAGCACAAAGCATCCTTCAAGGCCATTACTGCTCTTAGTCTTATTATTGAACCATTGCAGCTACTACACATGGATTTATTTGGTCCTACTTCCATTAGAAGCATTGACCACAAGCAATTCTGTCTGGTGGTAACTGATGGATATAGCAGGTTTTCGTGGGTGTTCTTCATGGCTGCCAAGAGTGAGACCTACTCAATTCTTAGAGATTTTCTTACCCTTATTGAGAACCAGTTGACCAAGAAGGTTAAAGGTATTCGTTGCGACAATGGAACCGAGTTCAAAAATAAAGACCTCATAGCACTTTGTAATGATAAGGGCATCAAAAGAGATTATAGTGCAGCAAGGACTCCTCAACAGAATGGTGTGGCAGAAAGAAAGAACAAGACACTAATAGAAGCAACAAGAACTATGCTTGCCGATTCCAAGCTTCCAACCATGTTCTGGACAGAAGCTGTTAATACTGCAAGTTATGTTTTGAATAGGGTTTCTATTACCAATCCTCACAAGAAGACTCCTTATGAGCTGCTCACGGGAAAAGTTCCTAATATTGCTCATTTGAAGCCTTTTGGGTGTCCAGTCACCATTATGAATACTAGTGACTATTTGGGGAAGTTTGATGGCAAGGCAGATGAAGGATACATTGTGGGATATTCAGCTCACTCTCGGGCCTATCGTGTCTACAATCTCCAAGCTAAGCGGATCACTGAAACTATAAATCTCAGGTATTTTGAAGAGAAGTCAAACCTCCAAGGCAAGGGTCCTGAATGGTATTTTGATCTTGATTATCTTAGTGATTCGTTAGGATATTTTCGTTTCAAAACTAACCATGATGCAGGACCACAAGTGTTTGCAACTTCTAGTACTGGTGTTCCTTCTAATCTTTCTGATTCAGATGATGAGGATGACATTTTTGTGGTTCCATCCTACTCCACCACAGTCTCTCCTACTCCTCCTAATGATGCAACTCCATTGGATGTACCGGATTCCCAAGTAGCTCTTGACACTATACTCAAACAACAACAAGAAGCTACTACAGCAGCTGCTCAAGGTGGTTTTGAGTTTCCCTTGGATAAGCCAACTGACAAATCTGCTCCTGGTACCCCAGCTTCTGCTCCTAGTGCTAGCTTATCACCTATTGGTACTCCAGCTAGTGAGTCTGCTTCCAATACTCGTTTCTCTAGTCCTTCTGATTTGGGGAACCATCAAAAGAAGTCTTCTACCAAGTTGGATGACATTCATAAACAACCAGTCAATGGTATTTTCAACACTGCTTCATATGATACTGACTTTGTTGGTGATCTCAATAACTTGGCACCAGAAGTGGAGGTCTCTTCCAATCTAGTCTTGCAATCACACAAAGATCATCCTACCACTCAAATCATTGGAGATCCTGGTTCTACTATCAAGACACGCAGAATGCAGCAAAAGGCCTCGTTTGATCATCATGCTCTTGTGAGCTATAATGAAGATCAAAAGCGTAATAATCATACGGCCTTTCAACACTGTTTGTTTGCTTGTTTTCTTTCACAGGTGGAACCTCGGTCAGTTTCTCATGCACTTGAGGATCAAAGTTGGGTGGAGGCTATGCGGGAGGAAATGCAGCAATTCTTGTTTCAGAATGTTTGGGTTCTAGTTGACTTACCAGATGGAAAGACAGCAATCAATACCAAATGGATTCTCAAGAACAAGAAGGATGCACGGGGTATTGTCGTAAGGAATAAAGCAAGGCTTGTCGCACAAGGCCACACTCAAATTGAGGGCATTGACTACACTGAAGTTTTTGCTCCGATTGCAAGGATTGAGGCCATTCGTCTGTTTTTTGGCTTTTGCTTCGTATGTGGGCTTTACGGTATTCCAGATGGATGTCAAGAGTGCATTTCTCTATGGCAAAATTGATGAGGAGGTGTATGTCACTCAACCTAAAGGCTTTGTAGATCCACTTCATCCCAAGAAAGTTTACAAGGTGGACAAGGCTCTTTATGGATTACATCAGGCTCCTAGAGCTTGGTATGAGCGTCTTTCCACTTTCTTGTTAAAGAATGGCTATAGAAGGGGTACTATTGACAAAACACTATTTCTTAGGAGGAATACCAAGGACATTATCCTTGTTCAGGTTTATGTGGACGACATTATCTTTGGTTCTACTCAGAAGGAATGGTGTGATGAGTTTGAACACTTGATGAAAGGCGAATTTCAGATGAGTGCGATCGGAGAGCTTTCTTTCTTCCTTGGTCTTCAAGTCAAGCAACAATCAGATGGGATTTTCATCAGTCAAGATAAATATGTTCATGAGATCCTTCAGAAGTTTGACATGGATCCTCTTAGACTAGCAGCAACTCCTTATGAAGTTGCTAAAGTCAAACTTAAGAATGAGCCAGACCCCCCAGTCAATGTTCACATGTACAGGTCTATGATTGGCTCCCTCATGTATTTGACTACATCACGTCCGGATATCATGTTTGTAGTGAGTGCTTGTTCTAGACACCAGGTGACTCCAACGGTTTCGAACTTAAATGCAGTGAAGAAGATTTTCAAGTATATCAAGGCTCAACCTAAACTGGGCTTATGGTATCCTAGAGAATCACCTTTTGTTCTAGAAGCATATAGTGATAGTGACTATGCAGGTGCTAATAATGACAGGAAGTCTACTACTGGTGGTTGTCAATTTTTGGGTCGTCGACTTATTTCATGGCAATGCAAGAAACAGACAATAGTAGCTACTTCTTCAACAGAAGCTGAATACGTTGCTGCTGCTAGTTGTTGTGGCCAGGTTTTGTGGATCCAAAATCAGATGTTGGATTATGGTTTCAATTTTATGAACACCAAAATTTTTATTGACAATCAAAGTACTATCTGCATTGTGAAGAATCCTGTGTTTCATCAACGAACGAAGCATATTGAAATTCGGCATCATTTTATACGAGATGCCAATGAGAAGAAGCTGATACAGGTTCTTAAAGTTCATACGGATGATAATGTTGCTGATTTGTTGACAAAAGCCTTTGATGGTCCTCGGTTCAACCACTTGGTGGTTCACATTGGGATGGTCAATCCTTGAGGTCTAGGAATGAGGGGAGGCTAAGCCCAAGGGGAGGCTTAGTGTACATAATTTGTACATATTCTTAGGACAGACTAGCGTATTGATAGATTTTAGCAACTTATTACATTGGTTCTGGTGGTGTGTGTTACTCCTGGTGGAGGATTTTGCTCACTTCTGGTGGTTATGCTCTTACATGACTGGCTTCTGGTCCTCATTGGTCAGCTTCTAGTCATAATTGGTTGGCTTCTGGTGGTTCAAAATTCTTCTTTGTCAAGTGGTGATTGGCTTTTGGTACTGGTCTGGGACACTGTTCATTCTTATTGTCCTTTGTTGACCATATTTTGCTTCTGGTCTGACCATTGTGTGCTTTGACTTTTGGTCAACGCTCCCAATTCTGGTATTTACATTTTTAATTAACTATGGTAAATTGGGAGTTGGAAATTATGTTAAAAGGGGCAAGTGGTTATTATGTAATAGCTGTCAAATTTGAAAGGGCAACCCCCCATTAATAGGGGTCAATGAACAGTTACTACTTTCCTTATTTATGGTCAAATTAACCCCTTGACTCAATCATTTCATTCATCACACACACAAAACCGATCCTACTCTCTCAACCCTAACCAAAATTATCTTCCATTCAATTAATCAAGATCCATGGCTGCCCTAGTTTACCAACCTGCTCACAACAAAGTTGCCTATCTAGGTGATGGTCCACATCGTGAACATTTTGATGACATTCTGGAATTCATTGAAGCTTCCAACCTAAGGTATGCGTTTACTGTATGTCCCACTATTTATGATAGTGTTATTCGTTAATTTTGGGCATCTGCTCGTCTTGTGGTTGTGGTTGGTCGTCCACGTGAACTCCATGCTACCATAGATGGACGTTCATATGTAGTGTCTGAGGCTTCTATTTGATCCTCCCTTCATCTTCAAGATGAGGGTGGTGTTGAGTCCATCCCCAATTCGGAGGTTTTGGAGGAGATGGCTGCTATAGGGTACAATCATGGGGGGAAGTTTAACTTCCAGAAGAATAGGTTTTCCCCCCAATGGAAGCTTCTGGTGCATTTTCTGATTCATTGTTTGAGTCCCAAGTCTGGGAGTTGGGATGCTTTCCCTACTCCTTTGGCTACTGGTCTTATTTGCTTAGCCCAGGGTAGAGTTTTTAATTTCTCTCTTTATCTGTTTGAGGGGATGGTTAGTAATCTATCTAATGCTGGTTCTAGAAAGAAGTTTCTTATGTATCCTAGGTTTTTACAACAAATACTGGTTTGCATTCCTCGTGATAGGACTGAACATGTGCCGTCTAAGCTTACTGCAAAAGTGTATTATAATATGGTCCATGGGTTTACCGGGAGGTGGAGACCCCTTACTGAGGCCATGTTGGGGCTGGCTCAGGGTCCTATGGGTGAGGAGGAGGAGGCTCCTGAGTTTGTTGTGATTGATGATGACCCTATGGAGGAGGAGGCTCCTACTGGTGGTGCTTCTCATGTGGTTGAGGAGGAGCTGGTTGAGGAGGTGGTGGTTGAAAAACCATCCCCTTCCAAGGCTGGTCCTTCTTCAGTACCACAAAAGTCTCCATTTGTGGAAACTCCACCTCCTAGTCCTGCTCCACACTCTTTTGATAAGCCTTTTGGTGCTAGTACTCCTACTGTTGACCCATCTGTTGCTTCGGGTTCCAATGACGCCTTCCCTGACCCAAGTCCTCTTGGTGGGCAGGCGGAGGAGCCTATTACACTTATGTCGTTACTTGATCTTATGCGCAGGTATCATGAGCGGATTATTTCATTGGAAGCTGATTTGAATCAACACCGGAAACTTACTAGGGAGTTTGTTCTTCCTCTGGCTGATCGCATCAAAGCTTTGGAGACTCAACAAAGATGCCGAAAGAAGCATGGGATCCACTCTGATTCTGATGAGGAGGGTACGGAGCGTGTTGAGGATGGTTTGACATTGTTGGCAAAGGCTGCCTTTGTTGATAAATTGTATGATGATTTGCCGGTTCCTCCGACATCCTCCAGTGTTCCTTCTCCGGCTGGCGTTTCTACTTCTATGGCTGGTGCTTCTGGTCCTGCTGCTGGTTCCAATGCTGGTCCATCCCATGATCCAAAGGGGAAGGCCCCAATGACTGATGCTCCCTCACCACCTCGCAAGCGAACACGCAGACAGCTTGAGGAGGATAGGCTAGGTGAGGAGGCTGCTCAACGGATGCAAGCCGAGATTGATGAAGCTGATCGGGCTGCGAAGGAAGCGCTTCATCAGCAGAGACGTGAACAAGTTCAGCATGATGCAATGCATTGGAGTGATAGTGATTGGATGCAGGTATTGACTATTCTTACCCGAGACTATGCACAGTTCACTGATCTTTTGGGTGACGATGTGGATGAGCATAACTGTATTACAAGAGCCATGGTGATGATGCGCAAGCAACAGTTGGCTCTTGCTGCACAGCTTCGTGAGAAGAGAAGGAACAGACCTTTATCAAGAACTGAGGAGCGCAAGCAGATGCAGCGATATGTGAAGTATCAGTCCGCTGCTCATTTTAATGCTCCTTGGAAGTGGGACAGAGTTCGGGCTTTAACTTTTGATGAGCTCAAGGCACTTTATGAACGTATGGTTAAGCGTCAGAGTCAACCAATTCTGGAACGATTTATCTTCCGTCCTCGTGTGGTGACCTCTTCTTCGCCTGCTGTTACTACTGGTCCTTCATCTGATCCTACTTTTGGTTCTGCTGCTAGTCCATCAGTTTTTGTTGCTACTTCAGTTGGTACCACTACTTCTCCTTTGGTTGCTCCTTTGGGTTCTTCTTCCGGTCCTGCTACCACCGTCACACATGCTACCACCACCACCTTTGCTACCACAACAACTACCACTGCTACACCTGATATGCCATCTTCATCACCACCGGTTCCTAGAACTCAACCTATTCCTACTTCTAGTGCAGCTCCTGTTGATCCCTTGGGTGGGCAAACTAATGAGTCTACTTCTCCTGCTCCCACTGTTGATGCTGAGGTACAGGTAAAGGTTGAACCCACACCAAGTGATTCCACACCTCGACGTTCGCTTCACCAGAAATTAGCTCGACGTATTCGACGTGGCAAGACGGTCCCTTATGAGAAGCGTGATCCTGAAAATTTGATTGATGCCGCTTTTGACAGTGATTCTGATTTGCCTTTGGGAAATGGAAATATTACTGGTTGGACTGTTGAGCGTTCCACAACTCTTCCTGGTATGGTAACCCATAGAATTACTCTGAGTGATGGGTCGGTGCGGTTAGCTTCGGGTTTGCAGGGTGTTTTGTCTTGGGCTGATCGTATGGATCTTATGGCTTTATATGGCTTTGTGGATTCTGGAATGCCTTTTAATCCCATGGCTGTGTCTTCCTGGCCTGGTCTGCGCATTTGGGCTGATCTTAAGATGATGCTTGATGCACCTCCTCATGCTCCTGTTGCTGGTATATGGAAGGATCAGATGCAATGGGTTATTCAGCGGTGGAAGCTGTATGCGGGATGTGGTGTGCATATGTTGAAGTTGGAATCTGGTCATATGGTTTTCATGCTCACAGATGTGGAGTATCCTTTGACGATTTCTTCGATGGAGGCTATGTTGGCTAGTCACTTGCAAATTTCCAATGCTCCATCAGGAAATGAGTCTTCTATGGCAACTGCGTTGGTGGAAGGAATTCAGGCTCGTTTGATAGCAGATAAGAAGGCTGCTTCTGGTCTGTGATTTGGTTGGGTTGTAAGTGTTTCTGTTTTGTATTTTTTGTTCATTTGTTCTTATTATCATTCTTTTCACCAATATGTAAAGTGATTGGTGAATTTCATTCTTTCTAGTTAAAAAAAAAGATTAAAAATGAAAAGAAAAAAAAAACTTTTTATATAATATTTGCTTATACTTTAAACACATCTTGGATTTTATACTTGTGAATATGATACCATGTGATGCGTCACATTATGGGTTCTGGTTACTAAATTGTGTTTGTGCTGGTTACTGGTTTCACTTGGTGTTGGACTTGGTCCACACAACAAATGGTTCTCAACTCACCATGTCTAATCGACAAGAAAGAGTTGATTCACCTTGAGGGTACGGCTCCTGGTGCGATTCTCAAATCCGTTGATGGTTGCCAGGTTACCCATAACTGGATGGTTTTCACTTGCCATGGTCCTAGACTGAAAAGTGGCTAATCCAAGGGGGTACGGCTCTTGGTAAAGATTTTATCAAATCCGTTGATAGCTGTAATAGCTTGCTTAAAGCTATAGGGTTTTCAACTCACCAATGCTTCGTTGTTGAGAGTTAGCGAGTCCAGAAGGGTACGGCTTCTGGTAAAGACATATCAAATCCGTTGACGGCTATGATGGTTTGCCTAAAATCATCAGGGTACTCCAACTCACCGATGATTCACGTTCCAAGAGTTGGACTGGGTTCTAATCTCCCAGGGTGATGCTTATTCCACCAAAAAGACTGGCTAGCCCAAGAGCGAGCAGCTACTTGGTAAAGGCTCATCAAATCTGCTCATGTTGCTGGAAAGATTCAACACGATGCTGATTTGTTTTCAAGCTTTGAAGAAGCCTCTAGTGTTTCATGTTGCGGCTGTTTTTCTGATTCTTATCTTGCTGATGCTGCTATTAGTTTTGCTGATTCAATCCTCGAGCTTTATTTGCACGTTTTCTAGGAAACTTGAACTCAACAGGTCAAATTCAAGTTTAGGGGAGGATTGTTAGGACCATTGTAATAGTTAAATGTAATAGGTTGACTAGGAGGTATGTAGTTCCTCCTGGTCCTAGTAGTAGTAGGAGCAAGTCGTGCTCCTGGTCTGACTTAAAGTCAACTTTTATTATTTATTATTATTCTGTTAGGATATGCATGAAGTATGTTAGGAAAAGATATGCATATCAGTATTACACGTTTTGTTCTAATGATGTATTAGGGTTTCCTTATAGTATAAAAGGAACCTTAGGCAGAAGGGTTATACAGACCTTCACCAAACGTAGTTCTAGTAATTATCAATATTAGAAATCCTTAGAAAGGATCAAGTCTTTATAGTTATTCTGTTTCTCTTTATTATATTTGTATTCTGCATTCATATTGTGTATAGAGTCTCTCTGTGGATTGACTTGTGATTACAGAAGTCATTCACCGTTCCTGACAGGCTGCAAGATCTACATCTAGTAGACCCAACATTTGCCATTCGGTCTTCAAATTTTGATTGTCTTAAATCCGCTTTTAACAATTCTTGCTTAATCTCATGTTGTCCTTGTTCCATCTTTTGTTGATTTTGTTGAAGACGTTGAACATTTTCTTCTATTTTATTAGCATGAGTTTTAAGTTCATTAGTAAGTTCGTTTTTAAGCTCGTTTTTCAACTCGGATCTTAAGCTAATCATCTCACGTTGCATGTTATCAAATTTAGCATCATTTGCTTTCGCATAATCCAAAAATTCTCCTTGAAGATTTTTAGTGTGAGCATTTTGAAAACCTTGTGTAGTGTTTTGAAAATCACGGTTTTGGTTTTGATTAGTAACTTGTCCATTCCCACTTTGATAATTCCCTTTGTTGTAGTTACGTGAATTGCCTTGATAATTACCACCTTGATTGTTGTTTCGATAGTTATTAGCATTTTGATTTGGTGGAGCTTGATTTGGGCGGGAACCTTGGCCGTTTTGGTTGTAAGTTCCCGTTGCTACGTAAGCACTCAAAGTGTTACCACCGGCGGTAATGCACTCAGAAAGATCATGAGCTCCACCACAAGACAAACAGCTCTTATCAACCGCTTTAACTGATGCGGAGTTCAAAGCATCTTGTGCTTTCCAATGAGTCATAAGATTAGCAAATCTATCGAAAAACCGATTTTCCTCATTAGCTTCATCATGTATGGCATTAATGCTACGAGACGATGACGATGACGAACCCATATTGGCAACACTCGGTGTGTTACGAGGGTTGTAAACCTTAGATCTATTCTCGATAATCTTTAAAGCTTCATCGGTCGTTTTGCACAAAAAATTACCACCCGCGGCGGTATTCAAATAATCTCGTTCATGATCATTAAGCCCATTATAAAAAGTATCAACTTGATGCAATTCCGAAAAATCATGGTGTGGACATTCATGTAACATTTCCTTAAATCGTTCCCATGCCATTGAAAAACTCTCATTATTTCGTTGTACAAATTTTGAAATCTCATTTTTCAAATGTGTTGTTTTAGATGGTGGAAAAAATTTGTTCACAAACTTAGAAACGAGATCACCCCATGTCAAAATCGAATTTGGCGGTTCTTTCTCGAGCCAAATTTTAGCGGGTCCATCTAACGAGTATGGAAACAACATCATCTTAATGGCGTCATGTGGAACATCCTTAAACTTGCTAGTTGCGGTGAGACGATTAAAATTCCTTATGTGGTAATGCGGGTTGTCTTTCTCATGACCTCTAAACTTATTAGCTTGCAACATAGAGATTAAACCCGTCTTAATCTCGAAATTATCCGCAAGGATGGCGGTAATCACAATGGCCTCTCCAAAACCCTCGGTGGGTGCTTGAAGCAACTCCATCATAGTACGATTAGCCATGACGACTTCTTGTTCTACAATAGGTTCAACAATTGGAGTTTGTTCCTCAATCAACGTCTCTTGATTTCTTTGTTTTTGAAGACGTTTACGAGCTCGTTTTGCTTGACTACGAGTTAGCATAAACTTCACGTAGAATGGGAGGTGAGCAAAGAAGATTCTTTTTGGGTGTTTTGTGAATTTTCAATCTTTTTGTGTTTTTGATTGTTTTTAATTTTTTTTGGATTTTGGTGTATCTTCGTAGACAACAATCTACCAAATCTCTCCTCGAATCAAACTCTTGATTAAAGAAGCCTCAAAAGAATGAAAACGATCACGTAGAGTGAACGCCTTCGAATGACTTTAGAACTTTGGTGAAAACCAAATTGTTCAAAGGGTTTAATCACAAAGAAACCAAGCAAATATATATGATACGTAATAATACATTGGGCGGCAAAACCCTCGGTTAGCCTTCAATCTCAAAATACTCACAAGAAAGCAGGGAAACGAGGCGGCGCGAAGCACTTAAGAGCCTTTTTCCTTAGGGTATATTTCATAATACCCGCCTTATACCCACCTTATAGTTTGTATATTTCAAAATCGAGCTTCACGAAAGTATTTATCTATTTTTGTCTTTTTCTTTTGTTTGAGATTCGAATACAATAATTAGGAGATCAAATCCCAATTAAGGTTATGTTTTCACACTTTTGGAGATATTTTGTATTGATTGTGATACTTAATACAATATAGTAATAATAATTTCACAAGAAAAACCAAAAAACCGATAATACGTATTAGTAGATTTCTACTAATACAAATACTATTTATGGTTAATATTAAAAACAACAAGACAAATTAATCACGACACACCTCCCCGGCAGCGGCGCCAAAAATGATTGTGGTAAAATACGACCTTTTAGGAAAAAGGCGTAAAAGCGGTAAGTATTAAGTGATGATTTAGGAAAATCAAACACTAATGACCCTTATGGTGTGAAAGTTCGTTTCCCAAGGAGGTATATGTGTGTGAATAATTCGTAATTGATTTGAGATTAACATTGGTTAGAAGGGGATGAGAAAATAGAATGACGAAGACGTGAAATTAATTACTACGACGACTAAACGTAAAACCGTAAAAATAGCTAAAATAAAAATTAATTTTAAAAATTCCCAAAAAATTATCAAAAATCAAATAAAATAAACTAAGAGTTCACCAATGATCAAAACTTTTGCAAACCTTTTAATTAATTAAATATTAGTTTTTAATGCTAATTAAAGCCCTAAAAATCAAATTAATTATCAAAAAGCCCACAAAAAGATTTTTCACTTGGTAAACCTCTAAAATGACCTAAAAAGATTAAAAACTATTTTTATAAATTTTTAAACTACGAAAAACTATTTAAAATGATTTAAAAACTATTAAAACTTAAAACAATTATAAAAATTAATCTAATGATGATAAAAATAATCTAAGAGTTGTAAAAATCCTATTTTAATGTATTAAAGCTAAGAAAAATATAAAGGGTGCAAAAATGTGAAATTTGAAAAATAATAATAAAATAATATTTTAATAATATTAAAAATAAAAAATTCTAAAAACTTGCAAACTAGTTTGTTTTAACCTAAATAATCGGAAAATGAAAGTGAAATTACCAAAATACCCCTAATGGGCCCCCAAATGGGCTAAAAGCAAAAACAGTCCACTTAAATGGGCTTTTGGGCCCAAAAAGTTAAACTAGGCCCAAATGACCTGAAAAAGCCCTATCTGACTCAAAATTTAATTCTAAGCACAAAATCTGAAGGCCTAAAAGCTGATTCTGAGCTTATCACAGCTTAAATAACAAACAGCTTATTCTTATTGGGCCAATAAGCCCATTAAGCAATAAGCCAATGCCATAAGTTCTGCTTAAACACACAACCTTCTTTTGAGATGCCTAAGAGATCTGTAAAAAGAAATTTTGAAAAATCACACTCAATAAGCCAGAAATAAGCAAAGAACAATTTCACTAAAAGACAAAATAGTCGATTTGGAGTTCTATACCACCTCGGGACTTGATTCAACTTGCAATAGACTCTAAACAACTTAATTAAGCCAAAACAATCAAGAAAAGTTCAATAAGCAAATCCAAATAAGCCGGATAAGCCAATAAGCACTTATGAAAAAGTCAAATGAGTTGGTTTTCTAGTCAAAGCTTAAAGTCAACCCTCCAAATGCTCCAGTATGAACAAATGGGTCAAATAATGAGCACCTATTACAAATATAAAGTTGTTGCACGTTTGAATAAGCTGATATAGCTTATTGATAAGCTGAACACCAAATTACACTAGCAGTGGCGGGGGAAAGGAGTTCCCACTGCTTTGACTTTTTGACCTGTGATTTGTGAGAGATTTACTATGATTCAAGTGGAAATAAGGGCACCCTTGTGATCAGTGAATCACAAGGAGTCACGATCAAGCAAATAATCACACTTCCAATAAGCCAATAAGCACAGAAAAAGCCAACAATGCCCAGATATTGCACAGACCTAGCAAATAAGCAGTTATGCACTCTTAAGCAGTTTTAGCATGAATAAGCAAACCAGAATGAAACAAAAGCATACACAAGCTATAATAACTGTTAATAAGCACACACAAACTTATTCCAATCACTGAATCAAATATTACAATCAAATCAAAGCATATGCAGGTTTCTGATTATGAACTTCAAGAACACAAATGCCTTATCTGATATAGATGACCACAAATCCAATTTTAGCACTAAAATCCTACTTCCCTGGTTGTATTAACTTAGATTTAACACTCGTTAACCCTAGTCTATGATTAGATCTAGGTGTCCTCTAAATTTCAGCCAATTTAACCAAGTAATCAAGATTTTATAGCCTATTTATGGATCTAGGTGTTAATAGCCACAAAACTTGCAGATAACCAACACTTAACAACAGATAAGCATGCACAAACTCAATAGAACCAAGAACAATAACAAAGGAAGGCTTAAACCCCTTTGAATCAGTTAACCCAAACACCCCTTTGGAATCTGATTTTGCAATCTTCCAAAGGATTATTGTGATTTAACCTATCAAACAAGATCCAATCCACCCTAACAACTCCTAAACAACCTCAGAAACTTAAATCAAGCCACAAAACACCAATCCACAACAAATCATGCAAAATCACCAAAAATACAATAAAATTCAGAAAAATTGAAAAGGGAGAGAGATGCAAACCTCCAAGACTTACATCCAAGCCTTGGAATGTTTGAGCTGAGGTGCTAGCAAAACAAGCACCAGCTTCCTTGTACCTGCTAAGATCAACAAACCACAATGATGAACAAATAATATGAAACTTCTGATTTTTGAAACACAAGCTTTATTGCTTAAAACCTTGCCTCAAAAACCATCAAACATGAATATGGAACTCAGATCTTAGCTTATCAAATACCAAACTTTTATAAAACACAAAGGGAAATCACAAATTTTCAGAAAATCCAACTTTTATTTAATAAAAAGGAATTACAAAGATTAAAGCTAAAATCTGGAACAAGGGACTCTCACAAGTTGAGGTCTCCTTATATAGGACTAGTAGACGATTCTAGAATGCTAACATACATGAAAACCCTAGCTATGAATTTCCAGGAATGCCCTTGAGTGCTTGATGACGTTTGATGTTTGTGAGCTGTCCAAATGCATCAAAACCGTTCATTTTAGCTTTGGGGTTAAGCATTGAGTCTTAGCTGTTGATTTGCCCACGTGTCATGCCTTGGAGGTTAAGTTGTGATGTGATAGGTGGACGAGGTTGAGTGTGGGGCCCTTTGGTGAGTGGGGGTGTGAGGGTTTTGGGTGTGGGATAGGTTTCTGCATGTGTGAATCAAGCGTGGGTAGGGTTAATTTGGATTTACCCTTTGTTTAAGTGGATGGTAAATCTGGGTGGATGAACATGAACAGTGGTAAGTTTTGATCCGAAAAAGGTGGGTTAATGTGTTTGGCGCGTGTTTGTGTTTATTTAAACTTTTGGAAATGGCAATAGCAGCCCTTGTGTTTTGGTGAAATGTGTATATCTTGTTTTTCATCCAACAAAACCGTTTTCCTTTGTTAATAAACTTTCAAAGTTTATAGTTTTGCCACAAAACTTTTGCAAAAGGTAATCAAGGGTTATTTTTGCCATGTTTGCATATTTGAGGGACTGATTTTGGACATTCTTGGTCTTCAAAGGTCTTCATTGTATCTTTGACTTCATGAGGGACCATAATTGACAAATTAGAATTGATGAGGGACTAATCTTGCCAATTCTTCAAAGTTGACGGACCATTTTGTAATTTTGACAAACTTAAGGGACCAAACTTGTAGTTATGAATATACAAGGGTTTTAAGTGTCATTTCTTCATATTTTGAGGATCAATCTTGTATCTTCAAGTCTTCAAGGATTAATCTTGGATAATTCATGAACTAGGGCCTGGTTCTTTGTACGGCTTCGTTTCTCATGTCCGTTTTTCCTTGTTTATTGTGATCTTTTGTCTTTTTCATGATATCCATACCTAAGACACACAAGTAAACAAATACAAGCATATATATGGTATTTTATGACATTTTTATGCATTTAAAGCCCGAAAAGAATGATGAGATCATGTACAAATGCCATCTCATCAATATGTCACCCTTGTAAAAACTATACCATTGCATAACACTAAACCAAATCCTTTAATAGTAGCTGATGAGTTATCACCAAACACAACTTTAGGACCTTATTCCTCCTTATACTTGTGCAGATGACTTTTGGTGCCAGTCATATGTCTTGAGCAGCCACTATCCATGTACCAAATAGGCTTCCTGAGATCACACTGCACAAGTTAAGGAAATGGTCAGTTTTGTTTTGAAACCCACCATTGATGGGTGGGTGTTTTAGATCTAGAAGGTGTTCTAAATCTGAATGATCTTTTAGATGAGGATGAATAAGATTGCTCAGAAGAAGAAGAAGAGGATTGAACAACATTTGCTTTCTTAGCCTGAAGGGCTTCACCTTTTCTGAACCACTCTATATGATTGTAATCAGATGTAGTGTGGAAATTACTTCCACATGTTTCACAACATTTGGCAATAGAGTTTGGGTTCCTAGGCTTGGTACCCCTTCTGAGAGAGATAACTCGATTATGTCCATAAGTGTCATGGTCATAACTTCCACAAATATCACAAACATGATAGTAGTGACAGTCATTTGAGTGATGATTGCCCATACCACAATGAATGCATAGTGGGAAAGGCATATTTCGCCTAGAATGAGATGCTTTAGTGTTGTGAGGATCAACACTAGTTAGCAAGCATATATTGAGTATGTTCACAAGTGCGATGGCCAGTTCTCTCACATTTAGTACAATAAATCACTTTTAGGAAAGTTTCAATGTGATGGTTATTTAGACCACATAGATCACAAGCCCTTTTAAATTGTGTCTTATACTTATAATGTGGAGAGTTTGAAGGTTCATCTCTGAATCGAGTTGGTGTTTGCTGCTGCCTGAGTTGCAATTTGAGATCATTAATCTCTTGCATGACAAGAGACATTCTCTCATCTTCCTCAGATCTAGCATTCTTCAGTTTATTTGTTGAAACTAAAGAGGTAGTTCCCATATGCGAACCTTCAGTCGGAGCTGAAGAGTTATTTAAAGTGTCAATTTTTGACATGTTTGGGAGACCTACCCTTGTGTGTTGTGTGAGACTTGATGATTAACTGGATTGATTTTGGTCTAGTAGAGGGTTCAGCACCAGCCAGCTTCTCCAAAGGAGGAAGTGGGGTACTTACTTCATTCTCTAAATCATCATCTGAGTCATCTTCAGTAACTAAAGATTCAACAGGTGTTGAACTGTCAGCATTTGCTTGCAACTCAGGAAGAAGGATACGTCCAATGTCATGATTTGGTAAATTCTCTTCACCTGACCTTACAACGTCAGGGATCGAGCTACCATCCTCATTTGAGGCTTTGCCAAACACAATATCAATGGAGTTGGTGCTGGAGGATCCTTCAGCACCTAGCATTTTCTTTTTTTGAGCAGGAATTTGTTCATTGATGCATTGATTTACCCTATCAGAGTTTATAAGCCAAGATTTAACAATATCTTTTTCTTCTTTTAGTTCAACTCTTAGGGAGTTATTTTCATCAAAAATCTCTTTGTTTAATTGTTGAAAAGTAAGAACATCAAGTTTAGCTTCTTTTAGCTCTATTAGCTTACTTTCAAAATCATCAAGTTTTAGAACAAGTTTATGATACTTTTCAAGCAAGTTGTTTCTTTGTTCTTCAACAAATTTTAGATCAATACACAGGTAATCAATGACAAATTTAATGTCATCCTTATCTTCTAATTCAAGAAGAGCTTGTACCTTTTTGATTATGATATTGACCCATTCACCATTTCTGGCACTTTCTCTGGCAACAACATTGGAGATTCAACCTTCATCATCAACAAGTGCCATTAGCACTTTCACATTTAGCAACTCATCATCATCTGAAGAGACAAATTCTTCATCTCATTCATAAGCTTCAGTAATGAGCCATTTGTTCTTATCTTGCTTGGGAGCCTTGGAGGAAGAACTTTCAGTGATCATGAGAGCCAGTCTAGCCTTGATTTCTCTATATTTTGCCTCAAAGTCTTTGGCTGGTAGAAGTTCAACCCTGTTTTGCTGAAAAGAAGTTGAAGCAATTTGTTTTGGTTGAAATGCTGATTGACCAGATGGTCTTGATTGAGCCGGTGAGGAATAAGAAGGAATGGATGTTTTGGAGTAAAAATCTAATACAAGATTTTCACCTCGTATGAAGGTTAGTTGAACCAGTCTTTTCGAATTGATTTCTAGTTAAAAGTGTGACTAGTCGTTCTTGGTGGATAAAAGAAAATGTCGTTGATTATCTATAGCTAATTAAAAAGTAAATACAGAAAGTAATAAAAATAAGCTAAAAGCAAATAACTAATAATAAAGAAACGATATTAAAACGAATATTAAAAACAAAACAATTAATTAAAATAAAACTAAAAGAGGAAATTAACTTTCGACTTGAAAATAAAGTTTACCTAATGAAAAAGGAGGAAATAAAACTAAGTGGCTACTTTAAAACTAAACGAGGTGAAAGCTAAAGCAGGTACTAAATAAAAGATAAAACCTAAACTATTCGAAAAAAATACTAATACTAAAAATTGACGAAAAATTCAACTAAAAATACGTGACTTTCAGAATTAAAATCGGAACAACTTTCAGATTAAACTAAACGATTACGGAACAATGCTAAATAATAAACAAGCTAGCAAGCAAGCAGCTCAAGCTAGCAAGCTACTAGGTGATTTTTGGCGGGAAAGAAAATGAAAGCAGGTAAGCAAGCATGTCATTTGGTCGGAATGTTGTATAGCAATTTATTCTATCGGAATGTTGTATAGCAATTTAAAAACTGTCGTAATGTGTATTAGGAAAAACTGTCGGAATGTAGATTTTATCGGAATATTTATAACAAGAAACTATCGGAATAATTAAAATGCCAAATTCTATCGGAATGTAAGACCTATCGCAGTGTTAAGCTGTCACAATGTGGCTGTCAAAATTTGGGCAGCATTTCGTCACAATATGCCTTATACCCGATCGCAATGTACGATGCCAGGGGCAATCGCAATCTCGATCGGAATAAGTGATCGGAATGACTATCACAATAACCTGTCACAATGTCAAAACCCTAATGATATTGTGATGGAAAAATCACAATATTCGGATGGAGTACAATAAGCTAAAAAAGTTCAAATAAACACTTTAACCAAAAATTAAACCAAAACAATAATAAGAAGAACAAAAATAAGCTACGAATTTAAAACATATCAAAACACTAAATAAGCAAAATTTATAAAATGAACTTTTTTAAAAAAAATAAACTTTTGAAATTACTTAAAAGAGAATAAGCTAAAAACTCAAAAAAGTTAACCACGAATCTGGGCAAATGATAAAACTTATAAATCCTTGAACCACGAATCAAGAAACACGAAAGTGTTAATCTTTATGTAGCGTTTAGAAAAATAAGGTGAAAAAGATGATGAACACTAAATCAAAACTAACAAGAAAGTTTAAAAAGATGAAAATTAAAACAAGATTAAACTTTAAAAAGTAAAGATTAGATTAAAACAAAAAAGAAAATAAAAGATGAAGTTTTCCTAGTGAGAGAAAGTTAAACACTTTCTCTCTCTAAAAATTAAAGCTACAAAAGAAAAAATGAAGACTAACTAACACCCTCCTAATGAAGCATTAGGAGGGTATTTATAGGAGAGGGGAGGTATGTTGCTTCCTTCTTTCTTTCTCTTTCTCGTCTTTTAATTTCTCGTCTTTCTCGACTTTGTCTCGGGATTTGTCGAATAATAAAATGAACTCGTCTTTTAAACTTCTTCTTTTATAAGACTTGGTTCTTCGACTTCGTTAAACTTCCGTCTTTAGACTTTTTCTTCGATAAATCTTCAGAATAGGCCTTTGACTTCCGTTCTTTTTGCACTCTAGATCTTTTGACTTCGTCTTTTATCTTTTTCTTCGATAAAAGCCCGTGAAAGCCCGTGTTTTCTTCCTTTTCCATCTTTTGGTCCTAAAACACAATAAAAACACAAACCACACATAATTCCGACATTTACGACATAAAATGCACGTTTTGGCTTGGTTATTATTATAATTAAGTGGTAAAAGGATAAGTGTTTTCATACTTATTAAATCCCTTACACTTGACCACTGCAATGCCCTCATGCAATGCATTAGTTATAAAGCAGGATTTACATTTTTCATCATAATCAATCCACCTTGACCTTTATTAAAGAGATAGAAAATTATAAAATATTCAAAGGAAGAAAACAAGTAAAAAGATCAAAAACTTACCTTAGGGTTTTGGAATGTCATGATGTGACACCCCCAAATTGGTCAAATGTAGCGGATATAATATTTGGGTGTCACGTGGGTGGATCAAAAGCAAATAGTACATAGAGCATCAGATAAAAGATTATCAAACATTTATTACATGACCAAGAGTGCAAATCATCATTTTTAATTAGTTCTGACATAAATAAGAGATTTTTTATGAGTTCCATATGAAAATTCCTATATGCTTGCCAAGATGCTGTCTACTCAAATATTGCAGTCCATGCATATAACAACAACCTGTTTCAAATACCTGAGAAAAACATGCTTTTAAGGGTCAACAAAATGTTGGTGAATTCATAGGTTTAGTTATATGATTTGGATATAAATAGTCACTGAAACAGTAAGGCACACAGCATTAATGTTTAAAGGTAATTATACTGCCTATTGCCCGAAACTGACACTTGACATAGTTGAGCCCTCAACAAATGAGAGCGCTTCGCCTTCTAAAAAGGCACCCATCAATAATAAGTGCTGACATGGTAAACACCTGTTGTCCCGGCCAGGGCACAGTGAGCATGAATCACCCAGGTGGGGATGGTCAATCCCAAATAGATCTATTTATAACATTCAGGTAATCCAACGATTTTACAGTTTCAGTTCACGGGTCATGAGGAATTCTACAATAGGCACATATAATCAAAGTTGATACTGTTCAGTTTATATCCATAAATCAGTTGCATGTTTTCTCCCTCAAAAAGGATTTAAAAGTTTGTCAATATATGAGAAGTGGGGCCATGAACTCACCTTAGTAGTACAGTAATAATCACAAGAATCTGAAGTAATGCCCAACACACAGTCAACAACCTAGATAATTATACAGTCTCAGTAAAAGTATAACAGGTTGTACAAAGGTTACTGAAACATCAGTATATGCTTCTACTGGTTTTTAAGCATTTTATTAGGATATCTGTAGTTGGTTCATAGTTGTACAACTTATAGCTGTATTTATTTTAAATATAAAATAAATACTATAGTTAAATTAATCAATCTTGTTTAATTAATATCCTCGTACTTGTACTTATTTATAACGTGATTTAAATATTTATAAAAGGAGTTTTATATATATTTAATGTGGAGGAAAAATAAATATAATTAATACATTTATTTTTGTAAGTCAATCATATTAAATTTATACCTTATTAAAAGTATACCATTTAATTAAATTCAGTGTTTCCGATATTTGTATAATCATCACATTATAAGTTGGGAAAAATATACAAGTGTCGGACCTTTATATTTAATTTGTTTTACCTTTTTAGTATTTATGTTATATATGTAACTAGGGTTCGTTTAACTTTCAAATAATGGCAAAACGAGCCCCTCTATTTAGTATAAATACCCCCGATATTTACACAAACGCCCCTAGGGCTTATATAAGTTTCACAGTTTGACTATTCTAGTCCTTGTAGTTTCAGTTAAGGTTTAGAGGTATTCCGAAGTTACAAAACAGACCCCTAGGGCTTATATATGTTTCGGCTTATAACAAAACAGCCCCCTAGGGTTTAGTTTTAAGTTTTAAAAGTGTCAAAACGAGTTCTTGTGGTTTCGAATTATTTAAGAAAGGCACAAAAATAATCCATGTTTTTATATAAGTTTATGAAATGGACAATTCAAGTCCCTCAAGTTCTGAAAATATTTATTATGGCCCAAATAGTATCTAGGGCTCATTATAAGTTTACAATACGATACCTTTAGTCCTTGTGGTTCTTAAATAGGGTTCGGCTAATTGCCAACGCCCCCTTATACTTTCCAAATCAACATGTTTAGTCCTTGTACTAGTTTTAAGTCTTGAAAAGTATTTATGAGTTCTATACCTTTTTATTTTCAACTTAGTACTTTCATTATATTACACCATTGGCACAAAAAGTCTCCAATATATATATTTAGTGATTAATGGGCTCGGATGGCCCATTAAGGGTCTGGTTATGTTTCTTGGGCCAAACGGGCTCATAGTAGGCTAATTTATACTTAGTAAATTTTTACTATTGTAAATATTCATTTAACCAATACATTTACTTTGGGCCCATGGGCTTAACAATGGGCTTATATATTTAACCAAACACTTAGTCAAATTAGTATAACTAATATTCACAACTTGGGCCTAATATGTTTCGGCCCAAATAAGCTTATGGCTTATTCGATTACACACATATATGGTTCGGCTTATAGCTTATTTAAGTAATGATTTAACTTATCAAAGGGGATCTTCCATCATATCATACTAGTTATTATCTCAAGATTTAATAAGCCATGGTACATACTTGGTTTTTTTTAAAATAAGCCGAATGTTAGGAGCTTATGGCTTAAGCTTTTCTAGTGTTTTACATAACTAATCCTTTCATTTTAACATAATTTATTCCGAGATGATAAGTCAATGTGTTCTCCCGTTGGCTAGACCATTTAGGCCGAGACATCTAGGGCTTAATCTAGCTAACCATTAGGTCTAACACTTTTAGTTTTTCTATGAAGAAAACCTAGGTTAGTTTCTTGTTTACATATGTTGATTATAAGTCAAAACTTGAAGACAAGATTCCTTGTAACCATGACATTCAAGCCGTGGGTTTTGCAAAGAGATTTTAACATGGTTTACATGTGCATGCATTCTAGCCTTGCTCATCATAAGTTCTAGGTGAATGCCATGCATGAGAAACATAAGATGTGGAAGAGTTTACTTACTTGTTTAGATCTAGGTAGGATGAAGTAGTAGTAACACTAAAGCTTGAGGTTTCTTAGGAGTGAACAAGTGAAGCTTACCTAGTCGAATTATATGTATGCCGTGACCATCTTTCCCCTTCAATGCTAGATTTGGCTCAATTCAATGCTATGGAGTAAATGTGGGATTGTTTGAGAATGATTGGAAGTAAATGAGGTATGAGTAAATGCCCTAGGATAATTTGCTCATGTTATCTTTGTTTTAGCCAAATGTTTGTACTCAAATGGGAGTGTTTTAAGGTAGTTATGAAGTAGTTAGGGAGGTGGGTGTGGTGTATTGGGGTTACGTCTAAGAGAGAGAGGAGGGAAGGCTTTTGCCTTGTCTAGCTTAGGTACCATGTATATCTTTGCCCTAGATTTCTAGTACACCCTCATAATTGCTTCAATTGTACATTGGCTCATGGTTTGAGCATAAGGCCGCCGGTTTTGGCAAGGGCCAAGGTGACTAGGTTCTTGCCATAATGTGGGGGTGTTGTACAAGGTGATGTGGTGCATGTATTCGGCTAGAAAGGGTATCTAGGAGACAACAAAGTACCTTCATTAATTACCCAATCCCAGTACAAGATCCTAGTATGGTAAAATGTGATGTTTGGTTTTGTTGGAGTGCTCCTAGCCGCGGGTTATATCACACATGTGGGAAATAGGATGTTTTCAAAATATCTAGTAAGGTTAAGTGTAGTATAGATAAAAATGTAAGTGGTTAGGTAATGTTTAGTATTGTAGTAAAGTTTGTGTCAAAAGTAAGTTTGTGTATGAGTTTCAAGACGGTCAAGAAAATTAAATGCGTCAACAGTCTCATCGATTTAATAATAATACACTGGAATGAACAGTGTGATTTGATACAAGACTGGTGCTTCATAAAATAATGAAGTGAGATTACATTGAGTTGAGTAAATTGTGCACACTATAGGACAAAGTCAAGAGGTAAAAACAGGGGTTTTACAGCACATTCCCGTTATTTTAGCTTTGTCCTCAAAGCTTAGATCAACGTCATTGGTCAGGTGAACAAGTGTGGGTACTTGGTCTTGAACGAGTCTTCTCGTTCCCAAGTGAACTCAGGACCTCTCCTCGAGTTCCATCGTACCTTGACCAATGGGATCCGGCTATTCTTCAACCTTTTAACTATTCTTTCCATGATTTCCACAGGTTCTTCCGTGAACTAGAGTTTGTCGTCAAAGTGTACTCCTTCCAATGGCATGGCTAGAGGCTCATCAGCATAGCACTTCTTTAGGTTAGACACGTGAAAGGTGGAGTGCACTCGACTCAATTGTTGGGGTAACTCCAAATGGTAAGCGACTTCCCCGATTCTGGCTATCACTTTAAATGGGCCTACATAACGTGGGTTCAGTTTTCCACGTTTACCGAATCGTAGAACTTCCTTCCATGGCGATACCTTGAGCATTACACAATCACCTACTTCAAACTGCATAGGTTTTCGTCTCTGGTCCGCATAGCTCTTTTGTCGGTCGCGGGCAGCTTGGATTCTTTGCTTTATGAGGACTATCTTGTCAGTAGTTTCCTGGATTAGTTCTGGTCGTGTGAGTTGGAATTCGTCTACTTCTGCCCAACACACTGGGGAACGACATTTCCTACCATATAGTGCTTCGAAGGGGGCAGCCTTGATGCTAGCATGGTAACTATTATTGTAGGAAAATTCCACCAAAGGGATGTGATCGACCCAACCATTACCAAAGTCAATCACGCATGCTCGTAACATGTCCTCAAGGGTCTGAATTGTCCGTTCGCTTTGACCGTTAGTCTGTGGGTGGTAAGCAGTACTCATATCTAGGCTTGTTCCTAAAGCTCGTTGGAAAGCCTTCCAGAAATTAGATGTAAATCTACCGTCCCGGTCACAGATTATTGAGACGGGTATTTCATGCTTAGCCACTACCTCCTTCAGATATGTCTTGGCTAGTTTTGTCAGGGAGTCAGTCTTCCTGATGGGTAGAAAGTACGCGGATTTGGTGAGTCGATCGGCGATTACCCAAATAGTATCGTAACCGTGGGATAACCTTGGAAGCTTGGTGATGAAGTCCATAGTGATATTCTCCCATTTCCACTTGGGTATCTCCGGCTGAACCAGTAAATCGGATGGTCTTTGATGTTCGGTCTTGACGCGAGAGCAGGTCAGACATTTCTGGACGTAAGTGGCGATGTTTGCCTTCATGTTTGGCCACCAGTATAACTTCTTCATATCCTGATACATCTTTTCAGATCCAGGATGTATGGAATACTTGGATTTATGGGACTCGTGCATGCTCACGTTCCTCAAATCCCCATAACAAGGTAACCAACTCCTTCCATGCAAGCACAGGGTTCCATCTGCTCTTGGCTCTAACTTTTCTTTGGTGAGGTCGGCCCTAAGCATACCTCCAATATCTTCCCTCACGAGGTTTTCAGGCTTCTGAGCTTGTGTCTGAGCTTCTAGAATTTGCCTAGGTAGGTCCAGGCTAATCGTTACGACTAGTGCCCGGACCCTCATAAGAGGATCGGTCTCCTTACGGCTTAGACCGTCAGCAACACGTTTGCTTTACCGGGGTGGTATTTGATCTCGCAATCGTAATCGCTTTGTAGTTCAATCCAACGACGTTGTCTCATGTTTAGCTCCTTTTGATCCAGTATGTGTTGTAAACTCTTATGGTCAGTATGCACCGTGCACTTGGTTCCGTACAGATAGTGTCTCCATATTTTTAAAGCAAAAACCACGGATCCAAGTTCTAAATCATGAGTAGTGTAGTTCTTCTCATGTTTCTTTAGCTGCCTGGAGGCGTATGCGATCACCTTCGTTCTTTGCATCAATACTGCACCCAAGCCTTTGTGTGACACATCACAATATACCACGAAGTCGTTGTTGCCCTCGGATAAGGCCAGAATAGGTGCACTGCACAACTTCTCCTTGATTAGTTGGAAAGCTGACTCTTCTTTTTCTCCCCAGTCAAACTCTATTCCCTTCTGCGTGAGTTTGGTCATTGGTTTTGCTATCTTGGAGAAACCTTCGATGAATCGATGGTAGTATCCGGCAAGGCCTAGGAATTGGCGAATTTCTGTTGGTGATTTAGGAGATGCCCAATCCTTGAAAGATTCAATCTTTGCTGGGTCTACATGAATGTCGTCGCTGTCAATAACATGGCCGAGGAATTGAACCCTAGGAATCCATAATTTACATTTGGAGAACTTGGCGTACAACTGTTCCTCCTTAAGTACCTTCAGAACTTGAGTAAGGTGTTCCTCGTACTCATGTTCATTCTTAAAATATATGAGTATGTCATCTATGAAGACTATCACGAACTTATCCAGGTATGGTCTGCACACACGATTCATAAGGTCCATGAAGATGGCAGTAGCGTTGGTCAACCCAAAAGGCATGACCTGGAATTCGTAATGGTCGTAACGAGTCCTGAAAGCGGTTTTTGAAATATCCTCCTCCCTGACTCTCAATTGATGGTACCCAGATCGTAGATCTATCTTGGAATACACACTTGACCCTTGTAGCTGGTCAAATAAGTCGTCAATGCGGGGGAGTGGATAACGGTTCTTTACAGTTAACTTATTCAGTTCTCTGTAATCAATGCACATTCGAAACGAACCATCTTTCTTTTTGACAAATAAGACCGGAGCTCCCCATGGTGAGGAACTAGGTCGAATGAATCCTTTGTCAGACAATTCTTGAAGTTGTTCTGCTAGTTCTTCATCTCTGATGGTGCTAATCGATAAGGAGCTTTTGCTACGGGTGCATCTCCTAGAATCAAGTCGATCTGGAATTCCACCTGTCGGACTTTTGGTAGACCTGGTAATTCTTCAGGAAAAACTTCGGGGAAATCCAGGACGATAGGCACGTCCTTGATTTGCTTATTTTCGAGCTTGTCTTCTTCATCTACCTTGGAGATATGTGGCAAGAAGATGGGACATCCTCTCAATAAATATCTCTGGACTTTGGTACAGGATATAACACTGAGCCTAGTGTCAGCAAGGTCAGTATTACCATCGCCTCGAATGATCAAGGTCTCATTACCCCATGGCAAACAGACTAGTTTCTCGTCGCAGACGATTACTGCGTGGTACTTAGCTAACCAGTCCATACCAATGATGACATCGAAACTGCCTAGGTTCACTAGGATTAGGTCAATATTAAATGGGTGGTTGGAAAGGTTCAGGGTACAACCCCTAACAATAGTGTCAGCTTCTATGATCTTACCGTTTGCTAATTCTATCGAGAAACGGCGGTCTAATGTGGAAGGGATAACCTCTAGTATGTTACTAAATTCAGTAGAAATAAAGCTTATGTCGGCTCAAGTGTCAAATAGAATGGATGCGTAACGATTGTTTAGTAAAAACGTACCAGTAACCACGTTGGAGTCTGGGTTGGCTTTTGCATTGCCCACCATGTACACTCGGGATGTGGATCCTCCATTGCTCTTGTTCTGATTAACCAACTTGGGGCAGCCTAGTCTCACATGTCCGGGTGCTCCACACTCATAGCATACGACTCCTTTCTTTGGACCACTGTTACTTCCTCCTGTAACATTACGGTTTCCTGACTTTCTATTCCCAAACCCACGGGCATTAGATCCACCTCGATTATTGCTCTTAGCAATAGGGTTGGGTCGGACCTGAGTAACAGCATTCACCCGACAATCGCGAACAAAATGGCCAACTTCTCCACATTTGTAACAAGACTTGCATGGGCTACCTACCTTGTGATGAAAATGACATCTCGTGCACATAGATTTGGTACCTTCGTAAGTCTTTGGGTCGGTGGGGGAGGTTGCACTATAAATCTGTCCGGCGTTCTGCCTCTTTGGAGTTGGGTGGTAATGACCACGGACATTGTCGTCCAACTTCCTCTTGTTCTCAGAATTTCTCTCGGAGATGGTGCGGGTTCTCTTAGTGATCAATTCGCTAGCAAATTCCATGGCTTTCTCGACGGTAGTGGGCCGTGAGGCGAGAACGCTATCATGGATGGCGTCGGGGAGTCCTCCAACATATTTCTCAATCTTTTCCTCCTTCTCGGGAAACATCCTAGTACACACGAGGGTCAATTCTTGGAATCTTTGGTTGTATAACATGATGTCATTATTCTTACACCTAAGATCCCATAGCTCAACTTCCAGCTTCTTCATTTCGCCCCTCGGACAATACTTTTCCGTCATTCTCTCTTTCAGATTTGTCCAGTTCAGAGTGTAGGCAGCGTCATGCCCCAGAGTAGCAACCACAGAATTCCACCATGTGAGTGCACTTTCAAGCAGTGTGCAGGTGGCGAACTTGACTTTGTTCTCGTCGGCGCAGTCGCTGATGCGAAATACAGTCTCTAGTCTTTCAAACCATTGCATCAGCTCTACCACGCCTTCGTTGCCCTGATAGTAGGATGGCTTGCACTTGAGGAAGTCAGAGTAAGAACAACCTCGGGTGGTATTATTATTCCTACGATTATTGGAATTCTCGCTATCGTCCATGTTTCGGCTAGCCGTCATAGCGGTGGCGATACCTTGGTCGATCAATTCCCTAAGTTGGGCAGTGGTGACATTATGGGTGGCATCGTCATTAGGGAGATTATCAATAGGGTTATTAGCAGGATTATTGGCTGGATTATTGGCAGGATTAGGATTTTTCCTAGTGATTGCCATTTGTCTGTAGTCATACACAAAATGAAATCGTTAGCTTCAATGTCAGTACAATTATATATTATTCGCATGAGCAAACCTGTATACAATAATTACAACAAATTGAATAACCTGTCACATTTCACTGATACAACACATGATATAACAAAAGAGAGTGAGCACATGTCACTTCCTGAGAGAAAGTAAACATAACATCAGGCACAACCGATCCAAGACAAAAGCACAGTATGTCTGTCTGGGGTGGTGGTACATACAGTCTAAAATGAAATATATACAGATACCTATCTAAGAGAGTACAATACTGATAGGCTACAAGAGCTGCATGAAAATAAAAGTACATGAAATCCTATATCACGGTAGCTGGGATGCAACCCAAAGCTTATCATGATGTACATGAGATATAGTACATCTAATCTATGCTGGTCTAACGGATCCGGTGGAGGTGACTGGTACCGAGGGTGCTGGTGGAGCTACTGGTGCTGGCATAGCGTCCTGCAAAGCGATCATAGCAAGTCGGGTCCTCTTGACGTGGCGGAGAGTCTGAACTAGCTGAGCCCTGAGGGTGTCCAAAGCTCCTCTAAGGTGAGCTGTCTCTGAAGTAACTCCATCATGACAAACAATCGCCAAGTCAACGAACATAGATAGTGACTGCTCCTGGGCTGAGAGGGAAGCATGGGTCTGCTGCTGTCGGCTCTCCAAGGTGTAGATGTGGTGGATGGCGTGGTCGTACTCTGTCATGAGCCACTGTAGGGCATCATAAACTGTAGTCCATGTCCCCCTGGAAACTTGGGCTTCTGCCCAGGTAGTCCAGGTTAGGGAATCCAGACGCTCTAGTAAGATCGAGCGCTCAGCCTGACTAGCCGCTAGTAGACCGTGAACATCGGCTATGTCCAGTGCATGCTGAGCTGTCAAAGCCGCTATCTGAGCCTGGACAGGATCCACATGTCTAGTCCCAGATCCTTCTCCGACCTCAAAGATGGAGGCGGGGGTCGTCTCGTACCTCCTCTTACGAGGGGGTAGAGATCCAGGATCATAACCCTGCAGCGATGACGAGGGTGGTAAGGGCGGCAGGGTATGGGTCACTGGGTCTTCCTCCTCGGCAGGGGGAATCAAAGCAGTAGGCGGGGAAGAAATAGTGGGGACCACTCCAGCAGGCTGACTGTCCTTAGAATTCGAGGCGGACAACCACCCTGGTAGTACGGATGTCGGCGATGTCATAGTATCTCTGAAAAATCATCATTTTTAATTAACGTAAGTGTATGCTTAAAAGTTTTAAATAATAACTTTATGTTATAATAGTTGCAGTGAGTATTCCCTTGACACAACAGGTTAGGGTTTAGTTAATACTTATCAGATCATTTAACCAAGGTTAAAATCAATGCATACATAGATCACATAAGAAACGCATGCTCTACGTCCTATATGCTTAACTATTCTAGTCCCTGATAGTTGAGTTTTTGTATATATACGTGTTTAGGAAAACAACGTAAAATACTGGGCAAGTATTAAGTTGCACGTTTTAGGAAAAACCCGAAACCGAACAAATGCGGGTTCGTTCTCGAGGAGGTGTGTGGATTAATGTGCCAATTATGTAAAATCAAAAGTTTGGGGTAGTGTCGTTTTTAGATGAGAAAAGAAAAAAAACTAAGACGAGCTACGTTTACAACTAAACTACGACGAATGACGTAAAACGCGAACGTGAGTACGTAAAACGTGAAAATTTAAAAATTTTAAGCTAAAAACAAATTAAAAATGAAAATAAGTCTAAAATAATATAAATAAGAATAAAAATCTAATAAATAAATTTTTAAACCTTTTATTAATTAAATATTTAATTTTTAATGCTAATTAAAGCCCAAAAATTAAATATAATTAAGAAAAAGCCCAAAATATTATTTAATTGAACAAATAACTCACTTATATTATTTAAAAACTAAAAAGTATTTTTCCTAAATTTTAAATACTATTTCTCTATTTTTAAAACTCTAAAAACTATTTTTAAACTAAAATAATGATTAAAATTAATAAAATAATGCTAAAAATTATTTGACAATTTTAAAAATCCTAAATTACACTAATGAACAGTAGAAAAATGAAAAAGTTTGAAAAACTAAACATTTTTCACTAAAAGACAAAATAGTATACAATTAAAACCCTAATTAAACTAAATAAAATCTAAAAAATTAATTAAAAAGTGAATAGTAAAATCTTTTTAAACCAAAAATCTTAAATTATTTTTCTAAGTCTGAGAAAATTTATAAAACTGAAAAATACAAGATTTTACCACTAAAATACAAAAACAGAAATATTAAAAAGTAATTAAAAATGCAATTTAATGTAAAAAATATAAAATGAACAGTAACTGAAAAATAATTAAACTGAAAAATCAAGAATAAAATAAGAAAAATAATAAAACTGGTTTCAAAGTCTAATTCCCATTTTAAGGCACTAAAGACAAAAAAAAAACAAAGAAACTGATAGTGACATGTGGTCACTTTTTGTTTTCTAGCAAGGCAGTGGTAACTAATGTGCTAGCAGGGGGAACTTAGTTCCCACTGTTAGTGCAATTTTAAGGTCAGTTGACTTATAAGCTTAGGAAAGCTTATGTGATGGCTTATTTTGGACAATAAGGCACCCCCACACTCATGGAAGTGTGGGGAGTCAGATTATAGCAAAAAATAACCAGATCCAACACATAAAAATCACACAAATGGCACAAATAGCTTACTGATGAAGGGTAATGGATACTGATGAACAGTAACCTGAACTAAATTGCACAAATACGAATTTTGAAAGCTCAAATCTTGCACACAAATAGACCAAATCACATACAAACTATCTAGAAACCTAGATTAACCCAATTTCTAACAATGAGCAAGATTTGAAGGAAAATTTTACACTAAAACAAGCTAAAAAGGCAGTTACTAATTTTTAGACTATGTCTTTACCAAACTTGCATGCAAAACCTACCAAATGGTACCCAATCCAACACAATGAACTGAATACAAAGAACTCTTGCCAAAATAAGTGAATTAAAACTGATTTAAAACATTTGTATCTCACAACCTGCTTCTAAAACCCGAATCCAAACACCCCTTAAAAACAGAAACTTGACATTTCACAAAGATTTTGCACTATAACCTATACCAAATCCAGTTAAATCAATCCTAACCTGTTTCAAACTAACCAGTATACAATATCTAACATTTGTTCTAGCATCCACAACCCTAATCCCTAAAAATCACTCTAGCTCAAAACCTTTTTCAAGCAAGTATAGAAGAACAAGATTTATACCTTGTGACCCTACATCCCGGGATCACCAAGGCAACTTTGCCTTTTCCATCAAGCCCGGGCTTGAGCTGACCAAGTTCAGAAAGTGGGTTGTTGGAAATGGGTAGAAAATGGTGATGGATTTCAAAAGAAAAAGCCACCACCTTCAATATGCCAAATTTTTTCCTGTCAAGATAAAAAAACAAGAAAAGTGACCTGGATAATCAAGACTTGTGAGAGTATAAGTCTAGCTTATTGATTAAGCTAGCTTATCTCTTTAAGCTTATAAGAAAAAAAATGGCTTTTTAAAACAGATTTTCTTGAAACTTATTTTTGATAAAAATGAAATATTTTTCATCCAAAAATACTTTCAAACCAGAAATATGTCTTAAACAAACAACATCAAACAATTGGAACTCAGATAATGCAATTTAAACTTTTTTCATTATCATTACTTAAAATTTAAGAAGTACAAAATCTGGAACCACTCATATGGGACACATACGTCCCATATTTATACTAGCTAATAGAAAATTCTAGATACTAAAAACCCTATTACATGAACTGCCTATAATGCCCTTGGATTTTGAAATTGAGAAAAATGGTCAAATGTCCTCATGTGATGCCTGCCAAGTTCTTGTGATGTCCAGCTATTAGCAAGTGATCTCAAACGTCCAATATGGTGTGGGGGTTAAGGAATGAATAAGGACTGTTGATCTTGTCGATTTTTGAGAATGGGGAAGAAAGTGACGGGGCAGTGGAATCTTGGGGGTGTCACATGGGTTGGTTGGGATCAACTTTGTGGGTGGGTTTAGGTTTAGGTTTATTAGGGATCTGGAAATTTTGGGGCATAAACCCTTTGATTATGGTTTGATTTGGGATTAGGGGTTAATTTGGGTGGGGTGATGAACAGGAATTGTTTCCCCCCAGTTTTTACTATATTAAAATTGGTTTAAACGTGGGTTAGTGGGTGTGTTTGACTAGGGTTTGACTTGGGCCGGGTTTTAATGGGTATTCGGCTTAGGGTGATAACAGGTGGGCTACAGCCGGGTATGGAGTGGGTATGGGTTTGGTTTTAACAACTTTGCCCCCTAATGTCTCAAAATCTTGTCATATAAGTTTTTTAACAGATTTTCCTTGATTCCTTTGTAAATATCTTTCATCAACTTGTCACATTTGGCACCACAAACTTCATAACTTTAAACAAGGACTTCTTTTGTAATTTCTTCATACTCCAAGGACTAAACTTGTAATACTTGATAATTTAGGGACCCAAAATGCAATAAATGGGATTTTCAAGGGTATAAATTGACAAGTCTTCAATTCTTGAGGGACCAATCTTGTATTTCTTCAATTCTTCAAGGACTTGATAGGAAAATCATGATCCGGGTCCGGTTTATTATGCAGCTTCGTTTCCCGTGTTCGTTTTTGATTGATTCTTGTGATATTTTTGCCATTTCCTCAATATCCGTACCTAAAATACACAAGCAACAAACACGAGCATATATTTGGCATTTTTAATGATATTTAATGCATTTTAAGCCCAATTTGGACGATGAGACTATGTATAAAAGCAGTCTCATCACTCCCCCATACTAAACCATTGCCGTGCCCTCACGTAATGCTAGAAGAAAGTATCATAGCACCTCCAAAATTCATTTTTATTCACTTTTATTGAAGAGTAAAAGACTTGCAACATACTACGAAGATGTGTAAAGACATAATGTATGATTTTCATCGCAAAATGGGACGTTTAGGTTCATAGAACAAGAACAAGTGAATGCTTCGTTAGAAATAATTTCATCGTCCTCAATTTTCACTCCAATTCCATGCTAAGCGTGCAACGAGATCATTGTCTATATAAGTTAGTAATGCTAAAACTACTCATATGCCCTAATGACGTACTTATCCTCCCATTATTCCTAAGTTGTATCTCTTATATTTTATTGTGTCTTAAATGTTTCACGAGGATACATTGTTTGACTTATGCGATAATAGAGTTTTAGGTCTAAAAATAGAGTCCTAACGGTGTAACCAAGACCATCAAATCAATAACCCCTCCCAATAGACAACGATGTCAAAAAATTAAGTCAACAAGAAGAATCGATAAACACGGTTTTATAACGGTTTTGAACATGAGACTTATTACCAAGACTTTTATACGCCCCCTAACGGAAGGTCCTTATTATCTTTGGTTTACCTCCATCTTTTATTCAACTTCGCCATGAAGCTTTTATTATGACTTCGGTCTTGCCTTGCCTTTTATTATCCGCCTCATCGGTGGTTTTATTAGCCAAAGACGTATATCCTCACGCTAAAGCGAATTTTGGATCTTTAAAGCTTCAAAGATTAAGGCTTGATTCACTTTCAATTTTGCATAGATTTTTCGGCCTTGTGAGCTTCAAATTGTTTGCTTGATTTAGGTGAGCACTTGAAATCTTATTATTGGGTGAAGCTTTCGATTATTCGGGTGCCAATACTTCAAAACCGTGACGCTGGCGATACCTTAATGTTTTCCCAATTTAATTACACGGAAGCTACTAGAAAAGACTAGAAACTCAACAATCCCAACTAAACCACTAAGTCAATATTTATTAAGCAAAAAATATTTACAAGCGAAGGGAGAATAAGCAAATAACGAGAACACATGAGTTTTTGAAAGAATACGAGTACTCTACGTTTAGCATAGTAACTTATAATTAACCCTATCATCTCTCGTCCTCATTTAAGAGACTTAGCCTAACGTGAAGTTAAGGAATCAAAGCTAAGTGCTCTACACGCACGGTCGAGTAAAAAATTACTCTTATTCTCGCCATCGGAAAACCTACATTCGTGTCTTCAAACATTTATAAAACATGAGAAAAATTTTAAAATTTGGCCATTTTTAGCCTTATTTTACAACAAAACGATAAACAAAAAGATAAACTTTGGAAAGCGTGAAGGTTTGGCAAGGCAAGTATCTATTCACCCTCCCCCCATACTAAAGTTAAACATTGTCATCAATGTTTCGAGTCTAGGGATGCAAACACCCCCATACTAGAGACGTAGTCGAATGCCTAATCTAGCATGGAAAGGGTGTAACCATTAAATCAATAGCCGTTTATGAAGTGTGCTAAAAACCTAAGGTTAGAACATCAAAAGGATATATCATGGATATTGAGAAAGTCTTCAAAGCAAACGATCGAGTGCTCCCATAAAACAAACACGAGAGGCTCCAATCGTGAAGATCATGATCATCTAAAGTCTACAATTCACAAACAACCACGGAACAAAGGTTGGAAGGGCACAAATCCCCTCACATTAGGTTAACTAAAAAGCAATAATATTTACATGGATAAGCATGGGTCTCCCCCACGAGGCACCTTGTTTTTGTTAACCGAGTCAAAAGCTCGACTCGAATCCCCATAAATGTGATGATTTAGGGATAATCATGGTTCGGTCATTTTTGGTGGGACTTACATGTAATCAAGGCCCAAAAGCAACCGATAATAAAGGCAAAGCCTCTATACCGGGATCAAAGATCGTGTCTTCATTTTCGGATGATAAACGAAACAACACGACTTTAAGTAACAACATCCCAATGGGACACAAGAAAATAGAATGAGAAGAGAAAGGTGGGACATTGGGTGGGCATAAAAATCGAATTACTCGAGGTAAACTCTCACCGTAAGTGTAGAAAGGATTTCTAGTGACTACTTCGGTAAAAGACCGAGATTTTATCTTAAACGTGATACCGGGGTCAAAAATCTCGTCCTCGGTGGAGAAGTGTGAGGGAACAAATGGGGCTTCCCCCATACTAGATCCACACAAAACGTCGTCAAAAGAAGTAGACGCGTTTGTAGCAAGCTCAATTAAGCGAGGTGATGACGGAGTTAACTTTGGAAAATTTTTAAAATCAATTTTAAAATCATTCCCTTTTTCATTTTTTAACTCTTTGTTACGAAAACCCAAGTTGATTAAATTGAAAATATTTGGTGTTTCTAAAACAATTCTAGGCACACTTAAAATTTCCACATTTATCTTGAAGGCGGGAGGAGGATTTGAATTTTTAAAACGTGAATCGATTAATAAAACATCCCCCTCTGGGCTAACGCAATGGTTCTCATCAAACTCGAAAATAGAAGGCGGATCATCAAGAATACGTTTGATCTCGGAAAAGTCGCCATCGGGATAAAAAACGTCTTCTCTTCCTCGTGGAAGAGGTTGAGCAATAAAGTCGTCGATAATCGAGTCGCTAGCTTCAACCGTCGTGAAACTAGGAAAAGAAGGCTCTTCGATTGAAGATTTTGCCTTTGTCGTTTCAACCTCGATATCAAAAAACGTATCGATGTGAGCAAGGCCATCGGCGGACTTCTCACATGATAAATCCAAAATCTCACTCGATGTGGGATTAGGAGTAAAAGGCTCGTCTTGTGACGATTTTGCCTTGACGGTTTCAACTTTGTCCTTCGAAGGGATTGAACGTGGGTTTTCAAACATTTTAGCAAAACTACTAACACGTCCCTTCGGAATTAATTTTCGCTCATCTTGCAAAAACGAGGGTTCAACGATTTCCTTAAAAACCTTTTCACATTTTTCTTTTTTAAAATCATTTAATGGAATTTCTTCGTCAAAATTAAGTGTATATTGATTTAGAAAATCCTCAATAATTTCATCCTCATTAGAAAAATTAGGGTCACAAGGTATTAGATTTAATACTCCCAAGTATCCTACGAGTTTTTCCTTTGGTTTATTTTCAAAATCATTTTTCAAAACTTCGTTAGATGACTTTTTCGTTTCCTCTACGTTGTTGCAAGACGATGAAGGTTGCACGACTCTAAAATTCGAGAGATATGGATCAATGCGAGACGTACGAGTCTTAGGAGTCAATAAGGCTTTAACCTGTCCCTCGGAATTAGGATTGGTGTTATTAGACAAAGAATTAAATTTTTCCACTAAGCCCTCGAACATTAAAAGAATTTTATCTCTCTCTCTAGCATGATTTTCTCTTCATTAGCATGATTTTCCTTAATGCTACCCACATATCCTTCCCACATCTCTTGATTTTGATCATACAAAAGTTGTTGCTCTTCAACAAGGGTGTGATAATCGTTTTCCATTTTTTTGAAAGTTTCCCTTTGGGTTGCCATTCGTTTATTACAAGTTTCCTTAAGGCTTGTCAATTGTTCTTCCACCATCGTTAATTTCTCATTATTTCGTCTCACAAAATCATTAAAGGCATTATGAATAGACTCATCATTGCAATTAAAAGACGGATCATACGACGAATAAAACGAAGATGATGGGTGACCTTGGTCGTAAGATTGAAAATTGTTACCATGATCACGTGGAGCGGGGTTATATATATAACCCCCTCGACCTCTAATAACCTCACAATAAAAACAATTGGCACCATCGGGCGGGCCTCCACAATATGGACACGAATAATATCCACCATTATTTGACATGATGCAACGAGAACGGTGTTACGAGAATTAAACACTAGAGGGTTAGAAATAGAATTAATGGATAAGGGTAAGAAGAATATTTTTGATTTTTTTTAATTTTTTTGGATATTTGTTGTATTACGTAGACTCAAAATCTACAAATCTCTCCTCGAATCGACTTTCTCGATTAAAGGAGCCTCAAGGAATGAAAACGATCACGTGGAGTGAACGCCTTCGATGACTTTAGAACGTTGGTGGAACACCAAAACGTTCAAGAGGGTTTAATCTTGAAAACAAGCAAATATATATACGTAGATAATACTTTGGTTGGCAAACCCTCGATTAGCCCTTTTTCTCAAAACACGCACAAGCAAGCGGGGGAAACGAGGCGGCGCTAAGCACTTAAGAGCCTTTTTCCCTTAGGTCGTGAAATACAACCGCCTTATACCCACCTTATAGTTTGTGTTAATTGAAATTAAGCCTCACGAAAGTATTTATCTATTTTGCCTTTTACTTTTGCTTTGGATTCGAATACAATGATCGAGTGATGAAATCCCGAATCAAGGTTGTGATTTCTCACGTATTTGGAGTACTTGTATTTTTATTGTTCTACGTAAGTACAATATAGTAATAATATTCACAATAAAAACGAAAACCAATATATCTACAATATAGTAAAAATTGTTGTGTGTTTAGTTTAGGAAAACTAAACACGATTTATTTGGATATTATAATATAATAAGGAAAAATAACAAAAATGAGTATGGACGATATTCACGCTTTCCAAAATTTGAAAAGCAAAAACGCACCACTCAAACAAACACGATACTAATAATGGCACACTAAAAACACCTCCCCGGCAGTGGCGCCATTTTGATAGTTGAGTTTTTGTATATATACGTGTTTAGGAAAACAACGTAAAATACTGGGCAAGTATTAAGTTGCACGTTTTAGGAAAAACGCGAAACCGAACAAATGCGGGTTCGTTCTCGAGGAGGTGTGTGGATTAATGTGCCAATTATGTAAAATCAAAAGTTTGGGGTAGTGTCGTTTTTAGATGAGAAAAGAAAGTAAAACTAAGACAAGCTACGATTACAACTAAACTACGACGAATGACGTAAAACGCGAACGTAAGTACGTAAAACGTGAAAATTTAAAAATTTTAAGCTAAAAACAAATTAAAAATGAAAATAAGTTTAAAATAATATAAATAAGAATAAAAATCCAATAAATAAAATTTTAAACCTTTTATTAACTAAATATTTAATTTTTAATGCTAATTAAAGCCCAAAAATTAAATATAATTAAGAAAAAGCCCAAAATATTATTTAATTGAACAAATAACTCACTTATATTATTTAAAAACTAAAAAGTACTTTTCCTAAATTTTAAATACTATTTCTCTATTTTTAAAACTCTAAAAACTATTTTTAAACTAAAATAATGATTAAAAATAATAAAATAATGCTAAAAATTATTTGACAATTTTAAAAATCCTAAATTACACTAATGAACAGTAGAAAAATGAAAAAGTTTGAAAAACTAAACATTTTTCACTAAAAGACAAAACAGTATACAATTAAAACCCTAATTAAACTAAATAAAATCTAAAAATTAATTAAAAAGTGAACAGTAAAATATTTTTAAACCAAAAATCTTAAATTATTTTTCTAAGTCTGAGGAAATTTATAAAACTGAAAAAATACAAGATTTTACCACTAAAAGACAAAAACAGAAATATTAAAAAGTAATTAAAAATGAAATTTAATGTAAAAAATATAAAATGAACAGTAACTGAAAAAATAATTAAACTGAAAAATCAAGTATAAAATAAGAAAAATAATAAAACTGGTTTCAAAGTCTAATTCCTATTTTAAGGCACTAAAGACAAAAAAAACTAAGAAACTGATAGTGACATGTGGTCACTTTTTGTTTTCTAGCAAGGCAGTGGTAACTAATGTGCTAGCAGGGGGAACTTAGTTCCCACTGTTAGTGCAATTTTAAGGTCAGTTGACTTATAAGCTTAGGAAAGCTTATGTGATGGCTTATTTTGGACAATAAGGCACCCCCACACTCATGGAAGTGTGGGGAGTCAGATTATAGCAAAAAATAACCAGATCCAACACATAAAAATCACACAAATGGAACAAATAGCTTACTGATGAAGGGTAATGGTTACTGATGAACAATAACCTGAACTAAATTGCACAAATACGAATTTTGAAAGCTCAAATCTTGCACACAAATAGACCAAATCACATACAAACTATCTAGAAACCTAGATTAACCCAATTTCTAACAATGAGCAAGATTTGAAGGAAAATTTTACACTAAAACAAGCTAAAAAGGCAGTTACTGATTTTTAGACTATGTATTTACCAAACTTGCATGCAAAACCTACCAAATGGTACCCAATCCAACACAATGAACTGAATACAAAGAACTCTTGCCAAAATGAGTGAATTAAAACTGATTTTAAAACATTTGTATCTCACAAACTGCTTCTAAAACCCGAATCCAAACACCCCTTAAAAACAAAAGCTTGACATTTAACAAAGATTTTGCACTATAACCTACACCAAATCCAGTCAAATCAATCCTAACCTGTTTCAAACTAACCAGTATACAATATCTAACATTTGTTCTAGCATCCACAACCCTAATCCCTAAAAATCACTCTAGCTCCAAACCTTTTTCAAGCAAGTATAGAAGAACAAGATTTATACCTTGTGACCCTACATCCAGGGATCACCAAGGCAGCTTTGCCTTTTCCATCAAGCCCGGGCTTGAGCTGACCAAGTTCAGAAAGTGGGTTGTTGGAAATGGGTAGAAAATGGTGATGGATTTAAAAAGAAAAAGCCACCACCTTCAATATGCCAAATTTGTTCCTGTCAAGATAAAAAACAAGAAAAGTGACCTGGATAATCAAGGCTTATGAGAGTATAAGTCTAGCTTATTGATTAAGCTAGCTTATCTCTTTAAGCTTATAAGAAAAAAATGGCTTTTAAAACAGATTTTCTTGAAACTTATTTTTGATAAAAATGAAATCTTTTTCATCGAAAAATACTTTCAAACCAGAAATATGTCTTAAACAAACAACATCAAACAATTGGAACTCAGATAATGCAATTTAAACTTTTTTCATTTTCATTACTTAAAATTTAAGAAGTACAAAATCTGGAACCACTCATATGGGACACATACGTCCCATATTTATACTAGCTAATAGAAAATTCTAGATACTAAAAACCCTATTAGATGAACTGCCTATAATGCCCTTGGATTTTGAAATTGAGAAAAATGGTCAAATGTCCTCATGTGATACCTGCCAAGTTCTTGTGATGTCCAGCTGTTAGCAAGTGATCTCAAACGTCCATATGGTGTGGGGGTTAAGGAATGAATAAGGACTGTTGATCTTGCCGATTTTTGAGAATGGGGAAGAAAGTGACGGGGCAGGGGAATCTTGGGGGTGTCACATGGGTTGGTTGGGATCAACTTTGTGGGTGGGTTTAGGTTTAGGTTTATTAGGGATCTGGAAATTTTGGGGCATAAACCCTTTGATTATGGTTTGATTTAGGATTAGGGTTTATGTTTAGGATTAGGGGTTAATTTGGGTGGGGTGATGAACAGGAATTGTTTCCCCCCAGTTTTTACTATATTAAAATTGGTTTAAACGTGGGTTAGTGGGTGTGTTTGACTGGGGTTTGACTTGGGCCGGGTTTTAATGGGTATTGGGCTTAGGGTGATAACAGGTGGGCTACAGCCGGGTATAGAGTGGGTATGGGTTTGGTTTTAACAACTTTGCCCCTAATGTCTCAAAATCTTGTCATATAAGTTTTTTAACAGATTTTCCTTGATTCCTTTGTAAATATCTTTCATCAACTTGTCACATTTGGCACCACAAACTTCATAACTTTAAACAAGGACTTCTTTTGTAATTTCTTCATACTCCAAGGACTAAACTTGTAATACTTGATAATTTAGGGACCCAAAATGCAATAAATGAGATTTGCAAGGGTATAAATTGACAAGTCTTCAATTCTTGAGGGACCAATCTTGTATTTCTTCAATTCTTCAAGGACTTGATAGGAAAATCATGATCCGGGTCCGGTTCATTGTGCGGCTTCGTTTCCCGTGTTCGTATTTGATTGATTCTTGTGATCTTTTTGCCATTTCCTCAATATCCGTACCTAAAATACACAAGCAACAAACACGAGCATATATTTGGCATTTTTATTGATATTTAATGCATTTTAAGCCCAATTTGGACGATGAGACTATGTAAAAGCAGTCTCATCAGTCCCAAAAGAAAAATCCCAAAGATTTTTAATGTAGTTATAGTCCAGTTTATATAAAAAATTTATTTTTATATTTTATAAATTTTTCTGGGTCTGGTTCTCTATAACTTTTGCTCTGATACCATTCTGTGACACCCCCAAATTGGTCAAATGCAGCGGATATAATATTTGGGTGTCACGTGAGTGGATCAAAAGCAAATAGTACATAGAGCATCATATAAAAGATTATCAGACATTTATTACATGACCAAGAGTGCAAATTATCATTTTTAATTAGTTCTGACATAAATAAGATATTGTTTATGAGTTCCATATGAAAATTCCTAAATTCTTGCTAAGATGTTGTCTACTCAAATGCTGCAGTCCATGCATATAACAACAACCTGTTTCAAATACCTGAGAAAAACATGCTTTTGAGGGTCAACAAAATGTTGGTGAATTCATAGGTTTAGTTATATGGTTTGGATATAAATAGTCACTGAAACAGTAAGGCACAAAGCATTAATGTTTAAAGGTAACTATACTGCCTATTGCCCGAAACTGACACTTGACATAGTTGAGCCCTCAACAAATGAGAGCGCGTCGCCTTCTAAAAAGGCACCCATCAATAATAAGCGCTGACATGGTAAACACCTGTTGTCCCGGCCAAGGCACAGTGAGCATGACTCACCCAGGTGGGGATGGTCAATCCCAAATAGATCTATTTATAACATTCAGGTAATCCAACGATTTTAGCAGTTTCAGTTCACGGGTCATGAGGAATTCTACAATAGGCACATATAATCAAAGTTGATATAGTTCAGTTTATATCCATAAATTAGTTGCATGTTTTCTCCCCCAAAAAGGATTTAAAAGTTTGTCAATATATGAGAAGTGGGGCCATGAACTCACCTTAGTATTACGGCAATAGTCACAAGAATATGAAGTAATGCCCAACACACAGTCAACAACCTAGATAATTATACAGTCTCAATAAAAGTATAACAGGTTGTACAAAGGTTACTGAAACATCAGTATAGCTTCTACTGTTTTTTAAGCATTTTATTAGGATATCCGTAGTTGGTTCATAGTTGTACAAGTTATAGTTGTATTTCTTTTAAATATAAAATAAATACTATAGTTAAATTAATCAATCTTGTTTAATTAATATCCTCGTACTTGTACTTATTTATAACGTGATTTAAATATTTTTAAAAGGAGTTATATATATATATATATATAATGGAGGAAAAATAAATATAATTAATACATTTATTTTTGTAAGTCAATCATATTAAATTTATACCTTATTAAAAGTATACCATTTAATTAAATTCAGTGTTTAAGATATTTGTATAATCATCACATTATAAGTTGGGAAAAATATACAAGTGTCAGACCTTTATATTTAATTTGTTTTACCTTTTTAATATTTATGTTATATATGTAACTAGGGTTCGTTTAACTTTCAAATAATGGCAAAACGAGTCCCTCTATTTAGTATAAATACCCCCAATATTTACACAAACGCCCCTAGGGCTTATATAAGTTTCACAGTTTGACCATTCTAGTCCTTGTAGTTTCGGTTAAGGTTTAGAGGTATTCCCAAGTTACAAAACAGCCCCCTAGGGCTTATATATGTTTCGGCTTATAACAAAACAGCCCCCTAGGGTTTAGTTTTAAGTTTTAAAAGTGTCAAAACGAGTCCTTGTGGTTTTGAAGTATTTAAGAAAGGCACACAAATAATCCAAGTTTTATATAAGTTTATGAAATGGACAATTTAAGTCCCTCAAGTTTCGAAAATATTTATTATGGCCCAAATAGTATCTAGGGCTCATTATAAGTTTACAATACGACACATTTAGTCCTTGTGGTTCTTAAATAGGGTTCGGCTAATTGCCAACGCACACTTATACTTTCCAAATCAACATGTTTAGTCCTTGTACTAGTTTTAAGTCTTGAAAAGTATTTATGAGTTCTATACCTTTTTATTTTCAACTTAGTACTTTCATTATATTATACCATTGGCACAAAAAGTCTCCAATATGTATTTTAGTGATTAATGGGCTCGGATGGCCCATTAAGGTCCGGTTATGTTTCTTGGGCCAAACGGGCTCATAGTGGGCTAATTTATACTTAGAAAATTTTTACTATGGTAAATATTCATTTAACCAATACATGTACTTTGGGCCCATGGGCTTAACAATGGGCTTATATATTTAACCAAACACTTAGTCAAATTAGTATAACTAATATTCACAACTTGGGCCTAATATGTTTCAGCCCAAATAAGCTTATGGCTTATTCGATTACACACATATATGGTTCGGCTTATAGCTTATTTGTGTAGCTTAAGTAATGATTTAACTTATCAAATGGGATCCTCCATTATATCATACTAGTTATTATCTCAAGATTTAATAAGCCATGGTACATACTTGGTTTTTTTAAAATAAGCCGAATGTTAGGAGCTTATGGCTTAAGATTTTCTAGTGTTTTACATAACTAATCCTTTCATTTTATCACAAGTTATTCCGAGATGATAAGTCAATGTGTACTCCCTTTGGCTAGACTATTTAGGCCGATACATGTAGGGCTTAATCTAGCTAACCATTAGGTCTAACACTTTTAGTTTTTCTATGAAGCAAACCTAGGTTAGTTTCTTGTTTACATATGTTGATTATAAGTCAAAACTTGAAGACACGATTCCTTGTAACCATGACATTCAAGCTGTGGGTTTTGCTAACAGATTTTAGCATGGTTTACGTATGCATGCATTCTAGCCTTGCTCATCATAAGTTCTAGGTGAATGCCATGCATGAGAAACATAAGATGTGGAAGAGTTTACTTACTTGTTTAGATCAGGTAGGATGAAGTAGTAGTAACACTAAAGCTTGAGGTTTCTTAGGAGTGAACAAGTGAAGCTTCCCTAGTCAAATTATATGTATGTCGTGACCATCTTTCCCCTTCAATGCTAGATTCGGCTCAATTCAATGTTATAGAGTAAATGTGGGATTGTTTGAGAATGATTGGAAGTAAATGAGGTATGAGTAAATGACCTAGGATAATTTATTCATGTTATCTTTGTTTTAGCCAAATGTTTGTACTCAAATGGGATTCTTTTAAGGTAGTTATGAAGTAGTTAGGGAGGTGGGTGTGGTGTATTGGGGTTACACGTCTAAGAGAGAGAGGAGGGAAGGCTTTTGCCTTGTCTAGCTTAGGTACCATGTATATCTTTGCCCTAGATTTCTAGTACACCCTCTTAATTGCTTCAATTGTACATTGGCTCATGGTTTGAGCATAAGGCCGCCGGTTTTGGCAAGGGCCAAGGTGACTAGGTTCTTGCCATAATGTGGGGGTGTTGTACAAGGTGAGGTGGTGCATGTATTCGGCTAGAAAGGGTATCTAGGAGATAACCAAGTACCTTCATTAATTACCCAATCCTAGTACAAGATCCTAGTATGGTAAAATGTGATGTTTGGTTTTGTTGGAGTGATCCTAGCCGCGGGTTATATCACACATGTGGGAAATAGGATGTTTTCAAAATATCTAGTAAGGTTAAGTGTAGTATAGATAAAAATGTAAGTGGTTAGGTAACGTTTAGTATTGTAGTAAAGTTTGTGTCAAAAGTAAGTTTGTGTATGAGTTTCAAGACGGTCAAGAAAATTAAATGCGTCAACAGTCTCATATATTTAATAATAATACACTGGAATGAACAGTGTGATTTGATACAAGACTGGTGCTTCATAAAATAATGAAGTGAGATTACATTGAGTTCAATAAATTGTGCACACTATGGGACAAAGTCAAGAGGTAAAAACAGGGGTTTTACACATGAATGATTATCACCCTTAAGTTTCACGTTCCTATACCAAGCTTAAAAACGAGTTCATTGTTATTATAAGTTAGCAAACTAACACAAATTCATGTGGCCCAATTATTCACTTAGACTCCCTTATTCCTAGGTGTATATCTTATATTTTATGATTGTCTTAAATGATCACGAGGATGCATTGTTGACTTATTTCAATAGTTATTTAGGCTAAAAATAAAGTGGGATGATTTAATCAATAGTTAGCTAAAGGACAAAATCTTTTAAAACTGCTTCTCGAGACCTCATAAAGTTCATATCTTGGCATAACTTGCTTCACGATTTGAGACCTTTCTCGGACCGATATTTGGCATCGACTTCATACTTCAAATCATGAGAGACGTTCATGAAATAATGGTCTTCTCTTCATAATAGGAATTTCTTCACTTGAAATTTTTGAGAGATTCTTCATATTTGGACCACGACTTCTTCATTTTTATCCAATCTTTATTTGGGATTTTGATATACAACGATCCGCCTCCTTTTAGGACTTGGATCTATTTATCCTCATACCTTGTTAGGGTCTTTTCGGATAGACTTCTCCATGATCTTTACGGGAGTATTTGCTTTTCGTCGTGTGTCTCGATCCTTCATATTGATTTTTGATAAATGATTCTTCACATCACTTTGGATCTTTAGCAACAAAATGTAGCCCTCATGCTTTGTTAGGGCCTTTTCTGAATCGCCAATCTTCGCATCCCGCTTCAATAAGTTATGCCTTGGCTATGAACTCTAATCAATACCAAGCAACTTATAAACGATCTTGTGCTAGAAGTTAAGTAACTTTTCAAATCGTACAACCTTATTTATTGCAATTAAATTTATTAGCAAGCGATAGGAGAAAAAGCTTATAATCAACTCACATAAATTCATGAAAGAATACCAAACTTATAATTGACTCTATCATCTCTTGTTCTCCACAATTTAAAATATCAAGGAATGAGACTCGTGGATGCTTAGCCTATTTAATCAAAGTTTTGGGTTTTCAAGTCATCTATAGGATCTTGCAAATTCTTAGACTTTTTCAAGTTTAGAATTCGCATTTTAAAGTTCCCTTGATAAACGAATTTCTAGGATCAATTAAGGGAACTTGCAAAAAGTTCTTGTTCTTAACCCGTAAGAGTTAAGACTTTCGCGTTTCAAAGTTCCCTATATAAAATCCTAGCAAAACTTGACTTAAACACGGTAAGGATACTAGCTAGAGTAAACTTAGATAAGTAAACTCGGGTTGAGTCAAAAGATTCACAACGTTTAAAAATTAAAACCACTTTATTAAAATTTATTCTAGCAAAGAAAGAAAATAACCATAACAAAGGTAAATACAACTAGGCCAAAATAGATCAAAAATTTTGAAAAATGTCGAAAAATCAATTTTCTGTTTAAAATGAGGACAAATGCATGGAAAAGCCCACTTAACTTCGATAGAAGTCCCCCCTACACTTAATATAAACATTGTCCTCAATGTTTAGGCATGTGGAAGTAACCTCCCCTACACTTAGGACATTGTGCACTTTGTTTAAATCTTGCTAAGGAAGAGACAACTAAAGTGATTCCTATTTTAATATTGAAGAATATAAAATAGTGAATCAAAAGAGTTTAGAATAGAACCGGGAAGACAGGAACACGGAATCACGGGTTGTCAAAAGTCATCAAGAATGGATCTTTGATAGCTCGAATCTCTGCTCATGATAAGAAAGAAAACAACAAACACATACTAGGGTCTCCCCCTACACATATTATAAAAACAAATAAAAAGGATAGATACTGCGGGTTGCCTCCCGAGAAGCGCTTGTTTTTGTTAACCGAGTCGTGAGCCTGACTCGACCTTGATTAGCATGGTAATAACCTTGAAGAACATCCACCGGGATCAAATACATGGTTTTCATCCATCAAATAGCACAAGCTTAAGGTGAACAAGGCAAGCCAAAGAAGAGTAGGCAAGGTTCCCTTAAGCAAAGATTGAGCACGGTGGTAGAAAGTAGGATGAAGTGCAAGCATATCTCCATTGTTTCCAAAAATCTTTCCTTTTATTTCATCAGATGGATACTAAGATGGCTTGAAAATTCCGATACCCGAATCGAACACCTTTTCCTTTAGGGGAAAATAAGACTCAGGCTGAGTAGAATTTGAAGAAGATTCGCTCATAAATCGCATAATCTCATCCTCAGAAGGTGGATAGAGAGGTGTCAAAACATAAGTACTATGGATGTTGGTGTCTTCCGGTTTCTTCTCCTTTGAAACGGGTTTCTTAATATCTGAAGGAGGATAAAGACCAAAATCAAAGTCCAAAGGAGGAGAATCATGCTCATTGGGGAAGTATGTATTAAGGAAAGTGGCAAAATCTTCCTCAAATGAGTAATTATCCAAAGTATCAAGAGGGTTTGGTGGAGGATCTTCATCAAAAGTAGGAGCAAGTTCATCATTTGAAGAATCACTCGAGAGAGTATCAACATCATCAAAAATCATCATATGTTGGTATGTCTTTATACTCTGAAACAAAAGCAGCATAATCATCCCCATCGGAACTAGAATCATCATCATAGTTATCATAGATTGGTGGAGAATCTTAAATTGGTGGGGGGGGGTCCAAATTGGAGATAGAATCATCAAAATCATCCAGATAGTCTTGGAAAAGTGGATTATCATGGTAATACTCGAAAAGAGGATTATCATATACAACAAAATCATCAAGCTTTATACTCTCCAAAGTAGTAGTAAGCTCTTCTTGAAGCACATTAATCATTTTTATTGATTCTTTACCATTTGATTTACTTGTAATTTTCCCCATCTTAAAGACTTGTGCATCATTCCCGACTCTTAGAATTAATTCACCTTCGGTAACATTGACTAAAGCTTTTCCGGTTCTCAAAAATGGCCGACCAAGTATTAAGGAATACGAGGGTCCATTTCATAATCAACCACAACAAAATCGACCGGAAAAGTAAAGGTACCAACTTTAATAAACACATCTTCGGCAAAACCAACGGGGTAAGCGAGAGTGCGATTTGCTAGCTCAAGAGTCATCTTTGTCGGTGTAAGGTCGGGTAATGATAGCTTTTTCCAAAAACTTAAGGGCATCAAATTAATACTTGCCCCTAGATCGGCTAAGGCAGTAAATTCTTCATCTTTGTTATAAATGCAAGGCAACATAAAACGACCAGGATCTCTAAGTTTTTCCGGAAGTTCTTTAAGAATGACTGCATAACAGTTTTCATTTAAGCGTGTGTTGACAAACTCAGCCATCTTTTCCTTCTTGTTAAGCAATTCCTTGAATGCTTTGACAAATTTCGGCATTTGGACAAGTGCTTCAACAAGGCTAATGTTGAAATTCATTTGAGAGATCATCTTCAAATAGGGAGTAACTTGAGAATCCTCCTTAGTAAGCAATTTGCACTTGTCTAACCGAGAAGGATAAGGGATGTTGGGTTTAGATGGTGTAGGTGTAGCAGGTAAAGGTTGAGATGTTGAGGGTTGAGAAGTAGAGGGTTTAGAGGTGGTAGGTGGGGTTGGTGGAGGGTTTTGTTTAGGTACTTCTTCCGTGAGAGGTGGAGACGGTAATGGAGAACTAGTACTAGGTGTGGTAGTAGGAGGGATAAATGGAGGTGGAGGAGGTGTAGATGGAGTAACTTGAGGAGGGATAGAAGGTCCTACTAGAGTTGCTCCACTTCGATTAGTAATAGCACTCACATTAGCTCTAGGGTTTGTTTCGGTGGTAGAAGGAAGAGCACCTTGGGGACAAAGGGTTTGAAACATTTGAACGAATTTCCTATCCGTGGACTCTTGCATTTGCCTAGTATATTCTTGCATTGCTTGCATTATTTTCTCATGTTCATTCAATTTTTGCAAAACCAAGTCCATTGGCGGATGAGGTAAATTGAACCCTTGTTGTTGAAAAATTTGGTTTGGGTATTGGTTATAAGGTGGAAAACCTTGAGGATTGAAAACTTGGTGTTGAAAACCTTGGTTTTGCATGTGATAGTTTCCCTGGTTTGCATTGGAGCCCCTCACATTAGCATTTTGTGGAACATTTGCTCTTGGTGGCCCTTGGTTGTTATGGGTGGGTGGGTGAGGTCTTTACTGAAAACCAGGTGGAGCCAAGTAATTTGTCGAGTTGTAAGACAAGTGATTAACATCGACATAAGGCTTGAAATGAACTCTCTCGGTGTTATTGTGAGCATACACTTCCCCGTGAGATTGATCATAAGCTTTGTCACAATTAACATAAGAGTGTGGCCCACCACAAGTTTCACAAGTTATATTAAGAGCAGTGTTGTTTTTGGCATTGTTAACGGCTTGTAAAGCAAGTGCTTCAACAACCGTAGTAAGCTTATCAAGTCTCTTGTCGGTGTCACTAGTGCTAGCACTAGCCACATTAGCCCGAACACTCTTAGTTTGCACTCTAGACTTATTCTCAATAATATCGCACGCGGCATTAGAAGACTTAACCAAAATGTTACCCCCCGAGGCACTATTTAGTGAATCTTGGTCATTCATGTTTAAACCATTGTAAAAAGTATTAATTTGATGCACTTTTGTAAAACCATGTTGTGGACACCTTCTTAAAAGTTCCTTAAAATGGTCCCAAGATTCACTAAATGTCTCACCGTACTTTTGTTCAAAGTTAATGATTTCATTCCGCAAAGCAGTAGTACGTGAGGGTGGGAAAAAGTAGTTGATGAATTTGGTCTCTAAATCCGACCACGTAAGAATACTTTGTGGCGGTTCCTTATCAAGCCAATGCCGGGCTTGTCCCTATAAGGAGAAAGGAAAAAGTTGCAAGCGAATTACCTCTTGTGAAACCCCATTAAACTTAACCTTATTAGTGAGTTGAAGGAACCTTTTGATATGGCCGTGAGGATCATCAAGTGTACGCCCCAAGAATGGTTGAGCATAGACCATTTGAATGAAGTCGGATTTGAGCTCAAAGTTGTTGGCTCCAATCTCGGGTATGACAATAGCATCGGTGTTGCCCTCTACGTGCGATTGCAAAAGCTCGATCATTGGTCGATTGTCCATGGTGACAATAGGTTTAGTTTCGACTTCGGCTTGAGTTGCTTTCTTCTTACGAGCATGGGTACGCATACACACCTACAAAAGGAAAAGAAAGATAGACAAGAAATATTTTTGGTTTTTTGAAATTTTTTTGAAAATTAGACAAGTAAAATAACGTTCAAGAGTGAACGGATCCCAAAATCCAACGCGTCTCTCACAATAAACCGTTAATCTTCACGAAAATAGCCGGCAGCGGCGCCATTTAATACAAGATTTTCACCTCGTATGTAGGTTCGTTGAACTAGTCTTTTCGAATTGATTTCTAGTTAAAAGTATGACTCAGTCGTTCTTGGTGGATAAAAGAAAATGTCGTTGATTATCTATAGCTAATTAAAAAGTAAATGCAGAAAGTAATAAAAATAAGCTAAAAGCAAATAACTAATAATAAAGAAATGATATTAAAACGAATATTAAAAACAAAACAATTAATCAAAATAAAACTAAAAGAGGAAATTAACTTTCGACTTGAAAATAAAGTTTACCTAATGAAAAAGGAGGAAATAAAACTAAGTGGCTACTTTAAAACTAAACGAGGTGAAAGCTAAAGCGGATACTAAATAAAAGATAAAACTTAAACTTTTCGAAAAAATACTAATACTAAAAATTGACGAAAAATTCAACTAAAAATACATGACTTTCAGAATTAAAATCGGAACAACTTTCAGATTAAACTAAACGATTACGGAACAATGCTAAATAATAAACAAGCTAGCAAGCAAGCAGCTCAAGCTAGCAAGCTACTAGGTGATTTTTGGCGGGAAAGAAAATGAAAGCAGGTAAGCAAGCATGTCATTTGGTCGGAATGTTGTATAGCAATTTATTCTATCGGAACGTTGTATAGCAATTTAAAAACTGTCGTAATGTGTATTAGGAAAAACTGTCGGAATGTAAATTTTATCAGAATGTTTATAACAAGAAACTATCGGAATAATTAAAATGCCAAATTCTATCGGAATGTAAGACCTATCGCAATGTAAGCTGTCACAATATGGTTGTCAAAATTTGCGCAACATTTCGTCACAATATGCCTTATACTCGATCACAATGTACGATGCCAGGGGCAATCACAATCTCGATCGAAATAAGTGATCAGAATGACTATCACAATAAGCTGTCACAATGTCAAAACCCTAATGATATTGTGATGGAAAAATCACAATATTCGGATAGAGTATAATAAGCTAAAAAAATCAAATAAGCACTTTAACCAAAAATTAAACCAAAACAATAATAAGAAGAACAAAAATAAGCTACAAATTTAAAACTTATCAAAATACTAAATAAGCAAAATTTATAAAATAAACTTTTTTAAAAAAATAAACTTTTGAAATTACTTAAAAGAGAATAAGCTAAAAACTCAAAAAAGTTAACCACGAATCTAGGCAAATGATAAAACTTATAAATCCTTGAACCACGAATCAAGAAACACGAAAGTGTTAATCTTTATGTAGCGTTTAGAAAAATAAGGTGAAAAAGATGATGAACACTAAATCGAAACTAACAAGAAAGTTTAAAAAGATGAAAAATAAAACAAGATTAAACTTTAAAAAGTAAAGATTAGATTAAAACAAGAAAGAAAATAAAAGATGAAGTTTTCCTAGTGAGAGAAAGTTAAACACTTTCTCTCTCTAAAAATTAAAGCTACAAAAGAAAAAAATGAAGACTAACTAACACCCTCCTAATGAAGCATTAGGAGGGTATTTATAGGAGAGGGGAGGTATGTTGCTTCCTTCTTTCTTTCTCTTTCTCGTCTTTTAATTTCTTGTCTTTCTCGACTTTGTCTCGGGATTTGTCGAATAATAAAATGAACTCGTCTTTTAAACTTCTTCTTTTATTAGACTTGGTTCTTCGACTTTGTTAAACTTCCGTCTTTAGACTTTTTCTTCGATAAATCTTCAGAATAGGCCTTTGACTTCCGTTCTTTTTGCACTCTTGATCTTTTGACTTCGTCTTTTGTCTTTTTCTTTGATAAAAGCCCGTGAAAGCCCGTGTTTTCTTCCTTTTTCATCTTTTGGTCCTAAAACACAATAAAAACACAAAGCACGCATAATTCTGACATTTACGACATAAAATGCACGTTTTGGCTTGGTTATTATTATAATTAAGTGATAAAAGGATAAGTGTTTTCACACTTATTACAATCCCTAGCAAAGTGACCAGTCTTCCCACATTTGTAGCATTTAATGTCTACTGAAGCTTTTGTGGTGCTGGAGAACTTGCCTCCTTTCTTAAAGAACCTTCTAGACTTGGCCAGAAGTGCTCTTTCATGAAATTCCTCTTTGAGGTCATTCAGATATTCCTTACTGGTTCTTGTGTCCTCTTCATCATCATGACTATCTTGGTAGTCTTGGATGACAGCCTCATTGAAGAAGGTTGTAGACGAGGGTGTAGCGATGTTTAATGCTTTACTCTTACTTGAGCCTTCATAAATCATATCAACTAGGTTTTCTTCATATTTTAGTTTCCCAAAAAGAGAGGCCATATCACAATCTTTGATGTGATTAGAATTTCTCAAGCTTTGGCAGAAACTAAACCACTTTTTTGGCAATGCATTAACAAAAACTGTGTTGATTTCAAGTTTTGAAATCTCAAAACCATCATTCACTAGTTCATTCAACAGTGCTTTGTATCTGGTGATGTTTGTGTGAGGGTTTCCCCTTCTTTGTGTTTGAAGGTGTTGTATTGAAGCTTTAAATCCATGATTCTTGTTTCCTTCACATCAGAGGGTCCCTCATGGTAGAGAATAAGGTCCTCCCATGTAGATTTAGCTGTTTTGCAATTTACAACAGAATTCATTTGGTCATCTGGAAGTACATACATGATGAGACTTTTGAGACGATGGTCTAGGTTAGCAGCTTTTCTCTCATTAGCAATCCATTGTACTTCAGGTTTTCTATTGTCCCCAACCATGGGGACAAATGAACCATTATCAATGATTCCAAGGAATTGAGGTTCAATGCCAACCATGTGTACAAGGAACCTCTTCTTCCAATTTGTGAAATTAGCAACCTCTAGGACAGGAGCAGCATTGAGTTGGCCACCCCTATACTCTAGGGTTTGTGGTATTACTTGAGCCATTTTGGATCTTGATTTGAAAACTTTAAATGAGCAGTTTAATAAAATAAGAGTTTAGCTAATCAAACTGCTCTGATACCACTTGTTGGTCCCTTGTAAATCGTTATTACTTATCAACCTTAAGTAATAACTCTTTACCAAGACTCAAGTGTGTTGTTTTAATAATTAATAAGAACTACGAACAACTAAAACAACAATACCAATAACTTTTCAACGTATAGACTTTTATTAGAATCAAATAAAGAATCTATAACCCACTTTTTTGCGGAAGAACAAAGTGGTTGAATGACAATGGGTTGTGATCTTCTCTACTTAAACGTATAACCAAAGTTAAATGTCTAAGCTCCAATCTAAATGTTCATATGCTTCTTGGCTATATGGTTTAGTTGGTATTGAGAGAGAAAGGTTTTCCAAAGTTTCTACTCTTGTGTTGGTTAACCCTTTCCCTCTCAATGTACACTCCTTATATAGGTAGTGTAAAACTAGGGTTTGCATTTTGCATGTTTCAATGCATGGGTTTATCCAGTGGGTGGATGACGCCCATGCTGGATAAACAGTACAAAGTACACAATAAACTATTCTAGAAAAGATAAAGGTTGTACTTATAGCTAACTATACAAGCAACTTACTTTGACTTAAAGTTATCTTTCCCGCCTAATGCAAACCATCAGAATACTGAAGAGTCTTTAGTATTCTAGAGGAGATCGACGTCATTCAGTTTGGTATTGTCAAACCAAACTGAACCGAAAGCTCTTCTTCAGTACTTGTTCTTCAGCAACTAGACCGCCTAGTATTTAAAGCAAAGACTCCTTTGTCTTCTAAGTTAACTGGAAAAGGAAAGCTGAACATCCTTCTGCTACAAAGTCTTTAGTAGGAACTTTGTTCCTCTAGTCATCCTTTAGCAGTCTGGCCTTACTGCTGAGCATGAAACACTTAGGGGGATTTTATATTTAAATCCTAGAGTTGCTTCAAGGTCAGTAAATTCTGACCCAACAAACCCATTATTATAATTTAACAAGATTATGATTTCAGACTAACTTTGAAAGGCATAGAAAAGGAAAAGGGCTAAGTATGTAACTTTAGAATTTGTAATATTTATTTGTAATTAGCTTTAAAATTAGGGACCAAATGTGTAAACTTTCATATTTTTAAACCATGCAACTTGTTATCAACGTTTATAAAACGAAATCTTCGTCTTCTTCGGCCAATTAGAAGACACATTATTTCCTAACTTTCATTGATTAATTGTGCTAAAGTTTGCCTAGTGACTTAATGATATAACCTTCCAATAAGAGATGAATACAAAAGCTGAGAAATTATAACTATACGTGCATTTTAAATCTTACCTTCTTAGCCAAACAAAAACATTCCGAGGCAGAATATGAACACGGGTAGTAGTGGCGATCAAACTCGGACATGATTTCAAACTTGATAACGAATAGCAACTCGACTCTACTAATGAAATTAAAACCTCCTTGCCTAAACTCGTTCAGATCGTAAGTGAATAAAATGATCGTTCATATGTGTCGTAAACGAGACGATAATCAATCGAAGCCATACGGTATGAACACTTGATCATGATGTGAACGCATAATCAGATTACAAATTCAACATCGGAACATGATTCCAAACTCGAAACTAATGAAACGTAAACTCCAGCGTGATCACAAATGAGAAATACCTTCGAACATGAACATATGTTAAGAAGCAAAAGCCAGGTTACCTTCGAATAGTCTTGGTAAGATTTATGGTCCTTATGTTGGTGGCGAGGGTTAGACGCGTTTGAATGCAACTAAGAAAAATACCATGAAGTTTGTAAGGTTCCGATATAAGATGATTTAGGTTTGTCTTCAAACTATGAGTAACCGAAAGATATACATATAATACGTGTGGGTATCATGTAGCATTGATTCTTCGAAAAATATGAAGTTTGAAATAGAAGATCATTGACCAAATAATAACTTGCTTATCATAGAGCGGTTTAAAAGGCCTGATTTATAGAATGAGATATTTGACCTCATCATCTATATGTTCATTGTTGGTTTCCATATTTACATGGTTTAACATGGACAAAGGATTCTATATCACACGTTTTCCATTCCCAAAATATCTTTTATAAATGATTTGGAAGATTTGACAACTCATAAACAAAAGAAACGATTTGAAAAGAAAACGATTTGAATTATTTGTTTCCATTACACGTTTTCCGCTCGAAACAAATAATACATAAATAATTATAATTTAAAGTTTTAATATCAAATGCTTATTAAGTTATATTCAAAATGACGAAATAAAATACAAACCAAATTTTTGGGTTTTACAACTCTTCCCCTCTTAAAAAAATAATTGTCCTCGAATTAGTGACATGATATGGCTGAAAAGAACCTGGACGTGACATGGCTGAAGAGAACATGGAACGTGACGTGGCAGAAAAGAATATACTTGGACCGTGGAAGGAAATGAGGATACAAAGTCCGAATTGACTCCACCATTTCCCAAGTGGCTTCCCGCTCGGGATGGTTCCTCCAAAGGATCTTGACGAGAAGAAATAATCTTGGTGTTCATGACCCTGTTTTAACTGGACTGAAAAATTTTCTGATTCCTCAACTTAGAATGGATCTTCCTGTATCTGATTGAGTGGATGAGAAATATCATGTAGGATACTTGAAACGATAGAGTACGAAATAACATGAAAAGAATGACATTCATATCTCTGAGTAATGATACTGAAGACATATTCAAACGTAATACGTGAACAATTGTGAACATGATACGTGAGCAATTATGAACGTGATTCGCGAACACATGGTGTACGTGCTGCATGGAATGTATCGTGAAGGTGATATGTTGAACATATCGTGAACGTGCGGTGACTGGGGAGGTGAAATGTGAAACATGACGTGAAACGTCTGCCTGGGGATGGAAAAGTTGTGCTAAACCTGAGTCTGGTTTCCTAAGCTTTCTGCAAACCTTCCTAGAGCAAGACATGAAATGTGTATTGTGAGATGGAACACGAACCTAAACGGGAACAATATCATGAATGCAAACGTGAACGTGAATCATGAGATGGAATAAAATATGAACGGAATAAAATCATAATACCGTGGACGTGAGACGTAAACATCAAAGTAAACGTAAACGTGAATAGGAACATGAATGTGAATGTGAATGTGAATGTGATCGTAAACGTGATCGTGAACATGATCGTAAGCGTGATCGTGAACATGAATTTCCAGCTGATATGATTGTTGATGGGATATCGCGAAATCATATGATCTCTTGCTAAAATTTCTACGGATCTGCTAACTGTGTAATCCTTTCGAATGAAAGAAACGTATAGGCTGAGTTAAATGGTCGACAACGACTCAAATAGCATCGTGCTCCTTCTGAATCTACGGTAGTCCGGTAACGAAATCTATAGAGATCTTGTCCCATTTATGTTCAGAAATTTTCTAATGGTTGTAATAACTCACTAGCATGTCGTCGTTATATCTTGAACCCGCTGGCATGTCAGGCATCTAGATATGAACATAGCTGCATCAATGTGTTATACTGCTTCTATCAAAATCCTGCCTAGGATTATGCTACATTCTTGTAGAATCTGGATGAAGAGTCATGGAAGAACTATAAGTCTCGGTAAATTAGACCTCTCCTAGCATAGGATCTTCTGGAATACATAATTTAGTGTAGGTTCTCTCCTTTATGCGTAAGCTTAGTCATGGTAAAGCTAATAGTGAGAACTGTTAGCAAGTTCTGCGGTAGTAACCAATTGAATTCAAGAAAAACCTCGTACTTCCATCACTGACGTCGGTCTTGACCATTTGGTGATGGCCTTCACCTTCGTAGGATTCATGGAATTTCTTTCTGCTGAAATAATGTGGTGTTGATCCCTTTGATTGGATCTATATTCTGTTAAGAACTAGTATAGTAGTTTGTAATCAAACTAAAACACTTTGAGAAATCTTACTCAAGCTAAATAAGTTATGTGAAATCTAACTTATAAAGCACAAAAGAACATAATTACTTTTAACTATTGGATTCTCTTATTAATCGACTTGAATGAGGTACATAAATGTCATCGTACCTATGTTCCTTTTATAGAGTAAGGAACCCTGGAAACCTTAGAATATTCTATAAAGATAAGTATATCAAAGATGATATATTATCAATATTCTAACTATTAAGTATATCACATAAGATATACTCTAACTATAACTATTACATATCTTATACAAAGATATATTCGTCCTAATCAATATAGCAATACTTACATTATAAGTAGCAGTACTTACTATGTACCACGATAACACTAACGATACTTGATAATACTAACAGTACTTAAGTTTACACTGACAGTACTTGATACTTAACAATAATTCCCAATAATCCTCCCCTAAACAAGAATGATAACTTGTTGTCTTCTTGTTTCTCTTTGTACTGAATGTATTAGAATACATGTCTTTAGTCTTCTCTTCAAACTTGGATTGAGCTTGGTAAATTGTACTTGTATCCAACTAAATGTAGCCAAACACTTCAATGTAGATCTTCTTCTGATAAGATAACCTTCAAGTCTCATGAACATCATCTTTGTCTTCAAACTATGATCTTCTTGTGTCTTGTGAACATTCATTTTATTCTGTAGCAACATCAATTGTCTTCTTGAGTTAAATCTTGATCATGAACTTTTGTCTTGATTTGATGAGACAAAACCTTCTAAGTATTCTTTCCTTAAAATTAATACTCCTTTGCTTGTAGCTTCATACCTGAAATAAAACAGTTAACAAAAAAACAATATGTATTGGCTTCATGATTTTTAGCAAATCATCAGCTATCAACGGATTTGATTTATTCTTTACCAGTTAGTCGTACCCTCTGGAATAGCCAATACTTTATTCATAAAGAATAAGGTGTATTGATAACCCTACACTTTTTGGTAAAATGTCAACCATCAACGGATTTGATAATGTCTTTACCTAGTACCGTTTGTCTAGGACTAGCCAACTCTTTGTCTCGAAACATGGTGAGTTAGAACCATATAGTTTTTAGTAAACTATCAGCTTTCAACGGATTTGAGAAGTCTTTACCACAAACCGTTTGCTTATGGACTAACCAGTTCTTATGTATGTTAGACATGGTGAATTGAGAACCATTTGTGAAGTGTGATTATAAATCAAACACTTAAGGTTCTTTCTCAGCTTCTTCCTCTTGCTCCAAATCTTTGATTTGTTGTTTAACCATTCTAATCAACTCCAAAGCACCAACAGATTCTTTTGAGACTTCCAATTGTTGTTCCAACATTCTTTCCAACAATCTTCTCTCAAATAGATATCTCTTCTCTTGTAGCATATAGTAAGTAACATCATCTATATCCAAAATATGTAGTCCACATGACCTATAATATCTCCAGTAACTAGGAACATGATTCTCTAATTCCTTCAACATTTTCTGATCACAGTTGCGTGGTTCATACATGAAGAGTAATTCATTATACAACAGTGATACCTTAGTTTTACCTGCACTGACTTCTTGAACTAACCTAAAAAGATCTTGAATATCTTGTCTGTCAAGAATATGAAGAATATCTTCAACAGCCTGAACATTCTTGTTGTGCCATTTGTTCTTAATATTCCATGAGCTTCCAGTCCTTGATCTATAGTATATATCCATCTAGAAATGGATGACTTCTTTCCTAAAATCTTTGTGTCTATACATTGATCATCAAAATTTACTATCTTCAAGTACTTTCTTAAGCTTCATCACTATCTTTTGTTGTTGATTTAGCCTTTTTCTTGGCTTCTAGCTTTTTCTTTGTTGATCTTTTCCTTTTAATACCCTTGGAGGTTCCTTCAAACTCTATTGAACCCTCCTCCAAATCTGTATGTACCATTTCTTTAGTATGTACTATTGATTGTGTATGTACCACCCGTACATTTTCAGTCTTATCAACACACTGAGCTTTATCTCCTTCATTCATTCTTTGAGCAGTCTCTGTCTCTTTTGAACTTACCTTATCCTTTCTATTTTTCCTAACATATGTAGTCTTGATAGGTGGAGATGTTCTTGTATGTTCAGCAGTACTTGACTCAAATCTAGGAGTGCTTCCAAATTGTCTTTGTTGTTGCAGATGTCTTTTGGCTTCTTCAATAGCTATCCTATCTGCTTCAGATCTAATCTCAACAAAATGCAATTCAGTTCTCTTGTGTTGTTCATACAAAGCCTTGATTTCTTCAAAATTCTTTCTGACCAATTGAGCATGAGTGAAATGCTTAACCTTTTTTAGAAAAGCCATCATTTGATTCCTGATCTGCATGGTAGTTGGAGGCTTAATCTTTTCTCTTCTTCTTTTCTCAGCAAAGAATATTTGTTGCTCCCTTACCAAATCATCAATCAACTTTGCTTTTTCCTCTTGATCATAAGCATCCTTTTCTTTAGCTATCAATGAGTCTGCAAGAAGCTCACTTGCTTGTAGTTCAGCTTGATTCCTATCATACTCTTGTATATTCCATTCTTGCTGCACTCTCTTAGCTTCAAGCAATTGCTGCTTTGCTGCAAGTTCCTTTTATAACTATTCTTCACGAATTTGAGCTTGCATTCTAAAAGAAAATTCTTCATCATGGTCTAGTTGATGAAATCTGTACATGACTTTGTTTATATCATTATCTGAATCACTTTCATTTTTAGATTCTGATTGTAACTGCTTTTTACCCTTATCCTTTGGATTTATCTTAGGTAACTTCTTCTTTAGCTTTGAAGATCTTCTTTCTTCATCTTCATTTGCTTGCTGTTGAATAACAATACCTTTAGTGGGCTGTGAATCTTGAACTTTCTTACCTTTAGTTTTATTATTTTTGGCAAGAACTTCTTGTTGTGTCTTCTTCTTAATCTCTGCTTGTCTTGCTTTTTCAGCTGAACTCTTTTCCCTGAGATCAAGCAATACTTGAGCTAAAGTCTCATCCTCTCCAAAAGGAGTTTGACTTTCTGAAGAAGAATGTAGTGAAGTTTGTTCACTAGTAGTACTTGCAATCAGCTTAGTTGGCTTAGCAGTACTTGGTTCTTCAACAATGTCAGCGGTACTTGTAGTTGGCTTAGTTGGCCTAGCAGTACTTGGGTCTTCAACAATGTTTACTTCACTAGTGTAAGACACACTTGTTTCTTCAATCACAAAAGTATCTCCATATACCTTTTCTTCTTTTGAAGTTGTCTTCTCAATTTGTAACTCCTCAGTCTTGTCTGATTCATAACTCACTCTTGATCTTGACAGTACTTGGAAAGACTGTTTCTTGTGAAACTAGAATTGCCTTTGAGGTGGAGTTGAAGACGCAGGAAATTGAACATTGATTTCCTCTAGCTTCTCATAGAAACTACTCCAATTTACTTGAAGTTGTGGTGATTGAGGTTGTGGTTGTGGCTGAGTCACCAAAATTTCTTCAGTTTGTGGTTCCTCATGAGCAGGTTGTGGTTCTTCTTGTTGAAGCTCCATGTTTGTAGGATCCTGGCTATCTTTTTCCACACTAGTCTTTATGCCATTGCCATCTTCAAAACTTCCAATGACATCATTAGCTTCAAAGTTGATGTCATTCCCAGAGACCCTTGCATGAATGTCAGAAGAAGGTAGTGGTTATTCATAATTCCTCCCCTGTTTGGTTGCATTCAGTTGCCTTTTCCTGAGGTTTCTGAATCTTTACTTTTTAAGAGCAGCTTTCTGAATAGACCTGTTCTGCCTCATCCAAGGAGATATCTTATTCCTTAGTTTGATTAAATTGGCCTCCAATTCAGCAATTTTCTTGTCTTGAACAAGCTTCTCTTTTTGCAATACTTGTACCTGTTTGGACAAGCTAGTGCATAAAGCAGTTAAATTTGCAACATCCACCACCTCTGTTGCTTGTGCTTGTGGTGAACCACTAGCAGCAATTGAAGCAGCAGGTGTATGGATCATCTCATCTAAATTTGGTTGATTACCAACATTGTGAGAAGAAGATTGAGTATCTTCTGAGGAATGGGAACTCTGGTGAGAAGGAGTTTGCTGAGAACCACTAGTAGTGCTAGGTTCCTCACCTTCTTGGTTGGCAGGTTAGGCTAACATATTAGCAAATAAGGGTGTGACAGTTTCTGTAAAGGCATTGCCTTGTTTGGTCAAGAAAGAGAAAGTTCTCTTTGTAAATGTAGGAATATCCCATGTATTTGTTAACTATGGTAGGTTAGGGATTTGGTCATTAACTAAAGTCTGAATGAATCTAGGATACATTAAAAACTTCTTAACTCCTTCTAAATTCCTAGTCATGCCTTCAAATATTAACTTTGAAAAATTAAAAACTTTGTCACTTGCTAAACAAATACCAGCTGATGCCAATGCAACAGGGATTTGATCAAAAGAAGTACTTTTGGAGATTAAACAGTGAATAATAGCATGAAAAAGCAATTTCCATTGTGGTGAAAATAAAGCTTAAAGAAAGTAAGACTTTCCCTACCACCTTCATAACCCATGGTTGTAAGGCCATCATGTATCTCTGTATTGTTTAACATACTTAGTCTATTTTCACCATTTAGTCTTAAACTAGCCCTTAGCAGTGCCTTAGTTACATAGATATCCTATGATTCACCCTAGCCCTAATGCAAGGTTGATTAAAACGAGTACCTAACACATTGTTCAACAATAGGAATAGAGACAATGGGGCTTACAGTAAGCGCAAAATGAATATGACTTCGAGATAAAAATCCAAGTATCTCATGGAAACCAAGAGAATCATCATTCTGAGCAAGGTTCTCAACCAAGTTGTGCTTAGTAAAGCAGCCATTAGTATTTTTGATGATCGAAAAAGTAGAGAGAAGGTCATAGAATTAAGAGATAAGAAAAAAAGATTAGGTGAATCAATTGTATAATTAGAGTAAGTGTTTATGTAAATAACAAACCCAAGCGCGAAGAAACCGCCAAATTTACAAAAGAGACCCTTAACGGTACAACGGATATGTAGCGGTACATGGAACATACTTGGTACTTGGAGTTGTGCTAGCGGTACTTGGATCCATAACGATACATCACAAATTTGACCAGTTCATGCATTCCACTATCATTATAACCTCTTTTAACTTATTCTATCAACCTGCAATCACATCAAAAACACAAAAACATACACTATACAAAAATTATCATAAAAATTGTACAGCCATTACCTCCCCTTAACAAATGCAACAGTTTATTGGTTGAGCATACCAATATGTGTCACCAAGAATTCAAATCTCTTTGCATCAAATGCCTTGGTCAAAAAATCAGCTACATTGTTGTTTGTATGAATCTTCAAGACTTGAATAAGCTTCTTGTCATAGGCATCTCTTATGAAGTGATGTCTTATTTTAATATGCTTGGTCTTGGAGTGAAAGACTGGATTCTTGACAATGCATATAGTAATTTTATTATCAATGTAGATCTTGGTGTTTATGAAGTTGAACCCATAGTCTAACAACTGATTTTGAATCCAGAGTACTTGTCCACAACAATGAGCAGCAACTACATATTCAGCTTCAATTGTAGAAGTAGCAACAATGGTTTGCTTCTTACACTACCATGATATGAGTCTTCTGCCTAGGAATTGACAACCTCCTGTTGTGGATTTCCTATCATGATTAGCTCCAACATAATCACTATCTGAGTAAGCTTCCAAATCAAAAGTTGAATCTCTAGGATACCATAATCCTAAATTAGGCTGACTTTTAAGATACTTAAAAATCCTCTTCACAGCATGTAGATGTGACACCTTTGGATTGACTTAGAACCTTGAACAGGCACACACAACAAACATAACATCTGGTCTTGAAGCAGTAAGATACATCAATGAACCAATCATTGACCTATATGAATATCAACATTTTCACCATGTTCATCTTTTGACAAAGACTTCCTAGCTTCAAAAGGTGTGCTTGTACTCCTTGTATCCATACATGAAAACTTTTTCAAGATTTCAGCAACATATTTATCTTGACTGATAAATATTCGAAGTTTCCTCTGTTTGACTTGTAGTCCCAAAAAGAAGGTAAGTTCTCCCATAGAACTCATCTGAAATCTTCCTTTCATCAAAGCTTCAAACTCTTCACACCATGATTTCTTGGTTGAACCAAAAATAATGTCATCAACATAGACTTGTACTATAATAATATCCTTAGCATTCTTTTTGATGAATAGAGTTTTGTCAATGGTTCCTCTCCTATATCCATGTTCTAACAGAAAATTGGATAAGGTTGTATACCAAGCCCTTGGAGCTTGATGTAGACCATAAAGTGTTTTGATAACTTTGTAGACTCTATTGGGGAACTTAGGATCTACAAAACCTGGAGGTTGTGAAACATATACCTCCTCTGAAATAGTACCATAAAGAAAAGCACTTTTCACATCCATCTGATAGAATATAAAACCCATATATGACGCAAAGGCTAAAAATAACCTAATGGCTATTCTTGCCACTGGCGCAAAAACCTCATCATAGTCTATCCCTTCTTCCTGTCTATAGCCTTGAGCAACAAGCCTTGCCTTGTTCCTCACAACAACTCCTCTTTCATCCTTCTTGTTTCTGAAAACCCATCTAGTACCAATAACACTTTTACCTGAGGGAAGATCCACAAGAATCCAAACCTTTTGTAGTTCAAATTGTGTTAATTCTTCTTGCATGGCATCTACCCAACTTTCTTCATTAAGAGCTTGAGAAATGTTTTTGGGCTCTACTTGTGATAAGAAACAGGGAAAAAAACAATGCTGAGTATCCTTATGATTTGTTCTCTGTTGTTGTTTGACATAACTCACAAGTGCATGACTTTCAGTATTGGCTTGAAGTTGTCTTCTGGTTTGCACATCATGCTTAGGATTTCTAATAATTTGAGTAGTAAGATGGTTGTTGTTGACTTTATGAGTGGGAATAGAATTGACTGGAATTTCAGTTTCCAAATTATTGAAATCAGTTACTGTCACACCCCACCAATGGCGGAATATGGGGCGCGACGTATGGATATCGTCAACATGGCGTGTCTATAGAGATAACTATATGAAATAAGAAATGTCATAAAATGGTGACACAAAAGTAATGACAATATCTCAACAATGCAGGAGTCTAGGTAAGTAGGTAATAGTCCTACCTCTTACCCATGACAAACAAATAACACTAACAATCAACATATAGGTTCATAGTATCACTATTCAAAACACATAAAAATAAACTAAGAAGGAACGGGAATCTCCTTCTAAATGCATTCCTACGCTCTCCAAATCCTAGCCACTTATGTTCTCATGCTTAACCATAGTATCACCTGAAAGAGACACTAAAACACGTCAACATAAAGTTGGTGAGAGTCACATGTTTAGACTCAAACGCCAAAATCATACCATAAGCTGTGAGTACAGCCAAAAGTTAAAAACGTATGGACAATGTGATACTAACATGCATTAACAAACTAACATTCAAGATTTAACTAATCAAACCAAAACCAAGTCCAAATCCAAATCCAAGGCTCTCAACCTTACCAAACACCATACTCCCATAGGTACTCAAACACCTATGAACCAATCCCAAGGCCCCGCCTTACCAATATCCCCTTGGTACCAAGTCAAAAACATAAACAATCAAGAATCAACTAGCAGTTTATCACATAAGTATGCACACATAAGTCCATTACAAACGCCAAACATTCACAGCAAAATTTATAAATAACAAAACAAAACAGTGTCTCTTCCATCCCATTTGGAAGTCAAAATCATTAGTAAACATGGGACTATGAAACTCACCTGATTGAGCTTCTCCAAAAGTCCTCGCACTAGCAAAAAGCTAACAAACCAAAAACACATAATCAAAACATGAACCAATCACTAAGATGGCTCATCAACCTATGATGGACATCTAACCTCCTACTATATAAATACCTCATTTAAATGCTCTAAGCATCTCATTACACCCCTCTATAAAGCCCTTAACTCATTTACTTCATATCCCGTCCCGTTAACATTTTACCCAAAACAGTCCCAGTTTTAGGTCTCCAAACTATAAACCAAACGGCCACTTAAACATACCCATGATCTCTGTAAAGGGAATATATATGCCCTTACATATGTTATCTAACACCTCCCACTTGCCCTAACCTTAAAGCTACTGTTAAGGCCCCGATATATAAACCATCTCTCATGTTCGTTAGAAGATCCCAATGCAACCCTAAGTACCCCAAACAACCCAAAACTTAAAAAGAAAACAGGCTGACTTCAAAACTGTTTTGACCTCCGACTGTTGTAACCTGTTTTTGACCCACTTCCCGACCTCCAATTTAATTCTCGTTTCTTGCATTGGAAAGCCACTTCAATTAGCTTTCCATGGATACTTGTATCGTAAACTAAGAGTTTGTAGAACTCCCGATATGATCAAAACAATTGACTAAAAATTCTGCCCAGTTTTTAAAAACGGGTTTAACTAAATTAACCTCATTAATTAACCCTAATCCCACTAATTACAAGCCCTAATTTATGTAATAATTATAACATCATTATATAACATTAATTTACTGTTTTTAAATTAAACCCTAACCTTAAAGAAAACATTAACAATTAAATTGAAAAAGAGTTATGAAGGTTTACTTTTAATTTAATGGAAGATGAAAAAAAACTATGAAAACCCTAAAAACACTCCTCATGCCGTCGACTTCAACTCCAGGAGAAAAATAATATGGCTTTTGTTTTTAATTAAGACATTATATAGGGTATGGGTGAATCCTAGTCCAACCCACAGCCCACTTTCCTTTTTCCTCCCTTTTTCCTTTTTTCTTTCTTTTCTTGCGTTCAAACCGACCCACGCCCTCCTTAATTTCGTTTTTTTATTATTATTAATTAATATCTTATTAATATTACCTTAATTTTTCTTAATTTATTTCAGCTCCTAAAGCCTCCAAAACCTCAAAACCGTAAAACTAGTCAAATTTTACGCGTTTTACCGTAAAAGACGCAAAATATACACTTTTATAAAAAAAATCTCAAATTTTGAAATAAACTTTATAACTAAGTCCTAAATGACTTAAAACCATCCCGAAAAATATCCATATGATTAATTACCTCATCCGAGACCTCTAAATGCTAAACCGTAAATCGTAAAAATACGATTTTCTATAATACATATACGTATACGTAAAACCACTAAATAACACCATCTCACTTCATAGTCACTACCATGTGAACTCATGAACATGAAATCATCACACATCATTTCACTCACAAGGTACCCCGTACCGGAAACGATATCCAAACCACAATCTATACACACCAATAAGCACATAAACACGTAAAGACACGTAACTAGCACAAAATAAAACTAAGTGACGAACCTCAAAACCAGGGTTGTCACATCACTCCCTCCTAATAGAAATCTCGTCCCGAGATTTACTCCTTAGGATCAAACACACAAACAACAAATCACATGAGGATACTTGTTCTAAACGAACTTCCCTCATTTCCACGTGAACTTTAGTTCAAGTTTCAAAATACCACATATACAAACCAAAAATAATTAAACTCATTGCCAAACTCTTGACCTCACAGTCAATAAATCTCACAGATGACTCTTTGATAAAACAAAGACTCTTATTAATACAAGTCTCGAATAACCATACATGCAAAATGCATTCTCAAACAACCTTTACCAATCTCAATACATGAAATGTATCATGTATACAACTCATTTCCCCCAGGTAATTCTATGCTCATAAGCTAATGGTCCGATCTTTCCAAAGATCATAAATGGACCTACAAAACTCTAGATCAACTCTTCCATTTTACCAAAACATACCACCCGTTACTATGGTGAAACTCCCTACATAACCTTGTCACTAAATCTAGTGGTTTCCTCCTTTTCTACATAGCATCCCTTGTTGCTCTCATTCTGTCCACAAACACCATTACCTCATTAGTAGCCTCTTTCACCAATTCTAGTCCACAATGGGGACAACTCACCCTATCCTTTCATATAGTGCCTCAAATGGCATTTATCGACTTCTATTATGATAACTATCATTATATGAAAACTCAGCCACCGCTAAAGAGTTTCCTAACTCCCTCTAAATCAATCACTCATGCCCTCAGCGTAACTCCTAAGGTTGTATAAATATCTTACTTGCCTATCCTTTTCCTAGTTAGCTGGATATACTCATATCCAATCATGTTCATCAACTCCCTTCAGTCCGTACCCCAAACTACTTAAAAATTCCAATTTCCTTACAAAGTGACCTATGACAGTCTTTCACATATCCATTAGTTCTTCCAATCCAAATCATCTTATGATCTATACACATCATCAAAAGGACGGTTAACTCAGTTAGACCAAGCCCTTCGTCCCTATGACACATCACACCTATAACTCCTCATCCATTCGATTATCGATACTAAGCCTCCCAAACAATCAGTATAGGTCAGTGCCATTCCCTTTCCACACTACGATAGTATTAGCCTGCTTTGTGCTTTATTCTACTCATTAGGCTCTACCAAAGTTCTACCTTCGGTTCCTATCTCAACCTATTTCATTCATGCTTCGCTTCTATACACACTTCCTTCTCCTTCCTCGACTCCTACCATACATCACGATGTGATGCTTCCCATCGTTTCTTACCTTGCCATAATCCTTCATAAGGCACTCCATACATATTAGGCTAACTTTTACGCAAAACCCTCTATTCCATCACATTCGTACGCAATCCTTCCAACTTCTCAACTACGTGACTTCTCATTCCTCTTGAAATATGAGATGAATTAGTTAGTCTATCGACTATCACCCAACTCTCGTCGTACTTATTCCTCCATCCCATTATGTATCCCTTTCAGCAATTTTGTCCTTACATTGCCCTTTCTAAGCTACTCCTATCTATGTAGGAAGTATAGTCTACGTCCCTTTTCTCCATATGATTGTCTAAGCCACACAACATACATGTTGACGCGTTCTCTGCTTTAGACAACTCAACTCGTGCAACCTACATCCTTCATCCAAACCACCCTAATACGTCATCCATATAGTTCAAGTTCGTCTCAGCTTCACTTCATTCTTCTTATTCCATGTCTCATCAACCATGCTTGCCTTTCCCAGATGGTACTTGCCCTTGTAATTTTCTTTCATCACTTAACTCCACCCATCACCTTTGCCAAATGTTCAATCAAGATGATTGAATATGTGTTGGAGACGTTCATGATCCGTATAGATCATTCTCTACGTCTCGTACACCAAAGGCCTCTAGAATTCTAGGCAGATATAACAGTCCAGCTCCACTAATTAAGTCATATCTAGTTCTTCTAAAACTTCAGTTCTTGCAGCGTATAAGCAATCGCCTTTCTTTGTCGTTCTCGTACACATCCAAATCCTTGCTCCACGTATCGTCATGCTTCGCGAATTCATCCAGTCCTTACGATAATGCCAAGATCGGCTCATTATCCAATCCACCTCTTCAGCCTCCAAAATGCTTCCTCATCCTTCTTCACTTCGCCCCTTGCTGGTTCCATGATATGCCATCATCTCTAACTACTCATCATGGTAGACTTAATACTAAAACTCACACTTGAAAATCTCATGTATAATTCCACTCCAAAACCAACACATACTTCGCCTCACTCTCCTTCTTAGACTTTGAGTAGATCAAGATGTCGTCGATACTCCCGATGACAACTCATTTATATACGTTCATGCACACTCGCTTCATTGACTCCATGAAATCCGCTAGTGCTTTGGCGAAGCCAAATGCATAACCGTACACCCAAAGCGTTCATACAACATCCTTAGCAGTTTCAACTATGTCCTCCTTGCACCCTCTCTTAGCGGCAATACGAATAATTTCCTACCTCGTTCTACTTGCAAAATTCTACACGCATCTTAAAAGACCGGTACTTCCTCTCATCGGACCACTCAACCTCCTTCCACATCCAATCTACTACTAAGCAACTCACTTTTATCCAACATTCCTTGCAATTTCTAACAACTCTTGTTTTTAAATCACTCCATCAACGATTTTCCTTGGAAAGGCACTAACTACACCTCCTCTCACCTCCCCTACTTGCTCTATTTATGGTTCTACCTCACAGTAATAGGCAAACCTACTAAATTTCAGGAAATTTTCAGAAAACTTACATGCCCTACGAACAATCATAAATATCTTTGAGGTATTGTATCCCCTTCCAACACTCTCTATGGCGCGTTACTTGTGCTAGTATCCCACAAATCTCTATTCATCTCCTTGGTACTCCTAAGAGACCTCGTGACCACATTAGTTTGTCTACGAACTTCTTTCCTTCCCACTAAGGTTATTCCGACCGTTCTCTCATGTTCACCTACTTAAGCGTGTAGGCGTGACCAAGTCTTTCATATGACTACCTCAATGCTCCCGAACAATACGAAACTAAAACTACATCCTGAATCCATCAGATACGATCAACGAATCAAACCAACAGATAACTAACGACATTTCACGTGCACCAGTTAAAACAAGTCAAAAACCATGAGACTCAAAAGAAAACTCAAACCCAAAACGTGTATCAATTCAAAATGACCCATGACAACGAAAAATAATCCAAGAAACACCCAATGGCAACCAAACATATTACGCCCCGCGACATATTATTTAAACCGTGCAAAAGATCGACTTTTCCCAAAAGAATATATATCTTTTTTTACCTCCCCACATCTATGTGACTCCAACAATCTACCAACAACCCTCTTGACGAACTCAAAACTCAACTCAAAGACTAGGTATCCCGTGCATCCCAAATCAAAAAAATAAACTACTATTCAAAACTCAACCTTGAACCCGACACTTGTACAAAAATTTCGACCAGGATACTGACCTCCCATGACTATACATTCTGAATATTTGAAAAGTACGTTCCGAGTATTTAATTTTTGGCTTTTGAATCACTCAAAAAGCTCTAAAAACGAACAAGTTATGACCAAATCAGTTTTATACTAGTTGTTTAAAAAAATCTAAAGAATAAACTTAGTGATTAATGTAATCCTTTTAAATGACAGATATAATTGTATGTGAAATCTTCATAAACTCAATTTAACCTTGTATAAATAATTATAAATGACATAAATCGGTCAAACTCAATTATATAAACTATGTAGGTAGAAAGAAATTTTACTTCGCTTTATTTTAAAGAAAGTCTTTTAGAATTTGAAATAAATAAGTGTTGATTAAAAAAAATCTTGTTGCACCTTGTTTCAAACACGACTCCAACACCTTACCCTTATTTTACCGAATACAACTAACTATCTAACCCTATAATAGATTTCCAAGTCCCCCTTTTTCTCAATATATACCGACCAAAAGAAATGTAAGACCCAACACAAAAGATTTCATTATTTCAAAAGAAATCCCAAGTTATTTTAATAGACTTAAAACCAAGAACACCATTTTAAAACGTACACGTGAAATACGAAACTCAAAGAATACGTTACAAGACACACTTCAAAAGATTCAAAACTTCGTTGAAACTCCACCAAACTCGAGCTCTAATAAATTGTTTAAACACAAGAAAGTACTAGGTACGTTCAAGTTAAAATAACTACTGAACGACCGTAAATCATAACATAACATCTATTAGTATATATACATCCGCATATGTATACCTATCGAATCTCCCAAACATACTCGTTATCATACATGTCAAGTCAATCAATCGCTTTATACCCTCGTTTTTCCATACGAGTAATCACCATCTCACCGTGCCACAACAAGGCATGAAGCCCACCTCCAAAACCAAACCATATCGTGTGACCCCATAATCACACAACACAACTATAACCCAAAACATATAACACAAAAAGAACAATAGCCATCTCATAGGCAGCCATTACATAAGCCCATATATTACGTATACCCAAATTCTACATCTCATCATATACAAGCATGTACTAACCCTCTTTCATGCAATCATACTTGAGAACCAATTGAAGTTGTGGTACTTGTATAACTATGTTAGCCACCATACTTATACAATTACCCTTCCCCCAATGCACTCCCTCCTATGATGACACTTATAAGAATCAATACAACATATAACACATAAATCCATCTACTCACATAAGCTCATAACCACATAAACAATAAAGTCCAAAACTCCATCTATTAAAATAACATAGTAATACTCTTGGAATACAGAAATCCATAGTCTAGCTAAAACAGCATAGACTAAATCCAAAACGAGAACATAATCAGTTATAAGTCATATCGCCCATAAGAGTGGAAACAGCTTAAAATCCTTCATATTCACCTACTCCTAATAACTCGAACCACCACATGATTCTTAGGGGACATGACTTAAACATCACAAGAAAAATGGTATACCTCAGGTACATAAAATAACCCAACAAAAGATAGAAACTACCATGTACCCATGTACCAAATTATGTACTATAATGTACAATTTAAACAAAATACAACAATGACTGGCGTGGGTGATTATGGTTCAACCCGCACTAGTCACAACCCGAAAAGAAAATAGCATGTGGCTAAGTATGAACTTACTATGGTTCAATTCATACTAGTAAAAACATCACAATAAATAACATCCAAACACATCAATTATTATAAAATGCACACATACTCCTATGACGCCTATATGTAGGGACCCTTAAGCTATAGACTAGGCTACGCTACTAGGCAACCTAATTCTCTATAACCATTGTCTCTGATACCATTCTGTCACACCCCACCAATGGCGGAATATGGGGCGCGACGTATGGATATCATCACAACATGGCGTGTCTATAGATATAACTATATGAAATAAGAAATGTCATAAAATGGTGACACAAAAGTCATGACAATATCTCAACAATGTAGGAGTCTAGGTAAGTAGGTAACAGTCCTACCTCTTACCCATGACAAACAAATAACACTAACAATCGACATATAGTTTCATAGTATCACTATTCAAAACACATAAAAATAAACTAAGAAGGAACGGGGATCTCCTTCTAAATGCATTCCTACGCTCTCCAAATCCTAGCCACTTATGTTCTCATGCTTAACCATAGTATCACCTGAAAGAGACACTAAAACACGCCAACATAAAGTTGGTGAGAGACACAGGTTTAGACTCAAACGCCAAAATCATACCATAAGCTGTGAGTACAACCAAAAGTTAAAAACGTATGAACAATGTGATACTAACATGCATTAACAAACTAACATTCAAGATTTAACTAATCAAACCAAAACCAAGTCCAAATCCAAATCCAAGGCTCCCAGCCTTACCAAACACCATACTCCCATAGGTACTCAAACACCTATGAACCAATCCCAAGGCCCCGCCTTGCCAATATCCCCTTGGTACCAAGTCAAAAACATAAAAAATCAAGAATCAACTAGCAGTTAATCACATAAGTATGCACACATAAGTCCATTACCAACGCCAAACATTCACAGCATAATTTGTAAATAACAAAACAAAACAGTGTCTCTTCCATCCCATCTGGAAGTCAAAATCATTAGTAAACATGGGACTATGAAACTCACCTGATTGAGCTTCTCCAAAAGTCCTCGCACTAGCAAAAAGCTAACAAACCAAAAACACATAATCAAAACATGAACCAATCACTAAGATGGCTCATCAACCTATGATGGACATCCAACCTCCTCGTATATAAATACCTCATTTAAATGCTCTAAGCATCTCATTAAACCCCTCTATAAATCCCTTAACTCATTTACTTCATACCCTGTCCCGTTAACATTTTACCCAAAACAGTCCCAGTTTTAGGTCTCCAAACTATAAACCAAACGCCCACTTAAACATACCCATGATCTCTGTAAAGGGAATGTTTATGCCCTTACATATGTTATCTAACAACTCCCACTTGCCCTAACCTTAAAGCTACTGTTAAGGCCCCGATATATATATATATATACTTTTGTCATTCCAGATTTACTGATTTTAAACATACAAAAAGTTTGTTATGATTAGGGGGTCTTACCCTAAACCACAACCTTAGCCCCAATGCAAATACTTACTGTAATATATAAACCATCTCTCATGTTCGTTAGAAGATCCCAATGCAACCCTAAGTACCCCAAACAACCCAAAACTTAAAAAGAAAACAGGCTGACTTCAAAACTGTTTTGACCTCCGACTGTTGTAACCTTTTTGTAACCCACTTCCTGACCTCCAATTTAATTCTCGTTTCTTGAATTGGAAAGCCACTTCAATTATCTTTCCAGGGATACTTGTATCGCAAAATAAGAGTTTGTAGAACTCCTGATATGATCAAAACAATTGACTCAAAATTCTGCCCAGTTTTTAAAAACGGGTTTAACTAAATTAACCTCATTAATTAACCCTAATCCCACTAATTACAAGCCCTAATTTATGTAATCATTATAACATCATTATATAACATTAATTTATTGTTTTTAAATTAAATCCTAACCTAAATCCATCATAAGATGATTAAATAAAACATTAACAATTAAATTGAAAAAGGGTTATGAAGGTTTACCTTTAATTTAATGGAAGATGAAAAAAAACTATGAAAACCCTAAAAACACCCCTCATGCCGTCGACTTCAACTACAGGAGAAAAATAATATGGCTCTTGTTTTTAATTAAGACATTATATAGGGTATGGGTGAATCCTAGTCCAACCCAAAGCCCACTTTCCTTTTTCCTCCCTTTTTCCTCCCTTTTTCCTTTTTTCTTTCTTTTCTTGCGTTCAAACCGACCCACACCCTCCTTAATTTTGTTTTTTTATTTTATTATTAATTAATATCTTATTAATATTACCTTAATTTTTCTTAATTTATTTAAGCTCCTAAAGCCTCCAAAACCTCAAAACCGTAAAACTAGTCATATTTTACGCGTTTTACAGTAAAAGACGCAAAATATACACTTTTATAAAAAATCTCAAATTTTGAAATAAACTTTATAACTAAGTCCTAAATGACTTAAAACCATCCCGAAAAATATCCATATGACTAATTACCTCATCTGAGACCTCTAAATGCTAAACCGTAAATCGTAAAAATACGATTTTCTATAATACATATACGTATACGTAAAACCACTAAATAACACCATCTCACTTCATAGTCACTACCATGTGAACTCATGAACATGAAATCATCACACATCGTTTCACTCACAAGGTACCCCGTACCGAAAACGATATCCAAACCACAATCTATACACACCAATAAGCACATAAACACGTAAAGACACGTAACTAGCACAAAATAAAACTAAGTGACGAACCTCAAAACCAGGGTTGTCACAGTTACTGCACCCTGCTCATCATAGGAAGCTTTGGAGAAGATTCCCTCAGTTGGATTACCATAAACGTCTTCATCTTCCACAGCTTGTAAAATATCTTCTAATGAATCAACAGACTTTGCAGATTTTGACTTAGCAGTACTTGTAGATGAGGTACCGCTAGGTGTAATATGTACTGCTGACTGTTGTGATTCCAAAGATTCTTCCCCTGAATGCTCATTAGCAGATGTAGCATTATTTTCTTGATCTTGAAGCCTCTGAAGCTCTTGGGAGGCTTCATCATCAGTTGATGGCATTGTTTGCTTCTAGGGAGTGGAATCCAGAGGAGAAACAGTAGGCATAATGGGTACATAGATGTGAACATCATCATCCTGAGATTCTGATGAAGAAGGTTCTCCTTGAGTACCTAACTTTTTTGTACCAATCTCCTCACCTGCATTGTTAGTTTGACAATCCTTTTGCACAAAATAGTAATCTGTAGAGTTAGTTAGATAATCCAAATCAAACATCCAAGCATAACCTATTCTTGGGACATTGGGTTTATTTTCTAAGAAATTAACATGGGCATTTTCTTCAACCTTCTTAGATGCCAAGTTATAAACCCTATATGCTTTACTTTGCAATGAATATCCTACAAGATATCCTAGATCAAATTTTCCATCAAACTTCCCCAAATGATCAAGAGTATTTAATATAGACACATGACATCCAAAAGGTCTTAAATGACTTATGGTTGGCTTAATAACAGTAAAAAGTTCATAAGGTGTCTTGTTTTGAGGCTTGGTCACTAAGACTCTATTTAACACATGACATGCAGTATTGATTGCTTCTACCCAAAATGTATTTGGCAAAATAGAATCAGCTAGCATGGTTCTAACAACCTCAATTAGTGTCCTATTTTTCCTTTCAGCTACTCTATTTTTTTTTTAGTCCTAAGATTACTAAATTATCTCTTGATGCCTTTAGACCTACAAAATTTATCAAATTCATCATTCTTGAATTTTGTCCCGTTATCTGTCCTAATGATTAAGACTTGTTTAGTGAACTGCTTTTCAATTAAAGTGATAAAATCCTTAAGTAATCCATTGGTTTCACTCTTAAGAGCTAAAAAGAAAACCCAACTGAATCTACTATAATCATCAGTTATAACTAGGAAAAAAGTCTTATGACTAATGCTCCTAACAGAAACTGGACCAAACAAATCCATATGCAAAAGTTGCAAAGGATTAGTCACAGAATTAACAGTCTTGGTCTTACAAGAGGCTTTATGTTGTTTACCTTTTTGACAAGCAGTACATGTGAAATCGTTCTGAAAAGATTTTTTAGGTAACCCTCTAACCAAATTTCTATTCACCAATCTATTAAGATTCTTGAAATTCACATGACCTAACCTCCTATGCCATAAATTAGACTCATCATTAGAAGCCTTAGCTAGCAAACATGTAATACCACCTGTTGGAGTAATAGTATGAAGGTTAAAAGTGTACATGTTTTCTTGCTTGGGTACCTTGAGCAGTACTTGAGATTCTTTAGGCATCTCAAAGTCTTTGGAGAGCACCAAGTAGTCTGTATCTGTAAACAACACCTTTTTCTTTTTATCATACATTTGTGATACAGAAAAGAGATTGAATTCATTCAATTCTTTTACAAAGAACACATCCTCAAATTCCAACTTCCCTGTATTAATTTTTCCTTTGCCAATAATTCTACCTTTGCTACCTCCAAAGGCTACTGGTCCACCTCTGAATTCTTCAAATTCAGCAAGAAAATCTTTATTCCCTGTCATGTGTCTTCAGCATCCACTATCTACTATACCTTTATCTTTTAATTCATCAATTAGATGCCTCTGTACATAAACAAAACTTATTAGTTTTTAACAGGGACCCAAGCCACATTTGGCTCGGATCTTGTGGGACCTACATACTTAAGAGTTTGATAGGTAGTTTTTCTAGTAAGACTATACACACTCTTATACTTCATGGTTCCAGTCAAATAATCAAAGACATAAGTAGGTTTGTTGTCCTTGAACCTTTTTTGCTTAAGTACTATTATAGCACTACTTGCTTGAACACACGGGTTTTCACCTTTAGGAACCCACATTTGCACTGGTTTGTTATTAGGCTTACTTCTAGATGTTCTATCTTTCTCAACTACATTCTTAGAAACCTTGTGCGACTTTGGTTTGACAGACTTTTGACCAGCGGTACTTGAGTTTGGTCTAGTAGTACTTGCAGTTCTAGACTTGTCGGTACTTGGTTTACCAGACTTCAAAGTTACTAGACCTTGTTTCATAAGTACTGCTCTTAGAACAAAGTTCTTGGTAGAGATATTTGTGACCTTATGAGGTTCAGCTACCCTTTTAGCATGATCAAACTTAGGTTTGTAATCTTTAGATCCCAGTTGCCTATTAACCTGTGCATTTTTCCCATTACTTTTCTTTGTGACCTTTTGTGCAGCCTTTTGTTTTACAACTTTATCTTCATGTAAAGTGCAATCTTTGATTAAATGATTTAGACTACCACAAACATAACATCCTTTTCTTCTCAAAGAAGACCCAAAAGGTTGTTTTGACTTAATTTTATCAAAACCTATCCCACCCCTCTTGGTTTTATTATGTTTTGCATTATTATCCAATGCCTTGCTAGGAGTTTTTACCTGCTTGGAAGTAGAACTAGTTTTAGACACCTCAAACATAAAATTTCTCATTAAAGGTGGATAAATAATGTTTTTGGTCACAACTGATTTATCTTGGGTCAAAGTACTAGAGTTTGAATCATTGACAGCTTTTGATTCATTTAACTCTATACCTGTATCATTACTAGGGGCATGAAAATTCCTGATAATGGTGGAGGAACTGCCTTCATTCCTTTAGCATATCTATCATTTTCAGGAGTATCATCTGACTCACTAGAACTATCAAAAATCCTCTTTGATAAGTCCTTGTCAGTTAAAGTTATCCCAGGTTGGTCCTTAATATATCCTTGGCCTGATTTATCATAATACCCCATTTGTGAATTAATCAGCTTACCCAATCCTTTAGAGGATCTTTGCCAATGATTAATCACTTCCCTTTCATTATAAAGACTGGATTTTAAAGCTTCATTTTCTGCTGATACTTTCAAAAGTTGTTTTTCAAAAGCTTTAATTTCCACATCTTTTTCCCTCATTTGAAGAGTCATAATTCTAATTTTCTCTTTATAGTTTTGTTGACTCTTTTTATACAAAACTATATTTTCCTCTAGCTTAGCAACACCCTGTTTAAAAGCATTTGTTTCTACAGTACATGTGTTGACCTTTTGATACTGTTCATCTAGTTATACTTTTAGACTATTAAATTTAAGAACACAATCTTTAGAACAAGGATGTACCTCAGTATCTTCATGTGAGAGAGCCATCAAACCAAGCTCTTCTTCTTCCTCATCTTCAGCCCAGTTCACCACTTCATCTACAGTTACCAATGCTTTGGTTCCTTTGGGACTCCTGCTGCTTCCTTTTGGAAAGCTTTCATAAATTCTTGGACTAGTTTTATAGCTATTTTTGGACTTTTGACTGCTACTTTCAGCCTTGTCTCTAGTGCACTCCCTTGCAAAATGTCCATTCCTTCCATAGTGAAGGCCTACTAATTCTAAGGATTTGGTAAATGATGGATTAGATCTATGGATTTGGTGGAAGAGATGGGGAAGAAGGAGGATTAGGTGTAGAGAGAGAAAGGAGAGGGAATAAAAGTAGAGAGAGAAAGGGATTAGATTAAAAATGAATGAATTAACCAACCCCCTCCTAACATGCTAGGAGGTGTATATATATAGCCCACCCTACATGTGGGCTATATGGACTATACAATTACAAAGTGGATCACGAGCCTATTACATAATTGTCGTTGGAGCGACCGATCCTTCATAAATACGTAAAACGTATTTCCAACAATCTCCCCCTAAGGGAGGTTGCTCCAAGTTACAAAGTTCTAAATATTCTATAGCTCGTGATCAATGCTAATAATGATGTGACCGAGACTTTCTTTGGGAAAACACATTTCCAACAATCTCCCCCTAAGGGAGGTCACACCATTTTACAAAATCTTAAACCTAGCATCTATGCTTGAGTCTTCGATCTTGTTCTTGTGAATATGCTTGAAGTGATCTTTGACTTTAGTTCTTGAGCATGTTTCCTTGCCTTGACCTTGTGCATTCATCACTTGTGAAATTTGCCTCTTCGTGACTTCATGTTCCACATACTTATACCTTTAAATTCTTGAAAGCTTCAGAGTTTGATACAGCGGAAGACTTGTCCTTCAGACTTTCTTGAATTTGTTGAAGTACTAAGTGTATGTAGTATAAGCATGTGGTGACGACTTCTTCTGGATTATACGTCGCAATGCCACCTTCTTGTTACGCTGCATAAGACAGTTAGCAACAAACAATATACACGGATGAAATGGCCTTGAACATTTCATTCTAATTCGGTAGCATTTTACCTCCGGTCGGTGAAGACCGTTGGACGATATTAAATATCGTACTTGTGGCAGGTAGTTTCAATTAAGAACCTCCTTGACAAGATTTCGCGGGTAAACCCGTTCTCTTTACTCGACCGTCCAAAGCTGACTGCGAACGTAAAGAGTGAATCATTTGGATAATATTATCCGCATGATTTGAAGCCGTCAATTCATGTTCCTGGAACAAGTGAAGTTCATTTAAGAACCGCACCATCGTTGCTTTCCAGTTGTCACTAGCTTGATTCATATAGAATCTTGCAAGTTACCTACCAAGTGCTGTTTGATGTTAACACTAGAAGGATTTCCACTCGTCACTGTGATCAATAAAGAGTCACTCTGAGTGTTCTGGCAAGATCATATGATAATGCGTAGAGGCCTGGAACGTGTTTAAATTCATTTAAGAATTAAACCACTGTTGCTTTCCAGTTATCACAAGTTTGATTCATAAAGAATCGTACAAGTCACCTACCATGAGCTTTTTGATATTCGCTCAAGAAGGATTTCCATCTTCATTGTAAATACTTTCGTATTACTCGGATGTTCAGGCAAGATCATGAAGATTTTGCGTAGGACTCTTAAGATCTTTCTTACTTTTCACATTGTGTAAACAAGCAAGAAATAATGAAAGTGTGTCCTAATGAGATATTTGATGATCTCAAATGGCTCTAGACTCGATCGTGCATTTTGGATTTTTAGTGATCGGAGGCTGGAGAGGAGTGCCACCTTTTCAATACCAATTTATTCGGAGTGAATAAATCAATAGATAATGTGTTGTCTCCGTGTGATTAAAACAAATATCTTTTAAGAGATATCTGAGTTAGCTGGGATGGGTTGTGCTTTGCATCACTGGGTCCATGATGTCTGTCTTCAATATCAAGAATCATTAAAATGATCTTAATAGCATATGAATTGACCCGGTTTCTGCCTAAGGTTGTAAGGAGGGCTTCTTTCTTTACACCCTTTATCTTTACAATTCTTTTTCATTCTTCAACCCCTTCAATGCTTACCAATACGTCATAACTAGCACCTTGTTGTGATTGTTCCAGTGCTAACTTAAGTACTTGGTCGGCATTCAGCTACATTCACAATCTTTCTCCATCTTTCCTAAGGACTACTATTTCTAGCTATGGAATATCCTTGGGAAGATTCCTCCGGTTCTAGAGAAATCATTGGACTTTAACCTATCCTACCATCCTTATGTCACCACAATCTTCACCGTCGTGAATAGAGATGTTTTGGGTAAGTGTATGTCACCATGAAATCCATTTTGAAGTGCAAATCCATTTTGCTCCCCCTTAACATATGCTACGATATTCGAAAACATTTCGCACATGTCGGGATGAGCTAACACGTTAAGTCAAACCATTTGTGATTAATCATTTCCCATATTAAATCACATTTTCTCCCCCATATTAAAAATATTAACCCAATCGATGTTTTTAATATCAATTGATTTAATAGCATTTTAAGAAAATTTGGGAAGAAAAATGTAAATCCAATTATCTTCATGAATGACACAAGCTCCCCCTCAAATTAATGAGGGTGTACTTGAAACGTAAATTAAATACCTTTTAAACACAAGTGTAAGGTATTTATTACGTGCAAAGATCATATATAATAATGAATTCACAAGATTAGCAATGTACGAGGTTGGACCTGAATAATGGAGAACAGCATATGAAAGAAGCACATGGTTCTTGTTCACGAATGTTGGTCACCTCGTCACGTCCCCGAGAAAATTAATTCCCGTTGTTGAGTCAAAGCTTTCCGGTGAAATGCTTGACTTGATTATGAAAAACGGGTTGCTATCTGAAATAATAGCAAACCATTTTGAGCATGTTTTAAAAGTTTGAACTTCTGCTCGAACTTTATTTACAACCCCGTGTCATTATTGAATGACATTTCTAGGTTCGTAAATATTATCGATTCCAGAAGACATGCTCTTTTTATCAAAACGTTTTTGAACACACAATTTTGAAAGATTTAGAAAAACCTTTTGAGAAATTCTCGAAAAATTGTGTTCAAAGTTTTGAAAAACAATTACTTGAGCTTAAGATGTTGAATATCTTAAAAGCGAGCTCAAGTCCGAGAAGTTGTGAAGTTCCCGTTGTTAAGGATAAGTTACCATCGGCGATAAACTTTCCTTTTATCTGAAGGACGAGTTCTAAGCTGACATTTGCTTAGAAGTCGTTTTCATGAGCTTGAAAACTTTGACTGTTTTAACGGAAAGCTCATGACCGAGAAAGGTGAATTTCTCGTTATGAGGAAAAGTTCTCTTATTTAAAAGATACACTTTCCTTTCTGAGCTTAAAACTTCGAATGTTTTAAGACAAGCTCATGACCGAGAAAATTGAATTTCTCGTTATGAGGATAAGCTTATCATTAATGATAAACTTTCCTTTATTTGAAGTTCGAGTTACAGTCTGACATTTAACTGTAAGTCATTGTGCATGAGCTCAAAAACTTGGAATGTTTTCGATATAAGCTCATGCCCGAGAAAAATTAATTTCTCGTTGTAAGGATAAGTTTATCATCGGCGATAAACTTTCCTGCCTTTGAAGAACGGGTTACAGACTGTCATTTATCTATAAGCCTTAATGCATGAGCTTAAAAAACTTGGAATGTTTTTGATATAAGCTCATGCCCGAGAAAAATAAATTTCTCGTTTTTAGGATAAGTTTATCATCGGTGATAAACTTTCCTTTCTTTGATGATCGAATTATAGTCTGTGATGTGACTATAAGTCCTTGTGCAACTTAACCATGAATCCCCTGAGACATTTGTTTCTCTGATATCTGCTTCTTCAGCAACCAAACTCTAAGAGTGTCCTTAGTTGAACGGTATACAACGATTGGACCGCTTCGTTCTTTTGGAACATCAACTTTGGTACCTGCAATCTCATTAGGAGTTTGTATACTTTTGCATGGGTTAGAGATATCTATTTTTGAAGCACGTGGGGGTTCACAGTTGGTTTTACTTGTAGAGGTGACCTGAGGAGATGATTCACTTGTCTTGGTTGGCAAACGTTTCCTTTTGTAGAAAATCTTAAGTTCAGGCTTAAGTGATGTATCATCCTTTGCAAGTTCCTCCCTAGTAGACTTAGTAGAATCGGAGACTATCCTAGTTAAAGGGCACTCGTTTCCTACAAGAGTGAAATTTCTACCAGTGGGGCGCCAAACTTTACCAAAGGGTTTGATTTTAGCTATCCACTGGGACTTAATTCGAGCACGGGAGTTCACCTCATCAAGTAATTTTTTGACACAAGCATCATGATTTGCCGTAAAGACACATTTTCTACATGTTTTACAAGTAGCATATTTAATGTCTGAATAATTCCTAGATAAATGATCGATGCTCCTAGAAGATGGCATGCTACGGTTAGCAGTGTTGGGTAATCTAGAAGGCATCTGACTAGGTTGGACATTGCTATCTCTTACATGTGTCTTTTGAATAGCTTCCCTTTGACCAGATTTATGGCAAACATCATTTGAACTAGTTCTAGACGTGGTCTTGGTATTTTTAGGGAAACTAGAGGCAGTCATATGATTTGGTCTTGCTAAAGCTGGAGTGATCACATTGGGCCTAGTTGCTGGAGTGACAGTTCTAGAAATATGACTCAAATCAACTTGGGAGGCAAACCGCGGTCTCGAGGATTGTGATCGCTCGGATCCAAATGCAGTAGGTTGTCTGACAGTCGGTTGTCTGACGAACTGATTTGTAGGCGGTTTCCCCAAGATTGATGGTTTTTCAAGCTTAGTGTCCACACCAGGTCCTTTACTTTTCCTTAACTCGTTTTTCAATGCAGCTATAGCAAAAACCTTTTCCTGTACTTGAGCCTTTAATGTTTCATTTTCTTTGAGCACGTTATCTTGGGATGCCAACTTAGATTCAAGCAGTTGAATTTGTTTCAAAAGATTATCCTTTTCAGCTTTAGAATCTAAAACAGTTTGATCCAATTTTCTTTCAAGAACAACGTTTGATTTTTCAAGTTTTTCAAAGTATGTTTCAAATTTGACCGTTTTCTTAGAAAATTCAAGTTTGGCATCCTCAAGATCTTTTGATTGTTGAGCTACAATTGTTTCGAGCTCTCTAATCTTGAAATCAGAAGCAATCAATGAAGCAGTTATAGGATAATTATCATGATGTTTAGCATTCTGAACAATCTCTCCCCCATTATGACTTACATCGGATGAATCAGAAGTGGTATTGCTATCACTCGTTTCCATCCCATGTTTGTCATAATTAGGTTCAGAATTCTCAATATGCGGCATATCATCAGCATATACATCATAAACCACATTACATTGTACCATGTTTGTAGGCTCTGCGTCATAAATGGGTAAAGTGTCATCAAGAGAAATCTCGTGAACATTCCCTGACGTGCCACTGGCATCATGTTTTCCTCCTGATTCTGTGCTCTTGGCATCGTTAGGCTCCAAGTTTTCAACCGTATGATCAGTTTTCTCTTGCATCGAAGAGTCTTGCACTCCATTATCATACCCTTGCTGAAGTCGAGATCTTTCATAAATCGAAGACGAGACCGAGGTCATGAGTTTCAAGATCGTATCACGGAAAACTCGAAGCTCGGTATGTGTATCTCGAAGAAATGATTGGCAAATCACTGAACTTTCAGGTTGGATGATATTGAATCGGAGGAAAGGCGTGAGGTGTGTCACAAGAGCCTTGTATGCAAGTGCTGATGCAGAGTGATTAAAGTTGTTATGGTTGAGTTGCTCGGCGAGTTCGGTCAAAGTGGTGAAAATTGAGTCGATGAATATATGACGATCTTGTCCAAAGATTGTCACAAATTCGCTCCCTCCTTGAATACCCGAAAGAGTGACAAGATGAGACTGGAGTAGTTGAAAGGAGGTGATGCCACTTTTCTTAACTTCGTTTTGCCTTAAATGCAACTCTCCCTTTTGACATGTCGAATCGAACGAATCCATTAAAGATCGATTAAAACGAAAGACCCGTAAACTTAAAATTCCTCGATGGATGGTATAAATGAAGCTCGTCACTTTGACTCGTCACATTTGTCTTTAAATCCGGCCACAAAAACGTTTAACCCGATAAATATTTTTCACGTTAAACTTTGAGGGAATCCCCGCCTCAACACGAATTGTCAAAAAATTAGTAAACAAGATTTACTAAACTAAAAATCAAAAGTGACAAATATTACTTGACAACAATCCCAATATTAACTTAATTAGAAAAAAGATTAACTTTAAAATTAAAATTAAAAAAATAAAATAAAAATGAAAGTAAAAGAAATAAAACAAATAAAAAATTGGATAATAATATTTGAAGGGGACAATATCTTATTTAAAATCAAAATTGCCAAAAAAATCGGATATATTTTATGTATGTTGACATCGTCCCAAAAATCGGATATATTAAAAAGTTAATCTCAATACGTGTCCCAAAAATCATCTGCCTTGTTTTGTCCGTCTAACAACAACACGTGGACCAATAAAAAATATCCACCGCCCCCTCCTTTTTCCTTGTTTTATCCGTCCCTCTCTCCCCTAATAACTAAATCTATCTCTCTCTCCTCACTTTGTAACCTCCGTCTACAAATCTCAATATCTCTCTCCTCACTTTGACTGAAACAACTCACAAAAAAAACAATCTCTCTCAATCATAGATAACCTAAATCTTCTCACACAAAAGAGAAGTCCGCCCCCGATGATATCTCTCAATCACAAAAACAATCCCTTGATTATCTTCTTCTCAGTGCCACGTCGTCAAGATCTCTAATGAAGGTCTCGGGTAGGTATTCTTTAACTTTGTTGCGTGTTGTTGAGTCTTTCTCTCTTCTATCGTGTCTTTCTGGTGTGGGTCTGTGTGTGTGAGTGAGTCTTGATTTGTTGAGATGGTTTGAGAGTAGGCGAGGGTCGAGGGTGGGTAAATGAGTTTGGGGGTTTGCGTTTGGTGTCAGGTCGAGTGGGGAGAGTGAGGGTCTTGGGTTGAGAAATGTTAGACGAGGGGTTTTAAGGGTCTTCGAGTGTGATTTGATATCGGGTCAGTTGGTGTTTGAGTCAAGTTGGATGAGACGAGGGTGAGATTTGTGTGTGTGAGTCCGTGTGGTTGAGATTGGTATTGGGATGGGATTGGGATTGGTTAATTGAGTGTTGTGTGAGTTTGTTACGAGGGTGTTATGGTGACGAGGGTGAGAGTGATGCGAGGGTTTTCGAGGCTTGGGTGAAGATGGTGTGAGAGTCCTGTTGGTTTGGGTTGGGGAGGGGTTTGAGTGTTCGAGAGATGAGAGTCGAGTGGGAGAATTGTTTAGTCTTGTTCGTGTGATGGTCAGTTGAATTGAGTTTGGAGAGAGTCACTGTTTGGGTCGTATTGGGCGAGGGTCGAAAGAGTGAGGGGTGTTTGTTTGTGGGTGAGTGGTGTTGTCAGTCGAGTAGTGTATATTCCGAATAGACTGTCTATTCGGAAAGAGTCTATTTTGTTAAAAAAAATCTATTCGGAATGTTTTTCTATTCGGAAAACTTTGTCCATTCGGAAAGTTTTGACCATTCGGAAAGTTTTGACCATTCGGAAAGTTTGGTCTATTCGGAAGTTTTTCCTATTCGGAAGATTTTCCTATTCGGAAAGTTTTGACTATTCGGAACTTTTGGTCTATTCGGAACTTTTGGTCTATTCGGAATTTTTGGTCTATTCGGAACTTTTGGTCTATTCGGAAAGATTTTCAAAATTCGTCCATACGGAATGTTTTACAACAGCTTGAATGAACAGATTATTGAAACGAGACGTTTGACAATGAAACGGGACTGATGTTGGACAGATAGATGATATGGACAATAGGACTGACTTTGGACAGATATGAAAAAAAATGAAAAGATGACGGATTTGGACTGATAAACGGATCTAAAAAAAATTTGATTAAAAAATAACTGAGTAAAAATGATTAAAAAAAGAGACTGATTAAAAAATGATATGATTAAAAAAAATTACAAAAAAAATGTGATTATAAAAAACTGATTATTGAAAAAGAAAAACAGATTATTTTTAAAAAATTTAATAAAACTAGATGATTTAAAAAATTGATAAAAAAAACTGATAGTAAAAAACGGATAATAAAAAAAACACACGAAAGAAGAAAAAAATAAAACTGATAAAAAATAAAAGTTGATAAAATTGATAGAAAATGATAAGATTTATAAAAATTGATAAAAAATTGATCAAAAAATTGATCGAATGATGAAAAGATGGATAAAAAATAAGAAAAGAAAGGATTTTTACCACCAAATCAAAAGATAAAAAAAATGCAAATCCTAAGATTCAACCATGGCTCTTGATACCAATTGAAGGCCTACTAATTCTAAGGATTTGGTAAATGATGGATTAGATCTATGGATTTGGTGGAAGAGATGGGGAAGAAGGAGGATTAGGTGTAGAGAGAGAAAGGAGAGGGAATAAAAGTAGAGAGAGAAAGGGATTAGATTAAAAATGAATGAATTAACCAACCCCCTCCTAACATGCTAGGAGGGGTATATATATATAGCCCACCCTACATGTGGGCTATATGGACTATACAATTACAAAGTGGATCACGAGCCTATTACATAATTGTCGTTGGAGCGACCGATCCTTCATAAATACGTAAAACGTATTTCCAACAATTGAAGGCCTACTAATTCTAAGGATTTGGTAAATGATGGATTAGATCTATGGATTTGGTGGAAGAGATGGGGAAGAAGGAGGATTAGGTGTAGAGAGAGAAAGGAGAGGGAATAAAAGTAGAGAGAGAAAGGGATTAGATTAAAAATGAATGAATTAACCAACCCCCTCCTAACATGCTAGGAGGGGTATATATATAGCCCACCCTACATGTGGGCTATATGGACTATACAATTACAAAGTGGATCACGAGCCTATTACATAATTGTCGTTGGAGCGACCGATCCTTCATAAATACGTAAAACATATTTCCAACAATCTCCCCCTAAGGGAGGTTGCTCCAAGTTACAAAGTTCTAAATATTCTATAGCTCGTGATCAATGCTAATAATGATGTGACCGAGACTTTCTTTGGGAAAACACATTTCCAACAATCTCCCCCTAAGGGAGGTCACACCATTTTACAAAATCTTAAACCTAGCATCTATGCTTGAGTCTTCGATCTTGTTCTTGTGAATATGCTTGAAGTGATCTTTGACTTTAGTTCTTGAGCATGTTTCCTTGCCTTGACCTTGTGCATTCATCACTTGTGAAATTTGCCTCTTCGTGACTTCATGTTCCACATACTTATACCTTTAAATTCTTGAAAGCTTCAGAGTTTGATACAGCGGAAGACTTGTCCTTCAGACTTTCTTGAATTTGTTGAAGTACTAAGTGTATGTAGTATAAGCATGTGGTGACGACTTCTTCTGGATTATACATCGCAATGCCACCTTCTTGTTACGCTGCATAAGACAGTTAGCAACAAACAATATACACGGATGAAATGGCCTTGAACATTTCATTCTAATTCGGTAGCATTTTACCTCCGGTCGGTGAAGACCGTTGGACGATATTAAATATCGTACTTGTGGCAGGTAGTTTCAATTAAGAACCTCCTTGACAAGATTTCGCGGGTAAACCCGTTCTCTTTACTCGACCGTCCAAAGCTGACTGCGAACGTAAAGAGTGAATCATTTGGATAATATTATCCGCATGATTTGAAGCCGTCAATTCATGTTCCTGGAACAAGTGAAGTTCATTTAAGAACCGCACCATCGTTGCTTTCCAGTTGTCACTAGCTTGATTCATATAGAATCTTGCAAGTTACCTACCAAGTGCTGTTTGATGTTAACACTAGAAGGATTTCCACTCGTCACTGTGATCAATAAAGAGTCACTCTGAGTGTTCTGGCAAGATCATATGATAATGCGTAGAGGCCTGGAACGTGTTTAAATTCATTTAAGAATTAAACCACTGTTGCTTTCCAGTTATCACAAGTTTGATTCATAAAGAATCGCACAAGTCACCTACCATGAGCTTTTTGATATTCGCTCAAGAAGGATTTCCATCTTCATTGTAAATACTTTCGTATTACTCGGATGTTCAGGCAAGATCATGAAGATTTTGCGTAGGACTCTTAAGATCTTTCTTACTTTTCACATTGTGTGAACAAGCAAGAAATAATGAAAGTGTGTCCTAATGAGATATTTGATGATCTCAAATGGCTCTAGACTCGATCGTGCATTTTGGATTTTTAGTGATCGGAGGCTGGAGAGGAGTGCCACCTTTTCAATACCAATTTATTCGGAGTGAATAAATCAATAGATAATGTGTTGTCTCCGTGTGATTAAAACAAATATCTTTTAAGAGATATCTGAGTTAGCTGGGATGGGTTGTGCTTTGCATCACTGGGTCCATGATGTCTGTCTTCAATATCAAGAATCATTAAAATGATCTTAATAGCATATGAATTGACCCGGTTTCTGCCTAAGGTTGTAAGGAGGGCTTCTTTCTTTACACCCTTTATCTTTACAATTCTTTTTCATTCTTCAACCCCTTCAATGCTTACCAATACGTCATAACTAGCACCTTGTTGTGATTGTTCCAGTGCTAACTTAAGTACTTGGTCGGCATTCAGCTACATTCACAATCTTTCTCCATCTTTCCTAAGGACTACTATTTCTAGCTATGGAATGTCCTTGGGAAGATTCCTCCGGTTCTAGAGAAATCATTGGACTTTAACCTATCCTACCATCCTTATGTCACCACAATCTTCACCGTCGTGAATAGAGATGTTTTGGGTAAGTGTATGTCACCATGAAATCCATTTTGAAGTGCAAATCCATTTTGCTCCCCCTTAACATATGCTACGATATTCGAAAACATTTCGCACATGTCGGGATGAGCTAACACGTTAAGTCAAACCATTTGTGATTAATCATTTCCCATATTAAATCACATTTTCTCCCCCATATTAAAAATATTAACCCAATCGATGTTTTTAATATCAATTGATTTAATAGCATTTTAAGAAAATTTGGGAAGAAAAATGTAAATCCAATTATCTTCATGAATGACACAAGCTCCCCCTCAAATTAATGAGGGTGTACTTGAAACGTAAATTAAATACCTTTTAAACACAAGTGTAAGGTATTTATTACGTGCAAAGATCATATATAATAATGAATTCACAAGATTAGCAATGTACGAGGTTGGACCTGAATAATGGAGAACAGCATATGAAAGAAGCACATGGTTCTTGTTCACGAATGTTGGTCACCTCGTCACGTCCCCGAGAAAATTAATTCTCGTTGTTGAGTCAAAGCTTTCCGGTGAAATGCTTGACTTGATTATGAAAAACGGGTTGCTATCTGAAATAATAGCAAACCATTTTGAGCATGTTTTAAAAGTTTGAACTTCTGCTCGAACTTTATTTACAACCCCGTGTCATTATTGAATGACATTTCTAGGTTCGTAAATATTATCGATTCCAGAAGATATGCTCTTTTTATCAAAACGTTTTTGAACACACAATTTTGAAAGATTTAGAAAAACCTTTTGAGAAATTCTCGAAAAATTGTGTTCAAAGTTTTGAAAAACAATTACTTGAGCTTAAGATGTTGAATATCTTAAAAGCGAGCTCAAGTCCGAGAAGTTGTGAACTTCCCGTTGTTAAGGATAAGTTACCATCGGCGATAAACTTTCCTTTTATCTGAAGGACGAGTTCTAAGCTGACATTTGCTTAGAAGTTCACATCTTAAGCTCTGATACCAATTGTGGATTTGCCTAAATTAGGGATCCGGTGGTCTAACATGGTGGAATGGGGTGTTGGCAGCCATGGATGGTGGAGAGAGAGAAGAGAGGCTGTTTTTGTAAAAGATAATGTATTGAATAATGAAAATGACAAGCAACCCCCTCCTTGGAAGCAAAGGAGGGGTATATATAGTCACGCACACAACCTAAACATTACAACAAGCCTAGTCTAGTCTAAATGTGCGTGACTATGATAACTAACGGGAATTCTTAAATGTCGTCACATAAAGTGAGTTTCCAACAATCTTCCCCCATGGGACGACGTGTAGAATTCCTTACAATATTTTTCCTAACAAGTACATAATGATAAAAACAAGAGCTTTCATGAAGCGTCCAATGCTGATGATGTCTTCTGAGGCCTTTGACTTCAAAACGACTCATCTTTAACTTGTAGAAGAAATACTGTAACGGCACGAGCTAAGTAACCCATACACTTCTGGTTAAGGAGAAGCTTCTGAATTAGCTTCCCCCTAATTCATGCCACATAAACTTGATGTAGAAGCTTTTAACTAGCTTCCCCCTAAATCGACAATCCTCGTAAGCAACTTCAAAGCTTTCAACAAAGCTTAGAATGATTAAGCGCACAGCGGAATCTAACAGGCAAATCCCATCATATAACATGATAACGTTGCTAAGAGGGATTGAAAGTAAGGGGTACACCAAGTAGATCAACAACCTTTCTTCTCACGCTTGAATAATTCTTCTGAATTTTTCTTCCCCCTGAGAGTTCAAGTAATGCATACCAGAAAGAATCAAGACATTTCTTCCATGAATCAATCCCAATTATGAAGCTCAAATACTGAAGTGGACACTTTATCCCATTCATGAAGTTGACATCGTAACACCAGAGTCAATTAAGTCCCGGAAATGCACATGTCTTCTTCCGGAGATGCACCAGAGTCAATTAAGTCCCGGGAGTGCATATAGGGTAGTGATGATGTTTAATTGTAACAATCAAACAATTAAACCTCGAATCAGTAGTGTACCGTTTAGAGATTGTGAACGCCACGAGTTAAAACACTGATATTCTCTGCGGCTATGACAAAAGTCATCCCGGAATGTCTTCAAATCAAAAGAAGGTATGAAGTTCATCACGTGTACTCGTTGTGCGTTCAAATGTGTCTTCTTCTTCCCCCTTGATGGTTTCGAAAATCGGAACCATCAATAAATTGTACGCACATGTACCTGAAATCTCGTGAGAATAATAAATACGCTGAATTATATATTTTGTGAGAACTCAGCCGTTGATCGAAAATCTCTTCTCATAAACTCTCCATGGCCACCTTTACCATACCATGTGAAAGCAATTTGAAGTGACCACTGAAAGAATTAACCGGATACATCAAACGTGAAGCTGAATAAAAATCCTTCGATCTTGTGACTTAAGCTTGCACCATTGTTGAATGAAGAACGGTGGAGAAATCTCTAAGTACACAATACCTCTTGAAATTATCCACGTCGACGAAGCAAGTCGTCATTCGAATATTAAGCACGAGCAAGTTATCATTGAAATCATTCATCCAACCAACCCCGATTTCAAAAATAAAATAAGACCACGCCTTCGAAAGATCCGTCTCCAACGTCACGTAATTAATACCCGATCAAATAAAATCTGTAGTCTCTTAAAAATCGCCCAATTTTCTTCGGTCTCGTCAAAATAAATCCTTGTCACAATTGTCTCGTCACGTTACTTTGTCACGTCACTTTTTGTCTCGACCCGATGACGACCGAATTATAACTTAATACACATAAAATTTATTAAAAAATTTTGTTAACAAAACTTGTGTGTATATAAGTAAATATATACGGCCCAAAAATTGATTAAAAAAAATAGAGTCCAAGGCCCGTATCAAAAGTGATTTACCCGGTCCATTTCTTGAGATAAATATCTCCTAGCAACATCTCCCACTTTGTTAAATCCGTCTCCCCAGCCACGTGTGATGAAGAGGCACCACAAACGAAACGGTCCAATTAGAAAGCAGAGAAGTGGGAAATAAAATACACTCAACCCTAAATCTCTCACATTTGGTCAACCCTAATCTAATTTCTTTTCTCTCTGCCGTTATCTTCCAACTACTCTCTCATTCCAATCTTGTCTAATCCGCCCCACAAATACTCTCTCAACCTGCACCTCGTATCTTCCGTCCCCCAAATGTCACCATCTTAATCATCATCTCTGCTAATCTCCATCATATCATCTATCATCCTTATTACTCATGATCTTCCCTAGATTAAGCCACCTCAAAACTGATCTTGTTTAAAAAACAAGTCAAAACCAAACCTTCTACCAGCACCCATCTTGGTGATAGTCGAGCCAAGAACAAAAATCATAGAAGACGCGGCTTCAAGGTCTTTGAATAAGGATCTCGGGTAGGTTTGATTTGAAGATTGTGGAGTCCCTCTCTTCATCTGTAGTGTCTTTCTTGTGAAATTTTTATTAATTAACTCGAATCAAAGATCGAATCTTAACAATCTTGTTATGATTCTTTCTTAAACTTCGTAAATTAATAAAAGGTTTGAGCCTTGATAGATGAGAGCCGGATGCATGTTGATTTTTATTGAGAAATCGAAACAAAATAAGGATAATAACAATTTTGTTATATATCTTTATTTATTTTCGTAGATGGACAGATTATGTTGATGTCGGTTTAGTTTTAATCGAAGAAAAGAAATGATTATAACACACTTGTTATAAATCATTCTTGATAATTCGAATAAAATATGGATGAAACCATACACAATGAGATCAATGATGATATTTGATTTCGTGACTTTAGATCTTTGATGATCTCGAGTTGCATGTTGGTTTTGATTGATAAATAAATCGAAATAATGAATTTGATTATAACAAGCTTGTTATGAATCTTCATTTAATTGCGTATATGAAATTTGGTGCAAAACCAAACATGGGTCAATGATGATATAGTTTTTTCCTGTATAGATCTTAAAAGATCTTTGGTTGCATGTGCAAAACACGAGAAAAAATGAATCTGAGATCATTTACTAAGTTTTTGTTTAAGTCCGAGTCTTGGTGATTTGTAGATGGGTTAGGTGTCGAAGGGCTTAGGATAGATTGATGGTGTTGTGGAGGTATAAGGATGGAATGATCGAGTCAACTCAGTGAGTTTAACTGAGTCAACTCGGTAATGACCGAGTTGACTCGGTTGGGATGGTTTTGTTTCATCTCATTCGGAATGATTTCAGAATCATCTCATTCGGAATGATTTCAAATTCATCTCATTCGGAATGTTTTGAAATCATCTCATTCGGAATGATTTGGAATCATCTCATTCGGAATAAATTTGAAATCATCTCATTCGGAATAAATTTGAAATCATCTCATTCGGAATAAATTTGAAATCATCTCATTCGGAATAAGTTTGAAATCATCTCATTCGGAATAAATTTGAAATCATCTCATTCGGAATAAATTTGGAGTCTTCTCATTCGGAATATCTTATCCAAAATTTTTTATTTCCGTTTTTTTCTGGATCTATGTTTTTCTGGATCTGAGTAATCTTCATCTTCATAAAATTACCAGAAAAAATCCAAAAAAAAAATCTAGGAAAAATGCTGTTAAAAACCAGAAAAGTATTCATTGACCATGATAGAACCATTTGACCAGGATATAATAACCATGTGACTGAGAGATAAATTCATGGACTTTTCAGATAAGATATGTGGACTGATTATATGGACAGAGTGACAAAGAAACATATTATGACACAAAGAAAAAACCGTGACCATCGTGACAAACTGTTAACTAAATGTATTCATAAAAAATGAAAACATTTAACCACCGTGACAAAAACTGCTATAGATTCGAACCAAAAAAAATTTTTAGACCACCAAATCGAAAACAAAAACACGATCCAAGGATTGAAACCAGGGCTCTGATGCCAATTGTGGATTTGCCTAAATTAGGGATCCGGTGGTCTAACATGGTGGAATGGGGTGTTGGCAGCCATGGATGGTGGAGAGAGAGAAGAGAGGCTGTTTTTGTAAAAGATAATGTATTGAATAATGAAAATGACAAGCAACCCCCTCCTTGGAAGCAAAGGAGGGGTATATATAGTCACGCACACAACCTAAACATTACAACAAGCCTAGTCTAGTCTAAATGTGCGTGACTATGATAACTAACGGGAATTCTTAAATGTCGTCACATAAAGTGAGTTTCCAACACATAGTTATAACATTCAACTTTAGACTTGTCATATCCTAATGGTTCATTAGGATCAACAGTCATCTTCCTTCCAGTCTTCTTAAAGAACCTTGTAGAAACTAGAAGGGGAGGTTGAATAGTTTCTCATCGGTTTATCTCCTAATTAAAATTCCTTTCAATTAGGTGAGTGCACAAAACTATCTTTTACTTGAAAGCTAGTTGTATAATGATTAGGTTCAATTCTACTGCATTAACAATGTATAGTAAGTGTAGTGATAATGAATGTAAGTAAAGAGTAAGGAAATAAACAACCTAGTAGGAAGACACCAAGATTTATAGTGGTTCGGCAACGAGGCTCTATCCTCGTTCCTACTCCACTCCTCGAGTACACCTTACTCGAGATTTCCACTATATTCACAAGCTCCCTTCTTGGCGGAGAAAATCTTACAACGTCGCTTACATTATTTTCTGACACTAAGCTAATGTCGAGACCTAATCTTACCTAGGACCAATCTACACAACATCGCCCACTTCACTCTTTTACGACACAAGGCTAGATGTCGAGTTCTAATCCAAAGGTAGAACCAATCTTCACAACGTTGCCTACTTCACCATTTTTCGACACAAGGCTAGATGTCGAGTTCTAATCCAAAGCTAGAACCAATCTTCACGACTCTTCACTTTGAAGCTAAGTGAGAACTTCACACAACACAACTACATATCACTTTATAGTTTAGTGAGAACTCACAAGACACAACCACATCACTTTATAGTTTAGTGAGAACTCACAAGACACAACCACATCACTTTATAGTTTAGTGAGAACTAACATAACTAATTACAACTCAACTAATCATATCCAAGTACACACATGTGCAATGGATGTACACAACTCTAATCCAAGTATTCACAAATAGCTTGGATGAACACAACTAGTCCAAGTATTCACAAATACAATGGATCTACACAAGACACAAATGAACAAATGATGAACATGACTAGATCTTTAGGAGAAGGTGATCTTCATCAATGTTACATCTTTAATCACATCACAAGTGTGTAAGTGATCTTCTCTTTGGACAAGGTAGAGAAGGAGATCAAGAGGATAATCATAAGTAAACATACTTAACACATTAAGTGATCATTTACAAATGACTAGGATTAGATAGGAGAAAGAAGGCTGAAGAAGATGTCCAAAACAGGTTGATGAGAATGTAGATTTGATCCACTATTTATAGGACAAAACACCCAACGGCTATATCTGCCCGCGGTACCTTATTGGAGCCCGCGGTTCCTTATCGATAAGGAACCGCCGTAGGTGCTAAGGTACCGTCGGCGTAGAGTCCGCTCCTTTTTATCTTTTAGAGAATTTGAAATATCTGAGGTTGTTTAAACCTTCAAAGGATATTTTTATGGCATTTGGAATATGCCATATTCAAATTTACATTTTCATTTTCATTTTAATAAAACATTTTCTTAAAAATAAAGTTTATTAAAAATCTTTTGTTATGTTTGACAAAAGTGAGTTTTAAGGCTAATCACATTTATGATCACTAAGCATGATTAAGATATGTTAGTGTAATGATTATTACCTTGATGATAGTGTTTGTTAGATAATTCGTTTTATGATTGTGTTTGACAATAAATGTCTTTGTAATTTGTCGTGATCAAAACTAAGAAAGATTAATTAATACTAACAATATTTTTAGGCATTGCTTTGCATTAACAATCTCCCTCTTTTTGATTACGACAAACTATAAACTCATTTACGTAAAATACAAGTTTATTCGAATTATTAACGAGTTTATCACTATCATTTCTCCCCCTTTGTCGAAGCAAAAAGGTTAGCACAAGTCTTTGAAGAAGAAGAGAACCGGACTTTTTCTAGTAGCTCCCCCTTGGTGCTTACTCCCCCTTGCTTGGGGAACCAAGTCAATGAGCTAAGGTGACATGCTACACAAAGGTTAGAAGAAAGAAAAGAAACACCAATGTATATATGTGCACTACTTACTAACTAACTTGAGAGGGAGAAGGAAAAGAAATCTCAAATTAGAAGCAAGCATTTGCTAAGTATGTCCAAAGGGTGTGTATTGACAATATCATAGTTCAATTGGTGGAATAAAGGAAGAAAAGAAACATCCAAACCAATCAAAGATGATTTAAAATGTCAAAGGTTAAAATTTAGAATTTATGGAATCACCCATAATTAATTTTAAGTTTTAACCATGATCAACTCTTTAACAAATGTGTGAAATAGAATTAGAGGGAAAGATAACACACATAACATTCATATTACATAAATATGAAATAGCATACAAGATAAATATTCATACACACAATATGGATATATAAAGCAAGAAATATGTAAAATAGACTACAAAGCATAAACTACTCTAATAGTGATAATCTTCCAAGATTGCTTAAATTTTATTGACTCAAACAACTAAAGTACAAAATGTGCCTTAGTTGGAAAAGAAAGACGACGAAGCATCATTCGAAGTTTTGTTCACGGGAACGAAAACTTTGAGAGGAGGTCGAGTAAGGAGGAATTCAAGGAAATTTAGCTTGTCATAGATATGAGCAAGCTCAATTTGTTGAAAAAGACAACAAGCACACGAGGAATCATGATGCAAAACAAAGTCGTTAGATGGGGGAGGTCCATCAAGATTAGAGGTTGGTGGAGAGGGAGATAATGGATAAGAGATGTTTTCACAATGCCTAGTGAGGTTAGGGAAAGAAGGTAGGTCATTGAGTTGAGGAGAGTTGAAAGGTTTAGGCGGTGGTGGAAGAATTTCTTTTTCTCCGGTAATTGGATTTATAGAGTAAGTCTCATTCCAATATTGAATCGGAGAGAAAGAGGAATTCTTGTAGGATTTTGGAGAAGAAGAATCATGAGGATTCTTGTTCTTTTTTATCCAAATGGGGTTAACCAAGATTTTCGGTTTCTTTGAAAGCTTAGCAGAAGAAGCTTTAGGTTGAGAAGTTTGTGACAAAGAAATGTCAAGGTTAGGAAAGGAAGAATTAGGCATTATGAGGGATGAAGGAAAGAACTCCCAAAAGAGAAGAATTTAAAGAAAATAGACAAGGCAAAGATTTGAAATGAAAAAGAAAGGTTTTAGGGAATGTTTAGCCAAATTGGGTAAACAAAGAATCTTAACCAAAACAGCGGTCAAAGAAGAAAGACCAAAAATAAGCCAATAACGGCTTTACTGGGCGCGGTTCTTTAAAATAGCCCGCGGTTCCATATCGATATGGATCCGCCTGGAGGCTAAGGAACCGCGTCCAGTGGACTGCAAAACTTGATTTTCAAAAATTTTGGAGAAAGATAAGACTTTTTCAAAATTTTGTAAATCTTGGTTTTTTACCTCTTTTAGCACTAGAGTATGCTAGGGTTGCATAAAAGCAACACATTCACAAAAAAATGTCTTGAAAAAGGGTGACAAAATATTTAAATAACATTTTGGTCCAATTTTAATTTAAGTTTTTAGAGGTTGTAATAGATTTAGGTTCAATTTTAATTAAATTGAAGTTGTTTAATGTGATCACATATATTAAAGCACATAAAAACTAAATTCATAAATCATCCACATGAGAAAATCATGAGGGAAAGGAAAGTAAATACAAGAATTAAAAAGACAATTAACTACTACAAAGATAGTTAACAACTAGGTCTTGAATTCATAGTTCTCTTTGGCTTGACCTTCTTTTTAAAAAAGCATGTTAATTTGAAAACCATAATTCATCTCCTAAGAGGAGGCATGAAGAACAAGACAAGCAAGAAATCATGCAACCTTATATGAAGGCCAAGCATCTCCATCCTTAGGTTTTGATCGATGTAGTTATTATAGAGACAACATGGGCAATTTGCACCATGAGCTTCTAAGAACCCAAAGAAGTAAGGATCACCCATGAAGTGAGGGATAAGAATGCCCAAAATAGGAGCATTAGTGTTAGAGGGTGGAGGAGGTGGTGGAGGCATAGTGTCCAAGTGTGAGATAGGAGAGTTTAGTGGAGTGAAAGGAGAGGTGACCAAAGGCTCAAGTACAAAGGGGATACTTTATAGAGGTTGAGGTTGAGAAATCCCATCCAAAGGAGGACTAGGGGTGAAAGGTGAGGAAAGCTCATTCATTCTTGATTGGAATGAAGAGGAGGTAGAACCATGAGAATGGTTAGTACCATGGGTTGAGTTTGTCTTGCATGGAGCAAGGGGTGGTGAAGGTGAAGATGAAATGAGAATGGGAGAGATCTCATTTTTGGGAGTGTGAAAAAATGGAGAACCAATGTTAGGTATCTTGATCTTAATTTTGAGGCTTCTTTTTGAGGAAGAAGTTTTGGAAGAAGTGGATGTTCTAGTGGACACCATGGTTGTGTGTTAAGGTTTAGAGAAGAGTTGAAGGGATGAAGAACACAATCAACATGAGAGGGTTTAAGAAGAGAAGGGAATGATCCAAACTAGTAATGGGTTAAAATCATTTTAGGTGAATAATGAAATTAGGTACCCTAGTTTAGGAAAGTGCAGGTTTTTCAAAAAATTTATCAAAGTTTTACACAGATTAAGGAAAACAGTGTAAAGCAAAGATTCTGTCAAAACAGGAACAAGCGGTTCCTTACGTAGGTCCGCGGTTCTTTATCGCTAAGGAACCGCGGGTTCGATATGGAACCGCGACCAGTGGTGACAGAAAAGTGCACTTCCTTAAACTTTGGTCAGCCCAGATTTCACACAGGTAAATAACAAGCCAAAGTTAACTACAAGTCAAAATCTAGGAAGCTAACAAACACATAATATGCACAAAGCTATGCAACTATTAGGATTAAAATACTAATAATCCAAACATAAAGTATTAATAGACAACCATAATAAATGTTTAACAATTCAAACATGTTTTCAAACATGTTAACCTTGATAAACCAATGCTTCATTTCTTCTTCTTGCCAAGTCCCTTGATCAATTTGGCTATGTTCTTGAACGATCCTCTTGACTCCACTCGATGATCATAGAACTCACCTTGTGTTTTAAGATTAGCTTGGTAAACATCCGCAAGACCGAAGTTTTCGGGAAGTCCACAAGTAGCAAAGTGACGAGGAGGGATGATTTCTTCTAACCCTTCCATGAAAGAGTCCATGGATAGGTGGGAGTTACTCGAAGAACCAACATGAGCACTTGTGCCTATGCCACCACCATCATTTGGTGACATATCAAAGTCCTCATCATCGGACTCTTGTGGATCGGACTTTCTCGAACCTCGATCACTTCTAGCTTTTCGTGGTTGTACCTTTTGAATAGGTAGCATAACACGTTCGACCGAATGAAAGCGAGAAATGTTGATGTCGGGATAATCTTCACCAACCTTCTTAAGAAGGCGAGTAAGGAGCATGGCATAGGGAAGATTTGTTTTGGGTTTGGAAAGAGCATAAGTGATTCGTTGAGCGATATAGTATGCGAGATTGTACTTGGCGTCGGTAGCGATGCAACATAACATGTGCGCCATAAACGCCAGAATATGATCCCGGTTTCCGCCAAGACAAAATACATTCTCCCTAAGGATGTCGGCCCAACGAACCATACAATCATTTAGGTCGCCTAAGAGAACCTCATAGCATTTTACTCGACGCTTGGTAGAGTAGAGGCTTCTTACAACGTTTCCACTACGCTCTTTACAAATGACATCAAGAATGAAGTCAAGGTCAATCTCTACATTTTCATTTGGATCACAGTCGAATGGTTAAAGAAGATAATCAAGTTTCCATTTATCAGTAAATCGACAAGTGCCCACAAATGGAACACGAAGAGCTTGACCAAAGTCTTCAAGAGAGAGTTTAATGAGTCGACCTTCAAAGATGAACCTGACATATACTTTATCATCATCATAAATGAGAGAGTATGTGCTAAAGAACTCTAGGAGAAATTCCGGATATATATCCTCTTTGATGTCCAACAAACAATCAAACCCAATTTGTCCGAACATTTGTCGAGTATATATATATCCCTCAATATCTTCTTCGACAACTCTACCCTCGTGAAAGCAACGTTTTTGGATTGAGGAATAGGTGTTTGTAGGTTGAGAGGAAGCACACATTTCGGAAAGGTTTGGCATGTATTGTCTAGTGTATTGCTGGTCTTGTTGATATTCCGAAGGCATGATTAGTACCTAAAAACAACAAAAATATTTCTTCAATCACTCATAAGAAAAATAAAAATAAAAAATTTCAAAAGATGAGAATGTGTTTCATCAATAGCTTGACACACAAAGGATTAATCCTTGTCATTCTCATGTTCAGAATGTACCCATTTCACCATTGATCAAAACATATGAACTATGTAAGATCAACAATGAATTAGAACGTTGGTTTTTCAAAACAAGGTTTTTAGGTAAGCATTTAACAATGACATTACCAGCTTGTTCATGGGTTCATATCAATTCCATCAATCAACCAAACTATTTAGTCAAAATTCGGATTTGTTCTACAAATGGGTTTTAGTGAAATCTCAATGAATATGAACCTAAGGAATCATAGTAACAATACTATGTCAACTCTTATTCTTAATAAGGTTCTAATTCAATGTCAATTATAAAAAGCCCCAATTATGAATGTATGAACCCTAGAACAAATTAGATGAAAGTGAAAGAAATAACTTACAATTAATTGATCTTGGATGATGGATGAGTGAAACCCATGAACTTGAATAAATTAATTTGAGTGATTGAAGGTTTTTAAAGCTTCAACAATGGTGGAAAACAAGAGAAAACTGTCGGCTGTGTGTGAAGGAGAGAAAAGGACTTGTTTGAAAAAGATATTTTAATAAAACTGGCGCTCTGACAAAAGCTACGGCCTGTGGTTCCTTATCGATAAGGAACCGCGCCTCTGAGCCGCCAGAGATAAAGAACCGCCTACAGAGGCAGGTTTTTATCAAAGAAAGACAATGAATTTTTGAAAACAAAGTTTTCAAAATACTTAAAAATATATCTTAAACCTTTTAGGATATCATTGGACCACCACAACACTAGGTAATAATGCCTTGTTGAAGGATTACGAGTTGAATCGAGATAGGAAAAGACCGAAACGAACAAACGACTACTCGTAGCAAAAAGGCAAAGGGAGAGGAGTCAAGAGAAGTGAATCAAGACTAAGAACATTGTTCAAGAGACAAATGACATTCTTCAAATTTTGGAGGTGAAGAGCTTGTGTCATATATAGTGTTTTAAGACGTGCCTTTTCGGCGAAAGTCTAAATGGCTTTGGTAATGAATTAAACTAAGCAATTTTGATGCATAAAATAAGATCATTTTTAAGAGTAGTCTTATTCTATTTCAAAACATGAGCAAAGTATAGATTCACTTTCTCTCCCACATGATCGGATAATTATTGCTAGAATTAACAATAACAATATCCTTGGAATATTTCAATTCCAAATGTGTAAAATCCACCTACAACTTAATGAAGTAGTTTGGTATCTCAAGGGATTCACTAATCATCCTATAGATGAGCTTAATTGCACAAGTTATACATGATATAGGGCCTACTAACCGTAAGGGTGCAAACCATGGAAATCATGCTTGATACTTTAAGCTTCTACTAACTCACCCTACATCTCCATAGTGAGTCAAGTATCCAAGCAATGAAGGTTTGAGAGGGAAAAAGAAAAGAATCACAAACCACAAATAAATGTCAAGGCAAGGATGCCAAGAGCAAGCATATAGTCAATTAATGATCAAAAGAATGATCAATAGGGCGTGTGGAAGAACGAAAGCGTACCTTGGCCACAAATGCCATTCCGAGCTTTCAAGGAACCTATGCAAAGCCAACTATGACTAATAGTGACTACTAAGTCTTCAAAGACTAGTATCACCTCTACCCATCTTGATATCATCATTCAATGATGTTGGAAATCAAAGAAGATGAGTCTTCTACAAGTGTAAGTAACTCAATCCACAATCAATAGAATGATTTATCTTCATGAGTACCTACACACAACAAGATGCAAACTAGTAGATACATTTCAAGAGTAAATCTAAAATGCATTAATACTACTAATTTAAGTAATATGCAATATTAAAATTTTAAAAGGATTATTTTCAACAAAAGATAGTTTTGACCAAAGAAAAACTTTAGTACAACTTAACCTTCTAATTTGAGGAGAAAATTGATCGATCTAAGTTTTAAAGTACAATATACTTCAAAGATCTTGTGAGTGCACAAAACTATCTTTTACTTGAAAGCTAGTTGCATAATGATTAGGTTCAATTCGAATGCATTAACAATGTATAGTAAGTTAGTGATAATGAATGTAAGTAAAGAGTAAGAAAAGAAACAACCTAGTAGGAAGACACCAAGATTTATAGTGGTTCGGCAACGAGGCTCTATCCTCGTTCCTACTCCACTCCTCGAGTACACCTTACTCGAGATTTCCACTATATCCACAAGCTCCCTTCTTGGCGGAGAAAACCTTACAACGCCGCTTACATTATTTTTTACACTAGGCTAAATGTCGAGACCTAATCTTAGCTAGGACCAATCTACACAACGTCGCCCACTTCACTCTTTTACGGCACAAGGCTAGATGTCGAGTTCTAATCCAAAGGTAGAATCAATCTTCACAACGTTGCCAACTTTACCATTTTCCGACACAAGGCTAGATGTCAAGTTCTAATCCAAAGCTAGAACCAATCTTCACGACTCTTCACTTTGAAGCTAAGTGAGAACTTCACACAACACAACTACATATCACTTTATAGTTTAGTCAGAACTCACAAGACACAACCACATCACTTTATAGTTTAGTGAGAACTCGCAAGATACAACCACATCACTTTATAGTTCAGTGAGAACTAACACAACTAATTACAACTCAACTAATCATATCCAAGTACACACATGTAGCTTGGATCTACACAACATAAACCCAAGCACACACATGTGCAATGGATGTACACAACTCTAATCCAAGTATTCACAAATAGCTTGGATGAACACAACTAGTCCAAGTATTCACAAATACATTGGATCTACACAAGACACAAATGAACAAATGATGAACATGACTAGATCTTTAGGAGAAGGTGATCTTCATCAATGCTACATCTTTAATCACATCACAAGTGTGTGAGTGATTTCTCTTTGGACAAGGTAGAGAAGGAGATCAAGAGGATAATCATAAGTAAACATACTTAACACATTAAGTGATCATTTACAAATGACTAGGATTAGATAGGAGAAAGAAGGCTGAAGAAGATGTCCAAAAAAGGTTGATGAGAATGCAGATTTGATTCACTATTTATAGGACAAAACATCCAACGGCTATATCTGCCCGCGGTTCCTTATTGGAGCCCGCGGTTCTTTATCGATAAGGAACCGCCGTAGGTGCTAAGGTACCGCCGGCGTAGAGTCCGCTCCTTTTTGTCTTTTAGTGAATTTGAAATATATGAGGCTATTTAAACCTTCAAAGGATATTCTTATGGCATTTGGAATATGCCATATTCAAATTTGCATTTTCATTTTAATAAAACATTTTCTTAAAAATAAAGTTTATTAAAAATCTTTTGTTATGTTTGACAAAAGTGAGTTTTAAGGCTAATCACTTTTATGATCACTAAGCATGATTAAGATATGTTAGTGTAATGATTATTACCTTGATGATAGTGTTTGTTAGATAATTCGTTTTATGATTGTGTTTGACAATAAATGTCTTTGTAATTTATCGTTATCAAAACTAAGAAAGATTAATACTAACAATGTCTTTAGGCATTGCTTTGCATTAACAAACCTATTAGATCTCACAGAGATCATAGCAGCTTGCCATTTGAGATCCATCTTCTCAACATCAGCATCATCCATTTGGAACAAGTCATTGAGAGTCAATCTTGGTCTGTTGTCTTGTCCAACAAAGAATGAGAAGGCATCATTGTCACTAAACAATGGTGAAGATCTTCCTTGTGGATTTTGAGAGACAATAGGACTGCCTTTAGTACTTTGTGAGTAAGTACTGCTTGTAAGTCCTCCAGCGGTATTTTGGAAGTAAGTACCGCTACTGGATCCACTAGCGGTATTTTGAAAGTAAGTACCGCCATTACCTTCTGATACAAAAGTCAAGTTAGACTTTGTTGTTGCTGCTGCTTTGGTCACCTCAACGCCTTTAACATCCATCTCATAAGCTCTAAGATTGTTGTAGAGATGATCAAAAGGAATTGTATCCATATCATCCCTTGTGATGAAGTGCATAGCCATTGCTTTCCATTCTTGTGGAACACTCCTTAAGAATTTTAGATTAGCTTCTTCATTAGGAATTATTTGTCCATAAACTGCTAATTGAATGAGCAGCTTACTGAACCTTCCATAGCCACCATGGATTCCTTCTATACTGGAAATTGAGAAGTTATCAAATTCTTGTTTCAGAACAATCTTCTTCATCTTCTTAGATTTGTCATTACCTCCAAATCTAAGTTTGATGACATCCCACATAGCCTTTTCATCCTTGTAGTGATGAAAGCTAGGTAAGATGTCCTCTGAAAGTGTCATAGCCAAAGCAGTTCTGGCCTTTCTTTCTCTGATCTCTGCTTGAACCTCCTCAGCAGTCATAGCAGGTAAAGCATAGCATGTTCCATCAGGCAACTAGTGTAACTTCTTAGGTGTATTCCCATTCTTGTTAACTTGCCACAGGGTATGATATGTGTGATTCAAGTAATGTTCCATCTGCATAGCCCATGTCTCATAGTTATCACCCTTGAGAACTGGGAGTTTGACACCAGAGAGAGTATGGGAAGGTGTTGTAGTTGTAGAAGTACCTACAACATCTATGGCTTGAACACCTTGAGACATTGAGTTTTAGTGTGAGTGGGGATTTTTAGGGTTGTGTTCTTCTTTTTCAGAGTTTCTCAACAAGCTCTGATACCACTTGTTGATCCCTTTAATTGGATCTATATTCTGTTAAGAACTAGTATAGTAGTTTTAATCAAACTAAAACACTTTGAGAACTCGTACTCAAGCTAAATAAGTTATGCGGAATCTAACTTATAAAGCACAGAAGAACATAATTACTTTTAACTATTCGATTCTCTTATTAATCGACTTGAATGAGGTACATAAATGTCATCGTACCTATGTTCCTTTTATAGAGTAAGGAACCCTAGAAACCTTAGAATATTCTATAAAGATAAGTATATCACAGACGATATATTATCAATATTCTAACTATTAAGTATATCACATAAGATATACTCTAACTATAACTATGGCATATCTTATACAAAGATATATTTGTCCTAATCAGTATAGCAGTACTTACTTTATAAGTAGCAGTACTTACTATGTACCGCGTTAACACTAACGGTACTTGATAATACTAACAGTACTTAAGTTTACACTGACGGTACTTGATACTTAACAATAATTCCCAACATGTGGCCCAGAAATGCCACTTTGTTCAATTGGAACTCACATTTGGAAAACTGAGTATACAATTTCTCCTATCGGAGAATCTGCAGGACCGTGAGAAGATGCTTCTCGTGTTCTTCTCTAGAATTTAGCAGATCAGGATGTTATCAATGAATATACTGACGAACTTGTCTAAGAATTCATGGAAAATTTGATTCATCAATTTCATAATATAGCTGGAGCATTTGGGAGCCCAAAAGCATAATCAAAATTTTAGAGAGACCATAACATGTGCAAAACCTTGGAAAAGTCCTGTTCTTTCTCTCACAACTGATGGCAGCATGATCGTGGATTGGTCTTGGAAGAATGTTTAAGATTTCGTAGCTTATCAGATAAGTCTTCAATATATGGAATAAATATCGATTATGAATGGTGATCTTGTCCAATTTATGGTAGTCGATACATGATCTCATGCTATCGTTCTTCTTCTTAACCGTTAGAACTGGTGCACCTCATGGTGATGCACTCGGCTAATAAAACCTCGTTCCAACAACTCTTGCAACTAATCCTGCAACTCTTTTAACTCAACAGAATCCCTGTGATAAGGAGTTTTGGAAACTGGTTCTGTTCTTGAACACGCTCAATGTTAAATTCCACTCGTGGGTAGGAAGAAATTTCTGGAAACTCTTCTGGAAATACATCTGGAAATTCTAGAACAATCGTCTGATCGTGGATTTAAGTAACCTTGGAAGTCGTGTCATAAATGGTAGCTAGAAAGTCATTGCAGCTATAGGATGGTAAGTCATGTGCTTATAAAGCAGAAACAATTTGGACTGATTTTTCTGGCAGGAAACCTAATGAATGTATTCTCGAGTCAATAAGACGGATCTTGTCGTCAACTGGAAGGAAAAACTTTTATACACATGGTTGATATAACGGAGTCTTTTCTGGGCTGGAAGGTAGGTAATACATGATTTAAGATAAAGCTGACATATGAATACGTGAAGTAAACGTGATAGATCTCACTGAATGTGTTCGTCTGTAACCCCACAGAATGAACACTGCGTGTCTAACCTGAACAATACTCAAGTGGTGGTACCTGAATTTAAATGGTCTAATCTATACGTGGCATAACAGAACGGGTATACCCCCTGGAGGGTACCCTAAATTTCTGAGGGCCTGGTTTATAAAATATACACGAGTTATGAGTCTTGACTCGTCCCTTCAGATATGAAACTGAATAAAGTCAAAATCTTGGTCATAATATCAGAATTGGCGGATCGGTTAGTTGCTGTCATGATAACGGTTACTGTCGTCTTGTCTGTTAGTTTCATGACAGTCATTATCATGACCGTGATTCATGTAGCTATTCTGCTGAGTGGTCGGCTGGGTACCGATTCCCACTCTTCTGACTGAAAGAACAGCTAAGTGACGTGTGACATCTAATTGCGTATATATCCTTCCAAAAGCTTAAAATTGCGTATATTTGACCTAAAGTTTTAATTGCATATATATCTTTTCTAAACATTAAATTTGTCCCCTAATAAAAATTGAAAAAGTTGATGAGATCTAACTCATGGCCTGTTTGGTTATTGGGTTTTAATGAGTTTAGGCTGACATTGCAAATTCAATACGAACGGTGTTGATTAACAAAAAGGTGTTGTTACCATTTTTAATCCTGATCCTAATAGTGGGTTTATGAAATCACACATATGGAGAGATAATTTTTAATACAAGCAAATTTTTAGCCACTAATTTCCTCATATTTTCTTCCTTTTTTTATTTTTTAATTTGAAATTAATTTAAATTAATATTTTATTAATTTTATAATATATTTTCTCTCTTCATATCTAAACCTAATCATAAACCACCTAATTTATAAACCGACATTTAAAGTAAAATTCGACTTCAAATCAAACGAACCTTCAATCGATATGATTGATTTTCACACTTTTTAAAACCAACTCACTTTCTAAAAGATTCACATAAAACATAACAACCTACCGTCATTTACATAAACTAAAACTAATCACATTGGTGACCTAACCTAAGGGTTAACAAGTGACTTAGCGTCCTCGACCATATTTACTTATTCTAATTGAACACTTGGGCTACGCCGGACCTTCCTAAGGGCCGTGGAGGGCTCTGGTCTTGTAAAAATTGTGATGAGTAGTGTAAATCAAGGTTGTAAAAATAGTAAATTGCTAGTTGGCTGGTCGATTATCTTGTAACTGGTAATTGATTTAGGCGAGGTTAATCGGTGATGAATTGATTTGGCATTTTTAACAAATTTTAAGTATTTCTAACGAATTTTAGTTATTTTTGATAATGGTATTCTTAAAATATAACTTATCAGACATATGCATAGTTACAATAATTGATAAACACAAGTTTACAGTAAGTTCTCGGTATTTTAGTGAGATTTGCAAGTTTCGACAATTTGACCTTTATTGACCGTCGTTAACTACAGTTAACCGTCATTAATCGCCTTTTACATTAATCGACAAAATCCATAACCTTGTAACGATTAATCGGTCTTATAAACCTTGTTTTGCAACATTAGTATAAATATTATTACTTTCATTTCAAAGTTATTGTTCATTTTCTTTTTTATTTTCTTTTATTGTTTAAATTAGTTCACTCATTCTAAAATAAACATTCAGAATCCGCAATTACTAACATCTCACATCAAAAGCCAAGATAATTTTAGAAATATCCTGTATGTTCTGGATCAACCACAAGTATTTGGAGACTTCTCAAGTTTCAAAACAGTTTTGGATCATCTCAAAAAAATTCTAGTAGGATGTTACAAAGTTGTAAAATTTGCAGTCTTTTCAGGTAACAAAACATAATTACAGAAGCGCGAGAAATAACATCAATCGCTTCCGTAGCATAGTGGTATTGCGTTCGCTTCGTAAGCGAAAGGTCGCGAGTTCGATCCTCGCCGGGAGCTTTTATTACGTCTCTTGAATTTTTTAATTTGTGGGCTTGTGTTGTTATATATAGATCAGATTAAAATCCTTAACTGGCTCTTGATTTGCTTTTTTTTAACTTGATATAATTATATACCAACTTCTTAAAAGATCTGAGAACTTACTCGGGTGTAAAACAAAGTCAAGACGTAGCTTGCTAGCATCTTCAGCAACTGAATCAAAATGACACCGTGTAGCTCGCCTCCTAGCTCACTTTAGTCTTATGCATTTGTGGATGATTTTAGGTGGAGGTGGTAAAATGGGCGGGCGGGCAGGCACGGGCGACGGGTTAAACGGGCAATGGGTTAAACGGGTGGGCGGCGTGGGCTAAATGGGCACGGGCGAAACGGGCGGCTAAACGGGCGCAAACTAAAAAAGGAAAAAAAACATATAAAAACCTACAAATAAAAAAAAAAATACTTGTTTGAAAGCCGGGATAAAAAATTTAATAAAAAATATTCGTCGAGTATACTAATTTGTATTTTACAAGTGCGTCCGTTAAGCCCATTTAGTTTCGTACATATGCGCCCGTTTAGCCCATTCATTATAAAAAAATGGGCAAAAAGTGCCCCATCTTTTTTTGAAAATGGACAAAAAGTGCCCATATGTATCAAAATGGGCAAGATTTGTCACCTCTAATTTTAGGGCTGAGCGACGGATTTAGATCGGACCTGACTGAAGACCGAATTGATCTAAAACCTCGGATCGAGATCGGACCGAAATGGTCCGGGTCGGTCCGGTTTTGTCTGGTTTTCGATCCGGACCGGTCTCAATTAGGCAAAATGAACGAATTTTTGGTAAGACTGAACTGAACGAAGGACCAAAATGATTTAAAATCACGGACCGAAGACCGAACCAAATTTGCTCGATTCAATTATGTTTTCTAATTCAATCCGGTCCAACGATCCAAATGCTTTTGATGATTTAGTCTCTTCTATTATCAGGCATCCAAACCAGTAAGCTCAAGATCAAGGAAGTTGCGTGCAACACTTGCAACTTATTTTGCAAAATTAAATGGTACATGCACTTCACTGTAACCAACTCGTTTAGTCCAATTGACCACTAAATTAAATGATTTTTTTTGAAGAGGTTACTAAGGGCATTTCCTTTCGAGCGAAGCAAATAAAGAGTTTAACATAAATAGGCGAGAGTTCGAAAAAAATATTCTGCTTGTTTGGATATTTGCATGACTCAACCCATTAACCACTAATATTTGTTGTTCTAAAAAAAATACATTTCACTTTTACAACAACAACAACAACAACAACAGACCCAATCCCGCCGAAACAGTGTAAGGGGAAGGTACCCTACCACCAAAGTAAACCTGGGGTAGAGAGATTGCTTCCAATGAACCTCCGGTAAAAAAAAAAAAGGAGAGAAAACAACAAGCAAAAGGAAAAGTAAGTTATTTTTTATTAATATAAATAAGAGTAATGCTACATTCATAAAATTCTTACAAAATTGTTTCTACAAAATGAGTTATCAATTAAGTGTGAAGAGTAGAAAAATAAAAAAGTAAGTTATAAAACAATATGAGTGGACCAAATCATTTGCGAAGTCATTGTGTGAATATTTCTTGATATACTCTTTGTGCATTTAGTAATTGTCTATAAATAATTAAATAGTAATAGCATGAGAACTGAAACGAGGCCTTCAACCGTGGGTAGACTCAGAGGCGGAGCTAGAAAAAAATTTGAGAGGGGTCAAAAAAAAATTATGAAAACAACAAAACTAGAACAAAAAATAAGACGTTTTAGGCGTGTCTATAACAAAAATTTACTTATATTAATCCTTAATATGTAGATGTTTATTACTGAAAGTCTATTCACATATAAAAATTAAGACAAGAAAAAAAAATGGACAGCCCCACTTGGTGTTGCACTAGAAAAGAGAACATAAAATATATTAAAAGTCCATTTTGTTTTGTACTGGGTAAGTTATGCTTCTTCTTCCTCCTTATTTTTTTCTTCCTTCACCATTACAAACAAAAAAACCACCTCTGTATTCACCAGATGTTATTAAAATGTGATTATGAGTTTCAATTTAGAGAAGAAACACTTTTTTTGGAGGGTCAAATTACAAAAATATCTTAAATATTCAAAAGTTTTACACTAAATTTTTTTCCGGTGGGGGGTCACTTGACCCCCGTGACCCTCCTGTAGCTCCGCCCCTGGGTAGACTCCTCAAGCCTCCAACTACTTGGAACTTTCTTCAATGGTTTTACCCAGAAATCATTTTCTTCTTACCAGAATCCCAGTTATCTTTCATTCAATATTCATCACATATGCAGAAGTGTAATATTTAGATCAAGTAAAAGACACCAAAATCACATAAATCGCCACTAAAATAACTTGTCTCGATGGCATTTGCAACCTTAGTGCATCATAAGAAACCAAGCATGGAACCAAGGTGCAAGAAAAACAAGCATGGAACCAAGGTGCCAAGCACCGACACCCATGTAATTCTATTCTGCGACGTAGTGTAACTTTTTGTAAAATACCTCTTTCTCCTAAATAAAAATGTGCCATCTTTTTGGTACAAAAAGAAATGCATAAGTTATCAAATATGAGAAGTTGAGATCTTATAAAAAGCTCTAGCCCTTTAAGGCATAACATTGAGGGGCTAGCTCAGCTAACCACAAATAATCAATTCTCGTAACATTTCGGACATAGTTACGACTAGTCTGAACTAAATTGTAGAAAATTATGCACTCCGCTTTTGTTCGGCGTAGAACAGAAGTTGGGTGAACTTCTGCAATCTGACCATTTGCCAAAACCCTGTAATAATAAAGACGGTTTAGATATATTACACAGGTTTTCACGTGTAAGTTCGTGCTTATACAATCACGGTATATATATGACAATAAAGGTGTAACAGATTGAGGTCGAAGTGGGTCATTAATAGGTAGGGTAAGGTGACCGACCAGCAATATATTCTTGGTCCATACTTTTAATCTGTCACGTATTTTGTGTTAAATCTGCTTAACAAAAATCTGACATTTGATAAAACAATTTCAAAAGTTGTGATTAAAATCAAGTTTTCCATTGTAGCGAAATCTCTTTTTGTTTGACCCATTTGAAATAAAAGATATTATAAGGGGCTCCGAATTTCCACCTCAAATCATATGTGATGTTTTCTCATTTATGGTTTGGTAAACTTAAACACTGAAATAACACATTAATAACACTATCGAACTTAATCCTTAGGATTTCCTTTATTTTGACATTTGTCCTTTGACTAATAGTCTGAATAGTTTCTTTAGTACATCTAAAGTTTAGGTTTCTGCAATTTTATAAGGTAAAGGTAATACTTAATAGTACCACTTTCTAAAAAGTTGTAAACTTGTCACAAAAGTTACGAATTCATTACCTGAATGTACCATCAGGTTGCTTAAGAGCTGCATTCAAGAAATAGGAAGCAGCAAGACATCTGCGGAGCTGCTGCGTATCATCCCCACATGAAGAAATCTTAAGTCCCATTCGTTCAACATTTTCTCGAATTTGTCTGCAAGTAAGCACGAAATAATCATTATATTACTCTTCAAAACTCACAACAAAACATAAGACAATTGAAAAGTAGGATGAGAAATCACAAGTTTTATGCTAATGTGTTGTAGCACATCAGAAGTGTGATACAACAGCTTATTTCAAACAAAAAAAATACAAACTGCTTGATGATTATATAGGTGATTCAATTTTGGTTTCCATAATTTATGAGTAAAACTGAGAATTTACTAACTTGTAGATGTCGCGAGCATGTTTTAGGGAACGATTATTAATGAAGTTGTCCTTGCACCATTTTCTCAAATTCTTTTCAGCCTTATCGTTGCTATTCTCTGTCCTGTTCTTCTCCAAAAACTCAAGAGCAGCACGATATACATTAAGCAATGTGAGATGGTCACCCTCTGGGCTTGAGAAACTTTTAGTGACAGCTCGTGACTGGAAAAGAAAAAGAAAACAAGTTAGGCATATGGTTGCGTTTAGTTGCAGAAAATTTTTCTCACTTTTTCATTTTTGGTTTTCTTGAGAATGGAAGGGTTTGTATTCTCTAGAAAAGAGTTAAGAACTTAGAAACCCCGTTTAGATGGTGTTACATTTTTCTTTCTAGCGAGAGTGAAAAGTAGAGAAGTGTAAACTGGAATTTTCAGATTTTATAGTTAAAATTTGAAATGAGATTTTCATTATTACTAAAATTTGTAACTAAACGGGTTTTTTGTATTTTTATTTTTCTATGAAAATATTCCTAAAAAACGGGGTATTTCTCACCAACTAAACACACCCTCAACTTCTGCTGGAAACCAGAAAAAAAAAAGAATGAAAAAAGGGGACACCCCGCATTAATATTTATCACTTATGTTGTTAACCCTATTCCAATATTTGTGCCTAAATGCATTAGATAAACAAGTCAGGTAGCATGTAACTTTATATAGCTATCCGAAATGGGTCAGACTGAATTGACTGGCAAACACTTCTGTGTCCACTTCTTCAATCTTCGATGAAAAAACAATGCTATAAATGTAATTACAGAATTTATATTACTGTTTAATACCTCATAAGTTAAGATACATATAAAGCGCTTTCAAAGGTTGTAGCTTGTATGTATTAAAGTTGCATTACGGGTGACATTCGACACAATGGACCCTATCCCTGTTTAGTTAATTTTTTTTTGATTATTTTACTAAAATAACCTAACACAAATAAACCCATCCCTAAGTAAATGGCTTGTAATTACCCCATGCACCTAATTATAATTTCTTATCTAGCAAGTTGCTGAGTTATGGAAATTCAGGTGCCTACAGTTTTCAAATGTTCCTACTTCTGATAAGCAAATAAAAAGTGGAAAGATGGTGAATACCTCTTCTAACTTCTCACGTGGCACATAAAAGATGGATTCCACTGATAGCATTGATACAACAATTAACATTTCTTCCAAGCAACCAAACTGACTGGCTAAGATAAGAGCCTTTGAATCATTTGGTTCCAACGGAAGACGTGCCATTTGGTGTCCAATTGGATCTGACAGCTTCTTTTCATCTGTCAAAGCCCCCAGCAAGTATAATAATTCTAATGATTTAATGACAGACATCCTGCATTCATTTATAAGTTTACGACACAAAATTATAAGGCTTCATAGCCAAATGTTATAAAATTCTGAAAAAAAAAAATGTACTTTTAAAGTTTTAACGCATAGATATGAAGGAAAAAAAGTGACAAGAAGCCTAGCAAATTTCTACATTGTTCGCTTTTTCACATATAGAAATGCAATAAAAACGTGAACTTATTTATGTGCAGAGAAACATGTACAGAAATGTTCTAATTACCTGTCAGGTTTCTCCATGAAGTCAAAGCCAATTATATCATCAACACCGAGAGCACTAAGCTGCAAAATAACATTTGAAAGGTTGCATCTTTTAATTTCTGGTACTGTTGAATCATCAAGTCCCTCAAATCTGCTCTCTGGATAAAGACGAAAGCATTTCCCAGGTCCTTCACGCCCTGCACGTCCACTGCACCATTAGACAAACAAAATCTTTAATCACATTAATATGCTTCGTCGTAAGTTTTGTCCCAAAAAAATGCAACAGTTACTTGACAGATACTTTGATGAGATTAAAAGCCTATCGGTCAAGTATTTTCTTTTACAAATACAAAAGGTGAAAACGTTTCGACCCTAGTCAACAATAACAAAATCTTATAGATGTGTTAATTCTAGCCCATTTACTTATGAGTTATAAATGGATGAATTTGGTCGATGTTTTATCTTTAAAGGTTCAAACAGGTTAAGAGAACAGTTACACGAATATGGGTCAAACAAGAAACAAGCCATAATTCACCAGTGAGTCCTGTTAATGCGTACAACCTCATGATTCATTATATTAAAAAAGATATATGTAAGACAGCATACTCTGGTAATCATATTTGACAGACAAACTATATAATTATTTATAAATGAAATATGATTTTCGGACAGAGACACTTATACAAAATATCGTTATTGATCTGAACCCGTATTGACCTGCTATGCAACCCTCACCCGCGCATTTGACCACCTCTAATATCTTGCAATGATCAACTGACCAGAAATTATTATCCGTACAAATACAAGAAGTGGTGGAGCACAGGATGAAGCTATTTGCCAGCATATATACAGAGTAAATAATTGTCAGATAATAATATAGTCACAAAGTCAATGTGGTTACCTCCTCTGAAGAGCTTGAGCTTTTGACGTTTTAACAACAATCAAGGATTCAATGCCACTGTCAGGAGAGTAACTTCGCACTTTCACCAATCCAGGATCAATAACATACTTGATTCCAGGTATTGTCACCGAAGTTTCAGCAATGTTAGTTGCGAGTATTACCTAACATAACAACACAAAAAAATAAACTTTTTAATATAGTATAAACATATTTGATCATAAAAAAAGAACTTTCTAGCACAGTGTAAATATATTTGATCATACTAAATACATGTATTGCTAATTCTACCACATCACTCATTGTTGTTTCTGATAAGATGTCTACCTTTCTGAATCCTACTGGAGCAGGAGTGAAGACTTTCATTTGTTTATCCGATGGAAGAGAAGAGAACAATGGTAAGATCAAAAGTTTCTGGTTGGGTTCAGGTAACTTCTTAACATTCTCACGCACAAGTAACTCGATAGATTCGATCTCTTCTTGACCAGAAAGAAATACAAGTATATCACCAGGTCCTTCATCCGAATGTATCTAAAACAGCGAAGTGTTTAGAGGGTAACTGAACGAAACAAAAAAAATAAAATTGACAAGCAAGAACCTGAAATATGGCAGCTACAGCCGCATCCAAACAATCTGTCTCGGGTTGAACAGTGTATAGGATATCCACAGGAAATTGTCGCCCCTGAACATGAACAGCTTTCGCACCACTAAAATACTCAGAGAATCCACGGGCATCCAAACTAGCGGACATGATGATTAACTTTAATGGATTCAACTTTTTGACTAGTTGCTTAAAACCGCTGCCGGTTTGACCACTATTTTCTTCTTTCACCAAAGCACCATCGTTGGATTTCACATTATTATTATGAGATGCATTAGAACTTCGAGATCTCTTCTTTTGTACATCTTTTAGCAAACCTAGCAACACATCCGTCTGCACGGTCCTTTCATGAGCTTCATCAACGACTATAACCGAGTACCTTGAAAGATACGGATCCAAAAGTGCTTCCCTGTGAGCATATGCAATCCTAATCAGCTTACAGTCAACGTCATGCAGTAAGAACCTATGCGATTCTAAGAAATTGGATGTGGGTAACATCATAACCATACAAAAGTGTGCACTGCAACAACTCGATATTGTCTTGGGTATAGTCATTCATCTCAGAGCATACGCCCTTTCACAACATTTTATTTATTACGCCTAAAGGCTACAGATGAGGAGGATAAACCACATTGTAGACAGACATAATCAGAGAAAAAAAAATTCTAGGCAAGCTTAGATATTTAGGTATCATATGGTATTCTCTTCATCAGCATAAGGTTTTATAAAAGATCTAGCATCCTAGTGTACAGAAATGCGACGAGATGTGCAACAGTGCAAGCTTGTTTATTCACCTCAATAACAGTCCGTCCGTCATGTACTTAATTCTTGTTGACGTGGAGGTCATATCTTCAAACCTAATGGAGTACCCAACCTTTTGCCCCAACTCAACACCACATTCTTCAGCAACACGTTTAGCAACAGTTACTGCAGCAACACGTCTTGGTTGAGTGATCCCAATAATTCCTCCGTCTCGGCAAAACCCTCCATTAAACAAATATTGGGGTAACTCTGTCATAAGAAAATATATACACAACTGACAAGTTAGAGAGAACTAGGTGTAAAAATCCTAAGAAGGTAAACGGACATAAAAATCCACCCTTTATCCAGTCTTCAGAAAGAAAAGACACGGGTCATTATGTACGAGTAGCAAACATTCATAGTCCAACACCATGGCCACAAAATGATAGCTTAATACATTATAACATAAATGAAACACTGAGGAAGCCAATATGAAGCAATGTTTATACATATTGTTTTAAAAATTAAGGAATTGGAAAAAGTTAAAGAAGAAACTCACGTGTAGTCTTCCCGCTCCCGGTTTCACCAACAATTATCAATGTATCATTCTTGCGCACCTCCTCTACAAGTCTTGTTTCAGCTAGACAAATTATACGTAAAAAACTAAGAAAGGGTGGTAAAGATAATGGAAACTTAAGCAACAGTTGTTCTAGTTAGTATAAAGCAAAAACTGGTTGTGCTTGAATTTAGACACCATGGGAGCCGGGTGTGACACCTGCAACACCCTATTTTAGGTCACGAAATGTAATTTTTTATTTTTTTTAAAAACAGATTTTTTTATGGACACGTGCAACACCCATTTTGACTTGATGTAAAACTTTGGTACTAATAATCATAAAATAAATTTGCGCAGCATCCTATTATAAATCCTGGGTCGGCCTCTGCATATAAGGCGAAACAAACACCCGAAAACAGTCTTGTAAGTAAGCAGTACCTTGAGCAATAGGCAAAGATTTCCTCTGTTGGTGAATCTTATTTATCCTGAAATTATACATTGAATATTATTAATTGAAGCAGTAATTAATTAAGAAAAAAAGATTATGTTTTTGGAAGTGTACCTGCTGCCACAATTAACACCAAGTTTGTTATTGTTTCCTGTAGCCACTGAAGAAGGCATCTCAAGCTAGCCGCTTTTGGGGAGGCTAACTCTCGAGGGTTTATAAAATGAATTGGGTTTTAGTTTTGGGTTTATGCAAGTGATAAATCTGCAAATGAGGAAAAGAAAAGGGTAAACTGAAAAAAAAAACGTGCCGAATTTCCTAATTTTCGGAAATTTGCCCCTGAGTTCACATTATATGTAATTTTGCCACTGAACTTTAATTTTTTATAGATTTTCTCCTGAGTTGACTTTTTTTTATTTTTGTCTGTTTTTCTTCGTTAACTCCCACGTGTCTGCCACGTGAGTGTAGATTCGTCTTTTCCCGTGTAACCCCATCTCCTCATCCACTATCCACCTTTCTCTTGTGCAATTTTCGTCCCCGAAAACATTTACTACCCGCCACGATCCATACCACATTTGGTTTATGCATTTTGCGTCCCTGAAACCGTTTTTTCGCAAAAAAAGTTGATGGTCCACATTCTGACACATTTATTCAAGGATGTAATTTGCACGACGTTTGAGTAAGTAAAACTTTTCAAAGACTTAAATTGCACGACCTTTGGACTTCTATATATTCTTAACACTCGGTGGTTAATCAATATTCGCCCCCCATTTCAACTCTTTCACAAACTATTTCAACTAATCAATTTATCAAGTAAAATGACTGGAAGAACTCCTATCATTCACGAACTCAAGGAAGTATGTGGAGATTTTGATCTGAACGCATGTATGGGTCTGTATAGAGGTCAAATGGTCGCGACTGAACAAGGTTGTGTCGATGTTTTGCGCGGTCAGTGTGAGCAGCTGAGGAATACCGTAGGAAACGTCGGAATGCTGATCGACGAGATCGAGACAAAGTTTGATGAAGATGAAGATGGGTGGGTCGATTATTTGAAGGAAATGCGTGATAGTGACACGCAAAAATTGGCTGATCTGACCAAATTGATTGAGAAATCTAGGGATGCGATAAGCCAGAAGCAAGCTTATGTGGATCTTATAGAAGATAGTGATTAGGATATCGATCATGTTTATATTTTTATGTTGTTCTAGTTTTAATTACCTGTTTTGATCGGGGTGTGTTTTGTACCAAGTTTTGTTTATCAATGAAAGCACTATAAGTGTCGCCCTTTATTTTAAGGACCTAAATTACACAATGTTTCAACTTTCACGTCAATATATATCCATGACTCTATACACAAATTTTATTATACCAAACATACCTTCTTCAAGCATACAGTGGCAAACATTCAATCTGAATCTACTTCAAAGTCCACTGACTTGGCCGTACGCCTAATTGGGTTCATGGAGAAGGAGCTGCAACTAGAGGAGAAATTCAAAACTCTATGTTCTGAAGTGGAGGAGACTGTCAGAAAGAGATCAAGGTTCATTTAGGAGGTCAAAAGTTTTCCATAGGTTGAGGACAATAATGACGCTTACCAAACTGCAAGAGTCTTGACGCATGCTAAAAAGAGGGATAGGGGGAAGGCAGTGGATCTCAAAATTATGAAGGACCAATACCATCTTGGTGCGCGTGAGATGTTAAACCTTGTGAAGAAATTGAAGGACAGAATGATAGGCAAATGTTTAGTTGCAACTGGTTTGTCCCGTGTATTTTGGATATGTGGATGTACCCTTGTGTTTCTAAGGTTTAATAGGAAGAAAAACTTTTTGTTTATGGTTTTTTGACATGGAATTGGTATGTTTCCAAGGATGTTTTACTCTAGAATGTCAAACATCCTAACAGCTACATGTTGATTTACAAGAGTCAATGAGTGTATAATGTCAAACATACAACTCACTGATTCTTGACCAACATTGTATATATTTATCAACATTTAGACAAACCGCATCGTTCATCCAATATTCCAATGTTAGGCTTTCTTATTACATAACAAAAGTAAGATTAAAACGTAACAGCATATCATTCTACAACTTAGCCACGAAAAAACATTAAGGGTGTTTGAAACCATTCATTTTGGTTCATGTTGCTTGTTAGTCATCAATGCCATGACTCTTTTCCTCTTGAGGTCTTCCACTAGCTCTTGTGCATCAGCATCATCAGCATCATTTGCCTCTTTCTTCACCTCAACAACCCCTTGTTTAACCTCAACAGTCTCAACAGCCTCTTCTTCATCCAATTGTTGCTGATAATAAGCATGAATGTCATCCATATCTTCACATTGAGTTATTTGTTGAAGCTCATCTAGTGCTTCATCAATGTCAGCAAACACTTCACTAACCACTTCAGGCTCATCATCAATATGGTAAGGATCATCATTCCAGTCAACATTCATGGCAGTATTCACGGCTTCTTCTAGGGTATATTCATCGCTGTCCCATGTAGGGAATTCCCTTGATTTGCCACTGATACTATCACTAGTGTCACTCTGGTATTGATGAACCTTCATCTCCTCACCAAAATCAGCATAACCAGCAAAATCTTCAAAATCAACCTCATAAAAAACAACCTCATCAAAATCAACCTCACCAAAAGAGACATCATCACGAGTGTCATCGTTTGAGACTTGTTCTTCTTCCTAGCTTGATTCATCAAACCCAAACACGTTTTCAAGCTCTTCCAATACTACTCTGAACTCATACTCAGCAGTCGCCCTTCTAATCCTATCTTCAAACAATTTTTCTGTTGACAATGGTGGTGGGAACTCAATGTCATCACATACACGAAAATCATTAGCCACCATAGTTCCGTCCCTCCCAACAAATTTAGTCTGACAAAATGTCACCACCTTGTCACTTTTGACACTTTTTGGAGCCAACTCTTTCACAACATCATCACGAACATTTTCTTCTACCACGAAAGACTTGCCCTTACTTTCCTTTTGTTCCAGCATGTGTTGTTGTACCAATGAAACACCTGATTAAATATACACCTCCATTTTCTTAAACCTAGGAACATACTCCAAAAATCTATCAACATCTTCTTCAGACGATAGTGGTAGAAAACCGTCATCTAATAACTGGGGGAATCCTAAAATGTGGGAACAAAACCATACCTTCTATGTACCCTAGATCCTTAAATATTTCTCTGTGTGTGTACATACCAAACTTGTCACGGTGAACTAAGTCAAACCAACTTATATTACCAAACCAATGAATTCTTTCTGGTGGTGAGGTAAATTCACCATTGTGATAGATTTGCACAATAAACAAGTTTGATTCGATTCTATGAAAAAAAAGAAAACACAAATCAATTATAAACTAGGGGCAATAAAAATAGCAACATATCCAAACTAAGCTTTGAAAGTTTATGGACTTATATTTAATAGTCGTGTGATAGGATCGAACTCGAGATTACAGGATTGCACATAATACGTAAAGAGTTAATTTAATTAATAAATATATTTATCGTATTTATTAATTTATTTAATAAATATATTTATGTATTTATTAATTTAACCGAGAAAGTAAATATATAACTTTAACGATCTTTAATTAATTAATAGTTAAGTATTAATGAATGTTAAATAAATATATAGTATGTATACATTAAGAAAGAAGTTTGGAAGATTCCGGAACACCCCTAAGGGGTGTTCTAGTCGGTCGGTTATGGGCTCCAAGGGGGGGGGAGTTGCCTTTTATTTATCTTGGGCTACAAGAGTTTAGGCCTATAAATACACCTCCTGATCCCTCATAATTTACATAACATAAATGTTAATCATAAGATTCAAGCTAACTAGAGGGTGATTCGGAGGTCGGGGAGGATAAAACAAGTGTTTAGACATTTTTAGAGAGAGAAAGATAAACTTGAAACGAGTGTGTGTATTTAGAGAGAGAAAGTGAAATACACAAAGATGAAAAGCCTCACCCCTCCATGGAAGTATGGAGGGGTATATATAGGATAGACATGGAGTGACTTTGACAACTTAGCAAAAGTAGTCCCTCCATGTTTTGCCCATATGAAACTAATGTAATTCCATAAATGGCGCTCACATTTTAGGGCTAACAATAAATCTTTTCACTTCTCTTTCTTTTGGGTCGATCGTAAGGCTACACCACAAAGGGTGTTTGGTTGGTTTTTCTTGGTTGATTGATTGTATACATAATCTAGTCCTAGCCCCTCTATAGGGTTGTTGGGTAGACTATTACAAGCGTTGTAGCTCGGTTTTCACGTGCTAGAATTACGGTTAGCTCGTTGTATTACGTGTGTACAATAACGTAATATAGTCTTACTTTAGACTATATCTTGGTATATACGGTATTAACCCGAATTGGTGATTCGTTCTTCGTCTTGTGGAATTGCTTTAGCGTAAAGGTATGTAACCTTAATTCGATTAATTATAATTGTGTTATCAATTATGATCTTGTTAAATCGCTTCCTCTATATGTGCTTTGATCTCGTTTAGGGTTTTATATAATTGTTATGATACTAATAAACATTCAGTGGCATCGAGAGCCGTTTTAACATGTTATAATTATCGAAAATCTAAAGTTTTTTTAACTATAATTGTTTTGAGTTAAAACTACATGTTTTTTTTAGGTTTTTCATAAAATTAGGGTTTTGATTTTTAAAAATTAGGGTTTTGGCTCTATTTTTAATAAAAAAGGGAATTATTTTGAAACCCTAAATTACATGTGGGATAATTTTAGATTAAATTGCATGATTAATTGTTATGTCATGTATGGTTACGATCCGTAGAGCTTTAAATGTTAAGATTTGTGGGGAATCCATGATTACATGCATGTTTTCATGGATCATAAAATTATATGTTTATATGATTTTATGTGCTATGTCATTATTTGATTCAATAAATCTTGAATTAGGGAGGACTTTCATATAGAGATATAAAGACCTAAATTTGATGATTATTGAATAAATTGTATGCATATGGCTATTGATTTATTTGTTGCACATATAAATTGTTATTATATGTTTATGATTTAGTTTTTTTTTACTTGTTTATATATAAAATTGTTGAATTGTTGTAAACAAGAGTTTTTTTGAAAAAAATAATATGGACTAAATCATATTAAAAATAATGATTTGTTAGAGAATTAAATTACATAAGATTACGTTGATTGGTGAATTGCAATAATAATCTAACGGCCTACTCAATTTTGAAAAACTATAAAGTGGGCTTAACGCACCGCTGGTCATGTACCCGGTTAAGGAAGGAGGTGTTATGCCATTAGTCGCTGACCAAATTCTCAGCTCGCCTGTGCGTCAAATTGAAATTGCCTACAATTATTAATTGAATTATACCTTAAGGGTGATTTACCACAAATTCACATCCGAACCACAATAAATAAGGGTATTGCTTTGTGCGTAGCCGAGTTCTAGCAAAGTACGATGTGATGAGTTGTGGGTAAATTCTTTAATTGGTTTAACCAATACCGCAACATAATTTATGAAGAAATTTAATCTCGCGAAAAAATTTACTAAATGTTTTATTAAACTTATGATATGGAGACTGTATGCATGCTTCTCCATACATTGATTTTGACATCAAAATTTATACCCTTAAAATTTAAATCGAATGCTCCTAACTGACAAACACTTGAAATTACTTCGTCATCAAATGAGATTTTTGGATGATGTTGTGATGGAGAGAAAATCATTTGTAGAATGAGAATTCGTATGATGGTTTTACGTTACTCAGATTAGACGACTTAATTAAGTTACTCAGTGAGATCTGGAAACTTAATGCATTCAGAAGGGATGAAACATGTTTACAATGCAAAACGTTTTTTTGGCAATGTAAATCCCTTAAACATCTAGAAATTGAAAATTGTTTGTCAATTGAATTGTTCGACAAGTTGCTATGTTGAGTACATTCATTACTAGCAGATCAACTGATGTAATGGATCTATGTCAATATAGTTCTAGAATTCAAGGAAAATAATATGGTTTTTATACCGGCGTAATTTTATTTTCTTGAAAGTATTTTGTTTTCGAAAATACTAATATTTGAACTTATTTTGTGTAGAAATGGCTCAACCCACCAATAACACTATAAGTTATACGTTCAAAGCTTTCTTTGAATGATCTGAACTTACTGGCCCAAACTTCAATGATTGGTACCGCTCGCTAAGAATTGTCTTGAGAGCAGCGGGTACTATCGATATCTTGACTACTCCCTATCCGGAGGATCTTGTTGAAGGAGCATCTGATGCGCAAAGGCTTGAACACGCTGCTAATGTTTAGAAGCACTCTGAGGTGGCTTGCTTAATGTTAGAAAAAATGGCTCCTGCACTTCAACAGAAGTATGAGCTATTTTCACCAAAGCGAATGCTTGATGAGCTCAAGTCTCTATGTTCGAAAAGCCATAAGCTGTGGAGATCTACGACTTAGTAGATGCTTTGCATAGCTGCAAGCAAGCTCTAGGAAAGTCTGTAAGTGCCCATTATTTGGAGATGAGGGGTTATATGGAACAGCTCATTGCACTAGGACAACCCTATGATCATAATATGGCTATAAATTTGATCAATTGTTCCCTTAACAAGGACTTCAATGATTTCGTTAGAAACTATAATATGCATTGCGCGGGGAAGACAGTTAATGATTTGCATGCAATGCTCATTGACTATGAAAAGGGGTTGAAAGACAAGGCATCTACCGCTACGCCTTCTGTACTAACCATACAAAAGGGTGGGGTGAGTAAGCCAAAACCGCAAGCGAATAAGAAGAAAGGCAAAGTCAAGGGTAATAAGGGCAAACAAGTTGCGACTTATTTGAAACCCACGCAGAACTTTGTCAAGAAGAGTCAATCTCAAAACGATGAGACTTGTCACCGTTGCAAGGCAAGTGGTCACTGGAAGAGGAATTGCCTTCTTTACCTCGAAGAATTGCGAGAAATAAAGAAGAAGTCTGAGCAGAGTGCTGCAGCTTCAGTTATGATTGAATTGTTCAAGTTAACATACAAATTAAATTCTTGGGTATATGATATGGGATGCGGTATTAACATTTGTAATACACTGCAGGGATTTAATCTGGAAAGGAAGCTTTCCTATGGGGAACAATATCTGCAAGTGGGCAATGGCGCACAAGCAGCGGTTGAAGCTATAGGAACTTTTAATATAGTTTTACCTTCGGGTTTAGTACTGAGATTAAATGATTGTCATTATGCACCTACAATTGTTAGGGGTGTTATTTCCTTTTCTTGTTTGTTAAATAATGGATTCGTTCACACGATTGATAATAATGGAATTTCTGTTTCGAAAAATGGTATTTCTATTTTAATGCAATTTTTGTGAATGGTGTATTTGAAATAGACATGCATGATAATGAATCCAAGAAATATAAATCTGTATTTAGCATGAGTAAGAAGAGAAAGTTTGACAAGAACTCTTCTTATCTTTGGTATTGTAGACTTGCCCATATTGGAAAGACTCGTATACAAAAGCTTCAACGTGAAGGTCTTTTGAAAATATCAATGATGAATCATTTGATAAATGTGAGTCTTGTATCTTTAGAAAGATGACCAAGCAACGTTTTAATAACAATATTGAAAGGGCTACTGATCTACTTGGACTTATACATACTGATGTGTGTGGCTCACTTAGACATACGTCAAGGAAAGGTGCTAGCTATTTCTTAACATTTACGGATGATTATAGTAGTTATGGTTATGTTTATTTACTTTAGCATAAACATGAGGTATTCGAAACATTCATAGTGTTTAAAGCAGAATTAGAACTACAATTAGGGAAGAATATTAAAGCTCTTTGTTCTGATAGAGGTGGTGAATATTTAAGTCAAGAGTTTATATATTATCTAAGTGAGAATGGAATTGTTCAACATCTTACTTCTCCCTATACTCCACAACAAAATGGTGTATCTGAAAGAAGAAATCGTACATTATTGGATATGATACGATCTATGTTTAATCTTACAACTTTACCTTTATCCTTTTGGGATTATGCTTTAGAATCTGATGTTCGCATTTTAAATATGGTTCCCACAAAGAAGGTTGATAAGACACCATATGAACTATGGCATGGAAATAAGCCATATTTGTCTTATTTAAAGGTCTGTGGTTGCGAGGCGTATGTGAAACGTGACTCGGGTGACAAGCTCCAACAACGATTTGTGAAATGTATCTTTGTAGGATACCCTAAGGAAACTATGGGTTACTACTTTTATTATCCACCTGAGAACAAAGTAATTGTTGCTAGGTATGGAGACTTCCTTGAATCTGATCTTGTTAATCAAGATTTCAGTGGGAGAAATTATGATATTGAGGAGAGTCATATATATACATTACCTTTTGATAACACTAGTGATGTAATTCCTATAGAACCAGAAAGTCTGGCGATTCCAACAGAATTAGTTCCTCTGCGTAGATCCGCAAGGATTAAAAACGCAAATAGAAATATATGTATTAATATAGAGGATGATAATGAGTTAGGGGATCTTGGTGAACCCGCTAATTATAAATCCGCCATACTTGATCCTTAGAAGGATAAGTGGATGGTTGCTATGGATGAGGAAATGAAATTCATAAAAGTAAATGATGTTTGGATTCTTGTAAAACCACCACCGAATGCTAAAGTAGTGAGACATAAGTGGATATACAAGAAGAAAACCGACATGGACGGAAAAGTACAATCCTATAAAGCTCGTTTAGTAGCTAAAGGTTTTACTCAAACTTTTGGCGTAGACTAAGAGAAGACATTTTCTCCTGTAACAGACTTAAGAGCTATTAGGAATTCTCATAGCTATAGCAGCATACTATGACTATGAGATATGGAAAATGGATGTTAAAACTGCCTTCTTGAACGGTTGCTTAGATGAAGACATCTATACGCAGCAACCAGAAGGGTATGTTGATCCTAAGAATCCAGGATATGTGTGCAAACTTCAAAGATCCATCTATGGTTTGAAGCAAAGCATCACGTCAATGGAATAAAAGATTTGACGAAGAAATCAAAAAGTCTGGGTTTATTCAGAATCGTGATGAGCCATGTGTAAATCGCAAAGCTAGTGGGAGTGATGTAGTATTCCTAGTCCTATATTGATGACATATTAATCATGGGAAGTAACATTCCAAGACTTAAAGCTGTTAAGGATTATCTTGGTAAATGTTTTTCTATGAAGGATTTAGGAGAAACTGCATACATTCTGGGAATTAAGATATATCGAGATAGGAAAAGACGGTTAATTGGTCTATGTCAAGATGCTTATATAGATAAGATTTTGAAGAAGTATAATATGCATAATTCCAAGAAAGGTTTTCAATCTATGGAAGTTAAGCATAATCTGAGTCATGAGATGGATGCATCAACTCCTGAAGAGGAGGCATACATGCAGAAGGTGCCTTATGCTTTGGCTGTAGGATTTATAATGTATGTTGTTAGATGCACAAGGCCTGATGTGGCATTTGCTCAGAACTTGGTCAGTAGATACCAACAGAATCCAAGGAAGCTCCATTGGACTGCTGTTAAACAATATTCTAAAGTATTTGAGGAGTACGAAAGATATGGTTTTTGGTATATGGAGGGAAACCAGACACAGAATTGAATGTTACAGGTTTATGTGATGCGTCCTGGCAATGTGATAAAGGCGATACAAAGTCTCAGACGGGTTACGTTTTTGTTATCAATAGAGGAGCAGTTGACTGGAAGAGCAAGAAACAGACAACAATTGCAATGCATGCTACTCAATCTGAGTACATGGCTGCTTCAGAAGTTGTTTGGATTAGGAAGTTTATTGAAGATCTTGAAGTGACGCCTTCAAATTAAAGAACCTATAGATATGTATTGTGACAATTCTACCGCAATAATATTTGCCAATGACCCTGGAGTCATGAAAGGCGCCAGACACTTTATGCATAGACATCACTACGTCCGAGAACAAGTTAAAGCTCGGGAAATCAAATTGATAAAAGTTCACACAGATGATAACGTAGCAGATCCTTTGACTAAGGCTTTGCCTAGACCAAAGGTAGTTAAGCATGCCAAAGCGATTGGGATGCAACTAGCTAGCGAACTCATGCAATAAATCTGTGATTAGTATTTGGATAAAGGATGTTATGACAATTATTATATAATGAAATAAAGATTGGGTTTTTGTTTATTCTTTATTATTTAATAAGTGTATCCTATTTTAAATGTTTTAATCCATGAATAAATATTATGCTAAATGTCCGTTATGATTAATAATATGGGAATATTATTAAACTAAGACAAATCAAAATAGCGATAGAGTATACTTGAAAGTATATTGATCGATTGTGGATGATATTCGATGAATCGAATATAGGACTTATCCCAACTATATGTTATTACTTTATGGATCTTTGTCATTAAGTAAAACATAAATAGTTATCCTTTGACTTGAGATACCAGAAACTGTTATGAGTCTAGTGCATCTCTGTGGAATAATCTAACGTTAAACGTAACTGGTAGCTATAAGGATTATTTTCGGAAGTGTAGCAAAATTGATAAGTTTTGCTCGTAGTCAATATGGAATTTATTTCCTCCAATTTCGTTTGGAAGATGGGCCCCTCGTGGGATTAGTAAGATGTTTGTGTGGCCACACCCAAATTTATTTTGGTAATCTTGCTGAATCTTTGAACGAGAAACAGAATAGGTAATGAAAGGAATGGCTGAGATCCATATCCTTATTAACGTTGTATTAGATATAAAAGGATAATAATAACGATGCATAATCGTTAAAAGGTTTTGTCCAAGAGACCTTACTCGAGTTGTACTAGTGACATTGCTAAGTGTAACTAGACGCTAGTCAATGTAATCACGATATTTGAAATATGTCCAAGTGGGAGCTGAAAGTTTATGGACTTATATTTAATAGTCATGTGATAGGATCGAACTTGAGATTACGGGATTGCACACAGTATGTAAAGAGTTAATTTAATTGATAAATATATTTATCGTTTTTATTAATTTATTTAATAAATATATTTATGTATTTATTAGTTTAACCGAGCAAGTAAATATATAACTTTAACGATCGTTAATTAATTAATAGTTAAGTATTAACGAATGTTAAATAAATATATAGTATGTATACATTAAGAAAGAAGTTTAGAAGATTATGGAACACCCCTAAGGGGTGTTCTAGTCGGTCGGTTATGGGCTCCAAGGGGGGGGGGGGGGGGGGGGGGGGGGGCAAAAGTTGCTTTTATTTATCTTGGGCTACAAGAGTTTAGGCCTATAAATACACCTCCTAATCCCTCATAATTTATAGAACATAAATCTTTCCATTCTCTTTCTTTTGGGTTGATCGCAAGGCTACACCACAAAGGGTGTTTGGTTGGTTTTTCTTGGTTGATTGATTATATACATAATCTAGTCCTAACCCCTCTCTAGGGTTGTTGGGTAGATTATTTACAAGCGTTGTAGCTCGGTTTTCACGTGCTAGAATCACGGTTAGCTCGTTGTATTACGTGTGTACAAGAATGTATTATAGTCTTTAGACTGTATCTTGGTATATACGGTATTAACCCGAATTGGTGATTCGTTCTTCGTCTTGTGGAATTGCTTTAGCGTAAAGGTATGTAACCCTAATTCGATTAATTATAATTGTGTTAGTAATTATGATCTTGTTAAATCGCTTCCGCTATATGTGCTTTGATCTCGTTTAGGCTTTTATATAATTGTTATGATACTAATAAACCTTCAAGATTACCATATAGAAGACCTAAAGGAGACCGAACCTTACCATAAGGAGACCCGTATCAGGGATGGTGATACCGCGAGAGCGATTTCTTCAAAATTTATCCATGTTCTGATTGGTGTTTTTGTTGTGAGATACATAACTAATGGAAGAAAAGGAGATTATGTATTTATGACATAAAGGATGGATATTTTTCATTGCAAATTCAGCTCGAACTGAATTTTTTAACTTGGAAAGCAATCGTGTCGTGTTGGAAAAAACGAATTCAGGGATGCAAAATGCATAAACCAAAAGTGGTATGAATCGTGCGGTTAGTAAATGTTTTTGGGGACGAATATTGCATAAGAGAAAGGTGGATAATGGATGACGAGATGGGGTGGCACGGGAAAAGACAAATATACCCACACATGACAGGCACGTGTGGGAGTTAACGGAGGAAAACGGGCAAAAGTCAAAAATCGTCAACTCATGGGCAAAAATGCACGAGAAATTGAAGTATAATGGCAAAATTGCATATAGTTTGGACTGAGTGGCAAATTTGCAAAAATTAGAAAGTTTAGAGACGTTTTTTGCAGTTACCCAAAAAAAAGAAAATTTCTCCAAACAATTTTTTGACAAGTTTATATGTGCGACTTAAACATACGGGAGAAAAGTTTATTTGTATGTTTGTTTTTATGTCAAATCTTCATCGTCTGATTTGATCTAGTAATATTTAATAGTGAGATTAACATAAAATTTTAAAATAATTATTTTTGCTAAAATATTAAAAAGCTTGACAAATCGAGTTGAGAGAGTAAAATTGTAAAAATTTTGAACTAATTTTATCACTATGCATATTTCACTAGTAATAAAACAATGAAAATTACTAGTGATAAAACAATAAATATCACTGGTGATATAACACTTATTAAACATCACTAGTGATATTTTATTGCATTATCAATATTTCATTATTTTTATCACTGGTGAAATGTTGTTATTGATAAATCTTTTTCGTCAAATTTATAATTTTAGTTACTTCGTCGATTTTTTGCAATTTCTGGATATTTTGGGAAAAATGATTCTTCTATGTTTTTTATAAAAATTAATTTTATGTACTGAATGATTAAGATTAGTCCATTAGTTTGTAACTAAAAAAATGCAAAATAACACGACTAAAAAATTTAGAATGTATTTGAAAAAAATGTTAATGGTCCCACGAGTTTCTAAGTCTTAACATTGAAAGAATTTTTTTTAAAGAATTGTAGACTAGCCTTTTTAGACTTTTTTTAACTCCAAAATGTGTTTTTATGTAAAAGTAGTTGCGAGATGAACGTAAAATATTTTTAGATGATAATTTATAGTCAGCTGCAATCGAGTCGTGTCAAGTTTTATTCATATATCAAAGTTTAAATCAAATTCAAGAGAATTTAATTTTGAAAGCCGAAGTGAAATCAGTTGTTATTAATAAAGTTTAAGGATAAAATTTACTTTTTATATAAAGGAGTTTTGCATAATTTTCTCTCTTCAAACTATCTAATCAATTGATACGTGAATAATCAAATTCTTAATAACTCTTACATTAAATACTTTTCAGATATTGTTTTACCAAGACCCACTTCTTGAGGTTAATCCCTAATTTTTAATAACTAATTTATTTTACCCTAACGCTTACCTACTCGACACTCCTAAAAATTTAGTTTTTCAAAATTAATCGGCATAAACAATGTAACCAAATCACAAATAAGAATAACCCCTAAATTCAATTTCAATCCACAACATCTAAACTCGGGATCATTCGAACAAGTAGTAATTATTCGAATGAATTTGTCAATCAAATCGTCCAAAGAAGAAATTGACAATTGTCGAAGGTTGAAGATAAAGATTTAATTAACATGTATAGTGATGAATACAAAGTTTTCATTTAATTTTATAATTTTTGGATTTGATTAATGAATATTTGTCAATTATATGATGAATCAAGGACACTATAAATGTTTTATTATAAATATATTTTAGGGATTTAAGTGTATTTTATAATAGGATAAATTACATGGATGGTCTTTGTGGTTTGGTCAAAATTGAAACTTCGGTCCCTCGACTTTAAAAGTTACATAGATAGTCCTTAACTTTGTAAAGAATAACACGCTTGGTCCCCCACTTAACTAGTGTTAAGTAGACTTTGTTATTATTTACATGTTAGTCCTTTTTGTTAACGATTCTTGCATCGTTGATCCCTTTGTTCTAACGGAACTTAACTTGAGGTTAAAAAAAGATTTATTGAAAAAAAATATTTCGAAAAAGATATTAAAAAAATTTACTTTGAAAAAAAATTAATTTCAAAAAAAAAAATTCGAAAAAGAATTTTAAAATCTTTATTTCAAAAAAGAATATTTGAAATTAAAAAAAAATTATTTCGAAAAAGATTTTAAAAAAGATTTCGAAAAAAAAGATATTTCGAAAAAAAAAAGATATTTCGAAAAAAAATATCTTAATTTTGAAAAAAAAAATTTCGAAAAAGATTTTTAAAAAAGATTTCGAAAAAAATATCTTAATTTTGAAAAAAAAGATATTTTGAAAAAGTTTTTTTTTATTTGAAAAAAAATTGATTTCAAAAAGTTATAATTTCGAAAAAGATATTAAAGTTTTTGTTTTCGATACTAAATTTTTTTAAATAAACTTTTTTTAAATCGTTTATGAATTTTTTTTAGTTTTTTTGAACCTAAAGTTATGTTTTAAATGTTCCTTATAATAAAGGATCAACGATGCAACTACCTTTAACAAAAATGACTAACATGTAAATACTAACCAAGTCAACTTAACACTAGTTAAGTGTTGGGACCAAGCGTGTTATTCTTTGCAAAGTTAGGGACTATCCATGTAACTTTTAAAGTCGAGGGACTGAAGTTGTAATTTTTACCAAACCACAGGGACCGTCCATGTAATTTATTCTTTATAATATATATTAGGAATACACTAATATTAGAAAGTATTTAGGCTAACATTTTTAAGTTGGTTTATGAGAAGTTTCCTATTAGACTTAAGGAGATGCCTACCCCTCATCTCTATAAATATGGATGAGAAGTGATGATTATAAGAATAAGGGTAAAAATATAAGATACGCTTTATGTAGATTCAATCGTGAATAATCTTACAAAACCCCACGAAGACGAATATATTTCTTCCCGTGTCGTTGTTTCGTCGAGGAATTGTGAATTTGAGATTTACGTCGAATATGGAAAAATGATCGAATATTAAGGTTTTTTAGAGTCGTTTCTAAATTCTTACTTTGACAATAATGACGTAAACTAAAACCGCAAATTACGAAAATAACGCAAAACGAGACCGTTGATACAAAATTTGGATGGACCACGTCTGACTCAAATTAGGTGTAATTCAGGTATTGGAGACTCTGGCTCCTACACCAAGTGAACTTGTTGTACGGATCCTACACACTAAGAAAACACCTTTATGCTTATTGTGGGATTGTCTCCCACGATTATACTCCAGCGTGAGGGTAAGTAATCAATTTATGATTATAGTAATCGATTAGAGTTTGTGATTGCAAGTGAATCGTACCTTTGTGTAACATAGGGGGTTCCTTATATAACTAGTGAAACCCTAGTCGGGCTTACTAAATCGTGTGATCCAAGGAGTGGATAATTACCATCTATACAAAGATCTTTATCTTCAAAATAAGAAAAGTGTTTATCCTCTCAAATTGGATAAATCATAGTCTATTTAGACTATGATTCTATTTGACCCTAACCGCGTGCGGTCCACGTAAGACCGTATGCGATAACCGTCTATTGGGATTTATGGGTCCACATTGTTGTCTGCTAACCCATTAGTGATAGATATAGATACGGGTAGTACCCGTGGGTCGGGCTCATGGTCCGACTAGGGACTATACGTTATCATGTACCCAGTCTAGTAGTTACGGCCGTGGTCATGACCACTAGACTATAGCAGTAAAATACGACAACTGTCTTACCGTAAAAAGAAAAAATTCTTTCCCAACAACCAAAAAAAATTGTGGTTCGATAAATTGCAGCAATCCTCGGGTTTATCAAATGTAGAAACCAACTTCCGGCCTCAACTAACGTGGTAGTATGTGGGGGACTGTGGTGTGTCAGATCTGAAAAAGTGACCCAGTAGGTCCTTTCCTTGAGCCACACATGAACTGTTTTGATAGGTGCACGTGGTCCCCTCTAACGTTACAACTACTTACCAAACTTGTCCGTTAGATCAAGATAGTGGAGAACACGTGGCAGAGATCTAGTGATACACGGTCATCGAGGAAAGCCTATAACACATCCCCCACTGTGCAATGTGTACACAAGGAAACTCATCCACCATTGTTACAACCTTCAAACCTCGTAACTCCTTTCTTTCCCACGGATCTCCAACTCATGTTAGCACACCGCGCCCTCGCCATATTATATTCCAAAATCTTTAGGTGATAGAGTCCTCACTAAATGATATAGATAATCGTCGATTTATGGAGTTTTGCTCGGAATTTTACATTTTGACGACTTACACCCCAACTCCCAGGAGAACTGGAGGCCAAGACCGATTTTCCTCTGAGAAAAGTAGGTTTATATACCCGTTTTTTTATACGCCCAACTACTGCATTCATCTCTCTAGGTTTCTAGTTACTTTATTAGAGTATTACGATGTTCACATCTCACAACTCCACTGTATAGACACGTGTAAAATAGGACAATTCGAGGTTAGTTACGGCTGCCTGAACATCACCCCTACCTTGAAACTTTTCCAAGCCTTCTACATACCTTCCATGGTTAATGGGTGGATTTATCTAGCAAACGATCGACAAACGCCCCAAAGGGATATTCGAAGACCATGGATTCACACAAAAACTAGAATAATATATACTTCTTCATAGACGTCGTGGTCTTCCCTCGACCATTTGAGCTTAAGTATGAAATAGCGAAGGATTATCCTCCAGCCTCGGACATGTATACTAGGATTGACGCCAACAATTTAGATAGGTACCAGTGTACCACACCTTTTTAACAAGTTACCTGAGTCCTTCCTATGCTTGATAGGCCTCAGTCGCAATTATTTTGGGAGTCTAGTTCTGTACCCAACATTCGTGAATGACCATAATCAGGGTGGGTGCTTATACACTACTTGTTATTAATAAAGACATGTGTTAGCTCATAGCCGTATAATAATATTTGTTCCTTTTGCAGAGATGATTTTATACGGGTTTCTTCGTCAGGGTAACCTCAATGAAGTGAGGGAAATCACACGCCTCCACTGCTTGAAGCCACTCGTGGCATCACCATCCCGCTAAATACTACTTCTTTCATATCATCGGAGTCCACAAAGGATACGTATATTGAGAAGTCCCCCATCGAATTTGACAATGAAGATGGGGACAACCTTCTATTAGATGGTGGGGATGCTGGTGAAGCTTCATCCCACAATCCCAATAACCTAATTGTCGAAGGCATTAACCTTCAGCTATAAAAGACGTAGTTGCGGAAGACGGAACACGTGTGAAGAAGAAAAACTGATTCCCCAACATAGAAGGGGAAGAGGAAGGTAGCAGATGTCGTCTACTCCACGTCCTATGCCCCGACCAAAAGTTTGAGGAAAGATCATCCTCAATACTAGGCCGGCGGTAGCAGCGCAGCTGGCGTAACAAAGAAGGTTCAAGATCTGGAAGAATAAGTTCATGTGTCCGCCACTCCACCCAACCACTGCGGGTGTATTAAATCCTACACTCGTGTTGTTCGCCACCTATTGAGTCAGAGCTTGCTGCTGCCACTCTATAAGTGACGTGTACAATTAGAGTAGTATAATAGAATATCTTCCTCATATATCCAATACTAACTATTTCTTAATGTTCTAAAAATGTAGCGAGGACCAAGAAGTGGACACGACCAAGATGGATGACACAATGTGAGAGCCATCTCTCGCCGATGAGCTGAACACCAAGAAGCATTCCCCGGCCTTTGAGGATATCCTATCAACTTCTAGGCCGGATCCCAGTCCATCATACACCTTAGTTGGGGAGTCTCCGAGCCAAATTTACCAACCCAGATGGAGGATCACAACTGCTGATAGACTAGACACCCCACGGTCATGTCGCGAGCAGATCGACCAGATCGCTCCTCCTGCATACTTCGCTTATCTTCGAGAGTTAAGATATGAAGACTTTTGCTACGAGTATAATTTCACGACCGCGCATCAGGTTACCCTTGGAGCTGCTTTAAGGATGTAGTATCAAAATAATGTCTGCCTTCTTCGAAAAGCCGACAGGAAAGTACAGAGGCGTGACCATGTATTTGAAGAGCAGAAGGCCAAACTAGGCGAGCTTACAAATAGGGTGGAGTCCTTCAAGGCCACTGAGGCAAACGTGGTTTTTCTAGAAGATCAACTTAGGAGTGACAATGTCGCGGTCTAAGAGAAAAATCAACTGCTTAAAGATTCAAAAGCCCAAGCCGCGACCATTTCGCAAGACCTTGAGGCTATAAATATCGTTGTATCTTCTAAATACTGCACCATTATAGACCTGAATGAATAGGTGGCAACCCTCACCCTTGACCGTAACCGATTGAGAATACTAGTCAAGGGTGAGGAACATATAGTGAAGGAGTTCTTTAAGTACAAGCAAGAAAAAGACAAGTTCTTGGCTAAGAAGGCTGCGGAATTGGATTCCCGAATAGACGCCCCTAACCATCGACTCGATGAAGAGTTGTAGTTCCATATGCTGACGGCCATAGCCGGTCGTAGATGGGTGGTTGGGCATGGTCTACGTTTGATAGTGATGAAGGCAGCACGGTCTCTAGAGCTGTGTGTGCCTTTTGCCAATGTGGTGTCATATAACATAGACGTGGGCATACATGAGAGGCTCGTGGACAGGGTCAAGCATGCCCAGTTGTGGCTATAGGAAAATACTCATAATGTTACAAGCCTGATATCGTGGACGAGTTGGACGCTTCCATGAAAGCTTTGAAGGACGTGGAGTACCCCTTAGTGGGTGAATTGGAGAAGATTAAGGATGCGCCATTGGATATGTTAACGGTTGGATTGCATCTGGAGGAAATTTTTAGAGAAGAAGACATTCTAGAATAGTGGTGGAGACTACAACCAATTATTCTCCAGGTACGGATTACGATCTATGCATATGACCCGTCCCCTTCAGACCCATGGTCCTTAAACGACGGAGGTACTTTGGAGAAAGCTTTGGCTGCCAACAAGGCACGAGCTAAGGCAAAGAAGGAGAACATTATTGTCTGCAGGACACCTACGACAGATCTGCCCATCTCTCCCGGTTTGATGAGGTTGTTGTATTAGCTCTTACCAGGCGTGGGTTGGTCGTGGTGTCTCTGGTTACTACTTCATCATCAACCTCCACCGCCGCGGCTACTATAGGAAAACTGGAACGTTCAAAGTGTCTTCCTTTGTATAGTTCACAACCCAACTAGGGGTGTCTGTTTACCGCCTTTGTAACTTATATTCGAAACTTGTAGTTTATTAATGTGCACCATATGTGGTGCCTTTTAGAACAATCATTGTAAAACTTTTGTGCAGACGTCCGCAGTATGTATATTATTTGATGTTAGTCTTTATTTTGTTAATTTTTTATTTTGCCAAGTCTTTTTTTTGCCACAAGTGTATGTGAAATAAAACTTGGAACTTAAACATGCGACATCAGTACATTTATAAGATGTATCTTATAATTTTTTTATAGAATGATCGTACAATTACATGCGGCTTGCCGCGATTACCATAAAATTGCCATAATTGACAAATGTTTTTAGACGTGCACGGTGTGTCTTTTAGCAAGTCCTTTATATGTCATGTGGTATGCAGAACTTACTTCAACGTATTGAAAACAAGGTGTCTAACAAGGATACATGATATATGGTCACTGGGGTTGCATCCCTCTTAAGCGACAAGCTAATTATTAGGTTCGCTCAGTCCTTTATTTCACATAGAAATTATAAGTACATGTACGCCCGTGAGCATAAATTATTGACAATTAGAAAGGGCCTCATAACTAGCTAGGAACCGCGACGTTTTATTAATGCTTGCAATATTTTTAAAAAACAATGATAAATAAACTAAAATATATGGGACATTTATTGGGTGATGACTACAACAAAAGGGCGTTCATTCATAGGTCATAGCCTTTAAAGATAACACCTCTTGAGATTGTAGATGTTTCATGTACGGGCCAAGTCGCGCCCATCCATGTTGTGTAATGTATACACGCCTTGTCCTAAAGCTTCTATCACTTCGTAAGGTCCTTCCCACTTTGGTCTAAGTTTGCATGTATTCTCTACACGACTTGCTTCGTTAGCACGGTAAACATAATCACACAGTTTAAAGGAGACTCCTTGGACTCGAGCATCATAGTAACACTTCATTTTGGACTTAGATCTAGATTCATAAATTGTTTCCATCTCTCGCTTGTCTTCGAGTAGGTCTAGATTTATCTGTAATTCCTCGTCGTTTGTCACGACATCTACCTTCGCGGAGCGGATTGTTGGCATTCCAATCTTGTCTTGGATAACTACCTCTGGCCCGTAATCATTTAAGCCATCTTACTTTAGACTAGTAACTATTGCTATCACAATTATAAGCATTACCACTGAAAATGTGAGGATTTTTGCATATACTTAGCATACATATTTTATGCTTTAAAATATTTAGTTTATGCTTAAAAATATTTGTTTTATGAATGTGCTGTTAATTTATTAATTTTATAATTCATTATTGAAATCTTTATGAAATCGTAGTAGGATCACGTTCGTGTGATATGGATATTTTAATAACTAAAGAGGTGATACTTAAATACAAAATATAAGTGTAATTGTATAAATAGACTTTGTCAAAAAGCTTGTTAGTCAAAAATTTTGAATCTACATCCGTACTTATCTGTGTGTGAAGAAGAAAAGTGTTGCAATTCTAAATGAAGGGTGAAGGTTCCAAACTTCTAAGTTGGGTGAAGTTGTGTATCATATATGGTGGAAAACGAATATCCCCAAAGATGAAAGAAAACGTTAAAGAAAAATAAGCAAATGTTTGTTCTTATATAAAAAAAAGTGTGATGAAAGAAGGTTCGTACAATTATGGATAAAGTAGATGATAATTTTACTAAAAAATCATTTGAAATTAAAAACCAAAAAATAACAAATTACGATGTTTATGTTTAGTGCTTACGCCCATTAAGTTTTATTTAGTTTGTGTGCAAGCCTATGGTAATTTAATTGAATCACGATTCTGCGTTTGAGTGACTTACATATATTATTTACTTCACCAAATGGAGCGAGTGTGAATTACCCTAAAATTTTCATGAGTTTCTTAGTCACATTTTACTTGCTTATGATTATTGGACTTATCTGTTCTTCCATTTTTAAAAACTAAGATACTTTCTTTGCTTAAGGGCAAACAATGCTTAAATATAACGGGATTTGATAACGCTCTAACTACACATATTTATTACCCCGATAATACAACAAATACCTATATGAATACTAAGTTATTTGAAACTGATATTGTTACATAATCGTGGGATGACAACAAGCGAAAAATTGAAATATTGTGATAAATGAAGATATGAGTGAATGATAGACAAAAGAAACATATATGAAGAATTGAATTTAAATAAAGTTGAAAGCCAAGGAACACATATAACTTTGAAGTGTGCCACATTTCGCCTATTATTTGCAATTATGGTGACCTTTGCTGTCCTACACTAATGAGCCCAAACTAGGGGGTGAGAAGCTTATAAATAGCCCTCAAACTCTTTTCATTCTAAAGAGTTGTAAACTCTCTAAAGTAGTTTGTAGGAAAGTTCTTGCAAGTGGGTAGTTTGATATTGTTTAGTGATGCGTTATTCTGGTCATTTGGGAGTTGTAACGAAGTTATACTTGTTGGTTAATAAGAATTCTTGGAGAATCTGTGTGAAGTCACTATATTTTGCCTTCCACTTTGATATAATCTTGTTACTCTCTTGAATTTATGAGAATTTTTGAAAAAAATACTACTGATAAACTTGTAGTTAATTCTACAAATAAGGAGTAGTATTGATAACACCCAAATTATACATATTCAAACCATTGCTATTATCTCATTTTCTATGTTAATAAAGGACTTTCGATACTTAAACATTACGTTTTATATGCAGGTTGAAAGATTGAAGGCCCAAAGTGAAAGAAAGCAAAATGAAGTTCTTAGTTGCAATATATAAGAAATAAACCAAAAGAACATTCTGGACGCACAATATGTGCGGCACACTTGTTCAGAAGTGCGACGCACAAATACCACTTCCAATGTGCAGCGCACATTCAGGGAAGTACGACGCACTTAGACCTCCATACAGCACTATAATAGAGGGATTCTCTTCTTATTTTTATCATCCCACTCTTCTCTAATACTCTCTACTCAAGGTATTCAAGGATCTTTAGTACATTTTCAGTGTATTTCCACATTTGAGAAATAATTGTAATAAGAATATCCTACTCTTTGGTTTATGGAAAGGCAATACAATCGTAACACTTGTATACTCGTCATTTCATTCAATCTAAGTATGATGTTCTTTTACTCTTTTCCATTTGATACTTTGATTGCTATGCTAGGATAAATTATCTGTGACTATATGGGTATGTGATTATAATTAGTGATGATGCTATGGCATGATCTTTTATAAATCGATTTCAAGCTAATGTAGAACCACGTTGCCACTAAGTTCTATTATATTGTTTTATCAAAATTGATTTGTTACGATAACTTGACGTCCGAGAGGGTCAAGTTGTTATAACAAGTTTTTAAAGAACTTGTCTATGGTTTTTGAATATTTGGTTGAAGAGATCCGCTTAGACATTTTTGAAGAAACTAGAAGGAGGGTTGAATAGTTTCTAGTTACTTTTTCAAAACATTTCGCATAACCCACTGTGCGTGGTTCTTTAAACATGTCTGCGGTTCGTTATCACTAAAGAACCGCGTGTCCCTTTAAGGAACCGCCGACAGTGAACTAGGCTATTTATTACATGTTAAGCTTTAACAATCCTTGGTATCAAATTCTCGATCAAGCTTGACTAGATATGAGATGTGTTTGATTGAAAGATAAATACTACAAGTAAGAAAACACACAAACACGTCAAATCAAGAGTACATCAAGCAATATTCTAAACACTAAGCACATACGTACTAGGCATATGCGTTTCCGCAACTAAGATGTTTAGACTAAGTGATGTACACTTGACCATAATCTAAACATGAAGCACACACGTACTAAGCCTTAACTTTTCCACAACTTAGATGGTTTAGATTATGAGATGCATACAACACACAACAACAAATAAATGCATCAATAAGAGTAAGGACATAAATGTAAAGGAAAGTACCGATACAAGGATTTATAGTGGTTCGGTCACGAAGCTCCTCTTCTCCCTACTCCACTCCTCGAGTACACCTTACTCGAGAGTTACTTTACTAGTCAACAAACCCCTTAAGGTGGAGAAATCATACACAACGTCGCTTATCCAATTTCCGACTCTAAGCTAAAAGTCGAGTCCTAACCTTAGGTAGGACCAATCTACACAACGTCGCCTACTTCACCATTTTCTGACACAAGGCTAGATGTCGAGTCCAGATCTTAGGTAGGACCAATCTACACACAACTTACACAACTTCCAAATTGACACACCAATTTGGATATACACAACTACACAACTCTTCACAACTACACAACTACCCAACTCTTCACAACTACACAACTACACCACTCTTCACAACTACACAACTACACCACTCTTCACAACTATACAACTCTTCACCCTAGTTATGTTTTATGGCCCAACATAACAAACCTTGTGTTTTATGGCCTAAACATATAAACCATATAGATATAAGTACTCACCACTTAGATCTATGACTCTAACACTATATCCAAGTATTAACAAACTTGGATCTACACAACTAACACCCAATCCAAGGATACCTGTCTCTTGAATCTACTACCCTTACAAACACGTCCAAGTGAACCCAACACTTGGATCTTCTACATATACATAGTAGGAAAACAATGACTTGATCTAGAAGAATAGATCTTCATCATGTTATGAGCCCAACACTTCATGGTAATGAAAGTGTTCTTCTCTTTGCACCTGAGAGGATGAGAGGATTGAAGGAGAGAATCACATCTTAAATAAGATTAATCTAAACTAATTAATCAAGGAGTTTAAAGATGTTTTTAAAGAAATTGTGCAAAAAGGGTTGAAAGAAAATCTGGAAATGATCCACTATTTATAGGGCAAGAGTGCAACGGTCAAAAACACCCGCAGTTCCTTATCAATAAGGAACCTCCTCCCGCGGTTCCTTATTAATAAGGAACCTTCGGCTTGGAGACCGTGTATTTTTGTCCTTTAGTGGGGATATGCCATCTGGGGTAGTTTATACCCTCAAAGGATATTCCTTTGGCATATGGAATATGCCAAATTCAAATTTACATTTTCTTTTTAATAAAACATTTTCTTAAAAATAGAGATTATTAAATATTTTGTCACATTTGATTAAATGTGAGTTTTAAGAAATATTAATCCTTGATCACTTAGTTAGGTTAATGACATGTTTATTCATACCTTGAGTGATTCATGCCGAATGTGATCTTGGAGGTGTCGAGAGAAGTATACAAATGTATTCTTGAGTGATTACGAGAACCTTAACATTTTACATAATGTATTGCGAGTTATACGTTTGTCATCAACAAAACACAAAGAGATTATATCGACAAAACATCGTAATGTTTACACTAACAATCTCCCCCTTTTTGATGATGACAAACAAGTAAACCGTAACGCATATTAAAATGTATAAGTTACTCGTTTACACTTACTTCTCCCTCTTTTGTCGAATCAAAAAGGTAGCCAACATCTTTAAAGAAGAGAAGAACCAACGTCGAGAGAACACACATCCAAAGTGATAGTCATCGATAACACGTCATTTGAAGAATAGAATAATTGAGTCACGAGAGCTTGCATACGAAAGGTAGTCTTCATTTGTAGAAGAGGAGGATTGACTTTGAGAGAGCATGCATCCAAAAAGCTAATCATCCATTATGGTTGTCGGTTAAGAAGCGAGAATCCAAACCGTAGACCCATCATCTAAAAATATTGAGCTTGCGTCATCCTAGTAAAGTCTTTGATCACCATAGGTTAACCTACTCCATGCATAATAATATGCTTATCTTCAAGATCCCATAATTCATTACTTGCAAGATGTTCAATGAATGCAATATAAGTGAGTCAACGATCGCAAATGTAATGACTAGAAATCTTGCAAATGCTCCCCCTTGATATGAGCTCCCCCTTGCTTGAGGCACCAATGAAGCAAGGATAATGACAAGCTACAAAGAAGGGTTAGAAAAGTCCTACAAAATAAAGTTAGTGAGCATATATGAATAGCATTGTCACCCAAGCGGAATTAGCTTTAAACATCTTAAGTACAAAGTGAGGGACTCAAGAGAAAGCTAAAACAATCTTAACTTTTAGAAGTGTCAAAAATATGACAAGTTAAGAAAAATTAGAGGGCTATTAGATAGAAAAGAGAACCCAACTTAATTTGGTGACACCAAAAATTATATAAAGAGGACTAAGATAGAAAAGAGATGTCCAATTTATAAGAAAAATATTGTCGAGAGGACATACTCCACTTTAATATATTGGCACGAATACCGAACTAAAGAGAGTATGACAAGGACAATAAAACAATTCCACATAGTCGAAAAGAGAGGAAGAATGACTATGAGGAAAAGCGAAAACGAGGACGATAAACAAGTCGTTTGTACAACCAATGACAAGCATTGGAGAAAGAGGGGTGCACACGATGCTATCAATCCAAAGACAAGTCAAAGGAGAGGATCTTGACAAGATCAATTCACAATTGTTGGAATAGAGGTAGAGAAGAAACATCCATACTAGTTGTAATGATAATATGTCAAAGGGTAAAAAGCTTAGAATTTTTAGAATCACCCAAGAAAATTCAAGATTTAACCAAAATTCTCTCAAAAGGTTAAAAAATTAGAATTGTTGGAATCACCCAATCCAATTATAAATTTTAACCGCAATCAACTCTCAACAATGAGAGAGACAAGAAAATCTCAAATTAAAGACATTTTTGACCTTAAAAATAATTCCTTTAGAAAGCCCCAAAAGCTTTAAGTCGGGAATCAAGGTACAAAAAATGAAGAAAAACCAAAAGCGAGGATAAATCGACGCTTAAGAAAAATACTAGATATAAGACATTATAGGCAAGGATGCTTATGAATGTCGAAACCAAAAATATGACTCAATGATATAGAGAAAGAGATCAAATAAGCCAAAGAACAGAAAGACCAAGATGGATGGTGTTTAGTATACGATAAACTACATGCTCAAAGTTTCGTAGCTCTTCTCAATCATTGTGAATGTTCAAAGAACAATTACATGACGAGGAAAGGGTGAGGCTCGACTTGACTTAGTTTAAAAAGGATAGAAGAGAGAGATTCAACTTAGAGAGGCATGATTAAAATAAATCGAGAGAGACTCGACAAGGAAGTTAAGGATAACTTCACAAAATAAATCAAGAATACTATACCTTATTAGGTGATAGTGAAGTCTTGAAAGAAAAAACGAAAGAAGAGACTCAAAAGAGAAGAAAAGAAGGAATCTTCAAGAAAACTCGTCAAAGAGAGAGATAGACCAAAAACGAGCAAAAGGGACTCACTAGCCGCGGTTCGTTAAATAGGTTCGTGGTTTATTATCAGTAATGAGCCGCTAGGTTATTTGAGGAATCGTGGATAGTGGGTGTCCAAATATGATCATCGACTCAAAAGAAAATCACTTGGTCAAACAATTTAGCATAAGTTGCTAAATGGATTGAAAGTCAATGCTTCGGATATGACTTTTAACAATTGCAATTACAAGTTAAAATTACTTGAATATTTCAAAAGAAATATTTAAGTTGTCAATCTTACTAGGAGAGGAATTAGATTAATACTAACCTTCCTTGACAACCGAGTGAGAAAATAAAGAAGAAAAGAAAGATCACAAGGAAAACGAGATCCAAGACCTAAAGACAAATCATGTTGAAAAACATGAAAGGAAATACAAGAGAATAAAGATCAGACAAAGATGTATGAAACACAAGCCTAAAACCTGAGCATAATTTTAATCTTAGTTACACTAGATTTCTAAGATTTGCTTAAATTGGATGTCTTAGCAATAAGTAATCCACATGCTTAAATGAAAGACAAGGTGGTGGTGGAATTTGGTGGAGAATGCTTGGTGATAATCTTGTAATTCAACTCATCATAGATATAAGACATGACAAGATGTTGATATTGACAACAAAGATAATATATTCCATGATGTATGACATAATCATGTGGTGGAGGAAGAACATAAAAGAGAAGTGGTGGAAAAGGAGAGTTTCCAAAATCAGTTTTCTTAAAATGAGAAAAGATTTGATAAGGGTGTGTTCTTTGGTGAATTTGGGTTGAAAGAGATTTGAGAAAATTATGGATAATCAAGGTTTTCATTTTGTGAAAAATACATTTTGCTTTGGGAAAGAAATACAAAATGCTTAGGGTTAAGTGGAGAAAGCACAAGATATTTTGGGAGTGATCAAAGATTTGAAACAAAGATTCCAAAGGGTGTTGGAACAATTGGGAAGTTTTAGAAAACCCGTTTTTGGTTGCTTCTGCCCGCGGTTCCTTATTTCCACCAGCGGTTTCATATCGATATGGAGCCGCGGTCTCTATAAAGAACCGCCCACAGAAGGCGTGTTTAGGAGGATAAGGGAATTTTTCTAATTCGGCAAATCCTAATGTTCTAGTCTAACTTATCATAAAGTTATGCTAAAGAGCAATAAAAACTAGAACACACACAAAGGAAAAACACATAGGTACAATTAGCACGTAGGAGGAAAGTTAAGAAAAACCTAATGGCTACAAATGAAAAAGACTCCTAATGACATAAAAAGTTCATCAAAGTAAACTATCATTAGTCATATTTAGGAAGAGCCATTTAATCAATTTAGAGAATGAGTATGAGACTATCACTGGAGGTGCTCAATTAAGGCTAAGCACGACCGTTTTTATGAGTTATATAATAACCCAACTTCCCTCATGAAAGTAATTCAACCGTTAGGTCAAATTAAGATTCTAGTGCATAAATTCTCTAGTAGTCATTCTCAAGTTAGACAAAATATAATTCCTACATTTGTCTAATAGAGTGTAGCAAGGATGAAAAGTGTATGACGACACAATGCACAACCTAATGAGGGTAAAGAATACACCATTTCATATCTTGTCAAATAAGTCTAGTTAAGGTTATTTACCTTAATAGGACTTGAGGACAATAACTTTGAAATGTATAAACAACATTTACACAAAACAAAAGAACACTCTTGATTGGTCTTTCGGAAAAAAATGACACATTTAAAAATTGCATTGCAATGTAAATTACTTGAGTATTTTGGATGAAATATCCAAGTTGTCAAACCGACTCCATTGTGCATTATAAGCAATTATTAAACAAAATATGTCTAATAATTTGAACAAGTAGATTCAATATACCATCATCAACACAAGTATGAGTTATGATCCGATGTACATTATTAATAAACCACATTTATGCCTACACTTAAAAACATGTCAATTAGATTTGATAATGATACCAATCATAGTTTGAGTAATGAATTGATATTTAATCGAAATCTTTCTTGATTCCCACAAACAATCTTTTAAGAGAAAATAGCTAAGATTTTCAAAGGGTGTTTCATGTTTTATAATGAGACATTAATCTACTTGAACTAATAACACAATGATCGAGTAAGACGACCCACATCAATAGATTTGAAAAGTCCCAAAGCTTTCAAACCTAAAAGTGTTAAAGAACATGTCAAGGTGTACAAAATGTTTATGTAACATTTGTAAACCAAGAGATGTTAATCCTATATGCAATGCACACATAAATAGTCAACTAAGTAACACTACTACCAATAGTAATGATCACTTAAGAATGTCCAAAGACAAAAAAAAACACAAAAGCATTCGTTTTTGTTTTGAGTGTTAGATATACCAAAGTATACATAGCTTGATTTTATTTGAAAATAGTTTTCGACCCATTTCAAAATTTAATTAAGTTTAACACTTTATAAATATATCAATTTACAAAGATATATCAACAAGAGATGTCCAACTTAATATAAAAGAGTAAAACACAAGTTTTACGACAAACCGACGCTCAATACTTTGGACAAAGTATGGAACTTAGAAAACATCCAAAATTTAAAGTTTTAACAAGGTTTGGAAGCATTTTTAATAGAAAGGAATTTCAATTACGTTCTAAATGTCGGGTGGCACGACTTCTGCGGACTTACGGTTGATTTTATATGATTTTGGGTTCCTTATTGATAAGGAACCTCGGGGAACAGATAAAGAACCACGATTACTTAGTTAAGTTAATGACATGTTTATTCATACCTTGAGTGATTCATTCCGAATGTGATCTTGGAGGTGTCGAGAGAAGTATACAAATGTATTCTTGAGTGATTACGAGAACCTTAATATTTTACATAATGTATTGCGAGTTATACGTTTGTCATCAACAAAACACAAAGAGATTATATCGACAAAACATCGTAATGTTTGCACTAACTATATTGATAAAATATTGAACTCGTTGGAAAATTGTTTTAAGCTTAGTCGCTTAATAAGACATAAGTATTGAATCAACCCAAGCGAATTGTGAAAACGCCATTTTGAAGAAAAATGTTTATTGCTTTTCACCACCTTATCATATCACGATCATTACTATCATCATCACGAAATTATATGAACTATCACATTTAGTCATATTTGTCATCATATTATTACTCAATCATTTCCTTCTTTGATTATTATTTTGATTATCAAAATGAACTAAGTCCTTGCGAACGATCCTGGCTTAGCACTACAAAACTATACTACGAACGAAAGTGTTGGAAATACGTTTTTTGTATTTAGAAGGATCGGTCACTCCGATAATATATTAAGTTAGTAGCTCGTAGTCTAGTATTGTTAAGTTAAACAAACAAGCCAAGGTCCGGTCCATGTCTCGTATAGCTGACGGCCTAATGTTAAGTCCAAGCCCATCTTGTGGGCTTAGGTATATAAACCCTATCCTTAGTTAGAAAGGGTGTGTTTCACATAGTTTTACACATAGTAAAAAGTGTTTTTATTTACTTTCTCTCTCTACAAGTGTGTGTGTCCACCATCTCTTTCTCTCTATAGATAAGCAAGATTTACAATATCCTACAAAAGGTATCAAGAGCCATGGGATGATTGTCTTGTTTATGTATTTGTTATATTGATTTTCGAAAGTTCTTGATCCAAAAACCCTAGATCCAAATTTTTTTTTGTGGTTTAATCTTTCTAAAAATCATTGTTGGAAATACGTTTTTACGTATTTAGGAAGGATCGGTCACTCCAACCAAATACATCTAGTATGGGCTCGTGATCTAGTAAGTTAAAATATAACCCATCAAGCCCACATGTAGGATGGGCTATATATATACCCCCTCCTAGCATGTTAGGAGGGTTTGATTCTCACATTTGATAATTCAATCTAATATTTCTTCTTTTCTCTCCAACCTCTCTCTTCTTTCCCTTCCTAGTTCTTCATCTTTCTCTCTCTCTTTAGATCATTCCAAGGTTTAGTTAATCCAAGGATTACGTAGATCTACAATTGGTATCAAGAGCCATGGGGTGAAATAGAGTTTTTTTGGTTATTGTGTTCAATGTGGTTAATAAGATCAACAACCTGGATTTTTTTTTTAATTTTTTCGTGTTTTTGTGGTTCAAACATCTTTGAAATCATCTACATAGTGTGGTAGTGATTTGGGATTTTTGTTTTGGTTAAAAACACAAATTTTTTTGGCGTTTGGCTTATTTTGGAAAAATCACGTTTTTTTGCGTTATTCCGAGATCTTAATCGTTAATATTGCGAAATTATACTTTTTTTCCGAAATCTTTGAAAATTTGGCAATAGTGGGCTTTATTCCGAAATCTTTACAAATCTTGTAAAAGTTGAGTTATTCCAAAATCACTATATTCCGAGATTTTTGGTTCAAAATTATTCCGAGATTTTTGGTTCAAAATTATTCCGAGATTTTTTTTGGTTCAAAATTATTCCGAGATTATTAGCACCAAATTATTCCGAGATTTTTGGTTCAACATGATTCCGATATTTTTGGTTCAAAATTATTCCGAGATTATTGGCACTAAATTGTTCTGAGATTTTTTGGTTCAAAATTATTCCGAGATTATTAGCACCAAATTATTCCGAGATTTTTGGTTCAAAATTATTCTGAGATTATTGGCACTAAGCTATTCCGAGATTTTTTGGTTCAAAATATTCCGAGATTATTGGCACCAAATTATTCCGATATTTTTGGTCCAAAATTATTCCGAGATTATTTTTTGGTTCAAAATTATTCCGAGATTATTGGCACCAAATTTTCCAAGATTCTTCAACATAATATTGCGAATTTGGAAAATTTATAGAAACGTGATTTTGAATATTTTAACATTCGTGAGTTAGTTGGTCTATGAATTTTTGATTTCTCAAGAACACATAATTAAGGGGTTTAATCAACGTTTCCTCACTAATCACAGAATCAAGAACATTTAGGGTTCATTCGGTGGTTTGTAAAATCCCGCGAATTTATTTCTCGGTTTCTCCACGAATTGTAAAATCCCGTAGTGTTATTACAATAACAAACACAATTACTTTCTTTCATTGCTCGATCGATAAGTAATCCTTCCATTTATTTTGAATCAAACTTCAATGGAACCGTTGAATTCGAAGTCTCAAGAGGGAGAATTGCATCTAATGCAAGACAAAGCTAGAGAAAGTGGTATAACTTTATTTCGACTACTTCAGTCTCATCTAGTGACTCTTTCATGGCTTACAGGAGGAAGCGAATTTGTGACACTCTTCGGTCAAGATCGTAACATATTCATCGACTCAATGCTCCTAAACTTGAACCAACTAGCTGAGCAACTTCACAAAGAAGACTTTGATCACTCTGTATCTGAATCTACATATAAAGTTCACGTGACACAATTTATTCACTTCCTCCAATTCAACATCGTTAAGTTTGAAAATTCAGTGATCTGCCAGTCATTTCTTCAATACACAATACCGAGGTTCAATATTGCCGTGGTACACTATTGAAGTTCATGAAATCGGTTTCATCTTAGATTTATAAAAGATCACGACTTCAAAAAGCGTATGATAGTGGAGTGCAAGATTCTACGATGCAAATGCAAGAGGAGAACGCTTTGCTTAACATTGATAGCAGTGGTATAGAATCAGCAAAGCATGATACTAGCAGCACGTCAGGAAGTGTTACTGACATTTCTTATGATGACACCGTACCCGTTTATGACAAAGAGCCTACAAATACGGTACAATGCAATGTGGTACATGATGTATACGCTGATGAAATACCGCATGCTGAGCATTCTGAACCTACTTATGACACACATAGGATTGAAAAGGGTGATAGCAATACCACTTTTGAGACATCCGATGTGAGTCATAAAGGGGGAGAGATTGAACAAAATGATGTAAGTTAAATGCCATACGATTGCTTCTTCCAAGTTTAATGATCTCGAAATGATCGTAGCTCAACAATATAAAGATCTCGAGGATGCCAAACTTGAACTTTCGAAGAAAACGGACAAATTTGAAACATAGTTTGAAAAATTTGAAAAGTCAAACGTTGTTCTTAAACGAAAATTAGATAAAAAAATTCTAGATTTTAAAGCTGAAAAGGATAATTTTTTGAAACAAATTAAGTTGCTAGAATCTAAGTTGGCATCCCAAGATAAATTGCTAAAAGAGAATGAGACTTTAAAAGCTCAAGTTCAGGAAAAGGTTTTTGTAATAGCAGCTCTAAAAAACGAGTTGAGGAAAACTAAAGGAACTAGTTTGGACACTAAGCTTAAAAAACCATCAATCTTGGGGAAACCGCCTCAAAATCAGTCTGTTAGATAACTGACTGCATTTAGATCTGAGCGACCAAAATTCTTGAGACCGCGGTTTGCCTCCCAAGTTGATATGGTTCATGTTTCTAAACCAGTCACTCCACCAACTAGGCCTAATGTGACTAAATAAGTTTTTGCAAGACCTAATCACATGATTGCATCTAGCCTCCCTAGAAATAGATCAAAGAACACGTCTCAAACTAGTTCAAATGACGTTCGCTATATGTTTGGTCTAAGGGAAGCTAAGCAAATGACACAAGTAAGAGATAGGAATTTCAAACCTAATCAGCAGTCTTCTTGATCACCCAACACTACTAACCGTAGCATGTCATATCCTAGGAGCTTCAATAAATCATCTAGGAATTCTAGATCTTACCCGAACTTTAAACATGCTACTTGTAAAACATGTAGAAAGTGTGTCTTTAATGGAAATCATGATTCTTGTGTCAAGAAATTCCTTAATAAGGTGAACTCTCGTGCTATAGTTAAATACCATTGGTTAGCTAGAATCAAACCCATTGGTAAAGTTTGGCGCCCCATTGGTAGAACTTTCACTCTTGTAGGAAACGAGTGCCCTTTAACTGGGATAGTCTTCGTTACTACTAATACCAATAGGGAGGAAACTCAAAAGGATGATCAATCACTTAAGCCTAGTGATCCATCGTCTCAGGTCGCCTCTGGTACAAGAAAAGACAGATGTGAACCCCCACATGGTTCTAAAATAGATATCGCTAACCCAAATAAAAGCATAAAAACTCAAAATGAGAACACAGGTACCAAAGTTAACGTTCAAAAAGTATAAAGCGGTCTAATCGTTGTATACCATTCAACTAATGACACTTAGAGTTTGGTTGCTGCAGAAGCAGATATCAGAGAAACAAGTGTCTCAGGGATTTGCAGTTAAGCTTACAACAATGGCTTACAGTCGGATCATATATTGTAACCCGTGCATCAAAGAAAGGGAAGTTTATCTCGTCAACCATAACTTACCCTCAAAACGAGAAATTAAATTTTCTCGAACACGAGCTTACATTAAAACTATTCAAAGGTTTAAGCTCGCGTAAATGGCTCGCAGTCATATTACAGATTGTGACCCGAACTACAAAGAAAGGGAAGTTTATCTCGTCAACGGTAACTTACCCACAAAACGAGAAATTAATTTTTCTTGGACACGAGCTTACATTAAAAGTATTCAAAGGTTTTAAGCTCGTGTAAATGGCTCGTAGTCATATTACAGATTATGACCCGATCTTCAAAGAAATGAAAGTTTATCGCCGATGATAACTTATCCTCATAATGAGAAAGTAATTTTTCTCGGTCATGGGCTTATATTAAAAACATTCAAAGTTTTTAAGCTCATACACAATGACTTACAGTTAAATATCAGACTGTAACTCGGACGTCAAGTTTAGGAAAACTTATCTTTAATGATAACTTATCCTCGTAATGAGAAATTAATTTTTCTCGGCCATGATCCTGTACTAAAACATTCCAAGTTTTAAGCTTAGAAAGGAAAATGTATCTTTTAAATAAGAGAATTTTTCCTCATAACGAGAAATTCACCTTTCTCGGTCATGAGCTTTCTGTTAAAACATTCAAAAGTTTTCAAGCTCATGAAAACGATGGATATTGTTAATCCAACTTCAATCCATAACACAATATTAAGATGATATTTAGAGAGAGAAATAGATGAAGGTAGAGAGAGAAAGTAGAGAGAGAAAGTAGAGAGACTGGAAGGTTAAAACATTACTAGAGAGAGAAACTAAGAATGAACCCACCCTCTTCCACACATGGAAGAGGGTTTATATACCCATGAGCTTGGTGGGCTCATGGGCTTGATTCTTGGGCCGGGCTTGGTTCTTTGGGTATAGAGCCCCTAACTTATATAATATTAGCTTAAAGACCAAGCCCGGTTAATCCAACTAACCTATTACATTACAAGACCATTATAGACTAAGATGACCTATTACATTCTTGTTCGACTATATAAAATATAGGGCTAACAATCTCCCCCAATGTATCGGTCATCTTTAAATACATAAGATGATTAGGAGAATACATTCTTGTGGAGGTGATCTTCCTTCTTTGGTCTTGTATCTTGGTCTTGATCTTGTTTGTAACGGCATTGTTCCTTCATGCTTTTGTGATCTTTATCTTGAGCCTTTGTCGTTTGACTTTGAGTGCTTGAGATCTTCATCTTGTGCTCCTTGTGACTAAGATGGCCTATTACATTCTTAGGTATCTTGATTATCGTCATCTTGTGCTATTGTGACTTCTGAATCGACATGTTCATACTTTGTTGAATTCGAAAAGCTAACAATTTCCCATACATGTATAGTTGTAGTTAATCCTTCAAATATATTAGAGTTGCGGAAGACTTTAACTTTTAGTATGAACATGTGAAGACAACTTTGGTTAGTACACAACTATGTCACCATCTTGATATGCAGCAACATATATAGACACGGATAAAATGGATTTGAACATTTCATCCTAACTCGGTAGCTTTTTACCTCCGGTCGATGAAGACCTTTAGACGATATTAGATATCGTACCTGTGATCGGGTAGATTCTATTAAGAACCTCCTTGACAGGGTTTCCGGGCGGTAGTAGCCAGTTCTCTTTACTCGACCATCTCAAAGCAGACTACGAACGTAATCATAAGGATAAATTATCCGTTTGATTAGAGTCGTAAATTCAGAATCCCGGGAACAAGTTTGATTCTATAAGAATCACACCATTGTTGCTTTCTAGTTTGTCACAAGCTTGATTCATAGAGAATCTTGCGAGTTACCTACCGCAATGCTGTTTGAGGTTAACACTGGAAGGATTTACATTCGTCACTGTAAAAACTAAAGAGTGTCACTCTGAATGTTCTGGCAATATCATACGGATTTTGCGAAGAAACCTGGAATCAAGTTTAAATCAATTAAGAATCTAAACTTAGTTGCATTCCAGTTATCACATGTTTGATTCGTGTAGAATCACACAAGTTACCTACCATGAGCTTGTTTGATGCTGGCTCAAGCAGGATTTCCATCTTCATTGTGAATCGTATCACTCAGATATCCTGGAAATATCACAAGGATAATGTGTAGGACTCGATTGTGTCCTAATAAGATGATAGATAGATCTCGTTTGGCTCTAGACTCAATAAGTGTATTTTGGTAATCGGAGGCTGGAGCAGAGTGCCACCTTTTCAATATTAACTAACTCGAAGTGAGAAAGTCAATAGATACGTGTTGATCTCTGTGACAACGAGACAAGTTTCTTTTGAGAGAAACCTGAATGGCTAAGAAGGGTTGTGCATTGCATCACTGGGTCCATGACGACTTGTCTTTAATAGATGTATTGACCCGGTTTCTGCCTAGATTGCATAGAATGTTCAACTCCTTCAATGATTACCAACACGTCATCACTAGCACCTTGTTGTGATTATTCCAGTGCTAACTTATGTAATTGGTCCGCATTCAGCTTCATTCCACTCCATCTTTCCTAAGGACAACTATTTCTAGCTATGGAATGTCCTTGGGTAGATCCATCCGGTTCTGGTTGGATCATAGGACTTAGTTTCCTATCCTAAACCACCTTTTGACTCCATCGTTCTGTCGTGGATAGTAGGTTGTTTTGGGTATAGATCGTAACCATAAAACCATTAAAAACCATTCAAAGTGCTTGATAAAAAATCAAAACTTTTAACACTATGAAAGTTTTACATTTCCGAAAAGCTCCCCCTTCACACATGCATCGATATACGAAATAGTTTAGCATGTGAAAGAAAGAGTTGCACTTGAGTCTTTAAGATCACATGTTGTGATATATTACATTTTAATCACATTTTCTTCCCCTATCTCTAATATAAAAATTTAATATTAGAGATATTAATTGATTAAAATAGGACAATTTTCTGAAAATCGATGGGAGAGAAAGATGTGTACACGCATGAATCATGGAACATTAGTCGGGTAGCTCCCCCTCAACAATATATGTGTGTCTTAAAACAACATTTGACTAAATTTTGGAGAAAACGACACCACAAAATATGTTGAGGTACGGAGTTGAGATGCCTTTTCCGATATAATATATTACATTTGAAAATTTTATATATTTTCGGAATGTGTTGGATACATAAAATATGATAATATCAAAGATGTACCCAACAACATTAAAGGCTTTGATTTTAAAACGCTCCCCCTCAAAAATTGATCTAAATAACATATGACATTTTTGAGATATAAAATCACATTATGAGGAAGGGAGTGTTGAACACACAATTTTGAAAGATTTAGAGAAACCTTTTGATAAATTCTTGAAAAATTGTGTTCAACGGTTTTAAAATAAATTTTGATTTACATGAGCTCAAAACTTTGAATGTTTTGTGACAAGCTCATGACCGAGAAAAATTAATTTCCCGTTTTGAAGGATAAGTTATCATCCGTGATTAACTTTCCTTAAGGTGAAGTCCGAGTTCTAAGCTGACATTTACTTAGAAGTCGTTTACTTTGATTGTTTTTATAGGAAGCTCATGACCGAGGAATATTAATTTCTCGTTGAGAAGGATAAGCTATCGTCCGTGATAAACTTTCCTTATTTAAGGTCCGAGTCCTAAGCTGTGATGCGCTTAGAAGTCATATACACGAGCTTAAAACTTTCGAATAGTTTTATTGAAAGCTCGTATCCGAGAAAATCAAATTTCTCGTTTTGAGGATAAGTCATACTGGGGATGAACTTTCCTGTGTTTGAAGTACGAGTTACAGTCTGACATGTGACTGTAAGTCTTGTACACAAGCATAAAACTTTTGAGTAGTTTTAATAGAAGCTCGTGACCGAGAAAAATTAATTTCCCGTTTTGAGGGTAAGTGATCGTTGAAGCGATAAACTTCCCTGTCCTTGAGGAGCGAAGTACAGCCGGTAATTTGACTGTAAGTCATGTACACGAGCATAAAACTTTAACACTTTGAAAGTTTTAGATTTCCGAAAATCTCCCCCTACACACATGCATCAATATACAAAATAATTTAGCATGTGAAGGAAAGAGTTGTACTTGAGTCTTTAAGATCACATGTTGCAGAATATTACATTTTAATCACATGTTCTCCCCTATCTCTAATATAAAAACTTAATATTAGAGATACCAATTGATTAAAATGTGACAGTTTCTAAAAATCGTTGGGAGAGAAACATGTGTGCAAGCATGAATTATGGAACATTAAGTCGGGTTGCTCCCCCTTCACACATGCATCGATATACGAAATAGTTTAGCATGTGAAGGAAAGAGTTGCACTTGAGTCTTTAAGATCACATGTTGCGATGTATTACATTTTAATCACATTTTCTCCCCTATCTCTAATACCAAATGTTAATCTAACTTCAATCCATAACAGAATATTAAGATGATATTTAGAGAGAGAAATAGATGAAGTTAGAGAGAGAAAGTAGAGAGATTGGAAGGTTAAAACATTACTAGAGAGAGAAAGTAAGAATGAACCAACACCCTCTTCCACACATGGAAGAGGGTTTATATACCCATGAGCTTGGTGGGCTCATGTGCTTGATTCTTGGGCCGGGCTTGGTTCTTTGGGCATAGAGCCCCTAACTTATACAATATTAGCTTAAAGATCAAGCCCGATTAACCCGACTAACCTATTACATTACAAGACCATTATCGACTAAGATAACCTATTACATTCTTGTTCGACTATATAAAATATAGGGCTAACATATATCATCCTATGGATATCATCACAACATGGCGTGTCTTTAGAGATAACTAAATGAAATGAAAAAGTCATAAAATGGTGACACAAATGTCATGACAATATCTCCACAAATGCAGAAGTCTAAGTAAGTAGGTAACAGTCCTACCGCTTACCCAACACAAACACATAACATAAACAAGGCATACATATAGGTGTCCAAGTATCACTTATTCAAATGAAAAAATAAACTAAGAAAGAACGGGGATTCCTCCTAATGCAATCCTAGCAGCCTCTAAACTCTAGCCATTTCTATCACCAACCTTCATAACTACCTCACCTGAAAATGACACTAAAATCTGTCAACATAAAGTTGGTGATAACATAGGTTTAAACTACCAAAAATATCATAATAAACCTTGACAAACCGCTGTGAATAATTCTTAGAAAGCAAGTTAAAACAATAGACTATACTGTGATAATCATGCTACTAGCAACTACAAACAAAACTCAATTCAAGCACCAACCACATATGCAATTCACAAGTACACTATTACAATCAAGAACGCACAGAAAGAACAATGCACCATACTATTCGGATCTTTCCCACACCACTTATGGAAGATGAACTCATATCTCCGTCGAGATATCTTGCCTCCAAGGAGACGATGCACAAGTACTCAGAACACAAGAACTCAGAACGGATCGTGCCCCACACTCCACACACATCACCATTGGTCCCATAGACGCCCATACATCTATGTACCAGACCCAATCATAACACGTACAAGATTCACATATCAAAAAACATATCAGAACACATAATAGAACAAATAATAGAAACACATAATCACGTGTGTCACACATTAGCACATCTATGTCCACACATTTTTAAAACATATTACAAAGACATTTTAAGAACACAAAAAGTGTCATCTCCATCCCATACTGGAAAAAGAACATTTAAAAACTTAGTGAAAATGGGACTACGAACTCACTTGATAGAGCTTCTCCAGATATCTCGCGCACTAGCAAAAAGCTAAACAAACAAATGCACACTTATCAAGACATGAACCAAATACTAAAATGGCTCATCAACCTATGATGGACATCTAACCTTCTCCCATATATGTACCTCATTTACATGCTCTAAGCACCCTATTACCCTTCCCTAACAAGTCCTTAACTTGGTTAAGTTCGATACCTATCCCGTTCACATTTTACCCAAAACAGTCACGTTTTTCATACCACAAACTATGGGTTGAAACCCCCCTTAAACAAAATAACATTATCTGTAGAAGAAACCCTATACCCTTACATGTGTTATCTAACTCATCCTTTTTGCCCCAACCTTAAAGCTACTGTTAAGGCCCTGATATATATATATATATATATATATAGATATATATATATATATATATATATATATATATATATATATATATATATATATATATATATATATATATATATATATATATATATATATATATATATATATATATATATATATATATATATATATATATATATATATATATATATATATATATATATATATATATATATATATATATATATATATATATATATATATATATATATATATATATATATATATATATATATATCTATATATATATATATATATATATATATATATATATATATATATATATATATATATATATATATATATATATATATACATATATATATATATATATATATATACTTCTGTCTATCCGAATATATACATATATATATACACACACACACACATATATATATATATATATATATATATATATATATATATATATATATATATATATATATATATATATATATATATATATATATATATATATATATATATATATATATATATATATATATATATATATATATTATATAGGTATAATTATGATTTGAAACCACTCTTTTTAATCCAGTCATATCCCAGTCACATCTTTTAGCCAATAGTATTTCATAATTTCCTACAAAATCTCCAAATTCTACGAAATAACAATTCGAAATCGCAGTTTTTTGAAAATCGCGTTTTGGAAACGCAGTTTTGAAAACAACCTTTTGTAAATCGCGTTTTCAAGGTCTAGACGGGTGCGGTTCAAGTCTGGGCCGAGTCGGGTCTGATCTGAACCGGGTCAGGCCTCATATGAACGGGTCAGGCTTTGTTTGGACTAGGTCGGGCATTAGACGGGTCAGCTCGGTTAATGGAAAAAATAATGCTCATAGCAAGGTTTGAACCCTAGTCTGAACATCCGGATGCAAGATTCACATACAAAAAGATTTACCAACTAGGCTAACAAAGTATTTGTCTTTTCTTATAAAAACTTCATTAATAAATTCTTCTAAAGAAACATACAATTTTAAGATAATGAGATAAAATCTTCTAAAATATTATTCCAGTATGTTGATCCCTAATTATATGGTACTAGACGATTACCCGCGCATAGCGGCGGAATTACCTAAAGATATATAATTAATGATATGCTAATTGATTCGATGGTCAAACTCGCGACCCAATAATTGCCTAGCGATAGATAGTTAATGATTTATTAATTGACCCGATGATCGAATTGGTCACCCGGTGACTCGTCCGGGTTGAACCGGTAGGCGAGCCCGTTCCCATTGACTCGATCGGGTTGACTCGGTGGTCGAATCCGTGTTCTGGTGGTTGAACCCGTGACCTGGTGACTCGATAGGATTGATCCGGTGGTCGAAACCAGTGACCCGATGGCTCGACAGGATTGACCCAGTTTTCGAACCCGTGACCCGGTGACTCGATTGGGTTAACCCAATAGTCGAACCCGTGACTCGAAAAGATTGGCCCGATGGCTGAACCCGTTACCCGGTGACTCAATCGGGTTGGTTCAATGGTCGATCCGTGACCCGATGACTCAACCGGGTTGACCCATTGGTGAAACTCGTGACCAAGTTACTCGACCGAATTAATCTGGTAGTAGAACCCGTGACCCGATAATTTATGCAATTGTTTATGGTTTAATTTTTCAATATTTCCTATTTTATCCAACTTATTTGCATTTAATTTTTCAACAATTGCATAATTAATATCCATATGCATTTAATTTTTCAACAATTCTATAATTAAATCTTTTTCAACTTTCAAGTTTTTGAGGTTTTTCCTTTATAAGTAGTATAGATAATCATTCAAATCTTTTACCTGTTTAAAACTCATTCAACATACGCATATTTTTTTTCAAAAAAACTATTTAACCAAAAACCCTAATTCTTGTACGTTTCAATTAGGGATGTGTTTTTTTGTTTTACGTGTTTTTCCAAGAAAACTATTTTACCAAAAACCCTAATTCTTGTACGTTTCAATTAGGGATGTGTTTTTTTGTTTTGCAGGTTAATGAAACACGTAACAAAAAGGTACCTCCTTCTTTTCGAACCCTCTCTAATGAAACTGTATGTTTTTTTGTTTAGTTTTGCACGTTAAATCATATTACTGGTGGATTTAAGCATTCCACAAGCGAGATCTAGGTTCTTAACTTTTGTTAACTATTTTAATGAGATATTGCAGACCTTGGAATACGTATACTTATTAGGGTCCCATGTGTTTAAAAATACTTGAGATTTCCAGCTTATAGAGTCCAATGTTGTTTGGAGTGTTAGTGGGCCAAGAAGCTAGGAAAGGTGTGTTATTGTGTATATAAAGTATCTGTCTACCATCCCACCATGTTGCGGATAGAAAAAATAAACAATTCCAAACATTCCCTTGTGAGTCGAATAAGATTTTCCTCTCATCATATGCTATAAACAAGTGTCAATATTTATTTGTTAACAGACATGTTCTGTTTTTTCAGGTAGGATAACCACTGTTTTAATTCTTTTGCAAACTTTGAATTTCTATGCAATTGTCAACGTTCATGATATGCTTGTGACCAAAAACCAACTCAACATATGGAACACAAGTTACCCTATATTGAAAAAATGTGTTCTAATAAAGTATCTAGGGTAAGTTTTTGATGGTTTAGTGAACGAGGTTCATATCTTTAAAAATGTGTTCTATAAATATGAAATAGACAGACTAGCAAAAAGTATGACACAACTGGAGCAATAAATTTTGAAACTGACGAAAAGATGCTGAATAATACCCGCTCTGTTCAAGGAGTGATAATTCAGTTATCAAAGTTCAGGAACACTTTCAGAACACAAAGGAAGATGATAGAAATGGGTGTATCTCTGAGGAGCCTGCTTTAATTACGAGGAACGCCCCTGTCGTCAAAGTGAAGCGAATCAAGGTGACATTTGGAGAACATTCTGACACTAACTCTTATCTGGAAAAGGTAATCAAGTCTCCAGCTCAATCAAAAGAAGTTGATTCTTTTTTAACCAGCTACTTTAATAACATCTATTGTTGAATCATCCGAGCATATTGGTGTTATGGTAGACAATAATGTTCTCGGCTGTATTGACCCAAATGATGGAAATATATGTGAAGTGAAGATGAAAGTACCTAAAAAAAATGAAAAGATTCTTCGTTTCATGAAATTAGTTATGATTAAATTTTACTTCCCCCTGAAGATTCTTCGATGAATCCTAAACCTCTTTTGCATTATCACACCTACCCTTGCTTATAGCAGCAGGTTGGGCAAGCGTAACAGTTTATATCACGATGGAATCTGTGTAGATTATATTTTCAGAACTCCTAAAGGAAGGCCAAATCTAGAATTTAACAAAGCTTGGAAAATGGTCGGTGAAACTTCTCCCTATCTTTCTGTCACTTCAGAAGGATGAGTTTTAGATGTGCGCTATCAAACAATAAACTATTGTCAATATATAGCGCAACTACATAGATATTTCAATGCCAATTTCTCAATTTTGTAGGTAGCATATGTCTCCGGTAAGAGGCCTGTACTAATACACTAATCTCCATGCTACTTCCGAATCAATGGCACAAACCATCTTGACATTGAACAAGAGAAGATCATCGAGGATAGAATAAACGTGCTCAAATTTGATGACAGCAGTACTAATGATAAAATGATTATGGATAATGGCCGTTTTTTAGAACAAGGGCAAGTCCCCTTTTATATAAAAATAGCACTAGAAACAGTAGCTAAATGTAATTGACAATATATAAGCGACGTACCACTTTTCAACATTTGTCAGAAGTATGACGCCCTCTTGGATGAGGATCGGCCATACTCGAAAGGTATTCATTTACAAATCAGAATCAGAATCAGAAAGAATAGATATCCAATTATCTTCTTTTCCAAAAGTTCTAGAGTAAACTGTGTTCGCTCTCACTGATAATTTTCAGAACTTCTTACAGACCATTGCGAGTGATGTTGGATGTATGACCTTCCAGGGAATGCTTATGGTGTTTGTCAGGTCAGTTGCTTGAGTTCGAACGAGCAGAAACTATCTGAAATCGAATCCAACAAACCTGTAACTCCCTTTTGTTATTTCTTAATGTCACATTTGTCTTCTGTGATCATGTGTAGTTATTTTTTAAGATCATTTTCGGTCGTAAATAGCTAATCGACTTTAATCAATCTAACTCTTACCACAAATTATTGGATCTGCAGGTTTATCTAACCAAAGGGTGAGTAAATACCACATAGAATCAATCTTTTACCAGAGGATAGATCGCACATTGATATACGGTAAACAATTATTTCCTTGATGCGTTTTGCTATATCTCCGTAATATGTTTTGCTTTATAAATATGAAATTTATTAGGTGCTTCCACCTGTCAATTGAAAATCGCTAGAAGTTTAATGTTTTGGGTATACAGCGGATATTCAAAATGTATGTTTAGCACAAATTTTACCCAAAAACAATGTCCAACACAGATACTATAGGAATCCCCTTATTAATTAGTTAACACAATGTGCAGAAAGTGTCAAAAGTTCAGCATTTTTTTAATCACTTCATGGGACAAAAAAAAAATAGTTCAAGATTTCATAAAAGAGCATCATGTACTGATATAGCAATCTCTCAGTCACCTTGCACTATCAAGGCATACTTGATAACCAGCCAAAGAATCTTTAGAACCTGGTGATGATTCACAACGCTCATCAGCAACTCTTTCAGTAACAGAACTAGATTGAGCAGATAGCAATTGTCATATGACAATGCTGAATCTTTGTCCACAGATCATGCTATGTGAATATAGAATAAAGTCAAAGAATAATGTCAAAAAGTAACGCATAAAAAACAACATTATTAGCTTTCTCAGTAATGAAGTTCATACCTTGATTTTGTTGACTATTTATTATAAACTAATAGTGTCAAATCAATGGCAGATTTCTGGACCATTTGGCAGTGGTAAAACACATTTGTTTAGAACTATTGATTTGGCGAAGGTAACATTTTCCAAACAAAATTATGATAAAATTTGTGTATAGTGTGACGAGAATTGCTTGGCTATCTCGACATTTGGAAATAACCATATCAATGACATTATTTGAAGAAAATGACCTACTATGTAAATGGTACTAATTTAACATCGGTTATCCGTCTTAACCGATGTATGCTTATTTCATTGATGATAATTAGTTTTATTTTAAAGTTTCATTTTTGCAAGCAGAAATAGAAAAATAAGCTACCCCAAACGCTCCCATAAGCTGTTTTTGTTTTCATTAGCAGTGTTTACTGGTGTTACTAGCATATACTTGACCCATATGTCTTTATCATAGAACTGATGTTTTTCTAAGCCAATAATGTGGTTTTCTGTTGTCCAAACATTAAAGCACGTTACTGAGCTTACCCTTCCATTTCCAGCAACGTAAACGTTACAAGGATTCTACTGGCGATCACATGAGAACAACTTGGTAATTTTAATCCACGTTCGCTTTTGTTTAGAACTCTGCCATAGAAAGAAACAAATCGTAGTGACTTTTCAGTTGGGACAATCTTCCATGTCAAATGTTTAAGGCTGCACTTCACTCTAAGAGGTGTGTTAAGAGACTAATCGTAATCTAGAAAAGCAAAAACTAAATTAATAAACCAACTCCGTGTTGTGGGAGTCTGAGCGGAAAGTTTATCTACTTTGCTTCTACATGTCAACATAGTTCTTGAGGGTCTGGAGAACTATTGCAATTTTATTTGTTATGTCTCAAAACTGTGTATTAAATAAGCTACCACAAACACCCTGTATAGTGTGATATATGCTCACTATGTTGCTTACTTGGGACTGATACGTTTGAAATGGCATCTATGCAGCAGCCAAGAACACCCCTTGCAAACTTGCTCAACATAGCCATATCTTTTCCTTCCTCGCTTCACATTTCTCTAGAGGTAGCAAAAGGCGGACCAGGTTAAAATGGGTGGTTTCGGTTGACCCAAAACATTTTTTGTCCATAAAATGAATTGACCCTTTCATAAGTAGAAATGTAAGATTGCCACCTCTCTGTTTGATTGTCAGCTGGTTAATCGATTACGTTACATATTGTAATTTTTGTTGTCAAGTCTTTGCTCTAACATGGATGACATTTGTGGACGAGATTGGGTACGTTTAGGTAGAGACCATGGTGATCCCGGTGATAAGTGTGGGCGAAAGTTGTACACGTTTGTAGTCGCCTTTTTTGAACCTGATCGGATTAACTGGTTGTTAAGCAAGGGCTGACATTCAAAACTTAAAAAATGGAGTACTCGTCAAATTTTCAGGGGAAGATGAGTTAATTGGACCTATTCTTGATTAACGTGTCCATTGTTAATATTACACGGTGGATGAGGAAACACAACTAATACAAGATGATGAATGTGAAGAACCTTATAATTATAGACCAACAGTACTGTGATCAAGACGAACCTTGCAAAGAAGAGGTCATATTATTTAAAAATTTATTGAAATAACTTGTTTTAGCACATACATAACAGTCATCAGATTTGCAACCAACATTTATGATAAATTTAATTGTAGAAGTTATATCAAAGTCAAACAATATTAGAGAAAACTATCTCACTATCCAACCATGTTTTATTGAAGAGTTTCATATTTTCTTATAACAATTGAAATGGCTTGTAGAGCTCGGTTGTCAAAATAAAGATGTGACTTTCGGCTGTCGAAATGAAGAGGCAATGACATTCGATTGCAGCAAAAGCCATCAACGTCAAGGAATTGTGTTACAAGACATCGACATTAGTATGGAGGGTCATAGGGAATGATGCATGTGATGCTTTTGGATTCAGAGTCCAATTTGACATAGATCTATTGACCAACTACATTGGTTTGTCGTGTTTTATTTTATTAACTTGTATATTAATCACATAACATGGTACAGCTAAGTCCATTGCACCAATGTTGAGGTAATTTCTATGTATGCAAAAACGATGATTTCTATTTTATAGTATGTTTTTTACACATTCTTTACATAACATTAGTGGTCGACCCGGACCGGTTGACCCCATTACGGCTGAAAAAACGGGTTATATGGACCCGGTTTTCACTTTTCGGGTTTTTTTTAAAAATATGTATAATTTACGTATTTGCGACGGAATTTATTTTTTACATATTATATTTTGTTGGCAAACAATTAATATCTTTAATATACGGGAGTTTTTATAGTTTTTATACATAGCTTTTATTAATTATTAAAAATATAAAAGAATTTTAAAAAAACCGGGTTGACCCGGACCCGGTGACTTGACCGGGCTGATTTAAAAACCGGGTTTTAAAACATTGCTTAGAGCAATGGGGCTCTCTTGAGTAAGTTGTTTATTTGTACAAATAAAAAACAATCTTTTTCCCATTTGATTTTATATTTTCTTTTTTTTCGGTTTTTTCTTGATTATTTTATTTAGTAAATTAGTTGACTTTGAGGGCATTTGACCACTGTGAATATACGACTATTTTGTAAGATACAATTGATTTGTATTTGTTCACTAAGTGAGAGTGATTACTTATTTACTTATGCTTCTTGTGTCGCATTATGGTTCATAAGGCTAACTAATAATTTCAAACTTTTTGTGTAATCCAAAATTGGCATCAAATGCGTCAATATTGGTAAATAGTTATATGTTTGATATCTTTATAAAAATAGATTTATGTGTTGTTAAGATGAAAATTCACATTGATAAAAACCAATGTTCATCGCACTTTCAAGATTGTTGATTACAAGACAACTCTTATAACAAATCACACTTTTATCAAGGGCAATTTTTTTTAAAAGAGTACCTCTATGACCTAATGTTATGATGATGAGTTAAAAGAGCGATTTCCCCTGGATTGATCAGGTACATACTTGTTTTGAGCTTAAGAAGGGTAAAGGTTCGTCCACATTTCCTCAAATTTTCTTATAAATAGTTAGTATTGGGTCGGTTATAAGGGAGTGCGTGAGGGGCAATGTCACAGGGCGACCTATTATGTAGGGGGCTTCCAAATTTAAAACATGGCTATATAAATAGTAAATAACTTACGTTTCTATAAGATTTACAAAGAGGCCCATTATACAATGTTGTGCGAATGTGCTTATATATAGAATTCTCACTGTTTTATACTCATGTGAGGGTTTATTAGATCAATTTTTTTTAGCAATCATATAAGTTGAAGTGTATTGTATCAATTTTAATCTAAAGCTATATACAAAAATTAATGCAATATAACTTTATTTGATGTAAAAAAGTAAACAGTTATCACACAAAATTTTTGTTGAAATAACTATGTTTTAATGCCATTGAATACTGTTGTGCATATTGTTAAAATAGTATCAAATTTGCTATGCAACAATGCTAAAACTAAAGAAAAAACACTAAGGATCATGTATATTTGTGAGATGAACTATTCATTTCAACGTGTTTTATTGGATATAGATGTAACATTTTTGTGATATTCATAAGGCTTTTTCTATTTACTTGAATTCTTCATATCTAAAACATTTACGTTGAAAGTATGGTACATGGCTACCAAAATCAATGGACGGCCCTGATTTCTATAAGGGAGGTGATTTGCACACTCCATAAATTGATTAGCACACTCAAAATGTTGTATTTTGGACATTTTTACCCTTGATATGTATGTTGAAGTTTACGTACACCACAAATGTAAGGGTATAAATGTCCACACACAAACATTATGAGTGTGCCAATCAATATATGGTGTGTACAAATCACCTCCCTTTCTATAAGTGATAGAGTTTAACTTTGCTATGATACCATGTAATCATTAATACTCTCTCCAACACCAATCACCTCATAAGTTTTTCATTTTTATATACATTTAAACCAATTCATGCAAGAATATTTTATACTCCACAATCTATTTTAAATAAGATATAAAGTTTTTGTATAAACTCATTTTTTTCTTTCCTAAAAAACGTAAATTATAACAAAAATATATACAAACTAAAAAAACTAAAAAAACACAAACCACAAATCCTACTCATCAAGAAAAAAACGACCCCGTCCGTTGGACGGGTTACGACGCTAGTATATATATATATATATATATATCTTTACATTATATATAACAGGAGGGAAATGCCACATAAGCAGTCATTGAATTCATGCCATCACTTTCTTTTTTATAATTTTCGGATTTTTTAATTCAAAAAACTGTCACAATCAAGATTCGAACTCGGGTCTTCAATAAGATGATAATGATATTCAACAATTGGACTACACCATTAGTTTTGATATCTATCTACAAAACCAAATTAATATACAACATTAAGACAAAAACCTTCGACAACCTTTGAAACAAAATTCGGTAATATAAGTATTAATTTTAATTCATTCACATCTAACGATCGTTCACGAAACCCTAATTCTTGATCAAACAATAATAACCCTAAATCATTCAAAAGAAACACACATACAAACTCACACCGTTGATTATCCAAGGTATAATTGATTTTCTTTTTATTTATTATTAATTAAATCTTTGTTGTATTTTTTTGAGTTAATTTTGTAGTAGCTAGATGAAGACAACCGAATTCTTTATTGATTTCTTTGAGGTATTATAATGATTTTGTGATCTATTCATTAAAATTATCGTTTTGTAGGATGTTTGGGTACATATTTTAATTAGCAAGCTCTATCCTTTTTTATTGCTTTCGTATAATAGGAGTAGGCTGCTGAGTTTCGTGATTCAAAGGAAGGTAAACATGTGAGAAGTATGGCTCCATATGATTTACGATGGTTACCATCAGAAGCTGTAACAAATTATCAGGATCATTCTTATTTGGGGCCAAAGGAACAGGTTATTAGTTAATTCCAGTTTATCCATTTTTTAATAAATATTTTGACATAGCTATCCTCTTCTTTTCGCTAAGGTTGTATTGACATAAGTAAAAACTGATTATTTTTGAAAACTAATAAAATCTTAATCCCTGAATATTACCACAAGAACTTAAAGTGGGTGTTGTAGGTGTAAGCAATGATAACACCATTTTGCTGACTACCACTGATGGAGATGATTGATTGCGTATAACAATTTACTGTCTCATATTCTCATCTTATTGATTGATAGATTGATTTCTATTCAATGCCACTCAAATACTTTAAGTTCTTCGAGACAAAAGAAGTGGATACCAGGTTCTATTATATTAAGAAAGTTCATCGTAAAAAGCTAAAAGATCAATATGCATATATCCTCGGCCTGTTATAATATGGATTGGATATTAGACTTGGGTGTATTTTGCATGGAAAGTAGAAAAGCTTAAATTGATAGTGTGTCTCAATAAGGCTCTGGTTTGTGTCGAGAAAACTCTAAATACTTTTTGTTCTATAAATGTAGTTATGTTGTACTTTGATATCATATGTATTGCTTAAAATAAAATGTGAAGTTCCACTTTTTGTGAATTATAATCCAATAGGTTTAGCCTCAAAACTAAAGCTTTTTTTGTTAGGGATAATAACAATGTTTAGTGTCATTAAGAGCACGGTAAAGGTCAGTTATCAGAAGAACCTTAGCGTGCACAAAGTAATAAATGTTAACTTGATAAAAGGTACTAAACTCAATAACATGACTAAATCTTAAAACCATGCTTCGACAGTCTGCGTATGGGGTCTTTGTTGTGGAAGGGATGGGTCTGTTAGGAGTAGTCACGTTATGAATGAGCTTCATTCAAGTTTCTTCATCTATTTGATTCAGGAAATTGTCCTATGTTTCTAATTTTTTTAGTTTTATTTGCCCATGCACTGATCTTTTGACCACTTCAGGATGAAATTGGCTTCGTTATTCCAGCCTTTGGAAAGCTCTCATCCATTGCAGAATGTGCAAATATATAAATAGAACGTTTACATATTTAAATGATCTACTGACATTTGTATTTGGTTTTATTCTGTTTTTGGGTACCTTGAAAGTTAAAGTTTTTCGGTAACAATATGGTCGACCGTTACTTAGCAGCATTAGGCGATAAAGATTGGCAAGACCTCAAGCTCACTGTTAGATCAAACTTACCTTCCTATGCCATAACCAACTTCTGAGCTAAGCCAGTTACCTCGCCTTATGGAGCCCTTGAGGGACAACTTTAGCCCACCAGAGATGGATCTGAACCATATTTTTTTTAACCGTATATTACAGTTGATGTGGCAACATCCTTGATACTTTGTTTAGAATCGTCAACATCATTAAAGATTAACTGTTCTTCCATAATCCGTCCAGATACTTCCTTAATAAGAACAACACATCGGGTATGCATTTTTTAAATCTATGGTTTTTAACATTTTGATTATGATATTTACTCTAATGTCACTGTCAAAGAAACTTATCTTCACATTCTTGCTGATTCCCAAACAGGGCCTAAGACGAAAGAGCCTCCTTGTCAGGTTTTACTTTGAAACTGATTGTTTTTGTTTTATATCTATGGTTTTTAAAATTTTGTTATGTGGTAATTTATGTCGTAACAAAGTAACCAATTAGATATCCTACTGACGAGAGTTTTTTATTTGTTACCAGCTTTTCTGCCTTGGATTAGCCAATAATTTTGGGTCGTCCTTCTGAGCTTGCTAGCAATGATTGTTTTTCTACTTTGGTACTGCCTATAGCAAATGATACTGTAATAAATTGGGCTGAAGAGTGTTGCTCACCAGTGGAGGCATTCAAATGATCATTTGTCAGGTAAGCTTGAAAAAAGTTATGAATAATTTCTTATTGCATTCCTAGAAGCAGATCATACTTCATCTTTTTGCCCAAGTTAATAGAAGTTTACTCCCATTTCACATAATTACGCCAGTTTTGTAAGCTGTCAATTTAGTCCATCTAACAAATATTGTGCGTTCGAACAGGTCATCAAGGGCATAATGTTACGACTTAACTTTGACAATGATCAGGAACTCAGAAACCTAATCATGGTGGTGGTTGTCATTTGTCTACTGGGATGGATAGTGCCAAGCGAGATATTCTGTTGGAAATACGTTTTTACGTATTTAGAAAGGATCGGTCACTCCAATAATATATTCAAGTAATAGGCTCGTGATCCAGTTTGTAAACAATATAGTCCATATAGCCCACATGTAGGGTGGGATATATATACCCCTCCTAGCATGTTAGGAGGGGTGGCTCTTTCATTTTCTCACTTTTCATTTAATCATATTCACTTTCTCTCTCTACTCTTCTCTTTCTCTCCTTTCTCTCTCTACACCCTCATCTCCCTTCTCATCTTCTATTATTAATTAATCCAATCCCTCCATCTAATCAATCTAATCCATCATGTAGAGTAAGCCAAGATTTACGTAGACCTTCAATTGGTATCAAGAGCCAAGGTTAGATTAGTTTATTCTTGCTTTTATTTTGATTGATTTTGGTGGGTTTTGATTTAATCAAGCTTCAATCTTAAAAAAGTTTTTATTTTTATGCTTTAAATCATAGTCAAATCTTTGATTTACTTATTTTAGATAAAAATCACAAATTTTTATGCAAAAATCAAAAAATTTTATCATCAAATCTTAAAAAAAAAATTTGTGTTTTTATGAGAAGTTTGTATTTTATCTTTCTAATTTTGTCTTTTTGATTGAAAACTACAAGTTTTATTTTTCGTTTGATTATTTTTTTGATTGAGAAAAACAAAAGACACGTTTTTTACTTTTTGATTGAATTTTAGTTTTATTTTTAATTGATAGTCTATTTTCAAGTATTTCATTTTTCTATTTTTATTTTATTTTTTATATATCAGATTTTATTGTCAGACTTTGATTGATGTCAAAGTGATTAAATTTTTTATTTTATTTTTAATTTTTTAATTTTATTTCTTTTTATATAGTCAAATTTTTTTCTGTTATCAGTCTGTTGGTCAGATTTTATTTTTTTGTTTTTGTTTTGTTTTGTCCTTTTGTCCTTTCAAACAAATAAACTGTCCCATCAGCCTCATCGTATCAACTTTTCCTAACGACCGGTTTTCCTAACGAGCGAATTTTTCCGGATCAACAGTTATTCCGGATCAACAGTTATTCCGGATCAACAGTTATTCCGGATTAACAGTTATTCCGGATCAACAGTTATTCCGGATCAACAGTTATTCCGGATCAACAGTTATTCCGGATCAAGAAACTCAAACAAAAAAAAATGATTCAAACATAACGGGAACAGAGACTCAAATCACTTACACTCGACTGACTGAATCACGAATCCAACTGTCCCACAACTCTCGACAATCACTCGACTCACACAAAACCCACACCATCTGGTTGATTCAAGACTCCATTTCTTTTTCAAAAAACAACACTCACCCAAAACACTCGAACCCTCTTTCACTCGACTTCCTCACCTCTCTAACACAAACAACCTCTCGTCTAAACCACCCACCCACCCAACTCGACTCTCTGTGAACACTCAACTCGACTGAAAAACTCAGACTCAACAATCCAACACCCTCTCACGTCACACCCTCAACTCACTCACAACCCACACCAAACAAAAAGACTCGAACCAAACCAGTAACTTAAGTATTTAGATCTCAGTTTGACTTTCGTGATTAATCGACATGCATGTCCTGATCTATTAAGATCTGTAACCACGAAATGTATACCGTCATCGATCTTTGTTGAGATGTCACTCTCTTTTATTTTCGAAATAAAGATAAAACTGATAACCATTATGTTATAGTTTTTTTGTTCTCATTTCGTTTTATAAAACCATAAAAATTCAATCGAACTTAAATCAAACAACTGACTCCCTTACCCAAGACCTTTATATAAAGATCTTGAAGCAATAATTTCTTCATCTCCTTGTTTGGTTTGAATTGACAAGGGGTATGGTTTGTTGTTAGTTGCATAATCAAAAGGATTCCACTGTTGATTCGTTTATTGGGTGCACCTATCTACTTTTGTTCATGATTCGCTGAGGATGATGGGTCTCGAGATGGATTATGAGGTTGTGTGAATGAGTTATTAGCTGTGAGAGTTATACTGTTAGCCGTATTTAAAGTGATGGTCATATAATATACCGTTGCGAAGCTCGTGAAAAATACTATTCAACGGTGTCGAGAGTTCTTAGTTATTAATGTTTATGTAACGGGAATTAGTCCCGAGCACACAAATGAGGAAGGCCTCCTAAACACTTTCTACTTAGTATAAAAGGCCTCCTAAGCCTCATTTGTGTGTGTGTTTTCCATTTCATTTGTTTTGTAGAGAGAGAAACGTATGTGTTTCTCTCACTAGGAATTCACACCTTTGTTTTTCTCTTTTCCTTCATCTAATCTAATCTTTCTTTTTTGGTTTAATCTTCATCTACATTTCTATATCATATTTAGTCGTGTGAATCATTACAACAAGTGGTATCATTCGCCAAGGGATTCGTATTTAAGCATTTCGTGTGATTTTGATTGTTTTTCGCCAAAACATCAAATCATTTTCGTGGTTGTTTGTGTTTCTAAGTCGTATAACTTCTTTAAATCGTGTAGTAGTGATTTGGGCATCTTGGTTTTGGCTTAAAAACAAGTATTTTGGATCAAAAGTTGAGAAATTCTTGTTTTTTCATCTTTCCAAAATTCTTGCAGAAACTTCCATCGGAAAGTACAAGTTAAACGTGTGATTCCATCGCAATAACCATTACCATCGCAAAGGGTTTGGTTCTACATTGCGATAGTTGGATTTTATTACTTATTCCGATCTGGACATTCCGATCGTACTTTGCGATCTAGGATTCCGACGGGTATAAGGAAGGTTTTTAAGCCGTTACTCTGCTCAAATTTTGTCAGCATTCCGATCTAAAGTTATTCCGATCTGAACATATTCCGATCTGAACTTATTCCGATCTAAGATTCCGATAGAAGGACATTCCGATCTGAAGATATTCCGATCTGAACATATTCCGACAGATCATCATTGCGATCTAAGATTCTGATAGAAGGACATTCCGATCGTAGGACATTCCGATTGAAGCACATTCCGATAGAATATTCCGATGGGCATTCCGATGGAAATTTTGTTTGAGTAATTTTTAGTGTTAGCCACCATCTAGACTAGTCTCAGAACATAGTTTACACGAAGATTAAAAAAAAAAAAGAGTTAAAATTTTTAGGTCAAGTAGAATCAAATTTTTTCCCTACTAGTTTTTGGCTATCTCGAACTCAATTTCAAAATTTGGCGATACATAATTTTTTCAGCTTACCGTTTTGTCGGACTGAGGAATTTATTGTCGGACTGAGAAAAAAATCGGAAGTTTCGAAATTTCAACATCACCACACGCTTTCTACGAATTGAGATCCTGTTGTTCACACAACTTCTTCGATGACGTCTCAACAAGATATCTATGCTGCGGGTACTGAGAATCGTCCACCCATGCTTACCAAGGAGAATTACACTACATGGGCTAGTCGTCTCCTTCGTTATGCAAAATGTAAACCTCTGGGAAAGTTGATTGTCAACTCGATTCAAAAGGGTCTGTACGTTAGAAGAACAATTATTGTGCCTGGGGACCCTACGAATGCTAACCCAGTAGCTGATTCAAGTCATGAGCAAACAGATGAAGAATTAACTGAAGCTGAATCCAAACAACTCGACGCTGATGATCAAGCAATTCAAGTCATTCTTATGGGACTTCCTGAAGATGTTTATGCTGCTGTCGATAGTTGTGAAACCGCACACGAGATGTGGCTTAGGATTCAGAAAAGGATGAAGGGCAGTGAAATTGGTTTAGAAGAAAAGGAAACTAAGTTGCTTCGTGAATGGGAGAAATTTACGTCTACTGAAGGGGAACAAATTGAACCTTATTATCATCGGTTTTCAACCCTCATGAACCATCTTAGAAGAAACAAACATGAACCTACACAAATTGCTGCCAACATAAAATTTCTTGATAATCTTCCTTCTGAATGGTCACGATATGTCACTCTTGTCAATCAAACCAAGGATCTTCATGTCGTGGACTACACTCAAGTGTATGACTATTTGAAGATGAATCAAGATGAAGCTAACGAAGTTAGGGCAGAAAGACGTGCCAAGACACAAGATCCATTGGCTTTTATGGCAAACTCTCCATCATCTATGTCATATCCCATGGTACCTTACCATCAACCCTCATCAAGTAACTTCATGCCACAACAACAACAACAACAACTCACTGCTTATGGATATCAACATCCTGCTGCTATGAATTTCTTACAACAACCCATTGCCTGTTTTGATGACATTACCGATCCTACTCATGCTATTAATACTGGTCTTGCCCTTCTTGCAAAAGCATTCAAATTCACCATTAACCCCACCAACAACAATCAGAGAATCTCCTCGAACACTAGAAATAGGCAGATTGCTCAACCTTTCATGAATGCGAATCAATATCGCCAATTGGTAGTTGCTGGAAACACGGGGACTCAGTTTCCACAATATGGTCAGAATGCTGGGCAAACCGTTGGCAATGCAGGAAATCAGTATGGTCAAAACCGTGGTCAAAATCCGGGTGTTCCGAATGCGGGTAATCAGAATGGGTTAATTGTTGTGCCAGCGGTTGGTAACCAGATGGGAAACATTGTGGCTGCAAGGGCTGAGAATACTGGTACGGGAAATGGAAACAACAATCGTCAGGTTCAGTGCTACAACTGCAGGGGATTTGGTCATTATGCTCGAGATTGCACAGCCAAAAAGAAGAGGGATGCTGCTTATCTTCAGACTCAGCTTCTCATAGCACAAAAAGAAGAGGCAGGAATCCCACTTCAAGCTGAGGAATTTGATCTTATGGCTTCTGCTGCAGAATATGACGAGGAAGAAGAGGTGAATGCCAACTACATCTTGATGGCAAACTTACAACAAGCATCAACCTCAGGAATGCATGATGACAGAGCTCCCGTTTATGATGCAGACGGTCCCTCTGAGGTACACCCAAGTTTTGATGATAATGATATATATAATATGTCTAATCAGGAGGAAGAGTATACTGAGATGCTTGAGCCCTACATTGAGACACACGAGGATCAAACGAATACTAGTAATATTATTTCAAATGAGCCTAGTGTGGACCTTAGTGTGGATCAAGTTGCCCAGCCTACAACCCTTCCTGATGAGACACATGCGTATTATAAATCTCTATTTGATAAGCTTGCTAAGGATGTAGATCATGCTACGGTGGTTAATAATAAGTTTAGAGAAACTAATGCCAAATTGACCACTGAGCTTGCGGGATATAAGGAACGGGAGAAAAGTTTTGAGATTCATCATGAAAAAATCAAGGAACTTGAACAAGCTCATGCTACATCGGTTTATCAAGAAAAATGCACCACTAAGAAATTAAATGCCTTACACTTAAGTAGTGCTAAAAAGATAAGCGAATTGAATGATGAAATCACTTCTCTTAATAAACAGCTTTCAACTGAAAAATCTATTGTTTCTTATTTAAAAGAAGAAAGAAAAAAGCTAAAACATGATTTCAAAATTCGAGAAGATGGGCTTCTTGAGGACTTTTGCAAAGCGCATGATAGGATTAGAGAATTAGACAACCTTTTAGTAAAACATGGCCAAACTATGCAGACGATAAATATGCTCGCACCAAAAGTGAATGAGATAAATTACACTCGATACAAAATGGCTTTAGGTTGTCCTCTTCCCCCTAATCCAGGATACCTTAAGCAAGTTCAGGCCACTAATGAAACTTTATATAATGGTAGTGTGCTATTGTCTGATGAGCATGATCCTCCTAGTGTGCATGATTCTGAGGAAACTACTGAACTTGCTGTAGAGTCTCGTTTAAGAATGAAAAAGCTTGATAAAGAAGTGATACCCGTTTATTATCCGAAAGTTAATCCTCCAACTGTTTTTGTTCGGTCTAAAACAAATACTGAAATGCTTTTGCTACCAAGTGAGGAATTGTCTGATGACCCTCCTAAACCGAGTATCACTCGCCGATTTCTAAATGAGCTTAAAGATAACTTTGTCATCCTTAAACGTGTTGTTAATTCAAAAATAACTGGAGGTAATTTTACATCACCTGTTCAGATTGAGGTTCAGAAAATTCTTCAAAACGATATTAATCCGATTATTAATCAAGTTGATGCTCGGTTAGGAAATTTGGAAAACGCTTTTCTAAAAGAATTAGCCAACTTTGTTGAAGACTTTAAATCTTTGACGAAGGAAGCTGATGAATCTCTTGATAAAATCAAAGTTTTTGGAAAACGATCTTGAACGCCTCTCTAAAGCTCGTGATTGTATTGATAGTAGCCCTGTCGAGTTAGGTACCTCTAAGTCGCATAATGAGAACCTCCAAACTGAGCTTGATCATATGAAAGAGAAAATGGAATCTTATGTCATTAAAAAGGATAAAGAATTCACCGATCTTTGGAATAAATTTGTCAAAAAATGTGATGAATGCAAATATGACAAGATTTCGTATGAAAAAGCTCACAATGAAATGCAACAAACTATCGTACGGTTGCAGGCTCAGTTAGGAGGGGTTTCGGAAACAAATTTGGCCTCGTCAGGGTTAGAGAGTGCTAGTAGTGCTAATGTTCAGAAGCTTAAGGCTAAGATTGCAGATTTAGAATCTGTTGTTGTTTCATATAAGCGGGCTGTTGAACAAAGTAGGTCTGTCTATCAGAAACTTATTGATAAAATCTGTGAGAACTGTAAGTTAAAGGCCTTGTTAAAAGATAAGACTTCTGAATCTAGCTCGATTGTGGATACGATGATCCAGAAACCAGCATCCTCGGGACCCACTCGTATTGCTGTGACACCTTTTCCCAAGGTTGCTGGAACGAAAACTGCTGTGATTGCCCCAGGAATGTTTCGTGTTAGTTCTCCCTCTGTGCCTAGCAAACAACGTAAAGCAAGCGTTAGGACAAAACCGATCACTATAACTCAACCACAAGTTATTGATTTAAAAAGTGCTAATTCTAATAGACACGTGTCTTCTTCTACAGGAATAAACAACTACACTAAGAGCAGAAGGCCACAGCCTACGAGCAATACAAGGAATGATAGGGTCCCTTTTGCCTCTAGAAGTAGTCGCCCCAAGATCAATAATGTGGAAGTAGAAGAACACCCTAGGAATTTACCGCTTTTTAATCATAATCAGAAACCTAATTCATCTGAATGTAATGACTTTAAGCTTGCTATTCGGAATGAAAAATCTGAAGTTATTTGTGCTAAATGTAATAAATGTTTCTTTACTTTTAGTCATGATGCTTGTGGTTTTACTATGAATGGTTTGAATTATGGTGGTTACACTCGAATTGACAAGCTGTCAGTCAGTGAACAACAACGCACTCCTAAGGCTAAGGTGTATGTTCCAAAAAGTACGCATGTAGGGTCCACAGAAAGTCTTGCTAAGCCTAGTAGCCCTAGACTCACCTCTAAATGGTTGCCTACTGGTAGAAATTTTGACTGTAGTGGCAAAATTATCGATACTAGTAGATCTCATACTGACAGTGAAACGTCGGTATGTGATACGGCTTAATTATCTTCTAACCCTACAGGAACCTATTTCATCGGTTGCCAAAATATTTGTTTCTCTTATCATTGGCAGGCTGTTGAAATTTGTCTCTGGTGCGTGGACTCGGGCTGTTCCAAACATATGACTGGGAATCGAAGCCTTCTCAAGAACTTTGTATGGCGTTTCATGGGAACTGTTCGATTTGGAAATGATCATGTTGCAGCAATTCTAGGCTATGGTGATCTTCATTGGGGAAATATAATCATCACCAGAGTCTCTTTTGTTGATGGCTTGGGACATAACTTGTTCTCGGTTGGGCAATTTTGTGATTCAGACTTGGAGGTAGCTTTCAGAAGTCATACATGTTTTGTAAGAGATCTTGAAGGAATTGATCTGTTGAAAGGAAATCGTACCACCAACCTTTACACCATTGATCTTTTTCAAATGTCTGCTGCTTCTCCAATTTGTCTCATGGCCCGAGCCACTTCAACAAAGTCATGGTTATGGCATCAAAGGTTATCTCATCTCAATTTCGATGCCATCACCCATCTCGTGAAAGATGATCTCGTTACTAGTCTTCCAAAGTTCAAATATACAAAAGACCATCTTTGTCCTTCATGTGAGCAAGGTAAAAGTAAGAAGAAGCCTCACAAACCCAAACCTGTTCCCAACTCAACGAATAGGTTACATCTCCTACATATGGATTTGTGTGGCCCAATGAGAATAAAAAGTATTAATGGAAAGCGGTATGTCCTTGTCATTGTGGATGACTATTCTCGTTACACATGGGTTCATTTTCTTGCTTCAAAAGATGAAACCCCTGATGTAATTATTAACTTCTTGAAGAAAACATCAGTACTACTGCAAGCCCCTGTCATTATTGTGAGAACGGATAACGGTACAGAATTCACCAATCGGAAATTGAAAGCTTATTTTGACGAAGTTGGGATTTCTCATCAAACTTCGGCTGTAAGAACTCCAGAGCAGAATGGAGTTGTGGAACGGAGGAATCGTACGTTAGTTGAAGCTGCTCGAACGATGCTTCTCTCCTCTAGTGCACCGTTATTTCTTTGGGCCGATGCTATAGCAACTGCATGTTATACTCAAAACCGCTCCATTATTCACACCCGTTTCAACAGAACACCTTATGAGATCATTAATGGAAGAAAACCGGATATTTCATTTTTACATGTCTTCGGTGCATTATGTTATCTGAAGAATGATCGTGAAGATATCGGTAAACTTGAACCTAAAGGTGATATTGGTTTTTTCATTGGTTATTCTTCAACTGCTTGTGCTTACCGGGTTTATAATCGAAGGACAAGAAAGGTAATGGAGACTATGAACGTTACCTTTGATGAACTCTCGGGTATGGCCTCTCAGCATAGAAGTTCACATCCCGAGCTTCAAGGTCAGACTTCTGGACACGTAAGTTCAGGACTCGCGCTTCAATTTGCGCCATCAGCAATCTCATCGTTACAACCTTCGGAACGTGACTTGGAAGTTTTATTTGGGCCTATTTATGATGAATATATGGAGGGTCCTTCGTCATTTGGTGTTCCTCAAAATGCCCCGGCTGCACCTGCTACGGTAGTTCAAGAACCTCCGACTGCATCTACACCATCGGCATCTACTTCTGCACCATCTACGTCAACCTCAACCATATTGCCTCCAAATATTCCAACCACTTCTCCGACTGCTGACGCAACTCAACAACATTCTCAGCAAATTCCTAATCATGTTCATCTTCAGAATGAAATAGTTGCTGAAAATGCAAACAATGCGATGCTCAACGAACATGAGTTTGTTAATCCATTTGCGGCTTCCACAAGTACTACTCAGCCTTCAACACCATTTGTGGATCCGTCGAGCTCGCATCAAGTTTCTCATACACTTCCACATGAACACAAATGGACTAATAATCATCCTTTGGTTCAAGTGATTGGCAATCTCTCACGACCGGTCTCAACACGAAATCAGCTGCGTACCGATGGTGATATGTGTATCTATGCACTATCAGTCAGTACAATGGAACCAGCAAGTGTGAAAGAAGCAATGACCGATGCATCATGGATTGAGTCTATGCAAGAAGAACTCAATCAGTTCATCCGGCTTGATGTATGGGAATTAGTACCTCGACCAGACAATATCGACCCCCTCACTCTGAAATGGTTATTCAAAAACAAGATGGATGAGGAGCAAACGGTCATTAGGAACAAAACTCGGTTAGTTGTGAGAGGTTATAAACCAAAGGAGGGAATTGACTTCGCAGAATCCTTTGCCCCGGTTGCTCGGATGGAAGCTATTAGGATTTTCTTGGCATACGCTGCACACAAATCATTCACAGTGTATCAAATGGACGTGAAGACGGCCTTCTTGCATGGGCCGTTAAAAGAAGATGTGTATGTATGTCAACCTGAAGGTTTCATCAATACTGAACATCCAAGCCATGTCTACAAGTTGAAAAAGGCAATTTATGGTTTGAAACAAGCACCGAGGGCATGGTACGACGAATTATCATCATTTCTTCTACAAAATCACTTCAGCAAAGGAACCATTGATCCAACGTTATTTATCAAGCACTACGGAAACGACATCTTGGTGGCTCAGGTCTATGTAGATGATATTATATTTGGTTCTACTAACCCAAAATATTCCATATTATTTGCCGACCTTATGAAAAGTCGATTCGAAATGTCCATGATGGGGGAAATGACGTTCTTTCTTGGTCTCCAAGTTCACCAATCCCCCCGTGGTATTTTCATAAATCAGTCCAAGTATGTGCTTGAGATTCTAACAAAATTTGGCATGGAAAACTGTGATCCTATTGGTACTCCAATGGACACTAAACACAAGCTTGATTTGGATAAGAAAGGGACATTTGTAGATGCTACAAAATACCGAAGTATGATCGGGTCCCTTATGTACTTAACCTCAAGCAGACCGGACATTGTGCATGCTACTTGTTTATGTGCTCGGTACCAGGCTAACCCAACCGAGAAGCACCTCAAGGAGGTTAAAAGGATCTTTTGTTATCTCCGGGGAACCATTAACACGGGTCTCTGGTATACGAAGGATTCTGGTTTTAATCTCACTGGTTTTTCAGATGCCGATCATGCAGGGTGTCATGATACATTCAAGAGCACTTCCGATGGAGCACAATTATTAGGCGAGAAGCTAGTGAGCTGGTCATCAAGGAAACAAGACTGTACGGCGTTGTCAACCGCGGAAGCAGAATATGTGTCTCTATCCGTGTGTAGTGCTCAAGTCCTTTGGATGAGAACACAACTCACGGATTATGGCTTTTATTTTAACAAAGTCCCTATTTATTGTGATTCACAATCAGCCATAGCCATATCCTGCAACCCGGTCCAACACTCCAAGACCAAGCACATAGCTCTCCGATTCCATTTCATTAAGGAGCATGTGGAAAAAGGAACGATCGAACTGTTCTTTGTCAAGACGGACTACCAACTAGACGACATCTTCACCAAAGCTCTTTCTCAAGACAGATTTGAATTCTTGGTTCGTCGACTTGGTATGCGTAGTTTCACTCCTGATGAACTTGAACGTCTTGCACATTCGCAGTAACCTTGTATATATCTATCAGAAAATCAAAATACAAAATATAAAACCTATAAAAACAAAATAAAAAATGAGCAAACCTTTCAAAAAATACCAAAAATATTCTTCTCCGACATGTCTTTCAGCATCGATAATATGGACGTGCTTAGAAATGTTGTTCAATAACGACACGGGTACGTACATAAAGTTCGAATGAGAGTTCAAATGTTTTCAAAACATGTCTTTTCTATTTTTCTTCTCATAATGGCTTATAGTTACATGTCAGACTATAACCCGGTCCCTAAATAAAGGAAAGTCTTTGACTTATCCTCAACAACGAGAAACTCATTTTTCTCGGTCATGAGCTTATATCGAAACATTCAAAGTTTTAAGCTCATGAACACAATTTTTCTCGGACTTTTGAGCATAATTTTTCAAAGTATTTCAAAACAATGTGCTCATATACTCCCCTATTTAAATACAATCTCTTTTCGAGGGGGAGTATAATGTTTTTATAAACATTTGTTCCAAAGTTTCATGACACATTATTCTCTCCATGTTTCATCACTAGTTTCACAAAAATTTCAATTTCATGCAATTTTTGAGGGGGAGAATAGTGATTAAAATGTGTTATCTTGAATAAGATCTTTGATATAAGTGCTTTCTCTTCCTAATATGTGCAAAAATCTCTCTTTTTATGATGCACATATGTAGGGGGAGCGTTTTTGGTGATATAGAAAACACCTTGACTGCATTTTCAAATGATTTATCTGGTTACGATATCTATACCCTTCAACACATAAATTCACGATGGTATTGGTGTCAAAAGGTGGTTAGGTATTCGTCCTATGATCCAACCAGAACCGGAGGGATCTTCCCAGGGACAATCCATTAGAACTTAGAAGTCCTTAAGAAAGATGGAGTAGTTGAGTGTACGGGAATAATGCCGACTAATGACTTAAGCTAGCACTGGAACAATCACAACAAGGTGCTAGTTATGACGTCTTGGTAAGCATTGAAGGGGTTGAAGAATGAAAAAGAAACGTAAGGATAAAGGGTGTAAAGAAAGAAGCCCTCCATACAACTTAGGCAGAAACCGGGTCAATACATCTATTATCAGAATCATTTTGATGATTTCTGATACTGAAGACAAAGCATCATGGACCCAGTGATGCAATGCACAACCCTTCCCAGCCTACTCAAGCTTCTCTCAAAAGAAGTTTGTTTTATTGTCACGGAGTTCAACTCATTTCTATCAACTTTCTCACTCCGAGATAGTAGATATTGAATAGGTGGCAGTCTGCTCCAGCCTCCGATCACCAAATAAACGTGCACTTATAGAGTCTAGAGCCAACAAGATTCAACAAAAATCTCATTAGGACACTTATTCCATAGATCAATTGTTGTTCATCATTAGAACACAAGCGATGATTTACAGAGTCCTACGCTCTATCCTTGTGGTATTGCTAGAACATTCAGAGTGATACTCTTTAGTATTCACAGTGATGAATGGAAATCCTTCCAGTGTTAACATCAAACAGCACTGCGGTAGGTCATATGTAAGATTCACTTGAATTAAACATATGTTAACTAGAAAGCAACAGTGGTTTGATTCTTAATTGATTCAAACTCGTTCTAGGTCTCGACGCAATATCTTTATGATCTTGCCAGAACATTCAGAGTAATACTTTTCAGTATTTACAGTGACGAATGGAAATCCTTCCAGTGTCATCATCAAACAGCACTGCGGTAGGTAACTTGTGCGATTCTATATGAATCAAACTTGTGTCAACTGGAAAGCAACGATGGTTTGATTCTTAATTGATTCAGACTTGTTCCAGGAAAGTGAATTGACGACTTAATCAGCAGAATGGAACTGCATGATTCACTCCTTACTTCGAATTATCTTTCGATATATTCAAGTATTGAGAACGGCTATCACAGCTGGAAATCCTGTCAAGGAAGTTCTTTGAACTTACCTGATCACAGGTACAGTATTCGTACTGTATAACGGGAAACCGGTGGAATGCAAACGGTGGCGTTATCTCAAGAGTCGCAATTCAAGGCCACATATTCAGGATTATTGAAGAAAGCTCAAGAACATCTAAAGACAAAGACTTCCGCTACTCTGATGATCAAGGGAGATTGTTAACAAGCTTTCATGTCAACTCAAAACATGAGTATGTGGGTAAAGACACAAGAACACAAGCTGGAAAAGTTACAAGATCAAGTCAAGGCAAAGATCAAAGATCCAAGATCACAAGTCATGAAAGGAACTATGAAAGAACTCTCAAGACAACGAGCTTCAAAGTCTGCAACACCAACGAAGTGAAGTCACATATTACATGACCACCCCTTAGGGGGAGATTGTTAGCCGTATTTAAAGTGATGGTCATATAATATACCGTTGCGAAGCTCGTGAAAAATACTATTCAACGGTGTCGAGAGTTCTTAGTTATTAATGTTTATGTAACGGGAATTAGTCCCGAGCACACAAATGAGGAAGGCCTCCTAAACACTTTCTACTTAGTATAAAAGGCCTCCTAAGCCTCATTTGTGTGTGTGTTTTCCATTTCATTTGTTTTGTAGAGAGAGAAACGTATGTGTTTCTCTCACTAGGAATTCACACCTTTGTTTTTCTCTTTTCCTTCATCTAATCTAATCTTTCTTTTTTGGTTTAATCTTCATCTACATTTCTATATCATATTTAGTCGTGTGAATCATTACAACATATACACTGATAGCAATACCACTTATCTGCGGTTGTTAGATCTTTGTTTGGGGGGTTAGTGACTGAAAGATTGAAGTTTGGTGGTTATGAATCTGAGTTAGGTTTGGATTACATTTGGTTGAGGAGAGAGAGAGATAGAATAGATCATTTTGTGAGATTGGGTTTTATAAAGAAAAAGGGGGGCGGAGATAACAATGTATTTAGGGTGACTGTTTTGTGCGATTGGACGCAAGCCACGTATCTGGCCACGTGGGCATACTCATGACACAACTCATATATCAGATTTATTTTTGACGACTCAAATAGTTATTTAGGGTCACTTTTGAGTTGACGAATATATCAGATTTATTTTTTACGTTTCAAAAATATTTAGGGTCACTAAATACATTACACAAATATATGCTTATTCCATTCGTCAACTCATAAATATTTGTCTAAAAAGTTTCAAAGTGGTAAAATATTTGACGACTCAAAAGTGACGAGTCCATGTGACGGAATTTATTTTTCGTGGCTTCAGATTTGTGATCGGGTTTATTTTATCAACATTTGAGCCAATAAAAATTTTTGAGCCGTGAAAAGAGTTACATCATCAATCGAGGATTATTTTTTTAATTTACTACGGATCTTTTGTTGGTGTTGTCATATCCACAATCATTTGTCATCAAACTTTCAATGGATTCTTTAAATTCGACTTTTCAAGAGGGAAAATTGCATATATTGCAAGACGATACAAGAAGCAGCCACAAGAGAATAGAATCAAGAGGAAAACAGGAACCAAGTAGCATGTCAGGTACAGATAATATTCTTCATATGTTGTCTGAAATGAATGCGCTAATTAACAATCCTGCTAATAGTTTTACGACTGCTTCTTTAACCAATTATGTGTCTAGGACTGAAGAGCTTGAAACCATTTTAGCTCAGCAATCCAAAGAGCTTGAGGATGCCAAAATTGAATTTTCAAAGAAAACGGAGAAATATGAAACATATTTTGAAAAACTTGAAAAGACAAACGTTTTTCTTGAACGAAAATTGGATCAAACTGTTCTAGATTCCAAAGCTGAAAAGGACAATCTTTTGAAACAAATTAAGTTGCTTGAATCTAAGTTGGCATCCCAAGATGAATTGCTCAAAGAGAATGAGACCTTAAAAGCTCAAGTACAGGAAAAGGTTTTTGCTATAGCTGCGTTGAAAAACGAGTTAAGGAAAACTAGAGGACCTAGTGTGGACACTAAGCTTGAAAACCATCAATCTTGGGGAAACCGCCTACAAATCAGTTCGTCAGACAACCGACTGTCAAACAACCGACTGCATTTAGATCCGAGCGACCACAATCCTCGAGACCGTGGTTTGCCTCCCAAGTTGATTTGGTTCATTTTCCTAGACCAGTCACTCCAGCAACTAGGCCCAGTGTGATCAAAACTGCTTTGGCAAGACCGAATCACATGATTGCCTCTAGTTTCCCTAAAAATACAAAGACCACATCTAGAACTAGTTCAAATGACGTTTGCCATAAATCTGGTCTAAGGGAAGCTATTCAAAAGACACAAGTAAGAGATAAGACTTTCAAACCTAGACAGATGCCTTCTAGATTACCCAACACTACTAACCGTAGCATGTCAAATCCTAGGAGCATCAATCAATCGTCCAAGAATTCTAGATCTTACTCGGACATTAAATATGCTACTTGTAAAACATGTAGAAAATGTGTCTTTACGACAAATCATGATTCTTGTATCAAGAAACTACTTAATGAGGTGAACTCCCGTGCTAGACTTAAATCCCAGTGGGTTGCTAAAATCAAACCCATTGGTAAAATGTGGTGCCCCACTGGTAGAACTTTCACTCTTGTAGGAAACGAGTGCCCTTTAACTAGGATAGTCTCTGATTCTACTAAGACTACTAGGGAGGAAATTGATAAAGATGATACATCACTTAAGCCTGAACTTAAGGTTTTCTATAAAAGGAAACGTTTGCCAACTAAGACAAGTGAATCATCCCCTCAGGCCGCCTCTGGCAGAAGAAAAGACAACTGTGAACCCCCACTTGCTTCTAAGATAGATATCGCTAACCCATATCAAAGCATGCAAATTCCTAATGAGAATACAGGTACCAAAGTTGATGTTCCAAAAGAACGAAGCGGTCCAATCATTGTATACCGTTCAACTAAGGATACTCTTAGAGTTTGGTTGCTGAAGAAGCAGATATCGGAGAAACTAGTGTCTCAGGGGATTCATGGTTAAGCTTACCAAAAGGCTTACAGTCAGATAACAGTCTATGACCCGGACTTCAGAGACAGGGAAGTTTATCTACGCAACGATAAATTACCCTATTAACGAGAAATTAAGTTTTCTTGGACACGAGCTTATCCTAAAACCATTCAAAGGTTTTAAGCTCATGTATATGGTTTATCATTAAATATCAGATGGTAACCCGTGCTTCAAAGAAAGGAGAGTTTATCGCCGATGATGAACTTATCCTAACAACGAGAAATTAAGTTTTCTCAGGCAGGAGCTAATATTAAAAACATTCGAAGTTTTTAAGCTCATGCACAATGACTTACAGTTAAATGTCAGACTGTAACTCGAACTTCAAATAAAGGAAAGATTATCTTTTATGATAACTTATCCTCATAACGAGAAATTAACATTTCTCGGTCATGAGCTTGTATTAAAACATTCGAAGTTTTAAGCTCAGAAAGGAAAGTGTATCTTTTAAATAAGAGAACTTTTCCTCATAACGAGAAATTAACCTTTCTCTGTCATGAGCTTTCTGTTAAAATAGTCAAAGTTTTCAAGCTCATGAAAACGACTTCTAAGTAAATGTCAGCTTAGGACTCGTCCTTCAGATAAAAGGAAAGTTTATCGCCGATGGTAACTTATCCTAACAACGAGAAGTTTACAACTTCTCGGACTTGAGCTTTCCTAAGATATTCCAAATCTTAAGCTCAAGTAATTGGTTTTCAAAACTTTGAACACAATTTTTCAAGAATTTCTCAAAAGGTTTTTCTGAATCTTTCAAAATTGTGTGTTCAAAAATGTTTTGATAAAAAGAGCATGTATTCTGGAATCGATAATATTTACGAACCTAGAAATGTCATTCAATAATGACACGGGGTTGTAAATAAAGTTCGAGCAGAAGTTTAAAAGATTTAAAACATGCTCCATATGGTTTGCTATTATTTCCGATAATAACCCGCTTTTCACATTGAAGTCAAGCATTTCACCGGAAAGCTTTGACTTCAAAATCCAAAGTTATCAACTCCACAATCCGAAGTTCGTTGTAATTGATATCTACATACTATACGATGCGACTACTCAAACGACGACTACAACTCTTTAAGTAGAACACATGTCAACAATTGAGGGGGAGCAATTGTCAAGCGTTCAGACTCTTCGATGCCGAAAGTGCCATTGCTCACAAGTTGGTGCCAAGACAACGATATCAATTGTCCATGTGGTGTAAAGGAGAAGATAATTTCAGAAGTTACGAGGAAGACCAACATTCGTGAACAAGAACCATGTGCTTCTTTCATATGATGTTCTCCATCATTCAGGTCCAACCTCGTAATTCGCTAATCTTGTGAATTCATTATCATATATGATCTTTGCACGTGATAAATACCTTACACTTGTGTTTAAAAGGTATTTAATTTACGTTTCAAGTACACCCTCATTAATTTGAGGGGGAGCTTGTGTAATTCATGAAGATAATTGGATTTGCATCTTTCTTCCCAAATTTTCTTAAAATGCTATTAAATCAATTGATATTAAAAACATCGATTGGGTTAATATTTTTAATATGGGGGAGAAAATGTGATTTAATATGGGAAATGATTAATCACAAATGGTTTGACTTAACGTGCTAGCTCATCCCGACATGTGCGAAATGTTTTCGGATATCGTGGCATATGTTAAGGGGGAGCAAAATTGGATTTGCACTTCAAAATGGATTTCATGGTGACATACACTTACCCAAAACATCTCTATTCACGACAGTGACGATTGTGGTGACATAAGAATGGTAGGATAGGTTAAAGTCCAATGATTCCTCTAGAACCGGAGGAATCTTCCCAAGGACATTCCATAGCTAGAAATAGAAGTCCTTAGGAAAGATGGAGAAAGATTGTGAACGTAGCTGAATGCCGAACAAGTACTTAAGTTAGCACTGGAACAATCACAACAAGGTGCTAGTTATGACGTATTGGTATGCATTGAAGGGGTTGAAGAATGAAAAAGAATTGTAAAGATAAAGGGTGTAAAGAAAGTAGTCCTCCTTACAACCTTAGGCAGAAACCGGGTCAATTCATATGCTATTGAGATCATTTATGATTCTCGATATTGAAGATAGACATCATGGACCCAGTGATGCAAGGCACAACCCATCCCAGCTAACTCAGATATCTCTTAAAAGATATTTGTTTTAATCACACGGAGACAACACATTATCTATTGATTTATTCACTCCGAATAAATTGGTATTGAAAAGGTGGCATTCCTCTCCAGCCTCCGATCACTAAAATCCAAAATGCACGATCGAGTCTACAGCCATTTGAGATCATCAAATATCTCATTAGGACACACTTTCATAATCCCTTGCTTCTTCACACACTGTGACAAGTAAGAAAGATATTAAGAGTCCTACGCAAAATCTTCATGATCTTGCCTGAACATCCGAGTAATACGAAAGTATTTACAATGAAGATGGAAATCCTTCTTGAGCGAACGTCAAAAAGCTCATGGTAGGTGCTTGTGCGATTCTTTATGAATCAAACTTGTGATAACTGGAAAGCAACAGTGGTTTAAACTCTTAAATGAATTTAAACACGTTCCAGGCCTCTACGCAATATCTTAGTGATCTTGCCAGAACATTCAGAGTAATACTATTAAGTATTTACAGTGACGAATGGAAATCCTTCTAGTGTTAACATCAAACAGCACTTGGTAGGTAACTTGCAAGATTCTATACGAATCAAGCTCGTGACAACTGGAATGCAACGATGGTGCGGTTCTTAATTGAACTTCACTTGTTCCAGGAACATGAATTGACGGCTTCAAATCATGCGGATAATATTATCCAAATGATTCACTCTTTACGTTCGCAGTCAGCTTTGGACGGTCGAGTAAAGAGAACGGGTTTACCCGCGAAATCTTGTCAAGGAGGTTCTTTATTGAAACTACCTGCCACAAGTACGATATTTAATATCGTCCAACGGTCTTCACCGACCGGAGGTAAAATGCTACCGTATTAGAATGAAATGTTCAAGGCCATTTCATCCGTGTATATGGTTTGTTGCTAACTGTCTTATGCAGCATAACAAGAAGGTGGCATTGCGGTGTATAATCCAGAAGAAGTCGTCACCACATGCTTGTACTACATACACTTAGTACTTCAACAAATTCAAGAAAGTCTAAAGGTCAAGTCTTCCGCTGTATCAAACTCTAAAGCTTTCAAGAATTTAAAGGTATAAGTATGTGGAACATGAATTCACGAAGAGGCAAATTTCACAAGTGATGAATGCACAAGGTCAAGGCAAGGAAACATGCTCAAGGCTAAATTCAAAGATCACATCAAGCATATTCACAAGAACAAGATCGAAGACTCAAGCATAGTATGCTAGGTTTAAGATTTTGTAAAATGGTGTGACCTCCCTTAGGGGGAGATTGTTAGAAACATGTTTTTCCAAAGAAAGTCTCGGTCACATCTTAGTTAGCATAGATCACGAGCTATAGACTATTTAGGAAATTGTAACTTGGAGTGACCTCCCTTAGGGGGAGATTGTTGGAAATACGTTTTTACGTATTTAGAAAGGACCGGTCACTCCAATAATATATTCAAGTAATAGGCTCGTGATCCAGTTTGTAAACAATATAGTCCATATAGCCCACATGTAGGGTGGGCTATATATACCCCCTCATAGCATGTTAGGAGGGGTGGCTCTTTCATTTTCTCACTTTTCATTTAATCATATTCACTTTCTCTCTCTACTCTTCTCTTTCTCTCCTTTCTCTCTCTACACCCTCATCTCCCTTCTCATCTTCTATTATTAATTAATCCAATCCCTCCATCTAATCAATCCAATCCATCATGTAGAGTAAGCCAAGATTTACGTAGACCTTCATATTCCCATAAAAAACAGGTTTGAGTGCAGTTGTTTTCTTTTGTCATCTCATAGTTTAAGCTTATGGCTTGCAAGCAGAAACAAATCTATAGTTGTAGTGTGTTTGACAATGTCGAGTATTGAAGTAAATTAAGCCGTTGAAAATAAGCATATAAATCCAATCAATGTGTTCTTATAATTCATATTTCCATTATATGCTCATATATCATTCACATTATTTTATTTTCTGTTATCAGTATCAAATTCATTTATTGATGATTTCAGCCTAAGTGGATTGTCCAGAAGTCCTTCAAGGGAAACCTGCAGATGAAAAATCAGAAGTGTACAGTTTTGGTGTGATTATATGGAAACTCCTGACCGTGGTTTCACTACGTTAATAAGGGCACTCATTGTTGGAAGGGATAGCGGTAGGAAGAACATTTGCGGAAATGAAGAACTACCAAGTCGAAAAAATAAAGAAATGATAGCGATTGGGCTGATGAACATCCTTTCTCATGACTTAAGCATACCAAATTAACATATAGGTCTGTTTATTTTCACGTAATTAGTTTCAGTTATATCAGGTCTGTTTATTTTAACGTAATTAATTTCAGTGATATCAGGTCTGTTTGTTTCACTACATGCTTTAAGTTGTAGTTCTTCTAATATTATCCACAAGCAAGTAACCTTCCACCTCACATAAAAAAAGTTACACGAGCAGAAAGTACAAAGTCTTGGAGGTGAACTTAGAGAAGCTACTGGTATTGAATTTGGCTTATTATCAATAGTTGCATAGCATGGGAGTTCGGTTTATAAAGTTCATGCGCCAGCAAGGTGCTATTCTAGGCTCTACCTGCATTTGTGCAAAAAAATGTCCCAATCTAGGAGAGCAACTTGAGCAAGAAGTATTACGCACCAAGTAAACAAGTATAATCATATATATAGGTTTGATGAATCTTCATTAAATCCTAAGTTGGGCATCATGAGGTTAGATTTGGTTTAAATCTTAATAGATTATATGTTTAAGATGGTGTTAGTAATAGGGTTTTACGACATCTTTGATGATTTGTATAGTATAACATTCTGGCAGTAGATAACTTTGGGTACGAATTGTAGCATTGTAACAACAAAAAAGGAATGCTTTCTTGAGTGCCATAAAAGTGATGAATTTTATGTTAGATTGTCATTGCTTTTAGTATATTATTTAATTATATTAATTTTATTCTTTTTTGAATTCTAGAACTGAATCACTAGGATGTAAATATCTGATTAGGAGTATTTGGAGTTTGATCTTAAAAATAGATGCTCATGAAACTGCCTAAACGATTCTTGCTAAAAATTATGAATGGGGACACTACAAGAAATGAGGCTTTATAGGACGCTGAATAATGGCCTGTAAGGTTACTTTATAGGACCTTTATCATAATAGGACCAATCATATAAGTGTCGCATGTAAAGGCGTTGTATTAAGTGTAAATTTTAATAAGACCCTTATAAGCATCCTAATAAACCCCAATATTATAAAACAAAAAAAATAGTCTTATAAAACACTTTTTATGATGCAATTTGTGTCCCATTAGGCGATTTAATAGGACACCTTAAAGTGTTCTAAGATCCGCTAACCTTCTATCATGTATCAAGACGAATTCGTTGGTCCCAACAAGTGTTTTTTATGACGAAATTGTGCGTTGTATTAACTCTTAGTTGAGGGAAAGAAAAAGGTCCTAAAACACATGTGGCTGTTGGGACCAAATTCACCTCACGCACATCCATTATAAGACGCTTTTTATTCTCACAAGATTTTGTTTCAGAAATAGGCGCCAAGAGCAATTCTAATTGAACAATATGTAGGCCATGTCGTAAGAACAATCTGATCATACACTATATAAAACACAATGTATGAGATTAATAAGTAAAAGTCATAGCATGTAAAACATGAAGAAATTTTATATATTATAAAATTCAACCAAAATTAAGGTTAACATCATCCAAAATAGTCTTACAACTTTTACTACATGAAAATTGAACAATAAAAACTAAAGTCGAAGTATATAATATGAGTTATCGTGGATCATCTTCACGCATCATCCGCAAGTATCACCTATAATTATAGACAAAACAAATATTAGAGCCTGATCACATCCCATATAAAAAATGACAACTATAGGTAACTGGTCAAAAATGCCAACTGTAGGTAACTGGCCAAAAATGCCTTATTTTTTTCAATCACTCTCTACAGTATGAAAGAGACAATCTCAGTAATAATTTTAACATTCCAGAATGAGCATGGACTAACAAGTGTCAATATATCATTATTAGAGTTACAATAATATCAACTTATATATGCACACCAAAATGAAAGAACTTGTATATGCAGACCATTAATTGATCCACAAACCTGTGATAATTCAACAGAAAACAATAATCTTTATTTTCTCTTTCTATACGTGCCCTAATTTATGAGTCTATAACTACATATGTCTATGTTATAAGTTCTAGTATTTTTTAAAAAATAGAGTAAGTACGAGACAATCATGCTAGTTGTTTAGAAGCATTAAGTGAAATTGATATATCTTTTTATAGTCAGGAACTTGAGCATGATCCAAATTTATAATACAACATGTATTTAACACACTAATTAAAGTTTGATACAGAGTAATTGTGTTAGATGATTTGCAAGGGATACTAGCTATTGATACTACTGTACTAATTTAGCATCAGTTAGCAAAACAAGTACTACAAGAAATACTAGTTATTGATTTAGCATACCTTTGAATTTTCTTTATTCAAAGTCTTGACTAGTTTCTTCCAATGAAGCGGATGCACTCGTTCTGGCTTGGAATTAATTTGTTCTGGCTTGGAATTAATTTGTTCACGATAAGACAATTATGGATCATAATAGTCTTTTTTCACTCTCTCTCTCCAGTTCCTAACTTTCTTTCCAAATGACATTATAATCCAGTCATCACAGCCCATCGGAAGATCAAACTTATCCTACAAAACAAGATTTATTAATGAAATTAGACCGTCGAAACATATATATTATAAATTTAATTATGAATGTATTTTTCGGATAAATTTAAGACGTCGAGTAAAGTCTGTTTCCTGGCAGTCCCAACTTTAGGCCATGGTTTGTGAAGCGAACAAAATTTTCCACTTCTTGCAAGGGATCCCATGAAATGACGTGCTTGTTGTTTTTTTATCAATGGGTTATCCATAATCATTGAATGATATAGAGATGATATTCTCTTCGGTTTTGGTCCAAACTTTCGGCATAAGTGTTGGTCCCCTAACCCTTTTGCGTCCAATCACTTGAACTAACAAAAATTTTGCAATCAATTAATATTCACAAAGAGTATATTGAATCGTATCAACAAACCATAAAATGAAAACATACCTTCGACATCATCTGAATGGTTTGACTCCATCTGAAGTTGTTCAACTTGTCAGCTGTTAATTTCAGTTCTAGTACGAGATCTCTTGTTCTTCCTTGACGACGTCTTCTGAAAATAGTCATTTATTCATCAAACTTGTATTTTATGTTACTACTGAATCATCTACTGGGTATGATCATGTATTTTTGTTTCATTAACAATTAGTATTAGATAAGTAGAACTAACAAGCTCGGTCAAACACAAACCAAAGAAAAAATATCCTTCCTTACAAGTCTGCTACACTTAAGAAGAGTTTCAAATTAAAGTAAATTTGCTAGTTATAAATTCCATAGTACATGAGGTCTTTTAAAATATTACTGTAATTAATCTAGACTCATAATTAAAACTCATCACATCTATATTAGTATATGTAGTAGTAAACGATCATAATCATAAGTAAGAGCAGATTAAATTACACAAGAGATTTAATTTCTCCGTTCACCATCTAGCATTTGTTAAATTCATTAAAATATCATGTTAGTCATGCATGAAAAATATAAATATCAAAGACTTACATTAACGTACAACAAGTAACGAACAAGCAGTAAGAACATAGTATATTACAAATCATTAGTAGATAATAAACCATATTAGAATAATACGCATCCAATACTAGATATGAATACTTCAAGATTAAGCTTATAAAATTAAAAGAAAACTTTAAACATAGTACATTTCGGGTCTTATCGGGTTGACCCAATACTCCGATAAGCAAAAAAAGTTCACCCTAACCAAACCCGATAATAATATCATGTTATCAGGTTTGGGTCAAAACAACCCGACTAGTTTTTTAACCCGAGCGATAAAGCCTTTTCGAGTTCAGGTGTGGGTCGGGTCAACCCGACCCTACTGACACCCCTATCTCTGACCAAGGGATGCACATTTACACCAAAGCAAGTTAACAATTTTATTCCTATTTATTTAACAACTACCAAAAAAACATTACTTATACACGGGCTTATAAGAACCGTCAACTAAGAAACTTGGTTTCAAGATCATACAAACTAACAGTGCAAATAAGATAACAATAAAATTGTGCCCTCATCTAATTAGATCTATATTTGGACTAAATTATCGATCAATCATAGTGATATTCACAATACATAATTATCATTTATTCAATTTGTCAACTAATTACAATAATAGTAAAGAATCAAACTGAAATGATTAAAGAACAAAAAACTAGGTTTTTAATATTTCAAAAGATTAGGAAAAACAATGCTTCGAAAATTAATAAAAGAATGAGAAAGATGGATTACCTTGTTTTGTGATGATGACTCTACTGGTATTGTAGAGAGATATGAAAGGAGGAAAATGGGTATCTATAGGGGAAGACTAATGGTTATTGGATTGGGCTTCACAAAAGGCGGGATATAAATAAAAATGAAAAAGTTTAGGGGAGACAGGAGGGATAAGCATAAAATAACTATATCGGGAGAAAAAAAAGAGGCGGGTAAATGTAGTAATGAAGAAATTTTTAATAATCCAAATTTTATACTATTAATGGAAATTATGAATTTAATATAATTTACATGTAAATTTTTTTATTAAATTAAGGTTAGTCGACAACAATTCAAAATTTTATATAACAATTTTTTATGTTAATATGTTATGGTACGGTTGAGCATCGAGTTGAAACCGACCCGACTTGAAACCGAAACAAAAATTTTAGAAAAATCAAAACGAGAACCGAACTGATTCACATATATAAAAATCGAACCCGAACCGGTTATAACCGGTCCGGGTTAGTTCTATTTAGGTGGTTCGAACTCATTTAGTATCGGTTTTGAAACGAACCATCCAGAACCGAAAACCGAACCGAATTTGCTCGGTTCGGTTCGACTCGGTTCGGTTTATCGGTTTGGTTTGGTTATCGGGTTCATTTGCTCAACCTTATGTTACGGCGCTTGATATTTTGGTCAACTATTTTTTGTAATATTGAGTTTAGATCATGTCACAAACATAAATTATATAAATATCTTCAATTGAAGAATTTTGTGTAATCGTTCCGTTATACGTTTGTATTCTTCATACATATTGTGAAAGTGTCAAGCTTGATTTTAGCCTATAATTTAAATATATATTCATTTGACCGTAAAACTGAATCATCAATACTTAACTTGAGCTCAACCGAGCTTCCAAGTTCATGCTTGATGTTGAGTTTAGTCAGTTCAATCAAACTTTCAACCTGGTTTGTTTGAAATGCGGTGTAGGTCAGTTTTAAAATACTATAACAAACTAGTAAGATAACCTTAGTATTAATTTCTAACTAATCAGTGCCTAGGCACTAGATGCGGATTAAACGCACAAATTCTCACTAATCGGCTTACAGGTCGGCTAGGTAAACAATCGGTCAATATACTGAATATTGAGATAAAACTCAATAAAATCGGGCATAAATCTACCAAATCGAGAAAAGGTTGGTTAAATAGGATGTATAGTTTCATAACTTAATAAATATATATATAATCAAATCCGATTAATCATCGCCTAACAGACTGATTGTTAGGTGGTGCCTAACCGTCCGCCTAGTGCCTAATCATTTTTGCATGCCTTGATAAATCTACATAATACTTTTACTTTTTGTAAAATACGATAACAATGTGCATAGACTATGTTACTACACATATATATTATTTGTCTTATTCAAATACGATAAGACACTGACGAACTAGTATTTGATAAAAAAATGCCATAATAGGACTTAAATATCAAGTGTCATATCAAGTTTCATTGATAATGCAACCTAATTAAATAAATGTCCTGTAAACTTTATTTAATATGACACATATATTAAGTGTCCTAATAAATTATTTCAAATATGACCATATCATATAAGTGTCCTATAAAACCTTATCTAATATGACACATTTACATGTGTCACATTAGGCTATATATAAAACGACCTCTATGGCTTAAAGTCCTCTAAAACTTATGATAATATGACCTAAATAGCAAGTGTCGTATTATATTATGTCATAATAAGACTCAAATGAGAAAGTGTCTTATAAAACATAACTAATAAAACCAATACACGAAAGGTCCTATTTAGTTCCATGATAATAAGGCTCATGAATCAACGTGTCATATTAGATATGTTTTTGGGACGCTGCTTAAAAAAGTGTCGCAGAAAAAGGTCCTAAAAGGCCCTAATTTTTGTAGTGGGAGTAGAAAGAGTTTGGATGAAATATGCAATTGTTGAGAAAATCGGGCATCGGTGAAGAGGAAAGGAAGCTGCTTAATCAAGGGTTGAGAAATGCAAGGTTGTTTATCGAAAGCAAAAGAGGTATATGAGTTGGGTTTGAAACACTCAACTCCTATTTGGATATGACATGCAAATATTGGAGTAAGAATGAGTGGGATGAAAAAGGTTCGAGCAGGGCTCACAATATCTAAAAAAAGGAACCAAGAGAGAACCCTGAAGTATGGGTCGCCGCAGTTCTCAAAGCATGGGTTTAAAAGGAAACTGAGAATTTATTGGACATGCGTTACAAGAATGTCCCAATTGTGGGTTTGTTTGGATTGCTTCGATTCAAACACTCGGTGGACCTGGAATACATTTTGGTAAACATGCTGATTGCTGCAATTGGTTTGAGTTTAGTCTTCAAGGTCATTTACAAATGTGAGTTGGTGTTAAATATAAAGAAATGCAAGTGGCAAAGTGTTTGTTTGGTACTGGATATTTGTTTGTGGCAAAGTTTAAAATAAAGAAATGTAATTGGCAAAGAGTTCGGCTGCAAGGATCGTGAGTTTCGTCAATATCTATTGTCAATGTGTCTGTGGCTTCATGGGAGATAATTTCTTTATTGCGTGCGTGTTATTGGTAACTAATGTGATCGCAATTGTACAAAGATCATGGAACCTACCTTAAGGTTAGCTATAAACGTTTTCATATCCAAGTGAGATACAACCATAAGTTCTTTAAGGGAATCAAAATATAGATCAACCCCAGGCCAATATAATATCACAACAACTTAATTATGAGAAACAAGATCAAAATAATATCTAGACATGTAAAATGAACTTTCATATATGGCAGTTAACAAAGATCAAATGTTTTCTGGACTTTCAGGGCTGCCAAACTTCAGAACAGATGATACTTTTCCCAAAAATAAATGTCTAAATTTTTATTTTTCTATCTTTAAATAAAGTTCAGGTAAGTACCGCATATGCCAAGATAAGTTGTTAGATAGGAACATATTTTCACAAACTTTATAATGACAAGCTAGAGGAACTACAAAGTGAAAGTCATCATAGGATAAGCACCCACCAACTGCTCCTATTATTTAATTAACATGGATAAGGGGGTGTCTTTCGGTTCGGCTCACGGGTTGTTCGGTTTAGATTTTTCGGATATTTTTTTTGGTCAACCTGAAAACCGAACTCAACCGAACTAGATTTCAACACAACCGAAAACCGAATTTGAATTCGGTTCGGTTATCGGGTTTACCCGAATTATCCAAAATAAAAAAATATATATAATTTTTTAAATATTAGCAAAAAGAAATTATTTCAAATATAAAAATTGTATTTATATATAAAGATTAAATTTTAATAATTATTATAAGCCCGAAAATTAAATTTGTAGTTCGGTTATGACCCACAACCTGAATTCTATTTTCGGTTTGGTTCTAACTCGAGTTCGATTCGATTCAATTTTCGTGGATCAAACCCAAACGATACGATGGACACCCCTAAACATAAGTCAAGTTAATATAGTCATTCAACAAGCTTTATTTAGCTTCTCTTAAAAAAACTACAAATTAGTTAAAAGTAAATAAACAATAGAATTATGTTTACTGTTGCACAACTGACAAATTAAAAGTTTCTAACATATCACTTTAAAATTCAGTTAATCGGTCGATACATGCATGTAAATACAACTACCATATATCCAAAAACCATAATGTTTTTTTTTTACTAAAGTAAAACCATAATGTTTTTAACCGGTATAAATCTGATTACCAAATGGCCGTAATAATATAGGGAAAAATAGTACACATGATATCTTTTTAGCAAAGCAAATTTGTTGTTACTCAACTGTCACATCCATAGGATACTTCACATCCTATATCAAAAATATTAGTCTCTTCGTCTCAAAATTATAGTCCACATTACTATTTTAAAACGTCTCAAATTAATTGTCTACGTAAAAAATAGATAAAAAATATAGATTAAGTTACCATATCACCCTTATTTGGAGGTATTATTACAAAGAATAAAGAAGTTGTAAATTAATTGGGTAAAATTGTCATTGTGTTAAAAGTTGTAAATATAATGATGATTATATTAAACTACGTGTTTTTTTATCAGTGGACAATAATTATGAAACGAATGGAGTATAAGACATCACTGAACTTTCAACTTGTGTTAAAATGGACGCATGAAATAAAAAAATACAAGAAAGAAATGTGTGATTGTCTTTTGGCAAGTGGAACCAACTTTTATAACATAATATAAAAAAATACTATCATAAGTTGCATTACTCGATGCCCATGGTTTGTGTGTGATTCACATGAATCATTGTTCTTTTAAAACGAAACTGGTCTAAGCGTGAAAATTTGTTAATTTGAAACTTTGTTTAGCACCAGACGTTAGAGAAGTCCTAATGAAAATGAACAAGGAAATTTATATGTTCACCATGTTATTTGTTTTCTTTATAGATATGAGCTGAAATTCATATACTATTTTTAAGTAAGATATTTATAGGTCCTCGTAATCTTTGGATTATCCTTGTGTTGTAATGATTTAAAGAGAGAGATAGATGAAGAACTAGAGAGAGAAAGGTAGAGAGAGGTTGGAGAGAAAAATGAAATATTAGATTAGTGTGTGTAAATGAGAATGACCAACCCCTCCTAACATGCTAGGAGGGGGTTTATATAGCCCACCCTACATGTGGGCTATATGGACTATATTGGATCACGAGCCCAATATCATTGGAGTGACCGATCCTTTCTAAATATGTAAAAACGTATTTCCAACAATCTCCCCCTAAGGGAGGTCACTCCAAGTTACAATGTCCTAAATAGTCTATAGCTCGTGATCTATGCTAATAATAATGTGACCGAGACTTTCTTTGGAAAAACGTATTTCCAACAATCTCCCCCAAAGGGAGGTCACACCATTTTACAAAATCTTAAACCTAGCATACTATGCTTGAGTCTTCGATCTTGTTTTTGTGAATATGCTGATGAGATCTTTGACTTTAGTCTTGAGCATGTACTCTTGCCTTGACCTTGTGCATTCATCACTTGTGATCTTAGCCTCTTCGTGACGCCATGTCCCACATACTTATACCTTCGTAATTCTTGAAAGCTTCAGAGTTTGATACAGCGGAAGACTTAATTTTTAGGCTTTCTTGAATTAGATGAGGTATTAAGTGCATACAGTATAAGCATGCGGGGACGACTTCTTCTTGGATCCCGCAACGCCACCGTCTTCAAATGCCGCAACATAAGTAGACACGAACGAAATGGATTTGAACATTTCATTCTAAATCGGTAGCATTTTACCTCCGGTCGGTGAAGACCGTTGGACGATATTAGATATCGTACCCGTGACGGATAGTTTCAATTAAGTAACTTCCTGACAGGATTTCGCGGGTAAACCCGTTCTCTTTATTCGACCGTCCAAAGCTGACTGCGAACATAAAGAGTGAATCATTTGGATAATAATATCCGCATAATTTGAAGCCGTCAATTCATGTTCCTGTAACAAGTGAAATTCAATTAAGAATCGCACCATCGTTGCTTTCCAGTTGTCACGAGCTTGATTCGTATAGAATCTTACAAGTTACCTACCAAGTGCTGTTTGAGGTTAACACTAGAAGGATTTCCACTCATCACTGTGAACACTGAGGTATCACTCTGAGTGTTCTGGCAAGATCACTAAGATATTGCGTAGAGGCATGGAACGTGTTTAAATTCATTTAAGAATTAAACAGCTGTTGCTTTCCAGTTATCACAAGTTTGATTCATAAAGAATCGCACAAGTCACCTACCATGAGATTTTTGATGTTCGCTCAAGAAGGATTTCCATCTTCATTGTAAATACTTTCGTATTACTCTGATGTTCAGGCAAGATCATGAAGATTTTGCGTAGGACTCTTAAAATCTTTTTTACTTTTCACAGTGTGTGAAGAAGCAAGGAATAATGAAAGTGTGTCCTAATGAGATATTTGATGATCTCAAATGGCTCTAGACTCGATCGTGCACTTTGGATTTTAGTGATCGGAGGCTGGAGAGGAGTGCCACCATTTCAATACCAATTTATTCGGAGTGAATAAATCAATAGATAATGCGTTGTCTCCGTGTGATTAAAACAAATACCTTTTGAGAGATATCTGAGTTAGCTGGGATGGGTTGTGCATTGCATCACTGGGTCCATGATGTCTGCCTTCAATATCGAGAATCATTAAAATGATCTCAATAGCATATGTATTGACCCGGTTTCTGCCTAAAGTTGTAAGGAGGGCTTCTTTCTTTACACCCTTTATCTTTACAATTCTTTTTCATTCTTCAACCCCTTCAATTCTTACCAATACGTCATAACTAGCACCTTGTTGTGATTGTTCCAGTGCTAACTTAAGTACTTGGTCGGCATTCAGCTACGTTCATAATCTTTCTCCAACTTTCCTAAGGACTACTATTTCTAGCTATGGAATGTCCTTGGGAAGATTCCTCCGGCTCTGGAAGAATAATAGGACTTAACCTATCCTACCATCCTTATGTCACCACAATCTTCATCGTCGTGAAATAAATGAGGTTTGGGTAAGTATATGTCACCATGAAAATCCATTTTGATATGCAAATCCGTTTTGCTCCCCCTTAACATATGCCATGATATTCGAAAACATTTCGCATATGTCGGGATGAGCCAGCACATTAAGTCAAACCATTTTTGATAATTTCCCATATTAAATCACATTTTCTCCCCCATATTAAAAATATTAACCCAATCGATGTTTTTAATATCAATTGATTTAATAGCATTTTAAGAAAATTTGGGAAGAAAATTGCAAATCCAATTATCTTCAGAATTACACAAGCTCCCCCTCAAAATTAATGAGGGTGTACTTGAAACGTAAATTAAATATCTTTTAAACACAAGTGTAAGGTATTTATCACGTGCAAAGATCATATATGATAATGTATTCACAAGATTAGCGATTTATGAGGTTGGACCTGAATGGTGGAGAACATCATATGAAAGAAGCACATGGTTCTTGTTCACGAATGTTGGTCGCCTCATCACGTTTGAAGTTATCTCTTGACTCCATGTGTACGATTGACATCGTTGTCTTGACACCAACAAGTGAACTTGGCACTTTCGGCGTCAAAGATTCTGAATGCTGGACAATTGCTCCCCCTCAATTGTTGACCCGTCTTCTATTGAAAGAGCTGTAGTCGCCGTTTGAGTAGTCGCATCGTCGAGTATGTAGATATCAATTGTAAATTGCTACGGTTGGTGGAGATGATAACTTCATAAAAAACAAGATTTCTCTTGTTTTAACAAATAAATGCATTGACACGTACATATATTCGTGTTAGATTGTGTTATTACGTAAACACAATCCCTTACATGGTTATAAAATAAACCATGCCCGAGAAAATTAATTCCCGTTGTCGAGTCAAAGCTTTTCGGTGAAATGCTTGACTTGAGTAAGAAAAGCGGGTTACTATCTGAAATAATAGCAAACCATTTTGAGCATGTTTCAAAACATTTAAACTTCTGCTCGAACTTTATTTACAACCCCGTGTCATTATTGAATGACATTTCTAGTATCGTAAATATTATCGATTCCAGAAGACATGCTCTTTTTATCAAAACATTTTTTTTTGAACACACAATTTTGAAAGATTTAGAAAACCTTTTTGAGAAATTCTCGAAAAATTGTGTTCAATGTTTTGAAAACCATCTACTTGAGCTTAAGATGTTGAATATCTTACAAAACGAGCTCAAGTCCGAGAAGTTGTAAACTTCCCGTTGTTAAGGATAAGTTTATCATCGGCGATAAACTTTCCTTTTAACTGAAGAACGAGTCCTAAGTTGACATTTACTTATAAGTCGTTTTCATGAGCTTGAAAAACTTTGAATGTTTATCGTAAAGCTCATGATCGAGAAAGATGAATTTCTCGTTATGAGGAAAAGTTCTCTTATTTAAAAGATTCACTTTCCTTTCTGAGCTTAAAACCTGGAATGTTTTAATACAAGCTCATGACCGAGAAAATTTAATTTCCCGTTACGAGGATAAGCCATCTTTAAAGATAAGCTTTCCTAAAATGGAAGTCCGAGTTACAGTCTGATATTTAACTGTAAGTCATTGTGCATGAGCTTAAAAAACTTCGAATGTTTTTAATAGTAGCTCATGCCCGAGAAAAATTAATTTCTCGTTGTAAGGATAAGTTTACCATCGGCGATAAACTTTCCTTTCTTTGAAGAGCGAGTTATAGTCTGTGATGTGACTATAAGTCCTTTGTGCATGAGCTTAACTGCAAATCCCCTGAGACACTTGTTTCTTAGATATCAGCTTCTTCAGTAACCAAACTCTGAGAGTGTCCTTAATTGAATAGTATACAATGATTGGACCGCTTTGTTCTTTTGGAACAACCTCTTTGGTACCTGCATTCTCATTTGGAATTTGCATGCTTTGATATGGGTTAGCGATATCTATCTTAGAAGCAAGTGGGGGTTCACAGTTTTCTTTTCTTGTGCTAGAGGTGACCTGAGGAGATGATTCACTTGTCTTAGCTGGTAAACGTTTCCTTTTATAGAAAACCTTAAGTTCAGGCTTAAGTGATGTATCCTCCTTTTTAATTTCCTCCCTAGTAGTCTTAGTAGAATCAGAGACTATCCTAGTTAAAGGGCACTCGTTTCCTACAATAGTGAAGGTTCTACCAGTGGGGCGCCACATTTTACCAATGGGTTTGATTTTAGCAATCCACTGGGATTTAAGTCTAGCACGGGAGTTCACCTCATTAAGTAATTTCTTGACACAAGAATCATGATTGGCTTTAAAGACACATTTCCTACATGTTTTACAAGTAGCATATTTAATGTCCGAGTAAGATCTAGAATTCATAGATGATTGATTGATGCTCCTAGGATGTGACATGCTACGGTTAGCAGTATTCGGTAAACTAGAAGGCATCTGACTAGGTTTGAAATTCCTATCTCTTACTTGTGTCTTTTGCTTAGCTTCCCTTGGACCAAATGTATGGCGAACGTCATTTGAACTAGTTCGAGACGTATTCTTTGGACTATGTCTAGGGAGAATAGATGCAATCATGTGATTAGGTCTTGCAAAAGCTATTTTAGTCACATTGGGCCTAGATGGTGGAGTGACTGGTCTAGAAAGATGAACCATATCAACTTGGGAGGCAAACCGCGGTCTCGAGGATTTTGGTCGCTCGGATCTAAATGCAGTCGGTTGCCTAACAGACTGAATTTGAGGCGGTTTCCCCAAGATTGATGGTTTTTCAAGCTTAGTGTCCACACTAGTTCCTTTAGTTTTTCTTAATTCGTTTTTCAACGCAGCTATAGCAAAAACCTTTTCCTAAACCTTGGCCTTTAAATTCTCATTATATTTAAGCGATTTATCTTGGGATGCCAACTTAGATTCTAGTAAAGTAATTTATTTCACAAAATTATATTTTTCAGCATTAGAATCTTGAATTTTTTGATTTAATTTTCTTTCTAGAATAACGTTTGAATTTTCAAGTTTTTCAAAATACTTTTCAAATTTATCCGTTTTCTTCGAAAATTCAATTTTGGCATCCTCAAGAGCTTTAGATTGCTGAGCTAAAATCGTTTCAAGCTCTTTAATCTTAGAATCAGAATCAGTTAGTGAAGCAGTCATAAAGCATTTATCATGATGTACTATAGCAATCGGAACAATTTCTCCCCTATTTTGACTCACATCGGATGAATCTGAAGTGGTAAAACAATCACCCTTTTCCATCCCATGTTTGTCATAATTAGGTTCGGAATGCGCAACATGCGATAGTTCATCGGCATAGACATCAGATACCACATTCCTTTGTACCGTATTTGTATACTCTTCGTCATATACGGGTATGGTGTCATCAATCCCTGACATGCTGCTTGTATCATGCTTTCCTCCCGAATCCTTGCTCTTGAAATCTTTGGGCTCCAAGTTGTCAATCGTATGATCTTTCTCCTCTTGCATCTGCATCGTAGATTCTTGCACTCCATTATCATACGTTTGCTGAAGTCGGGATCTTTCATAAATTGAAGACGAGACCGATGTCATTAATTTCAACAATGTACCACGGAACTCTTTAACCTCCGTTTGTGTGTACTGAAGAAATGACTGACATATCCCTGAATTGTCAGACTTAACGATGTTGAATTTGAAGAAGTGCGTAAGTTGTGTCACTAGAGCTTGATATGCAGATGCTGATGCAGAGTGATTAACGTCTTCTTTGTGAAGTTGCTCAGCTAGTTGGTTCAAGTTGAGGAATATTAAATCGATGAATTTATAACGATCTTGACCGAAGAGTGTTAGAAATTCGCGTCCTCCTTGAAACCATGAAATGGTCACTAGATGAGACTGGAGTAGTCGAAACAAAGTTATACCATTTTCTCTAGCTTTGTCTTGCATTCGATGCAATTCTCCCTCTTGAGATGTTGAATTAAACGATTCCATTGAAAATCGATGATATATGAATATAAAGATTACTTGTTGATCGATCAAGGAAAGAAAGTTATGGTTTGTTGTCGTCGATTAAATCCCTTGAGTATTGAAGAAAAATGATTAAATCCTCTAAATAGGTGTTCTCGAGAAACCAAAAAATCTCCAAGGCAAAATTATACACGATCTAAATCATGTTTTTCCTAGATCTTGAAAAAATTCAATAATTTCTCATGATTTAATTCCGCAATCCTCAAGAGACACAATTCCGCAATCGGAAGTAAGTTTCAATTCCGCAATACCCAACTACCACAATTTCGCAATGCAAAAAGAAAACAAGAATTCACAATTAAGAAATGATTCCGTAATTAAAGGATTCAAATTCGCAATTAATGTATAATTCCGCAATAAGTGCGTAAATCCGCAATAGGCAAAGGTTTTCGCAATGGTTCTTCAATTGCGAAATGTGGTAAAGATTTCGCAATAGCTTAGAATTGCGAAATGTGGTAAAGATTTCGCAATACCTAGAAACAATTCGATTCCGCAATGCCTATTTGGATGTAATTCCGCAATCCAATGTTGCATTCAATATCGCAATACTAATTGCGGAATTAGGAAATATTCCGCAACTTTGCAAACATTCGCAATTAGTCACAAGATTCCGCAAATCTGGAGGAAACTCAATTCCGCAATACAGATTGCGGATTTAGGCACAATTTCGCAAATCTGGAGAACAACAAGATTCCGCAATACTTAAAAATTGCGAAATGATGATAAAGATTGAGGAACTAGGCGAAAAAAATGGATCTCGGATTGTACTTTATAGAAGACGAATTTTGATGCTAAAAATGAATCCAAACACTCAAAATTTTTGCGTTTTTGAGCGATCCAAGTAACCCAAATCACTAATACGTGTATATAGATGATATTGGTGAAGATCAAACCACAAAAAACACAAAAATTAATTTTGGACGTGGGTAATTTAGATCAAATCCACTAAAAATCAAGAACACAAGAACAAACCAATCAAACCAAGGCTCTTGATACCATTTGTAGGTCCTCGTAATCTTTGGATTATCCTTGTGTTGTAATGATTTAAAGAGAGAGATAGATGAAGAACTAGAGAGAGAAAGGTAGAGAGAGGTTGGAGAGAAAAATGAAATATTAGATTAGTGTGTGTAAATGAGAATGACCAACCCCTCCTAACATGCTAGGAGGGGGTTTATATAGCCCACCCTACATGTGGGCTATATGGACTATATTGGATCACGAGCCCAATATCATTGGAGTGACCGATCCTTTTTAAATACGTAAAAACGTATTTCCAATAATATTCGCATTAGTTATACGGTTACTATAAAAACCGTAAAATAAACTGTAACATCCCGCCTACTCAGACCACAATATTGTCCGCTTTGCCCGCAGGCTCACGGCTTTGCTTTGTGGCCCTCTTGTGAAGACTTACCGGCAGGTCACCCAAGCCAGTACTACTCTCCTATGAGCACGCTTAACTGCCAGTTCCTAAGAACCCCACTTGCAGTAGACCACAAAACGCGTTGTGTCATGAGAAGGCGACTGTTATCTTATGAACCATGGATCTCTCCTGGCCACAGCCGATGTGGGATTTGCCTAGGGTGTCACAATCACCCCCCTTCAGGACTCATCGTCCTCGATGAGGTTTGCCCCACCATCCTGAACGGCTCAGGAGTGGCTCTGATACCACTTGTAACATCCCGCCTACTCAGACCACAATATTGTCCGCTTTGCCCGCAGGCTCACGGCTTTGCTTCGTGGCCCTCTTGTGAAGACTTACCGGCAGGTCACCCAAGCCAGTACTACTCTCCTATGAGCACGCTTAACTGCCAGTTCCTAAGAACCCCACTTGCAGTAGACCACAAAACGCGTTGTGTCATGAGAAGGCGACTGTTATCTTATGAACCATGGATCTCTCCTGGCCACAGCCGATGTGGGATTTGCCTAGGGTGTCACATAAACATAGTGGTATAATAAATATAATAACTATAAGTAATTTGATAAACATTACTACTATTTTTAATTTTTTTATGTAGAATATATAATTTTTTAACAACAATATTGAGAAAAAGAAAACATGTAAACGATAGTTACAAGTCATGCCCACTCATGTCTTATCACAACAAAAAACACACTTCACAATATATTTAAACGGTATTTACATATATATACTTTCAAAATTTTAATATTACATCAATATCATTTTCGCTTTTGTAATTACGTTAATATCCGTAATATTTTGTAATTACATCAATATCCTTAGCAAACATCTGTAATTATATAAATATATTTCTCAAACATTTAAATTGACACAGTTTATTATTACTATAATTCTTTTGGTAACCGTGATTTCTGACTCATTGACCGACTAATCCACAAGGTTTGAGCCCACCGCCACACAGACGCAAACCAGGTAAAGACCTCCCTTTTCAGGAGGTTGGCGTGGCCACTTCAAGGTTGCTTGCACTTAGCGAGAATTAAACCTGAGACGTCACACACTTTGGAGTGATAGCCACAAATCCTTTTGCCACTAGGCCACTCTTGAGAGGTTATTTTATTATTATAATTACTCGAGGCTAATATATAAGTATGAACAAATTATTGTATATGAGTAATATGTTTATTTTCATATCTATATATAAACTTTCATAATTCTATTGTCATGTTTTTTCATCACTTCAAACTAAAAATTGAAAATTATGTATGAATAATATAATTATGATAAATATAAAAGATACAAAAGAGATGAAAAATAGTTTCAAAATTTAGAATCGATACAAATGTGATTTAATTAATTTTTGAATATATATGAGTATTTATAAGGTTGAGAAGGATATTTATATAATTATAAAAAGTTGAGAAGGAGATTAATGTAATTATAAAAATGAGAAAGATATTTATGTAAATGCAAAGATATTTATGAAATAATGAAATTCAAGAAAGATATACGTATGAATATCATAGTCATATAACCAACACAAATAATTCAACGGGCAATTATATTATGCTTTAAAAAGTTATAAACAAATATTTACCTAAAAACGTAAACGACAATTACAAGTCACAACAAACAACAAAACAATTTATAGTATACTTAGTCATATAACCAACACGAGTAAGTTAACAAATACCTAAACAACAAATACATGTCAATAAATAAGTCAAAACACTTCATTAGTAAGTTCGGTTTGAATACTTAATTAGCAGTTGATTGTTCTAATTAATTTGTACCTTCACACAAATTAAAAACATAAAATACATGTCATAACTAATAACACATTAAAATACACGTATACTAAAAATAAGTTAACAAACAATTATTTACCAAATAAAAAAATTTAAACGAAAATCAGAAGTCATACCCGTCCATCGGACGGGTTTTGCCACTAGTATATATATATATATATATATATATATATATATATATATATATATATATATATATATATATATATATATATATATATATATATATATATATATATATATATATATATATATATATATATATATATATATATATATATATATATATATAGAGTTAGGTTAATGTGGTTTAGTTCCTTAAAGTTCTTAAAGTTAAAAGCATTGTGGACCATTGGATGTACTTTTTAATCTAAGATCAACTTAATATATCAGTAATGGTATTTTAGTAATAAATTTGAAGTAAAAGGGTATTAACACGTTATCATGTATCATTTTAAATAAAAAGAAATGTATATAATTTATTATTTAATTGATACAGATAATTTAACAGTTAATTTTACCCGTTACAATGGACCAAGTTCTTCATTGTTTTTTCACCCACTTGGCCACTTCCATCAATTTCGCCTCTCCATTATTGGAGATATTACACAGACAATAATCAAAAAATCTTTTTAATCAAAGTTTGTATCATTGAAATATAATACATTTTCTTGTTTATAACTATAATCAATCTCGTTATTCTTGCTACATATCATTGAAAATCATATCAAATAGAGTTTGATCAGGCGATAATTTTTGGATTCGTTCTAGCATATGATCGTAACATCTAGTGGTATAAATAATGAAGAATATAGAGCCAGACCCATACATTAGAGTATCTTTCCCTATTTTATACGGTAAGTTGTTCATCAGTGATTGTGTTATTCAACTTCTAATTAAATTGTGTAATGATATATAAATTACATACTAATTACGAATGTTGATTGAAGGAACTTCTCAGGATATGACTGACCTAACCAATGAGCTAGATGATGACTTTGAACAAGGTAAATTTAAACATTTTTTTTAATATTAATAATTTTGTATGTTAGTTGTGTATCAATTATATGTGTTAAAATTCAATAATTTTATTTTTAAGTAGGATGGTTTTGGTTTTAGTTTTGTATAGTTTGAACATTGAATTGGTTTATGTATCACTGACTGATATACACCGATATTCTGTTTAGAAAGTGAGTAACAAATTTGTGATGGGTTTGTTTTAATAAAGTGTATGTATCAGCCATTGAAAATGGATGTGGTTGATTTTCTTTAAAGTTTAAACATTGGCCCGTGTACCACTTATGCGATAATAGAAATGAATCAACGGTTCGATATACAAAAACCATATAATGTATCAGCTGTTAAAAAGGGCTGGTTTAAATTGACTCGTGTAACCAATAAATGTATTAGTATATGAATTATGTAGCATGTTGATATAAAAATTAGTTTTTAGTTAATAAAAATAGGTCTATGAGCACATGGGGTAGTTTTGTTTGTAGTAAGACAATGTACCAACCATAGTAAATTCCTACCCTATAGCATCCCTCGATTCTATGAGTTTGTGAAAAAAAAATTAGTGAGAAAAAAAAATGTCGCGTGATATTGTAGATCATGTAAAATATGAAAAATCGTGATAAGATGAATGTATCGATAGTCGTTGTAATATAGAGGGTGTTTGAGTTATGACTAACAAGTAAATGATTCAGGACTGTTTTAGTATGTATCATAGAGGACGAAAACGGTAGTACATTTATCTTCTAAAAGTCACGATTCTGAGTATGCATCGGTAGTTGAGATAATATACTAATTAACATGTTCTTTCTGAAAAAAAAACGGGTGTTTGGATTAAAACGGTATCGTGTTTAGATTAAAATGTTATTAATTAACATGTTATTACTGAGAATGTATCAACGAATGTATACTAATATAGCTGATTTGTATTCGTGTATCAGCCGTAGATTATTAATGTGACAGGGTTTCTTGTGTATCAGTTCAGACGGGTTTAATGTGTAGTAGTGTATATAGGTTTCTCGTGTACAAAAGATTAAATTTTTTATAGCAGCGCTAGAAATGTATCAATGTAAACCAATAACGAACATGCAGTAACACGTAGTATATAGTTTCTGCATGAAATAACAGTCATATAAAATGAGTATCTACCAATGTTTGATTGAGTTTTCTACTAGTGAGAATCAAGTATCTGAAAGCTAGGATAACTTGTTTAAAAACTCGACACTACCACCTGTCCGTAGGGTCAAGAACCAAGAAAATTTATTAACAACATACACTTAATAAGAGGCTAAAAACCATGTAGCAGGAGTGTAGGACTATGTTGATGTGTGTTTTTAACGAACCAGGGGAGAGGAGTACTCCTGCGTGTAGCGTGTGTGTGTGTGTGTGTGTGTGCAAGCTCATGTAGGGTAGACAATTTGGTTTAAGAAATTTTAGAAGATTCATATTACTACCTTCGCATAGAAACCGGGATCATCCAAATCGGGCGCTTAACGAATATGCGGTGACCTTTGGAACTTGAAACAATGAAACATGAGTATGAGCTAAAATCCCACGGTAATGATGATTGGCTATTTTCTTGCAACTTATGTTTAAAAACCCATGACACATTGACATATTTTTGTACTAGTACCAGCTTTGCATAAAAACAAGAGAGACTAACATGAAATCATGATATAAGAAGAGTTATGCGTGTACGATACAACAGGAAACCAACAAATGAATTTGAGTTCCTTAAAATACGATTCTACAGAACTAGTATGAGGAGGTAAATCAGGATTTAGGAAACCAAAAAGTTCACTTTATTTCTTTGCTATAAATGTATCAACGATTGTATGCTAATGTAGCAGCTTATATTAATATAACATTGTTATATTATTGTATCGTTATTAAAGTAATGTTGTGGTTATTATGTTGTTTGTAGGTTTGGTCTGCATTCTGGTACACCAAAATGTGATGGTAACCTCAGAAAAAGGAAGATAAGGGATGTTGGATGCAGTTTGCGAAGGGTTTCGACGCGTAAGGTACAGGGTCAGTTTGTTGGTAAGGTGCAGAACGTCAAACACAAACGTCACACAAAAAAACATGGAAACGGGTATTGTCAAGTACTTAACCGTAGCTGCGAAACAAGGTGGCGAGGAAGGTAAAACCAGTAAAGGAATTGATAAGCCTAGGTCAGATTTGGTTGGATCGAAGTCAAAAAGAAAGGTTTTGGTCGAAGAGAATGGAAAAGAAAAGGTTTTGCATGCTGAGAAGCCCGTGGAAGGTTCTTTTCCTGATGCCGATGTGGTGAGCAAATCAGGATGCAGGAGAAAAAGGATGGTAAACAAAAAGAAGGAAAAAAAGAGGGTGATTGATAATGAGAAAGTTCGGGGTGATGATATTGGGGTTGATGGTGTGTCAAAAAGGGAAGCGTGTGTGTGATAATTGTAAAGATGATGTTCATGCCGGTACCAAAGCTGTTATAGACAAGATACGTTTGCGTGTAGCGTTCTGCTCACTTCATAACCTTCGTGTCAAGTATGCTGCCAAGATCTTGCTCTCAGACATAAACCAGGCTAAACAATCTTTTAAAGCGGAAGCATATGATTACAATCGACTTTCACTACCACAAAAAAGCTCTAGAAAGATGGTGCATTGAAGAAACTACAAGACCGTGTATCATAGATGCTATAGGTTATGCAGATGTTAGGGTGTTTAGTTTTGGAAGACGTTAATAATGCTACTATTGTTTTGGTATCAAGACAACATTAACTATTTTGTTACGACTTGTTTGGAAAAATTACTTGTTTAAGTTTGCTTTTGTTACTAATATTCAAGTTTGGGGTTTTATTTATGTTAATGTCTTGTTTATCATAAAAATTTCTTGTTGTTTCGATAAACCACATTTAGTGTGTTTATTAAAAGCGTGTGTGAATGGGTCTAAATTTTATGTGTTTGCGTGTTTGAAGTAGTACAACCACTGCCCAACAACTATTAAGATACATTCTTTGCACGAGGGTGTTGATTTCTGTTACATTATTACTCGTGCCCAGGCTAGTAGGAAAAACTGTATATATATGTATTCACGATGTGTCGCTGATGATACACTAATTGGCGCAGTTAGGGAGACAAAGTAACACATTTTCCACATAACCCAATGTACCAGTCTTTTGATACATGCAACTTGGAATTTGAATACCCCTGATATTGTTATAGCTTTTAAGTTTGTGTATGATGGCCATGTAGTAACATATTACATCAGAAGGTTGGTTACATGATTTATAGTAAATTTATTGAAGCTTTCGACTGTCTAACTTATAGTTAGTATAGGTTAATTCGGCAAGCAGTTTTGCCAAACATAGTCACACCTGACCTGATTTCAAGCCTCCGTTTCAAATGAAGCTGTTGACTATCTTATTTAGTGTTAGTATATGCAAGAACTAACTAAAAGCCATGGCTGATACATGTTAATGTGAATGCAGAAATTCAATGTAAATTAAACAAACTTTTGACCAGCTTATTTAGAGTTAGGATAGTTAAGAATTCGGCAAGCAGTTTTACCAAATATAATAACACCTGACCCGGTTAGTTCTTCAAGCCTTCGTTTCTAATGAAGCTTTTGAGTATCTTATTTATAGTTAGTATAGGTAAGAATTCAGCAAGTAGTTTTGCCAAACATAGAAAAACCTGGCCGAATTAGTTTATTCAAGCAGCCGTTTGCAATGAAGTTTGTAAACCAAACAACATGACTGATACATGAAAATTAAACAAAATTTTGACTATTTTATTTAGAGTTAGTATAGGTAAGAATTCGGCAAGCAGTTTTGCCAAACATAGAAACACCTGACCTGGTTAGTTATTCAAGCCTCCGTTTGCAAAGATCTTTATAAATCAAACACCATGACTGATACATGTTCATGTTAATGCAGAAATTGAATGTAAATTAAACAAACTTTTGGCTATCTTATTCATCATAGAGGTAAGAATTCGGCAATCAGTTTTGCCAAACATAGAGACAACTGACGCGATTAGTTATTTCGTTTGTAATGATCTTTGTAAACCAAAGACCATGACCGATACATGTTTAGGTTAATGTAGAAATTCAATGTAAAGTAAACAAAACTCAACAATGTAAACTAAATCATAGTATTAAAAGGAAAACTAAGTTCAATTAAATGACAAATAAACCAAAGCACACCAGTAACATGAACGCCGCGTATAATCTCAATAACGATCTTATTACACACACAAAAAAGTACCGACATCATCTAAAAAGACGAAAAACAGTAAGGATTATCGGGTGTAATCAGAATCATCCATCGGTTCATCGGATGACGTCTCATTTCCTGCTGAGTTGTTGGGCGTAGCATCCTTCTTGGTTGGGCAATTTTGGGAATCATGAAACCCATAAGTCTTACAAGTCCTGCAAAACCCATAAGTCTTACAGTGCATATTGATTCAAGTATGTGAAGAACGAAATTGATGTGGTGTGGTTTTAATAAAGTTTATGTATCATCCATTGATACACACATAAATTGGTTTAATCAGTGCATCCGTTTATGGGTACAATATGGTTTTACATCTAAATTATTCCTAAAGTCAAAACATATTAACAAAAAATTTAAAGTTCATAATAAGAATTAAAATAGTTCCAAAAGTATACTAACAAAAAATAATTAAAATTTTAATTGAAAAACACAACACAATCATTCTTGAACCTGATACATGTTTATGCTTATATGAGATTAACATGGAATAAATTAAGAAAAAGTAAAAGAAGGGATAAAAATGAGTTAGTTTTACCTTCAACATCATCATGATTTATAATCACAGGTAAGCTAGATGAACTCATATTTGTAATAGACAAAATCGATTGAACTGTGTTGTGAATGACAAATAATGAACATTATAATGAGTAAGAGAATAAAAACGTAAGCTTAAATCATGGCAGTGATAAATAATGAATCTGAAAGATTGGTAGTTATGAAGACAATGAAGATGGGATAATGTAACATACGGATAAACAAAATATGAATAGATATGTATATAAATGAATGAGATATGAATGGATTTCCAAATATACCCTTATTAACACCGTATATAAATAAATTGTATTTTTTATTTTCATTTAATGAGATTGTTATTAATTGTCATCATCTTGCTTAAAACACTAGATCCAATGGCTTAAAACACTTTTCACTTTAAAAATTATAAGACACTAAACCATTTTAACCAAAATCTCTCTCTCTCTCTCTCACTATATATATATATATATATATATATATATATATATGTATATATATATATATATATATATATATATATATATATATATATATATATATATATATATATATATATATATATATATATATATATATATATATATATATATATATATATATATATTGTAGTATTTAATGCAGAACCACTATTTTTGTACAGAACTCACACAACCACTAGTTTCTATCTATTTTATGGTTTATGGTGTAAGGTTTTGGGTTTTGGTATTATATTTAAGGCTTTTAAGTTCATCGTTGATGGTTTACTGCTTAAGGTGTATGGTTTAGGGCATTAGATGCAAAAACATTATTATGTACAGAACTTGCAGAAGTATAAGTTATTATTTTTTTAGGATTTAGAATTTTAATTTTAGTGTCTAACGATTACGATTTAAGGGTTAGAATTTGGGATTTAGACTTTAGGGAGTGTGATTTAGTGTTTTGGGTTTAATTTTTAGGGTGTAGGAATGAATTACTATGGTTCTGTAAGTTCTGTAAACAAATAGTGGTTCTGCATTGAACGCTCCTATATATATATATATATATATATATATATATATATATATATATATATATATATATATATATATATATATATATATATATATATATATATATATATATATACTTCTGTCTATCCGAATTTTACTGATTTTAAACTTATGAAAAGTTTGTTATGATCAGAGGGTCTTCTATTATCCCAATTGATTAGTCCTCTTTCAAATATCTTATATAACATATAAATTAACTCTCATGTTCGTTTGAAAGTCCATTTGCACTCCTAAGCACCCTAACCATCTCAAAACATTAATTTAAACCCGACTAATTTCAAAACTGTTTTGACCTCCGACTGTTGTAACCTGTTTTTGACCCACTATTGTTAGAAATACGCTTTTAACGTATATTAGAAGTATCGGTCACTCTAACAATATTATTAAATGTTAATATCTCGTAGTTGAATATTAAGTTACATTATTAGTTAACCCGACCCATGAGCTTGTCATGGGTTGGAGGCCCAAATTAAAGACTTAGGTATATAAACCCTTTCCACCTAAGGAAAGGGTGTTGGTTGTTTATTCCATTTTCACATTAATAAAAGTTCTCTTTCTTTCTCTCTCTAGTTTCTCTCTCTAGAAAACAACAACCCTCTTGATTAGATCTACGATTATCATTATTCTATAATTGGTATCAAGAGCCATGAGATGATTTAAGGTTTTGATTTGTGTTATTTTACAATTACGAGTGTTTACCCTAACTATCTATTAACTAAAAAGAAAAGGTTGAAAAAGTAGGAGGACCAAAGCTGGAAATTTGGCAAAGATTAATCAAACTTACCTTAGTTATTTAACCCAGCCGCCCCTTTTCCTCTCTTCTTTTTTGGATCGTCTCATCACACACACGAAACACACACACCACACAATCCGCCATTGACAAAACCTAAACTCGTGATTTGTTTTTCTGAGCGTAATTCGTGAATATATAAGTTACTAATTTCTATTTATTGTTCTTCCAATCCATTCGAATCCTTCCTTTAATTTTTCCTTTTAATCGATTCATAAATTAGGGTTATGGGTAGATTAATTAGGAATTATAGATGGGTTTTTGATGGGAGTAGGTTTCGAGTATAGATAAAGAATTAGGTTGCCTTAAAACAACTTCACTTCGAGTTAAGTTAGGCCGTGTTATGTGTTTACTGAACAAAGGGAAAATCCAATTAGAGTGCATTCGTCTAACAAAAATTCTAAGCGAAATTACCAAACAAAAGGTTGATTACCGAACGAATGAATTTTACCGAATGAACGTTTTTCCAGAACAAGCAAAACTTTTACCGAATGAAACTAAAGTTCCTAACTTACCGAATGAATGTTTTTCCCGAATGAACAAAGTTTTTACCGAATGAACATCATCTTTCTGAATAAACATCTTTTCCCGAATGAAGTGTATTCCCGAATGAGCAAGTTCAATTTTCCGAACGAGATATTTTTACGAATGAAAGCTTTTCCCGAATGAGTGCCATGTTTACCGAATGAGGCTCAATTTCCCAAACGAATAATTTTTTTTACTGATTGAACCTTTTACCGAATGAAGCTTAATTTTCCCCAATGAAGCTTAATTTTCCGAATAATGTGTTTGTTTGTTATCTTTGTTATGATGGTTTGCTAATTGTTTGATGAAATCTGTTCAATATAGTGAATCAGTTGTGTTTGCGTATATGATTAGTTTTTGCATATTCACTTGAGTGTTCAAAATGATTGGTTGTTAATGATGGTATGTGATATCATGTGTGCAATGCTTAGGAGTAAAATATAATGGTATATATATTTGCATGTATCAACCTTTTATGTCTTATCTTAAGCAGAAAACATGACTAATCCAACCATGCAAGAACTCCAATATGCAAGAGCAGCAGCAATTGCCGCTACAAAAGAACTTGAGGGTTCATACCAAACAATTACCGATTGAAGGAAGATTCTCATTCCGCTCACTATGGATTCAAAGTATCCTCAGCAATCCTTGATCTTTCTCACTTCAAGAATGCATTAAGGAGTACTGCTTCAGTACCAACGGATTACATGTACGAATTTTAGGCTACCAAGAAGCGGATTTCAAACAAGATCACATTCATCATCGACAACAAGGCACAAACACTCACCGTTTCAGACTTTCGTAAGATATTTGGAATTCGGGATACACCCAAAGGTCTTAAATTCTCCGACGACCCCACCAAAGTAGAAGTCCTTCAGATGTTCCTTGATCTTGGATATGCTGATCCTGACTTACGATTGGTGTCCGCGTTTACCACAACCAAATTGGGTCAACCTTGGAAAGCTATCTTCGGTATTCTCATTCAGTGTCTTACACCTAAAACAACTGGGTATGATTCTTTGCGCCTTCCAATTGCTAGTATTTTCTGAGGAATGTACAAAGGTATCAATATAGATTATGCATCCTTGTTATGGGAAGAGTTTCATTATCAACTCTTCCAAAACACGAAGCAGAAGATTGGGAATTTTCCATATCCACGGTTCATCAAGCTTATTATTCATTACTTTATGCAAAATGATGCTTCTATTAATAAGCGTGAAGAAAGCCTTCACCACAATGAAGAAGCTGATGATACTGTGGATCTAAGGCATGAAGGACACTCTAGCGTTTGTACTCCTGGTCCTATTCCTGGTCACCTGCTGAATGATGAAATTATAGCCTCTGATGTTTACAAGCAAATGCTGAGAGAAATCAAACTTCAGAAGGAAAGAGTTGAGGCGGGAGAAGTCTCTTCAACTAAAGTCAAAGGTAAAGGTAAACGTAAGCAAGAAGTTGTTTCACCTAAGCCTAAAACCAAGAGAACAAAGACTGTTGCCAAAAAGGATAAGCGCAAAGGTGAGAAGTTTGTCCTTGAAGATGAGGATGTCGATGAAGATGTCACTGCCGAGCAACTTCGAAAAGATGAGAGAAAACAATTGAAGAAGGTTCTTGCACAAAGTAGGAAAGACACTGGAGGTAGTGGTTCAAGTGTGCAGGTAAGAGATGAAGAGGAAGACGAGGAACCATATGACATTCGTGAGTTTGGATCACCGGAAAGGTACAAAGCACCTAAAGAGACATCCATAGCAGATGCAACAAGCATAGAAATGGCCGAGTCTGTTGACACGACAGCCATCGTGACTACAAATATCACCACCACTGCTGAAAATGTCCTTTATCCAGGTTCTACGGTACCAATGTCTTTAAGTCAACCTATATCAACTCAACCTCCACCAATTCAGCCTTTGCCAACTCAACCATTGTCGACTCAACTACAAACCCCTCCACCTCCATCTACTTCAGTCATCAACACTGTCATAACAACTGTGTCTTCTCAACCGACACCGAGTAACCCTGTGACGCCATCATTTTCTGCAATTTACATGGCAGACATGATGGATAAACATCTAGAAACTCAAAGAACAGAGTTGGCTCAAATACGAGAGGAGTTACTCAAACGACAGCAAAGTGAAGAAGCATCCAAGAAAGCTTAAGCGGAGATGATAGCCAAGTTCAATGCAGAGATGGAGTCAACACGAAAATCTCATGCAGAAGAACTTACTTGTGTCAAAAAAGATGAAGCTGATAAAAGTGCACCAAGGATCACAAAACTCCAAGAATTAAAGAATAAGTATAAGGCGGAGAAAGAATCACTTGAAGCTTCACTTGATGCTAAGGTGAAAGAATCTGTTGAGTCCATTCTTCCAAAGCTGCGAAAAGAAATGAAGGAGATTGCAACTGATAAGTTGATGATCAAATCATCAAACCTTCAAAATCAGCCTATAAAATTGCCTTTGAACTTATAGATTTTGAACTGAAGAAGATTCTCCATGCTCGCATGATTGAAGTCGGATCTGCTAACAAAACCAAAATTCAGCGAGCACTTCACAAAGCACTTGATAAAGCTATAAAGGAGGATGACAGGTTATTTAAGACGTTTGGAAGTGTGGTTCCTTACCACATTTTGTATGAAGAAGGAGAGGCAGATGTTGCTGATGAGGAAGGTAGTGAGCAAGAAGAGGGTAGTGGTGAAGAAGATGATGCGAGTGATGAAGATAAGGGTAGTGATGATGATGGTGATGATGATGGTGAAGGCGGTGACGGTAATGAAGAAAGTGACGAGGATAGCAACAAGGACGATGAAGATGCGGATGATGATGACAACGAGAACAGGGCTGGCGACAACAACGACAAGTCAGATAAGTCTGACAAGTCTGATGATGATGATATGGGTGATGATGCCGCCAGCAAGGAGAAACAGTCCAAGACAGGTGACAAATCTCAAAAAGATGTTGCTAGAAAGGATAACTCTACATCTACGGAGTCACGACGTACCAAGTGGCGCCATGATGTGAATGCTACAACAGCATCTTCAATTCCCGGTACATCTGTTTCTATCTCTATAACTGTGTCTGTTATTCATGTTAGTTCTTTGTTAGCTACCACAACTGCAGAACCAACACCAACAAACCCTTTGCCTGCGTCTACTGCACCTGAATCTGCACAACTGTCAGTAGTTCATGAAACTGCTAAAGTACCTAAATCAGAACCGTCAATTGATCAAGTATCTACTGCTCCAACAACTGAACCAGTTCCTAATGTTCCCGAGTCAAGCACACCGGATTGGGATGATACATTGTAGATCGATGAAACCGCACCGGAACAACAGTGGATCACGAAAGCTGCTGCATATGATCCAATCACAGATGCTGATTCAAATGTTCTGTATCTACGTATCCGTAATCCAATAGATCTGTGTACATTCTGGTCTCATGAGCTTGGATCTTCGGTAACTTAGGCTTTAGTGAAGAGAGCGCTTAAAGACAAAAGACTTCGTGCTAAATTAAAATTAAGCAGAATGGAGTATGAGTATTATGCTGAAGAAATCCTAAAAGCTCTCAAAACCATTCAAAGGGCAGGCCTTCATGAACCAGAAAGACCTCCTCCTCCAATTGATGCCACTCAAGACAATCAAATTGCACTTGAATTCTTTGCCTGCAACGATCTCGACTATTTACTTAAGGGATCATCCAAGTATGCAACTTCATTGACCTTGTTGAAAGCTGCTTCTTGGGAGTCAATACCCTGTATTGAAGAAAAGGTCAATCGCCTCTGGCTTCCAAGGATAGACCGTAAATATGACATGTATGCTGTAATAGGAGCATCACATTGGGACGAGCGAGTGCGAAGGGCTTACAGAGGTTTTTGTTTATATAACTCAAGTAATATAGTCAGATCTGATCTTCGAATCACAAGTATATTAGGAATGAGGATTGGACCCAAGAATGGATATCATCATGTGACGGAGATTAGACTTAAAAGAGAAGATGACAGAGAATTCAAGATTCAGCAAGGAGACTTTCAATCATTCGCCTTGAAGATATAGAAGATATGTTGCTTATCATGACCCGTAATCAGCTTACACATCTTAATCGTGAAGAAATCATTGCTCTGAACACAGCACTTCGTATGTTTACACGAAGCGTTGTCATCAAGAAACGTGTTGAAGACCTGCAAGTGGGAGTTGAAAGCTATCAAAGAAAGCTCAACATGACTCGTCCAACCAATCATGTATTAGATCAGCATGTGGATAGATGTCCCTATACCGGCACAACCTTTCCGATGTGTGGGGTTTTCTACTTGAACAGTCGTGGGATAATGAAGTTTATGAGGATAGCTGAGCTTCATAAATACAGTGATGGGACTCTCTCACACGTCATAGTAAAATTGGAGCATCTCAATTCTGGCGGGAAATTACCAGAGGTGGTTGGAGATTGGCATGAGGGTCTTCAGAAAATGGCTAAATATGTGATCAAGAAGATTGATCAAAAGCTCAGGGAACGTAGGTTGATGAGGAGCTTAGAAAGGTTCGTAGGTGGCAGACCGTATGGAGGGCACTTCAGACTTATACAACGATCTACTTAATGTGGATCGTCTTCACTAAGGTCAACTTCATACTGTACTTTAATTGTGAATATGTTAATATGTATATATTGTGGTTAGGCTTTGTGGCATGGTATAGTGTTAAAGTATTAATTTTTTTAAGAATTTCTCACGAGATTCTAAAATTTTCAACTATATCATACTTGAACACTACAACTAATCCTCATTAATTTGAGGGGGAGCATTAATATGTTCTATGGCCATAGATTGATTTCATTTTTACCCAAAGATCGGTTAATCCATTCAATATCCTAAATATTAATGGTTAACATTTTGGATAAGGGGAGAAAATGGGATTAAGGATACTTAATGATATTTGGCTAAAGATAAACCAACTTAATATGTGTAATGCACATGTTAAGGGGGAGCGTTTTTGATGAACAAAACACTTAAGGCATAAAAACTTTGATTATAATATCACAAGTGCCTTAAGTGATTTTCAAGGATTTTTCATGATACTTACCCAAAACACAATTAATTCACGACGGATGTGGTGACAAAAGGGTGGTAGGATTAGGTATTAGTCCAATGATTCATCAGAACCGATGGAATCTTCCCAAGGACAATCCCCTAGATAGAATTAGAAGTCCTAGGAAAGTTGGAAATGATTGTGAACGTAGCAGAGTACCGACTAATTACTGATGCTAGCACTGGAACAATCACAACAAGGTGCTAGTGATGATGTATTGGTAAGTACTGAAGGGGTTGAAGAATGAAAAAGAAATGTAAAGATAAAGGGTGTAAAGAAAGAAGCCCTCCTTACAACTTAGGACAGAAACCGGGTCAACACATCTATTATTGGGATAATTTTAAATGATTCTCAATATTGAAGACAAGATATCATAGACCCAGTGATGTCATGCACAACCCCTCCCAGCTAACTCAAATATCTCTCAAAAGATGTTTGTTTTAATCACACGGATTTCAACACACTATCTATTGGTTTATTCACTCCGAATAGACTAATATTGAATAGGTGGCAATCCTCTCCAGCCATCGCTCACTAAATCAAAACGCACTATCGAGTCTAGAGCCACGAGATCATCAAAAGTCTCATTAGGACACTTTCCATTTATTCCTTGCTTCTTCACACTATGTGAAAAGTAAGAGATCTTTATGAGTCCTACGCAATATTCTTGTAATACTGCCAAAACATCCGAGTGATACGCAAGTATTACAATGAATATGGAAATCCTGCTTGAGCCAACATCAAACAAGCTCATGGTAGGTGACACGTGCGGTTCTTTAAGAACCAATCTTGTGAAAACTGGAAAGAAACAGTTGTTTAATTCTTAATTGAACTTAAACTCGTGCCAGGCCTCTACGCATTATCATATGATCTTGTCAGAACACTCAGAGTGACACTCTTTAGTGTTCACAGTGACGAGTGGAAACCCTTCTAGTGTTAACATCAAACAGCACTTGGTAGGTGACGTGCAAGATTCTATATGAATCAAGCTCGTAACAACTGGAAAGCAACGATGGTGAAAATCTTAATTGAAATTCACTTGTTCCAGGTTCATGAATTGACGGCTTCAATCACAAGGATAAGTTATCCAAGTGATTCACTCTTTATGTTCGCAATCAGGCTTAGTGATCGTCGAATAAAGAGAACGGGTTTACCCGCGAAATCATGTCAGGAAGTTACTTAATTGAAACTATCCGTCACAGGTACGATATCTAATATCGTCCAACGGTCTTCACCGACCGGAGGTAAAATGCTACCGATTAAGAACAAAATGTTCTAAGACCTTTCGTTCGTGTCTTGTTATGTTGAGGCATTCGTAGACGGTGGCGTTGCGGTGTACCAAATGAAGTCGTCTCCACATGCTTATGTTTTTCTGCATCAAAAATTCAGCAAAATTCAAGAAAGTTCAAAATGAAGTCTTCCGCTGTACCAAACTCTGAAGCTTTCAAGAATTCAACAAAAACATAAGTGTGTGGAACATGGAGTCACGAAGAGGCAAGAATCACAAGAAGGAAAAGATCGCACGTGAAGGGTCAAAAGAACATGTTCAAAAGCCAAAGCCTAAAGATCAATATAAACATATTCACAACAACAAAAAGAAAGATAAAATAGAAAAGACTACGAGCTGAAGAACGAAGACTTAGTATAGTATGCTAGGTTTAGGACGTTGTAATTTGGAGTGACCTCCCTTAGGGCGAGATTGTTGGAAATACGCTTTTAACGTATATTAGAAGTACTGGTCACTCCAACAATATTATTAAATGTTAAGTAGCTCGTAGTTGAATATTAAGTTACATTATTAGTTAACCCGACCCATGGGCTTGTCATGGGTTGGAGACCCAAGTCCATTAAGGACTTGGGTATATAAACCATTTCCACCTAAGGAAAGGGTGTTGGTTGTTTATTCAATTTTCATATTAATAAAAGTTCTCTTTCTTTCTCTCTCTAGTTTCTCTCTCTAGAAAACAACAACCCTCTTGATTAGATCTAATATTATCATTATTCTACAACTTTCCAACCTCCAATTTAGTTATCGTTTCTTGTATTTGAAAGAAAACTCAATTACCTTTTCAGGGGTACTTGGATCACATCATGAATGTTCCTAGAACTCTAGATATGATCAAAACAATGGACCAAAAATTCTGTCCTGTTTTTAATTACGAATTTAATTAAATTAACCTAATTAATTACCCACAAATTAATTAATTACAAGCCCTAATTATTCTAATCATTGTAATAATATTAAATCTAAGATTTTAATTTTTGCCTAACCCTAAATCCATCATATTTTGATTAAGAGCAAGTTAAAAATAATTAATATGAAAAGAGTATTAACGGTTTTACCTTAAAAATTAATGGAAGATGAAAACTATGAAGAACCCTAATAAAATCCGCAAATTTTGACTCATTCTTTATCTCCAGGAATTTTATGAAGTGTTTTGATAAATAAAAACCTTATATACTTTCCCAAGTCAAATCCTAGCCTAGCCCAGCCCATATGCCTCTTTCTTTTTTCCCTCTTTTTTCCTTTTTTTTTCTCTTTCTGCGTCTAAACCAAACCATCCTACCTTTTTTTCTTTAAATTGTTTATTATTACAATATTAATGTTTCCTTAAATTACCTTAATTTATTTCAGCCCCTAAAGTTTCTAAAACCTCAAAACCGTGAAACTAGTCAATTTTACGCGTATACCGTAAAAGACGTAAAATATACAGTTTTATAAAAACTCTTGAAATATAAAATAAACTATATATTTAAGTCCTAAATGACTTAAAACGATCCCGAAAAATATTCCCGTGACTCATTACCTTATCCGAGACCTCAAAATGCTAAACCCTAAATCGTAAAAATATGATTTACTAGAATACATATATGTACACATAAAATGACCTCAAAAATGCCATATCACTTCATAGTCACATCCATGTGAACTCATGAACACGAACTACATCCATCGTATCATCATATATCGTACCACGTACTACATAAACGATGTCTGAACCCAAGTCATAGTCTCAAACACAAACATATAACACATAAACGCACACTCAACACATAATCAAAGTCAAACAGTCACAAGTGACAAATCCAAAAATCTAGTGTTGTCACATCACTCCCTCCTAATAGAAATCTCGTCCCGAGATTTACTCCATAGGTTTAGTAACTCTATTTCACAACCAACTCACTATCTTTATCATAAGAACGCAACTGGATCATCAATATGACTACAACAACGTTCCCAAATGATTATAAGCTTACGAAAAATTTTAGGACCACCAACTTCGGATAACGGATCCAACCCATGGAAAACAAACGGAAGTTTACGTGAACGGATTTTAATAAATATGAACCAAAACCATGAGACTCCAAAAGATACTCAAACATAAATATGTATCGACTCCAAACGAACCATGGAAACGTACCAATGACACAAAAAGCACCCAACGACAACCAAAACGTATTACGACCAGCGACCTATAGTTAAAACCTTGTACACACCGACTTTTATCCCAAAACGGATTTTCTTTTGTAATTATATATTATTTGTTCTAAAACCATGGTATCACATTAGTAATTTATGTAATCATCTGATGAAAAGCAATCCAAAGCCTCTTCATGAACGATCAATTGTCTAAAGCACACAACACAATACCACACGTCAACATTGACTCCGGAACTCACATCCTTCATCAATGTAACAATCCCTATGATGGATACACTTAAATCCTATTCCAAATCAGCCTCATGTTATCCCTCCAAGTGTCCACTATCCCAAAATACCCAAAACACAAGTTTAAACCATGTTGTCTAAAAATTAACCTTGAACTCGACACTTGTACAATTAATTCGACCAAGCTACTGACCTCTATTGACTATACATTCGGAATATTTGAAAATTACGCTCCGTGTACATAATTTTAGGCTTTTGAATCACCCAAAAAGATTTAAAAACGAATAACTTATAACCAAAACGATTTTACCTAAAATCTGCCCAGATATTAGCGACAGTTTCTGACAGTTTAGCGACGAATTCTGACTGTTTAGTGATAGTTTATGCCTAATCCAATTTAGACCCAAAAAACGATTTTAAACCATAAAACCCCTTTTAATTACCAAATTCAAGCCTTAATTTATTTTACTTCCTGAAAATTAAAAACTCTCACCCATCATATGATTTTAACATATTTAATTAAATAAGAACAAAATTTTAGCTAAAAATCATTAGCTTTAGGTGATCAATTTTATTTTTAAAACAAACCATGCTTATATGTTAAAGAATTTATATTTCACCTTATTTCAAATGCGGTTTCGACACTTAACCTTTATTTCACCGACTACCAAAAACTATTTTAACAAATTGCAAATTCCATTTTTTTTACCACGTACGACTCAAAACAAAAGATCTCGTTATCCCAAACAAACAAAAACAAAGAAGATTTTAAAACTATTTCAATAGCCTCTACACCAAAAATACCGTACAAACGAACACGTAAAATGAGGACTCGAGAAATACGCTACTACGGAAGTGGAACATCTCAAGAGAAACGAACTAGCAAACCATTCCAAGAACGCAATCGACAAATAGAAGGGAATTATACATATATAGGCATAGGCCTACATACACTCAAATCCAAGAAACATGCAATCAATCCACTGCTCATAATAGCCCATATAATATACATACTACTACATATTACCACATCCAATATACTATAAACAAGCATGTATGTCGACGTATAGTCTGGAGTCGCCCCGGCCCGACAGGCCCGCGACCCACACATACCTAACTTATCCTTCAAGAAACCCTAGCACTATATAAACAGGGCTAAGGGTCTACATCAGGTTATATCTCATACTTTCACCATTTTTATTATGTATCGTCTCGATACTAACTTGACCGTCGGAGGTGGACCCCGGGGCTCTGACCTCGGGTCCACGTCTAACCGGTTTACCTTTGTTTGCAGCATTACTCAGGACCCGCCCGATGATGAACGGCCCAGGAGAGTCGTCAAACCGACCCAACCAAACTATGCTCCAACAAGTTGGCGCCATCCGTGAGATCATGAATAAGTTAAGCTTCGTGTTCCTATATTACTAAAAAGCAATGAATTAATCTCAAAGTCGGTAACCTTATTACCTTTATATTCTTTGTTTTTCACATATACATCATGCCGTGCATGTGAGTCTCACTTATCATCTCAAAGAGCTTTCTAAATTCATAAACGTATATTCATTAGCTTAAAAACAAACCACTATTTGGTGATATATGGGATTTATTGATGCTTTCGACATACTTCCGCACCCTATGCGTATATTCACCCTATGCGTATATTCTTGCATGTTTACATCTGCACCTTATGAGTTTATTCATTCGTTTAGAAAAAAAGTCAGTAAGTCTAAAAATTTAGTTCGTATTTCTTTTGACAAAAAAGTCGTCGACACGTTTAAAAAAGTCAATCATTTAAAGATATGAAGAAATAGTCCATTCATGCTACAAATCATAAATGTTGACGGTGATAACGTAATCAATTAATGTTCGTATTGCCTTTGACAAAATTATACTTATATCATAATAATACATGATAATACATGATATTTTCCATGTTTCTATCACATATGTGTGATTTATTTTTTGTCGCATATCTTTTCCATAGTATATGATCGTTCATAGTTCGAGAATATATATCTCAGTAATATCAATGGTGTTATTTTCATTATGATATTTCTACTTATTTTATACTTCGTCTAAGGCCATGGCACGTGTCCGTACGTTTGGACCTTTTTCCATAGTGTACGCTCGTCCACACGTTCGACTATATATTTTATTTTTCAACCCGCGGTTATAGGTCTGTCCTTTCGCAATATTCCGCAACCAAACATATATTTTGTATTTTAATAAAAGATATTACTGATATCTTTTTAATTCTAGATAAGGTTTTATCACTATGTTTTAAATTTATAGAAAGTATTATATATTTTCTAAATTGACAAAAGATGTTACCAATATTTTCTAAAATATATTATCAATAATTTTATATTAATAAAAGATATTACATATATCTTTTAAATTGACAAGGAGGTATTATATATATCTTTTGATTTTATTAAATATATATTTCGTATATGTCGCGACCCGACATAGTAATATCGGGATTCACGGTCATGGCTCGTGCATCCGCACTCGTCTGCGCATTCAGCAATGATTTTTTTTATTCGCGGCCATGGTTTGTCCAGCCGTGCTTATCTATATGTTCGGTCATATTTTATTTTTTCACTACGGTCATGAGCCTCGTCTTCCGTAATTAATCCGTAAGTTCGGGTATATTATTTATATTAATAATGATATTACACGTATCATTTAAATTACTACAAGATATTGTTTATCTTTTTTCTATTTGGATATGATATATTTCGATATCATTTATTTATAAAAGATGTTATATATCTTTTAAATCGATAAGATATGTTACATATATTTTCTTTAAATAATATATTTTATTTATCATCCGCGGTCATGGTACGTCCATCTGCACTTGTATGCATGTTTCGAACATCTTTAGCCTACAGGCGTACATGTACTCATCGTTCCCATGCGGAATAAGAGGATTGAGTGAACCTAATAATTCAACTTCTCGTGTAAGAGGGATGCAACCCCAACGACCATGGATCATGCATCCTTGTTAGACACCTTGCTATCAAGACGTTGTAGTAAGTTACGCAAACCACATGACTCATGATGAACTTGCAAAAGACACTGTGCACGTCTAACAACATTTTGTCAAAACTTTGTCCGTCCTTATGGTAGTAGCAGTACGCCGCACGTAATGGCATAGCTCATAAGTTAGTTAAGATACATCTTATACTATGTGACAATTATCGGTTATGGCACGCCCATCCGCGTTGATCCGCACGTTCGGATCTAATTTCTATCTTTTGACACGCGGCTATGGTACGTCCATTAGCGCTGGTCTACGCGATCATAAATTTTTTGAGTACTTGATTAAGTTTAATACTGCTAATCGAGTGTAGCACCATTAAACTTGGGGGGGGGGGGGGGGCTACCAGGGTATAATAATACCACTGTTTCTGTGCATGTCACACAAATATCGTTGGATATATTCCTTTGCCGCAGAAGTCCACCTTCTGCCGGTTTATTCCTTTCCCATGGAAGTATCTCTTCCATCGGCTTATTCCTTCGCCACGGAAGTACTTCTTCTGCGCGCTTATTTCTGCTCCATGAAAGAATCTCTTCCATTGGCTTATTAGTTCGCCGCGGAAGTACTTCTTCCGCGCACTTATTTCTGCGCCATAGAAGGATCTCTTCCACGTGCTCATTATCTTCGCAGTGGGTGTATGTCTTCCGTGTGCTCATTATCTTTCGCCGTGGAAGTATTCTTCCACGTGCTCATTATCTTCGCCCAGAAAGTACCTCTTTCGTTGGCTTATTATCCTTCGCCACGAAAGTACCTCTTTCATTGGCTCATTATCTTTCACCGTAGAAGTATTCTTCCACGTGCTCATTATCTTCGCCACGAAAGTACCTTTTTCGTTGGCTTATTATCCTTCGCTACGAAAGTACCTCTTTCGTTGGCTCATTATCTTTCGCCGTTATCTTCGCCACGAAAGTACCTCTTTTGTTGGCTTATTATCCTTCGCCACGAAAGTACCTCTTTCGTTGGCTCATTATATTTCGCCACGAAACTACTCTTCCACGTGCTCATTATCTTCGCCACGAAAGTACCTCTTTCGTTGGCTTATTATCCTTCGCCACGAAAGTACCTCTTTCGTTGGCTCATTATCCTTCGCCGTGGAAGTACTCCTTCCACTGGCGCATTGTTTTCGCCGTGGAAGTATTCTTCCACGTGCTCATTATCTTCGCCAAGAAAGTATCTCTTTCGTTGGCTTATTATCCTTCGCCGTAGAAGTACTCCTTCCACTGGCACATTGTTTTCGCCGTGGAAGTATTCTTCCACGTGCTCGTTATCTTCGCCTTGAAAGTACATCTTTCGTTAGCTTATTATCCTTCTTCGTGGAAGTACTCCTTCCAATGGCACATTGTTTTCGCCGTGGAAGTATTCTTCCACATGCTCATTATCTTCGCCACGAAAGTACCTCTTTTGTTGGCTTATTATCCTTCGCCGTGGAAGTACTCCTTCCACTGGCATATTGTTTTCACCGTGGAAGTATTATTCCACGTGCTCGTTATCTTCGGCATGAAAGTACCTCTTTCGTTGGCTTATTATCCTTCACCGTGGAAGTACTCCTTCCACTGGCGCATTGTTTTCTCCGTGGAAGTATTCTTCCATGTGCTTATTATCTTTCGCCGTGGAAGTATCTCTTCCACATGCTCATTATCCTTTACCGTGGAAGTACTCCTTCCACTGGCGTATTTTCTTCTTCGTGGAAGTACTCCTTTTATTGGCGCATTCTTTTCGCCGTGGAAGTACTCTTCCACGTGCTCATTATCTTTCGCCGTGGAAGTATTCTTCCACGTGCTCATTATCTTTCGCTGTGGAAGTATTCTTCCACGTGCTCATTATTTTTCGCCATGGAAGTACTCCTTCCACTGGCGCCTTATTTTATCCGTGGGAGTATTCCTTCCATGGGCTCATTGTCTTTGTCGCGGAAATACGTCTTCCACTCTCTTTTTGTCTTTGCCGTGGAAGTACGCCTTCCACTGGCTCATTCTGCCACATAAGTACGTCTTCTGTTGGTTCATATCTTTGTTACGGATGTAAGTCTCCCACGACGAATTACTTTGCCCGGCTACGAAGTGATTTCTTCAAAGTTTGCATTGTTTGACCTTAATTAGGCGAAGCCTGATCAACTACGTTTAGTTCAGGAAAAACCGTAAAAAACTTTTTGAAGTCATTATCATATGTCGTGGCCACAAGACGGATGTACCATCCGCATCACCTTGCCACAGAAGTACTTCTTCTGTTTACCTTAAGACGAATGAAATATTCGCATTATGTTGCATCATCAGTGGGTACAAGAAGTACACCTTCAAAATGTTCACGATGCAACATACGGGTTCCTCTTCCACCTTCATAAAACCTGCTTGTCATCCTCACGTTAGTGATGAACAAGAATTAAACATTGCCAAATGCCAGTCTTACCCCGGCTATAGAACACGTTTTCTTCTTACGGGATCCTTACCGTCTAATCACGTGAAACCAAGCATTCTAGCACAACCACCCGTCTTACGTATAATTGTTTTCCCATTTCTTTTGACGTGAATATGCTTACAGGTAGCGAATATGGTGTAAAGTCTTAACCTCGGTGACAACCTCGCATACTAGACTGGGGGGACATGATGACGTATAGTGGCTACGCTCACTATTCGCAACCCCAACCCATCATCTTTTTGCTAAAGGAAGCCCATACGAGTGGAGCCATATGTTACGGACGACCCATGAGGATGTCCTAGCAGCAAGCCGCACGCGGTTGTTTAAGTAAGTGTGATGCATGGATAAGTCATGCATAACATGATCATGGACCATATCATACTAGACTGGGGGACATGTCGACGTATAGTCTGGAGTCGCCCCGGCCCGACAGGCCCGGGGCCCACACATACCTAACTTATCCTTCAAGAAACCCTAACATTATATAAAAGGGCTAAGGGTCTCATTCTACATCAGGTTATATCTCATACTTTCACCACTTTTATTATATATCGTCTCGATACTAACTTGACCGCCGGCGGCGGACCCCGAGGCTCCGGCCTCGGGTCCACGTCTAACCGGTTTACCTTTGTTTGCAGCATTACTCAGGACCCGCCCGACGATGAACGACCCAGGAGAGTCGTCAAACCGGCCCAACCAAACTATGCTCCAACAATGTATTAACTCTCATTCATGCTATCATAATCGAAAGTCCATTGGTGTTGTGGCACATATATAATTACATAGGCCTCCATAATTATACATATTCCCTTTCACAAATGTACTCCCTCCTATGATGACACTTATAAGAAATTAATACCACACATAACACATCAATCTACCAACTCAAATAAGCACATAGATCCTACAACTCCTATAAGCACATAACCACAACATAAGATAAGATCCAAAATATATAAAGAAACGTGAAAACATAATCAAACAATATCCATCAATGACTAGTGTAGACGACTATGGTTCAACCCGCACTAGTCAAAACTTGAAAAGAAAATAACACGCAGTTAAGTATGGATGACTATGGTTTAATCCATACTAACCAAAAATTTAAGGAAAACAAGTGACTAAGTATGGACGACTATGGTTCAATCCAAATAACATCCAGGAAAAAGCCAAATAACATCCAGGAAAAATTCAATTAATATAAAATGCACACATACTCCTATGACGCCTATATGTAGGGACCCTTAAGCTATAGACTAGGTTACTATACTAGACAACCTAATTCTCTATAACCATTGTCTCTTATACCATTCTATCACACCCCACCATGGCGGAATATGTAAAATCCCAAATTTTACCTCTTTGACCTTGTCACCTTATGTACTCATCCTTCATGAAATCTATGTAATTCCACTCCACTTGATTTTATGAAACTTCGGTCTTTTATTTGATTACACTATTAGTTCATGTTTATATATATATGTGAACTTTTAGTCACCTTTGACTACTTCAACTTTCACCTAGCCACATTATATCCGTTAAATATCTACGAACTACACCAATGAAGATGTATACCTTCTATATTATAACTAGACCTAACTCAATAAATGATGCTTGCCATACACTATACCAGAAACATTAAAAAGGTTACATTCCTCCCTTGAAACCATATAATCATACACCTAATGTATACACTAGTATACATACTACCTTAATTTACTTTAACTAAAAACCTTACAACCTATATACTCTTCATCACCTTCTAGATATTTTGAGACTCCTTTTCCCCACATGGTAAATGAACCCGCGGCTAGGAAGCATTCCAACCAACCAAACCACAAACATTCTCCCTACTAAGATCTTGTACTAGGATTCACTAATTAAGGTTGGTACTTTGTGTCTCCTCTTGCCCATTTGTATCCGACTAACAACCCACCCCCAGAGTCAAGTGTACAAGGTTTCATTTATGAGCAAGTACTTCCTCCTCACTATACAAGTGTAACACCCCCAAATTTATACAACTTAATACAGCGGAAGACTCGTTGGTGTTACGGGATAGCACATTACTCACATCATAGACAACGCATAAAAATCGCGTCGTTTAATAATAAATCATTTCCATTCATAAACATTAAAGTTACATCGGTCCCAAGTCATATTATTTCATACAAAGTTTTACAAAGTATTTGAATGGAAAATATTGTTTAAGTGCGGGCCATGAATTCTTGTTGTCTTCCCGAGAATTACCTTCAAGTACCTGAGATAAAACATGTTAAAAGAAAAGGTCAGCGATAACGCCGAGTGAATTCATAGAGTTTAATAAATTCCATCAATATAACTTTGGTATAAAATTAGTACCAAAAATCAATTCGTACAAATCGTTATAATAGGCCGTAAAATAGCCAAAATCATTTTATACAAATCTTTATCGAAAATCGTAATATAGGCATTTGCCTTAAAAATCATTATACGAGCCAATGTCGTAAAAACGTCATACAATACGTCTTATAACGTTGTATGAAAATAAAAACCGTTATGTGAATATGGTTATGAAAACCAAAATACAAACATAATATCAATAGTATGACCCTGTATTGCTAGTCAGGCAATACATCGTAATTCGGAGCGTCTAGTAATATTTCGGTGATTGGATTATTATAAGCCGCATGACATTGTTACCTTACTAAAACCAAAACGGGTAGCTAACCCGATACCAATTTTTCCCATCTAAAGTAGCGTGTCGTCACAAAGGTCACGCTATGGAAATCTTCTCATACATTAATTCGCTTACCAATCAATGTGGCACGACGGGGATCAACCGTCAAGGCGCGAACTGGGGTGATCATCCCCAAATAGTACTATTAAATGCATAAGCGTCTACCAACTCCCGGTAGTTCACAATTCATGCTAATGGGACTTTTAGTGACATAACCTAACTTTAATAATCCATTTATTTTCATCTATCGGGTCCTTTAATCATTTATCGGGTCATACAATCGGGTCATTCAATCATTTGGGTCGAAAATCAATAAACAAACAATCGGGACAAATGGTGTCCTATTTTATAAAACTAACATGTTATCTCCCTCGCGGGTTTATAAAACATTTATAAAAACATTTAAAAGAGTGCGAGGCTATGAACTCACGTTGATGTGGGAAGGCGGGTTATCGGCAATTCGGACGTACGGTACGTGCTTCAATCACGGAAACCTATATGAATAATAATCGGTCTTAGACGTTTGTCCAATGACTTTATAAAAATAACAATTATGTATACATATGATGATTATATATATATGATGATCAAGTGGGTTTACATATTCTCGTTTACTCATTTTAGAGTTATGTGTTGATAACTTTTATACTAGTTTTCTCGTTTTACCTATTTACGTGTTTTAGGTCCAATAAGCCTATTATAAGTTCTTAACTTGTATTAATCCTTTTTGTACTTATATTATCAGTACATACACTTTCAAGTTGGGCCCAAATGGGTTAAGCCCAATAAGTTCTTTTTATGGGTGTTTATCTTATTTAGTCCAATTATTAGCCCAAGTATTAGTCCAATATGTTTACTTAGCTCGTTAATGTCCGTATGCCCTATAGTTCGGGTTTTATCGGTTTTTACTTGTTATACATGTCTATATATCAGTATATAAGTTTTATAAAGTTTTCATTAGACGGGTCCAACCATCTAAGTTTTATTTAACAAAAACGTTAATTTTTACGGCAATAGCTGAAAAAGTCGTAAAAATCATGTTTATAGTTTTTACTATTTATAAATATTATTTTACCACAATTTATATAAGTTATTCATTCATTTACCCTTTTACATATTTATATAAATAAGTTTTATAAGTTAGTGGGTTTTTATTTTACATTTTATATATTAAAATGTGAGTGCTTATATAATAGTATTATTCTTTAATTTCCAAAAATCTGATTTTTAACTTCATCTTCACAAAAACTGCCATATCTTGAGTTCTACATGGAGATAGAAGCTCAAATTTTTATCACATAAATTAAATGATATGTTCTACATTTAACTCTTCTATAGCTACTGTTGAATCATCCTTTAAGTATTTTCTAAAAATCGTCCAAAACAGTAACTTCAGATTTATACCCTAAACTTGTTTTGATCATATCTCACTCATTATTTTGATTCCATTGCATGGCAAACTCTCACATGTGTACAAGACCTATAGCTTACTGTAAATCCATTTTACTTCATCATTTTATCAGTTCACCACTTGGTTCTTTACTGTTTTATACAGCTATGCAAATTAATCAAGATTTTAACCTTGTTTCTTATAGTTTTTCACCTTTTTATCCATGATTATCAATAACAAATCCCCACATAACATTTTTATCATCATATAATCATCATAAATATATACAATAGGAAATAAAATACATGTTTACATAATCAAAATATTAAGAAGATGAGGAGGACAATCTTTATACCACCATGATGATGTAGGTTGATCAAAACATGGATTTTTGATGGAGAAACTTGTGATGCACCAAGACCATCTTCATGACCATCATTCTCCATGAACTCCTTGTAGAAAATCAGCCTTAATGCTCCATGGAAACTCCTCCTTGGATGTTATAACTTGCACCAATCAATAGGGCTTCAAAAGGGCATCAACATGTATATGAATAACATGAGATTTTGTGGTTGATTTTGATCAAATGAGGGTGTTTGTGAGAGAGATATGGACGGCCAAAAATGGAGGAAGAGAGAAAATGTGAGTTGTTTGCATGTTAGTAATGGGAGTAGTGGTTTGTAGCTAGTTGTTTTGAGGTGGAAAGCTTAACTTGTAAGCTTGGTTACAAGTGTAAGTTTTGGTAGCTAAACTTGACACATCAAGTGTTAAGTTGTGTTGTGTTGGCCGGTTTTGATGGGGGTGGGACAAGTGTCCCACTTGTCTCATCCCCATTTATTTACGGGTACTCCTCGATTATAGTTTCCTCGATTTGCGTGCCCTCGGGTCGTTTTACGAAAAACGTTTTTATAAATTATGAATCAACGTCACAAAACGAATCCAATAAAAATTGTCTCATCAAAAACGGAGTTCGAAAACGTAAATACGTAATCCTAAGGTTTCCGGTTTAGTCGTAAAGGACGTTAAAATAAAATCGTAAGTCCTAATCTCTTCTTGTAAATTTGTAAGTTTATGAATCAACACAAATTTAAAACTCCAAAATAATATTCATGGACAAATTTATTTTCTGAAATGTCGGACTGCCACCAAAGACGGTGTATGTAAACGTAAGCACGTAACGTTGAATCCTCCGGTTTAGACGTAGTCGATGCTACTCCAAGACGTAAATCCAAATTTCTTCCCAAAAATATGTGAGTTCATATTGTAAATTGTTTTTAAATAATATTGAGAATAAAATATCAACCATAAATTGACGGATTGTCACAGCATTTCCCCCTAAACAGGATCTTTGTCCTCAAAGATCATCTTACCTTACTACTCGCTTCTTATAGAGTTAAAGCCATGTGGGTATTTCCTCTACATTCGGTCTTTTCTCACAAGTGTAATTCATTACAATATGCGAGTTTCATCAAACATAACTACGGGAATAAGATCAGGCTAAATGTTGACTTACTTTCTCTATCCATGATGTTCATGGGTTTCTGATGAATGCAACTTTTCGCCGGTCTAAGCTTTATTAAGAATAATCAGAATTTCACTTGATAGATATTCCATCAAGTGCGATTTACGAAACATAATTCACGCGATTCTTGAAGTCCTAGGGTAGATCCAGCTTATATGCCTTTCAATCCCAACTTTTACATCATTTCAATGGTCCCATACAACGGGGACTTATATCCCATGATTTGTCAGATCATGAATTCATTTTTCCAAGGTTAAAAATTGTGGCATAACTTCGCTACCCATTTGGCACTTCAAGATCTACATTTCACATTCACATAACCTCTTGCCCACTATCGGCAGTTAATAATCAAATCCTAATTTCAACAATCATTTCAGATCTCGCGGGTCGGGTATTTTGCAAGGATAGGTTCGCCATCATAGGAAACCTTAAATCTAAAAGACATGTCCAACCCACAATGGGTGTATGTCGGGTGTCTTCATCTCAACTCCAGCTTACAGATGCTCTAATTTCTAAATCTTAACAAGATTCGATCTCGATCCTAATATGATGATTATCAATGATAATCTCTCCAAAGGAAAACGATTATACGGTCTATTACCAAAGGTCAATCATTCAAACATAAAACAGCACTTATATTACCTTGTATCGTTACTTTACCTCGTCCCTTCGATTTGGGGTGGTACATAGTACTCTCATCAAGGTTCGTTCTCAATGATTTCTGAGCAAATCTCTAGAAATTCGATGCGAAGCGAGGATCTTGATATAGATGATCGATACAGGCATGCTATGTTTACATAACTCTTTTGCATTTATCATTAACGAGAATGATATTAGCCGATTTGGTCAGTCTGTCGACGATGACCCAAATCGAATCAAATTCAGATGATGACCTTTGCAATAGCTAGACGTTTACTAATGTATGAGGCGATGTCCGCCTACTTAATTGCCATCAATACAACTTTTTCAGACAAAGATACTTTTAGTCATAAATGACATAAATTGAATACTTATACTTACAAATTCCAACATAACTATATCTCACAATCTTCATATTTAGACAATCACAAGTGGTCTTTAAAACATGTAACGCTATTGGCTTCTCAATTTTTAATGGTTCACATTAGCCGCGAACCTCTTTTATAATCTATATTATCCCTTCATACAAACATCGTTTATTTTTATATCGTTTGGCAATTTATTTTTGCACCTTCATTATTAAGGAACACGTCCTAACTGGTTCTTTATCTTTTCTACATAATGTGTCAGTATCTATATTCACTTCTCATGATGATGTAATTATCATGTCCACAATTTACTCAGATATTCTTTCTATATTATGCGTCAGAAATTTCGTTCGCTTTCCTCATGAAATAAATATCATAACCGTATTTATTCAAAAAATTTTTTTCTTCATATCTTTTATGTTTCAGTTTCGTCTCAACTATCATTTTTATCAGTCTTTCTCAATCCGGCGTCTAAAGCGTCGATAATTATTATATGTAAATTAAATAATTATTAGTTTATTTTTATGAAGCGTAAACGTAAAAGTTTTTAAATTTCTTAGTTCGACCAATTATAAAAAAATGTTCAAAAATAATTTGAATTTAATTTAGCAAGATTTTTGTTGATTTATCGAAAATATTTAATAAGATTCGTAAATGTTCGAAAAATCTTTGTTTATACTTTGGTCAAAGTTTCCTTAGTTGAAAAGTAAAAATTGTCGTTTCAAATTTCGAGTCATAAGTTATATAGTTTCCTCAATTCTCCTTAAGTTGTCTAGAAGTATACACAAACATTTACCCCTAAACAGAAGTTTAGTTAAATGGTTTGTGTATAAGGGAATAATCCCTTAAAAATCCTTTGTTAAAACATTTTTCAAAATATATTTCCATTTCTTTTTGGAAAAATCCAAAGTCTTAAAAGGGCTCTTAATTTTTGAAGAGTCTATATGCATACATCTTACCATTATTAATCCAACGGTCATTTTATGTAAAGGATTAAGTTCTTAATCACATGTTAAATATTTAAGGTATAGGTTTTCATTGTTTAGCCAATTCAGGGCAATTTATAACTAATTATTAACTCATTCTTATTCTTATATACAAACAATTGATCCTTAATGATCACGAGCATGAATTTATCAAATTAAAGCCTACACACGTGATTCACCAAATTTATGAATGCTACATGTGTATTAGTCAATCCAAACGTCACCACGTGAAACTCATAATGTTCATTACAAGTACCGGATGTAGTGATTGGAATAAATAATCTTTTTCGCGGACGCGACGTTGATGATAACCATGCTAAGGATCAAATTTGATAGAACCTTGTAAATGATCGAACAATTCTTCCATTTCGAGTTATGGATATCGTTTTCGATTGTCAATTTACTCAGTTTATAGTAATTTATAAATATAAGGAATGATAACACCATAGCTCTTCAGGATGACAGGCTTGGTATAATAAAATCTTTTTCCGACAACTCTGTCAGTTGTACGGTAATTCCTTAAATTCAGATGGTGCTGACGTACAGTGCACAAGCCACAGGTGCAGCACCGGGAATATAATCAATACCAATTTCTTCTTGCCTTAATAGCAAAAGTCTAGGTAATTTATCAACAAATACTTACTAAAGTTTCGGATAACATTATCATCTTTTAATAAATTCATATTAGGTTCTTTCTAGATTATAATATCTATAACTAGTTTACAACCATACACGCTATAATTTTAAGTCTAGATGCAGGATATGGTCATCCATCAAGAATTATTTAGATCACTTTTGATAATCAACATCTTATCATTTAGGGGAATTCTATCCGAGTTCCCTTCAATTAAGACAATGTCGTCATGTCATAATCAATCAATCCATTCTACCGGCATTATCAACTTTTCAGTTTCATTGCCGTCGATAAGATGTGAACTTCTCAAAAGACTTTAATAACTCATAATCCTTCGCAAATTCCAGGATATCAGAAGACATAACTACCTTAAAAGTGTAAGGTCAACGCATAATTCATGCGAGAGAATTTCAAATTAGATACAGAAGAAAACATTTAACGAATATGAATATATCCCATGTTTTCATAATTTGAGTACGCATTCGAAAGCTCCTCGGATCGTTACCCAGGTCATTCAAATGAAATCTAATCAAGAGAAATGATAAGAACGTCGATACATCCAGTCGGGTATCAACACTCGGTAATCAGATACTTTTCCTAAGAATCTCACTACGGGATAATTGGACAAGAAAGAATTGTCAATTGTCAAGTAAGACAATTTCCACAGATGAGTAAATTCGACTCAGAAGAATAGATGATACAGGCACATATGTAGGGGTCCCTAACATTATGTCCCAATTTTTCACTTATTGCAGATCTCGTAAATTTTAATCTTTCACAATCTTCAAAGAAATTTAGTGTTTATTAATCAGTTTTATGGTGACTACTAATCAGCCTTGCATGGTCTATTCCAAATTGTATGTAGGCGCGCAACTATATACAATTTCAAGATTAACGATGCAATACTCAGTTCGTCAAAATTTTATCATCATGATTATAATAAAAACATTTTCATGCTTAATTCTTAAATAAGAATCAAAAATAACTTTACAAAGATTTTCCTTGTTATGAAAACAATTAGGTTTCCCAAGGTGTTTCATAAACAACTTCATTTCAATAACAATCACCTATAAATCTCACTATGAATAATCCTTATAGTGATGAAAATTCAATTTTTCTCAATGGATACTGTTTTATCTTATAAAAACAATGAGTGATCTGCAAAATAGTGATGAGGAGTTGTTCACCAAGAACTAACTACAATATGATAAGAAATGAGCTTAGCCAAATAATCATGAGATTCATGACTTCGATGGCACTCAGGAATACAAAGAGAATAATCCACAACGTAACTCAATTCGAGATGAGTACTTGTTCAATGGTTGCATCACTAATGCGAACATTAGGATGAAGCAATAAAAGATAGATAACATCGATATATGTAGAATTTAGCAATCAAAGGTAGTCTTTTCATTAATCATAAACAAGTCAAATTGTACCGTAACACATTACGTGTCACTATGTCATACAATTTACAAAACTCATCCTACCAACTGATATCTCAGTTAAGTTAGGGATTTTTAAAAGATACCACAATGAATACTAATCTACAAGAGTTATGGGGGTTCCACCTGTCCCAGAAGATCCATCGGTCTCAATTCAGAAGAAGATTTCTTCAATTAATTTCTTGGACACTGGGCATCCTCATTAGTGGACAATGGCCTAGGAACAACCTTTAACACAAACTAACAATCAATTAAATCACATGACTTAATAATTTCCTCTTATCAATCTCATATTCCATACAAGTTAAGTTTTACTTTATTCAAGTTTCAACCAATTTTATACTCAATTCAATATCCTACCTCATATTCCAATACTTTCAATCTTATTCTTAGGCCTTGTAAAGGCAATACAATCTCAATATGAATCAACACTTAATTTCCAATCCTATTAGTTCTTACAACAACAATTATCAAATGAGTCATTAGTATGAAATGACTTGATCATTCAACTTAGACTTCTCGGAAAGGTATTAGTGGCATGAGGCTTTTGGGTAATGGTTCCAATAACAGCCTCAAGTGCAACATTCACCCTTTCGATTTCAATTTAAGAATTGGATGACAACGAATCAGATGACATCTTTCCAGGTGATAATGTTTTGTCAAACTCCACTCTATGAGGAAAGATCGTCATGACATCGATATCAGTCTTAATCTCGCCAATTCTTTTTCAATATCACAATCAACTAATATCTACATTCCTACGAGTATCAACCATTTGTTGGGATCATAAATATCCACAACTTGGTTTAGATCTAGGATAGCTAGAATTCCTACGAGAATAGCTTCGATTAATTTACTAGGGGATTTAGGGTTACTTGTGACAATCTACGTCGTATAAATACCTCGTATAAATATCATAATAATCATCAAACAATCTTGTAATAAAATTACATCATATATATATAATCCAAGTTATATATATATTAAAATAACACTTCTCAGTCTGGCCTTGTCGGTAACTCGGGAATTCTTCGGCACCGTTATAGTCAAAAGATTTTTAGACATTTTTAGAAAAATGTTTTTAGTTAAAAGATTTTGAAAAGTTTTATTCTAAACCTTAGTTTTTAAAAATCTTTCGTTCTCTATAACGAGAGCTCTGATACCAAACTGTAACACCCCCAAATTTATACAACTTAATACAGCGGAAGACTCGTTGGTGTTACGGGATAGCACATTACTCACATCATAGACAACGCATAAAAATCGCGTCGTTTAATAATAAATCATTTCCATTCATAAACATTAAAGTTACATCGGTCCCAAGTCATATTATTTCATACAAAGTTTTACAAAGTATTTGAATGGAAAATATTGTTTAAGTGAGGGCCATGAATTCTTGTTGTCTTCCCGAGAATTACCTTCAAGTACCTGAGATAAAACATGTTAAAAGAAAAGGTCAGCGATAACGCCGAGTGAATTCATAGAGTTTAATAAATTCCATCAATATAACTTTGGTATAAAATTAGTACCAAAAATCAATTCGTACAAATCGTTATAATAGGCCGTAAAATAGCCAAAATCATTTTATACAAATCTTTATCTAAAATCGTAATATAGGCATTTGCCTTAAAAATCATTATACGAGCCAATGTCGTAAAAACGTCATACAATACGTCTTATAACGTTGTATGAAAATAAAAACCGTTATGTGAATATGGTTATGAAAACCAAAATACAAACATAATATCAATAGTATGACCCTGTATTGCTAGTCAGGCAATACATCGTAATTTGGAGCGTCTAGTAATATTTTGGTGATTGGATTATTATAAGCCGCATGACATTGTTACCTTACTAAAACCAAAACGGGTAGCTAACCCGATACCAATTTTGCCCATCTAAAGTAGCGTGTCGTCACAAATGTCACGCTATGGAAATCTTCTCATACATTAATTCGCTTACCAATCAATGTGGCACGACGGGGATCAACCGTCAAGGCGCGAACTGGGGTGATCGTCCCTAAATAGTACTATTAAATGCATAAGCGTCTACCAACTCCCGGTAGTTCACAATTCATGCTAATGGGACTTTTAGTGACATAACCTAACTTTAATAATCCATTTATTTTCATCTATCGGGTCCTTTAATCATTTATCGGGTCATACAATCGGGTCATTCAATCATTCGGGTCCAAAATCAATAAACAAACAATCGGGACAAATGGTGTCCTATTTTATAAAACTAACATGTTATCTCCCTCGCGGGTTTATAAAACATTTATAAAAACATTTAAAAGAGTGCGAGGCTATGAACTCACGTTGATGTGGGAAGGCGGGTTATCGGCAATTCGGACGTACGGTACGTGCTTCAATCACGGAAACCTATATGAATAATAATCGGTCTTAGACGTTTGTCCAATGACTTTATAAAAATAACAATTATGTATACATATGATGATTATATATATATGATGATCAAGTGGGTTTACATATTCTCGTTTACTCATTTTAGAATTATGTGTTGATAACTTTTATACTAGTTTTCTCGTTTTACCTATTTACATGTTTTAGGTCCAATAAGCCTATTAAAAGTTCTTAACTTGTATTAATCCTTTTTGTACTTATATTATCAGTACATACACTTTCAAGTTGGGCCCAAATGGGTTAAGCCCAATAAGTTCTTTTTATGGGTGTTTATCTTATTTAGTCCAATTATTAGCCCAAGTATTAGTCCAATATGTTTACTTAGCTCGTTAATGTCCGTATGCCCTATAGTTCGGGTTTTATCGGTTTTTACTTGTTATACATGTCTATATATCAGTATATAAGTTTTATAAAGTTTTCATTAGACGGGTCCAACCATCTAAGTTTTATTTAACAAAAACGTTAATTTTTACGGCAATAGCCGAAAAAGTCGTAAAAATCATGTTTATAGTTTTTACTATTTATAAATATTATTTTACCACCATTTATATAAGTTATTCATTCATTTACCCTTTTACATATTTATATAAATAAGTTTTATAAGTTAGTGGGTTTTTATTTTACATTTTATATATTAAAATGTGAGTGCTTATATAATAGTATTATTCTTTAATTTCCAAAAATCTGATTTTTAACTTCATCTTCATCAAAACTGCCATATCTTGAGTTCTACATGGAGATAGAAGCTCAAACTTTTATCACATAAACTACATGATATGTGCTACATTTAACTCTTCTATAGCTACTGTTGAATCATCCTTTAAGTATTTTCTAAAAATCGTCCAAAACAGTAACTTTAGATTTATACCCTAAACTTGTTTTGATCATATCTCACTCATTATTTTGATTCTATTGCATGGCCAACTCTCACATGTGTACAAGACCCATAGCTTACTGTAAATCCATTTTACTTCATCATTTTATCAGTTCACCACTTGGTTCTTTACTGTTTTATACAGCTATGCAAATTAATCAAGGTTTTAACCTTGTTTCTTATAGTTTTTCACCTTTTTATCCATGATTATCAACAACAAATCCCCACATAACATTTTTATCATCATATAATCATCATAAATATATACAATAGGAAATAAAATAAATGTTTACATAATCAAAATATTAAGAAGATGAGGAGGACAATCTTTATACCACCATGATGATGTAGGTTGATCAAAACATGGATTTTTGATGGAGAAACTTGTGATGCACCAAGACCATCTTCATGACCATCATTCTCCATGAACTCCTTGTAGAAAATCAGCCTTAATGCTCCATGGAAACTCCTCCTTGGATGTTATAACTTGCACCAATCAATAGGGCTTCAAAAGGGCATTAACATGTATATGAATAACATGAGATTTTGTGGTTGATTTTGATCAAATGAGGGTGTTTGTGAGAGAGATATGGACGGCCAAAAATGGAGGAAGAGAGAAAATGTGAGTTGTTTGCATGTTAGAAATGGGAGTAGTGGTTTGTAGCTAGTTGTTTTGAGGTGGAAAGCTTAACTTGTAAGCTTGGTTACAAGTGTAAGTTTTGGTAGCTAAACTTGACACATCAAGTGTTAAGTTGTGTTGTGTTGGCCGGTTTTGATGGGGGTGGGACAAGTGTCCCACTTGTCTCATCCCCATTTATTTACGGGTACTCCTCGATTCTAGTTTCCTCGATTTGCGTGCCCTCGGGTCGTTTTACGAAAAACGTTTTTATAAATTATGAATCAACGTCACAAAACGAATCCAATAAAAATTGTCTCATCAAAAACGGAGTTCGAAAACGTAAATACGTAATCCTAAGGTTTCCGGTTTAGTCGTAAAGGACGTTAAAACAAAATCGTAAGTCCTAATCTCTTCTCGTAAATTTGTAAGTTTATGAATCAACACAAATTTAAAACTCCAAAATAATATTCATGGACAAATTTATTTTCTGAAATGTCGGACTGCCACCAAAGACGGTGTATGTAAACGTAAGCACGTAACGTTGAATCCTCCGGTTTAGACGTAGTCGATGCTACTCCAAGACGTAAATCCAAATTTCTTCCCATAAATATGTGAGTTCATATTGTAAATTGTTTTTAAATAATATTGAGAATAAAATATCAACCATAAATTGACGGATTGTCACAGCAAGCATACCCCATATCTCATTCAAACACCAAACCTCACCTTTCCTTGCTATAACTCTCGGCTAGAGTACCATATATGGCGAGATTTCACTAGAACATTTAACTCATACCTCATTTACTTCCCAATCATCATACAACATATACACAACCATCTGTCATCTCATTTATTTCGGTCAAGCAAACCATAAAGTGGAGAAGGTCACGACTTACATATATAGCCAAGGTTCCACACCATTTTCCTTAGTAGATTCAAGGCACTATCATTCCATTATCATCCTCTTCCTAAACTAATCAAGTAAGTATCACGATTCTTGTTTTACCATCTACTTTGAGCATACACATATAGCAATGTTAAATTTTACACTTTTCATCACCAAAGTTAGTAAGCTTATACAACACCATCTAACACCAAAAGCCTAGACCTAGGTCACGGCATAAAATCCTTGTCACCTAAACATACCTAATCTTTGTCTAGATATATTTATAAGCCATGAATATGACTTGTGAATGAATGATAAACAAGGAAAGCTTAAACACTATAATAAGCCGAAACTTACTAAGCTTTTATAGATTTTCGTTGGACACTTATGAGTTGTTAACCCTTGCCAAAAACTTGCTACACACTAACTTCCATAAATGAAAGTATAAACAAAATTAGAATGGACCTCAAAGTCCATAGGAACTTAAACGGGCCTAACACTAGCCCAATAGACATATGTCGAGTGCTACATAAGCCCACTAAGCCCACATACGAGTAATATGCCCTAAATCATTAAGCCCATGTTTCTTGGACCCAAAATAGAACCGTAGGCCCAATAGGGTACCCACGACGCATTCTATACTTATGAAACGATTTTGGGCCGTATGAGGCCCAATAAGCTCAAACTAAGCCCATAAGCTCTTTTTAACTTATCTAATAAGTTAGGGGTGATGTTTTAAGCTTATAATAACTTTTGAAACCCTAAAAACATATCATTAATGTTTTGGACCAAAAAGTATAATTATAAAACATTGGGGACTAAAATTGTCACTTAGAAAAGTTGAGTATGACGAAAGGATAAACTACAAGGATCGGGTAACATATTTAGGAAACTATAGGGACCATTTAAGCTTTATTCAAAACATAGGGATCATTTTTGCCCTCAACCAAAAGTTAATTTTGAAATTACAAACTCTAAGGGCTATTTATGACAATAACCGAAACTTATAGAAGCCCTAGGGGTCACTTTTATAAATTTGATAAAGTTCTAGACTTGGTTGTAACTCGAGGGACCATTTTTGCCCTATCCCGAATCTTTTAGAAGCCCTAGGGGCTGTTATTGACAAATGTGGAAAGTTCTAAAAACCTAATTATACCCGAGGGGCTATTTCTGCCATATGCCGAAAGATATACAAGCCCTAGGGACTAGAATTACCATTAAACAAAAGTTATATTAAAATATGGAGGGACTTGTTTTGACAAAACCCGAAAGTTTAATAAGCCCTAGTGTTGGTCCCTTGTAATTAGTACTATACTTAAGTAAACTAAGTATAGTACTAACCCACGGTTAAGTAATGCAATAAACTTAATATAAGTAAGTAAATTAACACAATGTTTTCAACATTTAACTCTTAGATTTATTAAAGAATTATACCCTATTGTATACGAAGCTACAATAGGGATTGAATAGACAATGTGTGGTTTTGTGATCTCCTCACTAACAAGCTAGTCCAATCCTAACGATTGCTAAGCTTGACGATTCTATCAACATGAGTTTATAACTCAAGTGTATGATCGTGTTTGGAGGAGAGAAAAACTTGTTTGTGAATGTCTAAAGCATTTACTGCACAAAACTTATTTTTCTCTCCTTTACAAGCATCCTATTTATAGAAGGAAAGTGGGTAGAAGACAATAATTGCCCATGTGCAATTCTTGTCTTATTGGTACAGTGTAGTATCTTGTCTTAACCTATTCTAAGTAGTAAGACGTAAGTCCTTTACACATGTCAGTACCCCATCTATCCCAAAAGGGTAAGTCACGCTAATTGTGTGATGTACTTCATCTTGTCACAATTCAACTTATCCCGCCTTTTCTTCAGTCTTGGAGAATGCTTGTTTTCTTCAGGGAGATCGTATGGGGTTCAGTGAGTCTATTGCCACAACTCACTGAACCCATTACCTTCTTCTTTGTCATAGAAGACATTCGTTGAGCTTCGCCTCTCTGAAGGCTTGAGTCTTCCTTTTAGACCCAGTCTAGGAACTCGAAGGCAACTCACTGAGTGACTGTTCACTCAGTGAACTCGTTATGTTCAAGGTTAATTATTCACTTAGGCTGATTGTTATTTAAATCCTTCAGGGAGGTCATTAGGTACTGAATCGACCTAAAAATCTCCCCCTATTTGGATATAAAATTTGCCTAAGTGAAATTGTTATAAGTGAGCAAAGAGGCTTCTTCTTATTACAAACTATTCTACCTGATGAAAAGACTTAATATAACAAAGTACTTCATTTTCATTCATCATTACATAAGACTGAATAGTCTGATACAAGAAACATAAAAAACAAAAGATTACAGTTATTCAGAAATCCATTGCTTCCCTCTTCACCCTTGATGACTTTAACACCTTTTCTTTGTCTGGCCTCCTAGCAATTATCTCCCTGAGCTTCTCACCAAATCTTTTATTCTCATCAGTCTGAATTTGTCTAGCCATCACAAGAAAGATGAGAACACTCTCAGTGGTGCATTTCTCTATGTCACTCATTCTTTGAAATACTTGATCCCCAAATACAGCAATGAAGAAGATACCACACTCAGGTTCCTCTATAACCATGTTGTTCACAAAGGGGACATTTTCAGGGAGAGTACGATTGCATTCTAACCCAGAGATCTTAGTCTCAGCTTTAAGCTCAACTCTTTTTCTCTTTCTTCCCTGGGCTTTGGTAGGATCCTGTTCAGATAAAGGAAGATCTTCAGTGATTCCCAATTGTTCCTTCATTTGATTCAACCTCTCATATCTCTTACTGAGAGAGTTGAGTATCTCAGGGACACACTTGTTTGTTTTAGTCCTGAAAATCCTTCCCATTTCGTCCCACTCACTGAGACCGAAATCACCAAATGAAAACTTCTTCATGACTTCAAAGTTCCTCTCATCATTATTTCTGTAAACAGATACTGAGACTGGTGTGGTATGAGGAATGATCTGAAGATTAGTGATTGGTTTAGGCTTTCTTCTTTGGGTGACGACTTTGGTGTATTGGTCATACAACTTCTTGAGTTGTGTGGTTCTTTGTTTTTGCTTCAAGACCATTTCATCCTGAATGGCCTTGAGTTCCTCCTTCTGCTTCTGAATGAACTCCTCTCCCCCTTTCTTGCTCAGCAAGACCTCAGGGTTACCACCTACTTCTTTTACAAACTCAGTGGACACCTTCAAGATCTCAGCCTTTGTTGCTTCATTAGCCTTAGCCAACTCCATTCTATCTAGATACACTTGGATTTGATTAGGAGTCATTTGGTACATTATTCCATTTATCTCATATGGTACCAAGACCAAAGCATCAGGATCGGGCCTTACTTCCCTTGAAGCCTTTACAAGTTTCTTTGGAGGTGTAAGGGTTTCATCAGCTATACCTTTGCCCCTATCTGACTTAGATACTGAGGGCTCAGGGTTGGGAGGAATTGAGTTTAAGGGTTGGGGTTGTGCTAGTCTTTCCTGCTCCCCCACAGTGTGAGAAGGAGGTTCATTCCATGTTAACATCATTGGTGGCACATTCTCCCCCTCAAAAGTTGAAGGATCAGCCTGACTAATCCCAACTTTTTCCCGTTGTGTAGACCCTGAGGTGGGGGATGATCCCTTAAAAGCCTGAAACATCTCAGTCACCATCTCCTTCATGGACTGAGTGTCTGCTTTGATAGTGCGAACATCTAACTGAATAAGGGATTGAGTGTTTTCAATGGTGGTGATCCTTGTCCTGAGCCTAGGAATATCAGCCTCTTTCAGGGATTTGGAGATGTTAGAGAGATTGGTGGCATTAGCCATGTATCCTTGTGCAGCTCTTGACAATCTGAACTCTGCTTCTGCATCCATATGAACATCCTCATAGATGGCATCGCATTTCCCTTTCACCACATCCAAGTCAGACTTGAGAGAGTCTAACCTAGTGAAAACCTCAGTGAGCCTGTCCACCTTCAGGAACTCAAGTAATTGACCAACTCTGGAATTGGACTCAGTGGTGCTAGTGATCAGTCCATCCAGAGTCGTCTTTAAGGACACATTTGCCTCGACCGTTGGAAGAGCATGGTTAAGGAAGTTGATGAGCTTCTTTTCCTGATTCTCATGACTGTTGTTAACAGAGCTGATGAATTCCATTTGATTATCGACCTGAATTCTCATCTTCTCCTCAGCCACATCAAACCTATCACCATATGTCCTGAACTCATCAAGGAGTTCATCAGCCTTTGAAGCCAAATCTTCATGGGCCTGAGTTACCTCAGCCTGTAAGGCTTTCAAAGCTACCTCATCCAGAACCACAATCTGAGTCCCCAATGTAGAGGTGTCAAGTTTTGCCTCATGGGAGGGCTTTTTCGGTGCCTCAGGGGAGGGCTCCTTTTGTTCGGATGCCTCAGGGGATGGCTTTTGTTGAGCCTCAGGGGAGGGCTGTATATCTACGAACAAGGGAGGGGATTGTGGCTTCTGGTCTGATTGAGGAGGGGCCTGAGTTTCAGGTTCTTCCACAGCCTCAATCATTTCGTCGTCATCACTGAACCCTTGGAGTAACTCATCAGGCTTCTTAAGTAAACTTAAAAAATCTCCAAAGTTCAGTGAACCCTTAGGTTTATCCAGCTCCCCTTCAGAAGAAGGCTTGCCTTTGTTGTCGTCACTCCCTGCCCCAAATCATGAGGCTTGGGATTTAGCCAACTGATACTCAGGGGCAGTTTGTGATTGATCAGCTGTGGAGGTAGGATCCCTATCAGCGGGGCGTTTTACCCGTGGGCGTCCCTCTGAGTCTTTGGGATCAAGAGTGGTTCCCTCAGGCAAAGACTTTTGGTTTAGTGTGCCTTCATCAGGAGTTGTGGAAGTGAGATTCCTATCAGCGGGGTGTTTTACCCGTGGGCGTCCCTCTGAGTCTAAGGAATCAAGTTTTGGGTCCTCAGGCAAAGACTTTTGAGCTAGTGTGCCTTCATTGGACTTGGTAGAAGTTAGAGGCCTATCAGCGAGGTGTGTTACCCGTAGGCGTCTCCCTGAGTCTTTGGCCTTAGTTTTGACCTCAGGCAAAGGTTGTGATTTACGAATGCCCTCATCGGTCTGAGTGGAAGGCAGTCCCGTAGAAGAAGGTTGTATGTTTCCTTCTCCATCAAGAGGACCAGTAGGTTGGCCCGTCGACCCTGATTGTGATGTATCAGGGCCTCCGGTAAGCTCTTTCCCTTGGGGTATTTGAAGCTTGGTCTGAACAAGGGTAGTCTTTTTAGCCTTGGCCTTTTTGGGTCGTGCCTCGGAAGCCTCAGGGCCCTGTGCTTTTGTTGGTTTGGTCTTTGGCACGGTCTGAGTCTTCTTGTTCCCCTTCTTTGGTAAGAAGGGAATGGGAGACACAGATGATTCACGACTGATCACCTCAGTCATGTGAGCCGTCAATGCAATGGGGCTGACTTCAGATGGGTTTTTTGAAAAGTTTGTGGAACTCAGGATTAGAGTAGAAAAAACATTGAATTTTTCCTGAGTGTAAAGAGAACCCAGTAACCGTTCTAAGGTGCATGATATGAATCTTGGGTAAGAAACATATTTTTGCCTTGACTCCTTCAGGAGCCTGGTTACGAGATCATTATAAACAATCTCTCCTATGTCAATCTTCAGTCCATTAATAAGACTGTAGATTAGCATCTGCTGAGTAGAATTAACTTGCTCAGTAGATGAGTAGTTCCCACCGATCACCAGAATCACAAAAGTGACCAGGATCCTCCAAGCCATGGGGAAAGCAGTTTTTATCAATGGGGTTTTAGTCACAAGTAACTCAGGGACCCCGATTTCTTTTAGTCCTTTTTTAACTGACTCCATGTCAGGATGTGCAACAGACTTTCCATTTTTATAATCAAGTCCACTGCTTTGACAAAATGTTTTGAAGTCTAAAATCAATGGTGTCTTCCCATTGTTTGCAGTGAACATGATGACACAGTTCTTATGTGACTTGATCTCAGACCCCTGAGATCCTTCATGCCCTTGGGTAGGGGTTACAACCACAGCCGTATACCAGAACTCCCTGAGATATTCATGGTAGAAGACTGAGGGGGTTTTTGTAAAAGCATCAGCCCAATCACAGTTTTTCAAAAATTTGCAAATTGGTTTGTAGGCTGATACATTACTAGGGTAATTGAAATTTCCCTCATAGTTGTTTACAGCAAAATGGACACCCTCATTGGTGAGATGTTCAGCCTGAGGGGCATATTTGATAGCCTTGGACATTGCCATTAAAGATAGCTTTTTAAAGATTTGAAAAAGGACAATGGCAATTTGTGGAAATCAAATCAAGAATTGTTTCTTGTTATAATACAACAAGATTCACCAAGTGACCTAATGAGAACTTTTGCCTTGTAAAAGGATCAAGAGTTAGAAACAATATGTAACTTTGATTGCTTGTGCTATATAACAATAAAACGAGTAATCAATGTGATCGCCTTGTGTACAAGAAATCTTTTCTGGAAATTAGTTTGAACACACACACTTTTTCTTTGAGAGAAAATTTTGGCAGAGTAAAATTGCAAGTTCTTTGTGTGTGTGTTTGTTTATGGTTGTGGGGTATTTATAGGCTCGGATGTGAAGGAGATTTGTATTTGCTATAATTTTTTTTCACATCCGCATTTAATGAAATCATACAAGTGGTCCCCCTATTTTCTTGGCAACTGTTCCATTACTGCAAAGATAACGCTTTTTCAGAGATGACGTGGGGCCACGTGCATTTGAAAGGACGTTTTTACAACGGATTTTGCTAGAAAAGGGTAAGCATTTAATGCTTAGTGGGATACTTTTCATGAGTGACCCTTTGACTGGTTTATGACAATTTATTGAAGGAATATATGTTCCTTATTTAATATTGTGACTCACCAACCTAGGACATTAAGTAACTAAATCCTTAGAGCATTTAGTTACATCATTTAATGTACCTTAGTGTCAAAGGTTGGACAATAAGATATATTTACTCAGAGTGAAGATAAAGAATATACATTATACTGATTCCAATGTCGTCAGGGAGACTGATTAATCAATATTCAGCATACCAAGTTCAGCTTTTAGTCTAGTGAACGTTGGTTCATCCAAAGGTTTGGTGAAAATATTAGCTAGCTGATATTCAGTGGGGATGAAGTGTAATTCAATATCTCCTTTTAAGATGTGATCCCTGAGGAAGTGATATCTTATGTCAATGTGTTTAGTCCTTGAATGTAGGACTGGATTGTTTGAAATGGCAATTGCACTAGTGTTGTCACAAAAGATAGGGACTACTTTGTATTCCACATTATAGTCCCTGAGTTGACTTTTCATCCAAAGGATGTTTGCACAACAACCAGCAGCTGCCACGTATTCAGCCTCAGCAGAGGACATTGCGACTGACTGCTGTTTCTTTGCACTCCAACATACTAGCTTTCCACCAAGGAATTGACATGCACCTGAGGTACTTTTTCTATCCATGTTGCAGCCAACATAGTCTGAGTCTGAGTATCCTTTAAGATCGAAACCTGAACAACGAGGATACCATAGACCCAGTGAGGGAGTACCCTTCAGGTACCTGAAGATTCGTTTAACAGCAGTAAGGTGTGATTCTTTGGGATCGGCCTGATATCTTGCACATAAGATTATTGAGAACTGAATATCAGGCCTGGTTGCAGTTAGGTACATTAATGATCCAATCATTCCCCTGAATAAGGTTTGATTGACTAGTTTACCAGCAAGATCAGGACCTAAGTTGTTGGGGGGGAACCATGGGAGTCTTTACTGAAGCACACTCAGAGATATCATATTTCTTAAGTATTTCTTTGGTGTATTTTTCTTGACAGACTGAGATCCCCTTGTCCCCTTGTTTGATTTGTAGTCCAAGAAAATATGTTAATTCACCCATCATACTCATTTCAAATTTCTTTGTCATAAGTTTTTCAAACTTTCTACAAAGATCATAGTTAGTAGATCCGAATATGATGTCATCAACATATATCTGAACTAGTAGAACATCCTCCTTGGTTCTGAAGATAAACAAGGTGTTGTCTATCTTTCCCCTGACAAATTTTTTCATTATCAAGAATATAGAGAGAGTTTTATACCATGCCCTTGGTGCTTGTTTCAGTCCATAAAGGGCTTTGTCAAGTTTACAAACATGGTTTGGGAACTCAGAACTCTCAAAACCAGGGGGCTGAGCAACATAAACTTCTTCAGTGATCTTTCCATTCAGGAAGGCACTTTTTACATCCATTTGGAAAACTTTGAAGTTCATGTAGGTAGCATAGGCCAGGAAGATCCTGATGGCTTCCATTCTTGCTACAGGGGCGAAATTTTCCTCATAGTCGATCCCTTCAAGTTGACCACACCCCTGAACAACCAGCCTAGCTTTGTTTTTGATGACAATTCCATCTTCATCAGTCTTGTTTTTAAATACCCATTTTGTACCAAGAGCTGATTTCCCTTTAGGGAGAGGAACTAGTTTCCACACTTTGTTCCTGAGGAATTGGTTGAGCTCTTCTTGCATGGCCTCAACCCATCCTGGATGTGTCAGGGCCTCTGAAACCTTCTTTGGTTCAATTTCAGAGAGAAAGTCTACAAACAGACATTCATGGGCTGAGGCAGCAGAGAGTTTAGCAGCCTGACTACGTGTGAGCATCCCCTCAGATACATCACCAATTATGTTTACAAGCTCTATGTGTTGTTGTCTTGACCATCTATCCTGAGGACTTGGATTAGAGCTTGTTGATGGTTGGTGATTATCAGGGACCAGAGATTCAGTACATTGTATTGAGACATCACCTCCTTCTGAAGGATTTTCAGTAATAGGGTATTCAATATTTTCATCAGTTTTCCCTTCAGTGTTCTCATAGATGGGTGAACCGTTTGATTCATTAGCTTGAGAATTGATAACTTCAGGGACATGTTGGGATGTGATTAAATTATCAATTGTCCTATTATGAGGTGATATATGGAAGAAAATATCAGCATCAGTTTGATACTGTTTTGAGGGAAAGTGTTCATACTCATTAGGAGGATATCTTGATGAGTCATTGATCCCTATTTCTTCCATTGATTGATTTGTGAAGTTAATGGCATCCATACTTTAATCAAAGGTGACATGAAATGACTCCTCAATCTGTTGTCTCCTTGTGTTAAAGACCCTGAAGGCTTTGGAGACAAAGGAGTATCCAAGAAAGTATCCATCATCAGCTTTGGCGTCAAATTTACCAAGATGGTCCTTTTAATTGTGAATGAACACAGGACAACCAAACACATGAAAGTAGCTGATATCTGGAATCCTTTCCCTGAATATTTCATAAGGAGTCTTATCATGTCTTTTGACAATGATACATCTGTTCTGAGTATAGCAAGCTATTTTTACGGCCTCAGTCCAGAAGTGTTTTGAAAGATTGGATCCATTAAGCATGGTTCGAGCAGCTTCGATGAGAGTTCTATTCTTCCTTTCAGCCACACCATTTTGTCCAGGTGTGTAAGGAGAAGAGAAGTTCTGAGAAATTTCTTTCCCATCACAAAAACTCTCAAGCTCTTGGTTCCTGAATTCTGTTCCATTATCAGTTCATATTTGTTTAACTTTAGTATCATTTTGATTTTCTACTTGCCTGATAAAAGACATTATGAATTCAGGAGCTTGACTTTCTTTTTCAAGAAGTATACCCAAGTGTATCTAGAATATTCATCAACAATCAAAAGAGTGTATTTCTCATGATTTATAGACATTGGACTGATTGGTCCAAACAAGTCCATATGAAGAAGATGAAGACACTTCCTGATAGAAAAGTTCAGTTTTGGCTTAAAAGAAGCTCTCTTGTGTTTACCTTTTTCACAGGCTGAACAAGGTTTGTCTTTTGCATACACAAGAGAAGGTAAGCCAAGAACTTTGTTTTGTTTTGCAAGTTTGTTCATATCTTTAAAATTTAGATGTGACAGTCTCTTATGCCAAAGCCAATTGACAGAGTCTGAGGCTTTAGCAAAGAAACATGCTCCTGAGTTTGTTACAAAGGACATGTCTAGGACATATACATCATTTCTTCTTGGAGCAGTCAATACAATTTCTTTGTTGGCATTGAAGATTGTACCTTGCTTATCATCAAACTGAACGATGTACTTAGCATCACACATTTGACTGATACTGATGAGATTGTACTTCAGACCGTTTAAAAACACCACTTTTGAGAAAACTATTCCACCACATTTGATTGAACCATATCCCTCAGTAACACATGATGCATTATCACCGAATACTACCTTAGGACCTGGTTGCTCCACGTATTTGTGCAGATAACTTTTGACCCCTGTCATACTTCTTGAACACCCACTGTCTAAGTACCAGACAGGCTCCTTGAAGTGTTTCTGCACAGATAACGAAGTGGATTAGTTTCTCTTGTGAGCCCACTTCTTAGTAGGCCCTTTGGCTCGAAGAGCCTGACGTCTTTCACCTCGTTTGAAATACTCAAACTCAGCATGGTCTGAGGTAGAATGAACATTGCTTCCACATGTTTTGCAGCTTAGTCCGACTGAGGATTCAGTACTTTGAGATGACTCAGCTATCATTCCTCTTCTGACCATGATGATTCTATTGTGTCCTGAGGTAGTGTGATCATTGCTTCCACAACTCTCACACTCAGGGTAGTACACACAATCATCAGGTCTGTGATCGGGAATCCCACAATGTATACAAGGTGGGTAAGGCTTAGCCTTGGATTTTCTGGTTTGTTCTGAGGTGGGCCCATAGTTGTAAGGCTGAGCATTGTATCTTTTAGCATTTTTAATAGAATCAATGTGCATCTCATGATCTGCTGTCCTGTGATCTTCACTTTTACATTTCATGCAATAGAGAACTCTATAGCAGTCATCAGTGGTGTGATTTGTATAGTGGCATAGCTCACAGGTAGGTTTCTTTGTTTTAACTTTCTTGGAAGACACAGGTTCAGTTTTGTTACTTTTTAATGATTCAGGCTATGAGGACACAGATGTTTCACCCTAAGATTTAGAGGCTGAGTTCAGCTTCTCTTCCATGAAAAGTTGGAATAATCTACTTAACTCCTCTTGATTTACAATAGGAGTAGAGTTGACTGAATGTTTAGGAGTCCCTAAGGGAGATATGTTGGGTCAAAAAGTTGATGTGGCAGAAACTCAAAAATGAAGAAAACGTGAAGTTATTGTCTAAGCGTTGTCAAGACTAATTTGGGCGTTGACAAGAGTTAATTAGGCGTTGATGGCTCAAGCACTGTTGTGTGCAATCCAAGCATTGTCACATGCAATTCAAGCATTGACAAAACGTAGACAAAGAAGCTTATGGAAGCTTCTATTTAGATAAACATGCAAAAGATATTCTGCATAAGTTTATTTAAATAGAAGATTTACTTGTTTATTCATCATTATCTCTTGTAAACCCTAATCCTTACACTATAAAAGGAACCAAGGGTCTTAGGTTTTATTCATTCAATTCATTCACAATGTAAACCTAAAGTGTGTGTCGACTAGACGTGGGATTCAATGTATACACGTCTAGTGATTGTTTGTTATTAATATAATGAAAAATCCAATTGTGTTTTAATTCATGTTTCGTGCCTAAACACCTTGTTAATGATTGTTGTTCTAATTCCGCTTTGATTGTTTAATCATATGAACAATGATCATTCCTAGTAGCTTAAAAGATCCGGAAACCAAGGTTTCCACAATTGGTATCAGAGCCTCGTGGCTCGTGATGCTAGGACCAACAAGGTGTTCGTATATCGAGAAGAAAAGAAAAATTCGTATAGAGTTTTTCTGGACGTTTTTGTGTGCGCAACAGTATTCAGAAGGTCATAACTTTTTATTGAACCGTTGGATCGTCACGAATTTTTATATGTGTGTTCTACATACATATATCTAAACATCCACCGGAGGGATTGTCAAGTTTCATCCCCAGGAAAAATTTATTAAGCGTCAAAGTCAGCAGGGAGTACATGCAGTTTTCTGTAGACAGCCATGTTCAAAACGCGATATCTCGTTCGTTAACCGTTGGATCTGGATGAAATTTTGTTCAGAGGTTCTCAAGATATGTGTTTTTAATCTCACCGGAGCGATCGTCGAGTTCAGGCCTAAAGAAAAAGCTATAGCTCGTCGAAGTTGGCTGTAAAGAAGGTACAAGGTATTCTTTTCCACATAAAATCATGAATTAGGGTTTCATTCAAACCCTAGATCGCCCTTAAAACAGAAAAATGTGTGATTCGTGAATATTATAACGCATGTGTGATGCTAGAATTGGAAAAGCTGTTCCCATGAACAAATCAAAGGTTGTACTAAGTTAGGTATAGCTTTGGATTTGGAGATTGGATATTCGGTTTCTATATTGTGTACGAGGAAGAGAGATCAAGCTCAGCTTTGTGTTCACACGAGGAAAGCTTTCTCATTGGTGGAGAAAGTGTGTTCACACGATTCTTAAATCACGTAAGCAGATTGTATATATTGTGGTCGTCACTTGTTGCAAGGAAAAAGGAATTATTGGGCTGCATGTATGGAATAGATTTTGCTGTTTCGTGAAAGATTTTCATACGTAATATAAGGTGAACAGAATATTGGATACGTATGAGGAGGTAATATTGCTCTAATTATTCTCGGCAGTAACTTTCGTAGGGTATTCTTTACACGTTTATTCTTTCCTAAAATCTTGGAATTTAGATAAATGTGTAACGATATATTTGCTGAGATAGACGTGGGGAGCTAATGACATATTTTGAGGAATTATTTCCCACGCCACATGTATTGGAATTACGACGGGCATTTAGTGCAAGTTTTTAAAACGTGTGGGCTATATAAGGCAGCATATTTGTTATACATTGGGGAGCAAATATACACGGAATATATTGCTAATTTTCAGGAATGGTTAAACTATTTAGCTGCTATATTCCAGGGAAGGAAGTATTATCTTTTATTATCCTATGTATACAAGTATAAATCAAAGAGATAGACGGATGACGTCAGCAGATGACTTAGGCGCTGACAAGTTCTATCCAGACGCTGACAGGAAGCATGTTGACGCTGACAGAATAAGTCAACGCTGATAGAGTTGACAGTGTCGTCCGATATATGAACTTCAACGCTGATAGGTATTGTCCGATATCGGACAATACATCTGCCAAAGATATTGGACATAAGAAGATATTGGACAACACAGGAATCGCTGCTGTTGAGAAAATTGGACGTTTTGAGCACACAAAAAGGAGGATTATACACACGAAGGTACATGGAATCTCCATTTTAATTTAGAATATCATGATGATATTTATGGCTCGGATACTTTTGAAAGGGATTAATGATTTTAAGGCGAGTTAGCAACAATTCATGAAGAATTTTATTGGATTATGTAATCGGGATAGCCTTGTGAAAGAGTTATTCGCTAACAGCTTTTATATATGAAGATATTGACTTGTCATGAAGAGGTGTTAGCTTAAGGGGAAGAATTCTTATGGTAAGTTTGATGATTGAAGAAGATTTTCGCGAGTTTGTGTTCTATCATATCTTAAAGTCATGCACTTCCAGCCACTGACTTTAAAGGTAACTTGTTCGTGCTTACATGGTTGGTGACGAAGACTTGTCATAACACTTGAAGGAGTTACATTATCGTGCTCAGTGTCTCACCAAGGATGATAATATTGACAAGGGATCGAGGTCTACTTATACTTAGCTCCATGAGTATAAGTTCTTAGTCACATAGATAGTACAAGACATGGAACACAAGGTTGGGTTATTCTACTTCTACATCAAAAATATTATATTAATTGTTCTTCAAGATCATTACACAGAGCCTACATATGGAGAATCTTCAACATTGCAACATTGTTTACTTCCTTGTTGATGTGACAAAAAGGGGAAGAAATACGTGCTACACTTGAGGGGAAGCAATTTGAAGATCATGTACAACTTACAAGAGATACACATAGATTTTTGCCACCATCAACTAGGGGAAGATTGTTGGGTCAAAAAGTTGATGTGGCAGAAACTCAAAAATGAAGAAAACGTGAAGTTATTGTCTAAGCGTTGTCAAGACTAATTTGGGCGTTGACAAGAGTTAATTAGGCATTGTCTAAGCGTTGTCAAGACTAATTTGGGCGTTGACAAGAGTTAATTAGGCATTGATGGCTCAAGCATTGTCGTGTGCAATCCAAGCATTGTCACATGCAATTCAAGCATTGACAAAACGTAGACAAAGAAGCTTATGGAAGCTTCTATTTAGATAAACATGCAAAAGATATTCTGCATAAGTTTATTTAAATAGAAGATTTACTTGTTTATTCATCATTATCTCTTGTAAACCCTAATCCTTACACTATAAAAGGAACCAAGGGTCTTAGGTTTTATTCATTCAATTCATTCACAATGTAAACCTAAAGTGTGTGTCGACTAGACGTGGGATTCAATGTATACACGTCTAGTGATTGTTTGTTATTAATATAATGAACAATCCAATTGTGTTTTGATTCATGTTTCGTGCCTAAACACCTTGTTAATGATTGTTGTTCTAATTCCGCTTTGATTGTTTAATCATATGAACAATGATCATTCCTAGTAGCTTAAAAGATCCGGAAACCAAGGTTTCTACAAGATATGGGTTTGGTTATCTTTTCAGTGACAGTTCCTAACTTAGTGTGATCTGGTATCATTTTTGAGTCAGGCTTTGTTTGTTCAATACAACCTAACCCAGCTCTTCCTCTAGGTGAGTGTTCTTGATAAGACAATTGAATTAATTCAGAACATGGACTTGCTCCTTGAAGGTTTTTCAAAAGAGGTAGAGGAGTCTGAATGTTTTCAGCGACACTAGATGTTTCAGTGTTACTGACTTTATCAGTCTCTTCATTCATACCAAGTTTTTCATTAATAGCCTGAGATTCAGGAATTAATATTTTTCCAGTGTCAAAGTTAGGCAAAACATTCTCAGGATTTGATCTCTCAACCCAGTCTTTTGACTTAGGAATCATTTCATGATCAAACCCAACTGAAGCAGGGAGAAATGCCTTTTCAGTCATTTCCTTAGTTGGTGCCTTTTCAGTGAGTTGTCGTGCCCCAAGAATTTTCTTCTTTTGGGCAGGTATTTGACTGTCTATACACTGAGAAGCTAAGGTAGAGCTATTTGTCCATTTCTCATTGATTCGTTTTCTTCCTTAAGTTGTTCTTGAAGAGCATGATTGATTTTGGTGAGTTCAGTGTTCTGAAGTTGACAGCTTACTGCTTCAAGTTTAGCTTGTTTTAGAACTTATAAATCATCTCTACATTTGTTTAATTAAAAAAAACAAGTTTATTATATTTTGACAAAAGATTCAATCTTTGCTCTTCAACAAACGATAGGTCAATGTTAATATACTTAAGGAATTTTTGCCAATCAGATTCTTCATCCATAGAGAGAAGCATGTTTACCTTTCTCATGGTGATGTCAACCCATTCTCTATTTCGAGCATGATTCTTTCCAACTGATAATTCATCATCAGCTAGAGCCATTAACACTTGATACCTGACTTCCTCCTCTTCTGAGGACAAATCTTCATCATCCCAATCAAAAGTTTAAGCTACTAGACCTTTGGCTTTGTTTTGAGTAGGCTTTTGTGTCTGAGCAATAGTAGGTTCAGCTTCCAAGAGTGCAAGTTTAGCTTTTACCTTTTTATACTCAGACCTATAGTCCTTCTTAATTTTCTTACTATTCTGAAAACTTTGATTAATTGGAGAAGCTTGAATTAGTTTTGGTGTAAACTTGGGTTGAAAATTGTCATTCCCTGATGAAAAACTTTGATTTTTATAAGAGGCCAAAGGGGTTTTTGAAAGACAATATTTAGCAAAATGCCCAGTTTTACCACATCGATAGCAATCCACTCCCTCAGTGGATTGGTTACCAGCAAATCTAGTTCTTTTGATATAACGTTTGGTATTTGCCAACATGGCCCTTTCATGATATTCCCTGTTCAAATCTCTTATGTATTCAGTACTAGATCTTTCATCCACCTCATCATCTGAGGTTTCCTGAAAATTTTGAACAATTGCATTTGAGTAAAAAGCAGTTGAAATGGGGCCATTGTTAATTTGAGTGGGTTTGGCTGAGGTGTCTGTTATTAAGGCCTTCTTGGACTCAAGATATCTTCTATTTATTAGATTATCTTCATAGATGAATCTCCCATAAATATCTGCAAGATCCTGAGTCTATATGTGGTTAGCATTTCTCAATCCTTGAGAAAAACCAAGCCATTGTTCAGGGAGACTGTTCACAAAACCAACATTGATTTCATGCTTAGACAGTTTCACCCCGTCATTCGTTAGCTCATTGAGCAAGGTTTTATACCTGGTATAAGTCTGAGGAAGTGTTTCAGATGTTTTGGCCCTGAAAGTGTTATATTCTAACTTCAGGTCCATAATCCTATTTTCCTTTGTGTCAGATGGTCCTTCGAAACTATGAACAAGATCTGTCCAAGTCTCTTTGGCCGTCTCACACTCAATGACAGCCTCCATAATATCGTCAGGAAGACAAGATATTATGATGCTTTTGAGACGTTGGTCTTGATTGACCACTCTCCTTCATCGTCAGACCATTGGTTTTTAGGTTTGTCATCACCAGTTGCTGTTTTTGGTTTGAATGGACCATCTTTAATACAAGTTATGTAATAAGGTTCCATTCCCATCAAATAACACAACATTCTTTTCTTCCATTTGTTAAATCTTTCAACTTCTAACTTAGGAGCGTTAACAGAGTAACTCGCTCCTTTTTTGTTAACAAGTTGAGGTACATTACTTTCAGCCATAATGGATCAAGGTTTTAAAAACTTTGAGACGGTGGTTAAAGTTATATAATCCTACCGCTCTGATACCACTTGTTGGTCCCTTGTAATTAGTACCATACTTAAGTAAACTAAGTATAGTACTAACCCATGGTTAAGTAATGCAATAAACTTAATACAAGAAAGTAAATTAACACAATGTTTTCAACGTTTAACTCTTAGATTTATTAAAGAATTATACCCTATTGTATACGAAGCTACAATAGGGATTGAATAGACAATGTGTGGTTTTGTGATCTCCTCACTAACAAGCTAGTCCAATCTTAACGATTGCTAAGCTTGACGATTCTATCAACAGGAGTTTATAACTCAAGTGTATGATCGTGTTTGGAGGAGAGAAAAACTTGTTTGTGAATGTCTAAAGCATTTACTGCACAAAAATTATTTTTCTCTCCTTTACAAGCATCCTATTTATAGAAGGAAAGTGGGTAGAAGACAATAATTGCCCATGTGCAATTCTTGTCTTATTGGTACAGTGTAGTATCTTGTTTTAACCTATTCTAAGTAGTAAGACGTAAGTCCTTTACACATGTCAGTACCCCATCTATCCCAAAAGGGTAAGTCACGCTAATTGTGTGATGTACTTCATCTTGTCATAATTCAACTTATCCCGCCTTTTCTTCAGTCTTGGAGAATGCTTGTTTTCTTCAGGGAGATCGTATGGGGTTCAGTGAGTCTATTGCCACAACTCACTGAACCCATCACCTTCTTCTTTGTCATAGAAGACATTCGTTGAGCTTCGCCTCTCTGAATGCTTGAGTCTTCCTTTTAGACTCAGTCTAGGAACTCGAAGGCAACTCACTGAGTGACTGTTCACTCAGTGACCTCGTTATGTTCAAGGTTAATTATTCACTTAGGCTGATTGTTATTCAAATCCTTCAGGGAGGTCATTAGGTACTGAATCGACCTAACACCTAGATATCATATTTAAATTATACATTAATACTTTGATAAAACCCGAAACTATAAGGAATAAAACCGTCATTTTCTCGAATTTATAATCAAAGGACTATTTAGTAACTTATTAAAACTTTTGGGACTTTAATATAAATTATTTAACGAGTATACATTTTTATAGAAATCATTTACATATGTTATATAAATTAAACGTGTATAAATTACAAAAGTAAATATACTAAACATCTTACTATTTTTCCATCATTTTAACATAAGAATAAAACACCCTCTTTATAAATTATTTAGATTAATCTAAGAAAGTATAAGTACGAGAATAATAAATAAAATAAACATTTATTTAAATGGTGTAATTAACTATGTAGTTAGAATGGACACATTACTTTAACACTTGTACAACTATTATTGAAAATACAGAAATCATAATAATATGCTTAAAATCAGTATAAGCATGCACGGAATTATTCAAGACCCTTATGCATTATTCAATGAATCTACTGAGACTGTACTATTATTTAGGCAGTAGACTTTATCGTGAGCATCTCGTTGGATTATTTGTGACTTATTGCTATTACCGTTACTAAGGTGAGTTCATGGCCCCACATTATACGTTGACAAACTTTTAAATCCTTTATGGGGAAGAATCATGCAACTTATTTTATGGATGTAAACTGAACTGTATCAAACCTTGATTACATATGCCTATTGTAGAATTCCTCATGACCCGTGAATTAAACTGTTAAAATTGTTGAATTGCCTGAATGTTATAAATAGATCTATTTGGGGTTGACCATCCCCACCTGGGTGAGTAGCGCTCACTGTGCCTTGGCCGGGACAACAGGTGTTTATCATGTCGGAACGGAATAATGGGTGCATTATTATAATGCGAAGGGTCCTAATTTGTTGAGGGCTTAACGTGTCAAAGTGTCAGTTTTGGGCAATAGGAAATGTAGTTACCTTTAAGTATTGATGCTATGCGCATCACTACTCCAGTGAATGTTTTACTGTCCAAACTTATTTTATTAAACCTGTGAATTCACCAACTTTATGTTGACTCTCAAAGCATGTTTTTCTCTAGAAATTAAAGCAGATACTTATTATGTGCATGGAAACCAGCATCAGGATAGGCAGCTTTCTAGCACTTGTCCGGGGATTTTATAACTAGGGAATCATAAACAATCTTTTAGTTATGTTGAAACAATTTTAATAACAACTCGCACTACTGTTCATGTAATAAATGTTTGATAATCTTTTATCTGATTGAAATGTGTATAGTTGAAGTTCGTTTTTCTCAGTTCTTAACAAATTGAAAGTCCTAACAAGATCGAGTTTTTAATTGTTTTTGGTTGGTAAAGTATTTGGATATTCTATATCTAATTCAAACAAAGCCTTGCTAAAATGAAAAATACAGTCTACTTATACGTAAAACAAAGTGCACAAACCAAGTTTTTATCCAAGTAAAATGCTAAAATGTACAAACTATAAGGACTGAAAATGTAAATTATATGGAAATTAAATGCTAAAAATGTAAAGTCAAAAAGTCTAGGACTATTTATGTAAAATCAGTAAACTAAATGGACTAAAAATGAAAATTTAACAAACAAGTAACCAAATTCCAACTAACTTGAAAACTGCCTAACCACTTTTTAACAACTCTGAAAATACAAGGACTTAACTTTTGAAAACCTTAATTAGTTGAAAGTTTAGCCAGAATTAGAAACTGTTTAACACTCTAGGGACTAAAAGGCAATTTTAAAAACTTTTTAACCAACAACGGGTTAAGTGACAAAATAAGCTCGTTTGAGCTCGTTTCTTAACCAAATAAGCTCAAACCAATTTCAAACGTCTTAAAATTGAAATTAAGCTAGACCTGTCTGAGGAATTAAGCTGAAACTATCTAGAACTTTTATAAGCAAATCCAAATAAGCTCAAATTAAGCTAACTGATAAGCTACACATGCACAACTTGATTTTAATGAAGAAACTTGTTAAACAACTCAAAAGAAGAATGGGAAATCTAGTTTCAAAGAAAATGGTCCAGTAATAAGCTCTAAAATTGAAAATAAGCTGAAATGAGCTTAAGTTGACTTTTGTTGACCATATTTTTCAAAAAGCTCAAATTATTAAAACCTACTCAGGAACACTTTCTCAATTGATTTGTGAAAGAAAATTAACAAGTTTCTGAAGTGGAAATTGAGATATGAGAAATCAGTCCATGTTTTTATCACAGGGAATTGAAAATGCTCTAATTCTTATTAAAGTGCTTATTACTCACTCAAAACTAGATATTGTATAATTTCCTTCTACACACTAAAACTTCATATATTGAGTGATGATTAAAAGCTGGTTTGAAAGAATTTCATCAAGAAACAAAGATTTGCCAAGCAATTGAAAATCACTACTTTCTGAAAATTTTCTAAACAAGAACTGACCCAAACTTTTTTGTGTACCAATTGCCTTTTTGACTAATGAAATGACTTGAAAACTACTGAAATCATTATGCTATGTGTTGATGACTAGAAATGAAAAAAAATGAGCCAAATACTAACACTTCAAAAACAACTATTAAGATAATCCCAAACACTACTTATCTGAACAATAACAAACTTTTATGAACAGATTTTAGGCAATTGGTTAGATTGAATAAAAAGCAATATCAGAACAAGTTTATTAGCTAGAATGAAGTGTAAAGTAACCACAATCAAACAGTACAACAAGCTAAAACGTAATATGACTAGTTAAGCTAATATGACTGATTAAGCTGAAAAACAGGACAAGTAAAAGACTAATAAGCAAGTTTAAGCTGCAAGTAAGCTACTAAAACAGTGAAATCAGATCAACTACTAGCTAAACACCTTTTATCATGCAGCCAAATAGGAATTAGCTAGGTATTAAGCATGCAACCAACACTTGAGTGGAACAAGAACTAAGGACTTGAAACCTTTTAGCTTAGGCCTCCATTGGGAGTAGAGAAGCGCTGAGCTTTCTAGCTAGTGCTAACCACCACCTTAGCACTAGAAACAACCAAACATCTACAATTCAACAGCTATCATCATCATAATCTCCATTAATGAACTGGAAAGCTTCAAAATCAACTAGAACTGCAACTGAAATAAACTGAACAGGATCAACAGCTACAAGTCTTCTTAATCAGCTAATCATGATCAAATGGTGATCATAACTAGCTAATAACAACAACAAAGTAACAAGATGAAGGATATGAATAGTAGAATAGCAGTGAAGAATTTGGAGGGAAAATTGAACTTTTATTGATTATGGATGAAAAGTGGTTACAAGATTAGTTACAACTACCTAACACACTCTCAAAAGGTTGTCAAGCTTTTGAGAGTTGTTAACTACAACTATGAACTGAATTAAAAAAGAGAGCTAAAATTCTAGTGTGTGTGTTTTCACACTAGCTACATTACATGAAATGAGAACTATTCTAGGGTATTTATAGAATGCAGATGTGAAGTAGTTGGGGATTGTGACGTCTCAGAACCAATCAAAAGCTTCTACGTGGACAATTCTGCTTGATTGAATTTTGCAGGTGAAGAACACTTTTGGGGATTTTTGATTGAGATGATTTCTTGTTAATTGAGTTGTATGGTTGTATTCCTCTCTAAAAAACGATCACTTTTCATGATTATATCATCTTCTGAAACGCATCCTAGCTCCAACCCGATCCTGGCAAATTTTGTTGAAGAAGATGACACGTGGCAGATTCTTATTTGTTAAGAGAGAAGCACACGGATTGCTATCCAAAGTGGATAAAAGGATTATTGAGTGGCGTTTTTTCATTGGTTGAGAAGGGAAGTAGTGCGCTGCATTGTTTAGATTTGGTATTTAATGCTGACGGCTGTGAGTGGCCAGGTGGCACTTGAGTTGGCAATCCATGTTTATTGTTTCCTTGCTTCCCATTGGTTGAAGGCATTTCACACGGATCAAGCACATATAACTTCCAACAAATGGCCTAATTAACCCCTCAACTTTGGCAGTTTGAACTTTTGAGCTATAATCTTCATTTCTTTGACAATTTCAGTCCTTCAACTTGCATTTTTAAACATTTAAGTCCTTTAACTTGATTGACTTGAGAGTTGACTAGATTTGACTTTGATCTTGACTTTGACAAATTTACACTTTTGGTCCTTCATCTTTGGCAGATTGTCAAGATAGGTCCTTTGTCTTCAAAGTCTTGTCACTTTTGATCCTTCTTTGTCTTTTTCATCAAATTAAGCTTGATTTTCCTTTGTTTGCTTGAAATTGTATCCTTCTTACCTATTTACACACAAACACAAAACATACCACATAATTCCGCTTTATAGCACGAAGTTTAGGTATTTATCTTGTGTTTTAGGGTGATTTGTTGATAAATTGATATGAGTTTTTGCTCATATCAAATCCCCTACACTTGAACATTGTCATGTCCTCATGCAATGCTATATTTTAAAGCACAAATTTACATTCTCCTCATAATTAATCCACCTTGGCCATTATGGAATGCATCTACACTACTCTACACTATATGATGCATGATTTTGATTTTTAACAATGCTATGAACAAAATACAATTCTATCTATATCTTTTTGGATTTTCTTGAAATGGTTTGATGGAAATAACTCATAAAGAATTCAATGACTTTTATTAGGGCTTGGGTACTATGGACATTTATTACCCTCAAGTTTCACTTTCCCCATACCAAGCTTAAAAATGGGATCATTGTATTCACAAGTAAAAAGTGCATCAACTTATTCATGACAATTAAATGTGGAATCGGTTATTATTTGAGCAAATTGCTTGTGGGCAAATTTGTCATTTATTTGAAGTATGAAGTATAAGAAATGCAAAATCCAAAAATAAGGAAGCACGGTTTTAATCCTAAGTAATCCTCTCATCCATTACTTGAAAAACCGCTCACAATTAATATAAGTCCGTTTCAAGAGTAATAAGTCATTCGCCTTATGTGTAAAATCCTCATGTCATGCTTTCATAAGTAGCTACACACTCGCTAAGGAAAGAAAAATAAAACTCACGCAATAATTTACATCCGCCATCTTTTTGAGACTTTGGATCTTCAACCCCGCAACCCGTCAAGGTAATATTGGATTGGAGAAATCTATTGAATCCCCGCAACCCGTCAAGGTAATATTGGAACTCAATAGTCACTATAATTAACACCACACTGCCCCTCTTGGGAGTCTTGTATATATATATTTCTTTTCTTTTCTTTTCTTTTTTCTTTTTTTTTGCCACTCTTTTTTTTCATAAGCCGCTCTTATTTTTCTTTCTTCCTCACTAAGAAAGTTTAAAAGAATAAAAGGAAAAACACCCGCTAAATATTGAGCATGACATAAGTCTAGTACACATAAAACGTTCTAACTTAGAATCTTAAGACGTACTTATATCAACCATGAATGATTAGACAAAAATGCATAAGAGATTAAAAATCAATTAAAACCGTTCTTGATTATTTATTAACATATATACATGCGAAGAAAATAGAGGTAAAGAAGAGAAGGGTTTAGCCACAAATAATTATCATGAAGTTTATCTAGCCCTTTTATACTTGCTTCAACTCTATCATTTCCCATTCTCCACAAATTTAAAATCTCAAATAATGAGAGTGGTGGATGCTTAGCCTAATAGACCAATGAAGGACTACATGGTTAAGGATACTAGCTAGAGAGTGCTAAGATAAGCAAACTCGGGTTGAGTCAAAATATCCATGGTGGGCCTAATAAGTCAAAGAAGTCTAAATCTGTTAAACCATATTTTTATTATATATATATATTTTTTTTATATTTTTGATGAAAGATAAAAGAAAAGATATATACAATGCAAATGTATTATGCAAATGAAAAATGATTGATGCAAAAATTATGAATGCATATTTTTTGTGGCCAAAGTAGATCAAAAATTTGAAAAATGTTTGAAAAATTAATTTTCCAAGTTATCATGAAGGACAATGACAAGTTCTAGGTAAGGTCACTTCGATAGAAGACCCCATACACTTAAGCTAAACATTGTCCTCAATGTTTAAGAGCATGGAAGTATAAAAACTTCCCATACACTTATGACAATGAATAGACTTTGCTTAACCCAAGTTAAGGAAAGGGCAACTATTGGTGAATTCATGTTTAAGCACAAGGTGTCAATGAAAAATCACAATAGTAACGAAGTGAACCGGATACAAGGGTCTCCTCCATAAGCTCCAAAACATGAAATGAGTGAGAAACCCTACAAACAACATGAAGACAAAAGAAGGTCTCCCCTACACTTATCTCCAATTCTATACCCTTATTGGCAACCTACAACACTCTAAACCTAGTTATACGATGCTTGAGTTAAGGACTCTCTAGCTCGACTCGTCCCACACTTTAAAAGTGTCTAAAACCTATCATGGAGAAGAAAACTTTTGCCCTTTTTAAGAAAAATCTCCATGATGAGGTAAAACAAGTTTTCATTTGTCAAAACTCCATAAAGATCCCCCAGGATCAAATACATAATTACCATCCCACTTATAACACAATTCAACAACTAACTTCCCAAGCAATGGTGAAAAGAGTGAGGTGGTGTTCTCCAAAATGGTTTCCCATATGTTCTTCACAAGGTGATAGGGTAAAACTCTCAAATCTTTCACAAGTTTTCCTTTTGTTGCATCAGGCGGATACTGAGATGGTTTAGCAAGCTCTATGCCAGGATCAAAAATCCGTTCCTTGATGGGAAAACAACAAGTGTTGGTTGCCTTAGAAGATTCTCCTTTGTAGTTCACATAGTGAGAGAAAGGTTGTGGAGGCATGAGTAAAAACAACAAGCTCTTGGAAGGAACCATCATGACGTGGTTTCCTTTATCACTTGAAAGGGTTGAAGTGGACAAGGGAATAGGTAAAGGATCGTCATGCAAAAGAGATTCTAGATATAGTATGTCCCCCTCCTCATCAAGATAACCAAGAGTGTACTCAAAAGATATATCCTCCGCTAAAAACTCATCACTCTCATCCATTATAGAATCCGCCTCATCACCATAAACATCATAGATTGGTCTATCAAAAATTGGTGATTCCTCAAAACCCAAGGAAGTGTGATCATCAATAAATGGAGAGTCACAAGTAGAAAGCTCATCATCACTATAATCATCATATGTTGGTGATTTACAAAGAAGAGATTCTTCATCACTAAAGTCCTCATGATTATGGTTATCATTGTGGAAAAGTGGATTGTCATATGAGGTTTCAAAGAGAGGATTGGAATAGATCATAAAATCACCAAAGTTAAACTCTTGAGATTCATGAAAATCCAAGGATGAAGTAATGGAAGCAATGGTCTCAACATGAGGTAAATCATAATCTCCACTTGAGCAAGCGTCATAAAAATACTCATCACATACTTCATCAAGGATATCATCATGAGTTTCCTCCTCATTCACAACATCAATATGTTGTACCGCTTCGGGCTCATTAGACTTCTTAGACAACTTCCCCATGTTAAACACAACTCTCTCATCTCCTACCCGAATTGTAAGTTCACCTTCCGCCACATCTATTAGAGTTCGACCCGTTCTCAAAAATGGCCTACCAACAATCAAAGGAACTCTAGGATCCATATCATAATCAACCACCACAAAATCCGTGGGAAAAGTAAATCTATCAACCCCAACAAAAACATCCTCTGCAATTCCCACCGGATAAGCTATAGTACGGTTGGCCAACTCAAGAGTCATCTTAGTAGGAGTGAGCTCGGGAAGTGAAAGTTTCTTCAAAACCGATAATGGCATAAGATTTATGCTTGCTCCTAAATCCGCTAAAGCCATACAATTTTCCACCCCCGGGAAATTGCACGGAATCAAAAACCTCCCCGGATCTCCAAGCTTAGTAGGCAACTTCTTAAGCAAAACCGCGAGGCAATTTTCATTCAAGGAAACATTAGGCAAATCCACCAATCTCTCCTTGTTAGAAAGTAAGTCCTTAATAATCTTAGCAAACTTAGGCATATTGGCTAAAGCTTCCGCAAAGGATATATTGATGTTAAGTTGCTTGAACATCCTCAAAAAGTTTGAAACTTGGATATCATCCTTGTTCTTAAGCTTCTCTTTTCTCAATCGTGATGGATAAGGAAGACTTGGTTTTGGTTGTGGTTGAGTGGTTGATGAAGGATTTTCCTTATTGAGTTCTTCATGAGTAGGTGTGGAAGTGGGAGAAATGGGAGAACTTGAGGATGGTGAACTAGATGTAGAAGGCTTGTCACATGTAGGAACAAAAGTGGGTTGAACAATAGGAGGCTTAGGAGGTGAAGGATCCTTTGTTGACTTTCCACTTCTTGTTGTAATAGCATTAACATTTGCCCTTAGATTTGTTTGTGTGTTAGAAGGTAAAGCCCCTTGTGGTCTTTGATTATAAAGCATCATAAACTTCTTATTTGATTCTTCATGCATTTCTCTCATTCTTTTTTCATTAGCTTCATGCATTTCTCTCATTCTTTTCTCATTAGCTTGGAACCTCCTTTCATTCTCTTGATTCATTTTGTGAAGAAGCTCAATTGTGTTATAATCTTGTGGCACATTTCCTTGAAAACCTTGGGGTTGGAAAGGTGGAGGTTGATTGTAAAACCCTTGATTGTTACCTTGAAAGGTATTTCCTTGATTGTTAAAGGTATTTGGTGGTCTATAATTATTCCCTTGGTAAGGTGGTCTTTGACCTTGATTCCTTTGTAACACTTGAGGAGGATTTTGTTGAATTTGGGTGGGTGGTTGGGGTGGGAATCCCGGTGGAGTAAGGTAATTTTGAGATTTGTAAGAAAGGTTATTAGGATTGATATTTGGCTTGAAGTGTTCACGATGTTCCTCTTGGTAAGCATAACATTACCCTTGATAACCTTGCACCTTATCACATTGTTCATAGGAATGGGGACCTCCACAAGTCACACAAGAAAGAGTAATGGCATGCACATCATTTGAGGAATGATTTCCCATAGAAAGCTTCATCAAGTCATTCATCATTGTTTCTTGCATCTTTTGAGAATTTTGCATGAATGTTTGACTTTCCTTTTGAGCTTGAGTAAATGCTTGCATGCATGAAATGAGTTGAGTTTCCAATGGATTAGAACTTCCTTCTTGAATGACATGGACTCTTTCATCAAATTGTGTGTTGGTTTGAACCATTGCTTTGGTCTCAATAATATCCCAAGCCTCTTGAATGGATTTAAGAAGAATATTCCCTCCCGCGGAAGCATTGAGTGAGTCTTGGTGATGAGGTTTAAGGCCATTGTAGAAAGTATTGATTTGGTGAACTTCATCCAATCCATGGTTAGGGCATCTCCTCAATAACTCTCTAAACTCCTCCCAAGCATCACTAAAGGTTTGACTAGGTTTTTGTTGAAAGCCTATAATTAAGTTCCTCAAAGCCGTGGTCTTAGATGGGGGAAAGAACTTGTTCAAAAACTTAGTGGTGAAACCATCCCATGTGGTGATACTATCGGGTGTTTGTGTGTCTAACCAATGCTTAGCGGGTCCCTCTAGTGAAAATTGCACCAATATCAACTTAATGGCATCATGAGGAACTCTATTGTACTTAATGGTATTGCAAAGAGCAAGGAATCTCTTAAGGTGGTCATGAGGATTTTCATTCTTGTTACCATAGAAAGGTGTGTTTGAAACCAAGTTAATCATAGCCGTTTTTAGCTCAAATGAATTTGCGGGAATGTCGGGAATCTTAATAGCATCGGCATATCCGTTAACATTGGATTACAAACGTTCCATCAAAGAACGAGTATCAACTCTAGCCATGGCTTCTTGTTGTGGATGAATCAAAGCACGATTCTCGTGATCGGCTTGATGGACGGTGGTGTTCCTACTCTTACTCTTTTTCTTCCTTTTCGGAGGAAGGGGTTGTACACCAATCGGTATTTGTGCACGCCCGCGAGTGAGCATGCAACTCAATACGAGGAATGAGAGAGAAGCTCTCGCGTGACTTTGAAGAGAAAAGGATTATCCCCTTTGAGTTTCAATATGAAATATCCACAAGAAAATAATAATATACGTATGTACTACTTGGGTGCAAGACCCCCAATGAAGCCTTCCTTCTTAGAATACTCACAAGTGAACGGGGGGTTAGGTGGCGCGAAGCACTTAAGTACCTATTGACCCTTAGATGGCATTTTATAGCACATCGCCTTTCTATTCACTTAATTGTTTGTATTCTTCGAATTGTTGCTTATTGGAAGTATTTATCTATTCTTGCTTTATTTTGTTTGATTGATACACGTGTCAAGGACCGGAACGCCCCTCAACACAGTGTATTGCCTTGGCAATACTTATGGAGAATATGTGAATTGGTTGTTCTTATACGTATACGTATTTACTTATAATAATATATGGAAAATATTTTTGTATTTATGAGTTCTTAAGAGAAAATACTATATGTACATAAAAACCGAGGAAATCCAATAATATATATTTTTGGGTGCAATCTCTTAGGAAAAAGATTGCTTTTTGAATTTTTTAATTTGTTTGGTCAATTCTTTAGGAAAAGAATTGTTTTGTTAATTTTTTAGTTTTTAAATGTTTTTATATTTCTGATATTTTATTTGTTTTTGATTTATGATACGTAAAAATAACGTTCACTAGGTGAACGGATCCCAAAAGCCAATAAAAACCGTCAATCGATAGTCTCTCGTAAAGTCAAAGAACCGACAGCGGCGCCATTTTAAATGTGTATAGTTGAAGTTCGTTTTTCTCAGTTCTTAACAAATTGAAAGTCCTAACAAGATCGAGTTTTTAATTGTTTTTGGTTGGTAAAGTATTTGGATATTCTATATCTAATTCAAACAAAGCCTTGCTAAAATGAAAAATACAGTCTACTTATACGTAAAACAAAGTGCACAAACCAAGTTTTTATCCAAGTAAAATGCTAAAATGTAAATTCAACAAACTATAAGGACTGAAAATGTAAATTCTATGGAAATTAAATGCTAAAAATGTAAAGTCAAAAAGTCTAGGGACTATTTATGTAAAATCAGTAAACTAAATGGACTAAAAATAAAAATTTAACAAACAAGTAACCAAATTCCAACTAACTTGAAAACTGCCTAACCACTTTTTAACAACTCTGAAAATACAAGGACTTAACTTTTGAAAACCCTAATTAGTTGAAAGTTTAGCCAGAATTAGAAACTGTTTAACACTCTAGGGACTAAAAGGAAATTTTAAAAACTTTTTAACCAACAATGGGTTAAGTGACAAAATAAGCTCGTTTGAGCTCATTTTTTAACCAAATAAGCTCAAACCAATTTCAAACGTCTTAAAATTGAAATTAAGCTAGACCTGTCTGAGGAATTAAGCTGAAACTATCTAGAACTCTTATCAGCAAATCCAAATAAGCTCAAAATAAGCTAACTGATAAGCTACACATGCACAACTTGATTTTAATGAAGAAACTTGTTAAACAACTCAAAAGAAGAATGGGAAATCTAGTTTCAAAGAAAATGGTCCAGTAATAAGCTCTAAAATTGAAAATAAGCTGAAATGAGCTTAAGTTGACTTTTGTTGACCAGATTTTTCAAAAAGCTCAAATTCTTAAAACCTACTCAGGAACACTTTCTCAATTGATTTATGAATGAAAATTAACAAGTTTCTGAAGTGGAAATTGAGATATGAGAAATCAGTCCATGTTTTTATCACAGTGAATTGAAAATGCTCTAATGCTTATTAAAGTGCTTATTACTCACTCAAAACTAGATACTGTATAATTTCCTTCTACACACTAAAACTTCATATATTGAGTGATGATTAAAAGCTGGTTTGAAAGAATTTCATCAAGAAACAAAGATTTGCCAAGCAATTGAAAATCACTACTTTCTGAAAATTTTCTAAACAAGAACTGACCCAAACTTTTTTGTGTACCAATTGCCTTTTTGACTAATGAAATGACTTGAAAACTACTGAAATCATTATGCTATGTCTTGATGACTAGAAATGAACAAAAATGAGCCAAATACTTGTTGATCCCAAACTTAGATCGATTAGCTTTGTGTATACGAGATTAGATCAAGTATAACACGTAGAGAAACCTTTGTATATGCTTTGTGAATCTAAGTGTTATGCGGAATTTAACACTTAAACAAGAACACAAGATGTAAACAAAACTTTCACTTTGATTATGAATGTCGAACTTGCTTACAATGAAAGATGTTTATGAATGAAAACTTATATAAAACTTGATATTGAACATTAACCTAAAGGCCTTCTTTTATAGACTAAGAAGCCTTGTACAATAAGCTACGTATCAACTATTCTAGGTAAAGATAAACATAGAAAATACATTGTCGTTTCTATCTTTACTAGAAGTATTCTAGAATATAATAAACGTGTAGATTATATCTTCCATCAGTGCTTGTCTTCAATGTGTCAACGCTTGACTTTAACTTGTCAACGCTTGACTTTAACTTGTCAACGCTTGAGCTGTCAGCGCTTGCTTTGTTCTTGTCAACGCTTGATTTGTTCTTGCCAGCGCTCAAGTGATCTGGCCTTAATTTATTCCCAACAATCCTCCCCTAAACTTGATATCCACTCTTATGATCAAGTTTCTGAATAAGCATTAAGAACTTGGAGGAGTCTGACAAATCTTCTCATATTGGTAATGAATAAATCTGATCAAATCCTTTGCCACGTCACTTGAATAATCTATCTCCAGCTGAGTGTCCTTCATCTTTTCCAAAACAGCCTTGGATATGAAATACTGAGCATCCACAAGTAGATACTCAGCAAACTTTGTAGAACTCAAATGGTATACACCAGCAGCTGAATATAACCTCCATTGAAGACCACTGAGGTCATCTTCAAGATCCTTCCATATTTCAGGATCTTCCTCTTTTGTACCACACATTCTTTTGAATGTGGTCCAAAGTTTTATTCCATTAGCTGAAGTTGGTGCTTCAGCCTCATACTTGGTCTCCAGTAACCTCCAAAGGTCCACCAAGTCTTCTCTATCACAACTTGCAAATAAAGATATGAGAGTGGTAAAAGTGTGTACCTCCTTTCCAAATCTACCAATCTTCCAGAATCCACATTCATCCTCATCATAACTCACAATTGGATTCCTGGAATCTAATGGTAACACTTGCACCATATCTGAAGCTTCTAATGGGGAGAGCTTGAGGCTCTTTCTTATAACTGCTTCACCTAGATATAGTGGATCCATATCTTTTGGAAACTCAAGTTTAAATCCCTTCTTCACTGGCCTGGGAATCATCATAGCTTTCTTGATTTCCATTTCTTCTGCAAGTTGCTCCTTTCTTTCATCTGAAAGAAGTCTGAGAGTGTTTGCTTCCTGCACTCTCACCCAAATAGGATAAGCCCTATGTTCCAACTCATCAAATGTCAAAGCCTTCAACTTCTGATGTGTCCATCCAACTCCATGACATCTGAGCAACATAAAATAGAGCTCTCTTCTATCCCTTTTCAGCTCTGAGAGAATATTGCTTGCCTTGTGCTTCAAAATCACCTTACAATCCTTCTGAACTCTAAGAAGAAGCTCCAAACCCCATATTTGATCTGAAATGGTCAAGTCTGGATTATCCATGCAGCTTTCTTCCCAAGAATTATACATTTGAACCACCTCTGGCATGTCAAAGTCAACCTGCAATTTTAAGTCTCTCAACTTTTCCCTAGCAAGCTCATCACCATACTCAAGCCTTTCTGGTTCTATAATCATCACACTTGAGTCTGAGCTAGCTCCATCACTTTCTTCTTCAGAAGTCACAACAAATGGTGACTTTTCCTTTTCACCTTGTTCCATCATTTGTTCAGCCAATCTTCTATCAAATTCAACTTGGGCTGCATCCTTTGGAACAATTTCTTCTACCAATTTACCCTTACCTTTATCTGATGGTGCAATGGTTGGTAAGGTAGATGGTAATACATGAGTAGAAACTTCCTTGATGATAGATGATGACTGGAATACATCACCTTCATGTGCAGGTCTGTCAACGCCCAAATTTATCCTATCAGCGCCCAAAATACTTCTATCAGCGTCCAAAGTTGCCTTGTCAACGCTCAAATATTTTCCCTCAGCGCCTTGTGTAACCTCTCTCAACATAGCTGTAAATGATAAATTTAGATTGGTTGGAGAGATTAAGGACGTATCAAAACCTGTTTGTTCCTTCAAAGTTGTAAGGGCTTCAACAACATCCATTGATTGACCATCTTGACTGCCCTTATCACTCAGATTTCTTTGATCTTCCTCCCCTTTGGAAGACTCCTCCATACACCTTCTAACACGATCACTTTCCAAAACAACAATCCTCTCCCTCAATTGCTTGAGTTCAAGGCCTTGAGAGCTGACAATTTGTACTAAGTCTGCATTTTGCTTTTGCAAGCTAATGCAGACTGCCGTTAATTCCAAAAGAGTCATTGGTTCCAGTCTGCCCTCTTCTGAAATGGGAATTTGACCTCCCAAGCCAGATTCATTGGGCATGGATGAGGACTTAATTATGGTGGGACTGCCTTGGCCAACATCTAATCCAGAACCAATAGTCCCAGCCTCATCCAGGTCACCAGCCACACTTGTGGTGGTGGTTCTCTCTGCTTCATGGCTAGGACCACCAGAGGAGAACACTCCAGTAGTCCTTTGGCATTTCATCAACCTATATTCAGGTGGTGTGGAAGATGGTGTGGAAGAATGGGTAGATGTGGGTTGGTTAAGGGGTGTTTGGGATTGTGTAGGTTGTGTGTCAGCGTTGGAAATAGGCACATCAACGCCAACATTTGATGTGTCAGCGTCAAAGGGTTCTTGGTCAATTTGCATTTGTTCAGGTGAGGGTAAAGGTTCAGGAATGGGTTCAAGTTGTGGTTGAGGGTCAATTTGAGGTTGGGGGTCTGGTTGGGGTTGTGCTGCTGCAATAACAGCAAGCATGGCTGGGGTTAAAGGTAAGTCTCTATGGGGTGGTGAATTCATCTTCGTAAAAATAGCTTTCTTTTGCTCAGGGATCTTATAAAAATCATTGTAATCCCTTGAGCAGTAACCTTGATCATCAAAAATCATTTGCAGAAAATGGGGATAAGCTAAAGTCATTTTTGTCCCCTTGTTTTTACACATCCCTTCAAAAATCATTTTAGAATAATTATATTTTTGCCCTGTTGCAATGCACACAATAGCACTTGCAATGGATCTATTGATCTCATTGTGTGCAGTACATTTGGGACTCAAACATTGAAGAAGGATGTGGATGAGGTACTTCCAGGCTGGGGGAAATTCCTGCTTATGATACTTATTAAGAGTACCTTCATCAGGAAAAGGATATCCCAAAGCCCTAAGCCCTTGTTCTATTTCATTTATGGGAAGGATGGCTACACCATCAGCATCATCAAGATGCAAGGCTTGGCGTACCAAGGCCTCAGTAACCACCCAAGACCTCCCATGAACAATAGAAGTCAATGTGGTCACTCCATTAACTGTTGAGGAACTAACAGTGTTCCAAAACTGCTTAATGTGTGTGACTGGAATGAGTGGTGCATGAGAAAGAGCATACCTTAGTGGGGATGCGTTCAAATACACCACCATTTGTGTGTATTGAGGAAACAAATCATTATCAGCAACAAGATAAGCAATCATGTTGTGTTGAGACTTGAACCCCAATTCTAATTCTGCTGAGTTAAACTTTGGTGCCATTGATGAAAGCTGTTAATTTTAAGTGTAGAAGATGAAGTTGATAAGAGAAAAGTGTTAGACAAGAATTATAGATACCCTGTTTAAAAATAGGATCCAAATTTATAGGAGAGAAAGAATGCATGTGATTGGCCCAAAAAGAGGCAAAGATTTTCAAAAATCAATCATGAAAATATTGAAAAAGTTTATAAGTTATCTCATGCATTAAATGAAAGTAACAACTCCTAAAATTACGGCTTGAAAATATGTCAAAAAGTAACAACTGGGTAGGTCCCATTGAGTGTCAACGGTCAAAAATAACCTATCAACGCCCAACGGCTATAATCTTGTCAACGTTCGCCTAAAGCCATGTCAGCGTCCAATTTGGTCACAACAACGCTTGGAAAAATCTTGTCAGCGTCCAAAAATAAAATTGTTTTAAAAAGTGAAAAATGACCTTAACAAGTAATTTATCCTAGAGAAGATAACCAAAAGCTGATAATTATTATAGGGCGGCAAGCACTGTCCAGTTATGCACACTTGCATAAGCAAGATAGACATAACAGTCCTCTAGTGTCCCTTGCTAACCAAAATTCTTAACAACAAAGTTACTTATAAAATCCTTGTTACTCCCAGGTAAATCCCATATTAAAATCATTCCCAAGTCTCCCAACAGACCACAACCAATTCTAGGCCAAAAATGTCTTGGCAGCATGCAAAGTTGATATACTATGCATGCTACAGTGCCTCATGGTTTAGTAAAACTAACCCATACTCACCTGTGGACACAATCTAGAATTGTGATAAGAGTATCATATGGATACCCAAACATCCTAAAGGTTCCTTAAACCTCCCCTTAAACGATGATACAAAAAGTTTGCTAAAATCATGCATGAACATAAAAAATTTATGTCAAGATAGGAATGAAACATTCCAACCATCATCCATAAATAAAAACTTGACCAAATGCTTCTCCATTGATCCATAAGCAACTCTGTATCCAATGGTATACTGCTAACACCATCTGCACATTTAGATTGAAAACCACAAAACTAACATTGTTGCTGACAACGCCCCGATAACACATAACAGCGTTGAGGGAAGCTTTGTCAGCGTTAGACAATTATATTGCTGACAATGTTGCAAAAACACTTATCAGCGTTTAAGCAACCTTTGTCAGTGTTAGAAAAATATAGTGGAAAATCTAAATCATCAATAAGACCAATAATAATAATGCATCATCCTGTACATACTTTTACAAAAAGAAATCAAAACACATATTAAGTGAGATTAACCATTCCAATACTTGTTACCAAGTATTGAAATCTTCCAGCATCAAAAGGTTTAGTTAATAAATCTGACACATTTTCCTCAGTGTCAACCCTATCTGGTTGTATTAAACCTTTCTCAAAGCAATCTCTTATAAAATGGTGTCTAATTTCTATGTGTTTAGTTTTAGAATGATGTACAGGATTCTTAATGATGCATAATGTACTATTATTGTCAACAAATATCTTAGTATGCAAGAAATTATACCCATAGTCTAACAGCTGGTTCTGAATCCACAACACTTGACCACAACATGCTGCTGCAGCCACATACTCTGCTTCAGTTGTAGAATTAGTCACCACTGTTTGTTTCTTGCATTGCCAAGATATTAACCTGCTCCCAAGAAATTGACATCCACCAGTTGTGGATTTCCTATCAAACTTATCACCTCCATAATCACTATATGAATATGCAATCAGCTCCAATGGTGAATCCTTTGGGTACCACAAACCAAGACTGGGGTAGCATCTTAGGTACCTAAAGATCCTCTTCACAGCATAAAGGTGACATTCTTTGGGAGTCACTTGATGACGTGCACATGCACACACAACAAACATGATATCAGGTCTGGAAGCAGTAAGATACATCAAGGATCCAATCATGGATCTATAGTGCCTGACATCAACATCTTTCCCATCTCCAATCTTTCCCCAAGGGTGTTCTCTATCCATAGGAGTAGTAGCCCTCTTTTCATGTGGAGAAAAGCCAAACTTCTTCAAGATCTCAGCAACATATTTGTCCTGGGAGATGAAGATACCATCCTCTTTCTGCTGAACTTGTAAACCAAGAAAGAAGTTCATCTCCCCCATAGCACTCATCTTGAATTTGTCTATCATAAGCTTGGAGAAATCCTCACTCATCTTTGGATCAGTAGACCCAAAAATGATATCATCAACATAGACCTGCACAAGCAAAACATCTTTGCCTTTCTTCTTTGTAAATAGTGTCTGATCTATGGTGCCCCTCTTGAATCCATTGTCCACCAAATAGGTAGACAAAGTTCCATACCATGCTCTAGGGGCTTGATGAAGGCCATACATAGCCTTTTTGACTCTATACACTTTATCTGGATGCTCTGGATCCTCAAAACCAGGAGGTTGCATTACATATACTTCCTCAATAATGGTGCCATACAAGAAAGCACTCTTGACATCCATTTGATAGACTGTGAAGCCCATGCAGGAAGCATAGGCTAGAAAAATCCTAATAGCTTCAATCCTTGCAACTGGTGCAAAGACCTCCTCATAGTCTATCCCATCCTCTTGTGTATAACCTTGAGCCACTAACCTTGCCTTGTTTCTGACCACAATACCTCTTTCATCTCTTTTGTTCCTTAGAACCCATCTTGTCCCTATAGGTCTGACATATCTAGGACAATCAACCAGCTCCCAAACATCCTGAATTGCAAATTGGTGAAGCTCATCCTGCATTGCTTCCACCCAACTTGGTTCTTTGAGAGCATCAAATATTTTCTTGGGTTCTTCTTCTGACAGAAAACATGCAAACAAACATGCTTGTACAAGAGGGGTATCAACCTTCTTGTGTATATTGGCAATAAATCCACCAAGACCTTGATGAGATCTTCTTGTCTGAACTGGAGTCATAATATCACCAATGATCTGAGATGTGGGGTGATTCTTCATTGTGGAGGTGAGAACCCCTCCTTAAAAAAGTCTGGTGTCCTCAACCTCACGCTCCATATTTCCAATATCTTCTTCATCAGACTCTCTTTGATCAACAGGAATCTCTTCATGAACATTGGAAGGTCCACCTTGTTCAAAACTGGAAGAGAAAAGATGCCCAAAAGTGTTGTCAACGTTTGAATCTTGGTTGTCAGCGTCTGGGCTAACAGCGCTTGAAATGTTGTTGTCAACGTCTGAGCCATCAACGTCTGAATTGGTCTTGTCAGCGCTAGATTTGCCTTTGTCAGCGCCTGAAGAACCATGCATGTTTGTATCTGGTGGTATTTGGAAACCACCATTATCTTGTCCAGCAGCAGCAGCAGCAGCAAAAGCATCTGTCCAAATGGGAATTGTGACATATTCAAATGTAGGAGATGCCTTTTCTGCTTGTGATCCAACCCTCTCATTAACCTGTGTACCTGAAACATCAACAACTTGTTCCTCCACAACATTTGAAGTTACCTTCACAATGTCTGGATTAGTGACAGGCATATAATTTAAAGTTCTAGATAAGGGTTCCAAATCAAACAACCAATTAGGACCACTTTCAGGATCACTAGGTTTATTCTCCAAGAACCTAACATGTACTCTCTCAACTATACGTTTGTCCTCCTTAAGATAAACCCTATAACCCTTGCTCTGGACTGAATACCCCATGAAATAGCCCTCATCACCTTTTGCACTAAATTTCCCTAAGGCATCACTAGTATCCAAAACTACTACATGACAACCAAAAGGTCTGAGAAAACCAATATTAGGTTTTCTTCCCCAAAGTAACTCATAAGGTGTTTTGTTCTGAATTTTGTTAACCAATGCTCTATTTTGCACATAGCATGTTGTATTAACAGCCTCAACCCAAAAGGCTATAGGAAAGTGAGCATCAGCTAACATTGTTCTGGCTGCTTCAATTAGGGTTCTATTTTTCCTTTCAGCAACCCCATTTTGTTGTGGGGTTCTAGCAATACTAAATTGTCTAGTAATTCCTTTCCTGGCACAAAAATCATCTAGTTTCTTGTTCCTAAATTCTCCACCATTATCACTCCTAAGCATTTTAACCTCATTTTCAGACCTTTTCTCAATCTGAGTGATAAAATCAATAAGAACATCAGCTGTGTCACTCTTCATAGCTAGAAAGAATGTCCAAGTAAACCTAGAAAAGTCATCTGTGACAACAAGGCAATATGACTTACCATTCAAACTCTCTATATTTGTTGGACCAAAGAGGTCCATGTGAAGCATATGAAGAGGTCTGGAACTAGTATGCACCTGTTTGGACTTAAATGAGACCTTGTGCTGCTTGCCTTTAAGACATGCAACACAAGAGTGGTCATTGTGGAAGGCCTTCTCAGGCAAACCATCAACTAAACCAAGCCTCACAAGTCTGTTTATATTTTTAAAGTTTATGTGCCCTAGTCTCCTGTGCCACAAATTACTTTCATCTACTGAGGCCTTAGCATAAAAACAAGACATATTGGTATTTACTTTGATCACATTTAAATTCACATTATATATGTCCTTATGCCTAGGTGTTCTATATTCAATATACTTCTCATCAGGGATCTTAAAATCCTTGCTTAACACCAAACACTCAGTATCAGTGAAAAGAACCTTATTTTTGTTATCACAAACTTGTGATACACTAAACAGATTATAATCAAGTTCTTTTACCAGGAAGACATTCTCAAAACACAGATTGTTGGTGAGAAGGGTTCCTTTGCCTGTAATGGTGCCATAGCCCCCTCCAAAGTATACCTTATCACCAACTTTAATAGGGGTGAAATTCGTCAGATAGTCTTCCTTTCCTGTCATGTGCCTTGAGCATCCACTATCCCAATATCCATAATCATTGATCTGTCTTTGAATGCCCTGAACATAAAGAAAACCAATTAGTTTTCTTTGGGAACCCAAGTCTCAGAAGACTTGGATTCATCTGGTTGTTCAATAAGAACAGACTTAGTTCTCACAACAACCCCATTCTCATCCTTTTTAGGATGAAATACACAGTTAACCCCAATAGGTTTTGTAATGACCTTTGAAATGTAATTAAATCTATTGCAAGTCATTGAAATTCCATTATCATTAGGGTTTTGATCTTTCTTGGGTCTCCATGTTAAGCTTGAAGAAGCTTTAGACCTCTTACCTTGTGGCTGCAAATATTTAGGTCTGGTCACGTTTCTGTCAGCGTTGGATTTTGTCTTGTCAAACCTGAAATTACCCTTGTCAGCGTTGAACCTAGGGTTTGCTACAAGAACCCATTGCCTATTTGACCAGGTGTTTGTCTTTTGAAAAGGTCTTTGTCCATGAGTGTTAGACCTTCTAGAAAAGAATGGGGCAGGTCTAATCACTTGTGGACTTTGCTGCACACAAGGTTTGGGTCTGACAACGTTTGACTTCCTAACAACGTTGACTTTCTTCCTATCAGCGCTAAAATTGTTCCTATCAGCGCTGGCTTTGGGAGCGTTGACACACTTGTATGCCAAATGTGAAAAGCTACCACAGGTGTAACAGGCTTTCTTAGACACAACCTTAGGTCTAGAGGAGAAGAAACCTGTTCCATGATTGCTAACTTGGCTCTTGGGTGACCTATTATTCCTATACATCTCTGCATATTTAATGGTAGGTCTTCTAACAGTGTTGGAGCCTAGGTCAACAGCTTTACCAGTGATTGGGTGAGTAACCTTAATGGGTGATGATTCATTGGGAATTTCACATAACAAACCTCCCTTAACAAATAAAGTAGGGTTAGCTTTCTTCCACTCATTTAGGTCAGTCAATTTTTGTTGATACTCTTCCACTGGAGTGACAACTCTTGGTGGAGGAATGAATTCCTCTTCTTGGCATTCTGGTATCCCAGTCCAAGATAAGTCCTTTCTAGGGACACCATAGAAGTCACCAGCTGGTGGTGGAACCAGAGAGTAATCATTCATCCTAATCCCAGTCATGTCCTTAGGATCCCTTTGCTTAGCTACACAGTCTCCTAGGGTTTGGGTGGCTCTATCAAATCTTTGAATCTTGAGGTCAACATTATCTTTATTCTTAATGGCCTCATCTAACTTAGCCTGTAGGTCTCTATTGACCTTTGTCATGATGTTTCTAATATCCATACTACCCTCTAGCTCATGTTTTAAGATATTTATCTTATATTTTAAGTCAAATTCCATTTTCTTGTATTCAGAAACGGTTTTCTCAGTTTCAGTAAGAGCTAGTTGGTAATTGGACAATTTACACCTTTTAGTGCTCATATCATCTTTTAGTTTTAACACCTCTTTGTTAAGTCTATTAGTGTTTAACCTACAACCTTTGCTACAAAAAGCATCATCATATACCTCATTATCAGATGAAGAGGAGGAGTGTGCCATTAGAGCATATTCAACATGCTCTTCTTCTTCAATATCAGCAACCAAAGCTTTGTCCTCTTCAGCATTCTTAGCCAGATAGCTCCAATCCCATCCTGTACAATCAATTCCTTGAACTGCAACCATAGCTTTGGAATCTTGAGCTTTAACAATCTGACTTGAGGGTTTACCAGCATCAGATCTTCTAGGAGATCTACATTCCCTCATGAAGTGCCCCATACGATGACAGTTGTAGCATTCAACTTTGGATTTATCAAATCCAGCTGTGTCTTTAGCATTGAAGGTCATCTTCTTCTTGAACCTTCTATTCCACCTATTTGCTCTTATACTAGCAAGAGCCATGTTCCACTTGATGTCCATCTCTTCCAAGTGCTCATCACTTATATGCTCAAGGTCCTCATATGTAATCACTGAACCATTGGGCAAAGAAGCAATGTAAGCACAAACAGTATCCAAATCCAAACCAGCAGGTTTAACTCTTGGGGAGTCATTCATGAATGTGTCAGCGTCTGAAAAGGAGACGTTGACAGGACTTGTTCCAGCGCTGACAAATGATGATCTAGTAACTGGATGCATAAAAGAGTCCTTCTGATTGAATTGACCTTCACTATGAGAGAAGAAGGCCATGTTGCTGGTGCTAGATTTGCTTCCATGTTCTGAAAGAGTTTCATCTTCCAACAGTCTTAGTTTGTTGTAGATGTCATCAAACGAGGAGCTCTTGTAAGTATTATTGGCAAGAATAGATCTTGTCTCAATCTTCCATGCCTCACCAAGACTTTTAAGAAAGGTAGCATTGGTGTCAACATCACCAACTTCTGTCCCCATGAAGGACAATTTGCTTGTGATGTCAAGCAATCTGCTTCTCACACTACTCAGTTTCTCATTGGGTTGAGCTTTGAAGACAGCATAATCATGCATAAGTTGCTTTTTCTTTTCTTCCTTAGTGTCTGCATTGCCACCATATGCAACTTCAAGTGCTTCCCAAAGATCTTTAGCAGATTCATAGCCTCTATATTTGTGCTGGTTTTCTTGTCCCAAAGAGACTTTCAGAATATTTAGGGCTTTCATGTCAACCCTTTTCTTTGCAATATCTTCAGCACCAACAGCTCTACCATCTCCAGGTTTTTCTTTCTTATCTTCATCAGGGCATCCTTCAACAGCTCATCTTTGAGTAATGGCATCAAGAATCTTTTGAGCCTTATTGAATGAGTTTCCATATTCAATAATCTCCCAGAGTGTGTAGTCATAGATCCCCAGATATTGTTCAAAGTTGAACTTCCATAAGTCAAAGTTGGTTGCATCAAGCATGGGAATCCTGATGTTTGGTAAGGGTGAAGAGGAGGTGGTTATTGCTTCAGACATGATGTTGTTAGGGTTTTGGTGTTTTTAGGGTTTATGAGAAAATTAGGGTTTTGGTGTTCGTGTATGATTCTGGTGTTCTTCAAAGATCAAAAGTTCCTCAACAAGCTCTGATACCACTTGTTGATCCCAAACTTAGATCGATTAGCTTTGTGTATACGAGATTAGATCAAGTATAACACGTAGAGAAACCTTTGTATATGCTTTGTGAATCTAAGTGTTATGCGGAATTTAACACTTAAACAAGAACACAAGATGTAAACAAAACTTTCACTTTGATTATGAATGTCGAACTTGCTTACAATGAAAGATGTTTACGAATGAAAACTTATATAAAACTTGATATTAAACATTAACCTAAAGGCCTTCTTTTATAGACTAAGAAGCCTTGTACAATAAGCTACGTATCAACTATTCTAGGTAAAGATAAACATAGAAAATACATTGTCGTTTCTATCTTTACTAGAAGTATTCTAGAATATAATAAACGTGTAGATTATATCTTCCATCAGTGCTTGTCTTCAATGTGTCAACGCTTGACTTTAACTTGTCAACGCTTGAGCTGTCAGCGCTTGCTTTGTTCCTGTCAACGCTTGATTTGTTCTTGTCAGCGCTCAAGTGATCTGGCCTTAATTTATTCCCAACAATACTAACACTTTAAAAACAACTATTAAGCTAATCCCAAACACTACTTATCTGAACAATAACAAACTTTTATGAACAGATTTTAGGCAATTGGCTAGATTGAATGAAAAGCAATATCAGAACAAGTTTATTAGCTAGAATGAAGTGCAAAGTAACCACAATCAAACAGTACAACAAGCTAAAACTCAATATGACTAGTTAAGCTAATATGACTGATTAAGCTGAAAAACAGGACAAGTAAAAGACTAATAAGCAAGTTTAAGCTGCAAGTAAGCTACTAAAACACTGAAATCAGATCAACTACTAGCTAAACACCGTTTATCATGCAGTCAAATAGGAATTAGCTAGGTATTAAGCATGCAACCAACACTTGAGTGGAACAAGAACTAAGGACTTGAAACCTTTTAGCTTAGGCTTCCATTGGGGAGTAGAGAAGCGCTGAGCTTTCTAGCTAGTGCTAACCACCACCTTAGCACTAGAAACAACCAAACATCTACAATTCAACAACTATCATCACCATAATCTCCATTAATGAACTGGAAAGCTTCAAAATCAACTAGAACTGCAACTGGAATGAACTGAACAGGATCAACAGCTACAAGTCTTCTTAATCAGCTAATCATGATCAAATGGTGATCATAACTAGCTAATAACAGCAACAAAGTAACAAGATGCAGGATAGGAACAGTAGAATAGCAGTGAAGAATTTGGAGGGAAAATTGAACTTTTATTGATTATGGATGAAAAGTGGTTACAAGATTAGTTACAACTACCTAACAGACTCTCAAAAGGTTGTCAAGCTTTTGAGAGTTGTTAACTACAACTATGAACTGAATTAAAAGAGAGAGCTAAAATTCTAGTGTGTGTGTTTTGACACTAGCTACATTACCTGAAATGAGAACTATTCTAGGGTATTTATAGAATGCAGATGTGAAGTAGTTGGGGATTGTGACGTGTCAGAACCAATCAAAAGCTTCCACGTGGACAATTCTGCTTGATTGAATTTTTCAGGTGAAGAACACTTTTGGGGATTTTTGATTGAGATGATATCTTGTTAATTGAGTTGTATGGTTGTATTCCTCTCTCAAAAACGATCACTTTTCATGTTTATATCATCTTCTGAAACGCATCCTAGCTCAAACCCGATCCTGGCAAATTTTGTTGAAGAAGATGACACGTGGCAGATTCTTATTTGTTAAGAGAGAAGCACACGGATTGCTATCCAAAGTGGATAAAAGGATTATTGAGTGGTGTTGTTTCATTGGTTGAGAAGGGAAGTAATGCGCTGCACTGTTTAGATTTGGTATTTAATGCTGACGGCTGTGAGTGGCCAGGTGGCACTTGAGTTGGCAATACATGTTTATTGTTTCCTTGCTTCCCATTGGTTGAAGGCATTTCACACGGATCAAGCACATATAACTTCCAACAAATGGCAAAATTAACCCCTCAACTTTGGCAGTTTGAACTTTTGAGCTATAATCTTCATTTCTTTGACAATTTTAGTCCTTCAACTTGCATTTTTAAACATTTAAGTCCTTTGACTTGATTGACTTGAGAGTTGACCAGATTTGACTTTGATCTTGACTTTGATAAATTTACACTTTTGGTCCTTCATCTTTGGCAGATTGTCAAGATAGGTCCTTTGTCTTTAAAGTCTTGTCACTTTTGATCCTTCTTTGTCTTTTTCATCAAATTAAGCTTGATTTTCATTTGTTTGCTTGAAATTGTATCCTTCTTACCTATTTACACACAAACACAAGACATACCACATAATTCCGCTTTATAGCACAAAGTTTAGGTATTTATCTTGTGTTTTAGGGTGATTTGTTGATAAATTGATATGAGGTTTTGCTCATATCACTGATGCTCTATGTACTATCTGCTGTTGATCAACCTACGTGAAACTCAAATATTATTTCCGCTGGATTTGACCAATTTGGGGGTGTCACAGAATGGTATCAGTGTGATAGTTATAGAGAACCAGACCAAAAATCTTAAAAATATAAAAATAAATTTTATATAAACTGGACTATAACTGAATAAAAAAATCTTTTGGGAATTTTTGGGACTAGAATAGTTAAGCATATAGAACGTAGAGCATGCATTTATTATGTGACCTATGTAAACATTGATTATTTACATTTGATTAAATAATGTTATAAGTATTAACTAAGCCTCTAACTTGCGATGTTAAAAGGACACTCACTACAACCCTTACAACTTATAATATTTATTGAAACTTTTAACTTGAGTAAGCTTATACTTACGTCAATTAAAAATGATGTTATTTTCAGACTTACTATGACTTTACTAGTGACATCTCCGACTGCTGTACCAAAGATAGACCCCACTCCAGTTGTACCACCGTCACCGATGTCAGTGCTTCCAGGATGGCTGTCCGCACCTGATTCTGAGGACAGTCAGACTGATGGAGTCGTCCCGACTGTTGATTATCCACCTGCTGCTTTGGTTCCCCCTGCCGAGGAGGAGGGCCATATGACTTATGCCTTAACACCTCTACCGCCATCATCGTCTCTTCAGGTCTACGCTCCCGGATCTCTGCCGCCTCATAAGAGTAGGTACGAGACTGCTCCTGACTCTACTTTTGAGGTTGGAGAGGGTTCCGGGACTGGACGAGTTGATCCCGTCCATGACCATATTGCTGCACTGGTTGCCCGCCATGCCCAGGACATGGCAGATGTCCACAACTAGCTAATAGTCGGCCAGGCTGAGCGCTCCATATTACAGGAGCGTGTGGATTCCCTTACTTGGACTACCTGGGCAAAAGCCCAAGTCGCACGCGGGACGTGGGCCACAATCCACGATGCTCTACAGTGGCTTATGGAGGAGTATGATTATATCTTTCATCGTGTCTACACTTTGGAGAGCCTACAGTATCAGACCCATACTTCCCTCTCATCTCAGGAGCAGACGTTATCCATGTTCTTTGACCTAGCGATTGTTCGCCATAATGGAGTGACTGCAAAGACAACCTATCTTAGAGGAGCTATGGACACCCTTCGAGCTCAGTTACTGTAGACGCTTCGACACGTCAAGAGGACTTGAGTTGCTTTAATTGCTTTACAGGATGCCATGCCAGCACTAGTAGCCCCACCAGCACCCCCTGCACCAGCCACTTCCAGTGGATCTGTTAGGCATGCATAGATTCGATGTACTAGACCTTGTGTACATCATGATAAGCTTTTGGGTTGCATCCTAGCTATCATGATATAGAACCTCATGTATCTTTATTTTCATGCATCTTTTGTATCCTATCTTGTACTGTACTCCCTTAGATAGGTGTCTGTATATATTGCATTTTAGACTGTGCGTACCACCATCCTAGACAGGCATGCTGTACTTCTGTCTTGGATTGGTTGTGCCTGATGTTATGTTTACTTTCTACTAGAAATGACATGAACTCACTCTCTTTTGTTATATATCATGTGCTGTGCTATATTATTGAAATCTTGACAGGTTATCCAATTTGTTATAAATTTTGTGCATAAATATTCCCGTGCAAATAATATATAAACTGTACTAAAACTAAAGCTAATGATCTCATTTTGTGTATGACTACAGACAAATGGCAATCACTAGAACTAATCCGAAAAATGCCGATACTACTCATAACGTCACTACTGCCCAATTTAGGGAAATGATTGATCAAGGTATCACCACTGCTATGGCCGCTAGCAGAAATATGGACGATAGCCAAAACTCCAATACGCATAGGAATAACAATACCACTAGAGGCTGCTCTTACCCTGATTTCCTCAAATGCAAGCCCTCATACTACCGAGGCAGTTAAGGCGTTGTAAAGCTGATGTAATGGTTTGAAAGACTAGAGATTGTATTCCGCATCAGCGACTGCGTTGACGACAACAAGGTCAAATTCGCCACCTGCACATTACTTGATAGTGCTCTCACATGGTGGAACTCTATGGTTGCTACCCTGGGACACGATGTTGCTTACACTCTCAACTAGACCAACCTGAAAGAGAGAATGACAGAAAAATACTATGACAATCCGTCGATTTATGGTTTATATTTTATTCTCAAATATTATTTAAAAACATTATTTTAATGTTATATTATGAACTCACTTATTTTTGGGAAGAAATTTGGATTTACGTCTTGAAGTAGCATCGACTACGTCTAAACCGGTTACGTTTACATACACCGTTTTTGGTGACAGTCCGACATTTCAGAAAATAAATTTATCCGTGAACATTATTTTGGGATTTTAAATTTGAGTTAGTTCATAAACTCACAAATTTACGAGAAGAGATTAGGACTTACGATTATAATTTAACGTCCTTTACGACTAAACCGGAAACCTTAGGATTACGTATTTACGTTTTCGAACTCCGTTTTTGATGAGACAATTTTTATTAGATTCGTTTTGTGCCGTTGATTCATAATTTATAAAAACGTTTTTCGTAAAATAACCCGAGGGCATGCAAATCGAGGAAACTAGAATCGAGGAGTACCCGTAAATTAATAGGGATGGGACAAGTTTACACTTGCCCACCCCTATACAAATGGGCTCCAACACATCTCATGATGTGTCAATTTTTAACTATTAAGCTAACACTTGTTAGCTAATGCTTAACAAGTAAGCTATCACACCACCAAAACCATCCAACACCTAAACCACTTCTCCAAAACTCATACATGCAAACCACTCTCTCCTTCTCTCCCTAATTTCGTCCACTCTCTCTCAAAAATACCATTTTGATCAAATTTTGATCAATTCTAGCCATAAACTATGTGTTATCTACACATATAATGAAGAAACCTTGAAGCCTTGAAGATTGGAGGTGATCCTAACATCCAAGATGGTGATTTGGTGATATCCAAGGGCTGATTTCTACAAGGAGTGTACAAATATTGTGGTCTTAAAGATTGGTGTTGATTTATCACAAGTTTTTCCATCAAAAATCCAAGCCTTGATCATAACCTACACAACCTTGGTGGTATAAAGATTGTTCTTCCTATTCTCTTGTTATTTTGATTATGTAATCATGTATTTTATTTATTATTGTATATGTATATGATGAATATATGATGATAAAAATGTTGTGTGGGGATCAAGTGTTGATAAATATGATTAAAAAGATGAAAAACCATAAGAAACAAGGCTAAAATCTTGCTTAAATTGTTGGCTGTATAAAAACAGTAACTAACCAAGTTATGAACTGATAAAATTGTATGGTGGAATCCATTTACAGTAAGTTTTAGATGTCATACACATGTGAGAGTTGGCCATGCAATGGAATCATCAAAATGAGTGAGATATGATCAAAACAAGATTAGTGTACCAATCTGAATAGTCTATTTTGTAAGGACTGTTAAGGATAGTTAGACATGGATTGAGCAGTAGCTATAACTAACTTATTTGTAGCACATAATATGAAGTTTATGTCATCTAAAAATGAGCTTCTATCTCCTTATAGAACTCAAGATATGATTAAAATGGTGAAGATGAAACTAAAAATCAGATTTTTAAGAATTAATGTTTAATAGTATTATATAAGCACTCAAACTAATATAGTATAAAATGTGAATTAAAACCCACTAACTTATAAATTTCATTTATATAAATATGTATAAGGTTAAATAAATGGACACTTTATAAAAAAATGGTAGTTGATTAAGATTTATAAGTTATAAAAACTATAAACATGATTTTTACGACTTTTTCGGCTAATACCGTAAAATTAACGTTTTTCGTCAATTAAAACTTAGACGATCGGACCCGTGTAATGTAAACTTTTTAAAAGTCATATACGGATATATAAGTACTCAATACAAGTAAAAACCGATAAAACCCGAACTAAATAACATATGGACATTGACGGGCTAAGTTAGTATTATTGGACTAAGTATAATACTGATAATAAAGGTGTAAAATGGACTAATACAAAGTATTGGGTTTGTAATATGCTTATTGGGCCTAAAACATGTAAACTAGTAAACTAGTATAAAAGTTATTAACACATAACACTAAAATGAGTAAATGAGAATGTATAAACCCACTTGATCATCATCATATGTATAAAATCATCATATGTATACATAATTGTTATTTTTATAAAGTCATTGGACAAGAGTCTAAGACAAGTATTATTTTTCTAGGTTTTTGTGATGGAAGCACGTACCGTACATCCGAATTGCCGATAACCCGCTTTCCCACATCAACGTGAGTTCATAGCCTCGCACTCTTTTAAATGTTTTATGAAATGTTTTATACACCCGCGAGGGAGATAACATGTTAGTTTTGATAAAATAGGACACCATTTGTCCCGAATTGTTTGTTTATGGATTTGGACCCGAATGATTGTATGACCCGATGAATGATTAAATGACCCGATAGATGAAATGAAATGGATTATTAAAGTTAGGTTATGTCACTAAAAGTCTCATTAGCATGAATTGTGAACTACCGGGATTTGGTAGACGCTTATGCATATAATAGTACTATTTGGGGATGATCACCCCAGTTCGCGCCTTGACGGTTGATCCCCGTCGTGCCACATTGATTGGTAAGCGAATTTATGTATGAGAAGATTTACACATGCGTGATTATTGTGACGACACGCTAATTTAGATGGGAAAATTGAGTTTCGGGCTAGCTACCCGTTGTTTGTTGTAGTAAGGTAACAATGTCATGCGGCTTGTAATAATCCAAAATAACGAAATACTGCCATACGTACTAAATTACGATATATTGCCTGACTAGCAATACAGGGTCTTACTATTGATATTATGTTCGTTTTTTGGTTTTTCATAACCATATTCATATAACGGTTTTTATTTAACTTTATACAACGTTATAAAACGTATTGTATGATGTTTTTACGACAATGGCTCGTATAATGATTTTGAAGGCAAAAGCCTATATTATGATTTTGATAAGGATTTGTATAAAATGACTTTGGCTATTTTATGGCCTATTACAATGATTTGTACAAAATAATTTTCGATAATAATTTTATACCGATGTTATATTGATGGATTTTATGAAACTCTATGAATTCACTCGGCGTTATCGCTGACCTTTTCTTTTAACATGTTTTATCTCAGCTACTTGAAGGTAATTCTCGGGAAGACGACAAGAATTCATGGCCCGCACTTAATTAATTATTTCCATTCAAATGCTTTGTAAAACCTGTATGAAATACAATGAATTGGGACCTGTGTAAAAATTGATATTTATGAATGGAAAAGCTTTATTATTAAACGACGTGATTTTTAAGCGTTGTCTATGATGTGAGTAATGTGCTATCCCGTAACACCAACGAGTCTTCCGCTGTATTGAGTTATATAAATTTGGGGGTGTTACAGTTTGGTATCAGAGCTCTCGTTATAGAGAACGAAATATTTTTAAAACCAAGGTTTGGAATAAAACATTTCAAAATCTTTTAACTATAAACATTTTTCACAAAATGTCTAAAAATCTTTTGACTATAACGGTGCCTAAGAATTCCCGAGTTACCGACAAGGCCAGACTGAGAAGTGTTATTTTAATATATATATAACTTAGATTATATATATATGATGTAATTTTATTACATGATTGTTTGATGATTATTTTGACATTTATACGACGTAGATTGTCACAAGAAACCCTAACTTCCCTAGCAAATAAATCGAAGCTATTCCTGTAGGAATTCTAGCTATTCTAGATCTAAACCAAGTTGTGGATATTTATGATCTCGACAAAATGGTTGATATTCTTAGAAATGTAGATATTAGTTGATTGTGATATTGAAAAAGAATTGGCGAGATTAAAACTGATATCGATGTCATGACGATCTTTCCTTATAGAGTGGTGTTTGACAAAACGTTACCACCTGGAAAGGTGTCATCTAATTCGTTGTCACCCAATTCTTAAACTGAAATCGAAAGGGTGAATGTTGCACTTAAGGCTGTCATTGGAACCATTACCCAAAAGCCTCATGCCACTAGTACCTTTTCGAGAAGTCTAATTGAATGTATGAGTTATTTCATACTAGTGACTCATTTGATAACTATTGATGAAAGAGCTATAGGATTGGAAATTAAGTGTTGATCATATCGAGCTTTTATTGCCCTTTTAAGGTTTAAGAATAAGGTTTAAAGTATTGGCGAATGAGGTAGGATATCGCATTGAGTATAAGTTGATTAAAACTTGAATAAAGTAAAAATTTAACTTGTATGGAATATGAGATTGTTAAGAGGAAGTCGTTAAGTCCTGTGATTGTATTATAAGGTTTTAATTGATTGTTGGTTCATGTTAAGGGTTGTTCCTAGACCATTGTCCAATGATGAGGATGCCCAGTGTCCAATAAATAAATTGAAGAAGTCTTCTTCTGAATTGGGACCGATGGATCTTTCGGGACATGTGGAACACCTAATGACTCTTGTAGATTAGTATTCATTGTGGTATCTTTTAAAAATAATCCCTAACTTAACTGAGACATCAGTTGGTAGGATGAGTTCTTGGAATTGTATGACATAGTGACACATGATGTGTTACGATACAATTTTGACTTGTTTGAGATTAATGAAAATACTACCTTTGATTACTAAATCCTACATGTATCGATGTTATCTATCTTTTATTTCTTCATCCTAATGTTCGCACTAGTGATGCAACCATTGAACAAGTAATCATCTCGATTTGAGTTACGTTGTGGATTATTCTCTTTTGAGTGCCATCAAGGTCATGAACCTCATGATTACTTGGCTAAGCTCATTTCCTATTATATTATAGTTAGTTCTTGGTGAACAACTTCTCTTAACTCTTTTGCAGATCACTCATTGTTTTTATAAGATAAAACAGTATCCCTTGAGAAAAATTGAATTTTCATCACTATAAGGATTATTCAAAGTGAGATTTATAAATGATCATTATCGAAATGAAGTTGTTTATGAAACACCTTGGAGAACTTAATTGTTTTCAAAACAAAGAACATCTTTGTAAATTTATTTTTGATTCTTATTTAAGAATTAAGCATGAAAATGTTTTTATTATAAACATGATGATAAAATTTTGACGAACTGAGTATTGCATCGTTAATCTTGAAATTGTATATAGTTGTGCGCCTACATATAATTTGGAAGGGACCATGCAAGGCTGATTAGTAGTCACCATGAAATTATTAATAAATACTATATTTTCTTTGAAGATTGTGAAAGATTAAATTTTATGAGATCTACAAGAAGTGAAAAATAGGGACATAGTGTTAGGGACACCTACATATGTGCCTGTAGCATCTATTCTTCTGCGTCGAATTTACTCATCTGTGGAAATTGTCTTATTTGACAATTGACAATTCTTTCTTGTCCAATTCTCTCGTAGTGAGATTCTTAGGAAAAGTATCTAATTACCGAGTGTTGATACCCGACTGGATGTATCAACGTTCCTATCATTTCTTTTGATTTGATTTCATTTGAATGACCTGGGTAACGATCTGAGGAGCTTTCGAATGCGTACTCAAATTATGAAAACATGGGATATATTCATATTCCTTAAATGTTTTCATTTGTATCTGATTTGAAATTCTCTCGCGTAGATTATGCGTTGACCTTACTCTTTTAATGGTAGTTATGTCTCCTGATATCCTTGAATTTGTGAAGGATTATGAGTTATTATTAGTCTTTTGAGAAGTTCACATCTTATCGACGACAATAAAACTGAAAAGTTGATAGTGCCAATAGAATGGATTGATTGATTATGACATGATGACATTGTCTTAATTGATGGGAACTCGAATAGAATTCCCCTAAATGATAAGATGTTGATAATCAAAAGTGATCTAAATGATTCTTGATGAATGACCATATCCTGCATTTAGACTTGAAATTATACCATGAATGGTTGTGAATTAGTCATAGATATTATAATCTAGAAAGAACTTAAAATGAATGTATTAAAAGATGTTTATGTTATCTGAAACTTTAGGAGGTATTTGTTGGTAAATTACCTAGACTTTCGCCATTAAAGCAAGTTGAATTTGGTATTGATTATATTTCTGGTGTTGCACATGTGGCGTGTGCACTGTACGTCAGCACCATCTGAATTAAAAGAATTACTTTACAATTGAGAGAGTTGTCGGAGAAAGATTTTATTTTACCGAGCTCGTCATTATCAAGATCTATGGTGTTATCTTTCCTTATATTTGTTGAATTATCGTGAACTAGGTAAATTGATGATAAAAATCTATATCCACTACCCAAGATGATAGATTTGTTCGATAATTTACAAGGTTCTAGCGTATGTTTTAAAATTTTTGATCCTCGGCATGGTTATCATCAATTTCGCATCCGCGAAAAAGATTATCTATTCCAATCACTACATCCGGTACTTGTAATGAACATTATAAGTTTCACGTGATGTCGTTTGGATTGACCAATGCACATGTAGCATTCATAAATTTAGTGAATTACGTGTGTAGGCTATAATTTGATAAATTCATGCTCGTGATCATTAACGACCATCTGTTTGTTTATAAGAATAAGAATGAGTTAATAATTATTTATAGATTGCCCTGAATTGGCCGAACAATGAAAACCTGTACCTTGGATAATTAACATGAGATTTAAGACTAAATCCTTTCCATTATTTGACCGTGTGATTAATAAGATAACGGAATCTATAATGACTTTTCAAAGATTAGAGCCATTAAGGCTTTGGGTTTTACTAAAAAGAAAATGGAAATATGTTTTGACAGATATTTTATCAAAGGATTTTCAAGGGATTATTCCCTTATACACAAATCATTTAACTAAACTCCTGTTTAGGGGTAAATGTTTGTGTATACCTCAAGACAACCTAAGAGGGATTGAGGAAACCGTTAAACCATGACTTAAAATTTGAAACGACAATTTTTGCTTTTCAATTAAGCAAATTTTTACCAAAGAATAAACGAAGGTTTTTCGAACATTTACGGATCTTACTAATTATTTTCGATAAGTAAATAAAGATCATGTTAACTAAACTCAAACTCATTTGGAACATTTTTATATAATTGGACAAACTGAGAAATTTAAACTTTTAACGTTTACGTTTCATAAAAACTTAATATTTATTGTTAATTTACGTGTAATAATTATCGACGCTTTAAAACGACGGATCAAGCAAAACTGATAAAAATAATAGTTGAGATAGAACTAAAACTTAGAAAATATGAAGGAATAATTTCTAAATAAATACGGTCATGATATTTATTTCATCGAGGAAGGTGGGTATAATTACTGACACATTATGTAGAAAAGATAAAAACCCAATTAGGACATGTTTCCTTAATAATGAAGGTGCAAAATAAATTGCCAAACAATATAAAAATAAACAATGCTTGTAAGAAGGATAATATAGATAATAAAAAGGGGTTCGCGGCTAATGTGAACCATTAGAATTAAGAAGCCGATGGCGGTAAATATATAAAAGGCCACTTGAGGTTGCCTAAATATGGAGATTTTGAGATTTAGTTATGTTGGAATCTTATAAGATTAAGTATTCTATTCATGTCATTTCTGACTGAATGCATCTTTATCTGAAGAAGTTGTACTAATGGAAAACTATGAAGGCAGACATCGCCTCATACATTAGTAAATGTCTAACTACTGCAAAGGTCATCATCTGAATTTGATTCGATTTGGGTCATCGTCGACAGACTGACCAAATCTGCTAATATCATTCCTGTTAATGATAGATTCTCGATGAAGAAACTGACTCTTTTAAGGGAGATGTGTAAACACAGTGTGCATGTATCGAGCATCTCTATCAAGATCCTCGCTTCGCATCGAATTTCTAGAGATTTGCTCAGAAGTCATTGTGAACGAACCTTGATGAAATTACTGTTTACCACCCCAAATCGAAGGGACGAGGTAAAGTAATGATACAAAACACTAAAAGTGTTGTTTTATGCTTGAATGGTTGACCTTTGGTAATGGACCGTATAATCTCTTTCCTTTGGAGAGATTATCATTGATAATTATCGTATTAGGATCGAGATCGAATCTTGTTAGGATCTAAATATAAGAGCATCTGTAAGAAGGAGTTGGGATGAAGACATCCGACATACACCCATTGTGAGTTGGACATTTCTTTTAGGTTTAAGGTTTCCTATGATGACGAACCTAACCTTACAAAATACCTGTCCCGCGAGACCTGAAATGATTGTTGAAATTAGAATCTGATTATTGACTGCCGGTAGTAGGCAGAAGGTTATGTGAATATGAAGTGTAGATCTTGAAGTGCAGGATGGGTAGCGAAGTTATGCCAAAAATTTTCACCTTGGAAAAATGAATAGATGATCTGAAAGATCATGGGAAATAAGTCCCCGTTGTATGGGACCATTGAGATGATTTAAAAGATTGGATTGAAAGGCATATAAACTGGATCTACCCTAGGACTTCAAGAGCTGCGTGAATTATGTTTCGAATATCGAACTTGATAAAATGTCTATAAAGTGAGAATCTGATCACTTCTTGATGAAGTTTAGATCGGCGAAAAGTTGCATTCATCAAAAACCCGTGAACATCATGGATAGAGAAAGTAAGTCAACATTAAGCCTGATCTTATTCCCGTAGTTATGTTTGATGAAACTCGCGTATTGTAATGGATTACACTTGTGAGAAAAGACCAAATGTGGAGGAAATACCCACATGGCTTTAACTCTATAAGAAGCGAGTAGTAAGATAAGATGATATTTGAGGACAAAGATCCTGTTTAGGGGTAAATGCTGTGACAATCCGTCAATTTATGGTTTATATTTTATTCTCAAATATTATTTAAAAACATTATTTTAATGTTATATTATGAACTCACTTATTTTTGGGAAGAAATTTGGATTTACGTCTTGAAGTAGCATCGACTACGTCTAAACCGGAGGATTCTAGGTTACGTGCTTACGTTTACATACACCGTTTTTGGTGACAGTCCGACATTTTAGAAAATAAATTTATCCGTGAATATTATTTTGGGATTTTAAATTTGAGTTAGTTCATAAACTCACAAATTTACGAGAAGAGATTAGGACTTACGATTATAATTTAACGTCCTTTACGACTAAACCGGAAACCTTATGATTACGTATTTACGTTTTCGAACTCCGTTTTTGATGAGACAATTTTATTAGATTCGTTTTGTGCCGTTGATTCATAATTTATAAAAACATTTTTCGTAAAATAACCCGAGGGCACGCAAATCGAGGAGTACCTGTAAATTAATAGGGATGGGACAAGTTTACACTTGCCCACCCCTATACAAATGGGCTCCAACACATCTCATGATGTGTCAATTTTTAACTATTAAGCTAACACTTGTTAGCTAATGCTTAACAAGTAAGCTATCACACCACCAAAACCATCCAACACCTAAACCACTTCTCCAAAACTCATACATTCAAACCACTCTCTCCTTCTCTCCCTAATTTCGTCCACTCTCTCTCAAAAATACCATTTTGATCAAATTTTGATCAATTCTAGCCATAAACTATGTGTTATCTACACATATAATGAAGAAACCTTGAAGCCTTGAAGATTGGAGGTGATCCTAACATCCAAGATGGTGATTTGGTGATATCCAAGGGATGATTTCTACAAGGAGTGTACAAATATTGGTGGTCTTAAAGATTGGTGTTGATTTATCACAAGTTTTTCCATCAAAAATCCAAGCCTTGATCATAACCTACACAACCTTGGTGGTATAAAGATTGTTCTTCCTATTCTCTTGTTATTTTGATTATGTAATCATGTATGTTATTTATTATTGTATATGTATATGATGAATATATGATGATAAAAATGTTGTGTGGGGATCAAGTGTTGATAAATATGATTAAAAAGATGAAAAACCATAAGAAACAAGGCTAAAATCTTGCTTAAATTGTTGGCTGTATAAAAAACAGTAAGTAACCAAGTTATGAACTGATAAAATTGCATGGTGGAATCCATTTACAGTAAGTGTTAGATGTCGTACACATGTGAGACTTGGCCATGCAATGGAATCATCAAAATGAGTGAGATATGATCAAAACAAGATTAGTGTACCAATCTGAATAGTCTATTTTGTAAGGACTGTTAAGGATAGTTAGACATGGATTGAGCAGTAGCTATAGCTAACGTATTTGTAGCACATAATATGAAGCTTATGTCATCCAAAAATGAGCTTCTATCTCCTTATATAACTCAAGATATGATAAAAATGGTGAAGATGAAACTAAAAATCAGATTTTTAAGAATTAATGTTTAATAGTATTATATAAGCACTCAAACTAATATAGTATAAAATGTGAATTAAAACCCACTAACTTATAAATTTCATTTATATAAATATGTATAAGGTTAAATAAATGAACACTTTATAAAAAAATGGTAGTTGAATAAGATTTATAAGTTACAAAAACTATAAACATGATTTTTACGACTTTTTCGGCTAATACCGTAAAATTAACGTTTTTCGTCAATTAAAACTTAGACGATCGGACCCGTCTAATGTAAACTTTTTAAAAATCATATACTGATATATAAGTACTCAATACAAGTAAAAACCGATAAAACCCGAACTAAATAACATATGGACATTAACGGGCTAAGTTAGTATTATTGGACTAATAAACCAACTAAATGGGCTAAACACTTATAAATTTACTTATTGGGCTTAACCCACATGGGCCCAACATGAAAAGTATAATACTGATAATAAAGGTGTAAAATGGACTAATACAAAGTATTGTGTAACACCCGTGAAAGTGCCGTAAGATGCTAAGTTATTGTCTCAAGAGTTGTTCAGTATGAGCATCTCTCTTAAGTTGTGGCTCACTTGTGGATGTGATATCCCGAGCCCAACGTCATTTATTTAATCCTATTTTACGAATATTTTTGAAATTTTTAAGAAATTTCGTTTGTTATATATTTGACGGTTTAAGTTGAAACCAACGTTTACGGCCGTAATTTAACGTTTGACGATTTAAGAAGAACCGATAACGACTACGATACCGACGGATGCCCAAAATTTACATTTTATTATCGATTTATCGATATTTGAGTTTTTCGAGATTTTATTTTTGTTACGTGTTAAGTCGAGTCGGAACCATGTGTATATTCGTTTTGTGTGCGTTTGAACCATTTAAAAGTATTTTCGAGTGCTCGGGACAACCCCCGACTTCCGTAAAATTTTCAAGTCGACTAATAGGTCGTTTCCCGCTATTAGAAGAGTCGTTTACAAGTGAGGACAAAAGAATAACTAAATTGCAAGAAAGGCCCCTCCCCTTTTTACAAAAAGATGGAAAAGAAAACACACATCACAAAAACAAATCAAAAATTTTCTTCTCCTCTCTCCTTTTCCTCCATCACCGCCGGCCACCCTAACCACCATCAAAAACCACCACAAAAAAATTGATTTTGAGAAAAACTAATCAAAGACCCATGTTTCTTTCATCATTGTAAGTAAATCCCACCCACAATAACATACATGCATCCATTGATTTTTCCAAAAATTTGTGATTTTTCAAAAACGAATTTTGATCTAATTAAACCATACACATGTTTAATTCATGTGCATATAATGTTAATTCATCTATAAAACAAGATGGGGCTTATGATTTTTGTGTTCTACAGCCCCTTAAAGCCACGAAATTTTTGGGGTGTTTGGTGTGTTCAAGGTGTTTCATGAAATGTGTTGTGGGGTTGTGTTTAAAATGGTGTTTCTAGTGTTTTTGAATTGTTTAAACATATTGCATGTTTGTTTTTATGATTGGGTTTTATGAGGATATTGATTAATAGGGGTTTAGGACTGAAAATGATGTTTGGATATGCTTAGGAGTGCTTAGGATGATGTCTAGTGATGACAAATGGGTTTGAAAACGAGCGTTAGCGTGATTTTGGTATGGTTGATTTTAGGCAGAAAGTTTAAGGCATTTTCGTAAAAATTATTTTGAAAACAGGTCTTGTGGATAGGATAGATTTTTAGAGCATCTTCTTAGCTTCGATTTGGTATAAGGTAGAGCTTACGACTCCTAACGAGTCAAAAGTTATGATATTTTGAAAGTTCGTGTACCGGGAGATGAGAATCAACACAATCCGAAATTGTGTTTGGTTTTGGGTCAAATCCCGGGGACTATAAGTCTAGTTTGGTAAATGGTCAAGGGCTGAATTTTGGTGTCAAACCTGCACATTTGAGTCTATTATAGGACTTAGGTGTCAAATGGGTCAATGGAGTATTTTAAACGGGTCAAACGAGTCCGGCTTGGTCAAAGTGCAATTTCAGTCCGAAAAATGTAGGTTAGTAATGTGTTGAGTAACGGGTCGTAAAAGCGAAAACTTTTAATGGGATTAAAAATGGGTTTTCTACAGGTCTTAAGGTATTTTTTGAGAATTTTCTTAATTTTTATAACAAGGGTTAAGTCTAGTAAAACAGCCCATACTTTTGGTAAGTATCGGCGAAACCGTAAAATGGATAGTAACTTTAATAACATTGATAAATGATATAAGTCTAGTAACAACTACTTGTTTGATTTTGGCGTGAGTTTTCATAAGCGTTGAGTGTGTTTGCATATGCGTGTGTTTAGTACAATTATGTACGCGGTGTATTGATTTGGTTTTCGTACTTTGACGTTTAGGTCAAGTGTTTGATTTTCCCGGGCATCCACGTCGTCGGTGACATTTCTCGTTACGTCTTCGCTAGAACTACTACTACTACGCAAGGTGAGTCTATAGCCTCGCTCTTTACTTATTTCAAATGATTTTACCCGCGAGGGGGATACATGCTATTTAAATGAAAATGAACATAAGTCTTGAATGATTGTTGGACCCGAATGTTGCCTTAGAAATTGTGTTGAGTACCTAGTTGCAAAAGACCCTAATTTCATGAACTATTAACTATTGTCTTGCCCTTGCGAAGGGGGAAATAGCCGCTTATACAAAGTGATAGTACTATGGGGTTGACTACCCTATCCGAGACGAGGGCTAGTACGTTGATACCCCCTGCGGACGGATAATTTGTGATAAGAGATAAGGTATAATTGCAACTGATGCCTTATTAGGGGCCATGGTTTCATCTGAATCACGACGGTAATTATTACGCGGGTGATTGAGTTAACGGTTTAGTGTCATGAGCTTAAACACAATTGTCATATCCTTGAATAATAGATTGTATGGCCACAATGCTATTGAATGATCATGATTGGTTTTTAACACTTATGTTCAACTTATGTTTTGATAAACCTATAGATTCGCTCAACCTTTGTGTTGACGATTTTAAGCATGTGTTTCAGGTAACCAAGATTGATAGCAGCGGAGCATGCGAGGATGGAAGTTGTTGTGGCATGGCGGTCTACTTGTTTTCCTCCCTTTTTACACTAAAAACTCTTTTATATTATGTCATGAGAATGAAAATGTACTTTTTGGTTGAGATTCAGTGGGGACCTAAACGCAAACTCTGTTTTGTATTATCTTGGGATTTGGAAAACCGTAGATTTGTATAATTTAAAAATGTTTAAATTCATGTTTAAACTTTTACGTCTCTTTGAGTCGTTTAATATAGCTTATGTGTGATGATAACTACGTAGCACCCAAATGTTGTAGTTCCGCTGCGCATAGCATTTGTGGGGGTGTTACAGATTGGTAATCAGAGCCATAAGTTATAGAGAACTAGGTCATTTTGAAAAATCCTAAACTATAACTTTTGGTGTCGTAAGAAATTGTCCAAGCACACAACTATCCTGCATGGCTCCGGTAAGAATTCTTTAGCATTGCTCTATATTTTAGATGTATCCCTCGAAATTGATATGAATTCTCTAGTATTTAGTAAGTAAATACTTGGATATATATTGAGATATATTGTTTTGTACGTTGAGTACTTATCATCGTAATTTGCAAATTCTTGTAAAGATTATCGTATATGTTGCATGTAATTGGCATAACGGGCTACATTGCATTACATGGCAACACCGTGTTGTAATCCTACATGTATGTAGGAAGGGTTGTATGTATAAGTATGTATATACTATGGTATTTAAAGGCATTGCACGTGAAGCAATGGTCCTTGAGTGATTATCGTACATGTTATAATGCGGTTTTGTTGAGAATTCGGCCTTACCGCTAATTATCAATCTTGATAATTAATTTATTGTTCGGATAACCAAATATGAACCTCGTTTGATACTCTAGATACGTAAATAACGCTTCGTAACATATTGTATACTGACTAGATTGACCCCGATTGTCGTTATCGCACCGTGATGTGTCATTTTGGACATTTTCTTTTGAAACGTAATTTACTTACGTATTACTTTATTTTCTTTATTCCTTATGGGTTTGATATGATAGTTGGCGTAACTATAATATAGACGAAGTATAATCAACGATGCGTACATCGTAGCGACGAATCACATTTGTGTGTGTTATAAAACGTGGTTGAGGCGTGTTGCCATTTAATCGTGGTTTACTATTCTACTTGAATTTTAAGATGTGTTTTAAAATAGACTGGCGTTGTGATCAATCGCGATAACTTGGAATTTGGTTGGTTTTTGTGTTAATCTTGTGGTGTACGATTTCGAGACTCATCCGAGACCGATAACAACATTTAGTTGACATACGTATTCTCGTTCCGTTTATTTCACTTTGTTTTGTTGTTTCATTATTTTGAATTCGATATTATACATGACGAGGTCCGACATTTGTGTGAGTTAAATAAAGCATTAAACTTTGTTGATCGAATGACTTAAAGATAAAGTGTTTTACATATTAAATAAATGGTGAATGAAACTTTTGGACAAAAATGACTTATGATGTGTCTTGTAAAAAGTAAAACTCTTATAGAGAGTAAAGTGATAAAGTGAAACTATTTTTCCTTCAACCTTGGTTGGTATATCTTAATAAGTAATTATTATTACTCGTAAAATCCTTGTTTTTATATATTAATAATTTGATACTAGAAGCTAGTGATGGATTTGTTAAGAATTTATTTAATATAATTTTAAAAAGGAGTTTATAATAAAATTTACGATATGACTATTGAGTATATGTAACTTGGATTTAGTATGAATTAATTTTCGGGTCAATATAGTAAACTTTTGGCGTATCTTGTAATATAAAACATGAGTAGAAGAATTGGTCATGCATTTTGGAGATAAAAAAATTTGTAAAATTTGTTTTATTTTAAACATAAGGTTATGTTTACGTATGCATTGGTGTAAACTAGAACATGTTACTTGTTGTATTGAATAAACTGGGTTAAAAATCGGAATGTACACTTTAAGTGAGAAATTATAATGCTTGAAATAAATTTTTAAACATTGATGGAACGTCATTTGAAATAATTTGTTTGTCTAATTGTCGTTATAGAGAATCAATATGTGTAATTTGATGATGCTTGTTTAAAATCATTTGAAAAATCTTTCATTTTATTCCGCTGTGAGATGTGTTAATTTTAAAATCACTTGATAATGGGCTAATGATTAAAGGTTGAATTTTTCATATCTTTGAATTATTGAAATAAGCATCTTAATTATTTATTATTTTATTATTATCATCGAGATTCAAGTGTCGACTAAAATCAGTAAATTATCTGAAATAATACTACGTAAAACCTCTTTATCATTTGAGTCGAAGCGCGCGAATGTGATTTAACAAATCAGTTTTAAGAAAGACATGTGTATAATGAAAAGTCAAAAGTTGATTTTAAGAGTTAATTGGACTAGTTTGAGTCATGTTGGATATGTGTATATATGTGATAATACAAGTCGTAATAATAAAAACGTAAAACTTGGAAAATTCTTACTGTATACGTTTTGGTACTTAAGATATGAACATTAACAAAATTTTGACACAAGTATGGAGATTTTCAAACCTAATGATTTGTCAATTATGATAACCGAGTCACCGCATCTACTAATGTTAATAACTTCCGAGAGATTGAAATTTTTCCAGAAATGAAAACTTCGTCAAGATTGAAAAATGAAAGGTATAAATTCTTTAATGGTGTAACACAAATTAAAAATGTGTAAATGTTCGGTTTTACAATGTACAAGGTAACATTAATTATTATACGCAAATGGATTACCCAACAAACGAATATTTGTATTATTTTCTTAAGATGTATATATAATGTTTTGAGTCACGATGGTTCGATCGTACGACATCCCTTATTTGATTTTGTGAGTCTATATCTAAATTTGGGTAGTCATGTGATTTTTCGTTTTAATATTGTCAATGGCATGAGACCATTATTTATTTTGAATTGCTACTTCACGATTACATGATAATAAGGGTATGTCACCCGGTGTATATTTTGTCCTGTTCACGGACGCCGTAACTTTTCTTCTTTCGGTTAATGGAACATAAAATTCTGTATTTACTTGAATGATACTATAAATCTTCATTAAATTGGTTGTTTATTTATATCGAACAAAAGCGAGGAGGCGAAGCCGCTTTACCGAATTGTAGAGGTGAAAGAGCTCGATCTTCCTGGTGAAATTGATTCTATTCGACCAAGTGATTATTCTCCTCTTCCCGTATACCCTTGGTGGAATGGGTGTGCAACTCGAGACGATGAAAATTATGATCGTTGTTTTATTTTTGAAGCTTGTGTTGATATTCATTTTTTTTACTCCATGTATTCGTAGATCGTTGCTGTTATCCCGAGACTTTTGTCATATGTTTGAAGTACTTTCGTTTCTGATGTAGTTAATTTCAGTTGGCAATTATATTGCTCGATTACCTCGTTAGATCCCATTGATTTTTAATTTTATTACTTGTTGTGCTTGCAATGATCTTTAATCATGAACCACCTTACCGTTATTTTGTGAATAGTCCATTGTGAAAAATAAATAAAATAAGGTATGAGTGTGTCAAATGTTTTGGTGAACCAAATGCAAATGGTGTCGATTCCTTTATTTAATTATTTATTTATTTTCCTCACAAAAAGGCAAAGTAAACGTATGATTTCAAAATGGATGAAAAATGTTTGATGTGTTTCTTAAAACGATGATAGCAATATTTTCCCATTTCAAATTCCATTTAAAATAATTTGATTATTTTGAAGTATAGGTCGAAAACTTTCGTAGTCATATTTGGTATGTAATAATAATGTTTGTGTCGTCACTCGATCCTCAATTATGCACAGCTTAGCTAACTATGCATAATTTAGGAAGAGTCCTGTTTTGTTAATTGTCGTTGCTTGGTCCTTAAGTATGCATGATCTAGCTAGTTATGCATAGTTTTGGAAGGGCGATGTAGTTTCAAATAAGTTGGTCATCTTTAAAAACCGGTAGTGTTTTTGATAAATGTTTGGATGAGAACGTTTTTAAAAATGGTGGATCCTTATGCATGTAATCGTATTTTCTTTGATTCTTAAAGAATTTTTTTTTTAATTTTCTTGTGTTCTTTGAAATCTTTTCTTTTTATTTGGCGTTGACTTAGTAAGTCACTGTGACCGAGTAATTTTGGAAGATGTTTTTATGTGTGTGTGTAACGTGCGAATTTCATCGGAATCACGAGGGTGTTGATGAAATACCAAAGGGGCTCGTGCCGACGCTGAGAAGGAATTTTAAACAAGAATAGAAGACTGCCAAAGTAGAGGAAATCAGAGTTCGAGTGACTCTGAGGGGAATGACGACAACTTCTCCTACATCGAATGCATCGTACCTTATATATTTTCTTTTCTTGTTCTTTTGATATGTTTAACGACACGCGATAAACTGTTGAAGTTTACCAACTGTGCATCGGTAGTTGGAAGACAATACCATTGCCGTCTTCGTTTATTTAAGTAAGGAATCCTCTTTGCTTGAATCAACCATCCTTGATTATCGATGTTTAAACGATAGATAAACATAGTTGATGTTTTTATGGTGAACCCTTGCCTTTTATGTATTTATGTGGTAAGTGATCTGGATGAGTGATCGTAAGTTGTGAGAACTTGAGACGACATTGTCCAATGAAGTCCGATCATGGAGAACATGTGCCATGTAATATATTTCTTTTTATATTTAACTGTGAACGGTGATGCTTGTTGAGATTTTGACCACGTTTGGGACGGAAGTGAGATGGTGTTCTTGTAATATCTTTTGGGTATGGATCCGTGTGTGAGCACCCTGCGATGACATATGCATGTATTTTATTTCTTTTTGGATATGCATCCATAGATGGCAAGCTCGTAAACCTTCTTTAAATTGCAATTTTCTTTTGACTGGACTCATCCGAGAAATATGTGGAATATTCTTATTTTATCATGGCTTGGCTGATTAGCAAGCATGAGTTAACTTGATTGAACTTATTTACTTGGCATGGGTTGGCTATTTCGTAAACATGTCGTGATACGACTTTATGTGCTTCATAGTGACTTTTGTGTTTGATTGGATTGTGACGTTTTCGAGAGAGTTATGTATACGTCAGATGATTACCGTATCGATGGATTTGTTTTTGATGAAATAGGTTTGTATGTACCTAATATTGCGACAAGGTGATTTTGTACGACTAGTAATAATTACTTCATCTTTTATATTTTGAACGTTTTCCGATGGGGTTATGTGTGACCCGTGTGATTTTCTTTATGATTTATTTGTTTTATGAGACGATGAACCAAGTGAAAGGATGATTCGAAAGTTGGAAGACGTGCTCCGAGCGTATGTGTTTGATTTTGGTGGAAGTTGAGATCGTGGAAGGGCGTGGTTCATTTTGGAGAATAAGAAAGGTGGGTCCAAAGGTATGTTGGACCAGTTGCCTACTAGTTGGAACTGCTGGATGAACTCCGTGGAAATGACAATACTCTTCATGTGTCGAATTTGAAGGATTATGGGATGAAAAGGTAGATCACCAGTTGGATAGAATGAAGCAGGAAAAAGTCAGTTGAATGGACTTGAAATGATTCGAGAGGCTACGGAAGAGATGGTGTAGATTAAGAATCACTTGCTAACCGCGAGAAGCTTTGAAAAGAGACGTGTTGATAACCGTAGGAAGAATTTGGGAAATTGAAGTGGAGATCATGGATCGAGATGGTAAGAGACTGAAGCAAGGTGTAATACCCATGGTAAAAATGTGATAGAACCCGAAACGTGAACCGGAGCTCGGAACAGAACATGAAGACCTCTTTAGGAAGAAGTACCTTTACCTTCCTAGTAGTACAAAATGCGAGTACAAGAACCGGAGAGCGCCGGGACGTCGCTCCCTTAAGGAGGGGAGGATGTAACACCCGTGAAAGTGCCGTAAGATGCTAAGTTATTGTCTCAAGAGTTGTTCAGTATGAGCATCTCTCTTAAGTTGTGGCTCACTTGTGGATGTGATATCCCGAGCCCAACGTCATTTATTTAATCCTATTTTACGAATATTTTTGAAATTTTTAAGAAATTTCGTTTGTTATATATTTGACGGTTTAAGTTGAAACCAACGTTTACGGCCGTAATTTAACGTTTGACGATTTAAGAAGAACCGATAACGACTACGATACCGACGGATGCCCAAAATTTACATTTTATTATCGATTGATCGATATTTGAGTTTTTCGAGATTTTATTTTTGTTACGTGTTAAGTCGAGTCGGAACCATGTGTATATTCGTTTTTTGTGCGTTTGAACCATTTAAAAGTATTTTCGAGTGCTCGGGACAACCCCCGACTTCCGTAAAATTTTCAAGTCGACTAATAGGTCGTTTCCCGCTATTAGAAGAGTCGTTTACAAGTGAGGACAAAAGAATAACTAAATTGCAAGAAAGGCCCCTCCCCTTTTTACAAAAAGATGGAAAAGAAAACACACATCACAAAAACAAATCAAAAATTTTCTTCTCCTCTCTCCTTTTCCTCCATCACCGCCGGCCACCCTAACCACCATCAAAAACCACCACAAAAAAATTGATTTTGAGAAAAACTAATCAAAGACCCATGTTTCTTTCATCATTGTAAGTAAATCCCACCCACAATAACATACATGCATCCATTGATTTTTCCAAAAATTTGTGATTTTTCAAAAACGAATTTTGATCTAATTAAACCATACACATGTTTAATTCATGTGCATATAATGTTAATTCATCTATAAAACAAGATGGGGCTTATGATTTTTGTGTTCTACAGCCCCTTAAAGCCACGAAATTTTTGGGGTGTTTGGTGTGTTCAAGGTGTTTGATGAAATGTGTTGTGGGGTTGTGTTTAAAATGGTGTTTCTAGTGTTTTTGAATTGTTTAAACATATTGCATGTTTGTTTTTATGATTGGGTTTTATGAGGATATTGATTAATAGGGGTTTAGGACTGAAAATGATGTTTGGATATGCTTAGGAGTGCTTAGGATGATGTCTAGTGATGACAAATGGGTTTGAAAACGAGCGTTAGCGTGATTTTGGTATGGTTGATTTTAGGCAGAAAGTTTAAGGCATTTTCGTAAAAATTATTTTGAAAACAGGTCTTGTGGATAGGATAGATTTTTAGAGCATCTTCTTAGCTTCGATTTGGTATAAGGTAGAGCTTACGACTCCTAACGAGTCAAAAGTTATGATATTTTGAAAGTTCGTGTACCGGGAGATGAGAATCAACACAATCCGAAATTGTGTTTGGTTTTGGGTCAAATCCCGGGGACTATAAGTCTAGTTTGGTAAATGGTCAAGGGCTGAATTTTGGTGTCAAACCTGCACATTTGAGTCTATTATAGGACTTAGGTGTCAAATGGGTCAATGGAGTATTTTAAACGGGTCAAACGAGTCCGACTTGGTCAAAGTGCAATTTCAGTCCGAAAAATGTAGGTTAGTAATGTGTTGAGCAACGGGTCGTAAAAGCGAAAACTTTTAATGGGATTAAAAATGGGTTTTTTACAGGTCTTAAGGTATTTTTGAGAATTTTCTTAATTTTTATAACAAGGGTTAAGTCTAGTAAAACAGCCCATACTTTTGGTAAGTATCGGCGAAACCGTAAAATGGATAGTAACTTTAATAACATTGATAAATGATATAAGTCTAGTAACAACTACTTGTTTGATTTTGGTGTGAGTTTTCATAAGCGTTGAGTGTGTTTGCATATGCGTGTGTTTAGTACAATTATGTACGTGGTGTATTGATTTGGTTTTCGTACGACGTTTAGGTCAAGTGTTTGATTTTCCCGGGCATCCACGTCGTCGGTGACATTTCTCGTTACGTCTTCGCTAGAACTACTACTACTACGCAAGGTGAGTCTATAGCCTCGCTCTTTACTTATTTCAAATGATTTTACCCGCGAGGGGGATACATGCTATTTAAATGAAAATGAACATAAGTCTTGAATGATTGTTGGACCCGAATGTTGCCTTAGAAATTGTGTTGAGTACCTAGTTGCAAAAGACCCTAATTTCATGAACTATTAACTATTGTCTTGCCCTTGCGAAGGGGGAAATAGCCGCTTATACAAAGTGATAGTACTATGGGGTTGACTACCCTATCCGAGACGAGGGCTAGTACGTTGATACCCCCTGCGGACGGATAATTTGTGATAAGAGATAAGGTATAATTGCAACTGATGCCTTATTAGGGGCCATGGTTTCATCTGAATCATGCCGGTAATTATTACGCGGGTGATTGAGTTAACGGTTTAGTGTCATGAGCTTAAACACAATTGTCATATCCTTGAATAATAGATTGTATGGCCACAATGCTATTGAATGATCATGATTGGTTTTTAACACTTATGTTCAACTGATGTTTTGATAAACCTATAGATTCGCTCAACCTTTGTGTTGACGATTTTAAGCATGTGTTTCAGGTAACCAAGATTGATAGCAGCGGAGCATGCGAGGATGGAAGTTGTTGTGGCCTGGCGGTCTACTTGTTTTCCTCCCTTTTTGCACTAAAAACTCTTTTATATTATGTCATGAGAATGAAAATGTACTTTTTGGTTGAGATTCAGTGGGGACCTAAACGCAAACTCTGTTTTGTATTGTCTTGGGATTTGGAAAACCGTAGATTTGTATAATTTAAAAATGTTTAAATTCATGTTTAAACTTTTACGTCTCTTTGAGTCGTTTAATATAGCTTATGTGTGATGATAACTACGTAGCACCCAAATGTTGTAGTTCCGCTGCGCATAGCATTTGTGGGGGTGTTACATATTGGGTTTGTAATACGCTTATTGGGCCTAAAACATGTAAACTAGTATAAAAGTTATCAACACATAACACTAAAATAAGTAAATGAGAATGTATAAACCCACTTGATCATCATCATATGTTTAAAATCATCATATGTATACATAATTGTTATTTTTATAAAGTCATTGGACAAGAGTCTAAGACAAGTATTATTTTTCTAGGTTTCTGTGATGGAAGCACGTACCGTACATCCGAATTGCCGATAACCCGCTTTCCCACATCAACGTGAGTTCATAGCCTCGCACTCTTTTAAATGTTTTATGAAATGTTTTATAAACCCGCGAGGGAGATAACATGTTAGTTTTGATAAAATAGGACACCATTTGTCCCGAATTGTTTGTTTATGGATTTGGACTCGAATGATTGTATGACCCGATGAATGATTAAATGACCCGATAGATGAAATGAAATGGATTATTAAAGTTAGGTTATGTCACTAAAAGTCCCATTAGCATGAATTGTGAACTACCGGGATTTGGTAGACGCTTATGCATATAATAGTACTATTTGGGGACGATCACCCCAGTTCGCGCCTTGACGGTTGATCCCCGTCGTGCCACATTGATTGGTAAGCGAATTTATGTATGAGAAGATTTACACAAGCGTGATTATTGTGACGACACGCTAATTTAGATGGGCAAATTGAGTTTCGGGCTAGCTACCCGTTGTTTGTTGTAGTAAGGTAACAATGTCACGCGGCTTGTAATAATCCAAAATAATGAAATACTGCCATACGCACTAAATTACGATATATTGCCTGACTAGCAATACGGGGTCTTACTATTGATATTATGTTCGTGTTTTGGTTTTTCATAACCATATTCATATAACGATTTTTATTTAACTTTATACAACGTTATAAAACGTATTGTATGATGTTTTTACGACAATGGCTCGTATAATGATTTTGAAGGCAAAAGCCTATATTATGATTTTGATAAGGATTTGTATAAAATGACTTTGGCTATTTTATGGCCTATTACAATGATTTGTATAAAATAATTTTTGGTAATAATTTTATACCGATGTTATATTGATGGATCTTATGAAACTCTATGAATTCACTCGGCGTTATCGCTGACCTTTTCTTTTAACATGTTTTATCTCAGGTACTTGAAGGTAATTCTCGGGAAGACGACAAGAATTCATGGCCCGCACTTAATTAATTATTTCCATTCAAATGCTTTGTAAAACCTGTATGAAATACAATGACTTGGGACCTATGTAAAAATTGATATTTATGAATGGAAAAGCTTTATTATTAAACGACGCGATTTTTAAGCGTTGTCTATGATGTGAGTAATGTGCTATCCCGTAACACCAACGAGTCTTCCGCTGTATTGAGTTGTATAAATTTGGGGGTGTTACAAATACTGCCCAAGAGGCGAGATGAAGAAACTAGAAGTCGAGCTGTGGGATCTTAGGTGTAAGAACAATGACATCGTGTTATACAACCAGAGATTCCAAGAGTTGACCATAATGTGTACCAGGATGTTCCCCGAGAAGGAGGAAAAGATTGAGAAGTATGTTGGAGGACTCCCCGACTCCATTCATGATAGCGTGCTCGCATCTCGACCCACTACTGTCGAGAGCGCCATGGAGTTTGCTTCTGAATTGATCAACAAGCGGGTCCATACCATATCTGAGAGATAGACTGAAAACAAAAGGAGGGCAGATGAAAATGTTCGCAGCCATTACCAGCCGCCTCCTAAAAGGCAAAATGTCGGACATGTTTATAATGCTATCGCCACCGTAGGGACTAAGACTTATGGAGGTACCAAACCTATGTGCCCGAGGTGCCACTACCATCATATTGTTGGTAGTCCATTTCAGTCCTGCTACAAATGTGGAAAGATTGGTCAGTTTACTCGTACATGCCAAGTAAATGCTGTTACCCAGGTCCGACCCAACACTAATGCTGGGAACAACAATCGGGCAGACATAATGCCCGTGGAAACGGGAATGGACAACAAGGAAACCACAACACTGCTGGAGGAAATAACAATGATCCAAAGAAAGGAGTTGTGTGCTAGGAGTGTGGAGCACCTGGACATGTGAGACCAGGCTGCCCCAAGCTGGCCAGTCAGAATAAGAACAATGGAGGAGCCTCATCAAGGGTGTACGTGGTAGGCAATGCAAAGGCCAATCCAGACTCTAACATTGTTAATGGTACGTTCCTACTAAACAATCGTTATGCATCCGTTCTATTTGACACTGGAGCAGATAGAAGCTTTATATCTGTTGAATTTAGTAACGTACTAGAAGTCACCCCATCAATTTTAGACCACCAGTACTTTGTAGAATTAGCCGACGGTAAGATTGTAGAGGCTGATGCCATCATTAGAGGTTGTACTCTGAACCTTTCCAAACACCCATTCAACATTGACCTAATTCCGGTGAACCTTGGTAGCTTCGATGTCATTATCGGCATGGACTGGTTAGCGAAGTATCACACAATCATTGTTTGTGACGAGAAACTAGTTCGTTTGCCATGGGGAAACGAGACCTTGATCATTCGAGGAGACGGTAACACGGACATTACTGACACTAGACTCAGTGTTATTTCTTGTACGAAAGCTCAGAAATATGTGCTGAGAGGATGCCCTATCTTCTTGGCTCATAATACATGGAGTTAAAGCCGAGTACCAAATAATTTCGTTCCAATCTTTTCGAATTGATTATTGGTAGAAAGTGCGACTCAATTGTTCTTGGTGGAAAATAAAATGGTTGGTTGATTATCTATTTTTAAACTAAAATGTCGTTGAGTAAAACAAAAACTTTACAAATTAAACTAAAACAAGGTAAATGATTAAAAACTTGAAAACTTGTTTAAAATAAACTAAGTAAAAAGGTGGGAAAAGTTAAATTTGAAAACTAAGGAAATTAAAACAAAAACCAGAGTCAGATCGCAATGCGATCGTACTCTGATCGCAATATGGATCGTACTAAGGTCCAAGCCTACGATCGTAGCACTCGATCGCAGCCTAGATCAAAGCATAGGGGATCACACTCAATGCGATGGAGATAAGAGATCGCACTCAATGCGATGGAAACACACGATCTCACCCAAGGCAATCGTAGCCACGGATCGCACTCTAGGATCGCACCCACGATCGCAACAAGTGATCGTGGTGTGGATAAAGGAGTGTGATCGCAACAAGCGATCGTACTGGGTGATCGAAGTGATGGATCGCAAGTAGAAACCCTAGGGGTTTATGCGATCACACTCATTTGATCGTAGCTGGTGAAATCCTTAAGCATAATAAGATGGAAATCAAAGAGCAAATAAGAAGAAATGAATAAGCCAAAATAAGCAAGACAAATAAGCACTAGTTTAAGTCTTGACAAAATAAAAACGAGCACAACTTTAAAGGTTTTCAAAACACGGATTAAGCAAGCTTGATGAATCAAACTTTCAAAATACTAAATAAGACTAAATAAGCTATAGCAACGAAATAAGCCAATAAGCACTAAAGCTTAAAGCTTAAACATATAAGACTTATGTAGAAATAAAAAGATGAGCTTTCTAACCGCACAACATCAAATTCAATCACGGATCAAGGATATTTCGGATCAAAACCAAAGTAAAACCAAGAAAGGAAGAAAAATATTTAAAATTAAAAGCTTGAACTTGAACTTTTTGATTAATAAAACTCAAATACAAAGATTAAAGAAAGCTTAACTTGAAAGAAAAGATGAAGATTTAGTGAGAGAAAGTTAAACACTTTCTCTCTCTAAAATGAAAACTAAAAACAAAGAAAATAAAACTAGCTAACCCCCCTCCTAATGTGTTTAGGAGGGTATTTATAAGGAAATGGGGAGGTGCATGTGTTGCCTCCTCTTTCTTTCTTCTCGGCTCTTCGTCTTTTAAGTTCTTCGACTTTTCTCGACGTCGTCTCGGGATTAATTAAACTCGTCTTATAAATTCTTCACTTATTTAGACTTGAGTTCTTCGACTTCATTAAACTTCCGTCTTTAGACTTTTTCTTCGATAAATCTTCAGAATAGGCCTTGGACTTCTGTTCTTTTTGCACTCTTGATCTTTTGACTTCGTCTTTTCTCATTTTCTTCGATAAAAGCCCGTGAAAGCCCGTGTTTTCTTCCTTTTTCATCTTTTGGACCTAAAACACAATAAAAACATAAACCACGCATAATTTTGACTTTTACGACATAAAATACACGTTTTGGTCTAGTTATTATTGGAAATAAGTGGTAAAAGGATAAGTGTTTTCACACTTATTAGCTCACATCTCCCAGATCGACGAGGGAGACAAGCCCGAAAATAAACAAATCAAGGACGTACCGATCGTTCGAGACTATTCGGAGGTCTTTCCTGATGAGTTGACAGGCTTACCACCAACCCGACAGGTGGAATTTCAAATTAACTTGATTCCGGGAGCTGCACAAGTGGCTAAAGCCCCATACCGGTTGGCACCATCATAAATGAAAGAGCTAGCTGAACAACTTCAAGAATTATCTGACAAGGGATTCATCCGGCCTAGTTCCTCCCCGTGGGGAGCTCCGATGTTATTTGTTAAAAAGAAAGATGGTTCCTTCCGAATGTGCATTGACTACAGAGAACTGAATAAGTTAACTGTGAAGAATCGCGATCCACTTCCTCGCATTGACGACCTATTTGACCAACTACAAGGGTCAAGTGCGTATTCCAAGATTGATCTGAGATCTGGATACCATCAATTGAGGGTCAGGGAGGAAGATATTCCAAAGATAGCTTTCAGAACCCGTTACGGTCATTACGAATTCCAGGTCATGCCATTTGGGTTGACCAATGCACTAGCCATCTTCATGGACCTTATGAATCGTCTGTGCAGACCCTACCTGGATACATTCGTGATAGTCTTCATTGACGATATACTCATTTATTCCAAGAACAAACAAGAACACGGGGAACACCTTGCACAAGTACTAAAGGTGCTCAAGGAGGAACAACTTTACGCCAAATTCTCCAAATGTGAATTCTGGATTCCCATAGTGCAATTCCTCGGTCACGTTATCGATAGCGATGGTATTCACGTAGACCCAGCAAAGGTCAAATCCGACAAAGATTAGGCATCTCCTAAGTCACCAATAGAGATCTGCCAATTTCTAGGCCTTGTCGGGTACTACCGTAGATTTATTGAAGATTTCTCCAAGATAGCCAAACCGATGACCAAACTCACTCAGAAAGGAATAAAGTTTGATTGGGGAGAGAAAGAGGAATCAGTTTTCCAGCTGATCAAGCAGAAGCTGTATAGTGCACCTATTTTAGCCTTACCCGAGGGCAACGACGACTTCGTTGTGTATTGTGATGCGTCACACAAAGACTTGGATGCAGTGTTGATGCAAAGAACGAAGGTGATCGCTTATGCTTCCAGGCAACTGAAGAAACACGAGAAGAACTAACCCATTCATGATTTAGAACTTGGATATGTGGTTTTCGCTTTAACAATCTGGGGACATTATCTTTACGGAACTAAGTGCACCATGCATACTGACCATAAGACTTTGCAACACATAATGGATCAGAAGGAGCTGAACATGAGGCAACACCATTGGATTGAGTTGCTAAGTGACTACGACTGCGAGACCAAATACCACCCCGGTAAAGCAAACTTGGTTGCTGATGCTCTAAGCCGTAAGGAAACAGACCCTCCTATGAGAGTCCAACCACTAGTCATGACAATTAGCCTGGATCTACCCAGACAAATTTTAGAAGCTCAGACTCAAGCTCAGAAACCTGAAAACCTTATGAAGGAAGATATTGGAGGAATGCTTAGAACCGACCTTGCCAAAGAGAAATTAGAGCCGAGAGCGGACAGAATCCTGTGCCTACACAGAAGGAGTTGGTTACCTTGTTATGGGGTCTTGAGGAACGTAATCATGCACGAGTCTCATAAGTCCAAATATTCGATACATCTCGGATCTGAAAAGATGTATCAGGATATGAAGAAGTTATACTGGTGGCCGAACATGAAAGCAAACATTGCCACCTACGTTCAGAAGTGTTTGACATGCTCACGTGTCAAAACCGAACACCAAATACCATTAGGTTTGCTAGTACATCCTGAGATACCAAAGTGGAAATAGGAATACATCACTATGGAATTTATTACCAAACTTCCAACGTCTTCCCACGGTTACGACACCATCTGGGTAATCGTCGACCGACTAACCAAATTTGCGCACTTTCTACCAATTCGGGAAACTGATTCCCTAACAAAACTAGCAAAGACATATCTTAAGGAGATAGTTACCAATCATGGAATACCAGTCTCAATAATCTGTGAGCGAGACGGTAGATTCACATCAAATTTTGGAGGCTTTCCAACGGGCCTTAGGGACAAACTTGGACATGAGCATTGCTTACCATTCACAGACCGACGGTCAAAGTGAACGAACCATCCAGACTTTAGAAGACATGCTACGAGCATGTGTGATTGACTTTCGAAACGGATGGGTTGATCACATCCCTTTGGTTGAATTCTCCTACAACACAGCTATCACGCTAGTATCAAGGCTGCTCCCTTCGAAGCATTATATGGTAGAAAATGCCGTTCACCTGTGTGTTGGGCAGAAGTAGGCGAATTTCAGCTCACCGGACCTGAGCTAATCCAAGAGACTACCGACAAGATGGTCCTCATAAAGCAAAGGATCCAAGCTGCTCACGACCGACAAAAGAGCTATGCGGACTAGAAACGTAAACCTATGCAGTTTGAAGTTGGTGATCGTGTCATGCTCAAGGTATCACCTTGGAAAGGAGTTGTACGCTTTGGTAAACGTGGAAAACTGAACCCACGTTATGTAGGCCCTTTCAAAGTGATAGTCAGGATCGGAGAGGTAGCCTATCATTTGGAGTTACCGCAACAATTGAGCATAGTACATTCCACCTTTCACGTGTCTAACCTAAAGAAGTGCTATGCTGAAGAACCTTTAGCTATGCCATTAGAAGGAGTTCGATTCGATGACAAACTCCAGTTCACAGTAGAACCAATAGAAATCATGAAAACAACGGTTAAGAAATTGAAACGCAGCCGCATTCCGTTAATCAAGGTACGATGGAACTCGAGGAGAGGTCCTGAGTTCACCTGGGAACGAGAAGACTCGTTCAAGACCAAGTACCCACAATTGTTCACATGAACTGTAACTCAATCTAAGCTTTGAGGACAAAGCTAAAGTAACAGGATTGTGCTATAAAATCCCAAATTTTACCTCTTTGACCTTGTCACCTTATGTACTCATCCTTCATGAAATCTATGTAATTCCACTCCACTTGATTTTATGAAACTCAGTCTTTTATATGATTACACTATCAGTTCATGTTTATATATATATATATATATATATATATATATATATATATATATATATATATATATATATATATATATATATATATATATATATATATATATATATATATATATATATATATATATATATATATATATATATATATATATATATATATATATATATATATATATATATATATATATATATATATATATATATATATATGTGTGTGTGTGTGTGTGTGTGTGTGTGTGTGAACTTTTAGTCACCTTTGACTACTTCAACTTTCGCCTAGCCAGATTATATCCGTTAAATATCTACGAACTACACCAATGAAGATTTATACCTTCTATATTATAACTAGACCTAACTAAATAAATGATGCTTGCCATACACTATACCAGAAGCATTAAAAAGGTTACATTCCTCCCTTGAAACCATATAATCATACGCCTAATGTATACACTAGTATACATACTACCTTAATTTACTTTAACTAAAAACCTTACAACCTATATACTCTTCATCACCTTCTAGATATTTTGAGACTCCTTTTCCCCACATGGTAAATGATCCCGCGGCTAGGAAGCATTCCAACCAACCAAACTACAAACATTCTCCCTCCTAAGATCTTGTACTAGGATTCACTAATTAAGGTTGGTACTTTGTGTCTCCTCTTGCCCATTTGTAGCCGACTAACAACCCACCCCAAGGGTCAAGTGTACAAGGTTCCATTTATGAGCATCTACTTCCTCCTCACTATACAAGCATACCCTATATCTCATTCAAACACCAAACCTCACTTTTCCTTGCTATAACTCTCGGCTAGAGTACCATATATGGCAAGATTTCACTAGAACATTAAACTTATACCTCATTTATTCCCAATCATCATACAACATATACACAACCATCTCTCATCTCATTTATTTCGGTCAAGCAAACCATACAGGGGGAGGGTCACGGCTTACATATATAGCCAAGGTTCCCTACCATTTTCCTTAGTAGATTCAAGGAACTATCATTCCATTATCATCCTCTTCCTAAAATAATCAAGTAAGTATCATGATTCTTGTTTTTACCATCTACTTTGAGCATACACATATAACAATGCTAAACTTTTACACTTTTCATCACCATAACTAGTAAGCTTATACAACACCATGTAACACCAAAAGCCTAGACCTAGGTCATGGCATAAAATCCTTGTCACCTGAACATACCTAATATTCGTCTAGATTTATTTATAAACCATGAATATGAGTTGTGAATGAATGATAAACAAGGAAAGCTTAAACACTATAATAAGCCAAAACTTACTAAGCTTTAGTAGATTTTCGTTGGACACTTATGAGTTGTTAAGCCTTTCCAAAAACTTGCTAGACACTAACTTCCATAAATGAAAGTATAAACGAAATTAGAATGGACCTCAAAGTCCATAGGAACTTAACGGGCCTAACACAAGCCCAACAGACTTATGTCGAGTGCCACATAAGCCTACTAGGCCCACATACGAGTTATAGGCCCTAAATCATTAAGCCCATGTTTCTTGGACCCAAAATAGAACCATAGGCCTAATAGGGTACCCACGGCCCATTGTATACATATGAAATGATTTTGGGCCGTGTGAGGGCCAATAAGCTCAAACTAAGCCCATAAGCTCTTTTTAACTTATCTAATCAGTTAGGGTGATGTTTTAAGCTTATAATAACTTTTGAAACCCTAAAAACATATCATTAAAGTTTCGGACCAAAATGTATAATTATAAAACATTGGGGACTAAAACCGTCACTTGGAAAAGTTGAGCATGACGAAAGGATAAACTACAAGGGTCGGGTAACATATTTAGGAAACTATAGGGACCATTTAAGCTTTATTCGGAACATAGGGATCATTTTTTCCCTCAACCGAAAGTTAATTTGGATAAGTACAAACTCCAAGGGCTATTTATGACAATAGCCAAAACTTATAGAAGCCCTAAGGGTCACTTTTATAAATTTGATAAAGTTCTAGACTTGGTTGTAACTCGAGGGACCCTTTTTTCCCTATCCCGAATCTTTTAGAAGCCCTAGGGGCTGTAATTGAAAAATGTGGAAAGTTCTAAAAACCTAATTATACCCGAGGGGCTATTTCTGCCATATACCAAAAGATATACAATCCCTAGGGACTAGAATTGCCATTAACCGAAAGTTATATAATATTAAAATAGGTAGGGACTTGTTTTGACAAAACCTGAAAGTTTAATAAGCCCTAGATATCATATTTATATTATACATTAATATTTTGATAAAACTCGAAACTATAAGGATTAAAACCGTCATTTTCTCGAATTTATAATCAAAGAACTATTTAGTAACTTATTAAAACTTTGAGGACTTTAATATATATTATTTAACGAGTATAAATTTTTATAGAAATCATTTACATATGTTATATAAATTAAACGTGTATAAATTACAAAAGTAAATGTACTAAACATCTTACTATTTTTCATCGTTTTAACATAAGAATAAAACACCCTCTTTATAAATTATTTAGATTAATCTAAGAAAGTATAAGTACGAGAATAATAAATAAAATAATCATTTATTTAAATGGTGTTATTAACTATGTAGTTAGAATGGACACATTACTTTAACACTTGTACAACTATTATTGAAGATACAGAGATCATAATAATATGCTTAAAATCAGTATAAGCATGCACAGAATTATTCAAGACCCTTATGCATTATTCTATGCATCTACTAAGACTGTACTATTATTTAGGCAGTTGACTTTATCGTGAGCATCTCTTGGATTATTTGTGACTTATTGCTATTACCGTTACTAAGGTGAGTTCATGGCCCCACATTATATATTGACAAACTTTTAAATCCTTTATGGGGAAGAAATCATGTAACTTATTTTATGGATGTAAACTGAACTGTATCATACCTTGATTAAATTTTCCTATTGTAGAATTCCTCATGACCCGTGAACTGAAACTATTAAAATTGTTAAATTGCCTGAATGTTATAAATAGATCTATTTGGGGTTGACCATCCCCACCTGGGTGAGTAGCGCTCAATGTGCCTTGTCCGGGACAACAAGTGTTTATCATGTCGGAACGGAATAATGGGTGCATTATTATATTACGAAGGGTCCTAATTTGTTGAGGGCTTAACGTGTCAAAGTGTCAGTTTCGGGCAATAGGAAATGTAGTTACCTTTAAGTATTGATGTTATGCGTATCACTACTTCAGTGAATGTTTTACTGTCCAAACTTATTTTATTAAACCTGTGAATTTACCAACTTTATGTTAACTCTCAAAACATGTTTTTTTCAGGAAATTAAAGCAGATACTTATTATGTGCATGGAAACCAGCATCAGGATAGGCAGCTTTCTATCACTCATCCGGGGATTTTATAACTGGGGAATCACAAACAATCTTTTATTTATGTTGAAACAATTTTAATAACAACTCGCACTACTGTTCATGTAATAAATGTTTGATAATCTTTTATCTGATGCTCTATGTACTATCTGCTGTTGATCCACCTACGTGACATCTAAATATTATTTTCGCTGCATTTGACCAATTTGGGGGTGTCACAGAATGGAACCAGAGCGATAGTTATAGAGAACCAGACCAAAAATCTAATAAATATAAAAATAAATTTTATATAAACTGGACTATAACTGAATAAAAAAATCTTTTGGGAATTTTCAGGACTAGAATAGTTAAGCATATAAAACGAAGAGCATGCATTTATTATGTGACCTATGTAAACATTGATTATTTACATTTGATTAAATAATCTTCTAAGTATTAACTAAGCCTATAAATTGCGATGTTAAAAGGACACTCACTACAACCCTTACAACTTAAAATATTTTTTGAAACTTTTAACTTTAGTAAGCTTATACTTACGTCAATTAAAAATGATGTTATTTTCTGACTTACTATGACTTTACCAGTGACATCTCCAACTGCTTTACCAGAGATGGAACCCACTCTAGTTGTACCACCGTCACCGACGTTAGTGCTTCCAGGATGGCTGTCCGCTTCTGAGCCTGAGGACAGTCAGACTGACGGAGTCGTCCCGATTGTTGATTATCCACCTGCTGCTTTGGTTCCCCCTGCCGAGGAGGAGAGCCATATGAATTTTGCCTTACCACCTCTACCACCATCATCGTCTCTTCAGGGCTACGCTCCCGGATCTCTGCCGCCTCGTAAGAGGAGGTACGAGACTTCTCCCGACTCTACTTTTGAGGTCGGAGAGGGTTCCGGGACTGGACGAGTTGATCCCGTCCAGGCCCAGATTGCTGCACTGGCTGTCCGCCAGGCCCAGGACATGGCAGATGTCCACAGCTTACTGATAGCTGGCCAGGCTGAGCGCTCCATCTTACAGGAGCGTGTGGATTCCCTTACTTGGACTACCTCGGCAGAATCCCAAGTCACACGAGGGACGTGGACCACAGTCCACGATGCTCTACAGTGGCTTATGGAGGATTATGATTATATCCTTCATCGTGTCTACACTTTGGAGAGCCTACAGTATCAGACCCATACTTCCCTCTTATCTCAGGAGCAGACGTTATCCATGTTCTTTGAACTAGCGACTGTTCGCCATGATGGAGTGACTGCAGAGACAGCCCATCGTAGAGGAGAAATGGACACCCTTCGAGCTCAGTTACTGTAGACGCTTCGACACGTCAAGAGGACTTGAGTAGCTATGATTTCTTTACAGGATGCCATGCCAACACCAGTAGCCCCATCAGCACCCCCTGCACCAGCCACTTCCAGTGGATCTGTTAGGCATGTATAGATTCGATGTACTAGACCTTGCGTACATCATGATAAGATTTTGGGTTGCATCCCAGCTATCATGATACAGGACCTCATGTATCTTTATTTTCATGCATCTTTTGTATCCTATATTGTATTGTACTCCCTTAGATAGGTGTCTATATATATTGCATTTTAGACTGTGCGTACCACCATCCTAGACAGGCGTGCTGTACTTCTGTCTTGGATTGGTTGTGCCTGATGTTATGTTTACTTTCTACGAGAAATGACATGTACTCACTCTCTTTTGTTATATATCACGTGATGTGCTATATTATTGAAATCTTGACAGGTTATCTAATTTGTTATAAATTTTGTGCATAAGTATTGCCGTGCAAATAATATATAAACTGTACTAACACTGAAGCTAATGATCTCATTTTGTGTATGAATACAGACAAATGGCAATCACTAGAACTAATCCCAACAATGTCGATACTATTCATAATGTCACTACTGCCCAACTTAGGGAAATGATTGATCAGGGTATCGCCACTGCTATGGCCGCTAGCAGAAATATGGACGCTAGCCAAAACTCCAATACGCGCAGGAATAACAATACCACTAGAGGCTGCTCTTACCCTGATTTCCTCAAATGTAAGCCCTCATACTACCGGGGCAGTGAAGGCGTTGTGGAGCTGATGCAATGGTTTGAAAGACTAGAGACTGTGTTCTGCATCAGCGACTGCGCTGACGAGAACAAGGTCAAATTCGCCACCTACACATTGCTTGAAAGTGATCTCACATGGTGGAACTCTATGGTTCCTACCCTGGTACACGATGCTGCTTACACTCTAAACTAGACCAACCTGAAAGAGAGAATGCCAAAAAAATACTGCCCAAGAGGCGAAATGAAGAAACTGGAAGTCGAGATGTGGGATCTTAGGTGTAAGAACAATGACATCGTGTTATACAACCATAGATTCCAAGAGTTGACCCTAATGTGTACCAGGATGTTCCCCGAGAAGGAGGAAAAGATTGAGAAGTATGTTGAAGGACTCCCCGACGCCATTCATGATAGCGTGCTCGCATCTCGACCCACTACTATCGAGAGCGCCATGGAGTTCGCTACTGAATTGATCAACAATGGGGTCCGTACCATATCTGAGAGATAGATTGAAAACAAAAGGATGGTAGATGAAAATGTTTGTAGCCATTACCAGCCGCCTCCTAAAAGGCAAAATGCCGGATAGGTTTACAATGCTATCGCCACCGCAGGGACTAAGACTTATGGAGGTACCAAACCTATGTGCCCGAGGTGCCACTACCATCATATTGTTGGTAGTCCATGTCAGTCCTGCTACAAATGTGGACAGATTGGTCATTTTGCTCGTACATGCCAAGGAAATGCTGTTACCCAGGTCCGACCCAACACTAATGCTGGGAACAACAATCGGGGTAGACATAATGCCCGTGGGAATGAGAATGGACAGCAGGGAAACCGCATCACTTCTTGTGGAAATAAAAAAGGTCCGAAGAAAGGAGTTGTGTGCTACGAGTGTGGAGCACCCGGACATGTGAGACCAGGTTGCTCTAAGCTGGCTAGTCAGAATAAGAACAATAGAGGAGCCTCATCAAGGGTGTACGTAGTAGGCAATGCAAAGGCGAATCTAGACTCTAACATTGTTACTGGTACGTTCCTACTAAACAATCGTTATGCATCCGTTCTATTTGACACTGGAGCAGATAGAAGCTTTATATCTACTGAATTTAGTAACGTACTAGCAGTCACCCCATCAATTTTAGACCACCACTACTTTGTAGAATTAGCCGACGGTAAGATCGTAGAGGCCAATGCCATCTTTAGAGGTATCATCCTATGGATATCATCACAACATGGCGTGTCTATAGAGATAACTAAATAAAATGAAAATGTCATAAAATGGTGACACAAATGTCATGACAATATCTCCACAAATGCAGAAGTCTAGGTAAGTAGGTAACAGTCCTACCGCTTACCCAAGAGAAACACATAACATAAACGAAGCATACATATAGGTGTCCAAGTATCACTTATTCAAATGAAAAAATAAACTAAGAAGGAACATGGATTCCTCCTAATGCAATCCTAGCAGCCTCTAAACTCTAGCCACTTCTATCACCAACCTTCTTAACTACCTCACCTGAAAATGACACTAAAATATGTCAACATAAAGTTGGTGAGAACATAGGTTTAAACTGCCAAAAACATCATAAGAAACCTTGACAAACCGTTGTGAATAAGTCATAGAAAGTAAGTTAAAACAATGGACTATAATGTGATAATCATGCTACAAGCAACTACAAACAAAACTCAATTCAAGCACCAACCACATATATAATTCACAAGTACACTATAACAATCAAGAACGCACATAAAGAACAATGCACCACACTATCCGGATCTTTCCCACACCACTTATGAAAGATGAATTCATATCCCCATCGAGATATCTTGCCTCCGAGGAGACGATGCACAAGTACTCAGAACACAAGAACTCAGGACGGATCGTGCCCCACGCTTCACACACATCATACTGGTCCCATAGACGCCCATACATCTATGTACCAGACCCAATCATAACACGTACAAGATTTACATATCAGAATACATATCAGAACGCATAATAGAACACATAACAGAATCACATAATCACGCATGTCACACATTATCACATCTATGTCCACACATTTGTAAAAACATAGTACAAAGACATTTTAAGAACACAACAAGTGTCATCTCCATACCATACTATAAAAAAACATTTAAAAACTTAGTGAAAATGTGACTATGAACTCACCTGATAGAGCTTTTCCAAATATCCTGCGCACTAGCAAAAAGCTAAACAAACAAATGCACACTTATCAAGACATGAACCAAATACTAAAATGGCTCATCAACCTATGATGGACATCTAACCTTCTCCTATATATGTACCTCATTTACATTCTCTAAGCACCCTATTACCCTTCTATAAAAAGTCCTTAACTTGGTTAAGTTCGATACCTATCCCGTTCACATTATTCCCAAAATAGTCCTGTTTTTCATTGTAAAACCCGCATGCTTTTACCATGAATAGTACCCCTATAATCGTACGTACATGAATAAAACTTTTCTTTTATAGCACGTTTATGTTTCATGAATAGTAATTACAAGTATTACGTACGTGTTATTACACGATATGTATTTAATACGTATTAAGACACGATAATTATTATCACAATAATTATAATCACGAACATGAAATCATGAATGTAAATAATCACGAACCTATTTATGTATTTACGTAATATTTGTTACGATTACGTATAAATATATATATAACACGAACAATAGATAAATAAATCACGTAAACACGACACGTGAACACGTAACTAATTAGAACACGGAAAACAACGGGTTTCCCCTTGTGGGCCCCACATACCTGCGGCAAGAAACAACGAAAGGGCCAAGCCCACTTTTAATTTAACTAAAACAAGGAAAAGGGAAAACATATTTTCATAATTACAGAAAAGATAGAAAAACTCAAAACCCTAGCCTCCTCCTTTTTATCCTTTGGCCACCGGGTATAAACACCACAAGAGGGGTGTTCATTAATTTTTGGTGATCAAATTCTTGCAAGATCGTTCGTGTTATCATTCCTTTTGTTTCACGCATTCGGTAATCCTTAAACCTTTTTCTTTTTAATTAATTATTGGATCAAGAACACATGTAATCAAGGATTTGTTAAAAAATATTAATAAAACATGTAATTAAATCATGGGGGTAAAAAACATGTGGTTTAGGGGTGTTTTGGTTCGGCCGATGCACACAAACCGAGAGCCAAAGCTCTCGGTGTCTCTCGTGTGACCACAGCCGAGACCTACGGGTCTCGGTGTTGGCTTCTTGGTTCGACAGCAGGCAAAACAAGGGACCCCGACGCATGTCGGGGTGGCCTTGTGGTCGTTGGGGGTCTCGGCTAAAACAAAGAAGCACCACCCACATAAGCCGTGGCTAAATCAAACAAGCAGGGGGAGCCGCGGCATGGGCAACGGCTAGCCAAGAACCAAGAGACCACCGGCTTAAGCCGATGGCACCTTTACACAAACAGTGGCAACCGGACAAGCCGGTTCGCCACTGTTATGGGTGTTTGTTTGGCCGGTTCAAGGGGTTTCACGGACCGGTTCACGAGATTTTTAGATTTAAAACACGGGTTCGGTTCATGACTTATTTTTACAAGTTAATTATTTTTACAAGTTTATTTAATTACAAGATTAATTAAATTAATTTAACATGCTATATAATTAATTTAATTTAGACATGACTTAGATTAATTATTATTAGTAATAATACATGATTTTAACCTAAGTATTTTATGATTTAATTTAGACTTATGTAATTAATTAACTATTAAAACATGACATGTAATTAATTAATTTCCATGACTAAGGTTATGTTAATATTAAATATTAATACATGTTTTAACCTAAGTATTTTATGCACTTTAATTTAATTAAATCATGCTATATTTAATTAAATCTTATAATATATAGTTTATTTAATTTACATGTATTAATTAATAAACTATACTATTAATCACATGACCTAGAATATTAATCAGTAAAACTTAAGCTTATATTATTAGCTTAATAATCCAGCTTATTTCTAATTATGGAAACTTTCTATTTTTAGAAACTTATTTATTTTAAGCAGCTAATCTATTTATGGAAACTTATTTATTTTAAGCAGTTAATCTATTTTTGGAAACTTTCTATTTTTGGAAACTTTCTATTTTTGGAAACTTTCTATTTTAGGAAACCTGCTATTTTTAGAAAGATACTTATTATTACACAACAAGTATAATAATACAAGAAATACAAGTAATACTTAATTAGAACAGACATAATACATGATAAACACAGCATAACGATAAAATCAGTAAAACATGACATGAACATATAAAACAAGCTAAGACATGATATAAAACCAGTTACGTACTCAGTAATCAGAACACTTATACACGTATATTATTTATGTAGCATTAGTGAGATCGAAGTAGGACTCTCTTTCGTTCGTCTTCTTCGTTCACTGGACACAACGCACAGATTCTCCGTCCTTTTAGTATGGACATTCTTTCCTTATTAGGATTTCCCCGTATTCAGCCAACTATTTTCCCAGTATATGTTTTATATGTTTTGATTTGCTTATGTTTAATTAAATGCCAAAGCCATATACATGTATGACCAGTTTCACCTAGTTATGGAGGTACCATAACCATAACACTGGAGGCACTAGTGTTATGACCTCACCACGGCGGAGTGATAGCTCGTGGCGTCCCTTTCAGCTTTGGCCATATTATTATTATCATGTGGGGCATATGGGTGCAGCCTAGGTTACATATTTTTACAGATTATTCAGGTGAATGTGGTGTGTGCCTTGCATCCTTCACAAGGAGCTGATCCCTCCTACCCAAACTTATATCAATTAGAGGGAGCCCCTCTAATTACATGACGAGGTCACCCCTCCAAGTATTCATGCACGTTGATGTTTCATGACCTATATTGGCTAATGGTAAACATGTTAAACAGTTTTTATAAGATAAACATAAGGCTTTTTGTTGTCCCATCAATTTAGATAATATAATACGAATTTAAGAAAGAAAAATAGATGAAGAAGATGAATTCTAGAGAGAGAAAGTAGTGAGAGAAAGTAGAGAGAAATGGTTGGAACTAGGTGAATGTTACATTGAGAAGTGAGAGAAAACAATGAACAACACCCTTCCTAACATGCTAGGAAGGGTATATATAGTCCACCCACATGGGGGCTTCTTTATGGACTATATGGTTCGGGCCGGGCTTTCCTTTTGGGCTTTAGTTACTTATTAATTAATTTTAGCCTAAAGTTAAGCCCGTATAACACGACTAATATACTACCTATTACAACATTATAAAATACGATACATAATAAACATATGACCGAGCATTCTTGTTTGCCTCAATATTTTGAGGCTAACAATCTCCCCCAATGAGAGGTCATAAACCTTGGTCATTTAGGAAATTTGTAGAGATTACTAATCTCGCCATAAATGAGTCTTGAACGTGTAATCGTAGTCTTGTTCCTTCATGCTGTGATCTTTGAGCCTTTGTTGTTGTCTTTCGACTTTGTCTTTAAGTTTGAGATCTTCAAATCATCCTTGACTTGTCTTTGCCAACTTGTAATCTTGTGTCTTCATCCACATGCTCACACTATTAATTGTTGAATATGTCTATAGGCATGAGTATGTGGTTTTGAATCTTTGACTTTGCTGAACACACCGTAACGCCACATTCACGAGACAAAACATAGACACGGACTGAATGGCTTTGACATTCGTCCTAAATCGATAGCGTTTTACCTTCGATTGGTGAAGACCGTTATACGGTATTAAATACCGTACCTGTGATAGGTAGATTTAATTAAGAATCTTCTTGACAGGGTTTCGCGGCTGTACTAGCCGTTCTCTTTACTCGACCGTCTCAAAGCAAGACTGCGAACATAAAGAGTGAATCAATTGGATAAATATCCGCTTGATTAAAGTCGTCAATTCAAATTCCTGGAACAAGTGTGATTCTTAAAGAATCTTACCATTGTTGCTTTCCAGTTGACACAAGCTTGATTCATAAAGAATCTCGCAAGTCACCTACCGTAGCGCTATTTGATGTTGACGCTAGAAGGATTTCCATTCGTCACTGTGAATATTAATGAATATCACTATGAATGTTCTGGCAAGACCATAAAGATATTACATAGAAACCTGAAACGAGTTTGAATCAATTCAGAATCAAACCATTGTTGCTTTTCAGTTTTACACATGTTCAATTCATAAAGAATCTTACATACGACCTACCGCAGTGCTGTTTGATGTTAACACTGGAAGGATTTCCACTCATCATTGTGAATACTAAGTAGTATTACTCTGAGTGTTCTAGCAATATCGCAAGGATATAGCGTAGGACTCTGTTGATCGTCATCCGTATGTCCTAACGAGATTTGATTGATCTCTTGGCTCTAGACTCGATTTGTGCACTTTTAGTGGTCGGAGGCTGGAGCAGATGCCACCTATTCAATATCAACTATCTCGGAGTGAGACAGTCAATAGAAGTCATGTTGTTCTCCGTGACAATAAAGCAAACTTCTTTTGAGAGAAGCCTGAGTAGCTAGATAAGGGATTGTGCATTACATCACTGGGTCCATGATGTGTATCTTCATGATGTGTTGACCCGGTTTCTGCCTAAGTTGTATGGAGGGCTAATTTCTTTACACCCTTTATCCTTACATTTCTTTTTCATTCTTCAACCCCTTCAATGCTTACCAAGACATCATTACTAGCACCTTGTTGTGATTGTTCCAGTGCTAGCATCAGTACTTAGTCGACATTCAACTACGTTCACATTCTATTCCATCTTTCCTAAGGACTTCTAATAATCTATTGGATTGTCCCTGGGAAGATCCCTCCGGTTCTGGTTGGATCATAGGACTTAAACCTAACCACCCTTTTGACACCAATAACGTCGTGAATTAAAGATGTTGTGGGTATTTGATCATAACCATGAAAACCACTTCAAATGTCTAACAAGGTGTTTGAAAAACATTTAACACCTCGATAGTTTTGTCGCACATGTAGGTAAGAGTTAAAGTGCTTGAGTCTTAGATGAGATCACATTTTAATCACATTTTCTCCCCTATCTCTAATATATAAAATCTTTTGATATTAGAGATAGCAAATTTGATTAAAATATATTTTGAAAAACAGTCTTGAAAATCTCCGGGAGAAAGATGTGTCAATCTTTACATGAAGTTAAAATGCTCCCCCTCAAAAATTGATCCAATGGAATTGTCGTTACGAGGATATGATCCACATTAAAATTTTGAGGATAGGAGTTGTTGAACACACAATTTTTGAAAGATTTCGAATATCATTGAGAAATTCTTGAAAAAATTGTGTTCAACGCTTTTTGAAAAATCAATTCTTTTTGTCGAAAAGGTTTTTCTAAAGCATAAACTTAAGTTCATAGACTTTGAATGTCTTGACAAATCCACTCAAGCGTAAGAAGATTTTACTTCTTTTGCTAAGGGTAAGAGTACAAAAGCGTACACTCCCCCATGAATTTAGATCCGGGTTGTAATCTGAAAGTGATTACAAGCCATTGTGTTGAGCTCAAAACATTGAATGTTTTGTGACAAGCTCAACCCGTGATAGATTTCTCTACCCGTTGTTTGGAAATATTGTCCAAAATAGACAATTTCCTTTATTAAAAGAAGAAATGACATGTTTTGAAAATATTTACAACTTTCATTCGAGCTTTATATACACACCCGTGTCGTTATTGAGCGACATTTCTAGGAACGTCCATATTATTGATACTGAAAGACATGTCGAGAAGAATATTTTTGGATTTTGAAAGATTTTTTAATTTTGTGTTTTGTTTTTATATGTTTTATATTTTTGTATTTTGCTTTTTCAAAGATATTTATAGGTTGATGTTTGATAGATAAATCAAGCAGGCACCTTTGCCAGAATCTCCAGGTCCGCTGGAGTCAAACATCTCATACCAATTTGCCTAACGAGGTACTCAAACCTATCTTTCGATAGAGCTTTCGTGAACAAGTCGGCTAATTGGTAATCCGTTCCAACAAAGTATAGTTCAACGATACCTCTTTCAACTTGTTCCTTTATAAAGTGATATCAGACATCAATGTGCTTCGTGCGGGAATGCTGTACCGGATTGCAGGAGATGGCTATGGCCGACTTTAAGTCACAGTACATAGGTACTTTATCAAATCGGAAGCCATAATCCGTGAGTTGTGTTCTCATCCATAGAACTTGAGCACAACACGTAGATAGAGACACATACTCTGCTTTGGCTGATGAAAGTGACGTGCAATCCTGCTTCTTGGAAGACCATCCCACAAGCTTATCTTGACCTAGAAATTGTGCACCACCAGAAGTACTTTTTTGTGTATCAAGACACCCTGCATGATCAGAATCTGAATAGGCCGTTAGAAAGAAACCGGTTTCCCTCGGATACCAGAGTCACAAATGAATGGTATTCTTAAGGTACCGAAAGATCCGTTTAACCTCCTTGAGGTGCTTTTCAGAGGGTCGTGCTTGATATCGTGCATAATAACACGTAGCATGTGAAATATCAGGTCTTCTTGCTGTCAAGTACATGAGGGAACCAATCATGGAACGATATCTCGTTTGATCGATGGCATTTCCCTCCAAGTCAGCATCTAGCGATGTGGTTGATAATGGTGTCCCAACGGGGTCACATGAGGTCATACCATGCTTTTTGATTATCTCTTGACAATACTTAGCTTGGTTTATAAAGATACCACTTGGGGATTGGTGAACTTGAATTCCAAGAAAGAATTTTAGTTCGCCCATCATTGCCATTTCAAATTTGCTGTGCATGACTTTTTCAAACCATTTTGAAAGTTTTGAGTTTGTAGACCCGAAAATAATGTCATCAACATAAATCTGCACAAGAAAAATGTCATCCCCATATTTATAAGTGAACAAAGTTAGATCAATGGGACCTTTTGAGAAACCTTTGGATACCAAATATTTTGAGAGCTCGTCGTACCACGCCCTTGGAGCTTGCTTGAGTCCATATAGTGCCTTGTGGAGACTATACACCTTGTCAGGATAATGAGGATTGACGAATCCTTCCGGCTGTGTGACATAAACTTCTTCCTTCAAAGGACCGTTAAGAAATGCCGTCTTTACGTCCATTTGATAGACAATGAATCCCTTATGTGCAACATAAGCAAGGAAAATCCTGACCGCTTCCATACGAGCAACTGGTGCAAATGATTCATCAAAATCAATTCCCTCTTTTTGGCCATACCCCTTAGCCACTAGCCTAGATTTGTTCTTGATGATCGTGTTTTCTTCATCCATCTTGTTTTTCCAGATCCAACGAAGATTTAAAGGAATCACATCGTATGGTCTGTCAACAAGTTCCCAGACTTTAAGTCTTTCAAATTGTTGAAGTTCATCCTTCATCGATTCAATCCAAGCATGATCAGCCATGGCTTCTTTGATGTTTTTCGGTTCAGTAGTACTCACGGCGAGTGCGAACATACAAACATCACCATCGGTTGCTAGTTGTCGTCTTGTACGAACAGGCTGTGAAGGGTTTCCAATTACGTGAACCAAAGGATGATCTCGGGTCCAATGATGTATTGAAGGATGTCGTTGATAAAACGTATGCATATTTGACGGATCAACATGGCGAGTAGAGGACTCTCCAGTTTCATGTACCGGTGTACCGAATGGGTTGTGAAAATCGTCATCGTTAGATAATGCACCGTCTGCTTGATTTGTGTTCTCTGGAGCAATAACAGTAGTTGTGGATGTTGTAGTATCGATTGTTGAAGTGATATTCTAAAGAGGTAAATCTGTAGCAACCCGTGTTGAAGTAGATGAAGTTGTATCCTTTTGTTGATGATGATCGGTATCATCATTCGTATCATGAGTGACAGCGGAAGACTTTGATACAACATGTTTCTCCCCTGTGAAATATTCATCAAACATTGGTCCATATAACATTTCCAACTTTTCAAGTGTCGTGTCCACTGTCATATCTGCTCTAGGAACATGTTCAGGAACCAGCTTTGAACTTGACGATTCATTGCTGTGGTCTTGAGTTCCGAGTTCCGTGTGGTTGTGAACGGAAGTCTTTTGTCGTTGTGGATCGGGACTTAAACTGTTTTGTTCAAGTGCCATTTCTTGTAATTCATCAAATCTGATATGAATAGTCTCGACTATCAATTTTGTTCTCTTGTTGTATACTCTGTATCCCTTAGACTGAGTTGCATATCCCACTAAAATACATGCATCACCTTTCTCTTTCATCTTGTCCAGATTTTCACCATCTCGAATAATGTAACACGTACATCCAAAAACATGAAGGTGTTTGAGTGAAGGTTTGCGATCATTAATTATGTGATATGGTGTCTTTTCGTGTCTTGGGATAATTAAGGAGCGGTTTTGTGTGTAGCATGCGGTTGACACGGCTTCGGCCCAAAATTATAGTGGAAGTTTTGAAGCGGATAATAATGTTCGAGCAGCCTCAACTAAAGTACGGTTTCGTCTTTCAACAACGCCGTTTTGTTCGGGTGTTCGAGCAATAGATGTTTCATGTTCAATTCCTTCGGCTTCAAAATAGTTTCTCAGTTTTGAATTCAAAAATTCTGTACCTCTGTCAGTACGGACCACTTTAACTTGAGCTTGAAGACCACGTTGTATCACTTTAAGGAAGCTGATGAGAACGTCGGGTGTTTCATCCTTGGACCTCAAGAAGTAAGTCCATGTGTACCTTGAGTTGTCATCGACAATAACCATAACGTATTTCTTCCCATTGATACTATGAACACGCATGGGACCACACAAATCTATATGAAGAAGATCTAACCGTCCTTTAGAGCTTGGTGTAGTCTTTGTCTTGAAACTACTCCATTTAGCTTTACAAAGCTCACACGAAGAACACATATGATCTTTAATGAATTTCAAGTTAGGAAGGCCTCGCACAATATCTTTCTTTGAAAGCAAGTTGATGGTATCAAAGTTAAGATGAGATAAACGTTGATGCCATAACCAAGCTTGAGTCGTTGCAACTTTAGCCATAAAACAGATTGGATTTGAAGATGTGGAGTCTTGTAGTGAAATAGTGTAGAGATCAGTACCCCGTGTTCTGGTAAGTAAGTCATTCCCATCATAATCATGAACAAAGCATGTCTTCTTTCTAAAAGCAACCTCCAAATCCGCTTCACAAAATTGACCAACTGAGAAAAGATTGTGATTGAGCCCTTCAACGTAGTAAACCCTTTTGATAGTGATATTCCCCTGTACCAAGTCTCCATATCCTAGGATCGGTGCAAATTGATCATTTCCGAATCAGACCATACCCAGGAATTTCTCCATGAAGTTAATTAGAAGCTTGAGATTCCCCGTCATGTGCTTCATGCATCCGGAGTCCAGTATGAAGAGAATTATTTCGATCACCTGCAGAAGAATTAGAACACGATGGAGCATTTGCTAAATTGGATTCCATGTTAGTTGCGATTTCCGATTCATTAGTTTCCCTAGTTTCATCACTTAGAGTCACACTAACGCACGTAGTCACATTTTCTGTTCTAACCTTAGGCATCCATTTATATCCTGGAGGACATGGATTAGCAAACCACCATTTCCAAGGCTTGCTAGAAGACTCATATAATTCCCTAATTCTACTTCTAGGGTTCTTAGTGGTGGAGTCTGATGCAATACTTTTCTTAGGGGGGTTGCACCAGAATGGTTCACTTTGCGTTTGGGGTTTCTAGCACTAATAGGCATCGCAGTTTGCTTCTTAGTTCTAGTATCTACGCCTTTGACATTATTCAAAACACACATAGCAGGATTAGCATTAGCACACTTTCCACATTTCACACAAACAAACTTAACATTCAAAGCATTCAAAGTCGAATCATTCAAATCGTCATTACACGCGATTACAGACGTTTTATTCTTAGAAACATTGAAAATCCTAGGGTGGTCTTCTACTGTCTTCATCTTCCCTTGACTTTTTTGTTGTCAAACCTTTTCATTCATGCGAGTGCTCTTAAGCTGGGGCCGGCTAACACTATCAGTGGGGACTACTCCTGTAGTAAAAGACACACGTCTATTAGTGTTTCTAGAAGTCTGAGGTGATTGACTTTCTTTGTTGTGTGTAGCTGTAGTGGCCAATCTATACATCCCCGGTTTAACCACATTTGTGTTCTTAATGCTTTGTGATCGAATATGTGTTTTGGGAGTGTTTTGTGGTAACCTATCCTTCCCATCCGTCTTGGGGGCAAACACAGGTTTTGCAAATGCAGAATTAGAGAAAACAGATGGTTTTCCCAAGAAAGAGGGTCTAGTCACTTTTTGCGCATTAGGTTGTCTTGCAACAGGTTTCTTAACACCAGGTTCCACAATTTTCCCACCCATCTTAGCAACGAGTTTCTTCAACTCTGCTATCGCTATTTCCCTGTCTTGTAACTGAGCTTTCAACCCTTTAATTTCCAAATTCTGTTCATTCATTTCTCGAAATGTTGTAGAAAGTTTTTCTTGCAAATTATTATCATGTGGAAAACTACCAACGTCTTTTTGTAAAGCAAGTTCAAGAGAATGACTATGTTTTTGAAGGAAATCAGTTTTGTGTTGAAGTAACTCAAAAGCCTTTTTATCAACATTTTATTTATGTTTCGAAAGCTCAAGTTCAAGACGCTCACATTCTTTGATTTTATCAAGATATTTGCATGCAACATCAGAATATTCATCGATATCAGCACAAGATTGAAGAGTAACACACAAAATATCTTTGGAGAGACATTCTTCTAAGAGTAGATCATATTCGTTTGAAAATTCTGATTTATCATTTTAAAGTTCATCAATTTCTTTTTCAAGAGACTCAACATATTTCAAATCATCAAACATTTTAGACCGAATCAAATTTTCAAACTCAAGAACATGTTCTTTTATTATCTTCGTATTTGGTATTAGAAGTTCTTTCACAAGCACAGTTATGTCGTGAGGAATCTTGGTTTTCCACTTATCCTTTTGACGTTTTTCCCAATCGCTTTCAACAATTGATTGAACATTATCAACGTGGTGTTTAAGAAAACCAAGTGTTTTTCTACTTTTGCTTTTAGAAGCATCTAGAGGCAAATAGTTAATATATTTAAAAACATTAGTTTTCCTCTTAGCGGCAAAAGCCTTTTTCCATTGAATTCTTCTTTGTTTGCATTCTAAAAAGAATTCCTCACGAGACTTCTGTTTTTGTGGACTGAAAAGACCATAAATACTGTTTAGATAAGCATAGTTATATGGTTTCACAAAATCTTTATTGACTGGTGATCTACTCTCCTCATCCCAAAGGGACGTCTCTTTACTATCGAGGTTAGCTACTGGGCAGTCATTATCAGTCCATTCGGACTCATCAAGATATAAGCGAGGGTTCGCAGCTTGAGCTTGTTCGAGGTACTTAGGGGTGGCAAAGCTAGGTTGACCCTTGAAAAAAGACCGAGGTGCTATCATTCTTACGGTTTGAATAGAGTCATGTGTATTATAAAAAACTTTTTTCAAAAATCGACTTGTTCTTCGAGATCCATTACTTTTTCAGTATCTTTGCATTGTCTATTTTTGAAATCTTGTTTTATTGTTTCAACCTCTTGTTTCTTTTCGTCAAGAATTTTAGCAGAATCGGTGGTGTTCATAGAAAGCCTCTGTTCAAGTTCATTAACTTTTGTTGTGGCAAGGTACGTTTTTTGACGTTCATCACTTAATAAAACATTAAATTGACATTTTTCTTTAGTTAACAAAGCAAGAGCTTCATTGTATTTATTTTCAAAATCGTCCTTTTTAACGTTGATGACACGGCTTTTGTACCCCTCAAGCTCATTGGTCTTTTGAAGAAGCTCAGCCCTATAACTATCAATAGTCTCACTAGATTTCATAAGAGCGGCTTTGCATTCTTCAAAGTTTTGAGTGAGCGTTGCGTTTGCCTTCTTTAATTGCTTTTGACTCTTTCTATTTTCATTGACATCTTTTTGTAAACTAGCAATTAAATTATCAAGCGCGACACGCTCCTCGTCATCATACTCATTTGCATGTTGATCATCCTCAAACTCATTATTGCACATGTCTGATGAATCGGGTGTGGTATTGCTATCAACCGTTTCCATCATACACATGTCAGTAATTGTTGTTGGAAGATCACTATGCTCATGTGTATCACCAAACACATTATATTCATCATCATGTTGTACCTTATCAATTGGATCGGTATCAAAGATAGGACCATTGTCATCTTCAGTGACGTTAAGGACCTCATGAATCTTTGCCATGTATGAATAATGTGCCTCGAGTTCTTGGTCGGAGAGTTCATCATCTGTGTCGTCAAGCATTTCTCCTTCCTCAGCTGATAACTTGATTCCAGCTTCCATTTTCTTGCACAACAGCATCTTTTCCTTATGATAACCATAATCTTTAACCCTATTTGGCTGCCTGCATTCCCTAGCCAAATGCCCAAAACCTCTGCAGTTAAAACATTGAATCTCACTTTGTTGCACAACTTGAGTATCAACAGTTTCCCTATTTCCAACAACAGTAGCCACCCTCTGATTATCATACTTAGGTTGTCGATCATACTTTGGAGGACTCTCAGCACGTCTTCGTGTGTCATACCTTGGAGGACTTTGTGCATGGGTGTTCCTCGGGTTTGAAGATGTTCGAAGGTTGTTGTTGGTGGGTTTGTAGATTTTCTTATATTGCTTCATAATGAAAGCCATTTGTTGCTTGAATTCCCTATCCTTTTGAGCTACTACTTCATCACTGTCTTCTTCGGATGATTGCTCAGGTGTGGGTGATGGTGCTCTTGCAACTTCTTTCCCTCGGGATCGTGTTGGAGCATGTGACTTGGAGACAGTGGATGATCGTGGTGATGATGATTGACTAGAGTAGGTCTTTGAAGTACGAGGGTGATAATCTGGGTAATGTTGAGTGGTAGACACCAAAGCAAGTGGATTGGAAACCTTTGCAACACGTTCAACTCGAATTTTATTTGCCTCACTTTGAAATTGTTTCAAAATGTCAAAGAGCTTGTGATATGATACTTCGTCTAACATTTGTTGTTGTTTCACCAAGGTGACAAACCGTGTCCACTCTGGTTGAAGTTGCTGTAGAAATTGGACATTGACTTGCATTATGGAAACTTGCAAGTTGTTTCGGGTCATACCATTCATCATCTTGTAGAATCGGGAGTAATAAGAATCAATTGATTCCCCATCCTTTGATGTAAACTTGCCAAAGTTCCAAAACATCTTAGTTTTCACATCTTGTTTGTTAAGTGATTCACCTTGTTGCAATCTTTAATAGCCGTCCACATTTCTTGAGCAGTAGGGCATGCATCAACCGTGGAATAGATATCATCTCCAATTCCACTGAGAACTAAGTAGATTGCTTCCTTCTTTGCATCAAACCAAGCACGGTTCTCTGGTGTGAGATCGTTCCTCTTTTCATCACGTTCATAAGCCGGTTGTTCGTCAGTAGTGTCTGTGGCTGGTACTCTAGGAACTTGAATCCTTGAGAGTTTATAGGGTCCTTCCAAAATACTTTGCCTTAAAGCATCACCGTTAGGTTTTGTGTCAAGATAACGTAGAAAACGGGATTGCCATTGATCATATCGACCCGACACAAGCATTGGTGGTCTTTCTTTGTTACCTGCCACCATTATGTTGTTGTTCGTCACACGATATTCGGCAGTAGAATCCATCTCAATATTATCTGAAATGATGAAGTGAATATGGATCTTAAGTAGATTTGTTGTGATTGTTGTTGTGGTTAAAATTCCGAAATTTGCAATTTTTCTTCAGTCCGACAATAAATTCCCCAGTCCGACAAAACGGTAGACCAAAAAATTTTGTAATCGCCAAATTTTGAAATCGAGCTAGAAATGTCCTAAAACTAGTATGGAAAAAATTTGCATTTACTTGACGGAAAAATTTTAACTTTTTTTTTTTTTAATCTTCGTGTAAACGATATTACGAAACTAGTCTAGATGGTGGCTAAGTCGAAAAAATACTCGAACAAAATTTAGCTAAACATGTCATCGGAATGTCCATCGGAATGTGCCATCGGAATGTCCATCAGAATGTTGGCTGTCGGAATGTAGGCTGTCGGAATGTTGGCTGTCGGAATGTAGGCTGTCGGAATGTGGGCTGTCGGAATGTGGGCTGTCGGAATGTAGGCTGTCGGAATGTTGCTGGTATCGGAATGTTGGGTTCTATCGGAATAACAATCTATCGGAATATCCTTCTGTCTGAATCCTAGATCGCAATGTTTACCTGTCGGAATGCTTAGATCGCAATGTTTACCTGTCGGAATGCTTAGATCGCAATGCATTGTCGGAATGTTTAGATCGGAATACGGCTAAAAAAAATTTGGCAGAGTAACGACTCAAAAATCCCTTGAAACCGTCGGAATCCCAGATCGCAATGCACGATCGGAATGTCACGTCGGAATAAGGTATTGAAATCCAGTGATCGCAAAGTAGAACCAAAAAGGTTATTGCGATCAAACCACACTCACGTTGTACTTTCCGATGGTGATACTTGCAAGAATTTCGGAAAGATGAAAAACAAGAAATTTCTCAACTTTCGATCCAGAAGACTTGTGTTTTAGCCAAAAACCAAGATACCCAAGTCACTACGACACGATTAAAGAAGATATACAACTGAACAAACACTAACAAACATAAAAAGTCTTGAATTCATGGAAGAAATAAGGATCAAATCGAATAAATCAAATGAAAACACAACAACCAATCACAAAACTACCCCATGGCGATTGATACTAATTGTGTCCCATCAATTTAGATAATATAATACGAATTTAAGAAAGAAAAATAGAGGAAGAAGATGAATTCTAGAGAGAGAAAGTAGTGAGAGAAAGTAGAGAGAAATTGTTGGAACTAGGTGAATGTTAGATTGAGAAGTGAGAGAAAACAATGAACCAACACCTTTCCTAACATGCTAGGAAGGCTATATATAGTCCACCCACATGCGGGCTTCTTTATGGACTATATGGTTTGGGCCGGGCTTTCCTTTTGGGCTTTAGTTACTTATTAATGAATTTTAGCCTAAAGTTAAGCCCGTATAACACGACTAATATACTACCTATTACAACGTTCTAAAATACGATACATAATAAACATATGACCGAGCATTCTTGTTTGACTCAATATTTTAAGGCTAACACTTTTCAAACGATAAAACCAGTTTTACTTTCAGGTTTTCCAGGACTTAATCTATTCCGCTGCTATATGTTGTATATGCTTATGTTATTCATTCCATGCTTGTATATCCGTGCACTGAGCGTTATGCTCAGCCGTTTTCCTTTCATGTTCCCAAAACGGCAAGTACTCAGGGACGCTCGTAGACTTTAAGCGTACGTGCATATGGATTGGAAGCTTTCTAGCATTCATTACTTTATGCTTATCATCATACTTTTGCTACTTATTTCCATGGACATTGTTTAGCCCTTTTCATTTACAGTACTTATGTTTGTGTGTGATGAGCTTTACTTTGGGGTACCGATGTTTGTTTCAGGTATTTCCTTTATGGTCATGTGATATTTAATACATTTATCCTTGTATGCTTTGATGACACGCCATAATCACGCGTGACATTCCATTTACCAAAATGGGGCGTTACAATTATGGTATCAGAGCCAAGGCTTCGACCTGTAGGCTCTCAAAACACGACCTATGATTAGTGGGTAGTCACTATGGTCTTCCTAGAACTGACAGTCGGTTTTCATGCATTTGTTATTTTCATGCATACATATATATGTCATTGTCGCAGGTTTATGACTAAGTAATGGTTGGTACAGGACTGGCCCTATTTAGTCGCATGTGTTTTATGAAACTTTTAACTTTGGGACCGACCCATTGGCGTCCCCTCGCCATGTCTTTTGTTTTGAGTGAACTGACCATAGGCGTTCACTCTCGCGCATATAAAAGTTTTCATAAAACTTCATCATGCATTCATGTACTAGTTTTCCTGCATATAATTTTTCTCATGATTTATTGGTATAAATTTTTTCATGTATATATTTTATGTTTTGATCAGTTTAATCATGTATTTTATGTGATACTGTCAGATGGTAAACACACACAATGTCCGAGAGATGGTTGCAGCTGCCAATGCAGATTTGCAGGACATCCTTCACCAAAACGACTATCCTCCTCCTCCACCGCAGATCTTCCCTACGGAGGGAAGGAATAGGCTCCTGAGAGAATACTACATGATTAGGCAGCGAGCTGAGGAAAACAACAACGACTTCATGCAGCGATTCCTGCGGTTTGCTGGTGTTCTGAGAGCAGCAACGGACACTACTAAAGAGCAAGCACAACATTTTTGTTGGGTCCTTTGTCCAATTATTGCCAATAACTTGGAAGGCACTACCTTCGACACGGTGACACAAGTGGCCGATGCAACACGTAAGCTGGAGATGCTGCAAGAAAGAGAAGAGTTCGGGGAAGCAGAGAGACCCGAGAAGAGGTAAACATTCGTTATTCAGCGGTGACCAAACCGTATTCTTTCAGCATATGTCAATATTTATATCTCTTTTAAACTATATCTTCCAGGCAAAAGACTGGGGACCGGTCTCAGTCGGCTACTCAACAACAGCCTACTCAGCCCAAGGGAAACGGTCAGACTCACGACCGTTCTACTACGGATAGGCGTGGCGGTAATGATAATTACCGTAACAAAGCTAGAAACTCCAACAGCAGCAGGTCCTTATACTTACTCATTTTCTTATGATTACATGCAATAGTACATAATTCTGACACATTAGAGAATCTTCTACCAGGAATCATGGTAAAGGGAGGGACTAGACCCAAAGAGGTTCACAACCTAACCATCCAGCTATCACTGGTATTCCATCTTACAAATTTCTGCATTGTCCTTTGTACCTATTATCATGTCTCATGTATACTGTTCTTATCAGGCTCTCAGCCAGCAAGGACACCTGCCGGAGGATATACTCATCCTCTTTGCACTACCTGCAACTGTGACAATCCGTCAATTTATGGCTGTATTTTATTCTCAAGTATTATTTGAAAACATTATTTTAATATTATATTATGAACTCACTTATTTTTGGGAAGAAATTCGGATTTACGTCTTGAAGTAGCATCGACTACGTCTAAACCAGAGGATTCTACGTTACGTGCTCACGTTTACATATACCGTTTTGGTGACAGTCCGAAGTTTTAGGAAAATAAATTTATCCGTGAATATTATTTTGGAATTTTAAATTTGTGTTGGTTCATAAACTCACAAATTTACGAGAAGAGATTAGGACTTACGATTTTAATTTAACGTCCTTTACGACTAAAGCGGAAACCTTAGGATTACGTATTTACGTTTTCGAACTCCGTTTTTGATGAGACAATTTTTATTAGATTCGTTTTGTACCGGTGATTCGTAATTTATAAAAACGTTTTTCGTAAAACGACCCGAGGGCACGCAAATCGAGGAAACTAGAATCGAGAAATACCCGTAAATTAGTGGGATGAGACAAAACAAGTTTTGCCCCACCCCACTAATATGGGAAGGCTACAAAGGCTCCACCTCACCCCATATGTGTCAAAGCTTCATATGGAAGCTAAAACACATGTTAACTTAAGCTTAACTTGTAAGCTAGCTACCAAAAACCATCAAAACTACCACCTCAAACCATTTACTTCATATTTCAACATGCAAAACTTTCTTCCCTTCCTCTCTCTCTCTAAATTCGTCCATTACCACCCCTAAACACCCTCATTTGATTAAATTTAACCATGAAATCATATGTTATTCACACATATGATGAAGCCCTTTTCAAGCTCTATTGATTGGTGATGATTTTAACATCAAAGGAGAAGATTTGTTGGTGTCATAGGGATGATTTCTACAAGAATTTTACAAGTATTGGTGGTCTTGAAGATTGGTGTTGATCTATCACAAGTTCTTCCATCAAAATCCAAGCCTTGATCATAAACTACACAACCTTGGTGGTATAAAGATTGTTCTTCCCATCCTCTTGTTATTTTGATTATGTAATCTTGTAATTTATTTATTTATGTATATGTATATGATGATGAATGATGATTAAAAATATTATGTGGGGATTTGGTGTTGATAGATTTGATAAATATGGTTAAAAAGATGGAAAAACCATAGGTAACAATGTTAAAATCTTGCTTAAAATGATGGCTGTATAAAAACAGTAAGTAACCAAGTTATAAACTGATAAAATTGCATAGTGGAATCAATTTACAGTAAGTATAAGATGTCATACACATGTGAGAGTTGGCCATGCAATGGAATCATAAAAATGAGTGAGATATGATCAAAACAAAATTAGTATTTCAATCTGAATAGTTTGTTTTGTAGGGACTGTTATGGATACTTAGACATGGATTGAGCAGTAGCTATAACTAACTTATTTGTAGCACATAATATGAAGTTTATGCCATCCAAAAATGAGCTTCTATCTCCTTATATAACTCAAGATATGATAAAAAATGGTGAAAGTGAAACTAAAAATCAGATTTTGTGAAATTAAAGTTTAATAGTATTATATAAGCACTCAAAAAATATAGTATAAAATGTGAAATTAAAACCCACTAACTTATATATTTCATTTATATAAATATGTATAAGGATAAATAAATGGACATTACATAAAAATGGTAGTTTGGTAAGTTTTATAAGTTATAAAAACTATAAACATGATTTTTACGTCTTTTCGGCTAATACCTTAAAACTAACGTTTTTCGTCAATTAAAACTTAGACGGTCGGACCCGTCTAATGTAAACTTTTTAAAAGTCATATAATGATGTATAAGTACCTATTACAAGTAAAAACCGATAAAACCCGAACTATATGACATACGGACGTTAACGAGCTAAGTTAGCATATTTGGACTAATGATTTAACTAAATAAGTTAAACACTTATAAAAATTACTTATTGGGCTTAACCCGTTTGGGCCCAACATATAAAGTATAAATACTGATAATACAAGTATAAAATGGATTAATACAAGTTAATGAACTTATAATAAGCTTATTGGACCTAAAACACGTAAATAGGTAAAACAAGTAAACTAGTAAGAAGTTACCAATACATAAACACTAAATGAGTAAAAGAGAATATGTAAACCCACTTGATCATCATATATATAAAATCATCATATGTATACATAATTGTTATTTTTATAAATTCATTGGACAAGAGTCTAAGACGAGTATTATTTGTCTAGGTTTCCGTGATTGAAGCACGTACCGTACATCCGAATCGCCGATATCCGCCTGCCCACATCAACGTGAGTTCATAGCCTCACACTCTTTTAAATGTTTTTATGAAATGTTTTATAAACCCGCGAGGGAGATAACATGTTAGTTTTGATAAAATAGGACACCATTTGTCCCGATTGTTTGTTTATTAATTTGGACCCGAATGATTGTATGACCCGATGAATGATTAAATGACCCGATAGATGAAATGAAATGGATTATTAAAGTTAGGTTATGTCACTAAAAGTCCCATTAGCATGAATTGTGAACTACCGGGATTTGGTAGACGCTTATGCATATAATAGTACTATTTGGGGACGATCACCCCAGTTCGCGCCTTGACGGTTGATCCCCGTCGTGCCACATTGATTGGTAAGCGAATTTATGTATGAGAAGATTTACAAAAGCGTGATTATTGTGACGAAACGCGAATTTTGATGGGCAAATGAGTTTCGGGCTAGCTACCCGTTGTTTGGTTTAGTAAGGTAACAATGTCATGCGGCTTATAATAATCCAATTAACGAAATACTGCTTTAAGCATTAAATTACGATATATTGCCTGACTAGCAATACAGGGTCTTATCATTGATATTAAGTTCGTGTTTTGGTTTTATATAACCATATTCATATAATGGTTTTTATTCAATCTATACAACGTTATAAAACGTATTGTATGATATTTTTACGACAATGGTTCGTATAATGATTTTTAAGGCAAATGCCTATATTATGATTTTTGATAAGGATTTGTATAAAATGACTTTGGCTATTTTATAGCCTATTACAAAGATTTGTACAAAATGATTTTCGGTAATAATTTTCATACCGATGTTATATTGGTGGATTTTATTAAACTCTATGAATTCACTCGGCGTTATCGCTGACCTTTTCTTTTAACATGTTTTGTCTCAGGTACTTGAAGGTAATTCTCGGGAAGACAACAAGAATTCATGGCCCGCACTTAAACAATAATTTCCATTCAAATGCTTTGAAAAACTTGTATGAAATACAATGACTTGGGACCTATGTAAATTTGATATTTATGAATGGAAATGATTTATTATTAAACGACGTGATTTTTATGCGTTGTCTATGATGTGAGTAATGTGCTATCCCGTAACACCAACGAGTCTTCCGCTGTATTGAATTGTATAAAGTTGGGGGTGTTACAGTTTGGTACCAGAGCTCTCGTTATAGAGAACGAAAGATTTTTAAAACCAAGGTTTTGAATAAAACATTTCAAAATCTTTTAACTATAAACATTTTTCTAAAAATGTCTAAAAATCTTTTGACTATAACGGTGCCGAAGAATTCCCGAGTTACCGACAAGGCCAGACTGAGAAATGTTATTTTAATGTATATATAACTTGGATTATATATATATATATATATATATATATATATATATATATATATATATATATATATATATATATATATATATATATATATATATAGATATATATATATATATATATATATATATATATATATATATATATATATATATATATATATATATATATATAGATATATATATATGATGTAATTTTATTACATGATTGTTTGATGATTATTTTGATATTTATACGAGGTATTTATACGACGTAGATTGTCACAAGGAACCCTAAATCCCCTAGTAAATTAATCGAAGCTATTCTCGTAGGAATTCTAGCTATCCTAGATCTAAAACAAGTTGTGGATGTTTGTAATCCTAACGAAATGGTTGATATTCGTAGAAATGTTGGTATTAGTTAATTAAGATCTTGAAGAAGAATTGGCAAGATTAAATCTGATATCGATGTCATGACGATCTTTCCTTGTAGAGTGGAGTTTGACAAAATGATACCACCTAGAAAGATGTCATCTGATTCGTTGCCATCCAATTCTTAAACTTGAAATCGAAAGGGTGAATGTTGCACTTGAGGCTGTCATTGGAACCATTACCCAAAAGCCTCATGCCACTAATACCTTTCTGAGAGTCTAATTGAATGTGTGAGTCATTTCATACTAGTGACTCATTTGATAATTGTTGTTGTAAGAGCTCTAGGATTGGAAATTAAGTGTTGATCATATTGAGCTTTTATTGCCTTTTTAAGGTTTATGAATAAGGTTGAAAGTACTGGAGAATGAGGTAGGATATCGAATTGAGTATAAGTTGGTTGAAACTTGAATGAAGTAAAATTTAACTTGTATGGAATAAGAATATGTTAAGAGGAAGTCGTTAAGTCCTGTGATTGAATTATAAGGTTTTAATTGATTGTTGATTCGTGTTAAGGGTTGTTCCTAGGCCATTGTCCACTAACGAGGATGCCCAGTGTCCAAGAAATAAATTAAAGAAATCTTCTTCTGAATTGAGACTGATGGATCTTTCGGGACATGTGGAACACCTAATGACTCTTGTAGATTAGTATTCATTGTGGTATCTTTTAAAAATAATCCCTAACTTAACTGAGACATCAGTTGGTAGGATGAGATCTTGGAATTGTATGACATAGTGACACATAATGTGTTACGGTACAATTTGACTTGTTTGTGATTAATTAAAAGACTACCTTTGATTGCTAGATTCTACATGTATCGATGATATCTATCTTTTCTTGCTTCTTCCTAATGCTCGCATTAGTGATGCAACCATTGAACAAGTACTCATCTCGAATTGAGTTACGTTGCGGATTATTCTTTTTTAGTGCCATCGAGTTCATGAACCTCATGATTAATTAGCTAATCTCATTTCCTATCATATCGTAGTTAGTTCTTGGTGAACAGCTTTTCATCACTCTTCTGCAGATCACTCATTGTTTTTATAAGATAAAACAGTATCCCTTGAGAAAAATTGAATTTTCATCATCATACGGATTATTCAAAGTGAGATTTATAAGTAATCGTTATCGAAATGAAGTTGTTTATGAAACACCTTGGAAAACTTAGTTGTTTTCATAACAAAGAAAATCTTTGTAAATTTATTTTTGGTTCTTATTTAAGAATTAAGCATGAAAATGTTTTTATTATAACCATGATGATAAAATTTTGACGAACTGAGTATTGCATCGTTAATCTTAAATTGTCTATAGTTGCGCGCCTACATACAATTTGGAATGGACCATGCAAGGCTGATTAGTAGTCACCATGAAATTGTTAATAAACATTACATTTTCTTTAAAGATTGTGAAAGATTAAATTTTATGAGATCTGCAAGAAGTGAAAAATAGGGACATAGTGTTAGGGACACCTACATATGTGCCTGTAGCATCTATTCTTCTGAGTCGAATTTACTCATCTGTGGAAATTGTCTTATTTGACAATTGACAATTCTTTCTCGTCTAATTCTCCCGTGGTGAGATTCTCTGGAAAAGTATCTGATTACCGAGTGTTGATACCCGATTGGATGTATTGACGTTCCTATCATTACTATTGATTTGATTTCATTTGAATGACATGGGTAGTGATCCGAGGAGCTTTCGAATGCGTACTCAAATTATGAAAACATGGGATATATTCATATTCGTTAAATGTTTTCGTCTGATCTGATTTGAAATTCTCTCGCGTAGATTATGCGTTGACCTTACTCTTTTAAGGTTAGTTATGTCTCTATATATCCTTGAATTTGTGAAAGATTATGAATTATTATTAGTCTTTTGAGAAATTCACATCTTATCAATGGTAATGAAAACTGAAAAGTTGATAGTGCCAGTAGAATGGATTGATTGATTATGACATGACGACATTGTTTGAATTGATGGGAACTCGAGTAGAATTCCCCTAAATGATAAGATGTTGATTATCAAAAGTGAACTAAATAATTCCTGATGGATGACCATATCCTGTATTTAGACTTGAAATTATATCGTAAATAGTTGTGAATTAGTCATAGATATTATAATCTAGAAAGAACCTAATATGAACTTATTAAAAGATGTGTCTGTTATCTAAAACTTTAGGAGGTATTTATTGGTGAATTACCTAGACTTTTGCCATTAAGGCAAGTTAAATTGGTATTGATTAAATTCCCGGTGCTGCACCTGTGGCTTGTGCACTGTACGTCAGCACCATCTAAATTAAAAGAATTACCGTACAACTGAGAGAGTTGTCGGAGAAAGCTTTTATTCTACCAAGCTCGTCATCATGAAGAGTTATGGTGTTATTATTTCTTATATTTATTGATTACCATGAACTAGGTAAATTGACGATCATAATCTATATCCACTACCCAAGATGATAGATTTGTTCGATCATTTACAAGGTTCTAGCGTATATTCAGGAATTTGATCCACGGCATGGTTATTATCAACTTCGCGTCCGCGAAAAGATTATCTATTCCAATCACTACATCTAGAACTAGTAATGAACAGTATGAGTTTCATGTTATGTTGTTTGGATTGACCAATGCACATATAGCATCCATAAATTTGGTGAATCTCATGTGTAGGCTGTAATTTGATAAATTCATGCTTGTGATCACTAAGGACCATCTGTTTGCTTATAAGAATAAGAATGAGTTAATAATTAGTAATAGATTGCCCTGAAATGGCTGAACAATGAAAACATGTACCTTGGATAATTAACATGAGATTTAAGACTAGATCATTTACATTATTTGATCGTGTGATTAATAAGATAATGGAATCTATATTGACTCTTCAAAAAATTTAAAGCACTTTTAAGACTTTGGGTTTTACCAAAAAGAAAGTGCAAATGTGTTTTGACAAATGTTTTATCGAAAAGAACTTTTGAGGGATTATTCCCTTATACCCAGAACATTTAACTAAACTCCTGTTTAGGGGTAAATGTTTTTGTATACCTCAACACAACCTAAGAGGGATTGAGGAAACCATTTAAACCATGACCTGAAATTTGAAACGAAAATTTTTGTTTGCTAACTAAGAAAATTCAGACCAAAGTATAAACAAGGATTTTTCGAACATTTACGAATCTTATTAATTATTTTCGATAAATCAGCAAAAATCGTATTAATTAAATTCCAATTTATTTTGAAAATTTTTCTATAATTAGACAAACTGAGAAAATTTAAAATTTTTACGGTTACGTTTCATAAAATTAAATATTTATTATGTAATTACTTGTAATAATTATCGACGCTTTAAACGTCGGATTCAGAAAAACTAATAAAAATAATAGTTGAGACGAAAATAAAACTTAGAAAATAGGAAGAAAGAATTTTTGAGTGAAATATGGACATGATAATTATATCATCAGGAAAGGTGAATGTAGATACCGACACATTATATAGAAAGGATAAAGAACCGATTAGAATGTGTTCCTTAGTAATGATGGTACAAAATAAATTGCCGAACAATTTAAAAATAGCCGATGCTTGTAAAAAGGATAATATAGATAATAAAAAGGGGTTCGCGACTAATATGAATCAATAGAATTGAGAAGCCGATGGCGTTAAAATGTATAAAAGGCCACTTGTGGTTTCCTAAATATGGAGATTTTGAGATATAGTAATGTTGGAATCTTGTAAGTATAAGTATTCTATTTATGTCATTTCTGACTAAAACTATCTTTGTCTGAAGAAGTTTTACTAATGGCAAATTATGAAGGCAGACATCGCCTCATACATTAGTAAACGTCTAGCTATTGCAAAAGTCATTATCTGAATTCGATTCGATTTGGGTCATTGTCGATAGACTGACCAAATCTGCTAATATCATTCCTGTTAATGATAGATTTTTGATGAAGAAATTAACTCTTTTGTATTTAAAGGAGTTGTGTAAACATGGTGTGCCTGTATCGATCATCTCTATCAAGATCCTCGCTTCGCATCGAATTTCTAGAGATTTGCTCAGAAGTCATTGAGAACGAATCTTGATGAGAGTACTGTGTACCACCCCAATCGAAGGGACGAGGTAAAGTAACGATACAAAATACTATAAGTGCTGTTTTATGTTTGAATGATTGACCTTTGGTAATAAACTGTAAAATCGTTTTCCTTTGGAGAGATTATCATTAACAATTATCGTGTTAGGATCGAGATCGAATCTTGTTAAGATTTATATATTAGAGCATCTGTAAGCATGAATTGGGATGAAGACACCCGACATACACCCATTGTGAGTTGGACATGTCTTTTAGGTTTAAGGTTGCCTATGATGATGAACCTAACCTTACAAAATACCCAACCCGCGAGACCTGAAATGATTGTTGAAATTAGGATCTGATCATTGACTGTCGGTAGTGAGCAGGAGGTTATGTGAATATGAAATGTAGATCTTGAAGTGCCAGATGGGTAGCGAAGTTATGCCAAAAATTTTAACAATGGAAAAATGAATTGATGATCTGAAAGATCATGGGATATAAGTCCCCGTTGTATGGGACCATTGAGATGATGTAAAAGATTGATTTGAAAGGCATATAAGCTGGATCTACCCTAGGACTTCAAGAGCTGCGTGAATTATGTTTCGTGTATCGAACTTGATAAAATGCCTATCAAGTGAAAATCTGACTATTCGTTAATAAAGTTTAGATCGGCGAAAAGTTGCATTCATCAAAAACCCGTGAACATCATGGATAGAGAAAGTAAGTCAACAATAAGCCTGATCTTATTCCCATATTTATGTTTAATGAAACTCGCGTATTGTAATAAATTACACTTGTGAGAAAAGATAGGATGTGAAAGAAATACCCACATGGCTTTAACTCTATAAGAAACGAGTAGTAAGATGATCTTTGAGGACAAAGATCCTGTTTAGGGTTAAATGCTGTGACAATCCGTCAATTTATGGTTGATATTTTATTCTCAAGTATTATTTGAAAACATTATTTTAATATTATATTATGAACTCACTTATTTTTGGGAAGAAATTCGGATTTACGTCTTGAAGTAGCATCGACTACGTCTAAACCAGAGGATTCTACGTTACGTGCTCACGTTTACATATACCGTTTTGGTGACAGTCCGACATTTCAGGAAAATAAATTTATCCATGAATATTATTTTGGAATTTTAAATTTGTGTTGGTTCATAAACTCACAAATTTACGAGAAGAGATTAGGACTTACGATTTTAATTTAATGTCCTCTACGACTAAACCGGAAACCTTAGGATTACGTATTTACGTTTTCGAACTCCGTTTTTGATGAGACAATTTTTATTAGATTCGTTTTTTGCGGGTGATTCGTAATTTATAAAAACGTTTTTCGTAAAACGACCCGAGGGCACACAAATCGAGGAAACTAGAATCGAGAAATACCCGTAACTTAGTGGGATGAGACAAAACAAGTTTTTCCCCACCCCACTAATATGGGAAGGCTACAAAGGCTCCACCTCACCCCATATGTGTCAAAGCTTCATATGGAAGCTAAAACACATGTTAACTTAAGTTTAACTTGTAAGCTAGCTACCAAAAACCATCAAAACTACCACCTCAAACCATTTACTTCATATTTCAACATGCAAAACTTTCTTCCCTTCCTCTCTCTCTCTAAATTCGTCCTATACCACCCCTAAACACCCTAATTTGATCAAATTTAACCATGAAATCATATGTTATTCACACATATGATGAAGCCCTTTTCAAGCTCTATTGATTGGTGATGATTTTAACATCCAAGGAGAAGATTTGTTGGTGTCATAGGGCTGATTTTTACAAGAAGTTTACAAGTATTGGTGGTCTTGAAGATTGGTGTTGATCTATCACAAGTTCTTCCATCAAAATCCAAGCCTTGATCATAAACTACACAACCTTGGTGGTATAAAGATTGTTCTTCCCATCCTCTTGTTATTTTGATTATGTAATCTTGTAATTTCTTTATTTATGTATATGTATATGATGATGAATGATGATTAAAAATAATATGTGGGGATTTGGTGTTGATAGATTTGATAAATATGGTTAAAAAGATGGAAAAACCATAGGTAAGAATGTTAAAATCTTGCTTAAAATGATGGTTGTATAAAAACAGTAAGTAACCAAGTTATAAACTGATAAAATTGCATAGTGGAATCAATTTACAGTAAGTATAAGATGTCATACATATGTGAGAGTTGGCCATGCAATGGAATCATAAAGATGAGTGAGATATGATCAAAACAAAATTAGTATACCAATCTGAATAGTCTGTTTTGTAGGGACTGTTATGGATACTTAGACATGGATTGAGCAGTAGCTATAGCTAACTTATTTGTAGCACATAATATTAAGTTTATGCCATCCAAAAATGAGCTTCTATCTCCTTATATAACTCAAGATATGATAAAAATGGTGAAAGTGAAACTAAAAATCAGATTTTGTGAAATTAAAGTTTAATAGTATTATATAAGCACTCAAAATAATATAGTATAAAATGTGAAATTAAAACCCACTAACTTATATATTTCATTTATATAAATATGTATGAGGATAAATAAATGGACATTACATAAAAATGTGTTGGAAATACGTTTTACGTATTTATGAAGGATCGGTCGCTCCAAGGATAATTATGTAATGGGCTCGTGGTCCACTTTATAATGTATAGTCCATATAGCCCACATGTAGGATGGGCTATATATATACCCCTCCTAGCATGTTAGGAGGGGGTTGGTTAGTTCATTCATTAACATTCCATTATTAATCTAATCACTTTCTCTCTCTACTTTTCTTCCCTCTCCTTTCTCTCTCTACACCTAATCTCCTTCTTCCCCATCTCTTCCACCAAATCCATAGATCTAATCCATCATTTACCAAATCCTTAGAATTAGTAGGCCTTCAATTGGTATCAGAGCCATGGTTGAATCTTAGGATTTGCATTTTTTTATCTTTTGATTTGGTGGTAAAAATCCTTTCTTTTCTAATTTTCTATCTATCTTTTCATCATTCGATCTATTTTTTTATCAATTTTTATAAATTTTATCTATTTTTATTTTTTTATCAGTTTTACTTTTTTCGTGTGTTTTTACAATCAATTTTTATCAGTTTTATCAGTTTTTCGTGTGTTTTTACAATCATTTTTTTTATCAGTTTTACAGTTTTTATTATCAGTTTTATCACTTTTTAAATCATCTAGTTTTATTAAATTTTTTTAAAATAATCAAGTTTTTTTTTTTTTTAATCATTTTTTTTTCAGTCATTTTTAATCATTTTTTTAATCAGTTTTTATTAATTTTATATTAATCAGTTTTTCTTTTTCAATAATAAGTTTTTTATAATCACATTTTTTATCCTTTTTTAATCAGTCCAAATCCGTCCATATTTTCTTCTTTTTCATACGAGTCCAAAACTGTCAAATCTGTCTACTGTCCAAATCAATCCAAATCTGTCTGTTTTCATATCAGTTTTTTTTTTTTCGTTTATTCCGCATAGTCTTTCTGCATACATTTTCCGAATAGACAAAACTTTCCGAGTAGTCAAAACTTTCCGAATAGACAAAAAAAAAAAAAAAGTTCCGAATAGACAAAAAGTTCCGCATAGACAAAAAGTTCCGCATAGACAAAAAGTTCCGAATAGACAAAAAGTTCAGCATAGACAAAAAGTTCCGCATAGACAAAAAGTTCCGAATAGGAAAAGTTCCGAATAGGAAAAGTTCCGAATAGGAAAAGTTCCGAATAGGAAAACTCTCTCCCTCGACACAAACATACTCACCCTTGACCAGACCCTCACCTCGACTGAAACCAAATCTCTCAGACCCCTCACTCCCGACTCACAAAATCAAAACTTTCATCAAACTCTCGACTCCCTCTCTCGACAATATTCACACCTCTCGAAACCCTCGACTCACCCCAATAGACCCTCATACATCTCTCGTCTCTCCCTCAACTCTTAACACTAAAACAAAAACACCCCCACCCTCTTCCCTCGAACCGACTCAAACAACTATTTTTTTGACTCAACCGACACAAACCAAACATCCCCAACCTCACACCCCTCGACACCCCACAATCCAACTCTACTCTACCTTAACACTACACCCTCTCTTACCCGACAAACACCAACACCAACGACTTTTATCACCTTACAAACACAACCTCTCACCCTCTCTCGACCAACATCCAAATCTCTCCCACAAACTCACCACGTCTGTCAACTCACAATCAACACTTCACAATATTCAAGATCTCAGTCTAATCAACCATCATCGATCCAAGACTCGTACCCAACAATAAAACAACTCTCAGACTCAATTTTGACAACACAAACAAGAAAGACACTACAGATGAGAGAGACCAAGATTAGAACATACTTAAACAGAAAATAAACCTACCCGAGATCCTTACAGATCTTGATGCCGTCATGATTCTCTTTCGTGGGTTACTAATACGAGTTGGTGGGTTTAGGTTATAGATTGATTGGATTACAGTAATCAAAACATTGGAAAGATTAGTTTGAGGAGATTGGATTGAAAGTGAGTTTTGTGGTTTGGGAGAAGACAGGCGGAGTTATCTAAGTTTTTGGTTATCTGTGTGAGGAGAGAGAGAGATTAGGTTTTGTGTTTTTATCTGTGTAAGAAGTGAGTGGGCGGATATATCTAAGTTATTAGGAGTGGGGCGGTGGATTTCGCTGATTGGGCCACGTGCCATCTTTGACGGAGATAACAAAGTTATCAATTGACTGGCGGAGGAATCTAGATCAGTTTATATTTTTATTTTATTATTATTTCCTATTCTATTTAAGTTAAGTTGTATACACGTTTTAGTCAAAGTTTACATTTCATATTTAAATTCTAAAGTTTTAGTCAAAGTTTGGGAAAAGTTTTTTGTGTGGGAACGTGTATACACGTTTTAGTCAAGGATGGCCACGAGACTGTCTTAAATAGATAAATCAAATTTTTCTATTTTATAGTTTAAATTTCAAATTTTTTCTATTTTTTTTAAATTAAATAGATAATCAAAATTTTCTTTTTTAAATTAAGTTAATTTTTTATATAAATTTTTTGGCAAATCGTATTGAGGCGGGAATTTTAAAAAAATTAACGAGGAAATATATTTATCGGGATAAACGTTATTGTGGCCGGATTTCCAGAAACACGTGACGAGTCAAAGTGACGAGCTTCATTTATACCATCCATCGAGGAATTTTACGTATTATTTACGGGTCTTTCGTTTTAATCGATCTTTAATGGATTCGTTCGATTCGACATGTAAAAAGGGAGAGTTGTATTTAAGGCAAAACGAAGTTAAGAAAAGTGGCATCACCTCCTTTCAACTACTCCAGTCTCATCTTGTCACTCTTTCGGGGATTCAAGGAGGGAGCGAATTTGTGACAATCTTTGGACAAGATCGTCATATATTCATCGACTCCATTTTTACCGCTTTGACCCAACTCGCCGAGCAACTCAACCATGGAAACTTTAATCACTCTGCATCGGTACTTGCATATAAGGCTCTTGTGACACACCTCACGCCTTTCCTCCAATTTAATATCATCAAGCCTGAAAGTTCAATGATTTGCCAATCGTTTCTTCGAGATACACATACCGAGCTTCGAGTTTTCCGTGATACGATTTTGAAACTCATGTCATCGGTCTCGTCTTCGATTTATGAAAGATCTCAACTTCAGCAAGTGTATGTTAATGGAGTGCAAGAATCAATGCCGCAGATGCAAGAGGCGATTGGTCATACGGTTGACAACTTGGAGCCTAACGATGGCAAGAGCACGGAATCAGGAGGACAACATGATACCAGTGGCACGTCAGGGAATGTTCACGAGATTTCTCTTGATGACACCTTACCCGTTTATGACGAAGAGCCGGCAAACATGGTACAATGTAATGTTGTTTATGATGTATATGCTGATGACATGTCGCATATTGAGCGTTCCGAACTTAATTATGACAAACATAGGATGCAGAAGAGTGATAGCAATGCCACTTCTGATTCATCCGATGTGAGTCATAATGGGGGAGAAAGTGTTCAAAATGCTAAACATAATTGTATTATAACTGCTTCATTGACTGCTTCTGATTCCAAGATTAGAGAGCTCGAAACGATTGTAGCTCAGCAATCAAAAGATCTTGAGGATGCCAAACTTGAATTTTCTAAGAAAACGGTCAAATTTGAAACATACTTTGAAAAACTTGAAAAATCAAACGTTGTTCTTGAAAGAAAATTGGATCAAACTGTTTTAGATTCTAAAGCTGAAAAGGATAATTTTTTGAAACAAATTCAACTGCTTGAATCTAAGTTGGCATCCCAAGATAACTTGCTCAAAGAAAATGAAACGTTAAAAGCCCAAGTTCAGGAAAAGGTATTTACTATAGCTGCGTTGAAAAACGAGTTAAGGAAAAATAGAGGAACTAGTGTGGACACTAAGCTTGAAACACCATCAATCTTGGGGAAACCGCCTACAAATCAGTTCGTCAGACAACCGATTGTCAGACAACCTACTGCATTTAGATCCGAGCGACCACAATCCTCGAGACCGCGGTTTGCCTCCCAAGTTGATTTGGTTCATCTTTCTAGACCAGACACTCCAGCAACTAGGCCCTATGTGATCACTCCAGCTTTAGCAAGACCAAATCATATGATTGCCTCTAGTTTCCCTAAAAATACCAAGACCACGTCTAGAACTAGTTCAAATGACGTTTGCCATAAATCTGGTCTTGGGGAAGCTAAGCAAAAGACACATGCAAGAGATAGCAATGTCCAACCTAGTCAGATGCCTTCTAGATTACCCAACACTGCTAACCGTAGCATGCCATCTTCTAGGAGCATCGATCAATCATCTAGGAATTATTCAGACATTAAATATGCTACTTGTAAAACATGTAGAAAATGTGTCTTTACGGCAAATCATGATGCTTGTGTCAAGAAATTACTTGATGAGGTGAACTCCCGTGCTAGAATTAAGTCCCAGTGGATAGCTAAAATCAAACCCTTTGGTAAAGTTTGGCGCCCCACTGGTAGAACTTTTACTCTTGTAGGAAACGAGTGCCCTTTAACTAGGATAGTCTCTGATTCTACGAAGACTACTAGGGAGGAAATTGCAAAGGATGATACATCACTTAAGCCTGAACTTAAGATTTTCTATAAAAGGAAACGTTTGCCAACTAAGACAAGTGAATCATCTCCTCAGGCCACCTCTGACACAAGTAAAGCCAACTGTGAACCCCCACGTGCTTCAAAAATAGATATCTCTAACCCATGCAAAAGTATACAAACTCCTAATGAGATTGCAGGTACCAAAGTTGATGTTCCAAAAGAACGAAGCGGTCCAATCGTTGTGTACCGTTCAACTAAGGACACTCTTAGAGTTTGGTTGCTGAAGAAGCAGATATCAGAGAAACAAATGTCTCAGGGGATTCATGGTTAAGCTGCAAACAAGGACTTACAGTCACATAACAGACTGTAACTCGCTTTCAAAAGACAGGAAAGTTCATCCCGATGATGACTTATCCTTACAACGAGAAATTAATTTTTCTCGGACACGAGCTTATATTAAAACTATTCAAAGGTTTTAAGCTCGTGTATAGGACTTATAGTCATATCACAGACTATAACTCGCTCGTCAAAGAAAGGAAAGTTTATCGCCGATGATAAACTTATCCTAAAAACGAGAAATTCATTTTTCTCGGGCATGAGCTTATATAAAAAACATTCCAAGTTTTTAAGCTCATGCATTAAAGACTTATAGTCACATCACAGACTATAACTCGATCTTCAAAGAAAGGAAAGTTTATCGCCGATGGTAAACTTATCCTAACAACGAGAAATTCATTTTTCTCGGGCATGAGCTTATATAAAAAACATTCCAAGTTTTTAAGCTCATGCATTAAGGCTTATAGATAAATGACAGTCTGTAACCCGTTCTTCAAAGGCAGGAAAGTTTATCGCCGATGATAAACTTATCCTTACAACGAGAAATTAATTTTTCTCGGGCATGAGCTTAAATCGAAAACATTCAAAGTTTTCAAGCTCATGCACAATGACTTACAGTTAAATGTCAGACTGTAACTCGTACTTCAAATAAAGGAAAGTTGATCATTAATGATAAACTTATCCTCATAACGAGCAATTCAATTTTCTCGGTCATGAACTTGTCTTAAAACATTCGAAGTTTTAAGCTCAGAAAGGAAAGTGTATCTTTTAAATAAGAGAACTTTTCCTCATAACGAGAAATTAACCTTTCTCGGTCATGAGCTTTCCGTTAAAACAGTCAAAGTTTTCAAGCTCATGAACACGACTTCTAAGTAAATGTCAGCTTAGGACTCGTTCTTCAGATAAAAGGAAATTTTATCGCCGATGATAAACTTATCCTTAACAACGAGAAGTTTACAACTTCTCGGACTTGAGCTTCCTAAGATATTCCAAATCTTAAGCTCAAGTAATTGTTTTTCAAAACTTTGAACACAATTTTTCGAGAATTTCTCAAAAGGTTTTTCTAAATCTTTCAAAATTATGTGTTCAAAAATGTTTTGATAAAACGAGCATGTCTTCTGGAATCGATAATATTTACGAACCTAGAAATGTCATTCAATAATGACACGGGGTTGTAAATAAAGTTCGAGCAGAAGTTCAAACTTTTAAAACATGCTCAAAATGGTTTGCTATTATTTCAGATAGCAACCCGCTTTTCATAATCAAGTCAAGCATTTCACCGGAAAGCTTTGACTCAACAACGGGAATTAATTTTCTCGGGGACGTGACGAGGTGACCATCATTCGTGAACAAGAACCATGTGCTTCTTTCATATGCTGTTCTCCATTATTCAGGTCCAACCTCGTACATTGCTAATATTGTGAATTCATCATCATATATTGATCTTTGCACGTGTTAAATACCTTACACTTGTGTTTAAAAGGTATTTAATTTACGTTTCAAGTACACCCTCATTAATTTGAGGGGGAGCTTGTTAAAATCATGAAAATAATTGGATTTGCATTTTTCTTCCCAAATTTTCTTAAAATGCTATTAAATCAATTGATATTAAAAACATCGATTGGGTTAATATTTTTAATATGGGGGAGAAAATGTGATTTAATATGGGATATTATCAATCATAAATGGTTTGACTTAACGTGTTGGCTCATCCCGACATGTGCGAAATGTTTTCGAATATCGTAACATATGTTAAGGGGGAGCAAAATGGATTTGCACTTCAAAATGGATTTCATGGTGACATACACTTACCCAAAACATCTCTGTTCACGACGATGAAGATTGTGGTGACATAAGGATGGTAGGATAGGTTAAAGTCCAATGATTTCTCTAGAACCGGAGGAATCTTCCCAAGGACATTCCATAGCTAGAAATAGTAGTCCTTAGGAAAGATGGAGAAAGACTGTGAACGTAGCTGAATGCCGACCAAGTACTTAAGTTAGCACTGGAACAATCACAACAAGGTGCTAGTGATGACGTATTGGTAAGCATTGAAGGGGTTGAAGAATGAAAAAGAATTGTAAAGATAAAGGGTGTAAAGAAAGAAGCCCTCCTTACAACCTTAGGCAGAAACCGGGTCAATTCATATGCTATTGAGATCATTTTAATGATTCTTGATATTGAAGATAGACATCATGGACCCAGTGATGCAAGGCACAACCCATCCCATCTAACTCAGATATCTCTTAAAAGATATTTGTTTTAATCACACGGAGACAACACATTATCTATTGATTTATTCACTCCGAATAAATTGGTATTGAAAAGGTGGCACTCCTCTCCAGCCTCCGATCACTAAAATCCAAAATGCACGATCGAGTCTAGAGCCATTTGAGATCATCAAATATCTCATTAGGACACATTCTCATATTTACTTGCTTCTTCACACACTGTGAAAAGTAAGAAAGTTCTTAAGAGTCCTACGCAAAATCTTCATGATCTTGCCTGAACATCCGAGTAATACGAAAGTATTTACAATGAAGATGGAAATCCTTCTTGAGCGAATATCAAAAAGCTCATGGTAGGTGACTTGTGCGATTCTTTATGAATCAAACTTGTGATAACTGGAAAGCAACAGTGGTTTAATTCTTAAATGAATTTAAACACGTTCCAGGCCTCTACGCATTATCATATGATCTTGCCAGAACATTCAGAGTGACTCTTTATTGATCACAGTGACGAGTGGAAATCCTTCTAGTGTTAACATCAAACAGCACTTGGTAGGTAACTTGCAAGATTCTTTATGAATCAAGCTAGTGACAACTGGAAAGCAACGATGGTGCGGTTCTTAATTGAACTTCACTTGTTCCAGGAACATGAATTGACGGCTTCAAATCATGCGGATAATATTATCCAAATGATTCACTCTTTACGTTCGCAGTCAGCTTTGGACGGTCGAGTAAAGAGAACGGGTTTACCCGCGAAATCTTGTCAAGGAGGTTCTTTATTGAAACTACCTGCCACAAGTACGATATTTAATATCGTCCAACGGTCTTCACCGACCGGAGGTAAAATGCTACCGAATTAGAATGAAATGTTCAAGGCCATTTCATCCGTGTATATTGTTTGTTGCTAACTGTCTTATGCAGCGTAACAAGAAGGTGGCATTGCGGTGTACAATCCAGAAGAAGTCGTCACCACATGCTTATACTACATACACTTAGTACTTCAACAAATTCAAGAAAGTCTGAAGGTCAAGTCTTCCGCTGTATCAAACTCTGAAGCTTTCAAGAATTTAAAGGTATAAGTATGTGGAACATGAAGTCACGAAGAGGCAAATTTCACAAGTGATGAATGCACAAGGTCAAGGCAAGGAAACATGCTCAAGACTAAAGTCAAAGATCACATCAAACATATTCACAAGAACAAGATCGAAGACTCAAGCATAGTATGCTAGGTTTAAGATTTTGTAAAATGGTGTGACCTCCCTTAGGGGGAGATTGTTGGAACTGTGTTTTCCCAAAGAAAGTCTCGGTCACATCATTATTAGCATAGATCACGAGCCATAGTATATTTAGAACTTTGTAACTTGGAGCGACCTCCCTTAGGGGGAGATTGTTGGAAATACGTTTTACGTATTTATGAAGGATCGGTCGCTCCAACGATAATTATGTAATGGGCTCGTGGTCCACTTTATAATGTATAGTCCATATAGCCCACATGTAGGGTGGGCTATATATATACCCCTCCTAGCATGTTAGGAGGGGGTTGGTTAGTTCATTCATTAACATTCCATTATTAATCTAATCACTTTCTCTCTCTACTTTTCTTCCCTCTCCTTTCTCTCTCTACACCTAATCTCCTTCTTCCCCATCTCTTCCACCAAATCCATAGATCTAATCCATCATTTACCAAATCCTTAGAATTAGTAGGCCTTCAAAATGGTAGTTTGGTAAGTTTTATAAGTTATAAAAACTATAAACATGATTTTTACGTCTTTTCGGCTAATACCGTAAAACTAACATTTTTCGTCAATTAAAACTTAGACGGTCGGACCCGTCTAATGTAAACTTTTTAAAAATAATATACTGATTTATAAGTACCTAATACAAGTAAAAACCGATAAAACCCGAACTATATGACATACGGACGTTAACGAGCTAAGTTAGCATATTTGGACTAATGATTTAACTAAATAAGTTAAACACTTATAAAAATTACTTATTGGGCTTAACCCATTTGGGCCCAACATATAAAGTATAAATACTGATAATAAAAGTATAAAATGGATTAATACAAGTTAATGAACTTATAATAAGCTTATTGGACCTAAAACACGTAAATAGGTAAAACTAGTAAACTAGTAAGAAGTTACCAATACATAAACACTAAATGAGTAAAAGAGAATATGTAAACCCACTTGATCATCATATATATAAAATCATCAAAGTTATTCATAATTGTTATTTTTATAAAGTCAATGGACAAGAGTCTAAGACGAGTATTATTTGTCTAGGTTTCCGTGATTGAAGCACGTACCGTACATCCGAATCGCCGATAACCGCCTTCCCACATCAACGTGAGTTCATAGCCTCGCACTATTTTAAATGTTTTTATGAAATGTTTTATAAACCCGCGAGGGAGATAACATGTTAGTTTTGATAAAATAGGACACCATTTGTCCCGATTGTTTGTTTATTAATTTGGACCCGAATGAATGTATGACCCGATGAATGATTAAATGACCCGATAGATGAAATGAAATGGATTATTAAAGTTAGGTTATGTCACTAAAAGTCCCATTAGCATGAATTGTGAACTACCGGGATTTTGTAGACGCTTATGCATATAATAGTACTATTTGGGGACGATCACCCCAGTTCGCGCCTTGACGGTTGATCCCCGTCGTTCCACATTGATTGGTAAGCGAATTTATGTATGAGAAGATTTACACAAGCGTGATTATTGTGACGACACGCTAATTTAGATGGGCAAATGAGTTTCGGGCTAGCTACCCGTTGTTTGGTTTAGTAAGGTAACAATGTCATGCGGCTTATAGTAATCCAATTAACGAAATACTGCTTTAAGCATTAAGTTACGATATATTGCCTGACTAGCAATACAGGATCTTATCATTGATATTAAGTTCGTGTTTTGGTTTTATATAACCAAATTCATATAATGGTTTTTATTCAATCTATACAACGTTATAAAACGTATTGTATGATATTTTTACGACAATGGTTCGTATAATGATTTTTAAGGCAAATGCCTATATTATGATTTTTGATAAGGATTTGTATAAAATGACTTTGGCTATTTTATAGCCTATTACAAAGATTTGTACAAAATAATTTTCGGTAATAATTTTTATACCGATGTTATATTGGTGGATTTTATTAAACTCTATGAATTCACTCGGCGTTATCGCTGACCTTTTCTTTTAACATGTTTTGTCTCAGGTACTTGAAGGTAATTCTCGGGAAGACAACAAGAATTCATGGCCCGCACTTAAACAATAATTTCCATTCAAATGCTTTGTAAAACTTTTATGAAATACAATGACTTGGGACCTATGTAAATTTGATATTTATGAATGGAAATGCTTTATTATTAAACGACGTGATTTTTATGCGTTGTCTATGATGTGAGTAATGTGCTATCCCGTAACACCAACGAGTCTTCCGCTGTATTGAATTGTATAAATTTGGGGGTGTTACATGCAACCGTAGGCACCTAGGGCCATATCGCCGTGACAACGACGCATGCTACAAGTGTGGCCTCCCTGGCCATCACATGAAGGACTGCCGCAAGGGTGAGATGGAGGGCACATCGGGACATGCTGATACCATGCCGCCTCCTACTAGTGGACGCGTTTACACGACATCTCGCGATCAGGCCAATAAGTCTACATGTACCATCACTGATTACTTGTATATGTATGGTCAAGCTGCATGTGTTCTATTCGACACAGGTGCTACTCACTCGGTCATTTCTACTACTTATGCTAAGAATGTTAGGATATCCCCCATGCCACTAGAGAATATAGTGAACATTTCCACGCCTTTAAGAGACTCTGTAAGCATAACCTATGTGTACAAGAGCCTTTCCTAAGATTTTGATTACAAGATTCGTCCTATTGACGCACTTCCGCTGGACATGAATGATTTTGACATGATATTGGGCATGGACTGGTTATCCAAGCATCATGCTACCATAGACTGCCATTCATATCGAGTCATCTTCGGTGATGTTAATGCACCAGAGTACATTCACAACGGGTTTGTACCGGGAAGGTATGTACAAATCATATCAACCCTGCAAGCACGTGCATTACTTTCACATGGTTGCGAGGGGTACCTAGCTACTGTTCATGACATGGATGCTGAATCTCCACCAACTCAGAATCAGCCGATTGTGTCAAAATTTCAAGATGTATTTCCAGAAGAACTTCCGGGCATACCACCTGCACGTGAAGTAGAGTTTAACATCGAGCTCATCCCAGGAGCTGGCCAATTTCCAAGGCTCCTTATCGCATGGCTCCCATAGAGTTAAAGGAGCCGAAGGATCAGTTGCAAGAACTTCTGGAACGAGGCTTCATTCGACCGAGCGCATCTCCATGGGGCGCACCGGTCTTATTCGTGAAGAAGAAGGACGATAGTATGCGTCTTTGCATAAATTACCGCGAGCTCAACAAGATCACCATCGGGAATAGGTATCCTCTACCACGCATTGACGATCTGTTTGACCAACTCCAATGGGCCAAACATTTCTCCAAGATTGATCTTAGGCCTGGCTATCATCAGCTATGGGTTAAAGAGCAGGACATCGCGAAGACTGCTTTCCGTACACGCTATGGCCACTACGAATCTGTAGTCATGACATTTGGCCTTACCAATGCTCCAGCAGTGTTCATGGATTTGATGAACAGAATCTTCCATGAATTTCTGGACAAGTTCGTCATTGTCTTCATTGACGACATCCTGATATTCTCTAAGACCAAGGAGGAACACGAAGACCATCTTCGTACAGTGTTACGTATTCTTCGCCAGAAGCAGTTGTATGCTAAATTCTCCAAGTGTGAGTTCTGGTTAGACAAGGTGGCGTTCTTAGGTCACATTGTATCAGCAGAAGGAATCACCATGGATCCAGCAAAGGTTGAGGCTATTATCAAGTGGCCAAGACCGACATCAGCGACTGAGGTTCGCATTTTCCTAGGCTTAGCTGGTTACTACCGTAGGTTCGTGGAGAACTTTTCCCGTTTAGCACTACCATTGACCAAACTGATGCGGAAAGGGGAGAATTCGTCTGGACTGAAGAAAAAGAGAAGAGCTTTGAAGACCTAAAGCAGAAGTTAGTATATGCACCGATTCTTACTCTCCCATCTGGTACAGGTGGATTTCAGATCTACAGTGATGCATCGGGGAAGGGACTTGGCTGTGTTCTCATGCAACATGGGAAAGTGATCGCGTATGCTTCACGGCAGCTTAAGCCTTTTGAGGAAAATTACCCTACGAATAACTTGGAACTTGCAGCAGTCGTGTTTGTATTGAAGATATGGAGGCACTACTTGTATGGAGAATCATGTGACATTTTCACGGACCACAAGAGCTTGAAGTACATCTTCACTTAACGTGAATAGAACATGAGACATAGAAGATGGTTAGAGCTGTTTAAGGATTATGACATTAATCTGCAGTATCATCCCGGCAAAGTGAATGTAGTGGCAGATGCACTTAGCAGAAAGTCCGGAATGATAAACGACATTAAAATTGAGGAGGAATTTATAAGAGACTTAGAGCGACTAGACATTGAGATCATGGTACGTGGACATCACGGTTACTGGGCTAATCTTAGAGTGGAACCCGAGTTACTCTCTAGGATCAAGGAAGCTCAGAAAGAGGATGGTGAAATCTGGGCGATAATTCAGAATTTGGAGAAGCAGACAGAATTTAGAGTAGACGCAGACGGTATCTTATGGCAGGGCACGAGACTTTGTGTTCCTGATGATCAAAAACTCCGGGAAGCATTGTTAGCTGAGGCTCATAGCTCCCCATTCTCTATTCATCCTGGTTCAACCAAGATGTACCATGACATCAAGCAATACTTTTGGTGGAGTGGTATGAAACAGGATGTTGCGACTTACGTCTCCAAATGTCTTACCTGCCAGCAGGTTAAGATCGAGCATCAGCGATCTGGCAGTCTTCTACAACCGTTAGATATTCGAGAGTAGAAGTGGGACAAGATCACCATGGATTTTGTTACCGGTCTTCTGCAGACAAAGAGGAAGCACGATGCAATTTAGGTTATCGTTGATCGACTGACTAAGTCAGCTCATTTCTTACCGATCCGCAAGGAAGATTCGGTCAGTAAACTCGCCGATACTTACAAGAAGGAGATCATGAGACTTCACGGTGCTCCATTCAGCATCGTCTCAGACAGAGATCCTCGTTTCACTTCGTGATTTTGGAGAAGTCTGCAGAAAGCTTGGGGTACAAAACTTAAGCTTAGGACGGCTTTTCATCCTTAAACAGACGGGCAATCAGAGCGAACGATTCAAACATTAGAAGACATGTTGAGGTCATGTGCGTTAGAATGGACGGGAGATTGGGACGATTACATATGTTTGGTAGAGTTTGCATACAACAACAGTTGGCACACAAGTATCAAGTGTGCTCCGTTCGAGATGTTGTATCGCAGAAAGTATCGCTCCCCAATCTGCTGGGATCAGGTTGGTGAGCGAACACTTGAAGGACTAGAAATGATAAAGTTGACTAATGAGAAGGTCGTAGTAGCTAAACAGAAATTGCAAGAAGCACGGTCACGTCAGAAGAGTTATGTCGACAAGCATCGTAGGGACTTACACTTTAACGTAGGAGATCACGTTTTCCTTAAGGTATCACAGGCACGTGGTGTTAGACGTTTTGGAATCAAAGGGAAACTCAGTCCTCGATTCATCAGATCGTTTGATGTCATTGAGCGAGTCGGTGAAGTATCTTATCATTTAGCGTTACCTCCGCAGCTTTCTCATGTTCACGATGTTTTCCATCTGTCCTTACTCAGAGGGTACAAGTATCATCCCCTTCACATGGTTCAGTATCCACTGGAACAGATTTGTGAAGATCTTACCTTCATAGAGGAACCCGAACGAGTTCTTGACAGACAAGAACGAGTCATGAGGAGGAAAACGATTCTATTCATTAAAATCCTTTGGAGGGATCATACCGAGCGGGAAGCCACTTGGGAGACAGAGGAGTCTATCCGGGCTTCTTACCCTCATTTCAAGTTTTGAATTCGGGTACGTTCCTCTTTTTCCAGTTTACGTTATCTATAATTCGGGGACGAATTATTCTTTTTAGGGGGGGAGAGTTGTAAAACCCACATGCTTTTACCATCAATAGTACCCTTATAATCGTACGTACATGAATAAAACTTTCCTTTTATAGCACGTTTATGTTTCATGAATAGTAATTACAAGTATTACGTACGTGTTATTACACGATAGGTATTTAATACGTATTAAGACACGATAATTATTATCAACAATAATTATAATCACGAACATGAAATCATGGACGTAAATAATCACGAACCTATTATTATGTATTTACGTAATATTTATTACGATTATGTATAAATATATATATATATAACACGAACAATAGATAAATAAATCCCGTAAATACGACACGAGAACACGTAAATAATTAGAACACGAAAAACAACGGGTTTCCCCTTGTGGACCCCACATACCCGCGGCAAGAAACAAGGAAGGGGCCAAGCCCACTTTTAACTTAACTAAAACAAGGAAAAGGGAAAACATATTTTCATAATTAAAGAAAAGATAGAAAAACACAAAACCCTAGCCTCCTCCTTTTTCTCCTTTGGCCGCTGGGTATAAACACCACAAGAGGGGTGTTCATTGACTTTTGGTGATAAAATTCTTGCAAGATCGTGCGTGTTATCATTTCTTTTGTTTCACGCATTCGGTAATCCTTAAACCTTTTTCTTTTTAATTAATTATTGGATCAAGAACACATGTAATCAACGGTTTGTTAAAAACTATTAATAAAACATGTAATTAAATCATGGGGGTAAAAAACATGTAGTTTAGGGGTGTTTTGGTTCGGCCGATGCACACAAACCGAGAGCCGAAGCTCTCGGTGTTTCTCGTATGACCACAACCAAGACCTACGGGTCTCGGTGTTGGCTTCGTGGTTCGGAAGCAGGAAAAACAAGGGACCCCGACGCATGTCGGGGTGGCCTTGTGGTCGTTAGGGGTCTCAGCTAAAACAAAGAAGCACCACCGGCATAAGCCGGTGGCTAAATCGAACAAGCAGGGGGAGCCGCGGCATGGGCAGCGACTAGCCAAGGACCAAGGGACCACCGGCTTAAGCCGGTGGCACCTTTACACAAACAGTGGCAACCGACCAAGCCGGTTCGCCACTGTTAAGGGTGTTTGTTTGGCCGGTTCAATGGGTTTCACGGACCGGTTCACGACATGTTTAGATTTAAAACACGGGTTCGGTTCATGACTTATTTTTACAAGTTAATTATTTTTACAAGTTTATTTAATTACAAGATTAATTAAATTAATTTAACATGCTATATAATTAATTTAATTTAGACATGAATTAGGTTAATTATTATTAGTAATAATACATTATTTTAACCTAAGTATTTTATGATTTAATTTAGACTAAAGTAATTAATTAATTATTAAAACATGACATGTAATTAATTAATTTCCATGACTTAGGTTATGTTAATATTAAATATTAATACATGTTTTAACCTAAGTATTTTATGCACTTTAATTTAATTAAATCATGCTATATTTAATTAAATCTTATAATATAGTTTATTTAATTTACATGTATTAATTAATAAACTATACTATTAATCACATGACTTAGAATATTAATCAGTAAAACTTAAGCTTATATTATTAGCTTAAGAATCCAGGTTATTTCGAATCATGGAAACTTTCTATTTTTAGAAACTTATTTATTTTAAGCATCTAATCTATTTTTGGAAACTTTCTATTTTTGGAAACTTTCTATTTTTGGAATCTTTCTATATTAGGAAACCTGCTATTTTTTGGAAAGATACTTATTATTACACAACAAGTATAATAATTCAAGAAATACAAGTAATACTTAATCAGGATAGACAAAATACATGATAAACACAACATAACGATAAAATTAGTAAAACATGAGATGAACATATAAAACAAGCTAAGACATGATATAAAACCAGTTACGTACTCAGTAATCAGAACACTTATACACGTATATTATTTATGTAGCATTAGTGAGATCGAAGTAGGACTCTCTTTCGTTCGTCTTCTTCGTTCACTGGACACAAGGTACGGATTCTCTGTCCTTTCAGTATGGACATTCTTTCCTTATTAGGATTTCCCTGTATGCAGCCAACTGTTTTCCCAGTATATGTTTTATATGTTTTGATTTGCTTATGTTTAATTAAATTCCTAAGCCATATACATGCATGACCAGTTTCACCTAGTTATGGAGGTACCATAACCATAACACTGGAGGCACCAGTGTTATGACTTCACCACGGCGGAGTGATAGCTCGTGGCGTCCCTTGTTAGGAATAAAATATAGCCAGTTCACTTGAGTGCTGACAAGAGTAAAACAAGCGTTGATAAGAAGAAAACAAACGCTGACAGATCAAGCGTTGACAAGACAAAGTCAAGCGTTGATACATTGAAGACAAGCAGTGATGGAAGGATATGATCTACACGTTTATTATGTTCTAGATTACTTCTAGTAAAGATAGGAACAACAATGTATTTTCTATATTTATCTTTACCTAGAATAGTTGATACGTAGATTATTGTACAAGGATTCTTATGTCTATAAAAGAAGACCTTTAGGTTATTGTTTAATATAAGTTTTCATACGTTAAAACACTTTCATTGTAAGCAAGTTTGATATTATTAATCAAAGTGAAAGTTTGTTTACATCTTCTGTGTTCTTGTTTAAGTGTTAATTCCGCATAACACTTAGATTGTCATATACATATACAAAGGTTTCTCTAAGTGTATTACTTGATCTAATCTCGTATACATAAAGCTGAATCGATCTAAGTTTGGGATCAACAAGTGGTATCAGAGCTTGTTGAGGAACTTTTGATCTTAAAGAACACAAGAACCCTAAAATCACCAAAACCCTAATTTTCTCAAAACCCTAACAACATCATGTCAAATCCAGAAATAACCTCTTCCTCCTCACCTTTGCCAAACATCAAGATTCCCATGCTTGATGCAACCAACTTTGAATTGTGGAAATTCAACTTTGAGCAACATCTGGGGATCTATGACTACACTCTCTGGGAGATAATTGAGTATGGAAACACATACAATAGAGCTGAAAAGGTTGTTGCTTCCATTGCTACAAGAACTGCTGTTGCTGGATGTCCAGAAGCAGATAAGAAAGAAAAACCTGGTGATGGTAGAGCTGTGTCTGCTGAAGACATAGCAAAGAGAAGGGTTGATATGAAAACCCTAAATATTCTGAAACTCTCTTTGAGACAAGAGAACCAGCATAAATACAGAGGTTATGACTATGCTAAAGACCTTTGGGCAGCTCTTGAAGTTGCATATGGTGGCAATAAAGATACTAGGGAAGAAAAGAAGAAGCAACTCATGCATGATTATGCTGTTTTCAAGGCTCAACCTAATGAGAAGCTTAGCAGTGTGAGAAGCAGACTGCTTGACATTACAAGCAAGCTGTGTTTCATGGGGACACAGCTTGGTGATGTTGACATTAATGCTACGTTTCTTAAAAGTATTGGTGATGCGTGGAAGATTGAGGTAAGATCTATTCTTGCCAATAACACTCACAAAAGTTCCACGTTTGATGATATCTACAACAAACTAAGGCTGTTGGAGAATGAAACTCTTTTAGAGCATGGAAGTAAGCCTACCAATAGTAACATGGCCTTCTTCTCACATAGTGAGGGCCAATTTGATCAGAAGGACTCTTACATGCATCCAGTTACTGGATCAACATGTGTCAATGCTGGAACATGTCCTGTCAACGCCTCATACTCAGACGCTGACACATACAAAAGTGACTCACCAAGAGTTAAACCTGCTGGTTTGGATCTGGATACTGTATGTGCTTATATTGCTTCTTTGCCCAATGGTTCAGTGATTACATATGAGGACCTTGAGCAAATAAGTGATGAACACTTGGAAGAGATGGACATTAAGTGGAACATGGCTCTTGCTAGTATAAGAGCAAACAGGTGGAATAGAAGGTTTAAGAAGAAGATGACCTTTAATGCAAAGGACACTGCTGGATTTGATAAATCAAAAGTTGAGTGCTACAACTGTCATCGTATGGGGCACTTCATGAGGGAATGCAGATCTCCAAGAAGATCTGATTCTGGCAAACCCTCAAGCCAAATTGTTAAGGCTCAGGATCCTAAGGCCATGGTTGCAGTGCAAGATATTGATGGTATGGGATGGGACTAGAGCTATTTGGCTAAGGATGTGGAAGAGGATAAAGCTTTGGTTGCTGAAATGGAAGAAGAAGAGCATGTTCAATATGCTCTCATGTCACACTCCTCCTCTTCATCAGATAATGAGGTATACGATGATGCTTTTTGTAGTAAGGGTTGTAGGTTAAATACTGAGAAACTTAACAAAGAGGTGGTAAGGTTGTTAGATGATGTGATTACTGAGAGATGCAAACTGTCTAACTATCAATTAGCTCTCACTCAAACTGAGAAAACAGTTTCTGAATACAAGAAAATGGAATTTGATTTAAAGGATAAAATAAATATCTTAAAACATGAGTTGGATGCTAGTAATGATGTTAGGAACATCATGGAAAGGGTTAATAGTGAATTACAGGCTAAGTTAGATGAGGCCATTAAAAATAAAGATATTGTTGGCCTTAAAATTCAGAGATTTGATAGGGTCACGCAAACCCTAGGAGAATGTGTGAATAAACAAAAGGATCCTAAGGACATGACTGGGATTGGGATGAAAGACTACTCTGTGGTTCCACCACCAGCTGGTGACTTCTATGGTGTCCAACAAAAGGACCTATCTTAGACTGGTTTACCAGAACTCCAAGAGGAGGAATTCATTCCTCCACCAAGAGTCATTACCCCAGTTGAAGAGTATCAACAGAAGTTGACTGACTTGAATGAATGGAAGAAAGCTAACCCTACCTTATTTGTTAAGGGTGGCTTGTTATGTGAAAGTCCTAATGAGTCAACCCCCATTAAGGTAACAAACCCAATCACTGGTAAGGCTGTTGACCTTGGCTCAAACACTGTTAGAAAACCTAGCATTAAGTATGCAGAGATGTATAGGAATACTAGGTCACCTAAAAGCCAAGTAAGAAATGATGGAACAGGCTTCTTCTCTTCTAGACCTAGGGTTGTGTCTAGAAAATCCTTTTACACTTGTGGTAGCTTTTCACATTTAGCATATAAGTGTGTCAACTCTTCCAAGGTCAACGCTGTTAAAAAGTCAAACGTTGTCAGACCCAAATCTTGTGTGCAGCAAAGTTCACAAGTTGTTAGACCTGCCCCATTCTTCACTAGAGGGTCTAACACTCATGGACAAAGACCATTTCAAAAGACAAATACTTGGTCTAATAGGCAATGGGTTTCTGTAGCAAACCCTAGGTTCAACGCTGACAAGGGTAATTTCAGCGTTGACAAGACCAAATCCAACGCTGACAGAAACGTGACCAGACCTAAATATATGCAACCACAGGGTAAGGGGTCTAAAGCTTCTTCAAGTTTGACATGGAGACCTAAGAAAGATCAAAACCCTAATGATAATGGGAATTCAATGACCTGCAACAGATTTAATTACATTTCAAAGGTCATTACAAAACCTATTGGGGTTAACTGGGTATTTCATCCAAAGAAGGATGAACAAGGGGTTGTTATGAGAACTAAGTCTGTTCTTGTTGAACAACCAGATGAATCCAAGTCTGCTAAGGCTTGGGTTCCTAAAGAAAACTAACTTGTTTTCTTTATGTGCAGGGCATTCAAAAACAGGTCAATGATTATGGATATTGGGACAGTGGATGCTCAAGGCACATGACAGGGAAGGAAGATTATTTAACTAACTTCACTCCCATCAAGGATGGCGATAAGGTTTACTTTGGAGGCGGATATGGTACTATCATAGGCAAAGGAACACTTCTCACCAAGAACTTGCGTTTTGAAAACGTATTTTTGGTAAAGGAACTTGACTACAATCTTTTTAGTGTATCACAAGTTTGTGATAACAAAAATAAAGTTCTGTTTACTGATATTGAATGCTTGGTGTTAAGCAAGGATTATAAGATCCCAGATGAGAAATATATTGACTATAGAACACCTAGACATAAAGACATATATAATGTGAATCTGAATGGGATTAGAATGAATAACAATATGTCATGTTTTTATTCTAAAGCTTCAGTAGATGAGAGTAATCTATGGCACAGGAGACAAGGGCACATAAACTTTAAGAATATAAACAGGCTTGTGAGACTTGGCTTGGTTGATGGCTTGCCTGAAAAGGCTTTCCACAATGACCACTCTTGTGTTGCATGTCTTAAAGGCAAGCAGCACAAGGTCTCATTCAAGTCTAAACAGGTGCACTCTAGTACTAGACCACTTCACTTGCTTCATATGGACCTATTTGGTCCAACCAATATAGAAAGTTTGAATGGTAAATCATACTGCTTTGTCATCACAGATGACTTTTCTAGGTTTACTTGGACTTTCTTTTTAGCTATGAAGAGTGATACATCTAACACTTTAATTGACTTTATCACTCTGATTGAGAAGAAGACGGGTAATGAAGTTAAAATGCTTAGGAGTGATAATGGTGGTGAATTTAGGAATAAAGTCTTAGATGATTTTTGTACCAGGAAAGGGATTACTAGGAAGCTTAGTGTTGCCAGAACCCCTCAGCAAAATGGGGTTGCTGAGAGGAAAAATAGAACCCTAATTGAAGCAGCCAGGACTATGTTGGCTGATGCTCATTTCCCCATAGCTTTTTGGGCTGAGGCTATTAATACACCTTGCTATGTTCAAAATAGAGCATTGATAAACAAGATACAGAACAAAACACCTTATGAGTTACTTTGGGGAAGAAAACCCAATACTGGTTATCTTAGACCTTTTGGTTGTCATGTAGTTGTTCTAGATACTAGTGATGCCTTAGGTAAATTTAGTGCAAAAGGTGATGAAGGCTATTTCATGGGGTATTCAGTGCAGAGCAAGGGGTATAGGGTTTACCTTAAGAAGGAAAAACGTATTCTTGAGAGAGTACATGTTAGGTTTTTAGAGAGTAAACCTAGTGATCCTAAAAGTGGTCCAAATTGGTTGTTTGACTTGGAACCTCTATCTAGAACTTTAAATTATATGCCTGTCACTAATCCAGACATTGTGAAGGTAACTTCAAATGTTGTGGAAGAACAAGTTGTTGATGTTTCAGGTACACAGCTTAATGAAGAGGTTGGATCACAAGCAGAAAAGTCATCCCCTATACTAGAGTATGTCACAATTTCCATATAGACAGATGCTTTTGCTGCTGCTGCTGCTGGAAAGGATAATGGTGGTCCCCAAGTACCACCAGATAACAACATGCATGGTCCTTCAGGCGCTGACAAAGGCAAATCTAGCGCTGACAGGACAAATTCAGACGTTGATGGCTCAAACGTTGACAACAACATTTCAAGCGTTGTTAGCCCAAACGCTAACAACCAAGGTTCAAGCGTTGACAACACTTTTGAGCATCTTTTCTCTTCTACTTTTGAACATGGTGAACCTTCTAATTTATATGAAGAGGTTCATCCTCATATTGATGAAAGAGAGTCTAAAGAAGAAGATATTGGCAACATGGATAATGAGATTGAAGACACCAGACTTTTTGAAGGATGAGTTCTCACTTCTACTATGAAGAATCATCCTACTTCTCAAATCATTGGTGATATTATGACTCCTGTTCAGACTAGAATATCTCATCAAGGTCTTGGTGGATTCATTGCCAATATTCACAAGAAGGTTGATACCCCTCTTGTGCAAGCATGTTTGTTTGCCTGTTTTCTGTCACAACAGGAACCCAAGAAGATATTTGATGCTCTCAAAGAACCAAGTTGGGTGGAAGAAATGCAGGATGAGCTTCACCAATTTGCAATTCAGGATGTTTGGGAGCTGGTTGATTGTCCCAGATATGTCAGACCTATAGGGACAAGATGGGTTCTAAGAAACAAGAGAGATGAAAGAGGTATTGTGGTCAGAAACAAGGCAAGATTAGTGGCTCAGGGATATACACAAGAGGAGGGGATAGACTATGAGGAGGTCTTTGCACCAGTTGCAAGGATTGAAGCTATAAGGATCTTTCTAGCCTATGCATCCTCCATGGGCTTCACTGTCTATCAAATGGATGTCAAGAGTGCCTTCCTCTATGGAACAATTGTTGAGGAGGTATATGTGATGCAGCCTCCTGGTTTTGAGGATCCAGAGAATCCAGACAAGGTGTATAGAGTCAAGAAGGCTATGTATGGACTTCATCAAGCCCCAAGAGCATGGTATGGTACTTTGTCTACTTATTTGGTGGACAATGGATTCAAAAGGGGCACCATAGATCAGACACTGTTTACAAAGAAGAAAGGTAAGGATGTTCTACTTGTTCAGGTCTATGTTGATGATATCATCTTTGGTTCCACAAATCCAAAGATGAGTGAGGATTTCTCCAAGCTTATGACAGACAAATTCAAGATGAGTGCAATGATGGAGATGAACTTCTTTCTAGGGTTACAAGTTCAACAAAAAGAAGATGGTATCTTCATTTCCCAGGATAAATATGTGGCAGAGATCTTGAAGAAGTTTGGCTTTTCTCCACAGAAAAAGAGGGCTACTACTCCTATGGATAGATAACACCCTTGGGGAAAGATTGGAGATGGGAAAGATGTGGATGTCAGGCACTATAGATCAATGATTAGATCATTGATGTATCTCACAGCCTCCAGACCTGACATCATGTTTGCTGTGTGTGCTTGTGCACGCCATCAAGTGACTCTCAAATAATGTCACCTTTATGTTGTCAAGAGAATCTTTAGGTACCTACGATGTTATCCTAGTCTTGGATTGTGGTACCCAAAAGATTCACCTTTGGATCTTATTGCATATTCAGACAATGACTATGGAGGTGATAAGTTTGATAGAAAATCCACAACTGGTGGATGTCAGTTTCTTGGAAGCAGGTTGATATCTTGGCAATGCAAGAAACAAACAGTGGTGGCTAATTCTACAACTGAAGCAGAGTATGTTGCTGCAGCTGCTTGTTGTGGACAAGTTTTATGGATTCAGAACCAGCTGTTGGATTATGGGTATAATTTCATGCATACCAAGATATTTGTTGAAAATAACAACACCTTATGCATTATTAAGAATCTTGTACATCATTCTAAAACTAAACACATAGAAATTAGACACCATTTTATAAGAGATTGTTTTGAAAAAGGTTTAATACAACCAGATAGGGTTGACACAGAAGAAAATGTGTCAGATTTACTAACTAAACCTTTTGATGCTGGAAGGTTTCAATACTTGGTAACAAGTATTGGAATGATTAATCTCACATAATATGTGTTTTGGAGTCTTTTTGTAAAAGTATGTACAGGATAATGCATTGTTATTGGTCTTATTGAGGATTTAGATTTTCCACTATATTTTTCTAACACTGACAAAGGTTACTTTAACGCTGATAAGTGTTATTGTGACGTTGTCAGCAATATATTTGTCTAACACTGACAAATGTTTCTTTAACGCTGACAAGTGTTATCGGGGCGTTGTCAGCAACAATGTTAGTTTTGTGGTTTTCAATCTAAATGTGTAGGTGGTGTTAGCATTATACCATTGGATACAGAGTTGCTTATGGATCATTGGAGCAGCATTTGGACATGTTTTTATTTATGGATGATGGTTGGAATTTTTAATTCCTATCTTGACATAAATTTTTTATGTTCATGCATATTTTTAGCAACATATGTATCACAGTTTAAGGGGAGGTTTTAGGAACCTTTAGGATTTTTGGGTATCCATATGATACTCTTATCACAATTCTAGATTGTGTCCACAGGTGAGTATGAGTTAGTTTTACTAAATCATGAGGCACTGTAGCATGCAAAGTTGATATACTATGCATGCTGCCAAGACATTTTTGGCCTAGAATTGGTTGTGGTCTGTTGGGAGACTTGGAATGATTTTATCATGGGTTTTTACCTGGGAGTAACAAGGAATTTTATAAGGTAACTTAGTTGTTAAGAGTTTTGGTTAGCAAGGGACACTAGAGGACTGTTATGTCTATCTTGCATAAGCAAGTGTGCATAACTGGACAGTGCTTGCCGCCCTATAATAATTATCAACTTTTTGGTTATCTTCTCTAGGATAAATTACTTTGTTAAGGTCATTTTTCATTTTTATAAAGTTTTATTTTTGGACGCTGACAAGTATTTTTCCAAGCGTTGTTGTGACCAATTTAGACGCTGACATGGCTTTGGCAAACTTTGACAAGAATATAGCCGTTGGGCGTTGATGGGTTATGTTTGACCGTTGACACTCAATGGGACCTACCCAGTTGTTACTTTTTGACATATTTTTGGGCCGTAATTTTGGGAGCAGATAACTCTCATTTAATGCATGAGATAAACTTATTCTTTTTCAATATTTTCATGATTGTATTTTGAAAATAGTTGCCTAATTTTTAACCAATCACATGCATATTTTCTCTCCTATATATTTGGCTCCTATTTTAAACAGGGTACCTATTATTCTTGTCTAACACAATTTTTCTCCTATAACTTCATCTTTATCAATCATTCAAAACAGCTTTCAACAATGGCACCAAAGTTTAAACCAAGTGATTTGGAATTGAGGTTTAGGAGTCAACACAACATGGTACCATATCTTGAAGCTGATGATACTCTGTTTCCCCAATACACACAAATGGTGGCGTATTTGAATGCATCCCCAATTAGGTATGCTCTTTCTCATGCTCCACTCATTCCTGTCACACATATTAAACAGTTTTGGAACAATGTTAGTTCCTCAACAATTAATAGAGTGACTACATTATCTTCTATTGTTCATGGGAGAACATGGGTGGTTACTGAAGCTTTGGTTCGCCAAGCTTTGCATCTTGATGATGTTGATGGTATAACCACCCTCCCCATTAATGAAATAGAACAAGGACTAAGGGCTTTGGGTTATCCTTTTCCTGATGAAGGAACTTTAAATAAATATCATAAACAGGAGTTTCCCCCAGCCTGGAAGTACCTAATACATGTCCTCTTACAATGTTTGAGTCCCAAGTGCACTGCACACAATGAGATCAATAGATCTATTGCTAGTGCTATTGTGTGCATTGCTATTGGGCAAAAGTTTAATTATTCAAAAATGATTTTTGAGGGCATGTGTAAAAATAAAGGGAACAAAATGACTTTAGCTTATCCCAGATTTTTACAAATGGTTTTTGAGGTGCAAAATTACTGCACAAGGGATCATGATGATTTTTATGAGATCCCTGTGCAAAAGAAAGCAATTTTAATGAAGATGAACTCACCCCGGCATCGTGACCTACCCCTCACCCCTGCTATGATTGCTGTCATTGAAGCAGCACAACCCCAACCAGATCCCCAACCCCAAATTGACCCAATAACTGAACCTTTACCTTCACCACAACATATGCAAATTGACTAAGAACCCTTCGACGCTGACACATTAAATGTTGGCGTTGATGTGCCTATTTCAAACGTTGACACAAATCCTTCACAGACCCAAACACCCCTTAACCAACCCACATCCACCCAATCCATATCTTCTTCTCCCCCAACACAATATAGGTTACAAAAACGCCAAAGGACTACTAGAGTGTTCTCCTCTAGTGGTCCTAGCCATGTAGCAGAGAGAACCACCACCACAAGTGTGGTTGGTGTTATGGATGAGGCTGGGACTATTGGTTTTGGCTTAGAAGCTGGCCAAGACAGTCCTACCATAATTAAGACCTCATCCATGCCCAATGAATCTAACTTGGGAGGTCAAATACCCATTTTAGACGAGGGCAGATTGAAACCAATGACCCTAATGGAATTGACGGCTGTCTGCATAAGCTTGCAAAAGCAAAATGCAGACTTGGTACATATTGTCAGTACACAAGGCCTTGAACTCAAGCAATTGAGGGAGAGGATTGTTATCTTGAAGAATGCTAGCACCAGGAGAGGGATGGAGGAATCTTCCAAAGGGGAGGATGAACAAATAAATGTGAGTGATAAGGGCTCTCATGATGGTCAATCTTTGGATGTTGCTGAGGCCCTAACAAGTTTGAAGAAACAGACAGGTTTTGATACGTCTCTAGTCTCTCCTACAAACTTAAATTTGTCATTTACAGCCATTTTGGAGGAAATTGCAAGAGGCGTTGAGACAGGTAATTTGAGCGTTGACAAGCAGATTTTAAACGCTGACATGAGTATATTGGGCGCTGACAAAGCAAAATTGGGCGTTGACAGACCTGCAAATGAGGTTGATGTATTCTAGTCATCATCCATCATCAAAGAGGTTTCTTCACAGGTATTACCATCTACCTTAACAACAGTTGATCCATTAGATAAGGGTAAGGTTATTATGGTAGAAGAAGTTGTTCCAAAGAATGCAACACAAATTGAGTTTGATAGAAGGTTGGCTGCACAAATTGTGGAACAAGAAAGAAAGAAGGTGGATGAATCACCTTTTGTTGTCACTTCAGAAGAGCAAGAAGGAAGTGATGAAGCCAGTTCAGACTCAAGTGTTATGATCATAGAACAACCAGAAAGACTTGAGTATGGTGATGAATTGGCAAAAGAGAAGTTGAATGAGCTGAAATTGCAGGTTGATTTTGATATGCCAGAAGTTGTTCAGATGTACCATGCTTGGAAAGATAGGTGTATGGAGAATACACATTTGACCATTTCAGATTAGATATGGGGTTTGGAGATTCTTCTCAGAGTACAAAAGGATTTCAAGGTCATTCTGAAACACAAAGCAAGCAATGTTCTCTCAAATTTGAAAAAGGGATAGAAGGGAGTTGTACTACATGCTACTCAGATGTCATGGAACAGGATGGACTCATAAGAAATTGATTGGATTGACATTTGAAGAGTTGGAGTGCAGAGCTTATCCCATTTGGGTTAGAGTGCAGGAAGAAAACACTCTAATACTTTTTTCTGATGAAAGAAATGAAGAACTTGCAGAGGAAATGGAGCTTAAGAAGGCAATGTTTGTTCCTAGACCTGTGAAAAAGGGAGTCCCTCTTGAGTTTCCCAAAGATATGGATCCATTAAACCCAAGTGAAGCTGTTATAAGAAAGAGCCTCAAGCTCTCACCATTAGAAGCTTCAGATATGGTACAAGTGTTACCACTTGATTCCAGAAACCCTATTATAAGCTATGAAGAAGATGAATGTGGGTTTTGGAAGATTGGCAGGTATGGAAAACAGGTTCACATTTTTACCACCCTTATATCTTTGTTTGCAAGTTTTGATAGAGAAGACTTGGTAGACCTATGGAGGTTGTTAGAGGCCAAGTATGAGACTGAAGCACCAACTTCAGTCAATGGAATAAAACTGTGGTCAACATCCAAGAGAATGTGTGGACCAAGAGATGAAGATCCTGCTATTTGGAAGGATCTTGAAGATGACCTCAGTGGTCTTCAATGGAGATTGTATTCAGCTACTGGTGTTTATTATTTGAGTTCTACAAAATTTGCTGAGTATCTACTTGTAGATGGTCAGTATTTCATGTCTAAGGAAGTCTTGGAGAAGATGAAGAATACTCAGCTGGAAATTGATTATTCAAGTGATGTGGCAAAAGATTTGATCAGATTTATTTATTACCAATATGAGAAGGTTTGTAAGATTCCTCCTAGTCCTTAATGTTTATTCAGAAACTTGATTACTAGAGTAGATATCAAGTTTAGGGGAGGATTGGTGGGAATAAAATATAGCCAGTTTACTTGAGCGCTGACAAGAGTAAAACAAGCGTTGATAAGAAGAAAACAAACACTGACAGATCAAGCGTTGACAAGACAAAGTCAAGCGTTGATACATTGAAGACAAGCACTGATGGAAGGATATGATCTACACATTTATTATGTTCTAGATTACTTCTAGTAAAGAGAGGAACAACAATGTATTTTCTATATTTATCTTTACCTAGAATAGTTGATACGTAAATTATTGTACAAGGCTTCTTATGTCTATAAAAGAAGACCTTTAGGTTATTGTTTAATATAAGTTTTCATACGTTAAAACACTTTCATTGTAAGCAAGTTTGATATTATTAATCAAAGTGAAAGTTTGTTTACATCTTGTGTGTTCTTGTTTAAGTGTTAATTCCACATAACACTTAGATTGTCATACATATACAAAGGTTTCTCTAAGTGTATTACTTGATCTAATCTCGTATACATAAATCTGAATCGATCTAAGTTTGGGATCAACATCCCTTTCATCTTTGGCCATATTATTATTATCATGTGGGGCGTATGGGTGCAACCTAGGTTACATGTTTTTACAGATTATCAAGTGAATGTGGTGTGTGCCTTGCAGCCTTCACAAGGAGCTGATCCCTCCTACCCAAACTTATATTAATTAGAGACAGCCCCTCTAATTGCATGACGAGGTCACCCCTCCAAGTATTCATGCACGTTGATGTTTCATGACCAATATTGGCTAATGGTAAACATGTTAAACAGTTTTTATAAGATAAACATAAGGCTTTTCAAACTATAAAACCATTTTTACTAAGTTACGTCAGGTTTTCCAGGACTTAATCTATTCTGCTGCTATATGTTGTATATGCTTATGTTATTCATTCAATGATTGTATATCCGTGCACTGAGCGTTATGCTCAGCCGTTTTCCTTCCATGTTACCAAAACGACAGGTACTCAGGGACGATCATAGACTTTAAGCGTATGTGCATATGGATTGGAAGCTTTCTAGCCTTCATTACTTTATGCTTATCATCATACTTTTGATACATATTTCCATGGACATTGTTTAGTCCTTTTCATTTACAGTACTTATGTTTGTGTTTGATGAGATTTACTTTGGGGTACCGATGTTTGTTTCTGGTATTTCCTTTATGGTCATGTAATGTTTAATACATTTATCCTTGTATGCTTTGATGACACGCCATAATCACGCGTGACATTCCATTTACCAAAATGGGGTGTTACATTCATACCACAAACTATGGGTTGAAACCCCCCTTAAACAAAATAACATTATCTGTAGAAGAAACCCTATACCCTTACATGTGTTAGCTAACTCCTCCCTTTAGACCCAACCTTAAAGCTACTGTTAAGGCCCCGATGTATATGTATATATATATATATATACTTCTATCTATTCGAATTTTACTGATTTTGAACTTATAAAAAGTTTGTTATGATTAGAGGGTCTTACACTATCCCATCTGATTAGCCCTCTTTCAAATATCTTATATAACATATAAAATAACTCTCATGTTCGTTTGAAAGTCCATTTGCACTCCTAAGCACCCTAACCATCTCAAAACATTAATTTAAACCCGACCGATTTCAAAACTGTTTTGACCTTCGACTGTTGTAACCTATTTTTGACATACTTTCTGACCTCCAGTTTAATTCTCGTTTCTTGAATTTGAAATCCAACTAAATTACCTTTACAGGGGTAATTGGATCACATCATGAATGTTCCAAGAACTCTAGATATGATCAAAATAATGGATCATGTTTTGAATTACGAATTTAATTAAATTAACCTAATTAATTACCCACAAATTAATTAATTACAAGCCCTAATTATTCTAATCATTGTAATAACATTAAATCAAATATTTTATTTTTTCCCTAACCCTAAATCCATCATATTTTGATTAAGAGCAAGCTAAAAATAATTAATGTGAAAAGAGTATTAACGGTTTTACCTTAAAAAAATAATGGAAGATGAAAACTATGAAGAACCCTAATAAACTAAACAAATTTCGATTCATTCATGATCTCCAGGGATTTTATGAAGTATTTTGATAAATAAAAACCTTATATATTTTCCCAAGTCAAATCCTAGCCCAACCCATAAGCCTCTTTCCTTTTTCCCTCTTATTTTCCTTTTTTTTTCTCTTTCTGCGTCTAAACCAAACCGTCCTACCTTTTTTTTCTTTTAATTGTTTATTATTAAATTATTAATGTTTCCTTAAATTACCTTAATTTATTTCAGCCCCTAAAGTTTCTAAAACTTCAAAACCGTGAAACTAGTCAATTTTACGCGTATACCGTAAAAGACGTAAAATATACAGTTTTATAAAAACTCTTAATATATGAAATAAACTATATATTTAAGTCCTAAATGACTTAAAACCCTCCCGAAAAATATTCCCGTAACTCATTACCTTATCCGAGTCCTCAAAATGCTAAACCCTAAATCGTAAAAATACGATTTACTATAATACATATACGTACACTAAATATGACCTCAAAAATGCCATATCACTTCATAGTCACATCCATGTGAACTCATGGACACGAACTGCATCCATCGTATCATCATATATGGTACCACGTACTACATAAACGATGTCTGAACCCAAGTCAAAGTCTCAAACACAAACATATAACACATAAACGCACACTTACTACATAATCAAAGTCAAACAGTCACAAGTGACAAATCCAAAAATCTAGGGTTGTCACATAAGCTTATAAAGGAAAATGTATCTTTTAAATAAGAGAACTTTTCCTCATAACAAGAAATTCACCTTTCTCGGTCATGAGCTTTCCGTTAAAACATTCAAAAGTTTTCAAGCTCATGAAAACGACTTCTAAGTAAAAGTCAGCTTAGGACTCGTTCTTAAGTTAAATGGAAAGTATATCTTTAATGATAAACATATCCTCAAAACGGGGTGCTTAGAACTTCTCGGACTTGAGCTCGTTTAGTAAGACATTGAAAATATTCAGCTCAAGTAATTAGTTTTTCAAAACCGTTGAACACAATTTTTCAAGAATTTTTCAAAAGGTATTTCTAAATCTTTCCTAATTGTGTGTTCAACAATGTTTTGATAAAAAGCGCATGTCTTCTAGAATCGATAATATTTACGATCATAGAAATGTCGTTCAATAATGACACGGGGTTGTAAATAAAGTTCGAGTAGAAATTTAAATGATTTAAAACATGCTCCATATGGCTTGCTATTATTTCAGATAGTAACCCGATTTTCATATTCAAGTCAAGCATTTCAACGAAAAGCTTTGACTCAACAACAAGAATTAATTTTCTCAGGCATGGTTTACTTTATAAACATTTAGGGGATTGTGTTTATGTAATAACACAATCTAACACGAATATATGTACGCATCAGTACATTTATTTGTTAAAACGAGAGAAATCTTGTTTTTTATGAAGTTAACATCTCTACAAATCGAAGTTCTTTCCTATTTTTATCTACATAATCGACGATGCGACTACTCAAACAACGACTACAACTCTTTAGATAGAACACGGGTCAACAATTGAGGGGGAACAATTGTCAAGCTTTCAGATTCTTCGATGTCGATTCTCTATGAATTACCGGTGTCAACTATTGGTGTTAAGACGAAGTATTCATCTTTCAATTAGTGTCAAGACGTCATAACCAGGTTCACAATTGATATCAAGACAACGATACCAATCGTATATGTGGTGTCAAGAGATAACTTTCAGACGTTACGGGGGAGACCAACATTTGCCAACAAGAACCATGTGATTTTATCATATGATGTTCTATTCATTCAGGTCCAACCTCGTAAATTATAATCTTGTGAATACATTATCATATATGATCTGTTAATCCCAATCAATCCATAACATAAGATTCTAGAGAGAGAAAGAGAAGAAATTAAAGAGATAGAGACAAGAGAGAAGGTGGTGGAAGGTAAAATAATACTATGTGAAATATTATGAACCAACATCCTCTTCCACACATGGAAGAGGGTATATATACCCACGACCTCTATGGGCTTTCCATGGGCCGTGGGTTTGTTTCCATAGGCCGGGCTTGGCTTTGCTTAGGCTTGGAGCCCCTATCTTATACAATACTAGCCGTGTACCCGCGCAATGCAGCGGCGGGTACCAGTTAACCAATAAAAATAATAAGAATTTCATATATGTTATTTTTGTGTGCCATGCAAAATATGTGAGAATAAATTAGAAGAATTTGAATGAGAATTGTTAAACAAAACGTATACCACATGGTTAGAGATTTAAGGAGTACATTTATTAAGAACAATATGTATGCGCTTTGGCAACGGTTGTGGATTTATAAAGCATAACCATCATATCCAAACATCTAACACACATGGAAAGTAGATGCCCCTCGTCACCCAACAACAACCAACACCACCTAAAGCACCACACCACCAACCTGAACCTCAAATTAGGGTCAGATTGTAGCGATTGTGGCAATTTCGACACTGGGTTGTGTTAGAGGAAGAGTGAGATTATAGATATTAGATACATAAGACTTAAAATGGGATGTATTGATTCATATAGGTGTGAAAAAACGTATGCATTTAATAAATAATGAAGTCTAGTATTGACCGTTTTTTAATGGGCTGTTATGGACTATTTTGAAATGGTTATATTAAATAATATTTAACTTTGAGTGAGAAACCGTCATATATTAAAAAACATTGAGAATTTCTAATATTAGTAATGTTTAAGGCTTAAATTTTATAAGACTTCTTTAATTAGAAATGGTGTAAATGTTTTATAAAGTAATATATATTAGCTTAAATTCCAAGCCCGGTTAACCCGACTAACCTATTACAATACACGACCATTAACAACTAAGATGACCTATTACATTCTTGTTCGACTATATAAAATATAGGGCTAACAATCTCCCCAATGTATCGGTCATCTTTAAAATGCATAAGATGATTGAGTGAATACATTCTTGTGGAGGCGATCTTCCTTCTTAGGTCTTGTATCTTGGTTTTGATCTTGTTTGTAATGACTTTGTTCCTTCATGCTTTTGTGATCTTTATCTTGAGCTTTTGTCATTTGACTTTTAGTGCTTGAGATCGTCATATTGTGCTTTTGTGACTAAGATGACCTATTACATTCTTAAGTATCTTGATTATCGTCATCTTGTGCCATTGTGAGTTCTGAATTGACATATTCATACTTTGTTGATTTTGAAAGGCTAACAATTTCCCATACAAGTATACTTGTAGTTATTCCTTCAAATATCCATCAGAGTTATGGAAGACTTTAACTTTTAGTATGAACATGTGAAGACGACTTCGGTTAGTACACGTCTACGCCACCTTCCTGATACGCAGCAACATATATTGACACGGACAAAATGGCTTTGAACATTTCATCCTAACTCGGTAGCGTTTTACCTCCGGTCTACGCCACCTTCCTGATATGCAGCAATATATATTGACACAGACAAAATGGCTTTGAACATTTCATCCCAACTCGGTAGCGTTTTACCTCCGGTCGGTGAAGACCGTTAGACGGGTATTATATATCGTACCTGTGATCGGGTAGATTCAATTAAGAACCTCCTTGACAGGGCTTCCCAGCGGTAGTAGCCAGTTCTCTTTACTCGACCGTCTTAAAGCAGACTGCGAACGTAAAGAGTGAATCATAAGGATAAATTATCCGTCTGATTAGAGTCGTCAATTCAGAGTTCCTAAACAAGTTTGATTCTATAAGAATCGCACCATTGTTGCTTTCCAGTTTGTCACAAGCTTGATCTATAGAGAATCTTGTGAGTCACCTACCGCAGTGCTGTTTGATGTTGACACTGGAAGGATTTCCATTCTTCATCGTGAGCACTAAAGAGTGTCACTCTAAATGTTCTGGCAAGATCACACGGATTTTGCGAAGAGACCTAGAATCAAATTTAAATCAAATAAGAATCTAAACTTAGTTGAATTGTTTGATTCATGTAGAATCACACAAGTTACCTACCATGAGCTTGTTTGATGTTGACTAATAAGTGTGAAAACACTTATCCTTTTACCACTTAATTATAATAATAACCAAGCAAAAACGTGTATTTTATGTTGTAAAAGTCGGAATTATGCGTGGTTTGTGTTTTTGTTGTGATTTAGGATCAAAATGTGAAAAGGGAAGAAAACACGGGCTTTCACGGGCTTTTATCGAAGAAAAAGACAAAAGACAAAGTCAAAAGATCAAGAGTGCAAAAAGAACGGAAGTCCAAGGCCTATTCTGAAGATTTATCGAAGAAAAAGTCTAAAGACGGAAGTTTAATGAAGTCGAAGAACTCAAGTCTAATAAATGAAGAAATTATAAGACGAGTTCAATTAATCTCGAGACAAAGTCGAGAAAGTCGAAGAATTTATAAAGACGAAAAGACGAGAAAAGGAAGAAAGCATCAAGACATCTAATCTCCCTATAAATACCCTCCTAATGTGTCATTAGGAGGTGTTAGCTAATTTGACACATTAGTCTTTCCATTTTATTTTCCAAGCACTTTCATATTGTCATCTTAATTTCTTGTCTTTAATTTCAAGTAAGTTTTAATTTTGTGTTGTTGAATCTTTAATTTTAATCAAGTATTTCATTTATCTCTCATTCTACCTTTCTTATTTTTGTTAATTTTTATGTTTATGTGCTTATTGTTATGCTTATTTGATTGTTTGTTATGCTTTTATGTTTTGATTGTGTTGGATTATTGATTTTATACCTTATTGTGTGTTTGATTTGATTTTAGTTAAGTGTTTTTATTAGTTTATTTTATTAAAAGTTGATTTTTAATTTTTAGTTTTATTAGTGTTTTTCAAGTTTTTAATTTGTGGTTTAATTAGTTTTTCTTAAAAGTGTTTAAGATTAAGTTTTATTTAATTGCTTATTTGATTTATGCTTATTTTCAGCTTATTTCGTGAGTTTTTAATATTACTTATCTGTTTTCATATTTTCGGATTAGGGTTTTAAATTCCGAAGATCTCCCTTTTTCTGAAATTATTTTTCTCTGAAATAGCATTTCTCTTAATTTAGTTTATCCGAAAATTCTTGTTTCTCTGAAAAAGTATATTATTCCGAAGATATTTTCTTTTCTCTGAAAACTTGATTTTTCCGAAAAAAGTTAAAAACTCTGAAAAAGTCAAAAACTCTGAAAAAGTTAAAAACTCTTAAAAGTTGATTATTCCGAAAAAAAATCTGAAAACAAAAAGTTCCGAAAAAAGAAAAGTCCGAAAACAACTCTGAAAACAAAAAGTTCCGAAAATTTCATTTTCATATAAACATTCCGAAAAAAGTTCTGAATTTCCCAACATTCCGAAAAAACGGATTTTCCAAAGATTTCTATGAAATTGACCTACCTGCCTGGTAGCTTAGGTAACTTTGGCGCCATTTTGAGGTGCCTGGTTGGCTGCTTGAGCAGCTTGACTGCTAGCTTGTTTATTAATTAATATTGTTCCGTAATTGTTTAGTTTAATCTGAAAGTTGTTCCGATTTTAATTCTGAAAGTTACGTATTTTTAGTTGAATTTTTCGTCAATTTTTAGTATTAATATTTTTTCGAGAAGTTTAAGTTTTATCTTTTATTTAGTACCCGCTTTAGGTTTTGCCTCGTTTAGTTTTAAAGTACACTTTTAGTTTTATTTTCTCCTTTTTCACTAGGTTAATTTTATTTTTCAATCGAAAGTTAATTTCTTCTTGTAGTTTTACTTTTATTAATTTCTTCGTTTAGATTTATTTTTATTATTTGTTTTGCTTTAATTTACATTTTATTATTTATATTGTTTCGTTATTTTTAGTTAATTGTTTTTAGCTTATTTTTATTACTATTCTCATTTACCTTTTACTTAGAAATAGATAATCAAAACTTTCTTTTTGTTAACCAAAAACGACCGAGTCACACTTTCAACCTTAATCAATTCGAATAAAAACGAACAAAGAACCTAATTAAAAATCTAGTATTAAATGGCGCCGTTGCCGGCTCTTTTCTTGAAGATTAACGGTTTATTGTGAGAGACGCGTTGGATTTTGGGATCCTTTCAGTGAACGTTCTTTTTCTTGCTCAAAAATTTTCAAAAATCCTAAAAAATATAAAATTTTCAAAAATCCAAAAAAATAGAAAATTTTTAAAAATTCAAAAAAATAGAAAAACATAAAAAAACCAAAAATATTTCTTGTCTATCTTTCTTTTCCTTTTGTAGGTGTGTATGCGTACCCGTGCTCGTAAGAAGAAAGCAACTCAAGCCGAAGTCGAAACTCAACCTATTGTCACCATGGACAATCGATCAATGATCGAGCTTTTGCAATCGCACGTAGAGGGAAACACCAATGCTATTGTCATACCCGAGATTGGAGCGAACAACTTTGAGCTCAAATCCGGCTTCATTCAAATGGTATCTGCTCAGCCATTCTTGGGGCGTACACTTGATGATCCTCACGACCATATCAAAAGATTTCTTCAACTCACTAATACGGTCAAGTTTAATGGGGTTTCACAAGAGGTAATTCGCTTGCAACTTTTTCCTTTCTCCTTAGAGGGACAAGCCCGACATTGGCTTGATAAGGAACCGCCACAAAGTATTCTTACATGGTCGGATTTAGAGACCAAATTCATCAACTACTTTTTCCCACCCTCACGCACTACCGCTTTGCGGAATGAAATCATTAACTTTAAACAAAAGTACGGTGAGACATTTAGTGAATCTTGGGACCGTTTTAAGGAACTTTTAAGAAAGTGTCCACAACATGGTTTCACAAAAGTGCATCAAATTAATACTTTTTACAATGGTTTAAGCATGAATGACCAAGATTCACTAAATAGTGCCTCGGGGGGTAACATTTTGGTTAAGTCTTCTAATGCCGCGTGGGATATTATTGAGAATAAGTCTAGAGTGCAAACTAAGAGTGTTCGAGTTAAGCTTACTACGGTTGTTGAAGCACTTGCTTTACAAGCCGTTAACAATGCCAAAAACAACAATGCTATTAATATAACTTGTGAAACTTGTGGTGGGCCACACTCTTATGCTAATTGTGATAAAGCTTTTGATCAATCTCACGGGGAAGTGTATGCTTACAACAACACCGAGAGAGTTCATTTCAAGCCTAATGTCGATGTTAATCACTTGTCTTACAACTCGACAAATTACTTGGCTCCACCCGGTTTTCAGCAAAGACCTCACCCACTCACCCATAACAACCAAGGGCCACCTAGAGCAAATGTTCAACAAAATGCAAATGTGAGGGGCTCAAATGCAAATCAGGGAAATTATCAAATGCAAAATCAAGGCTTTCCAAACCAAGGTTTCAATCCTCAAGGTTTTCCACCTTATAACCAATACCCAAACCAAGGTTTTCAACAACAAGGGTTCAATTTACCTCATCCACCAATGGACTTGGTCTTGCAAAATTGAATGAACATGAGAAAATAATGCAAGCAATGTAAGAATCTACTAGACAAATACAAGAGTCCACGGATAGGAGATTCGTTCAAATGTTACAAACCCTTCGTCCCCAAGGTGATCTTCCTTCTACCACCGAAACAAACCGTAGAGCGAATGTGAGTGCTATTACTACTCGAAGTGGAGCAACTTTAGTAGGATCTTCTACCCCTCCTCCCGTTACTCCATCTACACCTCCTCCACCTCCATTTATTCCTCCTACTTCCACGCCTAGTACTAGTTCTCTATTACCGTCTCCACCTCTTAATGAAGAAGTACCCAAGCAAAACCCTACACTAACCCCACCTACCACCTCTAAACCTTCTACTTCTCAACCTTCAACATCTCAACCTTTACCTGCTACACCCACACCACCTAAACCCAACATTCCTTATCCTTCTCGGTTAGACAAGTGCAAATTGCTCACAAAAGAGGATTCTCAAGTCACTTCCTATTTGAAGATGATCTCTCAAATGAATTTCAACATAAGCCTTGTTGAAGCACTTGTCCAAATGCCAAATTTCGTCAAAGCATTCAAGGAATTGCTTAGCAAGAAGGAAAAGATGGCTGAGTTTGTCAACACACGCTTAAATGAAAACTGTTCTGCAGTCATTCTCAAAGAACTTCCGGAAAAACTAGGAGATCCCGGTCGTTTCTTGTCGCCTTGCATATTTAACAAAGTTGAAGAATTTACTGCCTTAGCCGATCTCGGGGAAAGTATAAATTTGATGCCTTTAAGTGTTTGGAAAAAGCTATCATTACCCGACCTTACACCAACAAAGATGACTCTTGAGCTAGCAAATCGCATTCTCGCTTACCCCGTGGGTATTGCCGAAGATGTGTTTATTAAAGTTGGTACCTTTACTTTTCCGGTCGACTTTGTTGTTGTTGATTATGAAATGGACCATCGTATTCCGTTAATACTTGGACGGCCATTTTTGAGAACCGGAAAAGCTTTAGTCGATGTTGCCGAAGGTGAATTAATCTTAAGGGTCAGGAATGATGCTCAAGTTTTTAAGATAGAGAAGATTACAAGTAAGTCAAATGGAAAAGAATCCGTGAAAATGATTAATGTGCTTCAAGAAGAGCTTACTTCTACTTTGGAAAGTTTTAAGCTTGATGATTTTGTTGTATATGATAATCCTCTTTTCGAGTCTTGCCATGATAATCCACTTTTCCAAGACGATGTGGATGATTTTGATGATTCTCTCTCCACTTTGGATCCTCCACCAATTTATGATTCTCCACCGATCTATGATGATTATGATAAAGATTCTAGTTCTGATGGGGATGATTATGCTGCTTTTGTTTTAGAGATAAAGACATACCAACATATGATGATTTTGATGATGTTGATACTATCTCGAGTGATTCTAATCATGATGACCTTACTCCTACTTTTGATGAAGATCCTCCACCAAACACTATTGATACTTTGGATAATTACTCATTTGAGGAAGATTTTGCCACTTTCCTTAATACATACTTCCCCAATGAGAATGATTCTCCTCCTTTGGACTTTGATTATGGTCTTTATCCTCCTTCGGATATGAAGAAACCCATTTCAAAGGAGAAGAAGCCGGAAGACACCGATATCCGTAGCACCTATGTTTTGACACCTCTCTATCCACCTTCTGAGGATGAGATTGTGCGATCTATGAGCGGATCTTCTTCAAGGTCTACTGAGCCTGAGTGTTATTTTCCCCTAAAGGAAAAGGTGTTCGATCCCGGTATTGAAATTTTTAAGCCATCTCAGTATCCATCTGATGAAATAAAAGGAATGATTTTTGGAACTTATGGAGATATGCTTGCACTTCATCCTACTCTCTACCACCGTGCTCAACAACTACTTAAGGGAACCTTGCCTACTCTTCTTTGGCTTGCCTTGTTCGCCTTAAGCTTGTGCTACTTGATGAATGAAAACCATGTATTTGATCCTGGTGGCTGTTCTTCAAGCTTCTTACCATTGTAATCAAGGTCGAGTCAGGCTCACGACTCGGTGAACAAAAACAAGCACTTCTCGGGAGGCAACCCGAGTATCTATCCTTTTTATTTTGTTTTTATAATAAATGTATGGGGAGACCCTAGTATGTGTTTGTTCTTTTCTTTCTTGTCATGTGCAGGGATTCGAGCTTTCAAAGATCCATTCTTAATGACTTTTGACGACCCATGATTCAGTGTACCCGTCTTTTCGGTTTTATCCTAAACTCTTTTGATTCACTATTTTATATTCTTCAATATTAAAATAGGAATCACTTTAGTTGTCTTTCCCTTAGCAAGATTTAAACAACGTTCACAACGTCCTAAGTGTAGGGGAGGTTACTTCCACATGCTTAAACTTTGAGGACAATGTTTTTATTAAGTGTAGGGGGACTTCTATCGAAGTTAAGTGGGCTTTTCCTTGTATATGTCCTCATTTTAACCAGAAAATTGATTTTTCGACATTTTTCAAAATTTTTGATCTATTTTGTCCTATTAGTATTTACCTTTGTTATAGTTATTTTCTTTCTTTGCTAGAATAAATTTTAAAAAAGTGGTTTTAATTTTTAAACGTTGTGAATCTTTTAACTCAGCCCGAGTTTACTTATCCAAGTTTACTCTAGCTAGAAAGGTCTCAAATCGTGAAGTGAGTTATGCCAAGATATGAACTTAATGAGGTTCGAGAAGCAGTTTTAAAAGATTTTGTCCTTTAGCTAACCATTGATTAAATCGTCCTACTTTATTTTCAGCCTAAATAACTATCGAAATAAGTCAACAATGCATCCTCGTGATCATTCAAGACAACAATAAAATATAAGAGATACACCTAGGAATAAGGGATTCTAAGTGAATAATTGGGCCACATGAGTTTGTGTTAGTTTGCTAACTTATAATAACAATGATCTCGTTTTTAAGCTTGGTGTGGGGAACGTGAAACTTGAGGGTGATAAACATTCATGACATTCCAAAACCCTATGTAAGTCTTTAATCTCTTTATTTATTTTCTTCCTTTAATTATGTTTAATATAGGCCAAGGTGGATTGATAATGATGGAAAATGTAAAACTTGCTTTGTAATTAATATATTGCATGAGGGCATTGCAATGGTCAAGTGTAGGGGATTTAATAAGTGTGAAAACACTTATCCTTTTACCACTTAATTATAATAATAACCAAGCCAAAACGTGTATTTCATGTCGTAAATGTCGGAATTATGCGTGGTTTGTGTTTTTGTTGTGATTTAGGATCAAAATGTGAAAAGGAAGAAAACACGGGCTTTCACGGGCTTTTATCGAAGAAAAAGATAAAAGACGAAGTCAAAAGATCAAGAGTGCAAAAAGAACGGAAGTCCAAGGCCTATTCTGAAGATTTATCAAAGAAAAAGTCTAAAGACGGAAGTTTAATGAAGTCGAAGAACTCAAGTCTAATAAATGAAGAAATTATAAGACGAGTTCAATTAATCCCGAGACAAAGTCGAGAAAGTCGAAGAATTTATAAAGACGAAAAGACGAGAAAAGGAAGAAAGCATCAAGACATCTAATCTCCCTATAAATACCCTCCTAATGTGTCATTAGGAGGTGTTAGCTAATTTGACACATTAGTCTTTCCATTTTATTTTCTAAGCACTTTCATATTGTCATCTTAATTTCTTGTCTTTAATTTCAAGTAAGTTTTAATTTTGTGTTGTTGAATCTTTAATTTTAATCAAGTATTTCATTTATCTCTCATTCTACCCTTCTTATTTTTGTTAATCTTTATGTTTATGTGCTTATTGTTATGCTTATTTGATTGTTTGTTATGCTTTTATGTTTTTCATTGTGTTGGATTATTGATTTTATAGCTTATTGTGTGTTTTATTTGATTTTAGTTAAGTGTTTTTATTAGTTTATTTTATTAAAAGATGATTTTTAATTTTTAGTTTTATGAGTGTTTTTCAAGTTTTTAATTTGTGGTTTAATTAGTTTTTCTTAAAAGTGTTTTAGATTAAGTTTTAGTTAATTGCTTATTTGATTTGTGTTATTCCCACGTAATCCATAACACAAGATTCTAGAGAGAGAAAGAGTAGAAAAGTAGAGAGAGAAACAAGAGAGATGGTGGAAGGTTTTTGTTTACTAGAGAGAGAAAGTAAAATGAACCAACACCCTCTTCCACACATGGAAGAGGGTATATATACCCTTGGCATATGGGTCGTGGGTTTAGTATCCTTGGGCCGGGCTTGGCTTTGTTTTGGGCTTACGCCCCTAACTTATACAATATTAGCTTAAAGTCGAAGCCCGGTTTTCCCGACTAACCTATTACAATACAAGACCATTTACGACTAAGATGACCTATTACATTCTTGTTCGACTATATAAAATATAGGGCTAACAATCTCCCCCAATGTATCGGTCATCTTAAAAAGCTTAAAAAGCATAAGATGATTGAGTGAATACATTCTTGAATAGGAGATCTTCCTGCTTTGGTCTTGTATCTTGGTCTTGATCTTGTTTTTGTAACAGCTTTGTTCCTTCATGCTTTTGTGATCTTTATCTGAGACTTTGTCATTTGACTTTGAGTGCTTAAGATCTTCAATCTATTCTTGATAGTGTTCATCTCGAGCTCTTGTGACAAGATGACCTATTACATTCTTACATTCTTAAGTATCTTGATTATCGCCATCTTGTGCTCTTGTGACTTCTGAATCGATATTGGTTACACAGCTACGCCACCTTCTTGATATGCAGCAACATATATAGACACGGATAAAATGGCTTTGAACATTTCATCCTAACTCGGTAGCGTTTTACCTCCGGTCGGTGAAGACCGTTAGACGATATTAGATACCGTACCTGTGATCAGGTAGATTCGATTAAGAACCTCCTTGACAGGGTTTCCCGGCGGTGGTAGCCAGTTCTCTTTACTCGACCGTCTCAAAGCAGACTGCGAACGTAAAGAGTGAATAAAAAAGGATGCGGTTATCCGTTTGATTAGAGTCGTCAATTCAGAATTCCTGGAACAAGTTTGATTCTAAAAGAATCGCACCATTGTTACCTTTCCAGTTTTCCACAATCTCGATTCATAAGAATCTTGCATGTTACCTACCGTAGTGTTGTTTGATGTTGACACTGGAAGGATTTCCATTCGTCACTGTGAACACTAAAGAGTGTCACTCTGGATGTTCTGGCAAGATCAAACGGATTTTGCGAAGAAACCTGGAATCAAGTTTGAATCAATTAAGAATCTAAACTTAGTTTCTTTCCAGTTATCACAAGTTTGATTCGTGTAGAATCGCACAAGTTACCTAACATGAGCTTGTTTGATGCTGGCCCAAGCAGGATTTCCATCTTCATTGTGAATCGTATCACTCAGATGTTCTGGCAGTATGGCAAGGATAATGTGTAGGAATCGATTGTGTCCTAATGAGATGATAGATAGATCTCGTTTTGTCTCTAGACTCAGTAAGTGCATTTTGGTAATCGGAGGCTGGAGCAGACTGCCACCTTTTCAATATTAACTAACTCAGAGTGAGAAAGTCAATAGATACGTGTTGATCTCCGTGACAATGAGACAAGTTTCTTTTGAGAGAAACTCGAATGCTGGGTAAGGGTTGTGCATCACATCATTGGGTCCATGACACTTGTCTTCAAAATATGTGTTAACCCGGTTTCTGCCTAAGTTGCATAGAATATTCAACTCCTTTAATGCTTACCAATACGTCATCACTAGCACCTTGTTGTGATTGTTCCAGTGCTAACTTAAGTAATTGGTCCGCATTCAGCTTCATTCAACTCCATCTTTCCTAAGGACAACTATTTCTAACTATGGAATGTCCTTGGGTAGATCCCTCCGGTTCTGGTTGGATCATAGGACTTAGTTTCCTATCCTAAACCACCTTTTGAATCCATCATTTCGTCGTGGATAGTAGGTTGTTTTGGGTAAAGATCGTAACCATAAAACCATTGAAAACCATTCAAAGTGCTTGATAAAAATCAAAACTTTTAACACTTTGAAAGTTTTATATTTTCGAAAAGCTCCCCCTACACACATGCATCGATATACGAAATAGTTTGGCATGTGAAGGAAAGAGTTTCACTTGAGTCTTTAAGACCACATGTTGCGATATATTACATTTTAATCACATTTTCTCCCCCTATATCTAATATAGAAATATAATATTAGAGATACCAATTGATTAAAATATGACAATTTCCGAAAAATCGACGGGAGAGAAACATGTGTGCACGCATGAATCATGGAACTGTTTCAGTCGGGTCGCTCCCCCTTAACAATATATGTGTGTCTTGAGAAAAAATTTGACAAAATTTTAGAAAAACGACACCACAAAATATGTTGAGGTACGGAGTTAAGATGCCTTTACCGATAATATATGAAAAATTTAATATCATTTTCGGAATGTGTTGGATACATAAAATATGACATTTTTAGAGATGTACCCAAAAACATTAAAAGGCTTGATTTTAAAACGCTCCCCCTCAAAAATTGATCAAAGAAACATATGACAATTTTGAGATATGAAAACCACATATGAGGAAGGGAGTGTTGAGCACATTGTGTTCAACGGTTTTAAAATAAATTCCGATTTACATGAGCTCAAAACTTTGAATGTTTTGTGACTAGCTCAAGACCGAGAAAAATTAATTTCCCGTTGTGAAGGATAAGTTATCATCCGTGATAAACTTTCCTTAACTGGAAGTACGAGTTCTAAGCTGACATTTACTTAGAAGTCGTTTTTCATGAACTTAAAAACTTTGAATGTTTTTATAGGAAGCTCATGACCGAGAAATATTAATTTCTCGTTGAGAAGGATAAGTTATCGTCCGAGATAAACTTTCCTTAGTTGAGGTCCGAGTCCTAAGATGTGATGCGCTTAGAAGTTATAATGAGAGGAAAATCAAGCAGCTTCATTTGCGAAAACCTCCAAGTCTTCGGGAGTCATATACTTCATACCAAGACGGCCAACGAGATACTGAAACCTATTTTGAGATAGGGCTTTTGTAAACAAGTCAGCTATCTGGTACTCAGTTCTGACAAAGTATAATTCCACGATGCCACGTTCCACTTGTTCCTTGATGAAGTGATATCTGACTGCGATGTCCTTGGTACGGGAGTGTTGAACCAGATTGCAAGAAATGGCTATGGCCGACTTTGAGTCACAATACATAGGTATTTTATCAAAGTGGAAGCCATAATCCGTGAGTTGAGTTCTCATCCAGAGGACTTGAACACAACACGCGGATAGATCCACATATTCTGCTTTAGCTGATGAGAGCGAAGTGCAGTCCTGCTTCTTTGACGACCAACTCACAAGTTTGTCTTCCCCTAGAAATTGTACGCTACCAGAAGTGCTTTTTCGACTATCAAGGCAACCTGCGTGATCAGAATCTGAAAAAGCTGTTAGATGAAAACCGGTTCCCTTCGGATACCAGAGTCCCATGTGAATGGTATTCTTAAGGTACCGAAAGATCCGTTTAACCTCTTTGAGGTGCTTTTGAGTAGGTCTGGCTTGATATCGTGCACAATAGCATGTGGCATGATGAATATCAGGCCTGCTGGCTGTAAGGTACATAAGTGACCTGATCATACTGCGATATCGCGTTTGATCTACGGGATATGAGTACAAGTCAGCGTCTAGGGATGTGGTCGACAATGGTGTACCAACGCGAGCACATGAGGTCATACCATGCTTTTTAATTATCTCTTGAGCATACTTAGCTTGGTTTATGAAGATACCACGTGGGGATTGATGAATCTGGAGGCCTAAAAAGAATTTTAGCTCCCCCATCATTGACATTTCAAATTTGTTGTGCATTAATTTTTCAAAACATTTTGAAAGTTTTGGGTTCGTAGAACCAAAAATAATGTCATCAACGTAAACTTGCACCAGCAGTATGTCATCCCCCTATTTATTAATAAAAAGAGTAGGATCAATAGAACCTTTGGAGAATCCTTTCGAGACCAGGAAGTTGGATAGTTCTTCGTACCATGCCCTTGGAGCTTGTTTAAGTCCATATACAGCCTTCTTGAGACGATAGACTTTGTCAGGGTGATGAGGATCGATGAATCCTTCAGGCTGATTCACATACACTTGTTCCTTCAAATGACCGTTGAGAAAAGCAGTTTTAACGTCCATCTGAAAAACCATGAAGCCCTTTAATACACAGGTTTTGCCCGTATAAAAATTATCGTTCTAGTGTTCCTGTCTAATCGAATTGATCTTAGCTCTCTATGTGACTTCGTTTTATTTTGGTGGGAATAAAAATGTGTCGTTGTAGTCTTAAAAAATAAAAGGTGCAAAACATTTAAAGTAAAAGTGCTCTTAACGTAAAGCTAAGTCTAATTAAAGTAAAGGTGCAAGTATTAAAATAAAGTAGCTGAAATTAAAGGCTCTAAAGTAAATTAACGTAAACTTAAATCTATCTAAGGCAAACTTAAAGTGCGACTAAAACTAAGGCAAATAATCTAAAAGTGCAATTAAATAAAAGGCAGGAAAAATAAAGCTTGAAGATAAAAATCAAGGACAAAAGCTAATAAGAACCTGAATACAGCTCATTCGGAATAAACCTTCGTTTGGAACAATCACTCGTCCTAAATGTCACCTTTAGTTGAAATGATTCTTCTTCACTTGGAATATTACCAAAATCCTTGATCCGGAACAAATTGGTCTGAATATGTCACCTATCCAAAACAATGCTTCGTTCGGAACTTACTGATTCGGAACTTGTAAAATCTGCCCTGATTCGGAACTTTTAGGTCACCCCTTGATTCGGAAGTTCCCGGGTGAAGCTCTTGATTCGGAAGTTTTGAACTTCCGAATGAACCTTCCTTGAGTCGGAAGATGACCCTTGATCCGGAACTTTTGGAAGTTCCGAATGAACAACCTTGACTCGGATGTTTATGACTTCCGAATGAAAAGCCTTTATTCGGAACTTTGTTCCTTGATTCAGAACTTTAAGTTGATTCGGAACTTTTGAAAAGTTACGAATGAAACCCTTGGTTCGGAACTTTGGAAGTTCCGAATGAATCCCTTTGGTTCGGAAGTTTTAACTTCGTCCGGAACTTTGAAAGTTCCGGATGAACAAGCTTGGTTCGGAACTTTTGGAGTTCCGGATGAAACCTTGATTCGGAACTTTGGGAGTTCCGAATGAGCTCTTCCCTCCTTCTTTGGTTCGGAACTTCTCCTGGAAATATCAGAAACAAAGCAAAAACCCCCGAAGAACAAGGAGATGGATACAGTAGCAGATATAAACAAAAAGTAACCAAAATCAAACACAAGTATGAAAATAAACAGTAACGATTCAATGAATAAGCATCAACAAACAATTAAAAACATGAAATTAAACAACTTTTACCACAATAATCAAAAACCACTTTGGATCAAAATAAAAGCATGAACATAAACATAAACACAACAAATCAAAGATTAAGAAAGGTAGATAAGAGATTGACAAGATAAAGTAAAGATTGACAATAATTAAATGAAAACTTACTTGAAATTAAATGAATTTAAGGTGCGAGACAAGGTAATTAAATTGATAATTAAGTAAATGACAAGTAATTAAAATGGTGGAAGAACTAGTGTCACCCTAGCCAACAAGAGTGAAAAATAAACATCCTAATCTATATATAGGGGAGGATTAAGGAAGCTTCCTCCCCTCTTTCCTTTTCTCTTAATTGCATAATTAAGTCCCTCCTTCTTTTAATCTTCATTAATTGCGTACTTAGTCCTTTTCTTCTAATCTTCTTTAATCTTGGACTTAAGGGACTTTTGACTTCGGGATTTCTTTTGAACTCGTCTTTAAATTCTTCAATAAAATAGACTTGAATTCTTCGGCTTTTGATAAACTTCCGTCTTTTGACTTTTTCTTCGATAAATCTTCAGAATTGGTCGTGGACTTCCGTTCTTTTTGCACTCTTGACTTCTTGACTTCGTCTTTCATCCTTTTCTTCAATAAAAGTCTGTAAATGCCCGTGAATGTCCGTGTTTTCTCCATTTTCACCTTTTCATCCTAAATCACAACAAAAACACAAACCACGCATAATTCCGACATAAAAGACATAAAATACATGTTTCGGTCCGGTTATTATTGTAATTAAGTGGTAGAAAAGATGGGTGTTTACACACCTATCAAATCCCCTACACTTGACCATTGCAATGTCCTCATGCAATGCATTAGTTACAAAGCAAGATTACACTTTTCATCATAATCAATCCACGTTGGCCTTTATTAAAGAGATAGAAAATTAAAGACATTCAAAATAAAGAAATCAAAAGCATACCTTGGGTTTTGAAAATGTTATGAATAATCATCATCCTCAAGTTTTCACTTTCTCCAAACCAAGCTTAAAAACGAGATCATTGTTATTATAAGTTAGTAGACTAACACGAACTCATGTGGGCCAATTACTCACTTAGACTCCCTTATTCCTAGGGGTATCTCTTATATTTTATTATTTGTCTTGAATGATCACGAGGATGCATTGTTTGACTTATTTCGATAGTTATTTAGTCTGAAAATAAAGTGCATGATTTAATCAATAGTTAGCTAAAGGACCAAATCTTTTAAAACTGCTTCTCGGGGTATCAAAAAGTTCATATCTTGGCATAACTTGGTTCGCGATTTGAGACCTTTCTCGGGCCGATATTTGGCAGCGACTTCATACTTCAAATCTTGAGAGACGTTCATGAAATAATGGTCTTCTCTTCATAATTGGAATTTCTTCACTTGAAGTTTTGAGAGATTCATACTTGGACCACGACTTCTTCATTTTTCTCCAATCTTTATTTTGGACTTTGATATACAACGATCCGCCTCCTTTTATGACTTGGATCTATTTATCCTCATACCTTGTTAGGGTCTTTTCGGATACTCTTCTCCATGACTTTTGGGGAGTTTTGCTTTACCTCGTGTGTCTCGATCCTTCATATTGATTTTCGATAAATGATTCTTCACATCACTTTGGATCTTTAGCAACAAAACATAGCCCTCATGCCTTGTTAGGGCTTTTTCGGACTCGCCAATCTTCGCGCCCCGCTTCATAAGTTATGCCTTGGCTATGAACTCTCGTCATTACCGAGCAACTTTTAAACGATCTGGGGCTAGAAGCTAAGTAACTTTTCAAATCGTACAACCTTATTTATTAGCAAATAAATTATTAGCAAGCGATGGGAGAATAGGCTTATAATTAACTCACATAAATTCACGAAAGAATACCGAACTTATAATTGGCTCTATCATCTCTCGTTCTCCACAGTTTAAAGTCTCAAGTAATGAGACTCGTGGATGCTTAGCCTATTAAATCAAAGTTTGGGTTTTCGAGTCGCCTATAGGATCTTGCAAATTCTTAGACTCTTTCAAGTTTAGAAATCGCATTTTAAAGTTCCCTTGATAAACGACTCTCTAGGATCAATTATAGGAACTTGCGAAAAGTTCTTGTTCTTAACCCGTGAGAGTTAAGACTTTCGCGTTTTATAGCTCCCTATATAAAAGCCTAGCAAAACTTGACTTAAACACGTTAAGGATACTAGCTAGAGTAAACTCGGATTGAGTCAAAAGATTCACAACGTTTGAAAATTAAAACCACTTATTCAAGGATTTATTCTAGCAGAGAAAGAAAATAACTATACAAAGATAACAACTAATAGGCCAAAATAGATCAAAAATTTTGAAAAAATTCGAAAAATTGATTTTCCGGTTAAAATGAGGACAAATACAAGGAAAATACCACTTAACTTCGATAGAAGTCCCCCTACACTTAAGATAAACATTGTCCTCAATGTTTAAGCATGTGGGAGTAAACTCCCCTACACTTAGGACATTGTGCACGTTGTTTAAATCTCGCTAAGGAAAAGACAACTAAAGAGATTCCTATTTTAATATTGAGAAAATATAAAATAGTGAATCGAAAAGAGTTTAGGATAGAACCGGGAAGAAGTAGAACATGGAATCACGGGTCGTCAAGAATCATCAAGAGTGGATCAGTGAAGCTTGAATCCCTGATTAAGAAGTGAGGAGAGGAAATAGCAATCCAAAGGGTCCCCCCTACACTTATGATAAAGAAAGCGGAAAGATAGATGCATGGGTTGCCTCCCAAGAAGCGCTTGGTTTTTGTTAACCGAGTCGTGAGCCTGACTCGACCTTGATCATTAACGGAAGAAGCATGAAACATATCCACCAGGATCAAAGACATAGTTTTCATCCATCAATAAGCAAGAGCTTAAGGCGAACAAGGCAAGCCAAAAGAGAAGTGGCAAGGTTCCCTTAAGCAGTGATGGAGCACAGTAGAAGCAAGTATGGTGCGGTGCAAGCATGTCTTCAATGGGTCCAAAGATTTTTCCTTTTATTTCATCAGGTGGATACTGAGATGGCTTAAAGACGTCAATACCGGGGTCGAACACCTTTTCCTTCAGGGGAAAATAGCACTCAGGCTCAGCCGAGTGTGAAGAAGATCCGCAAAGAAGCACAACCTCGTCCTCAGAAGTGGGACAAAGAGGTGTTAAATCATACGTGCAACGGATTTCGGTGTCGACCGGTTTCTTCTCCTTTGACAAAATGCGCTTCAAATCCAAAGTAGGATCAAGACGATAATCTTCAAAGTCCAAAGGAGGAGCATCACTCTCATGAGGGAAGTATGTGTTGAGAAATTCAGAGAAATCTTCCTCAAATGAATAATCGTCCAAAGTAGAATCGAGTGATGGTGGAGGATCTTCATCATGTGAAGAATCGCTCGATAGAGTATCAGCCTCATCGAAATCATCGAAAGTGGGCAGCTCGGGATACTCAGAAGTACAATCAAAATCATCCGAATCTGAGCTAGAATCATCATCATCATAGGCATCGAAGACCGATGGAGAATCAAAAATGGGAGAAGCGTCCAAAGTAGGAAGAGAATCATCCACATTATCTTCAAAGAGTGGATTATCAGTGGAAGACTCGAATAAAGGATTATCGTAGACGGTAAAGTCATCGAGCACATTTATCATATTCACTGATTCTCGGCCTCCAAAGGATTTTCCTGTAAGCTTCCCCATTTTAAAAACTTTTGAATCATCCCCGACTCGTAAGATTAACTCACCTTCGGCCACATCTACCAAAGCACGTCCGGTTCGCAAGAATGGCCGACCAAGTATTAAAGGAATACGAGGGTCCATTTCATAATCAACTACGACAAAATCGACCGGGAAAGTAAATGTGCCAACTTTGATAAACACGTCTTCGGCTATACCAACGGGGTAAGCGAGAGTGCGGTTTGCAAGTTCGAGAGTCATCTTTGTAGAAATGAGATCGGGTAATGATAGTGTTTTCCAAACACTCAGTGGCATCAAATTAATACTAGCCCCGAGATCAGCAAGGGCGGTAAATTCTTCAGTTTTGTTGAACACGCAAGGCAACACAAAACGACCGGGATCTCCAAGCTTTTCCGGAAGTTCTCTAAGAAGGACTGCAGAGCAGTTTTCATTTAATCATGTGTTGGCGAGTTCAATCAGCTTCTCCTTCTTGCTAAGCAATTCCTTGAATGCTTTGACAAATTTCGGCATGTGGCAAAGTGCTTCAACAAGGCTAATGTTGATGGTCATTTTAGATAGCATATCCACATATTTCGATACTTGACAGTCATTCTTGGTTAGCTCGTTGGTCTTGCCTATGCGAGAAGGGTATGGGATTCTGGGTTGATAAGGGTTGGGTGAAGGTGTAGTCGGTGAAGGTTGTGATGTTGAAGGGTCCTTCCGAGATACATCGTCATGGCGAGGCAGAGACGGTAATGGTGTACTAACACTAGGTGTAGGAGGAGTAGGGATACATGGTGGTGGAGGAGGTGTAGATGATGGTGGTGGAATAGGTGGGTCGACAATGGTAAGTCCACTACGCGTAGTTATAGCACTCACATTAGCTCGCGGATTAGTGACGGTGTTTGAAGGTAGAGAACCCGAAGAAGAAGAAGGTTGAGCTTCGGGCAAGAAACTAGCCAACAAATTCTTTAATTCAGTTGTTTGAGTGATGAAGGAGGATTGAAGATTTTCACGAACCTCGGTTCTGATGTCATTACCTTGATTCAAGATATCTCCTTTCAAATTGATTATTTGGCTCTGTAGATTCTTGATTTGCTCACCTCGAGTTCTCATGATGGTGTCAACATCGGGATTAATGGGTGGGTGTTGTTGGGTGGGTGGTTGATAAGGGTTAGAAGCACGAGGTGGGATTTGGTTGCTTCTATTGTAGTTGTTGGCGGGATTTTGGTTTTGAGGAGAAAAACCGGGTGAAAGGTAATTGTTTGAACGGTAGCTCAACAGATTTCTATCCCCTTGTTGTCTAGCTTGGTAATTTTCCGGTGAATAATTACCGTAAGCAGCATACACATTTTCCGGATTTCCTTGTGTCGAAGGACAATCGGTGTATGAGTGAGGACCGCCACATGTTTCACAAGGATTAGCGACCGCTTTAACTTGTTGTTGTTGTTGGTTTGAAGCGAGAAGCGTAATACTTTTGCTCATGTCGGCCATCATGCGGGTGAGTTCGGTCATCTCAGGGTTTGCTGAGGTGGAGGAAACATTGACTCTCGGGTTGTTCCTAGAAGAAGCAGAGGAATCCCAGTTCTTATGATGAGTAGTCATGTTTTCAATTAACTCTCTACACTCCTCGGGTCTCCTTTTCATGAAAGTTCCACCGGCGGCTGCATTGATCGTATCACGATCTCGAAAAGTCAATCCGTTGTAGAAAGTATCGATCAAGGTGACCGGAAGCATATTGTGGTTTGGACAACGGTCGATCAAGACATTATATCTCTCCCATGCATCAAAAAGAGATTCATCGGGATCTTGCATGAAACCGCTAATTTGATTTCGAAGGCTTGTGACCATTTATGGTGGAAAGTAGCGCGAAAGAAAGCGTTGAGTCATGTCATCCCAAGTGTGAATAGAATTCTTCGGGAGACGATCAAACCATTTCTCGGCATGATGCGATAAAGTATGTGGGAAGAGTTGTAGGCGGAGAACATCCATTGTGGCACCAGGCAACTTCATGCTTTGGGTGATTGTAATGAACTTGTCGAGGTGTTTGTTGGCATCATCATCAGGCAATCCTCTAAAAGGGTTTGTTTGTACTTGCTGAATCATGTGGTGCTTCAACGAAAACTCAGGAGCGTTGATTTGCATCGGCGCAATCGGTCCTCCTCGTCCAAACATTGTTGGTTGACAAAGTTCCTCCATGGTCCGAAGATCGGGCTGTGGAAGAGCATTGTTATTATTGTTGAGGTGTGGTAGTTGATTATTGTTGTTAACACCTGCCATATCTAAATCTTCTTGAGGCTCGGGCTCTTGGTAATTAGAAGATCTAGTACGCATACACCTGAAAATGCAAAAGAAAAAGAAACCAAACGTAAAGACAATATATATATACAATAAAGATAAAATCTTTTTGGATTTTTGAAATTTTTAATTTTTATGGTGTTTTATCAATTTTTAATTTTTTATGAGTTTTTGGAATTTTTAAGGCAAGAAAAATAACGTTCACAAGTGAACGGATCCCAAAAAGCAACGTGTCTAGCACAGAAAACTGGTGATCTTAACGAAAAGAGCCGGCAGCGGCGCCATTTGATACACAGGTTTTGCCCGTATAAAAATTATCGTTCTAGTGTTCCTGTCTAATCGAATTGATCTTAGCTCTCTATGTGACTTCGTTTTATTTTGGTGGGAATAAAAATGTGTCGTTGTAGTTTTTAAAAATAAAAGGTGCAAAACATTTAAAGTAAAAGTGCTCTTAACGTAAAGCTAAGTCTAATTAAAGTAAAGGTGCAAGTATTAAAATAAAGTAGCTGAAATTAAAGGCTCTAAAGTAAATTAACGTAAACTTAAATATATCTAAGGCAAACTTAAAGTGCGACTAAAACTAAGGCAAATAATCTAAAAGTGCAATTAAATAAAAGGCAGGAAAAATAAAGCTTGAAGATAAAAATCAAGGACAAAAGCTAATAAGAACCTGAATACAGCTCATTCGGAATAAACCTTCGTTTGGAACAATCACTCGTCCTAAATGTCACCTTTAGTTGAAATGATTCTTCTTCACTTGGAATATTACCAAAATCCTTGATCCGGAACAAATTGGTCTGAATATGTCACCTATCCAAAACAATGCTTCGTTCGGAACTTACTGATTCGGAACTTGTAAAATTTGCCTTGATTCGGAACTTTTAGGTCACCCCTTGATTCGGAAGTTCCCGGGTGAAGCTCTTGATTCGGAAGTTTTGAACTTCCGAATGAACCTTCCTTGAGTCGGAAGATGACCCTTGATCCGGAACTTTTGGAAGTTCCGAATGAACAACCTTGACTCGGAAGTTTATGACTTCCGAATGAAAAGCCTTTATTCGGAACTTTGTTCCTTGATTCGGAACTTTAAGTTGATTCGGAACTTTTGAAAAGTTACGAATGAAACCCTTGGTTCGGAACTTTGGAAGTTCCGAATGAATCCCTTTGGTTCGGAAGTTTTAACTTCGTCCGGAACTTTGAAAGTTCCGGATGAACAAGCTTGGTTCGGAACTTTTGGAGTTCCGGATGAAACCTTGATTCGGAACTTTGGGAGTTCCGAATGAGCTCTTCCCTCCTTCTTTTGTTCGGAACTTCTCCTGGAAATATCAGAAACAAAGCAAAAACCCCCGAAGAACAAGGAGATGGATACAGTAGCAGATATAAACAAAAAGTAACCAAAATCAAACACAAGTATGAAAATAAACAGTAACGATTCAATGAATAAGCATCAACAAACAATTAAAAACATGAAATTAAACAACTTTTACCACAATAATCAAAAACCACTTTGGATCAAAATAAAAGCATGAACATAAACATAAACACAACAAATCAAAGATTAAGAAAGGTAGATAAGAGATTGACAAGATAAAGTAAAGATTGACAATAATTAAATGAAAACTTACTTGAAATTAAATGAATTTAAGGTGCGAGACAAGGTAATTAAATTGACAATTAAGTAAATGACAAGTAATTAAAATGGTGGCAGAACTAGTGTCACCCTAGCCAACAAGAGTGAAAAATAAACATCCTAATCTATATATAGGGGAGGATTAAGGAAGCTTCCTCCCCTCTTTCCTTTTCTCTTAATTGCATAATTAAGTCCCTCCTTCTTTTAATCTTCATTAATTGCGTACTTAGTCCTTTTCTTCTAATCTTCTTTAATCTTGGACTTAAGGGACTTTTGACTTCGGGATTTCTTTTGAACTCGTCTTTAAATTCTTCAATAAAATAGACTTGAATTCTTCGGCTTTTGATAAACTTCCGTCTTTTGACTTTTTCTTCGATAAATCTTCAGAATTGGTCGTGGACTTCCGTTCTTTTTGCACTCTTGACTTCTTGACTTCGTCTTTCATCCTTTTCTTCAATAAAAGTCTGTAAATGCCCGTGAATGTCCGTGTTTTCTCCATTTTCACCTTTTCATCCTAAATCACAACAAAAACACAAACCACGCATAATTCCGACATAAAAGACATAAAATACATATTTCGGTCCGGTTATTATTGTAATTAAGTGGTAGAAAAGATGGGTGTTTACACACCTATCAAATCCCCTACACTTGACCATTGCAATGTCCTCATGCAATGCATTAGTTACAAAGCAAGATTACACTTTTCATCATAATCAATCCACGTTGGCCTTTATTAAAGAGATAGAAAATTAAAGACATTCAAAATAAAGAAATCAAAAGCATACCTTGGGTTTTGAAAATGTTATGAATAATCATCATCCTCAAGTTTTCACTTTCTCCAAACCAAGCTTAAAAACGAGATCATTGTTATTATAAGTTAGTAGACTAACACGAACTCATGTGGGCCAATTACTCACTTAGACTCCCTTATTCCTAGGGGTATCTCTTATATTTTATTATTTGTCTTGAATGATCACGAGGATGCATTGTTTGACTTATTTCGATAGTTATTTAGTCTGAAAATAAAGTGCACGATTTAATCAATAGTTAGCTAAAGGACCAAATCTTTTAAAACTGCTTCACGGGGTATCAAAAAGTTCATATCTTGGCATAACTTGGTTCGCGATTTGAGACCTTTCTCGGGCCGATATTTGGCAGCGACTTCATACTTCAAATCTTGAGAGACGTTCATGAAATAATGGTCTTCTCTTCATAATTGGAATTTCTTCACTTGAAGTTTTGAGAGATTCATACTTGGACCACGACTTCTTCATTTTTCTCCAATCTTTATTTTGGACTTTGATATACAACGATCCGCCTCCTTTTATGACTTGTTGACGATATCCCTTAACCACAAGACGAGATTTGTTTTTGATGATGGTTTGTTCTTCATCCAGTTTGTTTTTCCAGATCCATTCGAAATCTAAAAGCGAAATTCCATAAGGTCTGTCAACAAGTTCCCAAACATTTAGGCGTTCAAACTGATGAATTTCATCTTGCATTGATTCAATCTACGCATGATCAGTCATGGCTTGTTTGATGTTTGTAGGTACAGTTGAACTCACGGTGAGTGCATACATACACACATCGCCATCGGTGTTGAGTTGTTTGCGTGTTCAAACCGGTTGTGAAGGATTTCCAATTACTTGCTCCAATGGATGATCACGAGTCCAATGGTGAGTGGATGGATATATTTGGTAGAATGTATGCATGTTGGACGGATCAACATGTTGAGTAGAAGACTCTCCGACTTCGTGTACCGGTGTACCGAACGGGTTGATAAATTCTTCTTCGTCAGGTTGTGCATCGACTACTTGATTGTTGGTTCCTCCTTCAAAATTGACGGTTGGTGATGTTGGTTGTATGATGGTTTCTAGAGTTTGTTGAGTTTCCAATGGAATAGTCTCTTGAGCAACGGTTGCTGAAGTAGAGGCCGTTGTGTCTTGTTGCTTTTATTCAGGTGCATCAGTAGTATTGACAGCGGAAGGCTTTGACACAACTTGATTGTTTCCATAGTAATATTCATCAAACATTGGATCATATAAATCAACCAACTCATTCATATGTGTCGTATCCGTCGATTCTGCTGTAGGAGTATTTTCTTGACATTCTTGCACGGGACGTACACTGTTGTGAGTAGGTGCCATTGCTGGACAATGAGATGCGGGACTTGAGCTGTTGTGTTCAAGTACCATTTGTGGAAATTCGTCAAAGTTCACATGAATTGTTTCGACAATAATCTTTGTTTTCTTGTTGTAAACTCGATATCCTTTCGAAAATGTAGCATACCCCACAAAAATACATGCAGCACCTTTTTCTTTCATCTTGTCGAGATTCTCACCGTCTTTAAGAATGTAGTATAAAGATCCAAATACGTGAAGGAATTTAACTGTAGGTTTCCTGCCAATGATGATGTGGTAAGGTGTCTTTTCATATCTTGGGATGACGAGAGAACGATTTTGAGTATAACAGGCAGTTGCAATTGCTTCAGCCCAGAAGAATAGCGGTAAATTTGAAGCAGAAAGCATTGTTCGAGCAGCCTCAACCAAAGTACGGTTCCGCCTTTCGACAACGCCGTTTTGTTCAGGAGTTCGAGCTATAGACGTTTGATGTTCGATGCCTTCTTCTTGAAAGTAAGATTGCAAGTTCTTGTTCAAAAATTCAGTACCCCTATCTGTTCTTACGGTTAAGACTTGAGCTTGAAGATTGCGTTGTATCATCTTGAGAAATTGTTAGCCCTATATTTTATATAGTCGAACAAGAATGTAATAGGTCATCTCAGTCGTTAAATGGTCTTGTATTGTAATAGGTTAGTCGGGAAAACCGGGCTTGGACTTTAAGCTAATATTGTCTAAGTTAGGGGCGTAAGCCCAAAGCAAAGCCAAGCCCGGCCCAAGATGAAGCCCACAAAGGCCTTAGAGCCGTGGGGTATATAACCCTCTTTCACATGTGAAAGAGGGTGTTGGTTCATTTCATTAAACACATAGTTTTAGTGTAAACCTTCCACTTCTCTCTCTACTTTCTCTTTCTACTTTTCTTCTCTTTCTCTCTCTAAGAATCTTGTGTTATGGATTAAATAGGAACAACATTTGGTATCAGAGCCTATAGTGGATAGGTGATTGAAGATTTGTGTGTTGTGTTCTTGATTTTTCGTGCTACTTTGATCCATATCATCTCGTCCCAAAAATATTTTTGTGTTTTTATGGTTTATTATTGATACAAATCATCTACATACTTTTGGTAGTGATTTGGTATCGTTACTTTGGTTAAAAACACAAATTTTTGGGTGTTTGGATCATTTTTAGGCTCAAAATCTCGAATTTGTGGTGTACTTTCCGAAAAAAGTGGTACTTTTTGTCTCCATATTGCGATCGTGTCCATCGCAAAGCTTGAGGGTTTTATATTGCGATACTTATTGCGACAGGTTCCATCTGAAAAGGTTTTGATCGCAATAACCCTAGGGTTTTACTTTGCGATCAACATTGCGATAGCCATATTGCGATAGATATTGCGATACAACATTGCGATAGATATTGCGATAGATATTGCGATAGCCATATTGCGATAGATATTGCGATAGGACATTGCGACAGCCATATTCCGATTTGACATTCCGATCTGAGCATTCCGATGGGTATTCCGATCAAGGACATTCCGATGGATATTTTGTTTGAGTAATTTTTAGACTTAGCCACTATCTAGACTAGTTTTGGAACATAGTTTACACGAAGATTAAAAAAAAAAATTTATTTTTTCCTAGACCATTTTTAGGCCATATAAGCTTCAATTTCAAATTTTGGCGAAGCGAAAAAATTTTCGACCAAAAATTCGAATTTTCGGACCAAAATTCAAATTTTAGGCCAATTTTAGGTTTTATTTTTGTCAAAAATTTTCACTTTTCAAATTTTTTCCCTACTAGTTTTTGGCTATTTCTAACTCGATTTCAAAATTTGGTGATTCAAAAATTTTTCGGCTTACCGTTTTGTCGGACTGAGGAATTTATTGTCGGACTGAAAAAAAAAAAAATTGGAATTTTCGGAATTTCAACCACTATCAAATCACAACACATCCACTAAGATCCGTAATCCATACACATCATATCTTCTTCGAGACATCCGTTCAATGGACATCTTCGTGGATTCAACACCAACAACGTCCATGACTGAGATGAATAAAGAGAAGATGCAGAATCCAGAGGTTCAGACAAATACTGAGACTCCAATCAGTAAACCTTCTAACAAGGATTCTACCACCAAAACCGTTCATGCAATCAAATACAAGATGTCGAAAGCAAAAGAAAGATGCATGGAACACATAACGTTGCTTCAGTCACACCTTCAGGTTCTTTCAAGAGAAGACCTAAAAGGCACTCGTCTTGAAATTGGATTCAAACGGGTATTCTTTTTACTATTTGGTCAAGATGTTGAGACATTCATCAGAACGATGCTACTTAATGTGGACCATCTTCAACAAGAACTTGACAGAGACGATTTTCACGAAGATATATCCATGGAGGTCCTTTTAGCTCTCAACAATCAGTTCCAGCAATTCATTGACTCAAGTGGCTTATCCCAAAACGATCGAGAGTTCACAAGCACATACTTTACCAAATATACTCTCGTAGATCTTCAAGCGTTCAAAGAGACACTTCTTCAACATATGAGCAACATAAAGAAGTCAATTGCTGAAAGAACACGCCATCAAAGGCACTTTCAAAGAAGGGTGAATCAAATACTGATGCAGACGAAAGAGAGCACTGTCGATATAGATCAAGCATTGGATGCTTCTTCGGTTGATACAGAAAGCAGCAGGTCAGAATCAGAAACTCATCATACCAGCACAAGCTCGGGGAACGATACGGAAGCCGCTGTTACAGCTATCGGACCCAAAGGTGACAAAGAGCCAATGGCTGAGGTACCATTAAATACTGATTCTAAGACTCACGAGCTCGAAACTCTATTAGCTCAAACGACAAAAGATTTTGAGGATGCCAAACTCGAATTTTCTAAGAAAAGTGACAAATTTGAAGCTTATTTTCAAATACTTGAAAAAGCAAATGTTGTTCTTGAACAAAAACTGGATCGTAAGATTCAAGATTTCAACGCGGAAAAAGAACATTTTGTGAAACAAATAAATTTGTTAGAATCAAAATTGGCTTCTCAAAATCCAAGTCTTCCGCCTGCTTCATTAAGTGACATATCTGTGCAACCTATCGACACTGTAGATAGTAATGACGCGAATGCTGATAATGCCATATTTGACAATATGAACATTAAGTTAGAACAACGTGTCGCCCAATTACTTCTACAAAATGAGCAATTAAAAGCTCAGCTTCAGGAAAAGGTTTTTGCACTTACAGCTGTGAAAAATGAATTAAGGAAGCTAAAAGGAAATAGTGTGGATACTAAGTTTGCCAAACAGTCTGTCTTGGGGAAACCTCCTTCTCAACAAATCAGACCACGCTCAGTTGCTAGACTACCGAATGCGTTTAAGTCTGAACGACCTAAAACGTCAAACCCGAGGTTTGCCTCCCAAGCTGACACGCGTAGCAATTTGCCAAAACCAGTCACTCCACAATCTAGACCTTCCTTCGGTAAATCTGTATCTGCAAAACCCGATCACATGAATGCTTCAAGCAACTCTAGATCTAGCTCCAAGAACATGCCTAGGCGTAGTTCATATGACACGGGTCATAAAAGCTATCTAGAGGATGCTAAGAAAAAGACACAAGCACGATATAGGACCAAACCACAACCTAGGAGCGATAATCACACATCTAGGAATTCTAGACCCTTCTATGATGTGCCCAAATCTGCCAACCCTAGGAAATCTAGAGCCTTCTCAGATGCTAAGCAATTTGTTTGCACGAAATGTAACAAATGCGTGTTTAATGCCATTCATGATGATTGTATCACTAAAGTCCTGAACAAGGTGAACCAAAAAGCTAGAGCACCTCAAAGACGGAACCCTAAAGGAAATAGGTTTTCTCCAACTAAGTCTTCCGCTGTGCATGAGAAAACTATGTCTCCTCGACCTTGTCTTAGGTGGATACCAACGGGTAGAACCTTCAAAACAATAGGTCTTAGATGGGTTCCTACTGGAAAGCTATTTCCCTCTAGCTCGACAAAGGTTCAAGGTGAACCCCCACATGGTTCTCATCAAGATATCGCTAACCCACATGCAAGCATACAAACTATTGATGAAAGTGCAGGTAATAAAGTAAAGGTTCAACAAGAACACAAAGGTTTTCCATATTCATACCGCTCAACAAAAGACACTCTCAGAGTTTGGTTGCTGAAGAAGCAGATATCAGAGAAACAAGCGTCTCAGGGGCTTCTAAATTAAGCTTCTACAATGACTTACAGTCACATTTCAGGCTGTAACTCGAACGTCAAAGAAAGGGAACTTTATCTCTTCAACGATAAGTTACCCTCAAAACGAGAAATTCATATTTCTCGGTCACGAGCTTATATTAAAACTATTCAAAAGTTTTATGCTCGTGTACAAGGCTTATAGTCAAATTACAGACTGTAACCCGAACTCACAAGACAGGAAAGTTTATCCCGAATATGACTTATCCTCAAAACGAGAAATTCGATTTTTCTCGGACACGAGCTTACATTCAAACTATTCGAAAGTTTTAAGCTCGTGTATATGACTTCTAGGCGCATCACAGCTTAGAACTCGGACCTCAACTAAGGAAAGTTTATCTCGGACGATAACTTATCCTTCTCAACGAGAAATTCATATTTATCGGTCATGAGCTTCTCATAAAAACATTCAAAGTTTTTAAGTTCATGAAAACGATTTCTAAGTATATGTCAGCAAAGAACTCGAACTTCAACTTAAGGAAAGTTTATCACGGATGATAACTTATCCTTCACAACGGGAAATTTATTTTTCTCGGTCATGAGCTAGTCACAAAACAATCAAAGTTTTGAGCTCATGAAAAACGGACCCGAAAGGGGAGTGTACGTTTCAGTGCGCTTTCCCTAACCAATTTAAGAGAAGTCTTCTATCCTGATTATTTTAAAACCGTTGAACACAATTTTTCAAGAATTTCTCAAAAGGTTTTTCTAAATCTTTCAAAATTGTGTGTTCAACACTCCCTTCCTCATAAGTGGTTTTTATATCTTAAAATTGTCATATGTTATTTTGATCAATTTTTGAGGGGAGCGTTTTAAAATCAAGCCTTTTAATGTTGTTGGGTACATCTCTAAAATTGTCATATTTTATGTATCCAACACATTCCGAAAATGATATGAAATTGTCAAATGAAATATATAATATCGGAAAAGGCATCTCAACTCCGTACCTCAACATATTTTGTGGTGTCGTTTCTCTAAAATTTTGTCAAATTTTGTCTCAAGACACACATATATTGTTGAGGGGGAGCGACCCGACTAATAATGTTCCATGATTCATGCGTGCACACATGTTTCTCTCCCGTCGATTTTTCGGAAAATGTCATATTTTAATCAATTGGTATCTCTAATATTATATTTTTATATTAGAGATAGGGGGAGAAAATGTGATTAAAATGTAATATATCGCAACAAGTGATCATAAAGACTCAAGTGCAACTCTTTCCTTCACATGCCAAACTATTTCGTATATCGATGCATGTGTGTAGGGGGAGCTTTTCGGAAATGTAAAACTTTCAAGTGTTAAAAGTTTTGATTTTTATCAAACACTTTGAATGGTTTTCAATGGTTTATGGTTACGATCTATACCCAAAACAACCTACTATCCACGACGGAACGATGGAGTCAAAAGGTGGTTTAGGATAGGAAACTAAGTCCTATGATCCAACCAGAACCGGAGGGATCTACCCAAGGACATTCCATAGCTAGAAATAGTTGTCCTTAGGAAAGATGGAGTGGAATGAAGCTGAATGCGGACCAAGTACTTAAGTTAGCACTGGAACAATCACAACAAGGTGCTAATGATGACGTATTGGTAAGCATTGAAGGAGTTGAATATTCTATGGAACTTAGGTAGAAACCGGGTTAACACATCTTTTGAAGACAAGTGTCATGGACCCAGTGATGCGATGCACAACCCTTCCCCAGCCATTCGAGTTTCTCTCAAAAGAAACTTGTCTCATTGTCACGGAGATCAACACGTATCTATTGACTTTCTCACTCCGAGTCAGTTAATATTGAAAAGGTGGCAGTCTGCTCCAGCCTCCGATTACCAAAAATGCACTTATTGAGTCTAGAGCTAAACGAGATCTATCTATCATCTCATTAGGACACAATCGAGTCCTACGCATTATCCTTGTGATATTGCCAGAACATCTGAGTGATATGATTCACAATGAAGATGGAAATCCTGCTTGAGCCAGCATTAAACAAGCTCATGGTAGGTAACTTGTGCGATTCTACACGAATCAAACTTGTGAGAACTGGAAAGCAACTAAGTTTCGATTCTTAATTGATTCAAACTTGATTCCAGGTTTCTTCGCAAAATCCGTGTGATCTTGCCAGAACATTCAGAGTGACACTCTTTAGTGTTCACAGTGACGAATGGAAATCCTTCCAGTGTCAACATCAAACAGCACTGCGGTAGGTAACATGCAAGATTCTTATGAATCGAGCTTGTGGCAAACTGGAAAGCAACAATGGTGCGATTCTTATAGAATCAAACTTGTTCCAGGAATTCTGAATTGACGACTCTAATCAAACGGATAACTGTATCCTTTTTGATTCACTCTTTACGTTCGCAGTCTGCTTTGAGACGGTCGAGTAAAGAGAACTGGCTACTACCGCCGGGAAACCCTGTCAAGGAGGTTCTTAATCGAATCTACCTGATCACAGGTACGGTATTTAATACCGTTTAACGGTCTTCACCGACCGGAGGTAAAACGCTACCGAGTTAGGGTGAAATGTTCAAAGCCATTTCATCCGTGTCTATATATGTTGCTATATATCAAGAAGGTGGCGTAGCTGTGTAACCGGATGTCGATTCAGAAATCACAAGAGCACAAGATGGCGATAATCAAGATACCTAAGAATGTAAGATTGTAATAGGACATCTTAGTCACAAGGAGCACAAATGAAGATCTCAAGCACTCAAAGTCAAATGACAAAGGCTCAAGATAAAGATCACGAAAGCATGAAGGAACAAAGCTGTTACAAACAAGATCAAGACCAAGATACAAGACCAAAGCAGGAAGATCTCCTCTACAAGAATGTATTCACTCAATCATCTTATGCTTTTTAAGCCTTTTAAGATGACCGATACATTGGGGGAGATTGTTAGCCCTATATTTTATATAGTCGAACAAGAATGTAATAGGTCATCTCAGTCGTTAAATGGTCTTGTATTGTAATAGGTTAGTCGGGAAAACCGGGCTTGGACTTTAAGCTAATATTGTCTAAGTTAGGGGCGTAAGCCCAAAGCAAAGCCAAGCCCGGCCCAAGATGAAGCCCACAAAGGCCTTAGAGCCGTGGGGTATATAACCCTCTTTCACATGTGAAAGAGGGTGTTGGTTCATTTCATTAAACACATAGTTTTAGTGTAAACCTTCCACTTCTCTCTCTACTTTCTCTTTCTACTTTTCTTCTCTTTCTCTCTCTAAGAATCTTGTGTTATGGATTAAATAGGAACAACAGAAAGTTTTTGAGAATCTCTGGTGTTTCATCTTTGGACCTTAAGAAGAAATTCCATGTGTATCTAGAGTAATCATCAACAATCACGAGAATATACTTTTTCCCGTTAATACTCTCTACACGCATGGGACCACATAAATCCATGTGTAGAACTTCCAATCGTCCTTTTGAGCTTGGGGTAGTCTTTGATTTGGAAGACTTCCGTTTTGCTTTCCCCAAATCACAAGAAGAACAAAGATGGTCTTTGACAAATTTTAACTTTGGGAGACCGGTCACAATATCATTTTTCGAAAGCATGTTGATGGTGTCAAAGTTGAGATATGACAATCGTTGATGCCATAACCATGCTTGAGATGATGAAGCTTTAGCCATTAAGAAAATTGGATTTGTTGAAGATGTGTCTTGAAGAGTTACTGTGTAGAGATCAGAACCACGAGAACCTGTAAGAAGGTCATTCCCATCGTAGTCTCTAACATAGCAAGTAGATTTCCGAAAAGCCACTTCCAAATCCGCATCACAAAATTGACCAACCGAGAATAAATTGTGATTCAGTCCCTCGACGTAGTAAACCCGTTTGATAGTGAGATTTCCTTGAACCAAATCGCCATATCCAAGTATCGGTGCAAATTGATCATTTCCAAACCGCACCGTACCCAGAAACTTCTCCACGAAGTTAATGAGAAGCTTGAGATTGCCCGTCATGTGCTTTGTGCACCCGGAGTCCATTATGAATAGGATGATTTCGACGAGCTGCAGAAGAATTAGAAGACAATGTAGCATTTGACAAATGGGATCCCTTGATAGAAACGGGTTCCAAAATAGTAGTGGGCCTAGATGCAAAGTCTACAGGAAAGCTGATATTCCTAGACCCAATCACTAAAGTGGTTAAGTTAGGTACCCATTTGTATCCGGGTGGTGTAAATCTCGAATACCCCCGTTTACATGTCCTAATCATGTTCTCATATAGCTTCTTTAATCTGTTTTGTTTACGCAAAGTAGTGGAGTCTAACGCACTTAGTTTCTTAAGTGATTGATCAGTGGATTGGTTCAAAGTTCTTGTGGGTTCTCTAGTACTAGTGGGCACAGGAATAGTCTTCCTAGTTCTAGTATTCACGCCATTATGATTAAGAGCACAAGCATCATGATTGAAAGTACGAACACATTTTCCACATTCAACACAAACAACTTCAACATTCGAGGTCTTAGCATTTAAACTGTCATTACAATCAGTTACAAACGTTTTATTCTTAGAAAACTTAAAATTCCTAAGGTGGTCTTCTACTTCCTTCTTCTTCCCTTGACTATTGTTAGGCATGACTCTATCTTCAATTCTAGTGCTCTTAAGCTGTGGTCCGCTAACGCTAGTAGTGGGAGTTACTCCTGTAGAAGAAGACACGTGTTGATTAGTTTTCCTAGTATTATGAGGTAACAGCGTTGTTCCAGTTTGAGTGGACCTAGTGTCCATCTTATAAATTCCAGGTGCTATCACATTGGTGCTCTTATCAGTTCCTAGCTTAGGCAAAGTCTGTGGGGGTTTGCCCAAAATAGATGATTTTGGGCATTTAACCGCATTCGGTTGACGAACAACGGATGGTTTACCCAATTCACACTTTCCTTTCATTTTCTCAATGAGTTTTTGTAACTCACTGATGGCTATGTCCCTTTCTTGTAGTTGAGCTTTCAAATCCTTTATTTCAAAATCTTTTTCATTTAAAATACAAAACGAAGATGCTGCCATTTCTTGACACTTTTTATGATTATGAGATTTATCACCTTTTTGTAAAGCAAGTTCAAGAGAAATGGAGTGTTTCTAAAGTTGGGAAAAACTTTTCGAAAGTTTGTTATATAACTGAATTTCTTTCGAAAGCTCTACTTCAAGATTGTGACATTTCTCATCCGATTCTGACACTAGACATGCTACATAACAATATTGATCACGATCGGTATACACACCAAGTATAGCATTCATATGGTCAGCATAAAAGTATTCCTTAGAAAGTCGATCAATTTCGTTAGAAAGTTGGTGTTCTTGTGTCTTTAATTTAATTTGAAGAAAATCAACTTCATCTTCAAGAGATTTGACATATCTTAAATCAGTTAACATTTTCTCAGTGAGAGCATTATAAAACATTTCCACATTTTTTGAAAGATCATCGATGGTTGGAACAATGCATTGTTGAATGACGACTTCTACTTGTGGGTTAGGTTTAATATTCCAAATGGTATCCCTAGAAACTTTTTCATAGTCGACGACACCTTTGTACAAATTTAAAACCCCTTATTTTATAAACTCAAATTGCTGAACACTTTTACTTTTTTCATCCCATTTTCGTTTTTATTCCGAAATTTGTTTTTCTAACAAAATTGATTGCTTTTTGAAACTCCTTTTTAAAGAAACTTTCTTTTGGGGTTCATCACTTGGTGGTGGAACTTTATTATACATTTTTTGTTCTTTGGAAAGTTATTTTTTAGGAACAAACTTAATATACTGATCAGAATCAGAAAGGTTTATTAGGTCACTTAAGTTCGATCGACTTTCTTCTTGTTGACGAATGATTTCATCGCAGTCAGGGGAAAGCATAAGAGCAAAATTATCAACATAACAACCGATATCATAAAGAGCAGGCTTGGTACTTTGAACTTTCTTGAGATATTCAGGCTTGAAAAAACTCGTTTTCATATTTCTATTGAGCATATTCATGGTTTGAATAGACTGACCCGTTTTGTAAACAATGTTATTTAACGTGTCGACTCTCTTTTCCAAAGCAAGAATTTTTTCAATATCCTTTTCTTCACGAGTTTTATAAAGCTCAGTTTGTTCTTTGTTAACCGACTCTAACTCAGTAATTTGGAGTTTATGTAGCAGCAGTTGTTCTTCAAGTTCCGATATCTTTTGTTTTGACATATGAATTTCGTGTGTTACTTCAGAACAATATTGTTCGTTGAGCACCTTACGTTCATATACCAAACCATTAGCTATTGCAACTCGTCGATCAGCTTCTTTTACATAATCACACTCTTTAAGCCTGTCTATCTCCTCGGCTAAGGACGTGTTTGCTTGCTTCAAACGTTTATTAGCCTCTTTGTTTTCCTCAATTTCATCTTTTAAAGAATCAATAATAGACGCAAGCAAATCACGGTCCTCATCCGAGTTAGTATCCTGAGCAGCATTACCGTCATCATTACACATATGCTGTGAATCCATAGAGATATTTCTATCCTCCGTGTCCATTACATATGTGTCATTGATGCTTTCGGGTTGCTCAGGATGCCGTCGTTCATTAGCAAACACATTATTGTTATCATATGTTGGTACCTTTTCAATTGGCTCAGTATCAAAGATAGGTCCAGAAGTATCAGCAGTCTCTGGAAGCACTTCTTGAATCTTTGCCATGTACACACAATGTGCCTCTAGCTCCTGATCATCGGCTTCATCATCAGTGTCATCACGCCAGTCAACTTCATCTGCTGTGAGTGGAATTCCTGCTTCTTCTTTCTTACACAGCAGCATCTTTTCCTTGTGATATCCCGAATCCTTAACCCGTTTTGGATTCTTGCATTCCTTAGCCATGTGCCCAAATCCCTTGCAATTGAAGCATTGAATCCCAGTCTTCTGCACAACCGGAGTGCCTATAGTATCTCTAGCCCCAACTTGATTCGGCATCCTCTGATTATCATACCTAGCCTCACGATCATACCTAGGTGTATGATCAACTTCCTTATATCGAGCATTGGATGATGATCTGAGGTTGTTGTTGGTAGGTTTGTAGATCTTCTTATAAGTTGTGGTGAGTAGAGACATGAGTTCTTCAATCTTCTTGTCCCTTGAGGTTTGTTCATCATCATTGTCTCCATCTGACTCGGTGTCATACTTTGGAGGTGGAGTGGGGACAATTGCTTTTGCCTTTTTAGCAGTAGCTGAAGGTTTGGTAGATGAGCTTAATGACTTTGAGGAATGAGTAGGTGGTTGTTGACGGTGTACGGGTTTTGTTGAAGTAGTAGCCACAAAAGCAATAGAGTTAGCAGACCGTTCTGCCTTTTCAGCCCTTAGTTCATTCACTTCATTCTGATGTTGTTTCAGGATATCATAAAGTTTGTGATAGGAGATGGTCTTGATATCTTCCCTTTGTTTAACCAAAGTCACAAACCTTTGCCATTCCGGTTTGAGTTGAAGTAGAAATTGAACATTGGCATGATGATTGGAGATGGTGCACTGATTTCTGACAAGCTCATTCATCATTTTGTAGAATCTCGAGTAATATGAGTCAATGGATTCACCATCTTCAGATGTGAATTTTCCAAACTCCCAAAGTAGCTTAGTCTCGAGATCTTGAACATTGATCGACTCACCTTGCTTTAATCCATGAATTGCATTCCACATTTCCATAGCATTAGGACATGCATCAACTGTGGAATAGATATCGTTATCAATTCCAGTGAGTATGAAGTTTACAGCATCAATTTCAGCTTGGAGGAGTTTCTTTTTCTTAGCAAAACATGTGTCAAAATCCTCCATAGCTCGTATAGTTGATGAGGTACCATCCTTTGCTTGTGTGGTAATTGGTCTGAATTCAAAAACTGGAGGTGGATTCTCAAGGCAGTGACGAAGAGCAGTTCGGTTCTCTTTTCCGTCGAGAAATCTGAGAACACGAGATCTCCATTGAACGTAGCAACTGGCAGTGAGCACAGGTGGATTACCGGTGCCACCTTGTTCCAAACGAATTTGATTAGCAATCGCAATGTTGATGTTGTTGTTAGACATGGTGAATACTTGTGAATGAATTACAGATCTTAGTAGATTTGTTGTGATGAGGTGTGGTAAAAATTTCATAGCGTTCCGAGAATCTTCAGTCCGACAATAAATTCCTCAGTCCGACAAAATGGTAAGCCAAAAAAATTTTGTATCGCCAAATTTTGAAAATGAGTTAGAAATAGCCAAAAACTAGTAGGGAAAAAATTTGATTTTACTTGACCTAAAATTTTTTGATAGTCTAGATAGTGGCTAAGTCTATAAAATGCTCGAACAAAAATTGGCTAAGATTCCGCAATGTGCCAAAATTTCAATTCCGCAACTTTAAGTAAGATTTCGCAATTGGACACTAAATCCGCAATTCTTGGAAGATTTCGCAACTTGGCACTAAATCCGCAATTCTTGAAAAAGTTCAAATCCGAAAATTTTTGAAAGATTTCGCAATAGAGCAAGATTTCGCAATGCTTGGAATAATTCCGCAATGCAAAGATGTATAAATCCGCAATTCCCTTAGAGTAAAAATCCGCAATTGCCAAAAATTACAAGATTTCGCAATACTGAGTGAGCACAAAATCCGCAATAGTATAATTCCGCAATTGTTCAAATTCGCAATGAATAATTTTGCAACTGTGTATGATTTCGCAATTAGGCCAAAATTTCGCAATGTATGTCAAAGTTGCGAAATTGTACCAGATGTTGCGAATTTGAGACAGAAGTTCCTAAAAAATAGGAACAATGAAGAACACTTATGAAAAAAGTGATTTCACACCAAAAATCAAGCCAAACACCACCAAATTTCGTGTTTTTAACCGATCAAAGTAACCCAAATCACTACCACGGCTATGTAGATGATATTGGAGAAGATCAAACCACAAAAAACACAAAGAAAATTTTGGACGTGAATAGTAAAGATCAAAGAACACACGAATTTAAGAACAAATCACACGAACTTCAATCACCTATCTACTATAGGCTCTTGATACCAAATGTTATTCCCACTTAATCCATAACACAAGATTCTAGAGAGAGAAAGAGTAGAAAAGTAGAAAGAGAAACAAGAGAAATGGTGGAAGGTTTTTGTTTACTAGAGAGAGAAAGTAAAATGAACCAACACCCTCTTCCACACATGGAAGAGGGTATATATACCCTTGGCATATGGGCCGTGGGTTTAGTATCCTTGGGCCGGGCTTGGCTTTGTTTTGGGCTTACGCCCCTAACTTATACAATATTAGCTTAAAGTCCAAGCCCGGTTTTCCCGACTAACCTATTACAATACAAGACCATTTACGACTAAGATGACCTATTACATTCTTGTTCGACTATATAAAATAAAGGGCTAACAATTTGTGCTTATTTTTAGCTTATTTCGTGAGTTTTTAATATTACTTATCTGTATTCATATTTTCGGATTAGGGTTTTAAATTCCGAAGATCTCCCTTTTCTGAAATTATTTTTCTCTGAAATAGCATTTCTTTGAATTCAGTTTATCCGAAAATTCTTGTTTCTCTGAAAAAGTTTATTATTCCGAAGATATTTTCTTTTCTCTGAAAAGTTGATTTTTCCGAAAAAAGTCAAAAACTCTGAAAAAGTCAAAAACTCTGAAAAAGTTAAAAACTCTGAAAAGTTGATTATTCCGAAAAAAATATGAAAACAAAAAGTTCCGAAAAAAGAAAAGTCCGAAAGAAACTCTGAAAACAAGAAGTTCCAAAAATTTCATTTTCATATAAACATTCCGAAAAAAGTTCTGAATTTCCCAACATTCCGAAAAAACTGATTTTCCGAAGATTTCTATGAAATTGACCTACCTGCCTGGTATCTTAGGTAACTTTGGCGCCATTTTGAGGTGCCTGGTTGGCTGCTTGAGCAGCTTGCCTGCTAACTTGTTTATTAATTAATATTGTTCCGTAATTGTTTAGTTTAATCTGAAAGTTGTTCCGATTTTAATTCTGAAAGTTAAATATTTTTATTTGAATTTTTTGTCAAATTTTAGTATTAATATTTTTTCGAGAAGTTTAAGTTTTATCTTTTATTTAGTACCCGCTTTAGGTTTTGCCTCGTTTAGTTTTAAAGTACCCTTTTAGTTTTATTTTCTCCTTTTTCATTAGGTTAATTTTATTTTTCAGTCGAAAGTTAATTTCTTCTTGTAGTTTTACTTTTATTAATTTCTTCGTTTAGATTTATTTTTATTATTTGTTTTGCTTTAATTTACATTTTATTATTTATATTGTTTCGTTATTTTTAGTTAATTGTTTTTAGCTTATTTTTATTACTATTCGCATTTACCTTTTACTTAGAAATAGATAATCAAAACTTTCTTTATGTTAACCAAAAACGACTGAGTCACACTTTCAACCTTAATCAATTCGAATAGAAACGAACAAAGAACCTAATTAAAAAGCTAGTATTATTGACTCAAGTAGGATTTCCATCTTCATCATGAATCGTATGACTCAGATGTTCTGGCAATATCACAAGGATAATCCGTAGGACTCAATTATGTCCTAATGATATGATAGATTGATCTCTTTTGGCTCTAGACTCAGTAAGTGCATTTTAGTAATCGGAGGTTGGAGCAGACTGCCACCTTTTCAATTTAACTAACTCGGAGTGAGAAATTAAATAGATACGTGTTGATCTCAGTGACAATGAGACAAGTTTATTTTGAGAGAAACTTGAATGGCTGGGGAAGGGTTGTGCATTGCATCACTGGGTCTATGATGCTTGTCTTCAATAGATGTATTGACCCAGTTTCTGCCTAAGTTGCAAAGAATATTCAAAACCTTCAATGCTTACCAATATGCCATCACTAGCACCTTGTTGTGATTATTCCAGTACTAGCTTAAGTAATTAGTCCGCATTTAGCTTCATTCAACTCCATCTTTCCCCTACACACATGGATCGATATATGAAATAGTTTAGTTCATATGGTGTCTTATCGACCTTCTTTGTGGGAACCATATTTAAAATGCGAACAACAGACTCTAAAGCATAATCCCAAAAGGATAAAGGTAACGTTGTAAGATTAGACATAGATCGCACCATATCCAATAATGTAAAATTTCTCCTTTCGGATACACCATTTTGTGTTGGAGTATAGGGAGAAGTAAGATGCTGAACAATTCCATTCTCACTTAGATAATCTATAAACTCTTGACTTAAATATTCACCACCTCTATCAGAACGAAGAGCTTTAATCTTCTTTCCTAGTTGCAGTTCTACTTCTGCTTTAAACACTTTGATTGTTTCAAATACCTCATATTTATGCTTAAGTAAATAAACATAACCATAAAGGCTACAATCATCCGTAAATGTTAAGAAATAGCTAGCACCTTTCCTTGACAAATGTCTAAGTGGTCCACACACATCAGTATGTATTAAACCAAGTAGATCAGTATCTCTTTCAATATTGTTATTAAAAGGTTTCTTGGTCATCTTTCCAGAGATACAAGACTCACATTTATCAAATGATTCATCATTGATATTTTCCAAAAGACCTTCACGTTGAAGCCTTTGTATACGAGTCTTTCCAATATGGGCAAGTCTACAATGCCAAAGATAAGAAAAGTTCTTGTCAAACTTTCTCTTCTTATTCATGCTAAAGACAGATTTATTATTCTTGGATTCATTATCATGCATGTCTATTTCAAACACACCATTCACATAAATTGCATTAAAATAGAAAATACCATTTTTTCCAAACAGAAATTCCATTATTATCAATCGTGTGAACGAATCCATTATTCAACAAACAAGAAAAGGAAATAACACCCCTAACAATTGTAGGTGCATAATGACAATCATTTAAAATCAGTACTAAACCCGAAGGTAAAACTAAATTAAATGTTCCTATAGCTTCAAATGCTGCTTGTGCGCCATTGCCCACTTGCAGAAATTGTTCCCCATGGGAAAGCTTCCTTTCCAGATTAAATCCCTACAACGTATTATAAATGTTAATACCGTATCCCGTATCATATACCGAGGAATTTAATTTTTATGTTAAATTGAACAATTAAATAAAAAATAAAGTACCTGAAGCTGCAGCGCTCTGCTCAGACTTCTTCTTTATTTCTCACAACTCTTCGAGGTAAAGAGGGAAATTCCTCTTCCAGTGACCACTTGCCTTGCAATGGTGACAAGTCTCATCCTTTTGAGATTGACTCTTCTTGAAAAGTTCTGCTTAGGTTTCGATTAAGTCGCAACTTGCTTGCCCTTATCACCCTTGCCTTTGCATTTCTTCTTGTTCGCTTGCGGTTTTGGCTTACTCACTCTACCCTTTTGTATGGTTAGTATAGAAGGTGTAGAAGTAGATGCCTTGTATTTTAACCCCTTTTCATAGTCAATGAGCATTGCATGCAAATCAGTAACTTTCTTCCCCGTGCAATGCATATTATAGTTTCGAACAAAATCATTGAAGTCCTTGTTAAGGGACCTATTGATCAAGTTGATAGCCATTTTATGATCATAGGGTTGTCCTAGTGCAATGAGCTGTTCCATATAACCCCTCATCTCCATATAATGGGCACTTACAGACTTTCTTGGAGCTTTCTTGCAGCTATGCAAAGCATCTACTAAATCGTAGATCTCCACAGCTTACGGCTTCTCGAACATAGCATTGAGCTCATCAAGCATTCGCTTTGGTGGAAATAACTCATACTTATGTTGAAGTGGAGGAGCCATTTTCCCAAGCATTAAGCAAGCCACCTCAGAGTGCTTCTTAACATTAGTAGCGTGTTCAAGCCTTTACGCATCAGATTCTCCTTCAACAAGATTCTCCGGATAGGGAGTAGTCAAGATATCAATAGTACCTGCTGCTCTCAAGACAATTCTTAGTGAGTGGTAGCAATCATTGAAGTTTGGGCCAGTAAGTTCGGAACGTTCAAAGAATGCTTTAAACGTAGAACTTATAGTGTTATTGGTGGGTTGAGCCATTTCTACAGAAATAAGTTCAAATATTAGTATTTTCAATAACAAAATACTTTCAAGAAAATAAAATTACCCTTGTATAAAAACCATATTATTTTCCTTGAATTCTAGAACTATATTGACATAGATTCATTACATCAGTTGATCTGCTAGTAATGAATGTACTCAATGTAGCGACTTGTCGAACAATTCAATTTACAAACAATTTTCAATTTCTAGATATTTTAAGGGATTTACACTGCCAAAAACGTTTTGCATTGTAAACATGTTTCATCCCTTCTGAATGGCTTAAGTTTCCAGATCTCACTGAGTAACTTAATTAAGTCTTCTAATCTGAGTAACGTAAAACCATCATACGAATTCTCATTCTATGAAAGTTTTCTCTCCATCACAACACCACCCAAAAATCTCATTTGATGACGTAGTAATTTCAAGTGTTCCGTCAATTAGGAGCATTCGACTTAAATTTTAAGGGTATAGATTTTGATGTCAAAATCAATGTATGGAGAAGCATGCATACAACTCCATAGCATAAGTTTAATAAAACATTTAGTAAACTTTTGACTAAAATCTCTACATAAATTATGTTGAGGTATTGGTTAAACCAATTAAAGAATTTACCCACAACTATTCACAACGTACTTTTGCTAGAACTCGGCTACGCACAAAGCAATACCCTTATTCATTGTGTTTTGGATGTGAATTTGTGGTAAATCACCCTTAAGGTACAATTCAATTAATAATCGTAGGTAATTTCAATTTGACACACAGGTGAGCCGGGAATTTGGTCAGCGACTAATGGCATAACACCTCCTTCCTTAACCGGGTACATGACTAGCGGTGCGTTAAACCCACTTTATAGTTTGTCAAAAGGATTAGGCCGTTAGATTATTATTGCAATTCATCAATCAATGTAATCTTATGTAATTTATATCTCTAACAAATCTTTATTTAAATATGATTTAGTCCATATTATTGTTTTTCAAAAAAAAACCCTTGTTTATAACAATTCAACAATTTTTAATATAAACAAGTAAAAAAAACTAAATCATAAACACATAATAACAATTTATATGTCCAATAAATAAATCAGATAGCCACATGCATACGATTCATTTAATAATCATCAAATCTAGGTCTTTATATTCATATAAAAGTCTTCCCTAATTTAAGATTTATTGAATCAAATAATCACGTAGCACATAAAATCATATAACCATATAATTTTACGATCCATGAAAACATGCACGTTATCATGGATTCCCCCGCAAATCTTAACAATTAAATCTCTACGGATCGTAACCATACATGACATAACAATTAATCATGCAATTTAATCTAAAATTATCCCACATGTAATTTAGGGTTTCAAAACAATTCTTTTTTTATTAAAAATTCGGCCAAAACCCGAATTTTTAAAAAACAAAACCCTAATTTTAAGAAAACCTAACAAACATGTAGTTTTAACCCAAAACAATTATTAGTTAAATAACTTTAGATTTTTTATAATTATAACATGTTAAAACGTCTCTTGATACCACTGAAGGTTTATTAATATCATAACAATTATATAAAACTATAAACGAGATCAAAGCACACATAGCGGAAGCGATTTAACAAGATCATAATAATAACATAATTATAATTAATCGAATTAGGGTTACATATCTTTACGCTAAAGCAAATCCACAAGACAAAGACGAATCACCAATTCGGATTTATACCGTATATCACCAACATATAGTCTAAAGTAAGACTATATTACGATCTTGTACACACGTAATACAACGAACTAATCGTGATTCTAGCACGTGTAAACCGAGCTACAACGCTTGTAAATAATCTACCCAACAACCCTAGAGAGGGGCTAGGACTATTATATGTAAATTGATTAAACAAGAAAACCAACCAAAACCCTTTGTGGTTTTATACCTTGCAATCGACCAAAGAGAGAAGAGAGGGGAAGAGATTTTGTGTGTCTTGAATTATGAGGAGAAGGTTTGTTTATATAGGCCTAGACTTGTATCTAAAAACAAATAAAAGGAAAGTTTTCCCCTTCCTTGTTCTCCCCCATAACCGACGGCTAGAACACCCATTTGGGGTGTTCCGGAACCTTCCAAACTTATTTCTTTATATTTACTTACTATATATTTATTTAACGCTCGTTAATACTTAACTCTTAATTATTTAATGATCGTTAAAGTTATGTCTCGGTTTAAATTAATAAATACATAAATATATTTTTTTAAATAAATTAATAAATAGAATAAATATATTTATTAATTAAATTAACTCTTTTACGTATTGTGTGTAATCCCGTAATATCGAGTTCGATCATATCACACGAGTATTAATTAAGTCCATAAACTTTCAAGTATGATGTTCTTTTACTCTTTTCCATTTGATACTTTGATTGCAATGCTAGGCTAATTTATTGGTGACTATATGGATATGTGATTATAATTAGTGATGATGCTATGTATGATCTTTTATAAATCGATTTTAAGCAAATGTTGTAGAACCACGTTTCCACTAAGTTCTATTATAGTGTTTTATCAAAATTGATTTGTTACAATAGCTTGACGTCCGAGATGGTCAAGTTATTATAACCAGTTTTTAAAAAAATTGTCTATGGTTTTTGGATCTTGGTTGGAGAGATCCGCTTAGACATTTTGATAAAATATTGAACTCGTTGGAAATTTGTTTTCAGCTTAGTCGCTTAACACCATAACAAAACAACTCGAAGAAATTCTGGAGCTCACTTATATCGGCAACCATAAGGTTTTGTTGTTTCGGTGTAAATGGTTTGACACAATTAACCCTAAAAATTGTACCAAACGCAACAGACGTTCTTAAATTGAGCAGGGCATATATCATATTTTTACTGATAGGCTATTTCACAAAAATAACCCATACATTTTCCCGACACAAGCAACACAAGTATTCTACCTTGAAGACCTTGCTAGATGACCACTTCATTGGAAGATCTTCGAACAGGTTTATCTTCGAGATGTGGCAGAATTCGATCAAGATGTTATACATGGTAGCAGTTCATCAAATGTTACACTATATATTGGTTTTCCTAGTTTGGATCTTACAGATTTGAGTGTAAATACTCAATCGACAGAAGTGGACCCCCCAACGGTTGATGATGATATTATTAATAATGAAGATGAGGTCTATGGACACGTCCTTGATGATGATGATGATGCTTTAGTGTCGGATGATGATGAAGTGAACCCTAGTAATGATGTTGCAGAAATTTTATCTAGCGATGATTCTGAAGATGACAATTGAACTTAAGTTGTATTTTGAATGAAACAATTGTTATATGCTTTAATGTGTAATTTTTTACTTGTAAATGATTGTTATATGCTTAAGTTGTAGTTTGAAAACAATTGTTATATGCATAAGTTGTAGTTTGAATGAAACATGTTATATGCTTAAATGATGATGAGTTGTTTTTATTTGTTTAAATGTGTAATTTTGTATTTTAATGAAATTGTTTTTATATGTTAAAATGTGTATATTGATATAAATTTGTGTATTAGTATTAATTGGTCAACTAAATTGTGTGTTCTTGTACTTGTTATTTTATAGATGGTGTGTGTATCTCCTAGATCACACAGTGGGGATGTTGGTGGTGATCCACCCAGACGGCCCACACGTCACGTACCGGCCCAGTGCCAAAGTAAGAAATCGTTATTTTTTTTATAACACTAATATTTATAATTTATGTTACTTGAATTTTCAGAACACTTACCATCCTTTGGGCGATTATGCATCCCTGTTGAGTCATCTTATAGGGGAAACAGTCCAGACACTTCCCCTAAATTTTGAGTGGGACGAAATTCCAGACTCTTATAAAGCACATATTTTACCTGCACTTGAGTTAATAATTGTTTATTTTACTTATATTCTTATTGTTATCGACATTTAGATATGTGTGCTATGTTTAAACTGTTTGTTTATTTAAATTCATATGTAGACATATTTTGACCTCGTGACATGGTTCAATAATCACAATAAGATGTTGTATGGCAGGAGTGTGTATACGGTGGGTGATAGGGTTAAGCTTGGGATTGAACTTAAAATGAGGTGGTTGTATAGAAAACATAAGAACATTTAAGATGCAATATTATTCAGTTCATGAGACGCCCGAACATGCAAGAAGAAATATGCCACCGCATAAAATGTGGGACCACAGAACCCAAGCTGATTGGAAAGACTTGGTTGACTAGTGGTCAGAACCAGAAAGAGTGACAAGAAGTGAGTTCAATACTATTAATCATTCCTTTAACACGGTACCGACCACTCAAGGTAAAAAAATCATTCGCGCAAGGAAGGAATCAATACGTAAGACTCTTTATAATTTTTGTGATTTTATTAAATGTGTTTATATTGTTTATTTATTATAGCTCGTTATTAATTTATTTGATATATAACAGAAAGTCAAGGTGGGGAACCACAAGGACCTGGTTGAAACGTGGAGGAAGGGGCACTCAAATGATGGTAAGTTTAAAGAAAAAGTAAACGAGGATAGATATGTAAGTAATATATAACTCTTTACATGCTTTAGTAACTAATTTTATTTGTTTTAAGCCATTTTTTCTTTCACAACTAAAGATGAAAGCCTTACAAGACCAAATTAGAGCCAAGATCATCCCGTACATGTCCGATAAAGAAATAGTGAAACAAATCATGCCTAGTAAAAATAAACAAAATATGTCGGGAATGGGCAGGAAGTTACCGGGTGGTGGCTCAACTTCTCGCAGGTTATATATCCTCAATAAAACAAAATATAAATCAGTTATTCATATTTATGTCTTGTATATAATGAAAAATTGTTGTTGTAACTTATCGAAAGCGCGGTCCTCCAGCTCCACCTGACAATGTGACTCGGGAGGAACTCCATCGACTCATGGAACAACATGCGCAAGAGATGGAGTTGATGAGGAAATAAACTCAGGAGGCGCAACAACGGGCTTACTTGGCAGGGTTAAAGGCAGACGCGACGCAACAATGGGGTCAGACATCGTACCAAAATGTGGCGCAACATCATGCTACAATGGGTGAGTTTTTTCGGAACTACATCTCATCAAATATTGCTTACCCAATTAACCCCCCTAGTTTTAACCTAGTACCCCCGCCACGACCTAGTCTTATGCCCCCTTAACTTCTGATTGGGCTCACTTAGTCCACCCCCTTTTTTCCTTTAATCAACCATTCCAACCTCCTTTCACCAACCCATCACGACCACCTATTCCCGACCATCTCCAACCACTCCAACCTCCCTATGCCGACACTTTACTTATGACTCCCGTCACCAACAATACCTTTAACCATTTTTATCGTCCCGTCTTGAACTCAACTCATGATATCCGCTCTACTTCAAATTCCCAACCCGGAGGTTCCCGCTTAATCATGAATCCTCATATGAACGATTACCGGTCCGTTGACGAGTTGGGTCAAGATAGGGATCTCTGAAATAGTGACTACGAGCATCAAGATGACGAGCAGCAAGACGACCCTAATAACTTTTCGGTTGAGGACGACGAGTAGAGGTTTTAGTAGTATTTTTCTTATTATGCATGTGTAATAAAGTTTGAGACTTGTAGCGTGTATGAAACATTTGATTTAGAATGTATAAGTGGATTTGATGAATATTGTATCGTACCGTTTGATAATTTATCCTATTGTGGTATTGTAGTGTTTATTGATTTGTTATTATTTGCTGTTGTGGATTTGACGAATTCTGCCATTTTGAATTGTAAATTTTTTTCTAAAAAAATTGCCAAAAAAATCTGGAAACTGCAAAAATTCCCAAAAAAATTTTTACCCCCAAGTTTAATTAGGAACGACTTAGTCCTTCCTAAATAACCAAAATTTTCCCAGATTTTTGTACTTAGGGTCGACTAAGTCGTCCCTAGGATTTGTATGCCACATGTCCTAACACCCAGGGTCGATAAAGTCATCCCTAGATGCCATCAATTTTTCCAGATTATTTAGCTTAGTGACGACTAAGTCGTCCCTAGTTTTTTTAATAGGCGAAACTTTAAACATTATAAATAGTTTTTTTAATTTTAAATAATCTAGGGTCGACATTTTCTTTGAGACTTAGGGTCGCAAAAGTCGACCCTAGACTTTTAAAAAACTTAATTTCGATTTTTAAAAACATTAATTTTATTAATTAAAAAGAATTAATATATTAAAAATATCTAAGGTCGACTAGGTCGACCCTAAACTGCAAAAGGTAGGCCGTCCCTAACGTGGTCAAACATTGGAGACAGGAAAAGTGTGGGCCCCATTGTCGAACCTAAACTACAAAGTGGCAGTCGACCCTAGAATTCTAGGGTCGAATTTTTAGGCACGAATACTTTGGGCTGACATAATCGACCCTAAACTTCTAGGGTCGAAATACCTTCAGTTTAGGGTCGAAAAAGTCGATCCTAACCGCTACTGTTGTTGTAGTGTAATAAGACATAAGTCTTGAATCAAATCAAGTGAATTGTGAAAACACCATTTTGACGAAAAAGATTTATTGCTTTTCACCACCTTATCATATCTCGATCATTACTATCATCATCACAAATTATATGAACTATCCCATTTAGTCATATTTGTCATCATATTATTACTTCAATCATTTCTATCTTCGATTATTATTTTAATTATCAAAACGAAACTAAGTCCTTGCGAATAATTCTGGCTTACCATTACAAAACTATACTACGAACGAAAAGGTATATTTGTTCGTGCTTGTATTCTAGTCCATTGTTTGGTTAATCCTTGTTACCTAAATTTAAGACTTGCGAAACGAAATAGTTGTGTTTGTTTTGACAATATGTAGAATATGCTTTGAACACGAGGTAGATATATGCTTTTTGATCCTAGCTATGAACTATAGCTCAATATTTTTATGCTTATACTTTTCATACTTGTTTGATGATATCATTGTGGTGGATTTGGGTCGAAAGACTATCATTATGATCGCCTTTCGTGTTATTTGTCTTAGGCCAAAGTACAAGCTTTTTGGATGTTAGCCTTGTAAGAATTAACTAATGAAACTATTATCAACCAAAGCTTAATTATGTTTAATGACTAATCTCATGTTTAAGCAACTTGAATATGAGAGTTTATAGTTTATAATTCAGCCATAAACCTATCTTAATGCATTTGGTATTTTAAGAACAGAGGCCGAAAGGAATAATCTTTATATTGAATAAATGTTAGCTTATGTGATTAACCATCACATTTTGCTTATATAATTTGTTTGTGTATGCATTCATGTATTATATGTGGTCATTTCCATGTTCTTTTAGCCTAAACAAACATACTTTAATCAAATAGTTTTTAAAACCGAAAAAATGCATTCTTATGTATTATATGTGGTCATTTCCTTGTTCTTTTAGCCTAAACAAACATACCTTAATCAAATAGTTTTGAAAACTGAAAAAATGAAAGTGTTGAGTCAACGAACATGAGTCCAATTGTTGTTGGTTGTTATTTTCACGCCATTTCTGCTTTGAATAAATTCATCATGTATCCTTCATTTGATCAATGAGAAATGTTTCCATTTAATTTATCAATTTCTATCTCTAATTGTCACTGTACGGCATACTTTGAGTCTCTTGATAGTTATTTGCTTAGTCGTGTTTCCTACTCTTGTCTCATGCAATATTTTCTAGTTGGCTATGTTTGGAGTTGCATACAGGCTTCTGTGTCACTCTTGTTATTTATAAAGCCATTCCCGGCCTCTTAATCGCAAAGATGTCTATGCATACCAGATTTTGTGCTCAAGACGTGACATGCGCGTCATGAGCCCCCATCAATTCCCCCGAATTTAAAAACGACTCGACCACACTTTTGAGCTAGGTTTGAGGAGACAAGTGGTAGTGATAAAAAAGATATGACCATTTGATCTTTTTTTTTACCCTAAACACAAACCCTGCCAGATTCAATTAAGCGTTCATATAAATTATTAAAGATTAGCTTTATTTCAATCAAATATAGTGTAGCGTATCAAAAGCTACATACAGGAAAACAACTTACTCATGAATAGAACTGGACCCCTTTATTTTACCAAAGTTTAAAATGAATCTTCAATTCCTTCTAATAAGTCAATATTTTAACCTTCTGTACGTACTGTCATCTTTAAGCAATGGTGCTGCAACTACTTTGCTTCTATTTGTGCTGCAACATGTCTAGTGCGTTGGATCTGATGCGCCTAATTAATTGACACTTGTACTCATCAGCAGATCAAATAGAAAAACTTTTCTGGAAATCATAAACATGCTTCGTTGGTCCTATTCTAAGCTGGAAAAGCACCAACAAAGCTTGTATATCATAACATCAACCTAATTAGCCTTTTGAAACTTGAATTATTAACAATTTCATCAACAAATTAAAAGTTAAGACTGCGAAGTATAGTTGATAAATAAGATATCATAACGTAAAAGAAACGAATAGATAGTACAACAACATAAGGAAAAGGACATCAAGATTAGTACAATCAAAAAGTTACAAGCTCGCAACAGCCTTTATCAACAAGGCATTAACTAATCAATATAAAAACAAAAAGAACTTGAAAATAATCAAACATACCAGGAGTTGTCATCCTATTAGCCAAGTACACACACATGCATTTCGCAATCATACAAAAGAATTCCATTGCAATTTATAGTTCCTTTGTCTTGCTCATTTTTCTTGGGAAGGAAAAGGCTTCGGGTTCATACTCAAATGAAAAGGCCTGATCACCCCTTGGTTCATTGTATACATGGGAATATGTGAATTTGAAGATGACGATGAGCTCAACATCTCGAAGTTTAATTGCTTTGTATCAATATAATTTCTCGAGTTATGGTCATGAGATGGTGGCGGGTACACAAATTGAGATCCTGAGATGTTGGGATTGAAATTATGGCTTGAGTCTTCTTGTTGATGAGGTGCCATTGATCCATAGCTTCCGAATTGTGCTAAAGACAAACTTGAGGGATTCAGTTTGAGGAAAGAACCATCTGGCACAGCATTATTGAACAATAATGGTACAGGTGATGATGATTGATTACTTGATTGAGCAAAGAAATGATCTTTCTCCTTTGATTTATTGGGATTCCAGTAATCCTCCCAACTAATACCACTACTACTGGTTTTAAAACCTTCTAGGTTTTCGGATTGAGAAGCAGCATTGATCATTGGCTGAAGACCTAATTGAGCAAAATTCCCCAATGGCATTTGAAGAGGAGGCAGTTTATCGATTTCTTGCTTAGCTACATCGAGCAACCAATCAACTACCTTACTAGGTTGATTAAGACCAAGACGGTCTTGAAGATCATACAATTGAATAGCGGTCGGTACAGAGAGCCTCACTCGTCTATCTCTCAATCCTCTCACCGTACAAACTTTACTATGACGGTCTTTCCCACCGAAAGCTCTAGAAACTCGAACAATTCTAGGATCTTTCAACTTAGTCCAAGATGATGTCGTCAAATTAATTTTAGGGCTAGTTTTCCTACCATCATCAGTCCCTTCTTCCATTCGTGTAAGATCTGATTCTCTTAAATTCATAGTTGCATTTATCCACTCATAACGGGTGAAATTAACTTTTCCGGATATAGAGTTCCTTCTCTGCTTCAAAAAAGAGAGATCTGGTTCAAAGTAAAACAAGCTTGATCATTCACTACTCCAACGTACTAACTTGTAGATCAATATGTCACACGTACACACACACACACACACACAAACATGTAAAAAATAAAAAAACTTGAGCTGTAGTAAAATCACTCAAATAAGCTAAAATCTGTGTCAAACTAACACATTGCGCTTGGCAAACACAATGAATATTACATAGAACACAATTAAACATGTAACATAACAAATTTACATGGTTGGGTGAATCGACAAATTGAAATGATTGACCTCCTTCCATAGAAGTAGATCTCGATGTTATGTATAAAGCCGTTTAAAAGTGTACATACATACCACAAGATGTTTATTTTCTTAAGTTGTTTATACTAAAACACTAGCAAGGAGCTAGTAAATTACAAGAATATATTGGATTTGAATTCCATTGGTCCCGGAAGAACAAAGATGTTAACTCCTATTGCAAATCCATTCATAGTTAGGGTTCCGTATATAAACAATTTGAAACACCCATGTACGGGAAAATAGATCTCTCCTATCTTTGCGAATCAAAACAATCAGCTGAGAAATCAGTAGTGTTCTTGCTATAATCTAACTACAAATCCTCATGAAAACACTCTAAATCTAATAAAAATGAATCAGAAACTTACTTGATCACAGATTCTGATAGGTTAAACAAAGAATCAGCTAGAATTCAGAGCAAACAATCAGAAATATCACTTGTGATAATTTTAGGGAGAGTGGATGCTTGCGTTGAAGCGACAATGTAAAATGGCAAGAATAGTGAAAGTAAAGATATAAAGCAAAGGCTGGTACAATGACACGCTTGTGTAGCTTGAGGAACACCGATGTCGTGGACAAAACCTTATCGTAGATGAGCATAATGATTAAGAAGATAAAATGTATTTAAAAATATATTGTTTAAAGGTTTGGATTAACATATCCATGAAATGATGAAAAACATCTAAATAGGGTTTTGATTGAGTTAAACTTGTGAAGTAAAAAAGCATAATACTTTTTGGGGACCAGATTGCATTTATTGGAAAGTTGTTGGTCATTGCTTTACTGAAAGTTAAAAGAGCCAGGTCACTGTGAGCTTTAGTGATGTAAATGAGTATTAGTGATCACCAAAAATGTTCAGGATATAAAGTTTTGAGTTAATATATTAGTTTAACGCTAAAAATGCTTAATTGAGTCATCCTCCGCCTTCCTTGCGAATCCTCCCCTTCAAATCAACTGATATTCTAGTCCTCTAATAATATTACTAGTTTTATCAAAGCATCCTTAAGTCGGTACATAAACTACTAACTATAGCTGGTAATGTGCAAATGAAATCAATTCCGTATGTATATATAATATGGTTCTTGGTTACTGATATGTAAAGAATTCTTCTCGATGATGCATAAGACTTGCAGAGTTTTTGGTTCTGGATTTGGTCTCATTTCATTTCAGTTTGGCTTCAGTGCACTTTGTTTCAAAAATATACTTTTATTATATTTAAGTAAATTATGCAAACGTTGTCTAGGAGAAAGTTTAGCCATAAAGCGCTAGCTCAGAACCTTGAGTCTGGTTTGCAATCTCCAAGCGTGACTCTAAACCCTAATGAAGTTACACCGAACCAATCTATTCACTTCTTGGTTTAAATTATTTTTAATGCTTTAGTCCGATTCTAAGTTGTTGTACACCTCTGCTAATCATGTTTTCTTCCTTCTCAAGATAAATATTGACATATCTTTAATAGGACGTAATGTCTATAAACTTGTCGATCTTACTCAGGGACAGAGACAATGATATGGGGGAGCCACGGGGTGCTCGGTACCCTCCAACACGCCCAATCGTTTTGCCATTTATCTTATCAATTTAAGCCTATGATTAAGATAAATATTGACATATTTTTTAATAGGACGTAATGTCTATAAACCTTAGCTCAATCTTACTCAGGGACAGAGACAATAGGGCAGCATTTAATGCACAAGGGTTTTCATCATATGCTGTTTCATTAGTTGTCACTGTGTTTTTCTTATCAAAATTTTAAGTTTGTAACCCGGCGAGTGTGATCATTAGAACCTACAATTTAAGTTTTAAGTTACATTAATTACTTTGTTTGACAAAAAAAAAAATTTGGCCCCTCTTACTGCTAGTCCTAGGCTCCGTACCTGAAAGAGACGATGGGGGAGCCAGGGGGTGCTCGGTCCCCTCCAACATGCCTGATCGCTTTGCTATTTATCTTCTCAAATTTAAGCCTACGACCCAGTTATGAACAAATAAAAAAATTTGGCCCCTCTTACTGCTAATCCCTGACTCTCTACCTGGTAATTCTTACTCGTAAGCCATGATAAATAAAAGAATTAAATTTCACCCCTTCCAGAATATTAAGTTCTATATATTCCGTCAGCAATTGTTCACTTTCAGTTGAAAGAAATAATAGAAAACTATAAGATGTATATGAAAGCAACTTTAGGAAAGGATAGGCAGTGGTATCTACTTTTTGTATTGTGGATGAGGGACCAACTTACAGATGCATCTTCTATTGTTCAGACATTCAGACCACATGCAGTTTGCTTTCTTAACTTTGCATGAAGCAAAATGCAGCTTATAAATATCCCGTTTAGTACAATAAGTACTTATGAATTATATAATTCACAAGTACCCTTAAACTTTTACATATGCTTTATTGTTAATTACGGAGTAATACAGAACAGGTAAATGGAGAGGCCGGTTCCCAGTTTTATCTACTAGGGGAATGTCGAGCCTTTTATGCTTTGATGAAGGCGGTCTAATTGGTGTTTCCCTGGACTTTTCCCGACCCTTAACTCAAAACCTCAAATGAACTTATACGGTTATACCTAGAGGTCCCCAAAAATACTATTACACACAAAATAAGCCCTTTATTAATGAAATTAATTGGTCCAAGTTAGCATAATGGCAGCACCAAATTTTTATTGTTTTTTCTTATGAAATTTGCATGTTTCTTCGAACAACAAAGAAAAAATGGTACTTAGAAGCACTGAAGCAACAATCTTGCGTGTGGTGCAGTAAAGAATATGTCCCTATAGTGTGTCTATTATATATGATATAAATTTCTAGACATGAATCATCTCTAAAAGACCAAAATCTAACAAAAACAATCCATGAAGCAAGGGAGTGAATTATAAACAGATAAAATTGCCAAAATTTTGCATCAATCATTGGATGATTTTCGTTAGACTTTGGCATCTTAAGGTTGAATCATACACAAATATAGTTTGTGCTAAGGAGACCGAACACATAGACGATTTTTGAAGTTTATTCTAAGAAGACATACAGTTGAATAATATAGTAGTCATTCTAAAGGAAATACTATAACAAGTTTGAAAGTAGCATGACGGTTGGGTAAAAAATCATAGCCTTGATAAATACGTATAGCAAATTTAATTTATTTTTTACTGTACTGTTATGCCTGCATCATTGACTGGACTGGAGTTGGCACAGGAAAAAGCATCAGTATGATCACTTTCACATTTAGCTTTTTGATGCTTAGGGTTTCTAAATGACTGTCACAACAAATACTATGGAATTACATCCAAATATGTTAATTGGCTATTCCTACTCTTACATAAAATTTTTGGAGATAGCGACATAACGAATTTAACACTCAGACTGCATGCAAGTTGCAGTACTCATGCTAGAAAGATTTTATACACATTTACTATTACAATTTACTCTTCATGTGACTTTAATATATTGGTCAGAGAAATGATATATTTTCCAAACAAGTTCTCTTAATTCACCCTGCTGATTACTGTACAAATTTACCATTTGTGATGCACTATTTATCTTGTAATAACATATTAGATTACATCTTTTGTATTTAAATATTTTTTTAAAGTAATAAAATTTACCGGAAAATCCTTGCCTAATTAAGTGGTTGGGTAGGGGTGTGATTCGGGTTGATTCGGTCGGGTTCGGGTCAACTCGGGTCGGGTCAAGTCGGGTCAAGGGTAAAAAAATATATAACCCGAACCCGAGCCTAATTAGAACTCGGGTCACTCGGGTTCGGGTCAATTCGGGTCGGGTCAACTCGGGTCGGGTCAACTCGGGTTCGGGTCAACCCGAGTTTGAGGAAAAAGTGTAAAAAGTGGCCTAATTTTGTACTAAAACAATGTAAAAAGTCTAATTTTAGTCGGGTCAAGTCGGGTTGGTCGGGTTCGGATCAACTCGGGTCGGGTCAAGGGTAAAAATATATAACCCGAACCCGAGCCTAATTAAAACTCGGGTCAATTCGGGTCAACCCGAATTGACCCGAATACGCTTTTGGACCCGAGTGACCCAACCCGAATATGATTATTCGGGTTCGGGTTCGGGTCGGGTCAATTTTTTTGACACCCCTAGTTGAGAGTATATAATGGGGTTGTTAGTTGTTACTGTGTGTTTTTGAAACAAAATACAAAATAGCACAAAATATTATATGTAAATTAAAACTGAGTATTTATGTTATACTCCGTGTATATAAACACATCGAACTTAGGCCACCTTCATCTATTTAAAATTTTCGTATCCTTATTTTTTTTTACCTTAAAACAAACCCCAAGATTCTAATGTATTTTAAGAACAACTAAGAAGAGGTAAAAGGTGAAAAGAAACTGTGTTGACCGAAACATAATGATGATACCTTTTGCATTTAAGGTCTTAGTCCTGGTTAGGGTTGGTTTCCATGACTATTAATGTTTCACATGGACCATGTCAGTGAGTGATACTCGTAACAGGATATTTCTGCATAAAATGGCTGTTAAAATTTCATTTGAATCTTAGAAAACTAAACTAAAGAACGTGTGTATGCTTATACATTCCTTTTATGCTATATATTGACAAATAAATTACTACTGTACTACTATTGATAGCTATTAAAAAATAAAAGAAAGAAGTTGAAGTGAAAGTTCAACAGTTAAAAAACAACATGCGCAATAGTAGCATATATTGTTGTTGTTGCCATAACTGTACAAATCTAACGGCATGCGCAATAGTTATACATTTCTTTTATGCTGTTCAGACCAGCAACTCCCTAGAAAAGACGGTGGGTGCTATTAGAGGGCACTGTAGGTAACTGCAAGCACCGGTGTTATGTCGACACGGACCGGCGTTGGCCGGCGTTATCATACCGGCATACCCAAAAATCCAAGGCGTTGATGGGCTAACGTGCGTTTCTTCCTCTTTTTTAATTGTTTTTTTTATATTGATTGTGGGGAAATAAATAGATAAATTGGGTCTCAAAAGTAATGTTATTATGACACTAAAGGTATTATAAGGGTATTATAAGGTGGTCAAAAGTTCAATAAAGTCTTTCATTTTAGCAAAAATCCAATGAATCAATTCCCACCCTCCATTTATATATGATCCAAGGGTTGTAATTAATAGTCTTTTTAATTATAATAAAAAAACTTTAACACAAAAAAAACATATACATCGGGATTTTTATATCTAGCACCACTGCACCAATCAACCACCACCATCTTCGTCCACCGCCGCCCACCACCGCCACCACCAACCCTAACACCAACCACCACCAGCAACCACGACCATATCCACACTATCCGGACCAAATCCACACCACCAAAACTTAATTTTTAGCAATAAGTTTCATTCTTGATGGATATAAGAGACGAAATAGATGTTGATGATGGTAAGTTGTTTTGATTATGCTTATTTTTACGTTTTTTCATTTTGATTATGCTTTAAAATTTCATAGCTACTCTAAGTAAAACACATGTTATGATTGTTGATGCACACCATGTGTTTGATGAAATGACACAACGATAATCACACTTATATCGCAAGTGTTTACTTATGAGTGAGCATTTTTTATTAAAGTCTGATGGGTTTTTGTACTTGATAAGGTGATTACAGAACAATGACTTATGATTTTGTTTAATTTAATGAATCATAGATGAGTTACTGTGACTCATACATGAGTAACTGTGACTCATACATGAGTCACAGTGACTCATACATGAGTCACAGGCTGTGACGCATAGATGAGTCACCGTGAGTCATAGATGAGTCACTATGAGAGTATAGTGGGAAATATCAAAAGATATAAAGAAAGAATTTCAGGTCTTAGTGCCAAAGCCTCCTTCACAGAAAATAGGTGACATGATTGAAGATATTTAGTAGCCAAGTTACGTGCATATTACCATACTGCACAAACTACCAAGAGCAGGATATCAAAGAGTATAAACAACAACCATCATGTATGAGTCACTCTGACTCATGTATGAGTCACACTGACTCATGTATGAGTCAGACTGACTCATGTATGAGTCACACTGACTCATGTATTAGTCACACTGACTCATGTATGAGTCATGTGTTAAAAAAGGTAGGTAGTTTCTGAAACTTCCAAGCATGTCCCAATGTCCATATTGGCTTTTGTTGTCACTGATACAAAAGAAGTAGCCGAGATAGCATCAACCGAAAAACCAGCAGCTAAGAAAGAAGTAACCGAGAAAGCAGCTGCCAAGAAACCATCTGCCAAGAAGAAACAAGCAGAGCCTGCAGAAGGAAAGTGTTATCTTGTAATAGAACTAATAGTAGTACTTAATTATTTTTATTATTTTTCAGTGTTTGAGAATCATACTTATGATTTTAAGTAGTATGTTTTAAAAATCACAGTAGTATGTTTTTTGGTGTCTGAGAATCATAAGTGTCTTTGACTCACACTTGAGTCATGTGACTCATACATGAGTCATGTGACTCGCACATGAGTCATGTGACTCATGTATGAGTCAGTATGACTTATATATGAGTCATAATGACAGAATATGTATTATAATGACTCAGAATATGTATTAACTGTAAAAAACACTTTTACGTATTAAGTGTAGAATATGCATCTTCAATAACATCGGCATCAGCTTCACATATGTATGGAAAAGGTGGGTTGGAGTGGAGATCGCCAGAAAAGAGTGGTTTGGTATGGAGGTCGCCGAAAATTTGTGGGTTTATTGTGGTGGTTGCGGGAAGAAGTTGGGTTTATTGTAGTGGTTGCGGGAAGAAGGTGGTTGCGGGAAGAAGGTGGTTGTGGGAAGAAGGTGGGTTTGTTGCGGGAAGAAGGTGGGTTTGGTTGTGGTGGTCACTGGGAAACGAGGGGTTGGATGTGGTGGTCGTCGGAAAAGTGGAATGGGTTGCCAGGGAAAAAGAAACTGGATCTGGATATATGTTTTTGTGTATGAAAAATATGATAGGTTTAAAAGGAAAGAGATTTAATCATGACCATTGGATCATATAAAGATCAATGGATGTAAATTGTCCATTGAAATTTTGATAAATTAAGGGGTGTTGGGGATTTCTTCCCTTATAAGGTGTTTGTGTTATTTTGTTAAAGTTGATGTGATTCTAACGTGACAACCTATTTTTAATGTTACGATGTTATATTAGTGTTTATGTTATTTTATTAAACTTTAATGACAATGCTTATAAAAGAAATGATGATGAACAACATTGATAAAAAATATTAATGACTAATAATTAATATCACAATCTCATTTCTTTCAAAACCTTGCCATTAAAATTATGATTAAAGGTCTTTTGGATACCAAAGTCTTTTAGGATACAAGGGAACTTGATAGGTGTGAAAACACCCATCCTTTTACCACTTATTTCTTACTAAAACAAGACCAAAACGCGTATTTAATTTCATTTGTTTGGAATTATGCGTGGTTTGTGTGTTTTTTGTGTTTTCAGAGCCAACCGGATAAATATTGAAGAAAACATGGGATTGCACGGGTTTTATCGAAGAAAAAGACGAAAAGACGAAGTCTATAGTCCAAGAGATGCAAAAGATTTGAAGTCAATGGGCCTATTTGAAGATTTATCGAAGAAAAGGACCAAAGACGGAAGATTTACCTATGTCGAAGAAACTCAAGTCTATTAAATGAAGAAATTAAAAGACGAGTTGAATTTATTCGTCGACAAATCCCGAATCGAAATCGAAAACGTCAACTTTTTTGAAAAGACGAGAAGACAAAAAGAAAGGGAGAAAGCCCACTCACCAACCAAGGGAGAAGCCTATAAATACTCCTCCCATTCACAAATTTCCACTAGTCTCTTTTCTGTTACATTTTTTCTGAGTTCTTAGGAAAAACCATCTCCCTTAAGGAGTGGTTTTTATTTTCTTTGATTTCTTCCAATCTTGTAAGTTTAATCTTTTCATCTTGTTTGTTGAATCCTAAATCATTAATACAAGTTTACTTTTAATCTTTTTATCATCTTGTTCTTCATCTCTTTATGATTCAAAGTTCTTAAGCTTTATTTTATTGGTTTGATCATAAAAAGTAAGTGGGTTTTGCGATTTTGTGGTTTTGGATTGATGTTTACCTTAGGTGAATGATTAGTGGTGAAATTGGTTTAAGTTTTGATTAAAAACTTGGTGAAATTTTGAGTTAAAATCGTATGTAAAAGATTCCCCTGTTCTTCGCTATTTTTGACTGTTCTTGCCAGATTCCGGATAGAGGGATTTATGACTTTACTGTTGATTCGGAATTTCATTATTCCGGGTCAAGGTTGAACTTTTTTGGTTACTCGTAATGCCGATTATTCCGAATAAAGCTTAATTTTCTTGATTATTCGGAGTATAAAAATATTCCGGATAGAGTTTGAGATTTTGTTGATTACTCGGAATATCAAAATATTCCGCATAGTGTTTCTGTAAAAAACATTCCGAATAGAGTTTCTTGCCATTATTCCGCATAGGGTTTCAAACCAAATCATTCCGCATAGGCTTTCTATTAAAATATTTCGCATAAGGCTTTCTGTTAAAATATTCCGCATAGCTCAACTTACGCATAGAGTTTTCTTTCCAAACATTCCGAGTAGGCTTATTATTCAGCATAGCCGTTATATTCCGCATAGGCCGTATTATTCCGCATAGACTGACATTCTGAGTAAGAGCAAATATTCCGGATAGCCATTATTCCGAATAAGGTAAATTTCCAGTTTTAATTTCCAGATTTCCAATTTTACATTCTAGCTTTATTTTTATTCTCAATAATTACTTTTAGTTTAATTTTATTATTTCTAGCACTTATCATTTTAGATTTAGACCAAAGCTCCCCCTTTTTAGTTACCATTTACAACGATTCCACTTTTGACCGTGATCAATTCGAGAAGATACCGAGAACGAAACAACGACATATATCAATTGGGTACGAGCAACAAAGAAAGATCTTGCAAGCAACATTTTTAATTAACTAAAATAACAGTTATTAAAATGGCGCCGCTGCCGGCTCTTCTCGTTAAGATCAACAGTTTCTTGTGAGAAAAATTGGATTTTGGGATCTGTTCTTTCGGGAACGTTATTTTTAAGCACAAAAATTTTCAAAAAACCCATAAAAATATAAACTTTTCAAAAATACAAAAACATTAAAAAAAACCAATAAAAACCAAAAATATTTTCTCTTGCATTTTCTTTTTAGTGTATGCGTACTCGATCAACGTCTTATTCAGAGCCCGAGACTCTCGAACAATTAGACATGGCCGGTGTACACAACAACTACAATAATAATCCACCCCTCCCAAACAACAACAATAATAATCCACCCCACCAAAACATGCATAATCCACCCTTACCCGACCTACGAACCATGGAGGAGCCATGCCAACCTACGATGAACGGACGTGGAGGCCCGATTGCACCGATGCATGTAACGGCTCAGGAGTTTTCGTTGAAGCATCACATGATCCAACAAGTGCAAACTAACCCATTTCGCGGAATTCTGGATGATGATGCCAACAAACACCTCGACAAATTCATTACCATCACCCAAAGCATGAAGTCCCCCGGTGTTTCTATGGATGACCTTCGCCTTCAACTCTTTCCCCACTCGCTTTCTCACCATGCCGAAAAATGGTTTGACCGTCTCCCAAAGAACTCTATTCATACTTGGGACGACATAACTCAACGCTTTTTGTCGCGCTACTTCCCACCATCCATGGTCACGAGCCTTCGTAATGAAATTAGTGGATTCATGCAAGACAATGATGAATCGCTCTTTGATGCTTGGGAATGATACAATGATTTGATCGACCGCTGTCCAAATCACAACATGCTCCCCGTTACTCTCATTGATAATTTCTACAATGGTCTCACTTTTCGCGATCGTGACACGATCAATGCCGCCGCCGGTGGTACTTTTATGAAAAGGAGACCGGAGGAGTGTAGAGAGTTGATTGAAAACATGACTACTCACCACAAGAATTGAGATTCATCCGCATCCTCAAGATCTAATCAGAGAGTCAATGTTTCTTCTACTACTTCCAATCCCGAGATAACCGAACTTACCCGACAAATCGCGAATATGCACAAGGATTTCATGTCCATGGCCACAAACCACTTTCAACAAGCTAAAGCCGTTGCTATTTCTTGTGACACATGTGGTGTTCCTCATTCTTACACTGATTGTCCTTCTACCCAAGGCAATTTTTCTGAAAATGTTAACGCGGCATACGGTACTTATCCCACGGGAGGCTATCAAGCTCGCCCTCAAGGAGACCGTAGCTTGCTAAGTTATCGTTCAAACAACTATCTTGCTCCACCCGGTTTCCCTCCTACAAACCAGAACCAACAAAAAAGCTATAACCAAAACAACCAATCCCAACCTCGTGCTAACAATCAATATCAATCCCAAAGAAACCCATACCCATCTCAAGGAAATTCTCAAGCTTACCAAGCTCCACCTCTCAATCAACCGATGGCATTAAATCAAGACGTCGAGACGTTCATGAAGACTAATCGGGAGATGGTGACGAATCTTCAGAGTCAAGTCATCAACTTGAAGGGAGAAATGGCGAAACAAGGGAGCGATATTCTAGCCGAGCTAAGGAATGACATGGCAAAACAAAGCAATGAAATTCGTGCCGACATCAGAGACTCTTTCAGCACTCAAGCGCTTAACATTCGTGATATGATTGGTTCGCTCATCCAAGGTAATAAACCCTCTTCTTCGGGTACTCTTCCGAGTAACACCATTGCGAATCCAAGAGGGGAGATGAAAGCAATCACTACTCGTAGTGGAAAAGGTTATACGGAACCCGAGCTTCCTACACCTCCACCCGTGATTGTGAACAAGGAAAAAGAGCAACTTTCCCCACCTCCTTTGCCTTCTACCCCCATTTCCCTACCACCCGTGGTTGTGAGTGATCCTACTCCCCTAAAGCCTTCTTCTTCATCCAATATACCTTATCCTTCAAGGTTGAGGAAAGAGAAGCAAAAGAGCAAGGATGATATTCAAGTTTCAAACTTTCTAAAAATGTTTAAACAATTGAATTTTAACATCTCCTTTGCTGAGGCTCTCGCTCACATGCCTAAATACGCTAAGATGTTTAAAGATCTTCTAAGTGATAAGGAAAAGCTTCTTGACATTGCTCAGACCCAACTTAATGAGAATTGCTCCGTCGTTCTCTTAAGGAAATTGCCCACAAAACTTGGTGATCTGGGTCGCTTCTTGATTCCTTGCAACTTCCCGGGAGTAGAGAATTGCATGGCCCTAGCCGATCTAGGTGCCAGCATAAACTTAATGACTTTAAGTGTTTGGAAGCAATTATCTCTCCCCGAGCTAGTCCCCACCAAAATGACTTTGGAATTAGCCAACCGCACGGTTGCTTATCCAGTGAGGATAGCCGAAGATGTCTTCGTTGGCGTTGACAAATTCACCTTCCCAGCGGATTTTGTCATCGTTGAATATGAGATGGATCCCCGTGTTCCATTAATCGTTGGACGTCCCTTTTTGAGGACCGGTCGCACTCTCATTGATGTAGCCGCGGGCGAAATAATCATGAGAGTTGGTGACGATAAAATTGTCTTCAACATGGGTAAGATTTCTAAGCAACCTTATTCATATGAGAGTGTTAATGCTATTGATGTTCTCGATGAGGCTTGTGAAGAACATTTTCATGATGCTTGCAAAAGTACTCTCTCTTCTCTACCCAATGTTGAGACCGTTGCCTCAATTGCTCCGGCATTGACTCCTTTTGGAGAAAGTGACTTGGATGATTTCAAAGCTAGCTTGGGTCCTCTCGATATTAAGTATGATAATTCGTCCACCGATTGGGATGAAGACATTCGTACTATTGAGAGACTTCTCAATGAAGACCCGTTTTCTCCTCCTTCTCCTAAAGAGGTGACTAATGATGATCCATCGTTAGTTACACCATCTATTGAGGACCCTCCTACTCTTGAGCTTAAGGACCTACCTCCTCATCTTGAGTACGTTTTCCTTGAAGACAACGAGAAGTTACCGGTCATCATCGCGAAGGACCTGAAAGAAGAAGAAAAGCCTGACTTATCGCCGTGTTGAAGAAGCATAAAAGCGCTATCGCTTGGAAAATCTCCGACATCCGTGGAATTGATCCTCACTTCTGCACACATAAAATTCTCATAGAGGACGACTTTAAGCCCACAATTCAAAGCCAGCGAAGGGTGAATCCTAAAATCCATGATGTCATCAAAAAAGAGGTTATCAAACTTCTTGATGCGAGTATGATTTACCCTATTTCGGATTCACCATGGGTTAGTCCAGTCCATTGTGTGCCTAAGAAAGGCGGAATCACCGTTGTGCCCAATCAAAACAACGAGTTGATTCCTACCCGTCTCGTTACTGGGTGGAGAGTTTGTATAGACTACCGCAAACTCAATGATGCCACGAGAAAGGATCATTTCCCTCTTCCTTTTATGGACCAAATGCTTGAAAGTTTAGCGGGTAATGAATATTACTGCTTTCTTGATGGTTTCTCGGGTTATTTCCAAATACCCATCGATCCCCAAGATCAAGAGAAGACAACATTCACTTGTCCCTATGGCACATTTGGTTACAAAAGAATGCCTTTTGGCTTATGCAATGCCCCCGGGACTTTCCAAAGGTGCATGTTGGCTATCTTCCATGACATGGTTGAGCAAACCATGGAAGTCTTCATGGATGATTTCTCGGTCTTTGGGGATTACTTCTCTTCTTGCCTTGCCAAATTGGAACGTATGCTTAAGCGGTGCGAAGACACTCGCCTTGTTCTGAATTGGGAAAAATGCCATTTTATGGTAAAAGTAGGCATTGTGCTAGGACATAAAATTTCTAACGCCGGTCTTGAAGTCGACCGTGCTAAAGTAGATGTCATAGCCAAATTACATCCACCTTCAACCGTGAAGGGTGTGAGAAGTTTTCTGGGTCATGCGGGCTTCTATCGTCGATTCATTCAGAATTTCTCTAAAATCGCTCGCCCGATGACCCACCTCTTGGAAAAAGATACTCCTTTTATCTTTTCTAAAGAGTGTCTCGAAGCCTTCAATCTTCTTAAGGATAAGCTAACTAAGGCACCGGTCTTGGTTACCCCTAATTGGGAGCTTCCCTTTGAGTTGATGTGCGATGCTAGCGACTTTGCTATTGGAGCGGTTTTGGGACAAAGGATCAACAAACACTTCCAACCAACCCACTATGCTAGCAAAACAATGACGGGGGCTCAATTGCATTATACGACAACCGAAAAAGAGCTTTTAGCTGTTGTCTATACTTTTGAAAAATTTCGCCCCTATCTTGTTTTATCCACCACCATCTTATACACGGACCATTCCGCGTTGAAGTACTTGATGAATAAACATGACTCTAAGCCAAGACGTCTCCGCTGGGTTTTACTCCTTCAATAATTCAACATTGAAATTCGTGACAAGAAGGGTGCTGAAAACCTAGTCGCGGATCATTTGAGTCGACTTGAGGATCCATATCAAGGGGATCATCCGAACAAAGAGATCAATGACTCTTTCCCCCTTGAGACCTTAATGTCTATAAATCTCAATCTTGATGAAACCCCGTGGTTTGCCGACATTGCAAACTACTTAGCGGGTGGTGTTCTCATCAAAGGGTTAACATCCCAACAAAAGAAGAAGTTGTTGATCCCAAACTTAGATCGATTTAGCTTTATGTATACGAGATTAGATCAAGTAATACACTTAGAGAAACCTTTGTATATGCTTATGAATCTAAGTGTTATGCGGAATTTAACACTTAAACAAGAACACACAATGATATAAACAAACTTTCACTTTGATTATCAATATCAAACTTGCTTACAATGAAAGTAGTTTACGAATGAAAACTTATATGAAACTTATATCAAAACATTAACCTAAAGGTCTTCTTTTATAGACATAAAAAGCCTTGTACAATAATCTACGTATCAGCTATTCTAGGTAAAGATAAATATAGAAAATAAATTGTTGTTCCTATCTTTACTAGAAGTAATCTAGAATACAATAAACGCGTAGAGAATATCTTCCATCAGTGCTTGTCTTCAATGTGTCAACGCTTGACTTTATCTTGTCAACGCTTGAGCTGTCAGCGCTTGTTTTGTTCTTGTCAACGCTTGTTTTACTCTTGTCAGCGCTCAAGTGATCTGGCCTTAATTTATTCCCAACAATCCTCCCCTAAACTTGATATCCACTCTTATGATCAAGTTTCTGAATAAGCATTAAGGACTAGGAGGAATCTTACAAACCTTCTCATATTGGTAATGAATAAATCTAATCAAATCTTTTGCCACATCACTTGAATAATCTATTTCCAGCTGAGTGTCCTTCATCTTTTCCAAAATAGCCTTGGATATGAAATACTGACCATCCACAAGTAGATACTCAGCAAACTTTGTAGAACTCAAATGGTAAACACCAGCAGCTGAATATAACCTCCATTGAAGACCACTGAGGGCATCTTCAAGATCCTTCCAAACAGCAGGATCCTCATCTTTTGGTCCACACATTCTTTTGAATGTGGTCCAAAGTTTTATTCCATTAGCTGAAGTTGGTGCTTCAGCCTCATACTTGGTCTCCAGCAACCTCCAAAGGTCCACCAAGTCTTCTCTATCACAACTTGCAAACAAAGATATGAGAGTGGTAAAAGTGTGTACCTCTTTGTCATATCTGCAAATCCTCCAGAACCCACATTCATCTTCTTCATAGCTCACAATTGGGTTCCTGGAATCTAATGGTAACACTTGCACCATATCTGAAGCTTCTAAAGGTGAGAGCTTGAGGCTCTTTCTGATGACAGCTTCACTTGGATATAGTGGATCCATATCTTTGGGAAACTCAAATGAAATTCCCTTCTTCATTGGCCTGGGAATAATCATAGCTTTCTTGAGTTCCATTTCTTCTGCAAGTTCTTCCTTTCTTTCATCTGAAAGAAGTCTGAGAGTATTTGCTTCCTGCACTCTCACCCAAATGGGATAAGCCTTGCTTTCCAACTCATCAAATGTCAAAGCCTTCAACTTCTGACAAGTCCATCCAACTCCATGACATCTGAGCAACATAAAGTATAGCTCCCTTCTATCCTTTTTCAACTCTGAGAGAATATTACTTGCCCTGTGTTTCAAAATTACCTGGCAATCCTTCTGAACTCTAAGAAGAAGCTCCAAACCCCATATTTGATCTGAAATGGTCAAGTCTGGATTCTCCATACATCTTTCTTCCCAAGCATTGTACATTTGAACAACCTCTGGCATGTCAAAGTTAACCTGCAATTTCAACTCTCTCAGCTTCTCCTCAGCCAACTCATCACCATACTCAAGTCTTTCTTGTTCTATAATCATCACACTTGAGTCTGAGCTAGCTCCATCACTTCCTTCTTCTGAAGTCCCAACAAATGGTGACTCCTTTTTATCTTGTTCCATGATTTGTGCAGCTAATCTTCTATCAAACTCAACTTGAGCTGCATCCTTTGGAACAATCTCTTCTACCAATATACCCTTACCCTTATCTGATGGTGCAATGGTTGGTAAGGTAGATGGTGATACCTGAGTAGAAACCTCCTTGATGATAGATGATGACTGGGATACATCACCTTCATGTGCAGGTCTGTCAACGCCCAATCTTGTCCTATCAGCGCCCAAAATATTTCTGTCAGCGCCCAAATTTTCCTTGTCAACGCCCAAATATCCTGTCTCAGCGCCTTTTGTAACTTCTTCCAACATAGCTGTAAATGAGAAATTCAAGTTGGTAGGAGAAACTAAGGACGTATCAAAACCTGTTTGTTTCTTCAAAGTTGTAAGGGCCTCAGCAACATCCATTGATTGACCATCATGACTGCCCTTATCACTCAGATTTATTGGATCTTCCTCCCCTTTGGAAGATTCCTCCATACCCCTCCTAGCACGATCACTTTCAAAAACAACAATCCTATCCCTCAATTGCTTGAGTTCAAGGCCTTGTGAGCTAACAACTTGTACTAAGTCTGCATTTTGCTTTTGCAAGCTCATGCAGACTGCCGTCAATTCCATAAGAGTCATTGGTTCCAGTTTGCCCTCTTCTGAAATGGGGATTTGACCTCCCAAGTCAGATTCATTGGGCATGGATGAGGACTTAATGATGGTGGGACTGCCTTGGCCAGCATCTAAGCCAGAACCAATAGTCCCAGCCTCATCCAGGTCACCAGCCACACTTGTGGTGGTGGTTCTCTCTGCTACATGGCTAGGACCACCAGAGGAGAACACTCTAGTAGTCCTTTGGCGTTTCATCAACCTATATTCAGGGGGTGTGGAAGATAGTGTGGAAGAATGGGTGGATGTGGGTTGGTTAAGGGGTGTTTGGGTTTGTGAAGGTTGTGTGTCACGTTGGAAATATGCACATCAACGCCAACATTTAATGTGTCAGCGTCGAAGGGTTCTTGGTTAAGTTGCATGTGTTCAGGTGAAGGTAAAGGTTCAGGGATTGGTTCAAGTTGTGGTTGGGGGTCAATTTGTGGTTGGCGGTCTAGTTGGGGTTGTGCTGCTGCAATAACAGCAAGCATAGCTGGGGTCAAAGGTAGGTCACGATGAGGTGGTGAGTTCATCTTCATAAAAATAGCTTTCTTTTGCTCAGGGATCTTATAAAAATCATTGTGATCCCTTGAGCAGTAACCTTGAACATCAAAAACCATTTGCAGAAAATGGGGATAAGCTAAAGTCATTTTGTTCCCCTTGTTTTTACACATCCCCTCAAAAATCATTTTAGAATAATTAAATTTTTGCCCTGTTGCAATGCACACAATAGCACTAGCAATTGATCTATTGATCTCATTGTGTGCAGTGCATTTGGGACTCAAACATTGAAGGAGGACATGTATGAGGTACTTCCAGGATGGGGGAAATTCCTGCTTATGATACTTGTTTAAAGTACCTTCATCAGGAAAAGGATATCCCAAAGCCCTAAGCCCTTGTTCTATCTCATTAATGGGAAGGGTGGCTATACCATCAGCATCATCAAGATGCAAGGCTTGGCGTACCAAAGCCTCAGTAACCACCCAAGGTCTCCCATGAACAATAGAAGTCAATGTAGTCACTCTATTAACTGTTGAGGAACTTACAGTGTTCCAACACTGTTTAATATGTGTGACTGGAATGAGTGGTGCATGAGAAAGAGCATACCTTAATGGGGATGCATTCAAATACGCCACCATTTGTGTGTATTGAGGAAATAGAGTATCATCAGCTTCAAGATATGAAATCATGTTGTGTTGAGACCTGAACCCCAATTCCAATTCTGATGGTTTAAACTTGGGTGCCATTGATGAAAGCTGTTAAATTTAAGTGAAGAAGATGAAGTTGATAAGAGAAAATTGTGTTAGACAAGAATTATAGATACCCTGTTTAAAATAGGAGCCAAATTTATAGGAGAAAAAGAACGCATGTGATTGGCCCAAAAATAGGCAAATATTTTCAAAAATCAATCATGAAAATATTGAAAAAGTTATAAGTTATCTCATGCATTAAATGAAAGTAACAACTCCTAAAATTACGGCTTGAAAATATGTCAAAAAGTAACAACTGGGTAGGTCCCATTGAGTGTCAACGGTCAAAAATAACCTATCAACGCCCAACGGCTATAATCTTGTCAACGTTTGCCTATAGCCATGTCAGCGTCCAATTTGGTCACAACAACGCTTGGAAAATTCTTGTCAGCGTCCAAAAATAAAAATGTTTTAAAAATGAAAAATGACCTAAACAAGTAATTTATCCTAGAGAAGATAACCAAAAGTTGATAATTATTATAGCGCGGCAAGCACTGTCCAGTTATGCACACTTGCTTAAGCAAGATAGACATAACAGTCCTCTAGTGTCCCTTGCTAACCAAAACTCTTAACAACCAAGTTACCTTACAAAATTCCTTGTTACTCCCAGGTAAATCCCATAACAAAATTATTCCCAAGGCTCCCAACAGACCACAACCAATTCTAGGCCAAAAATGTCTTGGCAGCATGCATAGTATATCAACTTTGCATGCTACAGTGCCTCATGATTTAGTAAAACTAACTCATACTCACCTGTGGACACAATCTAGAATTGTGATAAGAGTATCATATGGATACCCAAACATCCTAAAGGTTCCTAAAACCTCCCCTTAAACTATGATACAAAAGTTTGCTAAAATCATGCATGAACATAAAAAATTTATGTCAAGATAGGAATGGAACATTCCAACCATCATCCATAAATAAAAACTTGTCCAAATGCTGCTCCATTGATCCATAAGCAACTCTGTATCCAATGGTATACAGCTAACACCATCTGCACATGTAGATTGAAAACCACAAAACTAACATTGTTGCTGACAACGCCCCGATAACACATGACAACGTTGAGGGAAGCTTTGTCAGCGTTAGACAATTATATTGCTGACAACGTTGCAAGAACACTTATCAGCGTTCAAGCAACCTTTGTCAGTGTTATAAAAAGATAGTGGAAAATCTAAATCATCAATAAGACTAATAACAATGCATCATCCTGTACACACTTTTACAAAAAGACTTCAAAACACATATTATGTGAGATTGACCATTCCAATACTTGTTACCAAGTATTGAAATCTCCCAGCATCAAAAGGTTTAGTTAGTAAATCTGACACATTTTTCTCAGTGTCAACCCTATCTGGTTGGATTAAACCTTTCTCAAAGCAATCTCTTATAAAATGGTGTCTAATTTCTATGTGTTTAGTTTTAGAATGATGTACAGGATTCTTAATGATGCATAAAGTAATGTTATTGTCAACAAATATCTTAGTATGCATGAAATTGTACCCATAGTCCAACAACTGGTTCTGAATCCACAACACTTGGCCACAACAAGCAGCTGTAGCCGCATACTCAGCTTTAGTTGTAGAATTAGCCACCACTGTTTGTTTCTTGCATTGCCAAGATATCAACCTGCTCCCAAGAAACTGACATCCACCAGTTGTGGATTTCCTATCAAATTTATCACCTCCATAATCACTATCTGAATATGCAATCAGCTCCAATGGTGAATCCTTTGGGCACCACAAACCAAGACCAGGATAGCATCTTAGGTAACTAAAGATCCTCTTCACATCATAAAGGTGACATTCTTTAGGAGTCACTTGATGGCGTGCACAAGCACACACAGCAAACATGATGTCAGGTCTGGAGGCAGTAAGATACATCAAGGATCCAATCATGGATCTATAGTGCCTGACATCAACATCTTTCCCATCTCCAATCTTTCCCCAAAGGTGTTCTCTATCCATAGGAGTAGTAGCCCTCTTTTCATGTGGAGAAAAGCCAAACTTCTTCAAGATCTCAGCAACATATTTATCCTGGGAGATGAAGATACCATCTTCTTTCTGCTGAACTTGTAAACCTAGAAACAAGTTCATCTCACCCATAGCACTCATCTTGAATTTTTCTGTCATAAGCTTGGAGAAATCCTCACTCATCTTTGGATCAGTAGACCCAAAAATGATATCATCAACATAGACCTGCACAAGAAACACATCCTTGCCTTTCTTCTTTGTAAATAGTATCTGATCTATGGTGCCCCTCTTGAATCCATTGTCCACCAAATAGGTAGACAAAGTACCATACCATGCTCTTGGGGCTTGATGAAGGCCATACATAGCCTTTTTGACTCTATACACTTTATCTGGATGCTCTGGATCCTCAAAACCAGGAGGCTGCATTACATAAACTTCCTCAACAATAGTACCATAGAGGAAAGCACTCTTGACATCCATCTGATAGACTATGAAGCCCATGCAAGATGCATAGGCTAGAAAAATCCTTATAGCTTCAATCCTTGCAACTGGTGCAAAGACTTCCTCATAGTCTATCCCCTCCTCTTGTGTATAACCTTGAGCCACTAACCTTGCCTTGTTTCTGACCACAATGCCTCTTTCATCTCTTTTGTTCCTTAGAACCCATCTTGTCCCTATAGGTCTGACATATCTGGGACAGTCAACCAGCTCCCAAACATCCTGAATTGTAAATTGGTGAAGCTCATCCTGCATTTCTTCCACCCAACTTGGTTCTTTGATAGCATCAAATATTTTCTTGGGTTCCTCTTGTGACAGAAAACAGGCAAACAAACATGCTTGCACAAGAGGGGTATCAACCTTCTTGTGTATATTGGCAATAAACCCACCAAGACCTTGATGAGATCTTCTAGTCTGAACTGGAGTCATAACATCACCAATGATTTGGGAAGGGGGTGATTCTTCATTGTAGAAGTGAGAACTCCTCCTTCAAAAAGTCTGGTGTCCTCAACCTCACGCTCCATGTTGCCAATATCTTCTTCATCAGACTCTCTTATATCAACATAAGGATGACCTTCTTCATAAGAATTGGAAGGTTCACCTTGTTCAAAAGTGGAAGAGAAAAGATGTGCAAAGGTGTTGTCAACGTCTGAACCTTGTTTGTTAGCGCTTGGGCTAACAACGCTTGAACTGTTGTTGTCAACGTCTGAGCCATCAACGTCTGAATTGGTCTTGTCAGCGCTGGATTTGCCTTTGTCTGCGCCTGAAGGACCATGCATGTTTGTATTTGGTGGTGCTTGAAAACCACCATTATCTTGTCCAGCAGCAGCAGCAGCAGCAAAAGCATCTGTCCAAATGGGAATGGAAACATATTCTAGGATAGGAGATGTCTTTTCTGCTTGTGATCCAACCTTTTCATGAACCTGAGTACCTGAAACATCAACAACTTGTTCCTCCATAACATTTGAAGTTACCTTCACAATCTCTGGATTAGTGACATGCATATAATTTAAAGTTCTAGATAAAGGTTCCAAGTCAAACAACCAATTAGGACCACTTTCAGGATCACTAGGTTTATTCTCTAAAAACCTAACATGTACTCTTTCAACTATACGTTTGTCCTCTTTAAGATAAACCCTATATCCCTTGCTCTGCACTGAATACCCCATGAAGTAACCCTCATCACCTTTTGCACTAAATTTCCCTAAGGCATCACTAGTATCCAATACTACTATATGACAACCAAAAGGTCTGAGAAAACCAATATTAGGTTTTCTACCCCACAGTAACTCATAAGATGTTTTGTTCTGAATTTTGTTAACCAATGCTCTATTTTGCACATAGCAAGTTGTGTTAACAGCCTCAGCCCAAAAGGCTATAGGAAAGTGAGCATCAGCCAACATTGTTCTGGCTGCTTCAATTAGGGTTCTATTCTTCCTCTCAGCAACCCCATTTTGTTGTGGGGTTCTAGCAATGCTAAATTGCCTAGTAATTCCTTTCCTGGCACAGAAATCATCTAGCTTCTTATTCCTAAATTCTCCACCATTATCACTCCTAAGCATTTTAACCTCATTGCCAGACCTCTTCTCAATCTGAGTGATAAAATTAATTAGAATATCAGCTGTGTCACTCTTCATAGCTAGAAAGAATGTCCAAGTAAACCTAGAAAAGTCATCTGTGATGACAAAGCAATATGACTTACCATTCAAACTTTCTATATTGGTTGGACCAAAGAGGTCCATGTGTAGCATATGAAGAGGTCTAGAACTAGTGTGCACCTGTTTGGACTTGAATGAGACCTTGTGCTGCTTGCCTTTAAGACATGCAACACAAGAGTGGTCATTGTGGAAGGCCTTCGTAGGCAAACCATCAACTAAACCAAGCCTCACAAGTCTATTTATATTTTTAAAATTTATGTGCCCTAGTCTCCTGTGCCACAAATTACTCTCATCTACTGAGGCCTTAGCATAAAAACAGGACATATTATTATTCATTTTAATCCCATTCAAATTCACATTATATATGTCCTTATGCCTAGGTGTTCTATACTCAATATATTTCTCATCAGGGATCTTAAAATCCTTGCTTAACACCAAACACTCAGTATCAGTAAAAAGAACTTTATTTTTGTTATCACAAACTTGTGATACACTAAACAGGTTGTAATCAAGTTCTTTTACCAGAAATACGTTTTCAAAACGCAAATTCTTGGTGAGAAGGGTTCCTTTGCCTGTGATAGTGCCATATCCGCCTCCAAAGCAAACCTTATCACCATCCTTAATGGGAGTGAAGTTTGTCAGATAGTCTTCCTTCCCTGTCATGTGCCTTGAGCATCCACTATCCCAATATCCATAATCATTGAACTGTCTTTGAATGCCCTGCACATAAAGAAAACAAATTAGTTTTCTTTGGGAACCCAAGTCTTAAAAGACTTGGATTCATCTGGTTGTTCAATAAGAACAAACTTAGTTCTCACAACAACCCCATTCTCATCCTTCTTAGGATGAAATACCCAGTTAACCCCAATAGGTTTTGTAATGACCTTTGAAATGTAGTTAAATCTGTTGCAAGTCATTGAAATCCCATTATCATTAGGGTTTTGATCTTTCTTGGGTATCCATGTTAAGCTTGAAGAAGCTTTAGACCCCTTACCTTGTGGTTGCAAATATTTAGGTCTGGTCACGTTTCTGTCAGCGTTAGAATTTGTCCTGTCAACGCTGAAATTACCCTTGTCAGCGTTGAACCTAGGGTTTGCTACAGAAACCCCTTGCCTATTTGACCAGGTGTTTGTCTTTTGAAATGGTCTTTGTCCATGAGTGTTAGACCCTCTAGTAAAGAATGGGACAGGTCTAATCACTTGTGGACTTTGCTGCACACAAGGTTTGGGTCTGACAACGTTTGACTTCCTAACAATGTTGCCTTTGTTCCTGACAGCGCTGAAATTGTTCCTGTCAGCGCTGGCTTTGGGAGCGTTGACACACTTGTATGCCAAGTGTGAAAAGCTACCACATGTGTAACAAGCTTTTCTAGACACAACCTTAGGTCTAGAAGAGAAGAAGCCTGTTCCATGATTGCTAACTTGGCTCTTGGGAGACCAAGTATTCCTATACATCTCTGCATATTTAATGGTAGGTCTTCTAACAGTGTTTGCGCCTAGGTCAACAGCTTTACCAGTGATTGGGTTAGTAATCTTAATGGGTGTTGAATCATTTGGACTTTCACATAGCAAGCCCCCCTTGACAAACAAAGTAGGGTTAGCTTTCTTCCATTCATTCAGGTCAGTCAACTTTTGTTGATACTCTTCAACTGGAGTGACAACTCTTGGTAGAGGAATGAATTCCTCCTCTTGGAGATCTGGCAAACCAGTCCAAGATAAGTCCCTTTGTTGGACACCATAGAAGTCACCAGCTGGTGGTGGAACCAAAGAGTAATCATTCATCCCAATCCCAGTCATGTCCTTAGGATCCCTTTGTTTAGCTACACAGTCTCCTAGGGTTTGGGTGGCTCTATCAAATCTTTGAATTTTGAGGCCAACATTATCTTTATTCTTAATGGCCTCATCTAACCTAGCCTGTAATTCACCATTAACCCTTTCCATGATGTTTCTAATATCCATACTACCCTCTAACTCATGTTTTAAGATATTGATTTTATCTTTTAAGTCAAATTCCATTTTTTTGTATTCAGAAATGGTTTTCTCAGTTTCAGTAAGAGCTAGTTGGTAATTAGACAATTTACATCTTTCAGTACTCATATCATCTTTTAATCCTAACACCTCTTTGTTAAGTCTTTCAGTATTTAACCTACAACCTTTGCTACAAAAAGCGTCATCATATACCTCATTATCAGATGAAGAGGAGGAGTGTGCCATGAGAGCATATTCAACATGCTCTTCTTCTTCAATATCAGCAACCAAAGCTTTATCCTCTTCAACATTCTTAGCCAGATAGCTCCAATCCCATCCCATACCATCAATTCCTTGAACTGCAACCATGGCTTTGGAATCATGAGCTTTAACAACCTGACTTGAGGGTTTCCCAGCATCAGATCTTCTAGGAGATCTGCATTCCCTCATGAAGTGCCCCATACGATGGCAGTTGTAGCATTCAACTTTGGATTTGTCAAATCCAGCTGTGTCTTTAGCATTGAAGGTCATTTTCTTCTTAAACCTTCTGTTCCACCTATTTGCTCTTATACTAGCAAGAGCCATGTTCCACTTGATGTCCATCTCTTCCAAGTGCTCATCACTTATCTGCTCAAGGTCCTTATATGTAATCACTGAACCATTGGGCAAAGAAGCAATGTAAGCACAAACAGTATCCAAATCTAAACCAGCAGGTTTAACTCTTGGGGAGTCACTCTTGAATGTGTCAGCGTCTGAATAGGAGACGTTGACAGGACTTGTTCCAGCGCTGACATATGATGATCCAGTAACTGGATGCATGTAAGAGTCCTTCTGATTGAATTGACCTTCACTATGAGAGAAGAAGGCCATGTTGCTGTTGGTATATTTGCTTCCATGTTCTAGAAGAGTTTCATCTTCCAACAGCCTTAGTTTGTTGTAGATGTCATCAAACGAGGAGCTCTTGTAAGTATTGTTGGCAAGAATAGATCTTGCCTCAATCTTCCATGCCTCACCAAGACTTTTAAGAAAGGTAGCATTAATGTCAACATCACCAACTTGTGTCCCCATGAAGGACAACTTGCTTGTAATGTCAAGCAATCTGCTTCTCACACTACTGAGTTTCTCATTGGGTTGAGCTTTGAAGACAGCATAATCATGCAGAAATTGCTTTTTCTTTTCCTCCTTAGTGTCTGCATTGCCACCATATGCAACTTCAAGAGCTTCCCAAAGATCCTTAGCAGATTCATAGCCTCTATATTTATACTGGTTTTCTTGTCCCAAAGAGACTTTTAGAATATTTAGGGCTTTCATGTCAACCCTTTTCTTTGCTATGTCATTAGCAGCCACAGCTCTACCATCTCCAGGTTAATCTCTCTTATCCTCTTCAGAACATCCAGCAACAGCTGATCTTTGAGCAATGACATCAAGAATCTTTTGAGCCTTATTGAATGTGTTTCCATATTCAATAATCTCCCAGAGTGTGTAGTCATAGATCCCCAGATATTGTTCAAAGTTGAACTTCCATAAGTCAAAGTTGGTTGCATCAAGCATGGGAATCTTGATGTTTGCTAAGGCTGAGGAGGAGGAGTGTTAAACATGGATTCACATGGAACACGGGTAAAAGATCCGGAGGTCGGGGAGGATAGAAGTGGTGTTTAGCCATTTTAGAGAGAGAAACAAGTAAGAATAAAAGTGTGTGTTTTATTCTAGTGAGAGAAAGACAATACAAGAAATGAAAAGCCTCACCCCTCCATGGAAGTATGGAGTGGTTTATATAGCTCGGGACTTGGACTTTACATTTGACAATATTAGTCCCTGCAAGTCCCGGCTATGAAACTAATGTAATTCCGTTAGTCGCACACATTGTAAGGCTAACAATCTTCCCCCAATGTGGTGACATACGGAATTACTTACAATGTTCCTAACAAATGCAAATACAACAAAAATATGACAGTATTAAGTTTGCTTCCAATGCTGAGGATGACACGGTTGTCTTCAAGTCTTCTAGAAAAACTTATACCCCAGTTTGAATCCTTTTTGTCTTTGCTTGTTGAGGAACCATTGTATCATGTATGAACTGGATTAACTTCCCCCCAATTCATACCACATGCCTTGAAAAGCTTTCTTCATAGACTTCTTTTTGACGAAGCTTCTGAATCAGCTTCCCCCCAAACCAATATCCCTGTCTTGAGCAGAACCTGTAGCTTGAGCAATCTTCTATCTTTGACATTTAAAGTGCACAACGGAATTTTGTAGAAGAAGAAGTAAACCCCACCAAGTAACTGCTACCTTGACATTTTTGGTCTTCATGATTATGTGTTTGGGGGAACATGTAAGAAATCAGCAACAAATCTTCTCACGCTAGTAGAATGCTTCCCCCTGGAAGTTGAACTAAGTACTCCAGAGTGGGAACTAAGTCTCCAAAGTACACGTTCTTCCCCCATGATGGTGACGAACTCTCGGAAGCATCATCTGACGTGTACGGTCAAAATCGCGAGATGTTCTTGTCGAAAGTATGATGGTGACGAACACTCGGAAGCATCATCTGACGTGTACGATCAGAATCGCGAGATGTTCTTATCAGGAGTAAGAAGGTTAAGAACACCCGGAAGCATCATCTGACGAGTACAATCAGAATCGTGACATGTTCTTGTCAAGAGTATGGTGGTTAAGAACACTCGGGAGCATCATCTGACAAGTACAATCAAAATCGCGAGATGTTCGTGTCTGAAGTAGAAATCTTTGTTGACATTTTGTAGCTCAAGTTGCTCGTGAGAATTGTTTGCTGATCACATCTCTACTCTTGTACTCTCTGGCTAAACTTACCGACCTCGTATTCTTTTGGCTATATGTAGTGACCACTGGTGAAGTAAACCTGATATTCCAAATTTGAAACTGAAGTACAATCTCCCAAATTTGTTACTTACGCTTAGCACTGTTGTTGATTGACGAACGGTGCAGAGAAACGTCTCTTAGTACCTTATACATAAAAGAAGAGAGTAGTATAAGATGTAAAACACCTCTTGAAGTATCCACAACTACAGGTGAGTGTGACACTGAGCACTACAACGTAACTTCTTAAGTGATAGTTATCCATGTCGTCGAACATCCACCCCTTGACAGTGGAAACTAGATAAATCAAGTCTCAATCATAAATGCTGAAGCGAATCATCAATCGATAGAGGGGGTGAAAAGGCTCGATGGTGAATTGAGTAGACGCCTTCGTGATATTTCACTTCACCTTCAAATAATAAATACCAAATCCACTTCGTAATCACTTGACATTACTTTGCCCGAATACTAGCCGTTTTGACAATTTTAGTGAATCTTAAAGGATCATTTTGGTGTTTGTTTGTTTTTGTCGTGTGTGTGTTGTTGTGTGTGTTGAGTATGAGTGAGTGTCGTTAACTAGGGAACCAACGATGACTAGAGAGAGAGAGGTCGTCAACGTCGTCTAGCAAACTTGATTTTTGAAGCCCAAAATCAATCATATACCCAACTGATGCGCGGATCGACCTCCGCGGTGAGGTCGTCGAAATTTTTTTCGAGAGATTAGGGTTTCAAAACGAGCATTTACTTTAGTCGAAATGAACCCGTAATCACCATATCCCCATAATCCGCACATCCATCATACCCGGCCAAATTTGAAAATAATATGAAGCACACCATAATACTATATCCGGCCCAATAGCTTGTGTATGAGAATTAGGCAGTCCAATGCATGAGATCAGGCGGCCCACTTGATTCTTTAATAAACCAACCCTAAAGGCGGCCCACTTGATTCTTTAATAAACCAACCCTAAAGATTAGGGATATATATAAATGCACTTACCCTGAATTTGTCTCATACGTTAAACCTAATTCACATAACTCGTTTATCTCCGCCCCCTTGTCTCTCTATTATCCCCATCCTAGAAAACTCCGTCCCCATCATGTATCAAACTAATCTCCATAAAAAAAATCAATCTCATCTTTAACCCAATCAAACGAATCACATCCCACAATAACAGTGTTAACATGACATTTCCATTAACAATGTTATTCGAATCACAATTGAATAACCACTACCCTGTTATGATATAACTTTGTACGAATACCTCAAGGATAAAGGTGCTGAAAGGTCTCCATCTTGGGGGTCTCGGGTAGGATGATTGTTTTTTAATTGCATGTGATTGATTTGAGTTTTAATAAATCGAAACAAAGTTTGGGTTTGACAGAAGTTGTTAATTCCTTGCTTTATATTCGAATATTAAAGGGTGAACCCAACAAAAATCAATGATGATGATGAGTTCGTGTTTGATCTAAAAAGATCATTACATGCAAGTCAAAACACGAAGTAAATCTGAGATTTTAATGATTTGATAATTATGTTTTTTTTTTCATTCGAGTCTAGTTGGGGATTAGGTGTAGATGGGTTAGGATAGATAGAGTTGGTGTTGATGGGAGTTAAAAGGCTGAAATGTTGTTCAATAATTGCATGGTCTCAGTTCTTTTCTTTTATAACAGTCATGACAATGTTTTCTAAGAGAAAAAATCACCATCGGAATGATTTCCAAAACAACACCATCGCAATGTTTTGCGAGTCATCTCAATGTGGTGAGAAGTCATCGCAATGTTACCTTCCCTGTATTGAGTCATCGCAATGTTTACCAGACACACCATCGCAATGAGTAACAAAAACCATCGCAACATATCAACAATCTTTCCATCGGAATGTTTTAAAAAATCTGGCAGCATAACGACATGACTACCATTGCGATGGATCAAGCCATCCATCGCAATGAGACCCATCTTATTGAGTCGCATCGCAATAGATTCAGCCCCGTCCATCAGAATGTGTAAAAAAAATACCCCATCGGAATAAATCCGGAAAAGAAGCCATCGGAATCTGCCATCGTAATACTTCCATCGTAAAAGGTTTTACAGCCGACAAAAAAATGGATCTGGTCCATTTTTGTTTCTTTTTTTTCTGTCCTTTTCCCCATTTAAAAAATTAGATCTAATCATATTTTATGGGACAAAAAGAAAACGGGTAAAAAAAAAAGGACAAAGAAAAAATAATGACGAGAGAGGATTTGGATTTTAAAACCAAAAACAGTGACGCTTTGGACACTAATCAAAGAGATTATAGAATAAAAGTAAAAAAATGATATCCAACCTTGTAGACAGATTTTGGGCCAAGTGAATACGGATCAAACACAACCTCGAACACAAACACGCCAATACAAAAACACGAAACACCCCCGCTTAGCTCTGATACCAAATGTTATTCTCATTCAATCCATAACACAAGATTCTTAGATTGTTAGCCTTAAAATGTGTGCGACTAACGGAATTACATTAGTTTCATAGCCGGGACTTGCAGGGACTAATATTGTCAAATGTAAAGTCCAAGTCCCGAGCTATATAAACCCCTCCATACTTCCATGGAGGGGTGAGGCTTTTCATTTCTTGTATTGTCTTTCTCTCACTAGAATAAAACACACACTTTTATTCTTACTTGTTTCTCTCTCTAAAATGGCTAAACACCACTTCTATCCTCCCCAACCTCCGGATCTTTTACCCGTGTTCCATGTGAATCCATGTTTAACATTTGGTATCAAGAGCCTATAGTGGATAGGTGATTATAGATTCGTATGTGGTGTTCTTGATTTTTCGTGGCTTCTTTGATCCATATCTCACGTCCCATCTTTCTTTTTGTGTTTTTATGGTCTTTTCTTGATACAAATCATATACATACTAGTAGTAGTGATTTGGGTATCTTGGTTTTGGCTAAAACACAAATTTTTTGGATCAAAAGTTGCGAAATTTCTTGTTTTTCTTCATTCCGAAATTCAAGCAAGTGTCACCATCGGAAAGTACAATTGTGGGGGATTTGATCGCAATAATCTTAGGATTCTACTTTGCGATCACTGTATTGCGATACCTTATTCCGATCTGGATATTCCGATCGTGCATTGCGATCTGGGATTCCGACGGGTTTTAAGGGTTTTGTTAAGTCGTTACTCTGTCCAATTTTTCTCAGCCACATTCCGATCTAACATTGCGACAGCATATTGCGATCTGAACATTCCGACAGCCACATTCCGACAGAACATTCCGATCTGGGCATTGCGACAGTGCATTGCGATAGAACATTCCGATCTGAACATTGCGATAGAACATTCCGATCTGAACATTCCGATAAGTATTCCGATTTGACATTCCGATCTGAGCATTCCGATAAGTATTCCGATGGACATTCCGATGGGTATTTTGTTTGAGTAATTTTTGGACTTAGCCACTATCATAGAAAATTTTATTTTTTCCTAGACCATTTTTAGGCCATTTAAACTTCGATTTCAAATTTTGGCGATGCGAAAAATTTTTCGACCAAAAATTCAAATTTCCGGACCAAAATTCAAATTTCTAGGCCAATTTTAGGTTTTATTTTTGTCAAAAAAATTTCACTTTTCAAATTTTTTTCCCTACTAGTTTTTGGCTATTTCTAACCCGATTTCAAAATTTGGTGACTCAAAATTTTTTCGGCTTACCGTTTTGTCGGACTGAGGAATTTACTGTCGGACTGAAAAAATTTAGAATTTTCGAAATTTCAACCACAATCAAATCACAACACATCCACTAAGATCCGTAATCCATACACATCATATCCTCTTCGAGACATCCGTTCAATGGACATCTTCGTGGATTCAACACCAACAACGTCCATGACTGAGATGAATAAAGAGAAGATGCAGAATCCAGAGGTTCAGACAAATACTGAGACTCCAATCAGTAAACCTTCTAACAAGGATTCTACCACCAAAACCGTTCGTGCAATCAAATACAAGATGTCGAAAGCAAAAGAAAGATGCATGGAACACGTAAAGTTACTTCAGTCACACCTTCAGGTTCTTTCAAGAGAAGACCTAAAAGGCACTCGTCTTGAAATTGGATTCAAACGGGTATTCTTTCTACTATTTGGTCAAGATGTTGAGACATTCATCAGAACGATGCTACTTAATGTGGACCATCTTCAACAAGAACTTAATAAAGACAATTTTCACGAGAATATATCAATGGAGGTCCTTTTAGCTCTCAACAATCAGTTCCAGCAATTCATTGACTCAAGTGGCTTATCCAAAAACGATCGAGAGTTCACAAGCACATACTTTACCAAATATACTCTCGTAGATCTTCAAGCGTTCAAAGAGACACTTCTTCAACACATGAGTAATATAAAGAAGTCAGTTGATGAAAGAACACGCCACCAAAGGCAATTAGAAAGAAGGTTGAATCAAAGACTGATGCAGACGAAAGAGAGCACTGTCGATAAAGATCAAGCATTGGATGCTTCTTCGGTTGATACAGAAAGCAGCAGGCCAGAATCAGAAACTCATCATACCAGCACAAGCTCAGGGAAAGATACAGAAGTTGTTGTTACAGCTATCAGCCCCACATGTGACAATGAGCCAATGGCTGAGGTACCATTAAATACTGATTCTAAGACTCACGAGCTCAAAACTCTCTTAGCTCAAACGACAAAAGATTTTGAGGATGCCAAACTCGAATTTTCAAAGAAAAATGACAAATTTGAAGCTTATTTTGAAAAACTTGAAAAAGCAAATGTTGTTCTTGAACAAAAATTGGATCGTAAGATTCAAGATTTCAACGCGGAAAAAGAACATTTTTTGAAACAAATAAATTTGTTAGAATCAAAGTTGGCTTCTCAAAATCCAAGTCCTCCGCCTGCTTCATTAAGTGAAATATCTGTGCAACCTATCGACACTGTAGAAAGTAATGACGCGAATGCTGATAACGACATATTTGATAATATGAACATTAAGTTAGAACAACGTGTCGCTCAATTACTTCTACAAAATGAGCAATTAAAAGCTCAGATTCAGGAAAAGGTTTTTGCACTAACTGCAGTAAAGAATGAATTAAGGAAGTTAAAAGGAAATAGTGTGGATACTAACTTTGCCAAACAGTCTGTCTTGGGGAAACCTCTCTCTCAACCAATCAGACCACGCTCAGTTGCTAGACAACCGAATGCGTTTAAGTCTGAACGACCTAAAATGTCGAACCAGAGGTTTGCCTCCCAAGCTGACATGTGTAGCAATTTGTCAAAACCAGTCACTCCACAATCTAGATCCTCCTTAAGAAAGACTGTATCTGCTAAACCCGATCACATGAATGCTTCAAGAAACTCTAGATCTAGCTCCAAGAACATGCCTAGGCGTAGTTCAAATGACACGGGTCATAAAAGCTATCTATGAGGATGCTAAAAACAAGACACAAGCAAGAGATAGGACCAAACCACAACCTAGGAGCGTTGTTCACACATCTAGGAATTCTAGACCCTTCTATGATGTGCACAATTCTGCAAACCCTAGGAACTCTAGAGCCTTCTCAGATGCTAAGCACTTTGTTTGCACGAAATGTAACAAATGCGTGTTTAATGCCATTCATGATGATTGTATCACTAAAGTCCTGAACAAGGTGAACAAAAAAGCTAGAGCACCTCAAAGATGGAACCCTAAAGGAAATAGGTTTTCTCCAACTAAGTCTTCCGCTGTGCATGAGAAACCTATGACTCCTAGATCCTGTCTTAGGTGGATACCAACGGGTAGAACCTTTAAAACAATTGGTCTTAGGTGGGTTCCTACAGGAAAGATATTTTCCTCTAGCACAAAAAAGGTTCAAGGTGAACCCCAACACGGTTTTCACAAAGATATCACTAACCCACAAGCAAGCATACAAACTACTGATAAAAGTGCAGGTATTAAAATAAAGGTTCAACAAGAACACAAAGGTTTTCTATATTCATACCGTTCAACAAAAGACACTCTCAGAGTTTGGTTACTGAAGAAGCAGATATCAGAGAAATACGTGTCTCAAGGGTTTCACAAGTAAGATTCAAGATGACTTACAGTCACATTTCAGGCTGTAACTCGAACGTCAAAGAAAGGGAACTTTATCTCTTCAACGATAAGTTACCCTCAAAACGAGAAATTCATATTTCTCGGTCACGAGCTTATATTAAAACTATTCAAAAGTTTTATGCTCGTGTACAAGGCTTATAGTCAAATTACAGACTGTAACCCGGGCTCACAAGACAGGAAAGTTCATCCCGAGTATGACTTATCCTCAAAACGAGAAATTCGATTTTTCTCTCATAATGACTTCTAGGTGCATCGCAGCTTAGAACTCGGACCTCAACTAAGGAAAGTTTATCTCGGACAATAACTTATCCTTCTCAACGAGAAATTCATATTTCTCGGTCATGAGCTTCTCATAAAAACATTCAAAGTTTTTAAGTTCATGAAAAACGATTTCTAAGTAAATGTCAGCTTAGAACTCGAACTTCAACTTAAGGAAAGTTTATCACGGATGATAACTTATCCTTCACAACGGGAAATTTCTTTTTCTCGGTCATGAGCTAGTCACAAAACAATCAAAGTTTTGAGCTCATGAAAAAACGGACCCGAAAGGGAAGTGTACGTTTCAGTACGCTTTCCCTAAGCAATAGAAGAGAAGTCTTCTATCCTGATTATTTTAAAACCGTTGAACACAATTTTTCAAGAATTTCTCAAAAGGTTTTTCTAAATCTTTCAAAATTGTGTGTTCAACACTCCCTTCCTCATAAGTGGTTTTTATATCTCAAAATTGTCATATGTTATTTTAATCAATTTTTGAGGGGGAGCGTTTTAAAATCAAGCCTTTTAATGTTGTTGGGTACATCTCTAAAATTGTCATATTTTATGTATCCAACACATTCCAAAAATGATATGAAATTGTCAAATGTAATATATTATATCGGAAAAGGCATATCAACTCCGTACCTCAACATATTTTGTGGTGTTGTTTTTCTAAAATTTTGTCAAATTTTGTCTCAAGACACACATATATTGTTGAGGGGGAGCGTCCCGACTGAAAATGTTCCATGCTTCATACGTGCACACATGTTTCTCTCCCAATCGGTTTTCAGAAATTGTCATATTTTAATCAATTAGTATCTCTAATATGATGTTTTTATATTAGAGATAGGGGGAGAAAATGTGATTAAAATGTAATATATCGCAACATGTGATCTTAAAGACTCAAGTGCAACTCCTTCCTTCACATGCCAAACTATTTCGTGTATCGATGCATGTGTGTAGGGGGAGCTTTTCGAAAAGATAAAACTTTCAAAGTGTTAAAAGTTTTGATTTTTATCAAGCACTTTGAATGGTTTTCAATGGTTTAATGGTTACGATCTATACCCAAAACAACCTACTATCCACGACGGAACGATGGAGTCAAAAGGTGGTTTAGGATAGGAAACTAAGTCCTATGATCCAACCAGAACCGGAGGGATCTACCCAAGGACATTCCATAGCTAGAAATAGTTGTCCTTAGGAAAGATGGAGTGGAATGAAGCTGAATGCGGACCAAGTACTTAAGTTAGCACTGGAACAATCACAACAAGGTGCTAATGATGACGTATTGGTAAGCATTGAAGGAGTTGAATATTCTATGCAACTTAGGCAGAAACCGGGTCAATACATCTATTGAAGACAAGTCATCATGGACCCAGTGATGCAATGCACAACCCTTCCCAGCCATTCGAGTTTCTCTCAAAAGAAACTTGTCTCATTGTCACGGAGATCAACACGTATCTATTGACTTTCTCACTCCGAGTCAGTTAATATTGAAAAGGTGGCAGTCTGCTCCAGCCTCCGATTACCAAAATGCACTTATTGAGTCTAGAGCCAAACGAGATCTATTTATCATCTCATTATGACACAATCGAGTCCTACGCATTATCCTTGTGATATTGCCAGAACATCTGAGTGATACGATTCACAATGAAGATGGAAATCCTGCTTGAGCCAGCATCAAACAATCTCATTGTAGGTAACTTGTGCGATTCTACACGAATCAAACTTGTGAGAACTGGAAAGCAACTAAGTTTGGATTCTTAATTGATTCAAACTTGATTCCAGGTTTCTTCGCAAAATCCATGTGATCTTGCCAGAACATTCAGAGTGACACTCATTAGTGTTCACAGTGACGAATGGAAATCCTTCCAGTGTCAACATCAAACAGCACTGCGGTAGGTAACTCGCAAGATTCTCTATGAATCAAGCTTGTGACAAACTGGAAAGCAACAATGGTGCGATTCTTTTAGAATCAAACTTGTTCCAGGAAATCTGAATTGACGACTCTAATCAGACGGATAATTTATCCTCATGATTCACTCTTTACGTTCGCAGTCTGCTTTGAGACGGTCGAGTAAAGAGAACTGGCTACTACCGCCGGGAAACCCTGTCAAGGAGGTTCTTAATCGAATCTACCTGATCACAGGTACGGTATTTGAATACCGTTTAACGGTCTTCACCGACCGGAGGTAAAACGCTACCGAGTTAGGGTGAAATGTTCAAAGCCATTTCATCCGTGTCTATATATGTTGCTGCATATCAAGAAGGTGGCGTAGCTGTGCAACCGATGTCGATTCAGAAGTCACAAGAGCACAAGATGGCGATAATCAAGATACCTAAGAATGTAAGAATGTAATAGGTCATGTTAGTCACAAGGAGTACAGATGAAGATCTCAAGCACTCAAAGTCAAATGACAAAGGCTCAAGATAAAGATCACGAAAGCATGAAGGAACAAAGCCGTTACAAACAAGATCAAGACCAAGATACAAGACCAAAGCAGGAAGATCTCCTCTACAAGAATGTATTCACTCAATCATCTTATGCTTTTTAAGCTTTTTAAGATGACCGATACATTGGGGGAGATTGTTAGCCGTATATTTTATATAGTCAAACAAGAATGTAATAGGTCATCTTAGTCGTTATTGGTCTTGTATAGTAATAGGTTAGTCGGGAAAAGCGGGCTTGGACTTAAAGCTAATATTGTCTTTGTTAGGTGCTATATGCCCAAGTGAATGCCAAGCCCGGCCCAAGATGAAGCCCACAAAGGCCTTAGAGCCGTGGGGTATATAACCCTATTTCATATGTGAAAGAGGGTGTTGGTTCATTTCATAAAACACATAGTTTTAGTGTAAACCTTCCACTTCTCTCTCTACTTTCTCTTTCTAATTTTCTTCTCTTTCTCTCTCTAAGAATCTTGTGTTATGGATTGAATGAGAATAATAAGGAGGTTATTGCTTCAGACATGATGTTGTTAGGGTTTCTGAGAAAATTAGGGTTTTGGTGATTTTAGGGTTCTGGTGTTCTTTAAGATCAAAAGTTCCTCAACAAGCTCTGATACCACTTGTTGATCCCAAACTTAGATCGATTTAGCTTTATGTATACGAGATTAGATCAAGTAATACACTTAGAGAAACCTTTGTATATGCTTATGAATCTAAGTGTTATACGGAATTTAACACTTAAACAAGAACACACAATGATATAAACAAACTTTCACTTTGGTTATCAATATCAAACTTGCTTACAATGAAAGTAGTTTACGAATGAAAACTTATATGAAACTTATATCAAAACATTAACCTAAAGGTCTTCTTTTATAGACATAAGAAGCCTTGTACAATAATCTACGTATCAGCTATTCTAGGTAAAGATAAATATAGAAAATACATTGTTGTTCCTATCTTTACTAGAAGTAATCTAGAATACAATAAACGCGTAGAGAATATCTTCCATCAGTGCTTGTCTTCAATGTGTCAACGCTTGACTTTATCTTGTCAACGCTTGAGCTGTCAGCGCTTGTTTTGTTCTTGTCAACGCTTGTTTAACTCTTGTCAGCGCTCAAGTGATCTGGCCTTAATTTATTCCCAACAGAAGTTCTTGAACGATGTTAAGACTTACTTTTGGGATGACCCTTTTCTATTCAAACAATGCGCTGACTTGATTATTCGCCGATGTGTTGACGGACCGGCAGCTTTTGACATTCTCCAAGCTTGCCACAAAGGACCCACCGGTGGTCACTTTGGTCCCAACTACACCGCCAAAAAAGTGTTTGACTCGGGATTCTATTGGCCCACCATTTATCGTGATGCTCACGAGATGGTTAAGCATTGTGATGCTTACCAAAAACAAGGCAAGATCACACATAAAGATGAGATGCCTCAAAATTTCATACAAGAATGTGAAATCTTTGATGTATGGGGCATCGACTTTATGGGGCCATTCCCTTCTTCTAAAGGCAACAAATACATCCTTGTCGCTGTCGACTACGTTTCTAAATGGGTTGAAGCCAAAGCTTTACCCACTAACGACGCGAGGGTGGTTTGTAATTTCTTGAAACAATTGTTTGCTAGATTCGGTGTTCCTCGTGCTATTATCAGTGACCGCGGGACTCATTTTGGCAACGATCAATTTGCAAGATTCATGGCTAAGTATGGTGTCAATCACCGTCTTTCCACCGCTTATCATCCTCAAACTAACGGTCAAGCCGAGATATCCAACCGTGGATTGAAGAGAATTTTGGAACGTACAGTGGGAGAGCATCGTGCCTCGTGGGCCGATAAACTTGATGATGTTCTGTGGGCTTTCCGTACCGCCTATAAGACACCGATTGGTTGTACACCTTATCGTCTTGTGTACGGGAAAGCTTGCCAACTCCCTATCGAGCTGGAACATAAGGCATACTGGGCCTTAAAGTGGGCTAACTTCGACATCAACAAAGCCGGTGATCTTCGCAAGATTCAACTCAACGAGCTACAAGAATTGAAGAATCAAGCTTACGAGAACTCATTGATCTACAAGGAGAAGACCAAGATTATCCACGATGCTAAAATCAAGAACCGAGAGTTCCACATTGGTGATCAAGTCTTACTCTTTAACTCTCGGTTGAAGATCTTCTCAGGCAAGTTGAAGAGCCGCTGGTCTGGTCCATTCACCATCGCCAATGTTTTTCCCTATGGCACCATTGAGCTTTCTCAGCCAAATGGGCCCAACTTTAGGGTGAATGGCCAGCGTTTGAAATTGTACTTTGGTGAGGACATCTCTCATGAGATGATTCCATCCCTCACCACGTTTCCCTTGAATTAGTTCGGGGCCGAGTCAGGCTCGCGACTCGGTAAACAAAAACAAGCGCTCCTCGGGAGGCAACCCGAGTATCTATCCCCCTTTCCCGTTGTTCATCCTAAGTGTAGGGGGAGCTATATAGGTTGCTTGTATTTGGATGGTGATGTGATTACAGGGATAAGTGAACTCTTGGAATCTTTGAAGAACCGTGCTCCCATGTTATCCGCAATACCGGTTCTATCTCTCAACTATCGTGATTCAATTGTCTTTATACTCACATTTGAAATTGATCACTTTAGTCGTCTCTTCCTTAGCTTGATTTAACCAACGTGCACAATGTCATAAGTGTAGGGGAGATTTTTCCCACATGCTTAAACATTGAGGACAATGTTTATCTTAAGTGTAGGGGGGGGGGGGGGACTTCTATCGAAGTTTTAAGTGGACTTTTCCATGAAAATGCCTTCATTTAACCGGAAAATCATCTTTTTCAGCATTTTTCAAATTTTTAATTAACTTTGGCCATTTTGTCGTAATTTTTAAATTTTTATCGTTGCTTTCATATGTATATATCCCGCAATAAAGTCAAAAATATTAATAAAGTGGTGTAGCTAGGCCCGTTGCGATTATTTTAGGCCCGTTGCGATTATTTTGACTCAACCCGAATAGACTTGTCTAAGTTTACTCTAGCTAGTATCCTTAACCATGTAGACCTTAATTGGTTTATTAGGCTAAGCATCCACGAGTCTCATTACTTGAGATTTTAAATTGTGGAGGACGAGAAATGATAGAGTCAATTATAAGTCGGTATTCTTGCACAAGCTCACTTGGTGTAACTATTTTCCTATTCTCCCATCACTTGCTAATAATTTATCTGCAATAAGTAAGGTCGTACGATTTGAAAGGTTACTTAGCTTCTATCCCAAGATCGTTTAAAAGTTGCTCGGTAATGATAAGAGTTCATAGCCAAGGCATGAAGCGGGACGCGAAGATTGGCGAGTCCAAAAAGGCCCTAACAAGGCATGAGGATTCCATTTTATTGCTAAAGATCCAAGGTGATGTGAAAAGAATTATTCCCAAAATCGATATGAAGGATCAAGACTCACGACGAAAAGCAATCAACTCCCATAAAGATCATGGAGAAGTTTATCCGAAAAGACCCTAACAAGGTATGAGGATAAATAGATCCAAGTCCGAAAAGGAGGCGGATCGTTGTATCTCAAAATCCCAATTAGAGATTGAAGAAATAATCATGAAGTCGTGGTCAACAATGTTGGAGTACCCCTCAAAAGTCTCCAAGTGAAGAAACTCTATTAACGAAGAGAAGACCATTATCTCAAGAACGTCTCTCAAGATATGAAGTATGAAGTACATGCCAAATATCGGCCCGAGAAAGGTCTCAAATCGTGAACCGAGTTATGCCAAGATATGAACTTTTTGATATCCCGAGAAGCAGTTTTAAGAGATTTTGTCCTTTAGCTAACTATTGATTAAATCGTCCTACTTTGCTTTCAGCCTAAATAAACTATCGAAATAAGTCCAAAATGCATCTTCATGATCATTCTAAGACAAAAATAAAATATAAGAGATACACCTAGGAATAAGGGAGTTTAAGCATATAATTAAGCCATGTGTGTAAGTGTTTGAATTGCTAACTTATAATAACAATGATCTCATTTTTAAAGCTTAGTTTGGGGAACGTGAAACTTGAGGGTGATAAATCTTCGCAGCACCGAAGCCCTAATGTAAGTCCTTGATCTCTTTGCAAGTTATTTCCATACATCTATTTTCAAGAGAAAATGGTTTCTATCCTTTTGTCTCCTTTAAAGTTTTAATTTCTCTTAGTATTTAAATTTTTGTTTAGTAGTATTTTAATAAGGCCAAGGTTGATTGATTATGAGAAAAGTATAAATTTGCTTTATCACTAAGCATTGCATGAGGGCATGGCAATGGTTAAGTGTAGGGGATTTGATAGGTGTGAAAACACCCATCCTTTTACCACTTATTTCTTACTAAAACAAGACCAAAACGCGTATTTAATGTCATTTGTTTGGAATTATGCGTGGTTTGTGTGTTTGTTGTGTTTTCAGAGCCAACCGGATAAATATTGAAGAAAACATGGGATTGCACGGGTTTTATCGAAGAAAAAGACGAAAAGACAAAGTCTATAGTCCAAGAGATGCAAAAGATTTGAAGTCAATGGGCCTATTTGAAGATTTATCGAAGAAAAGGACCAAAGACGGAAGATTTACCTATGTCGAAGAAACTCAAGTCTACTAAATGAAGAAATTAAAAGACGAGTTGAATTTATTCGTCGAAAAATCCCGAATCGAAATCGAAAACGTCAACTTTTCTGAAAAGACGAGAAGACAAAAAGAAAGGGAGAAAGACCACTCACTAACCAAGGGAGAAGCCTATAAATACTCCTCCAATTCACAAATTTCCACTAGTCTCTTTTCTGTTACATTTTTTCCGAGTTCTTAGGAAAAACCATCTCCCTTAAGGAGTGGTTTTTATTTTCTTTGATTTCTTCCAATCTTTTAAGTTTAATCTTTTCATCTTGTTTGTTGAATCCTAAATCATTAATACAAGTTTACTTTTAATCTTTTTATCATCTTGTTCTTCATCTCTTTATGATTCAAAGTTCTTAAGCTTTATTTTATTGGTTTGATCATAAAAAGTAAGTGGGTTTTGCGAGTTTGTGGTTTTGGATTGATGTTTACCTTAGGTGAATGATTAGTGGTGAAATTGGTTTAAGTTTTGATTAAAAACTTGGTGAAATTTTGAGTTAAAATCGTATGTAAAAGATTCCCCTGTTCTTCGCTATTTTTGACTGTTCTTGCCAGATTCCGGATAGAGGGATTTATGACTTTACTGTTGATTCAGAATTTTCATTATTCCGGGTCAAGGTTGAACTTTTTTGGTTACTCGTAATACCGATTATTTCGAATAGAGCTTAATTTTCTTGATTATTCGGAATATCAAAATATTCCGGATAGAGTTTGAGATTTTGTTGATTACTCGGAATATCAAAATATTCCGCATAGTGTTTTTGTCAAAAACATTCCGAATAGAGTTTCTTGCCATTATTCCGCATAGGGTTTCAAACCAAATCATTCCGCATAGGCTTTCTGTTAAAATATTCCGCATAAGGCTTTCTGTTAAAATATTCCGCATAGCTCAACATTCCGCATAAAGTTTTCTTTCCAAACATTCCGAGTAGGCTTATTATTCAGCATAGCCGTTATATTCCGCATAGGCCATATTATTCCGCATAGACTGACATTCCGAGTAAGAGCAAATATTCCGGATAGCCATTATTCCGAATAAGGTAAATTTCCAGTTTTAATTTCAAGTTTTCTAGTTTTACATTCTACCTTTATTTTTATTCTCAGTAATTAATTTTAGTTTAATTTTATTATTTATAGCACTTATCACTTTAGATTTAGACCAAAGCTCCCCCTTTTTAGTTACCATTTACAACGATTCCACTTTTGACCGTGATCAATTCGAGAAGATACCGAGAACGAAACAACGACATATATCAATTGGGTACGAGCAATGCAAAGAAAGATCTTGCAAGCAACATTTTTAATTAACTAAAATAACAGTTATTAGAACTCATCCCCACCTTCCATCTCCATCTCATCCAAGGGCTGAGATTGAATCCCCAATTTATACTGCAGGGTATTTTTGTCTTTTCACCTTGGGCTATATATATACACTTTAACAAAAATGTTTCATTATTGTTTCTTCTTCCCCGATCAAACTGGTACTTTCTCTCTCTAGGTTTCTCTCTCTAGATATACTGTTTGATAAGAGTGCTTATTAATAAGCTTATTAGTAAGCTTATAAATAAGCGTATTTAATAATCTGATCTATTAATAAGCTTATTAATTGTTCGGATTGATTAAATACGCTTATTTATAAGCTTATTAACTATCCGATTGATTTATAAGCTTATCAATCGTTCGGATTGATTAATAAGTTTATAAATAAGCTTATTAATCGAGCAGATTGATTAATAAGCTTATTAATAAGCTTATTAATCGATCAGATTGATTAATAAGATTATTAATAAGCTTATTTTATATATCTGGTCGAATTTTATGGATATCGTTTATAAGCTTATTTAATAAGTTGTGATTCTTTTAGTTTCTAGGTAAGCTTTTTATGAATTGTTGTTTTGTCGAGTTGCTTAGGTTTGATGATGGATTCGAGTGATTCTAGTAGTCGTGGTGGTGTTGTTGATCCTTCTACGTTGGTTGATTTGACTAGTGAACAGACTAGTGTCAAACAAGGTTTGGATCTACCATCCGAAAGCGTTCTTCATAGTCTTGCAGATGAGATTTCTGTGTATGAACAAGACGATGAAGAAGCGGAAGTTGTTAAGAGTAAGTTTTCTAGTTTTTGTTTAGCTTAGTATATGTTCCCAATGTATCATATATGATAGCAACATATCATATATGATGTTTGTATTTTTACATAGATATGATAGCCATGTATCATATACTATCATATATGATCTTTAATTTAAGATATATGATACATGGTACATCATATATGATACATGTCTATCATATATGATGTTTACATGATATGTAATATGTTTTTCTAGTATTTGTAATCATATATGTTTTTTGCAGAGTTGAATGATGTGCGGACTCCTGAGTCGTATACCACTCATTCCAACTTTGATACTCTTGGTGGTACTGTTTACTACATTCCGAAAGTGCCTACCGAATTTTTAATTGTTAAAGTGAACGAGTACGATTCATTTGAGCATTGTATTGCTGCTTACAGGAAGTATGCGGTAAAAGGTGGTTTTGTTAGGAAATCGTGTCAGAAAAGGTTGAGGAGCGGGATTGTGAAGCAAAAGTATTTTGTTTACAATAGGAAGGGTTCCCCCAAGGATATATACGTAGACACACTAGATTTGGAGAATGGTTACAAGCAAATGAGGCATTTAAATCTGCATATCACCGGTTGTAAAGCTCGTGTTGTGTTTGACTTGATCCCTGGTCCGACGAAGTTCAAGTTGAGTGTATTTGATATTATCCACAATCATGAGCTTAAACGTGAGGAGTACAAGCATCTGTCTAAGAATCAGAGGTAGTTAACATACACGGAGCAAGTGTTTATTGTCAAGGCTGCGAGTGTGAATATCGGTGCTACAAGAGCTTATCACCTTCTGACCGAGATCAAGGGTTCTTATCTGCTCGTTCACGGTACTACCGTTGAATTTAATAACTTATTCCGTAGCGTCAACTGTTACATCAGGGACTATGACACGCAGATGTTGATAAACAAGATGGAGAAGATGAAGGAGTACGTTGCTGATTTTTCTTTTGATTATTTGGTTAACAAGGCTGAGCTTATTGGCTTATTCTGGGCTGATGAAGTGTCCAAGTACAACTACAAGGAGTTTGTGATGTTGTCTCTTTTGATGCTACGTTTAAGACAAACAAGTACAAAATGGTATTTGTTCCTTTTTACGGCGATTGACAACCATAGGAAGTTTGTTACGGTTGCTGCTCGGTTTGCTCAAGTTCGAGACCACAGAATCTTATGTCTGGTTACTTAAAGCCTTCATCAAAGCGTTTGGTAAAGCACCTAGTATAGTAGTGTCTGATCAAGATAAGGCGATGAGGAATGCCATTGAAGCTGAGTTTGTTGGTACAAAGCATAGGCTGTGCATGTGGCATATCACGCAGAAGCTTCCAGCGAAGGTACTTTTTTTTTAGACTAGTATCATGTATGATGAAGTAGCATCATATATGATGTTTGAGTAGTATCATATATGATGAAGTAGCATCATATATGATGTGAGAACAAAATTTGATTCAAAGCATTTGGTTTTTGTATGTTTGTGGTTTTGTTATCATACTTAATAGTTTTGATTCATTTAACCTTTTTACAGATATGTGAGAAAGTATACAACGAGACAAATTTTAGAGAGAAGTTGAACCAGATTATGTGGAACATGTACATTGGCCCCGAGGAGTTTTATACCAGATGGGGTGATCTGATGACATAGTTTAATTTGAAGGAACACAAATGGTTGACGAAGATGTATAATATGCGTTCAACTTGGATCCCTACTTACTTTCCGGACTCGTCGTTGTGTGGATTGATGAGGACTACGTCTAGATCAGAGAGCGAGAATTGTTTCTTCTCCCACTTTACCAATTCTAGCTTGACGCTTATGAACTTTATGAATTGCTTTGAGACGGCGATGGAGAAGCAAAGGAGCGTTCAAGAGAGAATGGACCATAATACATTGAAGACTATTCCAAAGTTCAGGACTCTACTCAAGATTGAGAAACATGCTGCAATGGTTTACACTGGTACTCTGTTTGAATTGGTTCAGAAAGAGATTTTCGTCGGATTGTGGTATTGCCTGATAGATTCTAAGAGTGTGGCCGAGGGATCCGAGGTTTTTGTTATCAGGGTGAGGCATTTTTTTATGAAGAGCCTGGTAAGAAGAACAAGAAGAAGACGAAGGATAAGGTTTCTGATAAGGCTAAAGTTGGCGATTCTTGTAAGAATGTGAAAGAGAAGGAAAATGACAATGATAAGGAGAAGGAGAACGAAGATGATGAGGTTGATATGTTTACCAAAGAAGATGGTTTGTACAAGGTATGTGATTTATTGGTTGATATATTTTTTTTTACTTTTTTTGATATATCATATATGTTAAGTACATGTCATCATATATGATATTGTTTTAGTATTTCTTTATCATATATGATATTCACTCCTTTGTTTTTTTGGCTTTTTTATAGGTCTTGCGCAACGTAGATGATGGTTCAGTTATTTGTACATGCCAGTTGTTTATGAGGGTTGGGATATTATGCAGGCATATTTTTTGCGTGTTCAAGAACACCAACATCGAGATGATCCCTCAACAATACATTCTTAGGCGTTGGACCAAGAACCTCATCTCTGCTGCGTTGAGGAACAAGGGGAATAAGTATGGGGAGAAGAATGTTGTTGTCGAGAATTATGCGAGCGAGGCGACATCTATTGTTGATCACTGTGTGCATTTGTCGAGCAAAGACGAGCCTAGGTTGGGTGCTTTTGTTGAGAACTTGAAGCAGCTGAAGATAGATGTTGAAGCGGATTGCCCAAATCCCCCATCTAAGAGGAAGGTTGACTGCTTGGAGCAGCTTGTCGGTGTCTCTCATCCGCCGATACGTTTGGTTGATAATCCAGGTCTTACAAGCCCTAGAGGTCGTCCAGGACGTCAAAAGCTGCGTATTAAAGGTGGAAAAGAGAAAGCTATTGAGAAAAGCAAGAAGAACAAGAATTCATGTTCGGTGTGCGGAGGTACTGATCATAACAAGAGGACTTGCACTGGTAAGCGATTGGAGGAAGTCGTTGTCGAGGATCCACCTGTTGCAGATGCAAGTACGAGTGGATAAAGTTGAATAAAAGAAGATTTGTTTCTTTTAGGATTTTTTGCGTTTTATTTACTGTTTGTAGTTTCTGAACATGTCATTATGATGTTTGATACCATTTCGTCTTGATCACTTTGATTCATGAGAAGTTGTTTTGATACTCAATATTTTTGGATAATCATATATCAACGAGTCATGAGAAGTTTTGTTTAATCCCTTAGTTTTTTTAGTTGGTGTGCTTTTTTCAATTTACAAGTTTTTTTGGACTATCAAATATGATACTAATGTATCATATATTTTAAGTTGTCAACACATCATATATGATACGTATGTATCATATATGATAGTTTTTATGATACTAATGTTACTTCTTTCTAGGATGTCGATTCCAGAGCAAGTGTGTTTTTACAAGTTTTTTTTTGGACTATCATTTATGAAACTAATGTTTCATATATGATAGTTTTGTTTGTCACGCTTTACATGTTTTTCAATATGCTTTTATTCTATAAAAATTGAATACAAGAACAATACATATGAAACAAAAGATTCATCTTACCTCCATTTCATAATAGAAAATTCGACGGGTTACCAGTTCAAACAAGTTGAATCCACAAAATGCGGTACATCCTACTTTACCGCCAGCAACTTGTCTTCCCTATGATTCTATCCAAGTGTTTCCAATGGTACGTCAGGTGTAGGCGACATGACTCAGGGGTAGTCGGACTAATGGATTCCTATTAACCGATCCACGATCTACGACTAGTTGACCCCAAGCTTAGAGCAACCCATCATGGGTTCTGTTGCATGCCGCGTACTCCTTTTCCCAGTGGATAAGCCATCTAAATGCTTCTAAAGTAAATCAGTTCAATAATCTTTTTGCCTAGCCTAATGTTCCAGTGGGTTAAGCGTTAAAGCTTATTAAGGTAGGCGACATGACTCGGAGGTAGTCGGACTAATGGATGCCTATTAACCGATCCACGATCTACGACTAGTTGACCCCAAGTTTGGAGCAACCCACCATGGGTTGACCTGCATGTCGCGTACCCCTTTCCCAGCGGATAAGCTAAGCAAAGCAAAAGTCTTTAACAGAAAACTAAATTATTACAAACAAAATTAAAAATAGAATTCTTAAACTATTTTGTCTTTTTTCCTTTCTTGTTCAGATGGCTCTCTTGGAGACATCCTTATCTTGTTCCTCCTTCCTTCTTTTTATTGCATCAGTGATAACCTTGGTCTTTGCCGGTTGCATCTGGTGTTTTCTTGCGAATTTGAAAGCTTCCTCGGTTAGTTGCTGCCTCCTAGTATTCTTCTCATGTAATAGTATCTTCGCTGCCATCCTGAATCTTAGCTTTAATATCTCCTTTCTTTGTTCATTTGGATCAATCGGGAAGTCTAACACCCATCCTTTGCAGTTTCTCCCTCGTAGTTGGACGCTCTCTAGATACATCATAAACATTTTGATGGTAAGCTTTTTGAGTTTTTTAGTCATCTTGTGTTGGACGCTCTCTAGATACATCATAAACATTTTGAACTGCAAAACAAGTCCAAGTTTATCATATTTTTGATGTGTTAGTTTTTTTAAAGGCTTCTGAGATGCACAGATGTTCATGTTTTTTTAGTTTTTCCATGTATTTAGTGACTTACTAGGAGATCACAATAGGTCTGGTACTTGCTTTCATAGGTGCTCGCTACTTTTTAATTGTCTATGATTGACACAGCGCTATTGTTGAGGTTAAACACAACCAAGTAGTAGTGCTGGTGAGAGATGACAGGGAAGAACACCTGCAGAGTTTTATAAGTTATATTTTTGAATCTATTGTAAACTATAATATCATATGTGTCCCAATCCTACTGCTTTTGATTGCATGTCACTCATCATATATGATAAGGTTTTATCATATATTATAAGGTTTTATCATATATGATAAGGTTTTATCATATATGTTATACTTTTTTATCATATATGTTTTATCAGTCTAGGAAATCATTTTATGTAATCAAGTGTTTACCAGATCTACACCCTTCAATTTTAGCAAATAGTCATCTTCTCCAACGAGCATCTCATGTTTTCTTCAAATTTTCGAAACTGCTTGTGAACGTCATACTGTCCTTTTTGCAGCTTCCAATCAAACATGTTGGCGGTCTGCATTGCATAATCAACAAGATATTTATTTTTTAGTTTCTGGACGTAGTTTTTTCAAAAAAAAATCATATATGATGTAAGATGTACTTACAATCATAGTCGACATGAAAAACAGTTTCTTCCTTCTCCCGCCTGTGCGTGTGTCTTCTTCAAAGTTTAGAACTTGGGAGTAGGTGTCGATGACATGTGCATCTACTTTGAGACCCAGAGCCAATGTCTCCATGTTTTCCCTCATGCATGCATGATTCTTGTCTGTTGTCTCGAATATGAAATCCCTGCAAACATAGTTCAATTACTTTTTATCATATATATATATGATGCTACTTTAATGATAATTAATTTGTTAGTGTGTTAGCTTTTACTTACAGGCCCTCATTAATCATCGAGAACAAGTTCTCGCCTATCATCAACTCGGCTGTAGTGAGCTTGCCCTTTGTTGGTGCTTTCTTGTTTTTGTGGTTTGAAAGGAGCAAGCATGATGACCTCTTTTGTATTTTGGCCGCCTCATCTTCTTCCACCAACATCAGTATCTCCTTAGGTGTCCTCTCGAGAGTTTTTGTGATCTGGGAGAAAGATGGTATTGTTTTCAGAGATTTTGGTGGCATTGTCCATCTTGTTTTCCTTTTTGCCATCTCTTCTTCCTCCAATTTCTTCTTTTGGCATTCAATCGCCCGACGTTCCAACTCGATGCAATATTAGTCCAGATATTCATCAAATTCTGGGTCGTTTTCAAATTCCCGTGACAATGGTTCGTCGGTGTAAACTGTCTTATGAGCCTCAGCTAACATTGCTGCTTCTTTAGCGGATTTTGGTTGGTTAACCAACCTTGCTTCTGTGAGCACTTCCTCATTTGCAGTTTCTTTTTCTTTATCCGTTTCCTTTTGAGCGATTTCCTTTCTGTTTGGATACTGTCAAGCGTAACTGGCGGCTTTTCTGAAATAGAAGGAACATCTTTGCTTTTACCATCATCCGGAGAGGGTTCCTCTCCATGAAATCTACATCGAGCCCATCGTCCTTCGTTCTATTGAATACCACCTGGTATTCTTTACATAGACCAAGCAATGTGTCATCATTTTCAAACTTTTTCGTACCTTCTTTAAGTGTTTCAACAAGCATTTTCCTTGCATCATAGATCACTTCAAATTGGTCGATTCTTTTTTCAATGAACTCCTACATAGAAAGAAGAATACTGTTAGTGTACTAGTAAGCTTTCATATATGATAGTATTGTATGATACTTGATCTCCATACAATATATGATATCATGTATCATATATGATATATGATAGATCATATATGATACATGGAAATCATATATGATGCATGGGTATCATATATGATAAGCATAAAAAATAGAGATCGAAAATGATGCATTATCATATACGAAATCAAATTTATTTTAACCTCTACTGTTGCTGGGATTCTGTCTTTAATTTGTTCAACATAGAAATCATTGTTTTTGTACATATCAATCCCCATATGGACATCAACCTAGTTGTACTCATCTTGATGTTGTAGCTTCCCCAAACATTGATTTTTCATTTCGTCTTGTTTTCTCAACTTCATCAACTGACCGTTCCAGCTTCTTATTCCTGGTCTTCTACGTTTAACGGCCATATCTGGGAAGTAAGTTGAGTCTAAGTACAGTAGCTGTGAAAAGAACAAGTGTGTTTTGGTTAAAGACAATGAAAACATACAAAGTAAGTTTGAAATTAAAAAAAAAGTTGGTTTTACTTACACACAAGAAAGTAGCAAGTCCGTTGTACCATCTTTTTCCACCTGGTTCGTTCCACTTGCTTTTGCTTTTCTTCAGGCATTCTAGTATATAGGACGACCAGTCGATCTCATTAATGTTGTGTTGGTCTCTGACCTTTTTCAAAATTTTCAAAAGGACTTTCCCGCCAGAGTCTAAGTTGCACATCGTGCCACCAATGAGCATAAGGAAGTTCATTATGAAGGTGTAGTCTACTGCGTTGGTCGACTGGATCCTTTTTGCAATTGTTTCTAGGCTTGGTTTTAATGTGTCGTATTGAGCATTCCATTCTTCGATGAAATGATCATCGTTTTCCCTTTCCGGCAGTTCATTAAGAGATACCGTCCCCATCGGGACACCAAGCATTTGTTGCACCATTTCTCTTGTTATTTTGATCGATCCTTTGGGGAGTCTCAGTTCCATTCTTTGCGCATGGAACTTCTCGACAACATGGTACAGAAGGTGTGAAGACATCTCGTCTATGGGAAACTCAATGTACCTCTCAAACCCGATTTGTTTCAGAACTTTCTTTCTCTCATATGACAATCTCGAGGTTGCTTCAAACAATGATTTTGGCGAGCATCTGGTCAATACAGTAGTGTATACCTTTGGCTGCTTATGTTTCTTCGGTCCTCTACCCTTCTTTTCCTTTACCAAAACCATCTAGTTATCGTCGTCATCTTCTTCAGTTTTGTATCTTTTTGACTTGTTGCTTTTAGAAGGCGAAGGTTTAACAACTATCATCTTTGACGTGCAAACTTCATGTATAGGCGCGTTCTCCTCCTCATACTCAGTTTCGATTCTCTCATCCATCAGCTCATCTTCTTCTCCTTCTTCGCTTGATTCTTCCGGTGGAGGTGTTTCTTTTTTTCCGGTTGTTTTTTTGCCCTCGCTCTAGGTTTGCTTTTGTCTTTTTCTCCCTTTCTGTGGACGTTTTGCTTCCTGATTTTGTTCCGATTTCCTTTTTCCGTCTTTTTTATCCTTCTTTTCCTCTTCAGAAAAGCTTGCTGTGTTGCAAAATAGATTGAAATGTGTTAGTATTATAAATTCATCATATATGATACATAAATATTTTCTTCAGATTGTGTGCTATATCGTATTTGATAAAATTATCATTAATTGTTACCTTTTTTTTTTCTGAAGAGTTGATGAACTTGATCTTTGTTATTTTCTTCAAAACGTCTTTCACCCCCTTTTATTTCTCAGATTCCTCATCTTCCTGATCTTCATCATTCTCCTCGCTACTTTCTCCCTCATCATTGACATTGTCTTCCCCCTCGTCTTCCTCATCTCCCTCGTCTTCCCCCTCGTCTCTGTGATCTCCCTCTTCTTCCCCCTCGTCATTGCCCTTTGCCTCTTCTTCGTTTTCTTCATCCTTGTTACCTTATTCTGTCTCAGGTTGTTCAGACTCGGGTTCTTCCTCTACATATTCTTCCCCGATGCTGATTATTTCGTCTTGTGACTCACTTTCTTCTACATTTTACAGAGCAAAGAGTTGTTCATTAATGTATGTTTTTTCTAATGAAGTAATATGATACAAAGTATATTTTTCTTACCTTCTGTACTCTCGATTGGCTTTTCCACTTTCTTTGTTCTGGTAGCCGTTTATTCTTTGGCATTTGCTACAACATTTTTCTTTTTTTCTTTAGCTTCAGCGCCAGCTTTGGCCTTGCCCTTGGGTTCTTTTTCTTTTTCCTGAACGGTAGCTCTCTCATTGAGTTGTTTTATTTTCTTTGCAACTGCAAATGAAAAAAACTTATCAAATATGATACTTATTTTTTCTATATTATTTTTAACTTCTTTTTAGTTGCATTAGTTTACCTGAGATTCCTCCATGAGGTTCTACTTTCTCTTTTTTGTTTGTTGTAATTTGTTTATCTGCAATAAAAGTGTAAAGTTAGACAAAATTACATATGTTAATGGTATGTATGATGCATGACTTATCAAATATGATTCATTAGTAACATATACGATACGTTAGTATCATTATGATGCAACTTTTTCATTTATCACATATCTATATATGACATATCATATATGATAAGTTTTTATCATATATGATGTATCATTTTATCAACTATGAAATATTGTACAACATATATGATAAGTGCTTATCATATATGTTTTTCAATCCTAATTCTCTTTTTTATTGCTCGTGAAATATCAAGCATGATATATCATATATGATAAGATTTTATCATATATGATGTATCATTTTTCAAGTTCGAAATTTTGTATAACATATATGATAAGCGTTTATCATATATGATGTTTCTTTTATTTCAACCTAGATGATTATATACACATGCAAGCAATATTAAAACACATAAAGTCAGTTAAAACTAAAAAAAATACGTTTTATATGTTAGATCTATTATAATCAGCATATAATCATAGAAAAAGCACTCTAAAAGCTTAAAAATCTAGAAAAAGCATAGAATAAGCATAATATGCATAGAATAAACTGAAATAGCATGAATAAGCTGAAAAAGGATACAATAAGCATGATAAGCGTATAAAAAGCAGTGAATCTGCATTTTTGTACCTTTTTGCCTTGTTTTAATTGTATTTTTCTCTGTTTTGTTGGTAGAAGGCTTCGTTTAGCCTTCGATTTCATCTTGAAGCTTTGATTTTGGATCTGGATCTGTTTTTTGAGATGTTTCCGACGGTTTTTTTGGGGAAGAAGATGACGGTTATGGTGGTTGTTGTGTGTGTTTTTGTGTCTGTGTGTTTTTGTATGAAACGAATGACGGAAGAAACAAAGATAGATACTGGTTTGTAGGGTTTGGGCGGGGTAGTGAAATGACGAAACTACCCCTCGGCTTTTTTTTGTTTTAAATGTGGATCGTTAGATGATATGTGATGGGTGACCAAGATTTGTTCCCTTGTATCCAAAGGATACAAGTTATCCTAAATAACTCAACTCTAAAATTATACATATAACGATGACATATACCTCCTAGTCGGGCTACAAGCCTGACCCACGGGTACTACCCGTATCCAATCCATTACGAATGGGTTGTAACAGACAACACTAAAGCATAAGGTCCAATAAGCTGATGTCGTACGCGGCTTCATGAAAGTCGCACGCAGTAAGATTAAACATAATCATAGTTTAATTTAATTAGGACTATGATTCTCCTGAGACAAAGGGATAGACACTCTCCTTATTTAAGTGATAAAGATCTCGGTGTATATGGTAATTATCCCTTGCTTAGGCCGAAAGAATAGTGAAGCCCAATTAGGGATTCATCGGGTATATAAGGAAACCCCGAGGTTCCACAAAGGTACGATTTACTCAATACTCATAACCCTCACCGATATCTTAATCAAACCGATTAATTACTCTCACGCCTGAGTCTAATCGTGGGATACATTCCCACGGTAAGCCTAACGGTGTTTGTTCAATAGTGTGCAGCCGAAATCCTCAACAGCGGAATTAAGCCTAATTCGGGTTAAGCGCGGTCCATCCAACTTTTGTATCATCAAGTTGACGCCATCCGTGGGACCCTACACTAAACGCTCAACATGACTAATGGTGGTACTTTCACGGCCAACCAGAAGGCCGGAGGCAAGAAAGCGCAGTCTAATGAAACGCTCATAGTTACCACTCAATCAACCTCTGGGAAAACAACAACCTTAATAGGAGCGTTAGAGGAAAGGAACCACAAATACAGACCTCTCCGTATGCAACCTGTTAATCCCACTTAATCCATAACACAATATTTAGAGAGAGAAAGAGAAGAAAAGTATAGAGAGGAACTAGAGAGATGGTGGAAGGTTTTTACTAATAGAGAGAGAAAGTAAATGTAACCCACACCCTCTTCCACACATGGAAGAGGGTATATATACCCATGAACCACATGGGCTTTCCATGGGCCGTGGGTTTGTTTCCATGGGCCGGGCTTGGCTTGTCTTGGGCTTAGAGCCCCTAACTTATACAATATTAGCTTAAAGCCTAAGCCCGGTTTTCCCGACTAACCTATTACAATACAAGACATTTAACGACTAAGATGACCTATTACATTCTTGGTCGACTATATAAAATATAGGGCTAACAAGCTCCCCCAATTTATTGGTCATCTTTAAATGCATAAGATGATTGAGTGAATACATTCTTGTGGAGGTGATCTTCCTTCTTTGGTCTTGTATCTTGGTCTTGATCTTATTTGTAACGGATTTGTTCCTTCATGCTTTTGTGATCTTTATCTTGAGCCTTTGTCATTTCACTTTGAGTGCTTGAGATCTTTATCTTGTGCTCCTTGTGACAAGAAGACCTATTACACTCTTACATTCTTAAGTATCTTAATTATCACCATCTTGTGCTCTTGTGACTTCTGATTCGACATGTTCATACTTTGTTGATTTCGAAATGCTAACAATCTCCCACATAAATATAGTTGAAGTTAGACCTTGAAGTATCCATTGATTTTTAGAGTAGCGGAAGTCTTTAACTTTTTGTATGAACATGTGAAGACGACTTCGGTTAGTACACAGCTACGCTACCATCTTGACATATATAGACACGGATAAAATAGGTTTGAACATTTCATCCTAATTCGGTAGCGTTTTACCTCCGGTCGGTGAAGACCGTTAGACGATATTAGATACCGTACCTGTGATCGGGTAGATTCTATTAAGAACCTCCTTGACAGGGTTTCCCGGCGGTAGTAGCCAGTTCTCTTTACTCGACTGTCTCAAAGCAGATTGCGAACATAAAAAGTGAATCATAAGGATAAATTATCCGTTTGATTAAATTCATCAATTCAGAATTCCTGGAACAAGTTTGATTCTATAAGAATCGCACCATTCTTGCTTTCTAGTTTGTCACAAGCTCGATTCAAATGAATCTTGCGAGTTACCTACCGCAGTGCTGTTTGAGGTTGACACTGGAAGGATTTCCATTCATCATTGTGAACACTGAAGAGTGTCACTCTGAATGTTCTGGCAAGATCATACGGATTTTGCGAAGAAACCTGGAATCAAGTTTGAATCAATTAAGAATCCAAACTTAGTTGCTTTCCAGTTCTCACAAGTTTGATTCGTGTAGAATCACACAAGTTACCTACCATGAGCTTGTTTGATGCTGGCTCAAGCAGGTCCATCTTCATTGTGAATCGTATCACTCAGATGTTCTAGCAATATCACAAGGATAATGCGTAGGGATCGATTGTGTCCTAATGAGATGATAGATAGATCTCGTTTGGCTCTAGACTCAATAAGTACGTTTTGGTTATCGAAGACTGGAGCAGACTGCCACCTTTTCAATATTAACTAACACGAAGTGAGAAATTCAATAGATACGTGGTGATCTCCGTGACAATGACACAAGTTTCTTTTGATAGAAACTCGAATGGCTGGGGAAGGGTTGTGCATTGCATCACTGGGTCCATGACGACTTGTCTTCAATAGATGTATTGACCCGGTTCCTGCCTAGATTGCATAGAATATTCAACTCCTTTAATGCTTACCAATACGTCATCACTAGCACCTTGTTGTGATTGTTCCAGTGCTAACTTAAGTAATTGGTCCGCATTCAGCTTCATTCAACTCCATCTTTCCTAAGGACAACTATCTCTAGCTATGGAATGTCCTTGGGTAGATCCCTCCAGTTCTGGTTGGATCATAGGACTAAGTTTCCTATCCTAAACCACCTTTTGACTCCATCGTTCCGTCGTGGATAGTAGGTTGTTTTGGGTATAGATCATAACCATAAAACCATTGAAAACCATTCAAAGTGCTTGATCCCCCTACACACATGCATCGATATACGAAATGGTTTAGCATGTGAAGGAAAGAGTTGCACTTGAGTCTTTAAGATCACATTTTACAATATGTTACATTTTAATCACATTTTCTCCCCTATCTCTAATATAAAAACATCATATTAGAGATACCAATTGATTAAAATATGACAATTTCTGAAAACCGATTGGGAGAGAAACATGTGTGCACGCATAAATCATGGAACTTTTTTAGTCGGGATGCTCCCCCTCAACAATGTATTTGTGTCTTGAAACAAAAGTTTGACAAAATTTTGGAAAAACGACACCACAAAATATGTTGAGGTACGGAGTTGAGATGTCTTATCCGATATAGTATATTACATATGACAATTTTAAACCATTTTCGGGATGTGTTGGATACATAAAATATGATAATTTTAGAGATGTACCCAACAACATTAAAGGCATGATTTTAAAACGCTCCCCCTCAAAAATTGATCATAATAACATATGACATTTTTGAGATATAAAACCACATTATGAGGAAGGGAGTGTTGAACACATAATTTTGAAAGATTTAGAAAAACCTTTTGAGAAATTCTTGAAAAATTGTGTTCAACGGTTTTAAAATAATCATGATAGAAGACTTCTCTTCTATTTCTTAGAGAAAGCGCAATGAAACGTACACTCCCCTTTTGGGTCCGCTTTTCATGAGCTCAAAACTTTGATTGTTTGTGACAAGCTCATGACCGAGAATGATAAATTTCCCGTTGTGAAGGATAAGTTATCATCTGTGATGAACTTTCCTTAAGTTGAAGATCGAGTTCTAAGCTGACATTTACTTAGAAGTCGTTTTTAATGAACTTAAAAAACTTTGAATGTTTTTATGAGAAGCTCATGACCGAGAAATATGAATTTCTCGTTGAGAGGATAAGTTATCGTCCGTGATAAACTTTCCTTATTTGAGGTCCGAGTCCTAAGCTGTGATGCGCTTAGAAGTCATATACACGAGCTTAAAACGTTCGAATAGTTTTATTGAAAGCTCGTGTACGAGAAAATAGAATTTCTCCTTTTGAGGATAAGTCATCATCGGGATGAACTTTCCTGTCTTTGGAGAGCGAGTTACAGCATGTTATTTGACAGTAAGTCATTACACGAGCGTAAAACTTTTGAATAGTTTTAATAGAAGCTCTTGACCGAGAAATATTAATTTCTCGTTTTGAGGATAAGTCATCATCGGGATGAACTTTCCTGTCTTTGGAGAGCGAGTTACAGCCTGTTATTTGACTGTAAGTCATATTGAGGCTTACTTGTGAAACCCCTGAGACACGTATTTCTCTGATATCCGTTTCTTCAGCAACCAAACTCTAAGAGTGTCTTTTGTTGAATGGGTTACAAAGATTGGTCCTTTGTGATCCCGTTGAACCGTGACGTCGGTACCGGCACTTTCATTAGTAGTTTGTATGCTTGCATGTAGGTTAGTGATATCTTTCTAAGAAGTATGTGGGGGTACACCTGGAACCTTTGTCGAGCTAGAGGGAAATATCTTTCTAGTAGGAACCTACCTAAGACCTATTGTTTTGAAGGTTCTACCCGTTGGTATCCACCTAAGACAGGGTCAAAGAAACATAGGTTTCTCACGCACAACGAAATACTTAATTTTAGAAAACCTGTTTCCTTTAAGGTTCCGTCTTTGAGGTGCTCTAGCATTTTGGTTCACCTTGTTCAGGACTTTAGTGATACAATCATCATGAATGGCATTAAAGACACATTTGTTACATTTCTTGCAAACAAAGTGCTTAACATCTGAGAAGGCTCTAGTGTTTCTAGGATAGGCTGATTTGTGCACATCATTGAAGGGTCTAGAATTCCTAGATGTGTGATTAGCGCTCCTAGGTTATGGTTTGGTCATATCTCTTGCTTGTGTCTTGTTCTTAGCATCCTCTAGATAGCTTTTATGACCCGTGTCATTTGAACTATGCCTAGGCATGTTCTTGGAGCTAGATCGAGAGTTGCTTGAAGGATTCATGTTATCAGGTTTTGCAGAAGCAGACTTTCTTAAGGAGGGTCTAGATTGTGGAGTGACTTGTTTAGGCAAATTGCTATGCACGTCAACTTGGGATGCAAACCTCGGGTTCGAAGTTTTGGGTCGTTCAGATTTAAACGCATTCGGTTGTCTAGCAACTGAGTGATTTCTGAATGTTTGAGAAGGAGGTTTCCCCAAGACTGTCTGATTTGCTATCTTAGTATCCACACTATTTCTGTAATGCCCCATTTTGATAAATGGAATGTCACGCGTGATTATGGCGTGTCATCAAAGCATAAAAGGATAAATGTCTTAAACATTACATGACCATAAAGGAAATACCAGAAACAAACATCGGTAGCCCAAAGTAAAAGCTCATCACACACAAACATAAGTAATGTAAATGAAACGGACCCAACAATGTCCATGGAAACGAGTAGCAAAATGTATGAATAAATGCATAAAGTAATGAAGGCTAGAAAGCTTCTAATCCATATGCACGTACGCTTAGAGTATACGAGCGTCCCTGAGTACCTGCCGTTATGGGAACATGAAAGGAAAACGACTGAGCATAACGCTAAGTGCACGGATATACAAGCATAGAATGAATAACATAAGCACATCATATAGCAGCGGAATTGATTAAGTACTGGAAAACCTGGTATAACTTAGTAAAACTGGTTTTATAGTTTGAAAAGCCTTATGTTTATCTTATGAAAATTGTTTAACATGTTTACCATTAGCCAATATAGGCTGTAACACCCCATTTTGATAATGAAAATGTCACACGTAATTATGGCGTGTCATCAAAGCATACAAGGAAAATGTCTAAACATTCATGACCATAAAAGGAAAATACCGGAATCAAACATCGGTAGTCCAAATGTAAAGCTCATCACACACATACATAGTATAGTAAAGGAAAGGACTAAACAATGTCCATAGCAAATGTATCATAAGAAGGGAAATGCATAAAGTAAAGAAAGGCTAGAAAGCTTCCAGTCCATATGCACATACTCTTAAAGTCTATGAGCGTCCCTGAGTACCTGCCGTTTTGGGAACATAGAAAAGGAAAACGGCTGAGCAATACGCTCAGTGCACGGATGTACAATAAAGCATGAATAGGATAAGCATATAACATATAACATATAACATATAACAGCGGAAGAACTAAGTCCCGAGTAAACTGATTAAGTCTTGATAAAACTGGTTTTATAGTTTGAAAAGCCTTATGTTTATCTTATAAAACTGTTTATCATATTTTACCATTAGCCAATATAGGTCATGAAAATCCACCGTGCATGAATACTTGGAGTGGTGACCTCATCATGCAAATTAGAGGGGCTGCCTCTAATTTAATATACTGGTTTTTGGGTAGGAGGGATCAGCTCCTTGTGAAGGATGCAAGGCACACACCACATTCACCATGAAATCCTGACTGAAAACATGTAACTAGGATGCACCCATACTCCCCACATGCAAAATATAATAATATGGCCAAAAGCTGAAGGGACGCCACGAGCAATCACTCCGCCGTGGTGAAGTCATAACATCAGTGCCTCTAATGTTATGGTTATGGTACCTCCATAACTAGGTGAAACTGGTCATGCATGTATATGGCTATAGGTATTCTAAATTAAACATAAGCAATTCAAAACACATACTTATACTACGGGAAAATATTTGGCTGCATACGGGGAATCCTAATAAGGAAAGAATGTCCATACTGAAAGGACGGGAATCCATACCTTATGTCCAGTGAACGAAGAAGATGAACTGAGAGGAATCCTACTTATGTATCACTAGTGCTACATAAATACATACATGAATAAGTATCTGCTTGCTAGTACGTAACTGCTTTTATGTCATGTCTTAGCTTATTTTATATGTTCTTATCATGTTTTACTGTTTTAAGCCTTAAACTGTGATTATCTTACATTCTGTTTACTCTGATTAAGTATTTCTGGTATTTCATGTGTTATTATACTTACTGTGTAATAATAAGTAACTTTCCAAAAATAGCAGGTTTCCTAAAATAGAAAGTTTCCAAAAATAGAAAGTTTCCAAAAATAGAAAGTTACCAAAAATAGAAAGTTTCCAAAAATAGAAAGTTTCCAAAAATAGAATTACTGCTTAAAATAGATAAGTTTCTAAAAATAGAAAGTTTCCGTAAATAGATTTGCTGCCTTATTTAAATAAGTTTCCATAAATTGATTAGCTGCCTGAAATAAATAAGTTTCTAAAAATAGAACGTTTCCATAAATAGATTAGCTGCCTTATTTAAATAAGTTTCTAAAAATAGAAGTTTCCATAATTAGAAATAAGCTGGTTAAATAAACTAAGTATATAAGCCTAAGTGTTTTCATGATTATTTTCTAAGTCATATAATATAATGTATAGTTTATTAATTATTTCATGTAATTAAAATAAACTATAGGTTAAAATATTTAATTAAGGTATAACATGTTTTTAATTAAATAAAGTTAAATACTTAGGTTAAAACATGTATTATTATTTATTGATAATATAACCTAAGTCATGTTAATTAATTAATAATAACCATGGTTTTTAAATAATTAATTAATTATAAGTCTTAAAATACAAAATACTTAGGTTAATAATTTCATGATTTTAATAATTAAAATAACCTAAGTCATGTTATTAAATTAATCATGTCATGTTATTAATTTAATTTTAACATAAGATCATAAAAATAAAAATCTAAACATACACCATGAACCGGATCTTGACTAAGAACCATGAACCGGACATGAAATCGACACCATACCCCGAACCAACTCGGGGTTACCCTTGTCTTGATGCTGCCGTGGGACCCACACCAACCAACCGGGACCATATGGTCTCGGTGGTGGTCAAGTGGCCAAACCGAGACCCTCTCAGGTCCGGGTTAGGTGCGGCCAAGAACAAACACCCCTTAAACAAACCTTTTGATTTAATCCAAACCCAAATTCATGTTAGATATATGATTTAATTAGGTTTTATAAAAAAAACATAACATGTTCTTAATTATTTAAAAGATTAATCAAAAGAAAAAGGGTTAAAGGATTTACCGAATACGTGGATCTAAAGAACGATGAACAAACACGAACACTAGCAATAATTCCAAGATCCAAGATCAACAAACACCTCCTTGGTGTGTTTGAAGGTGGCGGCCAAAAAGAGAAAAAGAAGGAGGAGGAGAAGTTTTTAGGTTTCTGTAAAAATTCTCTGTAAAGAAAAATGAGTAGTGTTCATTTCCCCTTAACCCCCTTTAGTGAAAATTGAAATGGGCTTGGCCCATTTCTTCCTTGTAGCCGCGGGTAGGGGCCCTACATGGGGTACCCGTACCGTTTTCCGTGTCTCGATGTTTAGTGACTCGTTCGTGATTATTTGTGTTCGCGTTTTATGTGTTCTCGTTAAATAATTACCGTGACCTAATATATTTATTTACGCTCGTAATAAATATATATACGTAATTAATAATAGTTCGTGATTTAATTACGTTCATGATTTCATGATCGCATGTTCGTGATTAATTATTGTCGAATAATTATTACGTGCTCGTGCGTAGTAAATACTTATCGTGTTCTAACACGTACGTAATACGTAAAATCCTAACACGTAATCGTAATCATGCTATATTAGGAAAGTTTTAATCTAGTACGTACGATCTTAAGGGTACTATTCATGGTAAAAGCATGCGGGTTTTACAACTCTTCCCCCCTAAAAAGAATAATTCGTCCCCGAATTATAGATAAAGTAAACTGGAAAAGAAGAACATACCCGAATTCAAAATATGAAATGAGGGTAAGAAGCTCGGATAGACTCCTCTGTTTCCCAAGTGGCTTCCCGCTCGGTATGATCCCTCCATAGGATTTTGACGAATGGAATCGTCTTCCTTCTCATGACTCGTTCTTGTCTGTCAAGAACTCGTTCGGGTTCTTCTATGAAAGTGAGATCTTCACATATCTGTTCCAGTGGATACTGAACCATGTGAAGGGGATGATACTGGTACCCTCTGAGTAAGGACACATGAAACAAATTGTGCACATGCGAAAGCTTCAAAGGTAACGCCAATCGGTAAGATACTTCACCGACTCGTTCAATGATATCAAACGGTCCGATGAAACGAGGACTGAGCTTCCCTTTAATCCCGAAGCGTCTAACACCACGTGCCGACGAAACCTTAAAGAAGACGTGATCTCCTACGTTAAAGTGTATGTCCCTACGATGTTTATCGGCGTAACTCTTCTGACGTGACCGTGCTTCCTGAATTTTCTGCTTAGCTACTGCGATCTTCTCATTGGTCATCTCTATGATTTCCGGTCCTTCAAGTGTTCGCTCACCAACCTGATCACAGCAGATTGGGGCGCGACACTTTCTGCCATACAACATCTCGAAAGGAGCACACTTGATACTTGCGTGCCAGCTGTTGTTGTATGCAAACTCCACCAAACAGATGTAATCGTCCCAATCACCCGTCCATTCCAACGCACATGACCTCAACATATCTTCCAATGTCTGAATGGTTCGTTTCGACTGTCCGTCCGTTTGAGGATGAAAGGCCGTACTAAGCTTAAGTTGTGTACCCTAAGCTTTCTGCAGACTCTTCCAAAAGCGCGAAGTGAATCGAGGATCTCTGTCTGAGACGATGCTGGATGGTGCACCGTGGAGTCTCATGATCTCTCTTCTGTACGTATTAGCGAGTTTACTTACCGAATTTTCCTTGCGGATCGGTAAGAAATGAGCTGATTTGGTAAGTCGATCAACGATAACCCAAATTACATCGTGCTTCCTCTTGGTAGGCGGAAGAACAGTAACGAAATCCATGGTGATTTTGTCCCACTTCCACTCTGGAATATCTAACGGTTGAAGGAGACCGCCAGATCGCTGATGCTCGATCTTAACCTGCTGGCAGGTAAGACATTTAGAGACGTAAGTGGCCACATCCTGTTTCATACCACTCCACCAAAAGTACTGCTTGATGTCATGGTACATCTTAGTCGAACCAGGATGTATAGAGAATGGGGAGCTATGAGCTTCAGCTAACAAGGCTTCCCGGAGTTCGTGGTTATCAGGAACACAAAGTCTCGTGCCCTGCCATACGATACCATCTGCATCTACTCTGAATTCGGTCTGTTTCTCCAAATTCTGTACTATCGCCCAGATTTCTCCGTCATCCTTCTGAGCTTCCTTGATCTTAGAGAGTAACTCAGGTTCTACTCTAAGATTAGCCCAGTAACCGTGCTGTCCACGTACCATGATTTTGATGTCTAGTCGCTCCAAGTCTCTTATGATTTCCTCTTCGATTTTAATGCCGTTGATCATTCCGGACTTCCTGCTAAGAGCATCTGCTACTACATTTGCCTTTCCGGGATGATACTGTAGATTAATGTCATAATCCTTCAACAGCTCTAACCATCTCCTCTGCCTCATGTTCAATTCACGCTGAGTGAAGATATACTTCAAGCTCTTGTGGTCCGTGAAAATGTCACATGATTCTCCATATAAGTAGTGCCTCCATATCTTCAATGCAAACACGACTGCAGCAAGTTCCAAGTCATGCGTGGGGTAATTTTCTTCATAAGGCTTAAGCTGTCGTGAAGCGTACGCGATCACTTTCCCATGTTACATGAGAACACAGCCAAGTCCCTTCCCCGATGCATCGCTGTAGATTTGAAATCCACTCGTACCAGATGGGAGAGTAAGAATAGGTGCAGATACTAATTTCTGCTTCAGGTCTTCAAAGCTCTTCTCTCGATCTTCAGTCCAGACGAATTTTTCCCCTTTCCGTATCAGTTTTGGTCAATGGTAGCGCTAAGCGGGAAAAGTTCTCCACGAACCTACGGTAATAGCCAGCTAAGCCTAAGAAACTGCGGACTTCCGTCGCTGATGTCGGCCTTGGACACATAGTAATGGCCTCAACCTTCGCTGGATCCATAGTGATTCCTTCTGCTGACACAATGTGACCTAAGAATGCCACCCTTTCTAACCAGGACTCACACTTGGAGAATTTAGCATACAGCTGCTTCTGGCGAAGAATCTGTAGTACTGTACGAAGATGGTCTTCGTGTTCCTCCTTGGACCTTGAGAAAATCAGGATGTCATCGATGAAAAAAATGACGAACTTGTCCAGAATTTCATGGAAGATTCTGTTCATCAAATCCATGAACACTGCTGGAGCATTTGTCAGGCCAAATGGCATAACTACAAACTCGTAGTGACCATAGCGGGTACGAAAGGCAGTCTTAGCGATGTCCTGCTCCTTGACCCGTAGCTGATGATAGCCTGACCTAAGATCAATCTTGGAGAAGTGTTTGGCCCCTTGGAGTTGATCAAACAGATCGTCAATACGTGGCAGTGGATATCTATTCCGGATAGTAATCTTGTTGAGCTCGCGATAGTCTATGCAAAGACGCATACTGCCGTCCTTCTTCTTAACAAACAAGACCGGTGCGCCCCATGGAGATGCGCTCGGTCGAATGAAACCTCGTTCAAGAAGTTCTTGCAGTTGATCCTTCAGCTCCTTCATCTCTATGGGAGCCATGCGATAAGGATCCTTGGAGATTGGTTCAGCTCATGGGATAAGCTCGATACTGAATTCCACTTCTCGTGCAGGTGGTATGCCCGGAAGTTCTGCTGGAAAAACATCTTGGAATTTCGACACTATGGGTTGATCCTGAATTGATGGTGATTCAGCATCCATGTCGTGAACCGTAGCTAGATAACCCTCGCAGCCATGTGACAATAGTGCACACGCTTGTAGGGTAGATATGACTTGTACAGACCGTCCGGGTATGAACCTGTTATGAATGTACTCTGGTGCATTAACATCACCGAAGATAACTCGATATGAATGGCAATCTATGGTAACACGATGCTTGGATAGCCAATCCATGCCCAAAATCATGTCGAAGTCATTCATGTCCAGCGGAAGTGCGTCAACAGGTCGAACCTTATCGTCAAATTCTAGGGGAAGACTCTTGTATACATGGGTGATTAATACAGAGTTCCTCAAAGGCGTGGAAATAGTAAGCCTATTTTCTAGCGGCATGGGGAGCATCCTAATGTTCTTAGCATAAGCAGTAGAAATAACCGAGTGAGTAGCACCCGTATCGAAAAGAACACATGCAGCTTGACCATTCATTTACAAGATTCCAGTGATGGTACCTGTAGACTTGTTGGCCTGGTCTCGAGATGCCGTGTAGACACGCCCGGTAGTAGGAGGCGGCTTGGTATCAGCATGTCCTGATGTACCCTCCATCTCGCCTTTACGGCAATCCTTCATGATATGGCCAGGAAGACCACACTTGAAGCACGCGTCAGTGTTACGGCGACATGGCCCTGGGTGCCTACGGTGGCAAGTAGAGCAAAGAGGATGAGTAAATCCTCCAGCAGGTACTCTGGCTGGCTGGGAACCTGATAAAACATTTTACATAAGACATGATAATTGGGTACAAAGGACAATGCGGATAATCGTAAGATTGAATACCAGTGATAGCTGGACGGCTAGGCTGTGAACCTCTCTGGTTCTGGTCCCTACCGTTTCCATGGTTCCTGGTAGAAGTTTTGCTAAAGTGTCAGAATATGAGTTATAACATGAAATCATAATGAAATGCGTAAGTATTAGGACCTGCTGCTGTTGGAGTGTCCAACGTTGTTACGGTAATTATCATTACCGCCACGCCTATCCGTAGCAGAACGGTCGTTAGTCTGACCGTTTCCCTTGGGCTGATGAGGCTGCTGCTGAGTAGCCGGCTGAGACCGGTCCCCAGTTTTCTGCCTGTAAGATACATTTAAAGAGATGAATAATTGACATATAAGGAAAGTATTCGGATAGATCACCGCTTGAATACGAATGTTTACCTCTTGTCGGGTCTCTCAGCTTCCCCGAACTCATCTCTCTCCTACAACATCTCCAGCGTATGTGCTACATCGGCCACTTGTGCTAAAGTGTTGAACGTAGCACACACCATATTGTTTGCGACCGATGTGCGAAGAGCCCACCTAAAGTGATGTGCCTGCTCTTCAGGAGTACCTGTTGCCGCACCAAGGAAACCAGCTAAGCGAAGAAAGCACTGCATAAACTCGTTGCTATTCTCCCCAGCTCTCTGTCGGATCCCATGGTACTCTCTCTTGAGCTTGTCCTGCTCAGCCTTGGGAAAGAACTGCTCCATCACCCTGTCCTTGAATTGAGCCCAAGTCAAACCAGCAACCCACTCGTCACCACCTTCAGACTGCATCAATGCTAACCACCAATTAAGAACATCGCCTTCGAACCGATAGCATGCCAACCTCGCCTTGTATGCGGGGTCACAACACATAGCATTGAAAATCTTCTCGATGTGAGCCAACCAGCTTTCAGCATCGCTGGGGATATCTGTCTTCTTAAAAGCTCGAGGGCGGAGCTTGTTGAATCTCTCCAGTCATACTGCTAATGTCACTGGAGGAGGAGGAGGAGGTCCCTGATTATGCCGCTGATTGTTGGCAGCTTGAACTTTAGCCCTGATGTCATTCCTCAGTTGAGGAAGCAAAGCTTGCATAGCAGCTTGAATTGCAGCATTGAGCTGTTCCTGTTCGCGTGTGAGAACCATCTGACAGTATAACATAAAACATATGATTAAACATATCAAAACATAAAATATATATATACATGAAAAAAATTTATACCAAAATTTCACGAGAAAAATTTTATGCAAGAAAATTTTGTGTATGAATGCATGATGCAGTTTTATGAAAACTTTTGTATGCTCGAGTGTGAACGCCTATGGTCAGTTCACCCAAAACAAAAGACATAGCGAGGGGACGCCTATGGGTCGGTCCCAAATTTAAAAATTTTGATAAAACACATGCGACTAAATAGGGCCAGTCCTGTACCAACCATTACTTAGTCATAAATATGCGACAATGACATATATATGTATGCTTAAAAATGATGAATGCATCTAGGAAGACCGTAGTGACACCCACTAATCACAGGTCATATTTGAGAGCCTACAATTCGAAGCCTTGGCTCTAATACCATAATTGTAACACCCCATTTTGATAATGGAAATGTCACACGTAATTATGGCGTGTCATCAAAGCATACAAGGAAAATGTCTAAACATTCATGACCATAAAAGGAAAATACCGGAATCAAACATCGGTAGTCCAAATGTAAAGCTCATCACACACAAACATAGTATAGTAAAGGAAAGGACTAAACAATGTCCATAGCAAATGTATCATAAGAAGGGAAATGCATAAAGTAAAGAAAGGCTAGAAAGCTTCCAGTCCATATGCACATACTCTTAAAGTCTACGAGCGTCCCTAAGTACCTGCCGTTTTGGGAACATAGAAAAGGAAAACGGCTGAGCAATACGATCAGTGCACGGATGTACAATAAAGCATGAATAGGATAAGCATATAACATATAACATATAACATATAACATATAACAACGGAATAACTAAGTCCCGAGTAAACTGATTAAGTCTTGATAAAACTGGTTTTATAGTTTGAAAAGCCTTATGTTTATCTTGTAAAAGCTGTTTATCATATTTTACCATTAGCCAATATAGGTCATGAAAATCCACCGTGCATGAATACTTAGAGGGGTGACCTCATCATGTAAATTAGAGGGGCTGCCTCTAATTTAATATACTGGTTTTTGGGTAGGAAGGATCAGCTCCTTGTGAAGGATGCAAGGCACACACCACATTCACCATGAAATCCTGACTGAAAACATGTGACTAGGATGCACCCATACGCCCCACATGATAAATATAATAATATAGCCAAAAGCTGAAGGGACTCCACGAGCAATCACTCCGCCGTGGTGAATTCATAACATCAGTGCCTCTAATGTTATGGTTATGGTACCTCCATGACTAGCTGAAACTGGTCATGCTTGTATATGGCTATAGGTATTCTAAATTAAACATAAGCAATTCAAAACACATACTTATACTACGGGAAAACATTTGGCTGCATACGGGGAATCCTAATAAGGAAAGAATGTCCATACTGAAAGGACGGGAATCCGTACCTTATGTCCAGTGAACGAAGAAGATGAACTGAGAGGAATCCTACTTCCGTATCACTAGCGCTACATAAATACATACATGAATAAGTATCTGCTTGCTAGTACGTAACTGCTTTTATGTCATGTCTTAGCTTATTTTAATGTTCTTATCATGTTTTACTGTTTTAAGCCTTAAACTGTGTTTATCTTACATTATGTTTACTCTGATTAAGTATTTCTGGTATTTCATGTGTTATTATACTTACTGTGTAATAATAAGTAACTTTCCAAAAATAGCAGGTTTCCTAAAATAGAAAGTTTCCAAAAATAGAAAGTTTCCAAAAATAGAAAGTTACCAAAAATAGAAAGTTTACAAAAATAGAAAGTTTACAAAAATAGAAAGTTTCCAAAAATAGAAAGTTTCCAAAAATAGAAAGTTTCCAAAAATAGAATTACTGCTTAAAATAGATAAGTTTCTAAAAATAGAAAGTTTCCATAAATAGATTTGCTGCCTTATTTAAATAAGTTTCCATAAATAGATTAGCTGCCTGAAATAAATAAGTTTCTAAAAATAGAACGTTTCCATAAATAGATTAGCTGCCTTATTTAAATAAGTTTCTAAAAATAGAAGTTTCCATAATTAGAAATAAGCTGGTTGAATAAGCTAAGTATATAAGCCTAAGTGTTTTCATGATTATTTTCTAAGTCATATGATATAATGTATAGTTTATTAATTATTTCATGTAATTAAAATAAACTATAGGTTAAAATATTTAATTAAGGTATAACATGTTTTTAATTAAATAAAGTTAAATACTTAGGTTAAAACATGTATTATTATTTATTAATAATATAACCTGTCATGTTAATTAATTAATTATAACCATGGTTTTTAAATAATTAATTAATTATAAGTCTTAAAATACAAAATACTTAGGTTAATAATTTCATGATTTTAATAATTAAAATAACCTAAGTCATGTTATTAAATTAATCATGTCATGTTATTAATTTAATTTTAACATAAGATCATAAAAATAAAAATCTAAACATACACCATGAACCGGATCTTGACTAAGAACCATGAACCGGACATGAAATCGACACCATACCCCGAACCAACTTGGGGTTACCCTTGTCTTTATGCTGCCGTAGGACCCACACCAACCAACCGGGACCATATGGTCTCGGTGGTGGTCAAGTGGCCAAACCGAGACCCTCTCGGGTTCGGGTTAGGCGCGGCCAAGAACAAACACCCCTTAAACAACCCTTTTGATTTCATCCAAACCCAAATTCATGTTAGATCTATGATTTAATTAGGTTTTATAAAAAAACATAACAAGTTCTTAATTATTTAAAAGATTAATCAAAAGAAAAAGGGTTAAAGGATTTACCGAATACGTGGATCTAAAGAACGATGAACAAACACGAACACTAGCAATAATTCCAAGATCCAAGATCAACAAACACCTCCTTGGTGTGTTTGAAGGTGGCGGCCAAAAAGAGAAAAAGAAGGAGGAGGAGAAGTTTTTAGGTTTCTGTAAAAATTCTCTGTAAAGAAAAATGAGTAGTGTTCATTTCCCCTTAACCCCCTTTAGTGAAAATTGAAATGGGCTTGGCCCATTTCTTCCTTGTAGCCGCGGGTAGGGGCCCCACATGGGGTACCCGTACCGTTTTCCGTGTCTCGATGTTTAGTTACTCGTTCGTGATTATTTGTGTTCGCGTTTTATGTGTTCTCGTTAAATAATTACCGTGACCTAATATATTTATTTACGCTCGTAATGAATATATATACGTGATTAATAATAGTTCGTGATTTAATTACGTTCATGATTTCATGATCGCATGTTCGTGATTAATTATTGTCAAATAATGATTACGTGCTCGTGCGTAGTAAATACTTATCGTGTTCTAACACGTACGTAATACGTAAAATCCTAACACGTAATCGTAATTATGCTATATTAGGATAGTTTTAATATAGTACGTACGATCTTAAGGGTACTATTCATGGTAAAAGCATGCGGGTTTTACATAGGTCATGAAATATCAACATGCATGAATACTTGGAGGGGTGACCTCGTCATGCAATTAGAGGGGTTGCCTCTAATTAATATAAGTTTGGGTAGGAGGGATCAACTCCTTGTGAAGGATGCAAGGCACACACCACATTCACCTGAATAATCTGTAAAAACATGTAATCTAGGATGCACCCATACGCCCCACATGATAATATAATAATATGGCCAAAAGCTGAAAGGGACGCCACGAGCTATCACTCCGCCGTGGTGAAGTCATAACACTGGTGCCTCCAGTGTTATGGTTATGGTTTTTCCATAACTAGGTGAAACTTGTCATGCATGTATATGGCTTAGGCATTTAATTAAACATAAGCAAATCAAAATATATAAATCATATACTAGGAAAACAGTTGGCTGCATACGGGGAAATCCTAATATGGAAAGAATGTCCATACTGAAAGGACGGAGAATCCGTACCTTATGTCCAGTGAACGAAGAAGACGAACGGAAGAGAGTCCTACTTTGATCTCACTAATGCTACATAAATAGTATACATGTATAAGTGTTCTGATTACTGTGTACGTAACTGGTTTAATATCATGTCTTAGCTTGTTTTATATGTTCATGTCATGTTTTACTGATTCTTACGTTATGCTGTGTTTATCATGTATTCTTGATATTCTGATTAAGTATTACTTGTATTCCTTGTATTATTATACTTGTTGTGTAATAATAAGTAACTTTCTAAAAATAGCAGGTTTCCTAAAATAGAAAGTTTCCAAAAATAGAAAGTTTCTAAAAATAGAAAGTTTCCAAAATCGATTAACTGCTTAAAATAGATAAGTTTCCATAAATAGATTAGCTGCTTAAATAGATAAGTTTCTAAAAATAGAAAGTTTCCATAAATAGATTAGCTGCTAAAATAGATAAGTTTCTAAAAATAGAAAGTTTCCATATTTAGCAATAAGTTGGATTATTAAGCTAATAAAATAAGCTTAAGTTTTACTGATTAATATTCTAAGTCATGTGATTAATAGTATAGTTTAGTAGTTAATACATGTAAATTAAATAGACTATATGTTATAAGATTTAATTAAATATAACATGATTTAATTAAATTAAAGTGTATAAAATACTTAGGTTAAAACATATTTATTATTAATATAACCTAAGTCATGGAAATTAATTAATTACATATCATGTTTTAATAATTAATTAATTACTTTAGTCTAAATTAAATAATAAAATACTTAGGTTAAAATCATGTATTATTAATAATAATAATAAACCTAAGTCATGTCTTAATTAAATTAATTATATAACATGTTAAATTAACTTAATTAATCTTGTAAATAATTAAAATTGCAAACTAATTAGGCTTGTAAAATTAAGTCGTGAACCGGACCCGTGTGTTTAATTTAGACATGTCGTGAACCGGACCGTGTTTACCCTTGAACCGGACCAAACAAACACCCCCTTAACAGTGGCGAACCGGCTTGGCCGGTTGCCACTGTTTATGTAAAATTGCCACCGGCTTAAGCCGGTGGTTACCTTGGTTCTCGGCTAGCCGCTGTCGCGGCTTGAGTTCCCCCTGCTTGTTCAATTTAGCCACCGGTGGTGCTTGTTTGTTTTTTTGCCGAGACCCCCAAAAGAACACAAGGCCACCATGACTCACGTCGGGGTCCCTTGTTTCACCCTACTGGCGAACCACAAGGCTACACCGAGACCCGAAGGTCGGCTATGGTCACACGTGAGACACCGAGAGCTTCGCCTCTCGGTTTGTGTGTGTCGGCCGAACCACAACCAGCCAAAACCACCATGTTTATTTCCCCCATGATTAAATTTACATGTTTAATTACTATTTTTTAATAAACCCATAATTTCATGTGTTCTTGATCTAATAAAATAATTAAAAAGAAAAAGGTTATAGGATTACCAATGCGTGAAACAATTGGATGACAATAACACGAAACCACACTTGAATTTAATCAACCGAGATCAACAAACACCCTCTCCTTGGTGGTGTTATAACCGGCGGCCAAAAGGAAGAGGAAAAAGGGGCTCGGATTTTGTAATTTTATAAATCTTCTGTAATATGAAAATATGTTTTCCCCTTTTTACTATTTAGTAAAAATTAAAGTGGGCTTGGCCCTTTCTTGGTCTTGTGTCCGCGGGTATGTGGGGCCCACAAGGGAAACCCAACGTTTTTCGTGTTCTAAATTGTTACGTGTTCTCGTGCTCGTATTTACGTGACATTATTATTTAATGTTCGTGTTATAATATATACTTATACGTAATCGTAAAAATAATTACGAAATTACATAATTATACGTTCGTGATTATTTATGTTCATGATTTCATGTTCGTGATTATAATTATTGTTGATAATAATTATCGTGTCTTAATACGTATTTAATACATATCGTGTAATAACACGTACGTAATACTTGTATTTAATATTCGTGAAATGTAAACATGTTATATAAGGAAAATTTTAATCATGTACGTACGATTATATATGTACTGTTCATGGTAAAAGCATGCGGGTTTTACAACTCTTCCCCCCTAAAAAGAATAATTCGTCCCCGAATTATAGATAACGTAAACTGGGAAAGAGGAACATACCCGAATTCAAAACTTGAAATGAGGGTAAGAAGTCCGGATAGACTCCTCGGTCTCCCAAGTGGCTTCCCGCTCGGTATGATCCTGTTATTCCCATTCAATCCATAACACAAGATTTAGAGAGAAAAATAGTAGAAAAGTAGAAAGAGAAAGTAGAGAGAGAAGTGGAAGGTTACACTAAAACTAGGTGTTTTATGAAATGAACCAACACCCTCTTCCAAACATGGAAGAGGGTATATATACCCTTGGCTTTTGGGCCGTGGGTTTAAGAGACATGGGCCGGGCTTGGTTTTGTTTTGGGCTTACGCCCCTAACTTATACAATATTAGCTTAAAGTCCAAGCCCGGTTTTCCCGACTAACCTGTTACAATACAAGACCTTTTAACGACTAAGATGACCTATTACATTCTTGTTCGACTATATAAAATATAGGGCTAACAATCTCCCCCAATGTATCGGTCATCTTAAAAAGCTTAAATAGCATAAGATGATTGAGTGAATACATTCATGTAGAGGAGATCTTCCTGCTTTGATCTTGTATCTTGGTCTTGATCTTGTTTGTAACAGCTTTGTTCCTTCATGCTTTCGTGATCTTTATCTTGAGCCTTTGTCATTTGACTTTGAGTGCGTGAAATCTTCATCTGTACTCCTTGTGACTAAGATGACCTATTACATTCTTACATTCTTAGGTATCTTGATTATCGCCATCTTGTGCTCTTGTGACTTCTGAATCGACATCGGTATCACAGCTACGCCACCTTCTTGATATGCAGCAACATATATAGACACGGATAAAATGGCTTTGAACATTTCATCCTAACTCGGTAGCGTTTTACCTCCGGTCGGTGAAGACCGTTAAACGGTATTAAATACCGTACCTGTGATCAGGTAGATTCGATTAAGAACCTCCTTGACAGGGTTTCCCGGCGGTAGCAGCCAGTTTTCTTTACTCGACCGTCTCAAAGCAGACTGCGAACGTATAGAGTGAATCATAAGGATAAATTATCCGTCTGATTAGAGTCGTCAATTCAGATTTCCTGGAACAAGTTTGATTCTAAAAGAATCGCACCATTGTTGCTTTCCAGTTAGTCACAAGCTTGATTCATAGAGAATCTTGCGAGTTACCTACCGCAGTGCTGTTTGATGTTGACACTGGAAGGATTTCCATTCGTCACTGTGAACACTAATGAGTGTCACTCTGAATGTTCTGGCAAGATCACATGGATTTTGCGAAGAAACCTGGAATCAAGTTTGAATCAATTAAGAATCCAAACTTAGTTGCTTTCCAGTTCTCACAAGTTTGATTCATGTAGAATCGCACAAGTTACCTACCATGAGCTTGTTTGATGCTGGCTCAAGCAGGATTTCCATCTTCATTGTGAATCGTATCACTCAGATGTTCTGCCAATATCACAAGGATAATGCGTAGGACTCGATTGTGTCCTAATGAAATGATAAATTGATCTTGTTTGGCTCTAGACTCAATAATTGCATTTTGGTAATCGGAGGCTGGAGCAGACTGCCACCTTTTCAATATTAACTGACTCGGAGTAAGAAAGTTAATAGATACGTGTTGATCTCCGTGACAATGAGACAAGTTTCTTTTGAGAGAAACTTGAATGGCTGGGGAAGGGTTGTGCATCGCATCACTGGGTCCATGACACTTGTCTTCAAAAGATGTGTTAACCCGGTTTCTACCTAAGTTGCACAGAATATTCAACTCCTTCAATGCTTACCAATACATCATCATTAGCACCTTGTTGTGATTGTTCTAGCGTTAACTTAAGTAATTGGTCCGCATTCAGCTTCATTTCACTCCATCTTTCCTAAGGACAACTATTTCTAGCTATGGAATGTCCTTGGGTAGATCCCTCCGGTTCTGGTTGGATCATAGGACTTAATTTCCTATCCTAAACCACCTTTTCACTCCATCGTTCCGTCGTGGATAGTAGGTTGTTTTGGGTAAAGATCGTAACCATAAAACCATTGAAAACCATTCTAAGTGCTTGATAAAAATCAAAACTTTTAACACTTTGAAAGTTTTATCTTTTCGAAAAGCTCCCCCTACACACATGCATCGATATACGAAATAGTTTGGCATGTGAAAGGAAAGAGTTGCACTTGAGTCTTTAAGATCACATGTTGCGATACATTACATTTTAATCACATTTTCTCCCCCTATCTCTAATATAAAAATATAATATTAGAGATACCAATTGATTAAAATATGACATTTTCGGAAAAATCGACAGGAGAAAAACATGTGTGCACGCATGAATCATGGAACATTTTCAGTCGGGTCACTCCCCCTCAACAATATATGTGTGTCTTGAGACAAAATATGACAAAATTTTTAGAAAAACGACACCACAAAATATGTTGAGGTACGGAGTTGAGATGCCTTTACCGATAATATATGACAGATTTAATATCATTTTCGGAATGTGTTGGATACATAAAATATGACAATTTTAGAGATGTACCCAACAACATTAAAGGCTTGATTTTAAAACGCTCCCTCTCAAAAATTGATCAAAATAACATATGACATTTTGAGATAAAAACCTATTATGAGGAAGGGAGTGTTGAACACTCAATTTTAAAAGATTTAGAAAAACCTTTTGAGAAAGTCTTGAAAAATTGTGTTCAACGGTTTTAAAATGATCAGGATAGAAGACTTCTCTTCTATAGCTTAGGGAAAGCGCACTGAAACGTACACTCCCCTTTCGGGTCCGTTTTTCATGTGCTCAAAACTTGGATTGTTTTGTGACTAGCTCATGACCGAGAAAAATAAATTTCCCGTTGTGAAGGATATGTTATCATCCGTGATAAACTTTCCTTAAGTTGAAGATCGAGTTCTAAGCTGATATTTACTTAGAAATCGTTTTTCATGAACTTAAAAACTTTGAGTGTTTTTATGAGAAGCTCATGACCGAGAAATATGAATTTCTCATTGAGAAGGATAAGTTATCATCCGAGATAAACTTTCCTTAGTTGAGGTCCGAGTCCTAAGCTGTGATGTGCTTAGAAGTCATTATGAGAGAAAAATCAAGCAGCTTCATTTGCCAAAACCTCCAAGTCTTCGGGAGTCATATACTTCATACCAAGACGGCCAACGAGATACGCAAACCTATCTTTCGATAGAGCTTTTGTAAACAAGTCTGCCAGCTGGTACTCAGTTCTGACAAAGTATAATTCCATGATGTCGCGTTCCACTTGTTCCTTGATGAAGTGATATCTGACATCGATGTGCTTGGTGCGGGAGTGCTGAACCAGATTGCAAGATATGGCTATGGCCGACTTTGAGTCACAATACATAGGTATTTTATCAAAGTGGAAGCCATAATCCGTGAGTTGAGTTCACATCCAAAGGACTTGAGCACAACAAGCGGATAGAGCCACATATTCTGCTTCAGCTGATGATAGCGAAGTGCAATCCTGCTTCTTTGACGACCAGTTGACAAGCTTGTCTTCCCCTAGAAATTGTATGCTACCAGAAGTGCTTTTTCGACTATCAAGACAACCTGCATGATCAGAATCTGAAAAAGCCGTTAGATGAAAACCGGTTTCCCTCGGATACCAGAGTCTCATGTGAATGGTATTCTTAAGGTACCGAAAGATCCGTTTAACCTCTTTGAGGTGCTTTTGAGTAGGTCTGGCTTGATATCGTGCACAATAGCATGTGGCATTATGAATATCAGGCCTGCTGGCTGTAAGATACATAAGTGACCCGATCATACTGCGATATCGCGTTTGATCTACGGGATATGAGTACAAGTCAGCGTCTAGGGATGTGGTCGACAATGGTGTACCAACGCGAACACATGAGGTCATACCATGCTTTTTAAGTATCTCTTTAGCATACTTAGCTTGGTTAATGAAGATACCACGTGGGGATTGATGAATCTGGAGGCCTAAAAAGAATTTTAGCTCCCCATCATTGACATTTCAAATCTGCTGTGCATTAATTTTTCAAAATGTTTTGAAAGTTTTGGGTTCGTAGAACCAAAAATAATGTCATCAACATAAACTTGCACCAGCATTATCTCATCCCCATATTTATTAGTAAATAGAGTAGGATCAATAGAACCTTTGGAGAATCCTTTGGACACCAAGAAGTTTGAAAGTTCTTCGTACCATGCCCTTGGAGCTTGTTTAAGTCCATATACAGCCTTCTTGAGACGATAGACTTTGTCAGGATGATGAGGATCGATGAATCCTTCCGGCTGATTCACATACACTTCTTCCTTCAAATGACCGTTGAGAAAAGCAGTTTTAACGTCCATCTGAAAAACCGTGAAGCCCTTATGTGCATCATAAGCAAGGAATATCCGGACAGCTTCCAAACGAGCGACTGGAGCGAATGATTCATCATAGTCTATGCCTTCTTGTTGACGGTATCCCTTAACCACAAGACGAGATTTGTTTTTGATGATGGTTTGTTCTTCATCCAGTTTATTTTTCCAGATCCATTTGAAATCTAGAATTGACATTCCATAGGGTCTGTCAACAAGTTCCCAAACATTTAGGCGTTCAAACTGATGAATTTCGTCTTGCATTGATTCAATCCATGCATGATCAGTCATGGCTTGTTTGATGTTGGTAGGTACAGTTGAACTCACGGTGAGTGCATACATACACACATCGCCATCAGTTTCGAGTTGTCTGCGTGTTCGAACCGGTTGTGAAGGATTTCCAATGACTTGCTCCAATGGATGATCACGTGTCTAATGGTGAGTGGATGGATATGGTTGGTAGAATGTATGCATGTTGGACGGATCAACATGTTGAGTAGAAGACTCTCCGACTTCGTGTACCGGTGTACCGAACGGGTTGATAAATTCTTCTTCGTCAGGTTGTGCATCGACTGCTTGATTGTTGTTTCCTCCTTCAGCATTGACGGTTGGTGATGTTGGTTGTATGATGGTTTCTAGAGTTTGTTGAGTATCCAATGGAATAGTCTCTTGAGCAACGGTTGCTGAAGGAGAGGCAGTTGTGTCTTTTTGACTTTGTTCGGGTGCATCAGTAGTGGTGATAGCGGAAGGCTTTGACACAACTTGATTGTTTCCATGGTAATATTCATCAAACATTGGATCATATAAATCAACCAACTCATTCATATGTGTCGTATCCGTCGAGTCTGCTGTAGGAGTACTTTGTTGACATTCTTGCACGGGACGTACACTGTTTTGTGTAGGTGCCATTGCTGGACATTGAGGTGCGGGACTTGAGCTGTTGTGATCAAGTACCATTTGTGGCAATTCGTCAAAGTTCACATTAATTGTTTCGACAATAATCTTTGTTCTCTTGTTATAGACTCGATATCCTTTCGACAATGTAGCATACCCTACAAAAATACATGCATCACCTTTTTCTTTCATCTTGTCGAGATTCTCACCGTCTTTAAGGATGTAGCATAAAGATCCAAATACGTGAAAGAATTTGACAGTAGGTTTCCTGCCATTGATGATGTGGTAAGGTGTCTTTTCATGTCTAGGGATGACGAGAGAACGATTCTGAGTATAACAGGCAGTTGCAATTGCTTCAGCCCAGAAGAATAGCGGTAATTTTGAAGCAGAAAGCATTGTTCGAGCAGCCTCAACCAAAGTACGGTTCCGCCTTTCGACAACGCCGTTTTGTTCAGGAGTTCGAGCAATAGACGTTTGATGTTCGATGCCTTCTTCTTGAAACTAAGATTGCAAGTTCTTGTTCAAAAATTCAGTACCCCTATCCGTTCTTACGGTTAAGACTTGAGCTTGAAGATTGCGTTGTATCATCTTGAGAAAGTTTTTGAGAACCTCTGGTGTTTCATCTTTGGACATTAAGAAGAAAGTCCATGTGTATCTAGAGTAATCATCAACAATCACGAGAATATACTTTTTCCCGTTAATACTCTCTACACGCATGGGACCACATAAATCCATGTGTAGAAGTTCCAATCTTCCTTTTGAGCTTGGGGTAGTCTTTGATTTGAAAGACTTCCGTTTTGCTTTCCCCAACTCACAAGAAGAACAAAGATGGTCTTTGACGAATTTCAACTTAGGAAGACCGGTCACAATATCATTCTTCGAAAGCAAGTTGATGGTGTCAAAGTTGAGATGTGACAATCGTTGATGCCATAACCATGCTTGAGATGATGAAGCTTTAGCCATTAAGCAAATTGGATTTGTTGAAGATGTGTCTTGAAGAGTTACTGTGTAGAGATCAGAACCACGAGAACCTGTAAGAAGGTCATTCCCATCGTAGTCTCTAACATAGCAAGTAGATTTCCGAAAAGCCACTTCCAAATCCGCATCACAAAATTGACCAACCGAGAATAAATTATGATTCAGTCCCTCGCCGTAATAAACCCGTTTTATAGTGATATTCCCTTGAACCAAGTCTCCATATCCGAGTATCGGTGCAAATTGATCATTTCGAAACCGTACCGTACCCAGAAACTTTTCCCCGAAGTTAATGAGAAGCTTGAGATTGCCCGTCATGTGCTTTGTGCACCCGGAGTCCATTATGAATAGGATGATTTCGACGAGCTGCAGAAGAATTAGAAGACAATGTAGCTTTTGACAAATGGGATCCCTTGATAGAAACGGGTTCCAACATAGTAGTGGACCTAGATTCTAGAGGCAAGCTAACATTCATAGACCCAATTAGAATAGGGGTTGTCTTAGGTACCCATTTGTATCCGGGTGGTGTGAATCTTGAATACCCCCATGTACATGTCCTAATCATGTTCTCATAAAGCTTCTTTAACCTGCTTTGTTTACGTAGAGTAGTGGATTCTAACGCACTTAGTTTCTTAAGTGGTAGATCAGTGGATTGGTTCAAAGTTCTTGTGGGTTCACTAGTACTAGTGGGCATACGAATATGCTTCCTAGTTCTAGTATTCACGCCATTATAATTAAAAGCACAAGCATCATGATTGAAAGTACGAACACATTTGCCACATTCAACACAAACAAATTCAACATTCGAGGTCTTAGCATTTAAACTGTCATTACATGCAGTTACAGGCGTTTTATTCTTAGAAAACTTAAGATTCCTACGGTGGTCTTCTACTTCCAACTTCTTTCCTTGACTATTGTTAGGCATGACCTTATCGTGCATTCTATCGCTCTTAAGCTGTGGCCCGCTAATGCTAGTAGTGGGGATTACTCCTGTAGAAGAAGACACACGTTGATTAGTTTTCCTAATATTCTCAGGTAACCGCGATGTTCCAGTTTGAGTGGGCTTAGTGTTCATCTTATACATTCCTGGTGCTATCACATTTGTACTCTTATCATTTCCTATCTTAGGCAAAGTCTGTGGGGATTGTCCCAATATAGATGATTTAGGGCATTTAACCGCATTTGGTTGACGAACGGCGGATGGTTTACCCAAAACAGACTTTCCTTTGATTTTCTCAATGAGTTTCTGTAACTCACTTATGGCTATGTCCCTTTCTTTTAGCTGAGCTTTCAAATCATTTATTTCGAAATCTTTTTCATTTAGTAGACGAAATGAAGAAGCTGACATTTCTTAACAGTTTTTATGATTATGAGATTTTTCACCTTTTTGTAAAGAAAGTTCAAGAGAAATGGAGTGTTTCTCAAGTTGAGAAAAACTTTTTGAAAGTTTGTTATATGACTGAATTTGTTTCGAAATCTCTACTTCAAGATTGCGACATTTCTCGTCCGATTCTGACACTAGACATGCTACATGACAATATTGATCAAGATCGGTATACACACCAAGTATAGCATTCATATGGTCAGCATAAAAGTATTCCTTAGAAAGTCGATCAATTTCGTTAGAAAGTTGGTGTTCTTGTGTCTTTAATTTAGTTTGAAGAAAATCAACTTCATCTTCAAGAGATTTAACATAACTTAAATCAGTTAATATTTCCTCAGTGAGAGCTGTATAAAACATTTCCACATTTTTTGAAAGATCATCAATGGTTGGAACAATACATTGTTGAATGACGACTTCTACTTGTGGGTTAGGTTTAATATTCCAAATGGTATCCCTAGAAACTTTTTCATAGTCGACGACACCTTTGTAAAAATTTAAAACCCCTTGTTTTATAAACTCAAATTGCTGAACACTTTTGCTTTTCTCATCCCATTTACGTTTTTCATCCAAAATTCGCTTTTCTAACAAAATTGATTGCTTTTTGAAACTCCTTTTTAAAGAAACTTTCTTTTGTGGTTCATCACTTGGTGGTGGAACACTATTATACATCTTTTGTTCTTTTGAAAGTTCTTTTTGAGGGACAAACTTAATATGATTGTTAGAATCAGAAAGGTTTATTAAATCACTTAAGTTTGATCGACTTTCTTCTTGTTGACGAATGATTTCGTCGCAGTCAGGGGAAAGCATAAGAGCAAGATTATCAACATAACAACCGATATCATAAAGAGCAGGCTTGGTGCTTTGAGCTTTCTTGAGATATTCAGGCTTGACAAAACTCGTTTTCATATTTCTATTGAGCATATTCATAGTTTGAATAGACTGACCCGTTTTGTAAACAATGTTGTTTAACGTGTCGACTCTCTTTTCCAAAGCAAGAATTTTTTCAATATCCTTTTCTTCACGAGTTTTATAAAGCTCAGTTTGTTCTTTGTTAACCGACTCTAATTCAGTAATTTGGAGTTTATGTAGCAGCAGTTGTTCTTCAAGTTCCGATATCTTCTGTTTTGACATATGAATTTCGTGTGTTACTTCAGAACAATATTGTTCGTTGAGCACCTTACGTTCATATACCAAACCATTAGCTATCGCAACCCGTCGATCAGCTTCTTTTACATAATCACACTCTTTAAGCCTGTCTATCTCCTCGGTTAAGGATGTGTTTGCTTGCTTCAAACATTTATTAGCCTCTTTGTTTTCCTCAATTTCATGTTTTAAAGAATCAATAATAGACGCAAGCAAATCACGGTCCTCATCCGAGTCAGTATCCTGAACAGCTTTTCCGTCATCATTACACATATGCTGTGAATCCGTAGAGATATTGCTATCCTCCGTGTCCATTACATATGTGTCATTGATGCTTTCGGGTTGTTCAGGATGACGTCGTTCATTAGCAAACACATTATAGTTATCATGTGATGGTACCTTTTCAAGTGGCTCAGAATCATAGATGGGTCCCGAAGTATCATCAATCTCTGGGATCACTTCTTGAATCTTTGCCATGTACACATAATGTGCCTCCAACTCTTGATCATCGGCTTCATCAATAGTGTCATCACGCCAGTCAACTTCATCTGCTGTGAGTGGAATTCCTGCTTCTTCTTTCTTACACAGCAGCATCTTTTCCTTGTGATATCCTGAATCCTTAACCCGTTTTGGCTTCTTGCATTCCCTAGCCATGTGCCCAAATCCCTTGCAGCTGAAGCATTGAATCCCAGTCTTCTGCACCACCGAAGTGTCTACAGTATCTCTATCCCCAACTTGATTCAGCATCCTCTGATTATCATACCTAGCATCATGATCATACCTAGGTGCATGATCAACTTCCTTATATCTAGCATTGGATGATGATATGAGGTTGTTGTTGGTAGGTTTGTAGATCTTCTTATAAGTTGTGGTGAGTAAAGACATGAGTTCCTCAATCTTCTTGTCCCTTGAAGTTTTTTCATCATCACTGTCTCCATCTGACTCGGTGTCATACTTTGGAGGTGGAGTGGGGACAATTTCTTTTGCTTTGTGTTTAGCAGCAGCTGGAGGTTTGGTGGATGAGCTAGATGACTTTGAGGAATGAATAGGTGGTTGTTGACGGGGAACGGGTTTTGTTGAAGTAGCAGCCACAAAAGCAATAGAATTAGCAGACCGTTCTGCCTTTTCAGCCCTTAGTTCATTCACTTCATTCTGATGTTGTTTCAAGATATCATAAAGTTTGTGATAGGATATGGTCTTGATATCTTCCCTTTGTTTAACCAAGGTCACAAACCTTTGCCATTCCGGTTTGAGTTGAAGTAGAAACTGAACATTGGCATGATGATTGGAGATGGTGCACTAATTTCTGACAAGCTCATTCATCATTTTGTAGAATCTCGAGTAATATGAGTCAATGGATTCACCATCTTCAGATGTGAATTTTCCAAACACCCAAAGTAGATTAGTCTCGAGATCTTGAACATTGATCGACTCACCTTGCTTCAATCGATGAATTGCATTCCACATTTCCATAGCATTAGGACATGCATCAACTGTGGAATAGATATCGTTATCAATTCCAGTGAGTATGAAGTTTACAGCATCAGCTTCAGCTTGGAGGAGTTTCTTTTTCTCAGCAGAACATGTGTCAAAATCCTCCATAGCTCGTATAGTTGATGAAGTACCATCCTCTGCCTGTGTTGTAATTGGTCTGAATTCAAAAACTGGAGGTGGATTCTCAAGGCAGTGACGAAGAGCAGTTCGGTTTTCTTTTCCATCAAGAAATCTGAGAAAACGAGATCTCCACTGAACGTAGCAACCGGCAGTGAGCACATGTGGGTTACCGTTGCCACCTTGTTCCAAACGAATTTGATTAGCAGTTGCAATGTTGATGTTGTTGTTAGACATGGTGAATACTTGTGGATGAATTGCAGATCTTAGTGGATTTATTGTGATGATGTGTGGTTGAAATTTCGTAGAGTTCCGAGAATCTTCAGTCCGACAATAAATTCCTCACTCCGACAAAACGGTAAGCCGAAAAATTTTGTATCGCCAAATTTTTAAATTGAGTTAGAAATAGCCAAAAACTAGTATTTGGAAAAAATTTGAATTTACTTGACCTAAAATTTTTAATCTTCGTGTAAACTATGTTCCGAGACTAGTCTAGATAGTGGCTAAGTCTAGAAATTGCTCAAACAAAATTTATCTGTCCATCGCAATGTGACCCATCACACTCTTAGATCGCACTCTGATCGTACTCCTAGATCACAGTCGGATCGTACTCTGATCGTACTCACTTATCGTAGTCTGATCGCAGTAGTAGATCGTAACGAGTGACCGTACTCTTGGATCGTACTCACTTGATCGTATTGGTGATCGTATCCAACGATCGTACTGAGCTATCGTAGTGAAGCGATCGTACCCTGATCGTATCCTAGATCGTACTTAGCAATCGTACTAAGCAATCGTAGTCTGGATGGTACTTTGGATCTTAGAGAGCTATCGTAGTCACAGATCGTAACTTGGATCGTACTAATGATCGCAGTTAGATCGTAACAATGGATCGCAAGTAGAAACCCCCAGTGTTTATGCAAACACAAAGTCAGATCGTACCAAGGAATCAAAATACCCCTTTTCTCGGATAGTACTAGAACACAACAAATTCGTGATTTTTAGCCAAAAAATGAATTAAGCACCCAAAAATTTTGTGTTTTTAACCAAAATAACAATACCAAATCACTACCAATAGTAAGAAGGTGATTTGTATCAAGAATAAACCATAAAAACACAAGAAAATTTTTGGTACGTGAGTTTTTGGATCAAAATAGGCACGAAAAAATCAAGAACACAACACACGAATCTTGAATCACCTATCCACTATAGGCTCTTGATACCAAATGTTATTCCCATTCAATCCATAACACAAGATTTAGAGAGAGAAATAGTAGAAAAGTAGAAAGAGAAAGTAGAGAGAGAAGTGGAAGGTTTACACTAAAACTAGGTGTTTTATGAAATTAACCAACACCCTCTTCCACACATGGAAGAGGGTATATATACCCTTGGCTTTTGGGCCGTGGGTTTAAGAGACATGGGCCAGGCTTGGCTTTGTTTTGGGCTTACGCCCCTAACTTATACAATATTAGCTTAAAGTCCAAGCCCGGTTTTCTCGACTAACCTATTACAATACAAGACCTTTTAACGACTAAGATGACCTATTACATTCTTTTTCGACTATATAAAATATAGGGCTAACAGATCCATCCAAAGGATTTTGACGAATGGAATCGTCTTCCTCCTCATGACTCGTTCTTGCCTGTCAAGAACTCGTTCGTGTTCCTCTATGAAGGTAAGGTCTTCACGAATCTGTTCTAGTGGATACTGAAGCATGTGAAGGGGATGATACTTGTACACTCTGAGTAAGGACACATGGAAAACATCGTGAACATGAGAAAGCTACGGAGGTAACGCTAAATGATAAGATACTTCACCGACTCGCTCAATGACATCAAACGGTCCGATGAATCGAGGACTGAGCTTCCTTTTGATTCCAAAACGTCTAACACCACGTGTCGGCGATACCTTAAGGAAGACGTGATCTCCTACGTTAAAATGTAAGTCCCTATGATGCTTGTCGGCATAACTCTTCTGACGTGACCGTGCTTCTTGCAATTTCGGCTTAGCTACTAGCGACCTTCTCGTTGGTCAACTCTATCATTTCTGGTCCTTCAAGTGTTCGCTCACCAACCTGATCCTAGCATATTGGGGCGCGACACTTCCTGCCATACAACATCTTGAATGGAGCACACTTAATACTTGCGTGCCAACTGTTGTTGTATGCAAACTCTACCAGACAGATGTAATCGTCCCAATCTCCCGTCCATTCCAACGCACATGACCTCAACATGTCTTCTAATGTCTGAATCGTTCGCTCCGATTGTCCGTCTGTTTGAGGATGAAAAGCCGTGCTAAGCTTAAGTTTTATACCCCAAGCTTTCTCTAGAATCCTCCAAAATCGCGAAATGAAACGAGGATCTTTGTCTGAGACGATGATGGACGGAGCACCATGAAGTCTCATGATCTCCTTCTTGTAAGTATCGACGAGTTTACTGACTGAATCTTCCTTGCGGATCAGTAAGAAATGAGCTGACTTAGTAAGTCGATCAACAATAACCCAAATCGCATCATGCTTCCTCTTTGTCTGCAGAGGACCGGTAAAAATCCATAGTGCTCTTGTCCCACTTCCACTTTGGAATAGCTAACGGTTGTAGAAGACCGCCAGATCGCTGATGCTCGACCTTAACCTGCTGACAGGTAAGACATTTGGAGACGTAAGTCACAACATCCTGTTTCATACCACTCCACCAAAAGTATTCCTTGATGTCATGGTACATCTTGGTCGAACCAGGATGAATGGAGAAAGGGGAGCTATGAGCCTCAGCTAACAATGCTTCTCGGAGTTCTTGATCATCAGGAACACAAAGTCTCGTGCCCTGCCATAAGATACTGTCTACGTCTACTCGAAATTCTATTTGCTTCTCCAAATTCTGGATTATCGCCCAAATTTCACCATCATCCTTCTGAGCTTCCTTGATCCTAGAGAGTAGCTCAGGTTCCACTCTAAGATTAGCCCAATAACCGTGCTGTCCACGTACCATGATCTCAATGTCTAGTCGCTCCAAGTCTCTTATAATTTCCTCCTCAATTTTAATGCCGTTTATCATTCCGGACTTTCTGCTAAGTGCATCTGCCACTACATTCGCCTTGCCGGGATGATACTGTAGATTGATGTCATAATCCTTCAACAGCTCTAACCATCTCCTTTTGTCTCATGTTCAATTCATGTTGAGTGAAGATGTACTTCAAGCTCTTGTGGTCCGTGAAAATGTCACATGATTCTCCATACAAGTAGTGCCTCCCTATCTTCAATGCAAACACAACTGCTGCAAGTTCCAAGTCGTGCGTATGGTAATTTTCCTCATAAGGCTTAAGATGCCGTGAAGCGTACGCGATCACTTTCCTATGTTGCATGAGAACATAGCCAAGTCCCTTCCTCGATGCATCACTGTAGATTTGAAATCCACCTGTACCAGATGGGAGAGTAAGAATCGGTGCAGATACTAACTTCTGCTTTAGGTCTTCAAACCTCTTCTCTCTTTCTTCAGTCCAGACGAATTTCTCCCCTTTCCGCATCAGTTAGGTCAATGGTAGTGCTAAGCGGGAAAAGTTCTCCACGAACCTACGGTAGTAACCAGCTAAGCCTAGGAAACTGCGAACCTTAGTTGCTGATGTCGGTCTTGGCCACTTGGTAATAGCCTTAACCTTTGCTGGATCCATGGTGATTCCTTTTGCTGATATAATGTGACCTAAGAATGCCACCTTGTCTAACCAAAACTCACACTTGGAGAATTTAGCATACATCTGCTTCTGTCGAATAATCTGTAACACTGTACGAAGATGGTCTTCGTGTTCCTCCTTGGACTTAGAGAATATTAGAATGTCGTCAATGAAGACAATGACGAACTTGTCCAGAAATTCATGGAAGATTCTGTTCATCAAATCCATGAACACAGATGGAGCATTGGTAAGGCCAAATGGCGTGACTACAAATTCGTAGTGGCCATAGCGTGTACAGAAAGCGGTCTTGGCGATGTCCGAATCTTTAACCCGTAGCTGATGATAGCCCGACCTCAGATCAATTTTGGAGAAATGTTTGGCCCCTTGGAGTTGGTCAAACAGATCGTCAATGTGTGGTAGAGGATACCTATTCCTGATGGTGATCTTGTTGAGCTCGCGATAATCTATGCAAAGACGCATACTACCGTCCTTCTTTTTCACGAATAAGACTGGTGCGCCCCATGGAGATGCGCTCGGTCGAATGAAACCTCGTTCCAGAAGTTCTTGCAGTTGATCCTTCAGCTCCTTCAACTCTATGGGAGCCATGCGATAAGGAGCTTTGGAAATCGGCTCAGCTCCTGGGATGAGCTCGATATTAAACTCTTCTTCACGTGCAGGTGGTATGCCCGGAAGTTCTTCTGGAAATACGTCTGGAAATTCTGACACTATCGGCTGATTCTGAATTGATGGAGATTCAGCATCCATGTCATGAACAATAGCTATATAGCCTTCGCAACCATGTGAAAGTAATGCACGTGCTTGTAGGGTTGATATGATTTGTACAGACCTTCTGGGTACGAACCTGTTGTAAATGTACTCTGGTGCATTAACATCACTGAAGATGACCCGATATGAATGGAAGTCTATGGTAGCATGATGTTTGGATAGCCAGTCCATGCCCAATATCATGTCAAAATCATTCATGTCCAACGAAAGTGAGTCAACAGGACGAATCTTGTCGTTAAATTCTAGGGGAAGGCTCTTGTACACATGGGTTATGCGTACAAAGTCCCTTAAAGGCATGGAATTGTTCAGTACATTCTCTAATGGCATAGGGGATATCCTAACATTTTTATCATAAGCAGTAGCAATGAGCGAATGAGTAGCACCCATGTCAAATAGAACACATGCAGCTTGACCATACATATACAAGATTCCAGTGATGGTACCTGTAGACTTGTTGCCCTGATCGCGAGAAGTCGTGTAAACGCGTCCACTAGTAGGAGGCGGCTTAGTATCAGCATGTCCAGATGTGCCCTCCATCTCGCCCTTGCGGAAGTCCTTCATGCGATGAACAGTAAGGCCACACTTGTAGCATGTGCCGTTGTCGCAGTGACATGGCCCTGGGTGCCTACCGTTGTAAGTAGTGCAAAGAGGATGTGTATACCCTCCAGCAGGTGCCCTTGCTGGCTGAGAGCCTGTTAAGAATAGTATACATAAGACATGGTTTATAGGTACAAAGGACAATGCGGAAGATTTGTAAGATGTAGTACCAGTGATAGCTGGACGGTTAGGCTGTGAACCCCTTTGGTTCTGGTCCCTCCCGTTACCATGATTCTTGGTATAAGATTGCTAATGTGTCAGAATTATGAACTATTGCATGTAACATAAGAAAAAGAGTAATTGTAAGGACCTGCCGCTGTTGGAGTTTCCTGCGTTGTTAAAGTAATTATCATTACCGCCACGCCTATCCGTAACAGAACAGTCGTGAGTCTGACCGTTTCCCTTGGGCTGAGTAGGCTGTTGCTGAGTAGTCGGCTAAGACCGGTCCCTAGTCTTCTGCCTGGAAGATGCAATTTAAAAGAGATATAAATATTAACATATACTAAAAGAATACGGTTTGGTCACCGCTGAATAACGAATGTTTACCTCTTCTCGGGTCTCTCTGCTTCACCGAACTCTTCATTTTCTTGCAACATCTCCAGCTTACCTGCTGCATCAGCCACTTGTGCCACCGTGTTGAACGTAGCTGTAAAACCCGCATGCTTTTACCATGAATAGTGCCCTTAAGATCGTACGTCCTAGGTTAAAACTTACCTCAGTTAGTATTGATCACATTCATGTGCTAATAATCAAGCAAGTGCATACGTGTATGACATGACAAGTATCGATTACGTACGAACTCATGATAAACAGTTAATAATATATCACGTGAACATAATTAAATCATGATCACCATTTAAAATACTAACTAGAATAATTACGTAAATACTTATAATATATTTACGAGCGTTAAGTTTACGATAAACGACACGTTTGGTGAAACAGAAACACCTTAAACACGAGCACGTTTAACCACGAACGAACACGAAACATCGGGACACGAGAAAGGTATGGGTACCCCATGTGGGGCCCCCATACCCACGGCACACATACAAGAAATGGGCTTAGCCCATGGACTTTACAAGTAAAGGGGGGTAAAAGTAAAAACATGTTTTCATTTTTCATTTTCAAGAAATAAACATAAAAACCCTAAAAAGAGTTTTCTCCTCCTCCTTTTTCTCCTCTTTGTGCCGCCACCTTACACCACCATAGGAGGGTGATTTGTTTGATTTTGATCTTAAAAACAAGTGTTAGAAACCGTGTTTGTTCATCCTTTTTCCAAGCTACATAGTGGTATACCTTTCTAACCCTTCTTTTTAATTCTTTTTAATTCTTTTGATCTTTGATTATTTTCATGAACATGTTATTATTTTTCTTATTAAAACAAGGTAATGAATCATTGATCTAACATGTTTTGGTATTAATTAAAATCAAGGAATGATTTAAAGGGGTGTTTGTTTCTAGCCGCCTAGCAAAACAAACCCGAGGGGGGTTTGGTTTGCTATTGCCGCCACCACCAAGACCACTTTTGGTCTTGGTTGGCTCATGTGGGACCCACGGCAGCAAGGGGACACGTGTGCCCCGGGTTTGGCCCGGGGTACGGTGTCGAATTCATACCCGATTCATGGTTCGTTGGTTAAATCATGATTCATGATACATGTTAATTTTTATGAATTATGAACTTAGGATATAAATTAATTAATAACATGAGATATTAATTAAATCATGACTTAGGTTATTCAAATTATTAATTTAGCATGATATTAATTTAACCTAAGTATTTTATGTTATAAGTTATAATTAATTAATTATTTAAAACATGTCTATAATTAATTAATTTAGACATGACTTAGGTTATATTATTAATAATAATAATACACATTTTTAACCTAAGTATTTTCATTTCATTTTAATTAAAACATGTTATACTTTAATTAAAATGCTTAACCTATAGTTTAATTAAAATACATGAAATAATAATTAAACTATATACTATATCATATGACTTAAGAAATCAGCTTATAAACACGTAGACTTATATGTTAGCTTATGTAACCAGCTTAATTCTAAATATGGAAACTTCTATTTATAGAAACTTAATTAAATAAGACAACTAATCTATTAATGGAAACCTTCTATATATGGAAATCTATCTAATTCAGGCAGCTAATCTAATCATGGAAACTTTCTATATATGGAAACTTATTTAATTAAGGCAGCTGATCTATTTTTGGAAACTTTCTATTTTTAGAAACTAATCTATTTTAAGCAGTAAATTCTATTTTAGGAAACTTTCTATTTTTGGAAACTTTCTATTTTTGGAAACTTTCTATTTTTGGAAACTTTCTATTTTTTGGAAACTTCTATTTTTGGAAACCTGCTATTTTTGGAAAGTTACTTATTATTACACAGTAAGTATAATAATACATGAAATACCAGTAGTACTTAAACAGAGTAATTAAAATACAAGATAAACACAGTTTAAGACTTTAAACAGTGAACCATGACCTAAAACATACCAAGTCAGCTAAAATGAGACATAAAACCCAGTACGTAATCAGTGAATCGATACTTATACACGTGTGTATTCATGTAGCTTTAGTGATCCAGAAGTAGGAGTCCTTCTTCCGTTCATTCACTAGACTTGAGGTACGGATTCCCGTCCTTTCAGTATGGACATTCTTTCCTTATTAGGATTTCCCCGTATGCAGCCAACTGTTTTCCCCAACATTTGTTTTATTGTTTTGAACTGCTTATGTTAATTTAGCATTATCTATAGCCATATACAAGCATGACCAGTTTCACCTAGTTATGGAGGTACCATAACCATAGCATTGGAGGCACCAATGTTATGACTTCCCCACGGCGGAGTGATTGCTCGTGGCGTCCCTTTCAGTTTTGGCCATATTATTATATCAGGTGGGGCGTATGGGTGCATCCTAGTTACATGTTTTATTCAGTTTATCATGGTGAATGTGGTGTGTGCCTTGCACCCTTCACAAGGAGTTGATCCCTCCTACCCAAACCAGTATATTGATTAGAGGCATCCCCTCTAATCAGCATGATGAGGTCACCCCTCCAAGTATTCATGCACGTGACCTTTTCATGACCTATATGGGCTATGGTATATATATGTTAAAACAGTTTTCACAAGATAAACATAAGGCTTTTCAAACTATAAAACCAGTTTTCTCGATACTTAACCAGTTTACTCAGTACTTAGTCTTCCGCTGTTATATGTTACATGCTTATCCTATTTCATGCTATATTGTATATCCGTGCACTGAGCGTTTTGCTCAGCCGTTACTTTCCTTTCCATGTCCCAAAACGGCAGGTACCCAAGACTCGAGCATTTGGAGGACATGCATAGGATGGAAGCTGCCATAGACTTCTTCTCCTGTTTCCTTCATATATTTATGCTTGTTTAGTCTTTCTTTCAGTTCATTTACTTTATTATGTTTTGGGCTTATGTTTGGGAACCGATGTTTGATTCCGGTTGTCCCTATGGTCATGTATGTTTTACTACATATTACCTTGTATGCTTTGATGACACGCCATAATTACGCGTGACATTCCATTTATCAAAATAGGGTGTTACAATTATGGTATCAGAGCCAAGGCTTCGACCTGTAGGCTCTAAAACTCGACCTGTGACTAGTGGGTAGTCACCAGGAGCTTCCTAAGCCAACGATTGTTATTCCACGTATTGATGTTTCAGCGCGTTGTTGTTTTAACCATTATGTTTTCAGCACCTTTTTGTTTTAGCCATGACGTTTTCAGCACCTTGTTGTTTTCACCATGATGTTTTCACCAGTATCGTCTTACTAATATGGAATGAACAACCGTCATCCATACTTAGTTATGTGTCATTGTCTATGCATGATGTTCCTCGTGAACTGTGACGATGTGGACTGACCCCAGTAGTTCATAATTTTCACATAAAATTTTTCTGTTAAGTTTTGACAATGATTTTTAATTATTATGTTCCATGCATTCATGCATTTATATCATATGTCATCTGTTGCAGGAATTTTGACTAAGTAATGGTTGGTACAGGACTGGCCCTATTTAGTCGCATGTGCTTTTATCGAAACTTTTAACTTTGGGACCGACCCATAGGCGTCCCCTCGCCATGTCTTTTGTTTTGGAACCGACCCATAGGCGTTCCCTCGCACATATAAAGGTTTTATAAACTACATTACGCATTCATGCACTGTTTTTCTTGCATAAAATTTTTCTCATGATTTAAATTGGCATAAAAAAATTTTTTTCATGTCCCATCATAAGTTATTATGTCTTTATGTCAAGTATGCCTTCATACTGTCATGGTTAACTTCAGTTTCATGCTGATTATGTTATACACTTCTTCGTAATAGATGGTTTCATGTTTCCTCATGATAATTCCGTCTTCATGTTGATTATGTTTCATGCCTCTTTTGTTATTTACGTTGTCCTGCAAGACATTGTTAGATTTCTCTAATCATGCTTTCATGATAGTCATGGTTGGTTTTCATTGATCATGCTGTCAGGCAAATCATCGTTGAATTTTGTGTAACCACACTTTAGCGTTTCTCTATGCAACCAGAATGATGTCTATGCTAATACTGCCAGGTTATCATGATGGTTTTCCTAACCGTTTAACCGGTTTACTTTCCTTAAATCAGGACAAATGATCGAGCCCATACCGATCATTTCATGTGTATTCCATGTGTACTCCACGTACCGTATTTCATGTGTATTGCATGTACCTTAATCCATGTGTATTCCACTTGCAATACTTCACGAGTATTCGCTAGTCGATTCTAAACCATCTCAGGCGTATGTTCACTTACTGATATTCTACAAGATTGTCGATGCCGCTCATAGCTTGGAGATGTCACTGAAGGTTGATGCTGCTGATGTTGGGAGACGCTACGAGATGCTGATGCTGATGCTGTTCACAACCTGGAGATTCTAAAGGACGAAGACAAAGGCGTCGGAGCAAAGCAATTGGACGAGAAGATGCTTCACCATCAGACAATTCCCATCAATCATTGTCCTAAATTCATAGTTACATGTCACACGTCGTTCGGCTGTCATTTCAGCCATTGGAGTGCAAACCAGTACCAGCCAGCCACTCAGCTAAATAGTTACATGAGTCACGGTCATGAGAATGACCGTCATGGAACCTACAGACAAGACGATAGTAACCACTACCATGACAGAAAATATCCTAGAAATCACAACCGAGGCTCTGGCCGCGGACGTGATCAGACATACAAATGATCAGTAGTCCAACCGATCCGCCAATTCTGGCATATTAACCTAATATTTGTAGTTCTAATTGTTTCACATCTCGAGACACATGTCAAGACATCAGTCAAGACACATGTCTCACGTATACTTTCTGAGGACACATGTCAAGATACCAGTCAAGACATATGTCACGCTTACATTTCTCAGGACACGAGTCAAGACACATGACTCACGTCTAATTATGGAACATTTCTAAGAAATTCAAGGTACCCTCCAAGGGTATATCTATGTTGTTGTGCCATGTATTAATCAGGCCACAAGAATTTCAATACCATTATCGGCGCATCAGTGAGAACTGTCATGTTGCCGATGTCACTTTCATTTCTTTCACCATAGTTCATATATTCCTGACCATGAAGGACGCCTTTCGTATTCCCACGTATACGAAGATTTTCCGTCAGCTTAATGATGGGATCCAAGCTGCTAACGCATTTCCTCGGACAGACACGAGATGAATTTTATCCTAATAATGTACAGTAATGTTCAGGCTCCTGAATACATTCAGCTTGATTTTCCATCAGGAAAATCTGCACAAATTATCTATGCTTTTCAAGCACGTGCTTTGTTAGCCATATTGCAAAAATTTTCTAGCTGTCAGTAACACACGACTACTAAGGTCCTTTTACGCATAACCAACGGATTATTTCAAAATTGTCCCTTACACTCCAGAAGAACCTTCAAGGAGAAGAACGGTAACATAAGATTATGTGTCGACTACCGTCAATTTTTAAACAAATCACCATTCATGACCATTATTCTCCTCCACGTATTGACAACATGTCCAATCGACCTTATAGTGTAAATCACTTTTCCAAGATCGAACTCACGATCATGCTGCCAACAGTGACGAGCGAAAAAGCAGGACATGTCCATGACTGCTATTCGTACACGACCCGGTCATGCCAGATTTATGATTTTGAATTCGTCTCATCAATGCTCCAACCGCATTATGAACTTAATAAATTGAGTTTCCATGAACTCCTAAACAAATTCATCAGCGTTTTCATTAAGGATAACCTGATTTCCTCTAAGCCTAGAGAAGAACAGGAAGACCATATCTGCACTATGTTGCAAATTCTATGACAAGAGAAATTCTACCCTTGAATATTTTTTTCCAATATCAATTCTGTTTGATTACAGTGACACGCTGAATCACATGGGTTCCTACGGTTAATCTTACCATGACTCTGCTTATGACGTAAAGGAGAGAACCCTACACTACATTAGGTGTTCTAGAAAATCATACCCTAGGAGAAGTCTAGATTCAGAGACTCAGAGTTCGCAAACTCCTAGGTATCAAGTTCTACGAAGCAAGAAACAGTTACGTTCATATCTAGGTACCTGACATACCAACAGGTTATGATAGGACACCAACAAACTGGGATGTTTTCATCATATGAAATTACGAATCGAAAAGGGACAAGATCTCCATGGATTTTAGTTACCAGATTTCAACAAACTCAGAAGAAGCATGATGCTATCTGGGTTATTGTCAACAGTTTGATCAGGTCTGCAGAATCCTTACATCCGTACGGATTTCAGAACCAACAGATTGAACGAACATATTCCAACCAAGGCTCATCCGATCACTTGGCAATTCCTCAGCTATCGGGTCAGACAAAGATTCGTAATGGTACTCCTAACTTACTTCACGCCTTCATTCTGATTCTACGACTTGTTTTCGCGCTCACGTTCATGACACTATTCACATTCATGATCGTATTTTGGCTTACGATTTTACGTTCATTTCTTTCCTCATTCTGGGAAGTTTGCAAGAACTTGTGAGACCAGACCCAAGTTTAGTATAACTCTCCATCATCAGATAGACGTTTCACGTCATATTCCACGTCCCACCTTGTAGCGTTTGGCGTTACCGCCATTATATTCTATGATCACGATATGTCTCACATGTCACGTTCATTCCACGTTCCTCATATCATGATCAAAATATGTTACACGTATCATGGATCGCAATATGTTTACTCATACTACACTCGCCATATCTCCACGTAGCACGTTCAAAATTTTTCACGTATCACGTTCAAAATTTTTCACGTACTACGTTTCCTTATGTCTCGCGCATCGTTTCTAATTATCAGTTCAGTCAGATTGTCTCGCATCGTAACGGTTCAGCTACCCTTGCACGTTAACTCTTATTTTCCTCAATCGAATTTAGGGGATCTACCTTCCGTTGATACCAAGAATTTCTTCGTATTCCAAGTCAAGGTCAGGAGGACCAAGATTTATCATTTGCGTCAAGATTTTCTGAAGGAACCGTTCCAAGAGGGAGGCCACTTGGAAACGGACAAGTTCATCCGGACTTCTTATCCATTGTTTCTCTTATCGATTAGATATGTCCTTTCAGCCACGTCACGTTCCATGTCCTTACAAGACATGTCACGTTCCACGTTCCTTCTACCATGTCACCTGCACGTTCATTATCTCACATACCCTCTCAGTCTGATTCGGGTGTGTTCCGCTTCCAGTTACGTTATCTATAATTCGGGGACGAATTATTCTTTTTAGGGGGGAAGAATTGTAAAACCCGCATGCTTTTACCATGAATAGTGCCCTTAAGATCGTACGTCCTAGGTTAAAACTTACCTCAGTTAGTATTGATCACATTCATGTGCTAATAATCAAGCAAGTGCATACGTGTATGACATGACAAGTATCGATTACGTACGAACTCATGATAAACAGTTAATAATATATCACGTGAACATAATTAAATCATGATCACCATTTAAAATACTAACTAGAATAATTACGTAAATACTTATAATATATTTACGAGCGTTAAGTTTACGATAAACGACACGTTTGGTGAAACAGAAACACCTTAAACACGAGCACGTTTAACCACGAACGAACACGAAACATCGGGACACGAGAAAGGTATGGGTACCCCATGTGGGGCCCCCATACCCACGGCACACATACAAGAAATGGGCTTAGCCCATGGACTTTACAAGTAAAGGGGGGTAAAAGTAAAAACATGTTTTCATTTTTCATTTTCAAGAAATAAACATAAAAACCCTAAAAAGAGTTTTCTCCTCCTCCTTTTTCTCCTCTTTGTGCCGCCACCTTACACCACCATAGGAGGGTGATTTGTTTGATTTTGATCTTAAAAACAAGTGTTAGAAACCGTGTTTGTTCATCCTTTTTCCAAGCTACATAGTGGTATACCTTTCTAACCCTTCTTTTTAATTCTTTTTAATTCTTTTGATCTTTGATTATTTTCATGAACATGTTATTATTTTTCTTATTAAAACAAGGTAATGAATCATTGATCTAACATGTTTTGGTATTAATTAAAATCAAGGAATGATTTAAAGGGGTGTTTGTTTCTAGCCGCCTAACAAAACAAACCCGAGGGGGGTTTGGTTTGCTATTGCCGCCACCACCAAGACCACTTTTGGTCTTGGTTGGCTCATGTGGGACCCACGGCAGCAAGGGGACACGTGTGCCCTGGGTTTGGCCCGGGGTACGGTGTCGAATTCATACCCGATTCATGGTTCGTTGGTTAAATCATGATTCATGATACATGTTAATTTTTATGAATTATGAACTTAGGATATAAATTAATTAATAACATGAGATATTAATTAAATCATGACTTAGGTTATTCAAATTATTAATTTAGCATGATATTAATTTAACCTAAGTATTTTATGTTATAAGTTATAATTAATTAATTATTTAAAACATGCCTATAATTAATTAATTTAGACATGACTTAGGTTATATTATTAATAATAATAATACACATTTTTAACCTAAGTATTTTCATTTCATTTTAATTAAAACATGTTATACTTTAATTAAAATGCTTAACCTATAGTTTAATTAAAATACATGAAATAATAATTAAACTATATACTATATCATATGACTTAAGAAATCAGCTTATAAACACGTAGACTTATATGTTAGCTTATGTAACCAGCTTAATTCTAAATATGGAAACTTCTATTTATAGAAACTTAATTAAATAAGACAACTAATCTATTAATGGAAACCTTCTATATATGGAAATCTATCTAATTCAGGCAGCTAATCTAATCATGGAAACCTTCTATATATGGAAACTTATTTAATTAACGCAGCTGATCTATTTTTGGAAACTTTCTATTTTTAGAAACTAATCTATTTTAAGCAGTAAATTCTATTTTAGGAAACTTTCTATTTTTGGAAACTTTCTATTTTTGGAAACTTTCTATTTTTGGAAACTTTCTATTTTTGGAAACTTTCTATTTTTTGGAAACTTCTATTTTTGGAAACCTGCTATTTTTGGAAAGTTACTTATTATTACACAGTAAGTATAATAATACATGAAATACCAGTAGTACTTAAACAGAGTAATTAAAATACAAGATAAACACAGTTTAAGACTTTAAACAGTGAACCATGACCTAAAACATACCAAGTCAGCTAAAATGAGACATAAAACCCAGTACGTAATCAGTGAATCGATACTTATACACGTGTGTATTCATGTAGCTTTAGTGATCCAGAAGTAGGAGTCCTTCTTCCGTTCATTCACTGGACTTGAGGTACGGATTCCCGTCCTTTCAGTATGGACATTCTTTCCTTATTAGGATTTCCCCGTATGCAGCCAACTGTTTTCCCCAGCATTTGTTTTATTGTTTTGAACTGCTTATGTTAATTTAGCATTATCTATAGCCATATACAAGCATGACCAGTTTCACCTAGTTATGGAGGTACCATAACCATAGCATTGGAGGCACCAATGTTATGACTTCCCCACGGCGGAGTGATTGCTCGTGGCGTCCCTTTCAGTTTTGGCCATATTATTATATCAGGTGGGGCGTATGGGTGCATCCTAGTTACATGTTTTATTCAGTTTATCATGGTGAATGTGGTGTGTGCCTTGCACCCTTCACAAGGAGTTGATCCCTCCTACCCAAACCAGTATATTGATTAGAGGCATCCCCTCTAATCAGCATGATGAGGTCACCCCTCCAAGTATTCATGCACGTGACCTTTTCATGACCTATATGGGCTATGGTATATATATGTTAAAACAGTTTTCACAAGATAAACATAAGGCTTTTCAAACTATAAAACCAGTTTTCTCGATACTTAACCAGTTTACTCAGTACTTAGTCTTCCGCTGTTATATGTTACATGCTTATCCTATTTCATGCTATATTGTATATCCGTGCACTGAGCGTTTTGCTCAGCCGTTACTTTCCTTTCCATGTCCCAAAACGGCAGGTACCCAAGACTCGAGCATTTGGAGGACATGCATAGGATGGAAGCTGCCATAGACTTCTTCTCCTGTTTCCTTCATATATTTATGCTTGTTTAGTCTTTCTTTCAGTTCATTTACTTTATTATGTTTTGGGCTTATGTTTGGGAACCGATGTTTGATTCCGGTTGTCCCTATGGTCATGTATGTTTTACTACATATTACCTTGCATGCTTTGATGACACGCCATAATTACGCGTGACATTCCATTGTTCAAAATGGGGTGTTACAGTAGCACACACCAAGTTATTGGCGACCGATGTACGAAGAGCCCACCGGAAGTGGTATGCTTGCTCTTCGACAACACCTGCTGCTGCGCCAAGAAAACCAGCCAAACAAAAAAAGCGCTGCATGAACCCGCTGCTGTTCTCCCCATCTCTCTGTCTGATCCCATGGTACTCTCTCTTTAGCTTGTCTTGCTCAGCCTTGGGAAAGAACTGTCCCATCACTAACTCCCTGAACTAAGCCCAAGTCAAACCAACCACCCAATCATCACCTCCCTCAGACTGGTTCAGTGCCTTCCACCATGCTAGCACATCACCTTCGAACCTGTAACAGGCCAACCTCGACTTGAAAACGGATTCACAGCCCATTGCATCGAAGATCTTCTCAAGGTGGGCCAACCAGCTTTCAGCTTCACTGGGCTATCTGTTTTCTCGAAGGATCGAGGGCGTAGCTTGTTGAATCTCTCCACCCATGTGACCAATGTTGTTGGAGGAGGAGGAGGAGGTACTGGGTGCTGTTGCTGATTGTTGGCAGCCTGCACCTCAGCCCTGATTTCGTTCCTCAGTTGAGGAAGCATAGCTTGCATCGCAGCTTGGACTGCCGCATTGAGTTGTTCCTGCTCGCATGTGAGAAACATCTGACAATATAACATAAAAATACATGATTAAACTGATCAAAATATATACATGAATTTTTTTTATACCAATAAATCATGAGAAAAATTTTATGCAGGAAAAACTAGTATATGAATGCATGATGCAGTTTTATGAAAACTTTTATATGCCGAGAGTGAACGCCTATGGTCAGTTCACTCAAAACAAAAGACATGGCGAGGGGACTCCAATGGGTCGGTCCCAAAGTTAAAAGTTTCGATAAAACACATGCGACTAAATAGGGCCAGTCCTGTACCTACCATTACTTAGTCATAAACTTGCGGCAATGACCTATATATGAATGCATGAAAACAATGAATGCACGAAAACCGACTGTCAGTTCTAGGAAGTCCATAGTGACTACCCACTAATCACAGGTCATGTTTTGAGAGCCTACAGGTCGAAGCCCTGGCTCTGATACCATAATTGTAACACCCTATTTTGATAAATGGAATGTCACGCGTGATTATGGCGTGTCATCAAAGCATACAAGGATAAATGTCTTAAACATTACATGACCATAAAGGAAATACCGGAAACAAACATCAGTACCCCAAAGTAAAAGCTCATCACACACAAACATAAGTACTGTAAATGAAAAGAACTCAACAATGTCCATGTAAATGAGTAGCAAAATGTATGAATAAATTCATAAAGTAATGAAGGCTAGAAAGCTTCCAATCCATATGCACCTACGCTTAAAGTCTACGAGCGTCCTTGAGTACCTACAATTTTGGGAACATGAAAGGAAAACGGCTGAGCATAACGCTCAGTGCAAGGATATACAAGCATAGAATGAATAACATAAGCACATAAAACATATAGCATCAGAATTGATTAAGTCCTTGAAAACCTGGTATAACTTAGTAAAAATGATTTTATAGTTTGAAAAGCGTTATGTTTATCTTATGAAAACTGTTTAACATGTTTACCATTAGCCAATATAGGTCATGAAATATCAACGTGCATGAATACTTGTAGGGGTGACCTCGTCATGCAATTAGAGAGGTTGCCTCTAATTAATATAAGTTTGGGTAGGAGGGATCAACTCCTTGTGAAGGATGCAAGGCACACACCACATTCACCTGAATAATCTGTAAAACATATAATCTAGGATGCACCCATATGCCCCACATGATAATATAATAATATGGCCAAAAGCTGAAAGGGACGCCACGAGCTATCACTCCGTCGTGGTGAAATCATAACACTGGTGCCTCTAGTGTTATGGTTATGGTACCTCCATAACTAGGTGAAACTGGTCATGCATGTATATGGCTTAGGCATTTAATTAAACATAAGAAAATCAAAACATATAAAACATATACTGGGAACCAGTTGGTTGCATACGGGGAAATCCTAATAAGGAAAGAATGTCCATACTGAAAGGACGGAGAATCCGTACCTTATGTCCAGTGAACAAAGAAGACGAACGGAAGAGAGTCCTACTTCGATCTCACTAATGCTACATAAATAGTATACATGTATAAGTGTTCTGATTACTGTGTACGTAACTGGTTTTATATCATGTCTTAGCTTGTTTTATATGTTCATGTCATGTTTTACTGATTCTTACCTTATGTTGTGTTTATCATGTATTCTAGACATTCTAATTAAGTACTACTTGTGTTCCTTGTATTATTATACTTGTTGTGTAATAATAAGTAACTTTCTAAAAATAGCAGGTTTCCTAAAATAGAAAGTTTCCAAAAATAGAAAGTTTCTAAAAATAGAAAGTGTCCAAAAATAGAAAGTTTCCAAAAATAGATTAACTTCTTAAAATAGATAAGTTTCTAAATATAGAAAGTTTCCATAAATAGATTAGCTGCTTAAAATAGATAAGTTTCTAAACATAGAAAGTTTCCGTAAATAGATTAGCTGCTTAAAATAGATAAGTTTCTAAAAATAGAAAGCTTCCATATTTAGAAATAAGTTGGATTATTAAGCTATAAAATAAGCTTAAGTTTTACTGATTAATATTCTAAGTCATGTGATTAATAATATAGTTTATTAATTAATACATGTAAATTAACTAAACTATATGTTATAAGATTTAATTAAATATAGCATGATTTAATTAAATTAGAGTGTATAAAATACTTAGGTTAAAACATATTTATTATTAATATAACCTAAGTCATAGAAATTAATTAATTACATATCATGTTTTAATAATTAATTAATTAATTTAGTCTAAATTAATTAATAAAATACTTAGGTTAAAATCGTGTATTATTAATAATAATAATAAACCTAAGTCATGTCTTAATTAAGTTAATTATATAACATGTTAAATTAATTTAATTAATCTTGTAAATAATTAAACTTGTAAACTAATTAAGCTTGTAAAATTAAGTCGTAAACCGGACCCGTGTGTTTAATTTAGACATGTCGTGAACTGGACCATGTTTACCCTTGAACCGGACCAAAAAATTTTCCCCCTTAACAGTGATGAATCGACTTGGCCGGTTGCCACTGTTTATGTGAAATTTCCATCGGCTTAAGCCGGTGGTTCCCTTGCTTCTCGGCTAGCCGCTGCAGCGGCTTGAGTTCCCCCTGCTTGGTCAATTTAGCTACCGGCTTAGGCCGGTGGTGGTTGTTTGTTTTTTGGCCGAGAACCCCAAAAGACCACAAGGCCACTCGACTCACGTCGGGGTCCCTTGTTTCACCCTGCTGCCGAACCACAAGGCTACACCGAGACCCGAAGGTCTCGGATGTGGTCACACGTGAGACACCGAGAGCTTCGGCTCTCGGTTTGTATGTGTTGGCCGAACCAAAACCACCATGTTTATTCCCCCCCATGATTAAATTTACATGTTTAATTACTAGTTTTTAATAAACCCATGATTTCATGTGTTCTTGATCTAATAAAATAATTAAAAAGAAAAGGTTATAGGATTACCAATGCGTGAAACAATTGAATGACAACAACACGAACACACACTTGATTTTAATCAACCAAGATCAACAAACACCCTCTCCTTGGTGGTGTTATAACCGGCGGCCAAAAGGAAGAGGAAAAAGGGGCTAGGGTTTTGTAATTTTATAAATTTTCTTTAATATGAAAATATGTTTTCCCTTTTTTCCTATTTAGTAAAAATTAAACTGGGCTTGGCCCTTTCTTGATCTTGTGTTCGCGGGTATGTGGGGCCCACAAGGGGAAACCCAACTTTTTTCGTGTTGTAAATTGTTACGTGTTCTCGTGCTCGTATTTACGTGACATTATTATTTAATGTTCGTGTTATAATATATACTTATACGTAATCGTAATAATAATTACGAAATTACATAATTATACGTTCGTGATTATTTTACGTTCATGATTTCATGTTCGTGATTATAATTATCGTTAATAATAATTATCATGTCTTAATACGTATTTAATACTTATCGTGTAATAACACGTACGTAATACTTTTATTTAATATTCGTGAAATTTAAACATGTTATATATGGAAAAATTTAATCATGTACGTACGAATATATATGTATTGTTCATGGTAAAAGCATGCGGGTTTTACAATTTCCTTTTAGCTTCCTTAATTTATTTTTCACCGCTGTCAGTGCCAAAACCTTTTCTTGAATCTGAGCCTTTAATTGCTCATTGTGTAGAAGTAATTGAGCGACATGTTGTTCTAAGTAAGTGTTCATACTGTCAAATATATCGTTATCAGCATTCGCGTCATTACTATCTACAGTGTCGATCGGTTGCACAGATATTTCACATAGTGAAGCAGGCGGAAGACTTGGATTTTGAAAAGCCAACTTTGATTCTACAGAAGTCTTATTTAGGACAAAAGAAGCTTGTGTGTCTAATTTGAGCTTATGGCATTAGCTTATAGCTTAATGGGCCAAAAAGCCCATTAAGAATAAGCTGTTTGGTATAAGCTTGCTTATTTCACATTTTCAGCTTTTGGGCCTTTGGAGAAAGTTGTTTAAAATCAAATTTTGAGTCAAGTAGTGCTTTTTAGGCTTATTTGGGCCACTTTTTCATTTGGGCTCAAATTTGGCCCATTAAGGATCTGTTTTGGGTTTAGCCCACTTTCAAGGCCCATTAAGGGTATTTAGGTAATTTCAAGTTCATTTATGAGTTATTTAGGTTAAATTAAGCTAGTTTGCAACTTTTTAGAATTTTTTAGGATTTTTGGATTTTTATTAATATTTTAATATTATTTTATTATTATAAATTAAAAGTCTGATTTTCTAGGTTTTTATATTTTTCCTAGGTTCTAAACACTTAATTAGGAATTTTGAAACTTTCCGAATATTTTTAGGGTCTTTTATTTATTTTCTAGAATTAATTTAAGTTTTATTAGTTTTTAATAGTTTTTAATTGTTTAAAAATAGTTTTTAGTGGTTTTAAAATTTTGAAAAATACTTTTTAGCTTAATTAGGTTATTTTAGAAGTTTACAAACTTTAATATCTTGTTTTGGACTTTTTATTAGTTAATATTTATTTTTAGGGCTTTAATTAGCATTAATAAATTAATATTTAATTAATTAAAAGGTTTTAGTAAGTTTGGATTTTTTGTAAACCATTAGAATATTTTAGTGGATTTTTAGTGATTTTTGGTAATTTTTAGAGTAAAATTTTAATTTTGGTGCTTTTACGGTTTTACGTGAACGACTCTTTCGTCTTAGTGTAATCCGTCATGTAACCGTCATTCTCTTCTTATCCCATTTCTATTTTTCTTTCTCATAACAATATAATCACATAATTAATCATCTCTTTACACAACACACTAGCCTCCTTGGGAAACGAACTTCTCATTGGTCATTAGTGCTTGGTTTTCCTAAACCGACACTTAATACTTGCCACTATTTTGCCTTCCTTTTCCTAAGGGGTAAAACCACTACATCACTCATCTACATGTTGAAGGTTTATATAGTTCATAACAGTTACACAAAACCCTAAACGAAATCAAAGCACACATATAGCGGAAGCGATTTAACAAGATCATAATAACACAATTATAATTAATCGAATTAGGGTTACATACCTTTTAGCTAATGCGATCCACAAGATAAAGAACGAATCATCAATTAGGGTTTATAACAAATACCACCAAGATATAGTCTAAAGTAAGACTATATTACGATCTTGTACATACGTAATACAACGAGCTAACCGTGATTCTAGCACGTGTAAACTGAGCTTCTACGCTTGTGGAAAAATCTACCCAACAACCCTAGAGAGGGGCTAGGACTAGATTTAAGCTAAATTGAAAAACCAAACAAAACCCCTAGGGGCGTTTGGTCTTGCGATCGCAAGAGAGGGAGAGAAGAGAGATGCGGTGTAGGAATTGTGAGGGGGAGGGGGGTTGTTTATATAGACCTAGAATTCTTGTAGCCCAAAAAAATATAAGGAAAGTTTTTCCTTCCCCTTTTTTCCTCCAACCGACGGCCCAAACACCCCTAAGGGGTGTTCCAGAACTTTCAATTCTTCTTCCTATTTATTCCACAACGCTCGTTAATAATTAACTCTTAATTATTTAACAGTCATTAAAGTTATAGCTCGGTTTAATTTAATAATTATAATGAATATATTTATTAGATAAATTAACTCTTTACGTATTGAGTGCAATCCCGTAATCTCGAGTTCGATCCTATCACATGACTATTAAATATAAGTCCATAAACTTTCATATGTCGCTGAAGTTTGGCACCAAACTCTTCTACATTAGCAAAGAATTTATCTTTACCTTTGTCTATTTGGTCCATGGCCTATCGATAAGCTGACAGTTGTCTGTCTATTTTTGCACGTTTTTTAGCCACAGTAGCAAGGAGGTTTGTTTTTTCATCAGACAATAACTAGATGGTGGTCGTATTTATTATGTTCTTGGCCTCCGCTAATGCCAGTTTCACCTTCAGCTGTGCCAGCTCTACATTTTTCTCCTCCATGACCTGGGCATATTCGGCCTTAGCAATATGAGCGTGTCAGGCTTGCTCAGCAAATCTTCTCCTCAAACGAGACATCAGTGTCACGTTAAGAGTCGTAGTCCACTTCATCAATCAACACAGCATCTGGAAGAATATTCAGTTGTTGAGCGCGCCCAGGAGGGATAATATTATCCATAAAGCCCTGACAATCTTGGGTCTCGGTGAGGTCAGATTTTTTAAGTATTGAACAGCTTGGGAAAAAGATTTTCTCATTAGGCGCTTTAGTGGTTTCATCAGACACAGTAGTAGCTTCTTTAGTTACAGGGATGGTGGTCTCAGCATTTAGTACACCAATCAATGGGCTGGCAGCAGTGAATATAGAAAAACGAGCTCTCTCAGCATGAGGACTGTGCGTCATGGTGTGGATAGTTAGATTTTTTTTTTAAAAAGAGAAAAAAGAAAGTACAACATGCACGTCTACAGGTGTATGAGAAGTATTAAGGAGGAATGTAACTTCGCTTCTCAATCTGCGGTGGAGTTCTGGATTGGGTATCCGAGGAACTAACTTCGAAGAACCGATCTTCAGGTGGCGGAGAGCGGGCTATTTTTTCTTCTAGGTCATGCCTCACAGATGACGGCACTCCAACCTCACTCCACGTTATTTTTTAAGGATAGTCATCAGACGTTTCTCTTTGTCTCTTTCGAATCAAACGCAAATTCGCTTCCTCATCTTCCTCGTGCTTCTCCAAGGCGATCTCAGCGGCTTCATATGTTTCTAACGATTCTAGGCTCACACTTCCTTCCTCTTCTTGAGGATGCATTTGGTTATCTCCTGGTACGCTACGAAGAGGGGTAGGGCTAGGTATCTGATTATCTCCTGGTGCCCAGGGAGGACTCGACCCTTTTACCTCCAAATCCATAGTACGACCGGCTAAGACCACTCTCACAGGTTGTTCCCCCTCCGTTAGTAGTCGTGGCTACATTGTCACGGTCTTCGGTCGCTGATGTCTCACTAATTGGAAAAAGTCCAATACTGCATACAAAATATAGTGCTACTTAAGTTAGAATGAGGAAACTTTTATGTAAAACAAGGAAGTGGGGGAGGTGGTCAGTTACCATGGCCGAAGTCATCATAAAATTGTGGGACTTGGTCTTCACGTAGAGTGGTGTTCTAACTTAGCCCAATGACGTAAAGGAGCGCTTCTAGGTACGCCCGAATGGAGATGCGATTGGCGTTGATGACTTCGATATCAACCGTATTGTAAGTAGCAGGATCAGGTCGATCATCTCTCATCATGGTATTTTGAGTCACGAAGTCATAATAAAAGGGGAAAATAACCTCGTATATCCAAAAGAAATTGGTATTCCGATTCTTTAGTGAACCAAGCTTTTCTTCGTAACATTGGAGTGGTCATGAGCGCTTCGAGAAAGATACCCACCCGTTGGCCCATGAAGGGTTGTAGAAAGTGCGGAATAGGTTTGTTGTGGGATCTATATCAAGAACACGACAGTTGATCTCAAAATTTGGTATCTTCTCCGCTCCTATGCAGTGCAACTGTGATATATGGATGCGGTGGAACGTCAGGATGTTTACTAAAAACGCGATTATGGTATACGATTGTTTCCAAACTCGAAAAATTTGTGTATACACCTACTTTTCCAACAGGGAAGTTCCCGATGTGCCATTGCGGACCTGGTAATTCTAGGTGTAGGTTCCTGGGAATATAATATTTTGATGTGAAGTAGGAAACTCTTGATCAATGAGGCATGATGTAATATCGGATAACTGTTTTACTATGGTCGTGTTGGAGGAAAAGATGTAAGTCCCGGTGTTATTACCCTTTTTGCTAAGTATTCGTGCTGGATTTTACGATTCGATTAATGGTGGTAAAAGCTTTTTCACTATGTGTACGCAGTGAAAAAGAAGATGATGGCAGTTATACCCTTAGGGTTATGCAGGGATGAACTTCGTCTGTCGTGCACTTGCACAATTAAACAGTGGAAGATGAATCGACTAGCTAACGTGTCATCTATTTTTCACATTTACCTATTGAGTGGATAAAAGGGGGGAAGTAGGTGCAGGTTTTGGCGAGAAAATTTTGAAACTTCTTTGTGACAGTCCTTATTTGTCACCAACTCAGTTGCGAATACGATTCAAGGTGCGATTACATGGGTTTTATAGTCTAGTAGTCGTGGCACGACCTGCAACTACTCGACTAGCGGAAAATGATGACGTATAGAACCTATTCGGGCTACAAGCCAGACCCACGGGTACTACCTGTATCCAATCCATTACGAATGGGTTGTAATAGACAGCGATAAGGCCCACATGGTCTAATAAAATGTTGTCGCACGCGGCTTCATAAATTCGTACTCTAACTGCACGCGGTAATATTAAACAGAATCATAGTTTAATTAGGACTATGATTCTCCTAAGACAATATACACTCTTCTTATTTAAGTGATAAGGATCTCGGTGTATATGGTAATTATCCCTTGATTAGGCCGAAAGAATAGGGAAGCCCAATTAGGATTCACCAGGTATATAAGGAACCCCCGAGGTTCAACAAAGGTACAATTTACTCAATACTCACAACCATCACCGATTATCTTAATCAAACCGACAACTTACTCTCACGTCGGAGTCTAATCATGGGATACATTCTCACGGTAAGCCTAACGATGTTTGTTCTTTACTGTGCAGGGTCTTCATACAAGTTCACTTGATGCAAGAGCCAGAATCCTCAACACCCAAATTAAGCCTAATTCGGGTTAAGCGTGGTTCACCCAACTTTTGTATCAACATACAAATTTTATGATTCATCATAATCATTATGTTGTCCCTTTAATTTGTGATGATTAAAAAAGAAAAATAGATAGAAGATAGATGAATTATAGAGAGAGAAAGTAGAGAGAGAAAAGAGAGAGAATGGTTGGAAACTTTGTGAATATTAGATGGAGAGAGAGAATACAAAATTAGCCAACCACCTCCTAACATGATAGGAGGTGTGTATATATAGTCCACCCACATGCGGGCTTGTATGGGCTATATATTAATGGGCCGGGCTTTCCTTTTAGGCTTTAGTTACTTATGAATGAACTTTAGCTTAAAGTTAAGCCCGTAAAACACGACTAACCTACTACCTATTACAACGTTCTAAAATACGATACATAATAAACATATGACCGAACATTCTTTTTTGACTCAATGGTTTTTAGGCTAACAATCTCCCCCAATGAGAGGTCATTACCCATTGTCATCTAGAGATTTGTAGAGATTACTAATCTCTCCATAAATGAGTCTTGAACATGTAGTAGTAGTCTTGTTCCTTCATGATGTGATATTTGAGCTTTTGTCATTGTCTTTGACTTTGTCTTTAATCTTGAGATCTTCAAATTATCCTTGACTTGTCTTTGCCATCTTGCGATCTCGTGTCTTCATCCACATGCTCACACTATTAATTGTTGAATATGTCTTTTGGCATGAGTATGTGGTTTTAAATCTTTGACTTTGCTGAGTACACCGTAACGCCACCTTCTCGAGACAAAACATAGACACGGACTGAATAACTTTTACATTCGTCCTAAATCGGTAGCGTTTTACCTCCAATTGGTGAAGACCGTTAGATGATATTGAATATCGTACCTGTGATTAGGTAGATTCAATTAAGAATCTTCTTGACAGGGTTTCGTGGTTGTACTAGCCGTTCTCTTTACTCGATCATCTCAAAGCAATACTGCGAACATAAAGAGTGAATCAATTAGATAAATATCCTCTTGATTAAAGTCGTCAATTCAAATTCCTAGAAAAAGTTTGATTCTTGAAGAATCTTACCATTGTTGCTTTCTAGTTGACACAAGCTTGATTCATAAGAATCTCACAAGTCACCAACCGTAGCGCTGTTTGAGGTTGACGCTAAAAGGATTTACATTCGTCACTGTGAATATTAATGAATCTCACTCTAAATGTTTTGGCAAGATCATAAAGATATTACATAGAAACCTGAAACGAGTTTGGATTAATTCAGAATCAAACCACTGTTGCTTTTTAGTTTTACATATGTTTAATTCATAAAGAATCTTACATATGACCTACCACAGTGTTGTTTGATGTTAACACTGGAAGGATTTCCACTCATCATTGTGAATACTGAGTAGTATCAACCTGAGTGTTCTAGCAATATCGCAAGGATATAGCGTAGGACTCTCTTTATCGTCATTCCGTGTGTCCTAACAAGATTTGATTGATCTCTTGGCTCTAGACGCGATTTGTGTACATTTAGTGGTCGGAGGCTGGAGCAGGTGCCATTTATTCAATATCAACTATCTCGGAGTGAGAAAGCTAATAGAAGTCATGTTGTTCTCCGTGACAATAAAACAAACTTCTTTTGAGAGAAGCCTGAGTAGCTAGGTAAGGGTTGTGCATTACATCACTGAGTCCATGATGAGTTGTCTTCATGATGTGTTGACCCGGTTTCTGCCTAAGTTTTATAGAGCGCTAGTTTCTTTACGCCCTTTATCCTTACATTTCTTTTTCATTCTTCAACCCCTTCAATGCTTACCAAGACATCATCACTAGCACTGATATGAGTGTATTTACTCATATCATTAATAGCTAAAAACAATGAAATATTGCACAAAATGTATCAATTATGCCTTGGATATGCTTGTTTCTTGTTTTCATGTGTGTAGGTACCAAGTTCACGAAAACCGACAAAAATCGACACGAGATTGATGAAAAAGATCGTGGAAGCCAAAATCGAGTTCGATTTAGAGGATTTAATATATAAATAAGTGATTTGAGCCAAATGGGTCCCACAATTGAGTAAATGGGCTAAAAAGCCCATTTAAGATTCAAAAGAAAGTTTTGTGTTCAAATGGCCCAAAAATGGAAACTAATATACGGATGGAATATATTGATTTTGGGCCCAATCCCAAATGGATGAAACGAATGAAGAAAAGTGATCATGATGGGCTTTTAGGTTTTTTTTACCAAACGTATGAAATAAAAACAGTCACCCCAACGACCCCATTATTTACTTCACGTCAGTCACACACCCAATAAATAATAAACCCATTCGTTTTCTCTCACCCATTATCTCACACTCTTAAATAAATAATCTTTTCGTTACTTCCCATGTTTCTTCTTCCCCAATTTCACCCTCCAAAAACCAGTAAACATTCAAACCCTAGGTAAATAAAAAGTTCTTTTTACATAGGGCTTTTAATTTAATCGGTTAATTCACACCATGGGGAATAAAACCCCCATGGTTTAAGGAAGAGAGGGTATGGAGAGAAGGTGATACGTGGCTAATCCTAATTGGTGTTAACACCTCACATCTCCCATTCCACCAATCAGAGGCTGCAAAAGAAATACAACTAGCACACGGATGCCACGTTGGCGATCCGTGTGCTAGAATAAGTCATCTCAGCCATCCGATTCAATAAAGAGAGAGAAGAAGGAAGATCAATGGCCAAGACTAGAAAGGGATATTCCCTAAAAGATCCGAATATTCTCACCAACAAGCCATTGGGGAGGCTATAAAAACCCCCAATTATCTTGTAAAATTTATCCTTTACTTTTTCTTTAATATTATGCTGTTAAATTAGTCGTAGGATTTAATTTTGTATTTCATTTATAAAGCTCTGTAATATTTGCTGGAAATTAATAAAAGTTTAGTTGCTTTGATTCTAAATCGTGTCTTACTTTAATTTCTTCTTTACTGCTTTTATTTGATATATGGGTTAAATCTAATCACTGTTTAACAAAATAATATATGTTATGTTGGAATCAAGCTAATTAATAGCTTGAATTTTTAACATTAAAAGAGAAAAGGATTCAAATTATCTTTCCCTACTAGAAAGATAATAAAATTGGTTCGGTTGCATTTGTTGGTTTTATATGGTTCGAATGGTGTAAGTTTGGTGGTTCGTTTGATTATTGGTGGTCCATAAGGAGGTTAATGGTGGTCTATTTTTCGGTTCATAGGATGCTCAGCGCAGTCCTACTTCTCAACGGTTCACGTCAAAAGGTTCTAAACCCTTTTTAATTCCTTGTCATTTATAGTTTTTTTTAGTTTGATTGAATCTGTGTTGTTCGTATTACATGATGAAAGGTTTATTTGATTTGTAAAACTGTGGTTAAGTTGAATGATTGAATTTGAGATCTAAAAGAATGAGATAGATAATATGTTTTATTCTGTATGTTTAGTTTAAACTGATTTTATGATTGATGAAATTTATCAAAAGGTTATTTGAGCTTTTACTGAGTATTTAATTTGATAGTTGGTTATCTGCTTTTGCTGAACTATTGTTTGCTTGATATTTACAGTATAATTGAATCGAGTGATTATAAGTAGATGATTAATTAGTTCTTTATATATGAATGGCTGCTTAAACTTTCGTTGAGTTCGTTATTAATATAGTTTTGAGTTACTGATATTTTTGTTCAGTTGTACTGTTTTTTGCCGGTTAAGCTGTCCATTACGTTTAACTTTGCTGAGTGTAGATTCATTTGGTCTGGATAGTTACTGTTTTTTTTATAAAGTTTGTTTTGATAATGCTATTAAATGTTAACTGAATGAATTGTTTAGACTGATTTAGATTGAGTCAGTTTCAGTTTGTTTCTAGTTGTGATCTGATGATTATCATGCTATGTTTAAATGATTAAACTGCCATTGTCTGATTAGATTTTTAGCTATAATTTTGCTGTTATTTGCCAAGTTTGCTGAGAAGATTTTGCCTGTTTATATTGTTAATTCATTCTGTTTGTTTGATTTGTTAAGATTACTTTTAGCTTATCAGATTTACTGAGCTGATAAGCACACAAAAAGCTGTTTCTTGACAGTAAATAAGCTAATAAGCTTACCATAGTCTTTCCTAAGACTCCATCTTCTTAATCTGTCAAAAGGAATTAAAATCCAAAAATAATGTCATATGGGGGTGCGAACTCGAGACCTTCAGAATAGAGGACCAACATGATAACCACTTGGGTTGCAAGCCTTTTTGATTTTACTCACAACTTTCTCATTAATATATTGTATCCATTTGGCTGCTTTTGTTTAATTAAGTAACTTCTTAATATCGTTTTGTTTTTATAAAACTTTAATAAATGTTTTTATTAAGATAAGTTTTAGTTTAAAATAAAATATAAAAATAAAAAAAATGTTTTTATTTAAAAAGTTTAATTAGTTTAAATTTTAATTAGTTTAATTTTTATAACATTAGATTTAAATAAATAAAGTTTTTAAATAGATTAGTTAAAAAGTAATTTTAAAAAAGTTTAATTAGTTTAAAAAAGTGTAATTAGATTTTTAAATAGATTTACAAGTTATTTTTAATAAATAGATTTATTTTTATAAATTTTGAATTAGATTAATTATTAAATAGTGTTTTAATTTTAAATAATTAATTGAGTTTGTAGATTTTTTTAAAAAGGCGGGGTTTACGATTCATGCACTTTAGGGTAACTTTAAATAGCTTAAAATTTGTTGATTTAATTGTAGTTTAAAAACCGAAAACTAATTCAAATCGATTGTCCAAATCAAAACAAAACGTCTCAAATTCATATGATCTTCGTGTACAACGAACTCGACTCACTCACGTGTTTAATTGAATTCGTCATTGGTATTATTAGACTATTACTTTTTCCTAAAGGTAATTTTCTAATTTACCCTATAACGTATCTAAATATCACCTATACTATCCACGACACATCAAAAATTTTGGCGTCGCTGCCGGGGATCTTGTGTACGATTCGTCTTTGTGGAGATTTGTTGATCGTGGATTTGAAGACCCTTTCCGTCCTCGGAAAGTTTATTATTTTTCTATTATATAGTATGTATCGTTTTTCTTGTTTTTTGTGAATAATATATTGTATTACGTATAACAATAATTTTAAATACTTTTCAAATAAGCCTTAGTTGGGATTTCATCACCTAGCTATTGTAGTCGAATCCAAAACAAAAATAAAAGGCAAAATAGATAAATACTAATAAGATGTTTGAACTCGATTTATACAAACTATAAGGTGGGTATAAGGCGACGTGCTATAAAAGGCCGTCTAAGGAAAAAGGTTTTTAAGTGCTTTGTGCCACCTCGTTTCCCCGCTTGCTTGTGCGTATATTGAGAGGGACAACCTATTATTGGTTTGCCGACTCAAGTAGTATTAAATCTTATTTTTTGTTGTTTACTTATTGAACCTCGAGACGTTTAGGTTTTCACCTATCGTTTCAAAGTCGACCGAGGGTAATTTACTTCCATAGTAGTTATCCTTATTCCTTGTTTTTATCGATCATTTTTGATTGAGCAATACCAAATAAAATACCAAAAATAATCTTCTTCTTGTCTAATTTCTTTTCTTCAATCCTCTAAATTCTCGTCTTTATAGTGTATGCAATTACGTTCTTCTCGTCTTGTGATTGATTTTAATAGGCTTGAAAATATTCCTCGTAGAAATAGAAATCGTCAACAACGAATAGTGGAACCCGAGCTTCCACCTATTGTTGTAGAGATGGCCGATAACCGAACAATGGAGGAATTGCTCCGTGCACCCACCGAAGGGTATGGGGAAGCAATCGTTGTGCCGGCTATTTTGGCGGATCATTATGAGATTAAGACGGGTCTTTTATCGCTCATTCGTGCCGACCAATTTCGTGGCAATGAGACCGATAACCCGCACTCTCACATTCGGAATTTTAATCGAATTACCTCGACTCTCAAGTTTAGAGATGTGCCGAATGACGCGATTAAGCTCTTGCTTTTTCCGTACTCGCTCGAGGGTAATGCTAAGCTTTGGTATGAGAAAGAACCACCGGGTTCGATCTTAACTTGGGATGATTTAGTGTCAAAGTTTATGAATTATTTCTTTCCACCATCTAAGACAACACACTTTAAGAACGAGATCACTAGGTTTGAGCAAAAAGTGCATGAATCGTTTGGGGTGGCTTGGGAAAGATTTAAGGATTTGTTGAGACAATGTCCACACCACGGTTTCTCGGAATTGCATCAAATTAATACTTTCTATAATGGGCAAAATATGATTGAACAAGATTCTTTAAATGCCGCCGCGGGTGGTAATCTTTTAAGAAAAACTCCGAGAGACGCGTGGTGTATAATTAAGAATAAGTCTAGAGCACAATATTCACGAAACACACCGAGTGTTTCTAAAGTGAACACCAAGATTGCTAGATTGGATTTTAAGATTGACACGATTTTGAATGAGATTAGGAAGAATCCTCATGGATCGATTAATATGGTTGAGAATATTTGTGTATCGTATGGTGGAGCACATCCTAATTATGCTTGTTTAAACACGGGTTTTGATCAAGCTAATGCTTTTGCCGCGACGGGAACTTTTGTCTCCAACGGTCAAGTTCCTCGTCAAAATCATGTTGCTCCACCGGGTTTTCCACCGGTTCAAAATAGGTACAACAATGGAAATAATGGGAATAATTTTAACCGTGGTAACCAAGGGAATTTTAACCAAGGAAATGGGTTTAATGCTAATCAAAACAATCAAGGTTTTCAAGGAAATAATCAAAGTGATTTGTCAAGCTATATCAAGTCAAATGAGGCAAATATGAAAGCTTTTCAAAATAACATTCAAGGGCAAATTAATACTTTGAAACTTGATTTTCAAAATACGATTAAAGGGCAAAATAACAAGATTGAGCTTAATCAACAAAGGCTAGAGCAAAACCAAAATCGTATGCACCAAAGTTTGGAACAAAGTCAAAATAAATTGCTTGCGATGTTTGAGGGATTCATGTCTAAACCATCATCTTCTTCGGGTTGCTTACCTAGTAATACCATTCCTAACCCGAGGGGAGAGCTTAAGGCCATAACCGTTTATGATGATGATAATGTGGAAAGAGTGATCAAGAAAATTTATGTTCCACCTAAGCAAAGTTTTCTTAAAGTCACCAAGGCTACTTTGAATGTGATTAGTACCTCGGATTTCTTTGATTTCATTCCAAAGAAATATGAAGATCCGGGTCAATTATTGATACCTTGTGTTGTTGATGAGCTTGAGGAATACAAAGCTCTAGCCGATCTAGGAGCTAGTATTAACGTAATGCCTTTAGTCATTTGGAAGAATATTGACTATGAACCACTTAGGCCTACTCGAATGATCACTGAGCTTGCTAATGGTACTACCACCCGTCCGGTTGGTATAGCGGAAAATGTCATTGTTAAAGTGGGGGAGTTCATTTACCTAGCCGATTTTGCTATCATTGATTATGAGCCAAATCCTCGTGTGCCTATAATTTTAGGACGACCATTTTTGTGTACGACCGGTGTTTTAGTTGATATGAGGGAAAGGGAGATTAAAATAAGGTATGGGGATAAACATATGATTTTCAAACCGGAAAAAATTCCAAGATTGGTTTCTAAGAAATTGGAAAGTGTTGAACTTGATAAACCTAATTTTGTTGAATCATGTTGTAATGTTACCTCATCTACACTCACTCCACACGAGGATGCTAAGATTGAAAAACAAATAGATGATTACTTGAGTGAGCCATTTGATGCTAGTGAGTTTATTAATGAGAACTTTGATCCCGAGAGTGATATTGCTTTAATTGAACAATCTTTGAAAATTGACTCATTTTCACTCTCTTCTAAGGATCATGTTGATGTTCCTAAGGCACAATCTTCAATTGAAGAGCCTTTGATTCCTAGCTTCACACCGAGTGAGGTTAGTGACTATTCATGTGATAAGTTCATCGATGAACTTTTTGCTATCATTGATCCACTTCCATGGGGAAGTGAAGACGTTTCCGATCTCGAGATCGAGCGTGATTCTTGTGTTTTACCTACCATTCTCGAGGAATTCACCGATGAATTGCCTTTAAATGAGAATGATGATCTTGTATCCGAGTGTGACACACTCGATACTTTGTCGGATATTTCTTGTGGTGACAAGGATGACGACACTTTTGTGACTTACTCAAATCCTCTATTTGAAGCTTCATTGAACAATAATCCATTGTTTGAAGAGGATTTTGAGAACATCATACCTCCTACATCTCACAACCGTTGTGATGATGAACTTTTCTTTAAGGAGGTTGATGAGTTTCTTTATATAGACATTCCTTCGGAATTTGAGGAAGAGTCTAATGATGGTGATGAAGACTCTTGGTTTGATCACCCGATTTATGATGTTGATAATGTTGACCCGGAGGGAGAAATTACTTTTGCTCCTATTATCCTTCCCACTCGCTTTGATCTTAATGTGAGGGTTTTTCATGCGACTCGTTTTAAGTACCATGACCCCTTTATTCACATTCATAAGAGTGACAAGGGCAACAAAGTCATGCAAGTTGAAACCACTATGGTTGATACTTTTGTTCCACCTTTTCCATGTGCTTCATATGACTTAGGATTAGCATGGGGGGACGACACCTTGTTGTCTATTCCTTTCTTCACCGAGGACGAGGTATTCGATCCCGGAATCGTTGATTTAGGGAAATCTCGGCCTTTCACCGATGTAATAATTGAAAGACTTTTCTATCATCTTGGTGCGAGTTTATCTCGTGGAGCATGCTACATCCATACCATTGTTTGTGACTACCATCTCTTGTTAGAGATTTGTGTTGGAGTTTTATCCTTTCGTTTGTCATCCGACAACGAGGATGAGATCTTTGACCCCGGCGTCGTGCTTCATGTTGGATTTTATCCTAATATGCCGGTTTTCACCATTTTCCCTAAGGACCAATGAATGCGGGGATCGAGTCGAGCTCATGACTCGGTTAACAAAAACGAGTACATTCTATCTTCTTTCTATTTTCTAACACCTAATAAGGCTTGATCTTTCAAGCTCGTGCTCGTGATTTGTTGTGTTGTGATCTTAGGTATGACCCTAATATTTGAAGACTCTCGTGTTTGGTTTTTTCCGGTCCACTTGATCTTCCATTCTTTGAATGCCAAAAAGGGGCACACTTTCTATCCCTTGATTTTTATCGACTAACGTTTTTCTTGAGGCATAATTAATAAACGGCTTATAGATTTGCGTGCTCTTTCCATGCTAGGATGTTGCATTAGACTCTTCGTGTTTTAGCAAGGGGGTGTTACTCTTGAGCTAAGAAACATTGAGGACAATGTTTGGTTTTAGCATGGGGGAGTCAATCGATATAATCGCTTGCAATTGCTTTTGTCGTGTCCAAACGTTTAGCTTTCTCATTTTTCAATAAAATTTTAAATTTTTAGTGTTACTTTTTAAGTTTTAATAAAGAAAATAAGTGTTTTTGACACGAATGTAGGCTTTCAAATAAGAATAGTTTTTGACTCGACTCGGTTTTTAACCTTAGCTTTTCCTTAACGTATTTGAATTAGGTTTTGCTAGGCTATTATATAGGGAGCTTTAAAACGCGAAAGTCTTAATTCATACGAGTTAAGAACAAGAACTTTTCGCAAGCTCCTATAATTGATCCTAGAAAGTTGTCTATCAAGGGAACTTTAAAACGCAAATTCTAAAACTTGCAAAAGTATAAGAAGTTGCAAGATCCTATAGATGACTTGAAAACCCAAAACTTTGATTTAATAGGCTAAGTATCCATTGATTTCATTCTTGGAATTTTACAATATGGAGAACAAGAGATGATAGAGCCAATTATAAGTTTGGTATTCTTTCGGGAATTTATGTGAGTTAATTATGAGCCTATTCTCCCATCACTTGTTAATAAATTTAATTGCAATAAATAATGTTGAACGATTTGAAAAGTTACTTAGCTTCTAGCCCAAGATCGTTTAAAAGTTGCTCGGTATGGATTAGAGTTCATAGCCAAGGCATAACTTATTGAAGCAGGATGTGAAGATTGGCGAGTCCAAAAAGGTCCTAACAAGACATGAGGGCTATGTTTTATTGCTAAAGATCTCAAGTGATGTGAAGACTCATTTATCAAAAATCAATATGAAGGATCGAGACACACGACGAAAAGCAAAATACTCCCCAAAAGTCATGGAGAAGTCTATCCAAAAAGACCAAAATAAGGTATGAGGATAAATGAAGCCAAGTCCAAAAAGGAGGCGGATCGTTGTAAATCAAAATCCCAAGTAAAGATTGGAGAAAAATGAAGAAGTCGTGGTCCAAGTATGAATATCTCAAAACTTCAAGTGAAGAAATATTATGTAGAGAAGACCATTATTTCGTGAACGTCTCTCAAGGTTGGAAGTATTAAGTCACTGCCAAATATCGGTCCGAGAAAGGTCTCAAATCGCGAAACAAGTTATGCCAAGATATGAACTTTATGAAGTCCCGAGAAGCAGTTTTAAAAGATTTTGTCCTTTAGCTAACTATTGATTAAATCGTTCACTTTATTTTCGGCCTAATAAATTATCGAAATAAGTCAACAATGCATCCTCGTGATCATTCAAGACAACAATAAAATATAAGAGAAACAATTATGAATAAGGGAGTCTAAGTGATTAATTGGCCCACATGAGTTCGTGTTAGTCTACCAACTTATAATAACAATGATCTTGTTTTTGCACTTGGCTTGGAAAAGTGAAAAGTCGGGGACGATGAATCTATTTGAGTTTTTATGATCCTTAAAGTTATTTTATTTCTTTACAAAATAAAAGTTGAATAATGGTGTAGCTATAGTTTAATTTTATCATTGCGTGAGGACACGGCAATTGCTTAGCATGGGGGAATTTGATATGAGTGTATTTACTCATATCATTAATAGCTTAAAACAATGAAATATTGCACAAAATGTATCAATTATGCCTTGGATATGCTTGTTTCTTGTTTTCATGTGTGTAGGTACCAAGTTCACGAAAACCGACAAAAATCGACACGAGATTGATGAAAAAGATCGTGGAAGCCAAAATCGAGTTCGATTTAGAGGATTTAATATATAAATAAGTGATTTGAGCCAAATGGGTCCCACAATTGAGTAAATGGGCTAAAAAGCCCATTTAAGATTCAAAAGAAAGTTTTGTGTTCAAATGGCCCAAAAATGGAAACTAATATACGGATGGAATATATTGATTTTGGGCCCAATCCCAAATGGATGAAACGAATGAAGAAAAGTGATCATGATGGGCTTTTAGGTTTTTTTTACCAAACGTATGAAATAAAAACAGTCACCCCAACGACCCCATTATTTACTTCACGTCAGTCACACACCCAATAAATAATAAACCCATTCGTTTTCTCTCACCCATTATCTCACACTCTTAAATAAATAATCTTTTCGTTACTTCCCATGTTTCTTCTTCCCCAATTTCACCCTCCAAAAACCAGTAAACATTCAAACCCTAGGTAAATAAAAAGTTCTTTTTAGATAGGGCTTTTAATTTAATTGGTTAATTCACACCATGGGGAATAAAACCCCCATGGTTTAAGGAAGAGAGGGTATGGAGAGAAGGTGATACGTGGCTAATCCTAATTGGTGTTAAGACCTCACATCTCCAATTCCACCAATCAGAGGCTGCAAAAGAAACACAATAGCACACGGATGCCACGTTGGCGATCCGTGTGCTAGAATAAGTCATCTCAGCCATCCGATTCAATAAAGAGAGAGAAGAAGGAAGATCAATGGCCAAGACTAGAAAGGGATATTCCCTAAAAGATCCGAATATTCGCACCAACAAGCCATTGGGGAGGCTATAAAAACCCCCAATTATCTTGTAAAATTTATCCTTAACTTTTTCTTTAATATTATGCTGTTAAATTAGTCGTAGGATTTAATTTTGTATTTCATTTATAAAGATTTGTAATATTTGCTGGAAATTAATAAAAGTTTAGTTGCTTTGATTCTAAATCGTGTCTTACTTTAATTTCTTCTTTACTGCTTTTATTTGATATATGGGTTAAATCTAATCACGGTTTAACAAAATAATATATGTTATGTTGGAATCAAGCTAATTAATAGCTTGAATTTTTAACATTAAAAGAGAAAAGGATTTAAATTATCTTTCCCTACTGGAAAGATAATAAAATTGGTTCGGTTGCATTTGTTGGTTTTATATGGTTCGAATGGTGTAAGTTTGGTGGTTCGTTTGATTATTGGTGGTCCATAAGGAGGTTAATGGTGGTCTAGTTTTCGGTTCATAGGATGCTCAGCGCAGTCCTACTTCTCAACGGTTCACGTCAAAAGGTTCTAAACCCTTTTTAATTCCTTGTCATTTATAGTTTTTTTTTAGTTTGATTGAATCTGTGTTGTTCGTATTACATGATGAAAGGTTTATTTGATTTGTAAAACTGTGGTTAAGTTGAATGATTGAATTTGAGATCTAAAAGAATGAGATAGATAATATGTTTTATTCTGTATGTTTAGTTTAAACTGATTTTATGGTTGATGAAATTTATCAGAAGGTTATTTGAGCTTTTACTGAGTATTTAATTTGATAGTTGGTTATCTGCTTTTGCTGAACTATTGTTTGCTTGATATTTACAGTATAATTGAATCGAGTGATTATAAGTAGATGATTAATTAGTTCTTGATATATGAATGGCTGCTTAAAATTTCGTTGAGTTCGTTATTAATATAGTTTCTAGTTACTGATATATTTGTTCAGTTGTACTGATTTTGCCGGTTAAGCTGTCCATTACGTTTAACTTTGCTGAGTGTAGATTCATTTGGTTTGGATAGTTACTGTTTTTTTTATAAAGTTTGTTTTGATAATGCTATTAAATGTTAACTGAATGAATTGTTTAGACTGATTTAGATTGAGTCAGTTTCAGTTTGTTTCTAGTTGTGATCTGATGATTATCATGCTATGTTTAAATGATTAAACTGCCATTGCCTGATTAGATTTTTAGCTATAATTTTGCTGTTATTTGCCAAGTTTGCTGAGAAGATTTTGCCTGCTTATATTGTTAATTCATTCTGTTTGTTTGATTTGTTAAGATTACTTTTAGCTTATCAGATTTACTGATCTGATAAGCACACAAAAAGCTGTTTCCTGACAGTAAATAAGCTAATAAGCTTACCATAGTCTTTCCTAAGACTTCATCTTCTTAATCTGTCAAAAGGAATTAAAATCCAAAAATAATGTCATATGGGGGTTCGAACTCGAGACCTTCAGAATAGAGGACCAACGTGATAACCACTTGGGCTGCAAGCCTTTTTGATTTTACTCACAGCTTTCTCATTAATATATTGTATCCATTTGGCTGCTTTTGTTTAATTAAGTAACTTCTTAATATCCGTTTGTTTTTATAAAACTTTAATAAATGTTTTTATTAAGATAAGTTTTAGTTTAAAATAAAATAGAAAAATAAAAAAAAATGTTTTTATTTAAAAAGTTTAATTAGTTTAAATTTTAATTAGTTTAATTTGTATAACTTTAGATTTAAATAAATAAAGTTTTTAAATAGATTAGTTAAAAAGTAATTTTAAAAAAGTTTAATTAGTTTAAAAAAGTGTAATTAGATTTTTAAATAGATTTACAAGTTATTTTTAATAAATAGATTTATTTTTATAAATTTTGAATTAGATTAATTATTAAATAGTGTTTTAATTTTAATTAATTAATTGAGTTTGTAGATTTTTTTAAATAGGCGGGGTTTACGATTCATGCACTTTAGGCTAATTTTAAATAGCTTAAAATTTGTAGATTTAATTGTAGTTTAAAAACCGAAAACCAATTCAAATCGATTGTCCAAATCAAAACAAAACGTCTCAAATTCATAAGATCTTCGTGTACAACGAACTCGACTCACTCACGTGTTTAATTGAATTCGTCATTGGTATTATTAGACTATTACTTTTTCCTAAAGGTAATTTTCTAATTTACCCTATAATGTATCTAAATATCACCTATACTATCCACGACACATCAAGCACCTTGTTGTGATTGTTCCAGTGCTAGCATCAGTACTTAGTCGGCATTCAGCTACGTTCACATTCTACTCCATCTTTCCTAAGGACTTCTAATAATCTATTGGATTGTCCCTGGGAAGATCCCTCCGGTTCTGGTTGGATCATAGGACTTAAACCTAACCACCCTTTTGACACCAATAACGTCGTGAATTAAATATGTTTTGGGTATTCGATCGTAACCATAAAACCATAAACTTTCAAGTGGTTTCAAGAAATGCTCCCCCTTCACATGTGCATCGATAATCGAAAGTGTTCCGCACATGTAGGTAAGAGTTAAAAGTGCTTAAGTCTTGCAAAATAGGTCACATTTTAATCACATTTTCTCCCCTATCTCTATTATATAAAATCTTTTGATATTAGAGATACCAAATTTAATTAAAATATATCGCGAAAAATAGTCTTAAAAACTTAGGGAGAAATATGTGTCTTACTAGCATGAATTATTTGGAACGCTCCCCCTAAAAAATTGATCCAATTGAATTGTCCTTGTGAGGATGTGAACCACGTTTCACTTTTTGAGGATGGGAGTTGTTGAACACACAAATTTTGAAAGATTTTGAATAATCATTGAGAAATTCTTGACAAAATTGTGTTCAACGTTTTTTGAAAAATCTCAAAATTCCAAATTTTTGAAGAAATGGATTTTCAAAGCATAGACTTGAGTTCATAGACTTTGAATGACGAATCCACTCAAGTGTAAGAAGATTTATCTTCTTTTGTTGAGGGTAAGAGCACTAAATCGTACACTCCCCCGTGAATATAGACCCGGGTTGTAACCTGAAAGTGATTACAAGCCATTATGTTGAGCTCAAAACGTTGAACGTTTTGTGACAAGCTCAACCCAAGATAGATTGCTCTACCCGTTATTGGAAATTTTTCCCAAAATAGACATTTTTCTTTAAGAAAAAATAGAAATGACATGTTTTGAAAAATATTTACAACTTTCATTCGAGCTTTATGTACACACCCGTGTCGTTATTGAGCAACATTTCTAGGCACGCCCATATTATCGATACTGAAAGACATGTCGAGAAGAATATTTTTGGATTTTAAAACATTTTTATTTTGTGTTTTGCTTTTATATGTTTTATATTTTTGTATTTTGCCTTTTCATTGATATTTACAAGTAGATGTTTGATAGATTCATCAGGCACCTTTGCCAGAATCTCCAGGTCTGCTGGAGTCAAACATCTCATACCAATTTGCCTAACGAGGTACTCAAACCTATCTTTCGACAGAGCTTTCGTAAACAAGTCGGCTAATTAGTAATCTTTTTCAACAATGTATAACTCAACGATACCTCTTTCAACTTGTTCCTTTATGAAGTAATATCTGACATCGATGTGTTTCGTGCGGGAATGCTGTACCAGATTGCAGGAGATGGATATGGCGGACTTTGAGTCACAGTACATAGGTACTTTATCAAAGTGGAAGCCATAATCCGTGAGTTGTGTTCTCATCCAAAGAACTTGAGCACAACACGCACATAGAGACACATACTCCGCTTTGGCTGATGAAAGTGACGTGCAATCCTGATTCTTGGAAGACCATCCCACAAGCTTATCTTGACTTAGAAATTGTGCACCACCAGAAGTACTTTTTCGTGTATCAAGACACCCTGCATGATCAGAATCTAAATAGGCCGTTAGAAAGAAACCGGTTTCCCTCGGATACCAAAGTCCTAAATGAATGGTATTCTTGAGGTACCGAAAGATACGTTTAACCTCCTTGAGGTTCTTTTCAGTGGGTCCTGCTTGATATCATGCACAATAACATGTAGCATGTGATATATCTGGTCTGCTTGTTGTCAAGTACATGAAGGAGCCGATCATGGAACGATATCTCGTTTGATCTATGGTATCTCCCTCCAAATCAACATCTAGGGATGTGGCTGATAATGGTGTCCCAACGGGGTCTAATGAAATCATACCATGCTTTTTGATTATCTCTTGACAATACTTAGCTTGGTTAATAAAGATACCACTTGGGGATTGGTGAACTTAAATTCCAAGAAAGAATTTTAGTTCGCCCATCATTGACATTTCAAATTTGTCGTGCATTAATTTTTCAAACCATTTTGAAAGTCTGGGTTTGTAGACTCGAAAATAATGTCATCAACGTAAATCTACACAAGCAAAATGTCATCCCCATATTTGTATATGAACAAGGTTAGATCAATTGAAACTTTTGAGAAACCTTTGGATACCAAAAATTTTGAGAGCTCATCGTACCACGCCCTTGGAGCTTGCTTGAGTCCATAAAGTGCTTTGTAGAGACGATACACCTTGTCAGGATATTGAGGATTAACGAATCCTTCTGGCTGCGTGACATAGACTTCTTCCTTCAAAGGACCGTTAAGAAATGTTGTCTTCACGTCCATTTGATAAACGATGAATCCGTTATGTGCAGCATAAGCAAGGAAAATCCTGACCGCTTCCATACGAGCCACTGGTGCAAATGATTCTTCAAAGTCAATACCCTCTTTCTGGCCATACCCTTTAGCCACTAGCCTAGATTTATTCTTGATGACCGTGTTTTCTTCATCCATCTTGTTTTTCCAGGTCCATCGAAGATTTAATGGTATTACATCGAATGGTCTGTCAACAAGTTCCCAGACTTTAAGTCTTTTAAGTTGTTGAAGTTCATCTGTCATCGATTCAATCCAAGCATGATCAGCCATGGCCTCTTTGATGTTTTTCGGTTCAGCTGTACTCACGGCCAGTGCAAACATACAAACATCTCCATTGGTTTCTAGTTATCGTCTTGTACGAACAGGCTGTGAAGGATTTCCAATTACTTAAACCAAAGGATGATCTCGGGTCTAATGATGCGTTGACGGATGTCGTTGATAAAACGTATGCATATTTAACGGATCAACATGGCGAGTAGAAGACTCTCTAGTTTCGTGTATCGATGTACCGAATGGGTTGTGAAAATCGTCATCGTCAGATAATGCATTGTCTTCTTGATTGGTGTTCTCTGGAGCGATGACAGTAGTGTGGATGTTGTAGGATCGATTGTTGAAGTGATATTCTGAGGAGGTAAATCTGCAGCAACCCGTGTTGAAGTAGGTGAAGTTGTATCCTTTTGTTGACGATGATCGGTATCATCATTCTTATCATGAGTGACAGCGGAAGACTTTGATACAACATTTTTCTCCCCCGTGAATAATTCATCAAACATTGGTCCATATAACATTTCCAACTCTTCAAGTGTCGTGTCCACTGTCATATCTGCTCTTGGAACATGTTTAGGAACCAGCTTTGAACTTGACGGTTCATTGTTGTGGTCTTGAGTTCCGAGTTCCGTGCGGTTATGCACATAAGTCTTTTGTCGTTGTGGATCGAGACTTAAACTGCTTTGTTCAAGTGCCATTTCTTGCAATTCATCGAATCTTATATGAATAGTTTCGACTATCAATTTTGTTCTCTTGTTGTAAACTCTATATCCCTTAGACTGAGTTGCATATCCCACTAGAATGCATGCATCACCTTTCTCTTTCATCTTGTCCATATTTTCACCATCTCGTATAATGTAACACGTACATCCAAAAACATGAAGGTGTTTGAGTGAAGGTTTGCGATCATGAATTATGTGATATGGTTTCTTTTCGTGTCTTGGGATAACTAAGGAACGGTTTTGTGTGTAACATGCGGTTTACATGGCTTCGGCCCAAAAGAATAGTGGTAGTTTTGAAGCGGATAATAATGTTCGAGCAGCCTCAACCAAAGTACAGTTTCGTCTTTCAACAACTCCGTTTTGTTCAGGTGTTCTAGCAATAGATGTTTCGTGTTCAATCCCTTCGGCTTCAAAATAATTCTTTAGAGTTGAATTCAAGAATTCCGTGCCTCTGTCAGTACGTACCACTTTTACTTGAGCTTGAAGACCACGTTGTATCAGCTTAAGGATGTTAATGAGAACCTCAGGTGTTTCATCCTTGGACCTCAAGAAATGATTCCACGTGTACCTTGAGTAGTCATCGACAATTACCATAACGTATTTCTTCCCATTGATGCTTTGAACACGCATGGGGACACACAAATCTATATGAATAAGATCTAACCGTCCTTTAGAGCTTGGTGTAGTCTTTGTTTTGAAACTACTCCGTTTAGCTTTTCAAAGCTCACAAGAAGAACAAAGATGATCTTTGATGAATTTCAAGTTTGGAAGGCCTCTCATAATATCTTTCTTGGAAAGCAAGTTGATGGTATCAAAGTTGAGATGAGATAATCGTTGATGCCATAACCAAGCTTGAGTCGTTGAAGCTTTAGCCATGAAACAGATTGGAGTTGAAGAAGTGGAGTCTTGAAGTGAAATGGTGTAGAGATCAGTACCTCGTGAACCGGTAAGTAAGTCATTCCCATCATAATCACGAACAAAACATGTCTTCTTTCTAAAAGCAACCTCCAAATACGCATCACATAATTGACCAACCGAGAAAAGATTGTGATTGAGCCCTTCGACGTATTAAACCCTTTTGATTGTGATATTCCCTTGAACCAAATCTCCATACCCTAGGATCGGTGCAAATTGATCATTTCTGAATCCAACCGTACCCAGGAACTTTTCCACGAAGTTAATTAGAATCTTGAGATTCCCCGTCATGTGCTTCGTGCATCTGAAGTCCAGTATGAAGAGAATTATTGGATCACCTGCGGAAGAATTAGAACACGATGGAGCATTTGCTATATTAGATTCCATCTTAGTTGTGATTTCCGATTCATTAGTTTCCCTAGTTTCAGCACTTAAAGGCACACTAACGCTCGTTGTCGCATCTTCTTTTCTAACCTTAGGTATCCATTTATATCCTGGAGGACATTGATTAGCAAACCACCATTTACAAGACTTGCTAGCAGACTCATATAATTCCCTAACTCTGCTTCTAGGGTTCTTAGTGGTGGAGTCTGATGCAATACTTTTCTTAGGGGGTTGCACCAAAATGGTTCACTTTGTGTGTGGGTTTTCTAGCACTAATAGGCATCACAATTTGCTTTTTAGTTCTATTATCTACACCTTTGACATTATTTGAAACACACATACAATGATTAGCATTGGCACATTTTCCACATTTCACACAAACAAACTTAACATTTAAAGCATTCAAAGTCGAATCATTCAAATCGTCATTACACGCGATTACAGACGTGTTATTCTTAGAAACATTGAAATTCCTAGGGTGGTCTTCTACTTCCTTCATCTTCCCTTGACTTTTGTTTTGCCAAACCTTTTCATTCATTCGAGTGCTCTTAAGCTGAGGCCGGCTAACACTAGTAGTGGGGACTACTCCTGTAGTAAAAGACACATGTTTATTAGTGTTTCCAGAAGTCTGAGGTGATTGACTTTCTTTGTTGTGTGTGGGTATAGTGGCCAATCTATACATTCCTGGTTTAATCACATTTGTGTTCTTAATGCTTTGTGATCGAATATGTGTTTTGGGAGTAAGCTGTGGTAACTTATCCTTCCAAACCGTCTTGGGGGCAAACCCAGGTTTTGCAAACACAGAATTGGAGAAAACATATGGTTTTCCCAAGACAGAGGGTTTAGTTACTTTGTGCGCATTGGGTTGTCTTACAACAGGTTTCTTAACGCTAGGTTCCACAATTTTCCCACCCATCTTATCAACGAGTTTCTTCAACTCTGCTATTGCTATTTCCCTGTCTTGTAACTTAACTTTCAAATCTTTAATTTCCAAACTCTTTTCATTTATTTCTTGACACATTTGGGAAAGTTTTTCTTGTAATTTATTATCATGTGGAAAACTTCCGATGTCTTTTTGCAAAGCAAGTTCAAGAGAATGACAATGTTTTTGAAGGAAATCAGTTTTGTGTTGAAGTAACTCAAAAGACTTTTTATCAACATTTTCTTTACGTTTCAAAAGCTCAGTTTCAAGCCGTTCACACTCTTTAATCTTATCAAGATATTTGCATGCAACATCAGAATATTCATCGATATCAGCACAAGATTGAAGAGTAACACACAAAATATCTTTGGAGAGACATTCTTCTAAGAGTAGATCAATTTCTTTTTCAAGAGACAACAAATTTCAAATCATCAAACATTTCAGACCGAATTAATTTTTCAAACTCAAGAACATTTTCTTGTATTATCTTCTTATTTGGTATTAAAAGTTCTTTCACAAGCACAGTTATATCGTGAGGAATCTCTGTTTTCCACTTATCATTTTCACGTTTTTGCCAATCTCTTTCAACAATTGATTTAACATTATCAATGTGATGTTTAAGAATACCAAGTGTTTTTCTAGTTTTGCTTTTAGAAACATCAAGAGGCAAATAATTAATATATTTAGAAACATTTGATTTCTTAGTGGCAAAAATTTTCTTCCATTGAATTCTTCGTTGTTTGCTTTCAAGAACCAATTCCTCACGAGACTTCTGTTTTTGTGGAGTGAAAAGACCATAAAGACTGTTTTCATAAGCATAATTATATGGTTTCACAAAATCTTTATTGACCGGTGATCTACTCTCTTCATCCCAAAGGGACGTCTCTTCACTATGGAGCCTAACTACTGGGCAATCATGATCGATCCATTCGGACTCATCAAGATATAAGTGGGGGTTCGCAGCTTGAGCTTGTTCGAGGTACTTGGGACTTTCAAAACTAGCTTGACCCTTAAAAACGACCGAGGTGCTATCATTCATACGGATTGAATAAAGTCATGCGTTTTATAAACAACTTTTTTCAAAAATGCAACTTGTTCTTCGAGTTCCGTTACTTTTTCAGTATCTTTGCCTTGTCTATTTTTGAAATCTTGTTTTAATTTTTCAACCTCTTGTTTCTTTTTGTCAAGAATTTTAACAGAATCAGTGGTATTCATAGAAAACCTCTTTTCAAGTTCGTTTACTTTTGTGGTGGCAAGGTACGTTTTTTGACGTTCATCACTTAATAAAACATTAAATTGACGTTTTTCTTTAGTTAACACGGCAATAGCTTCGTTGTATTTATTTTCAAAATCGTCCTTTTTTAACGTTAATTAAACGACTTTTGTACCCCTCAAGCTCTTTGTCTCTTTGAAGAAGCTGAGCCCTATAACTATCAATGGTCTCACTAGATTTTATAAGAGCGGCTTTGCTTTCTTCAAAGTTTTGAGTGAGCGCTGCTGTTAGAAATACGTTTTTACGTATTTATGAAGGATCGGTCGCTCCAACGATAATTATGTAATGGGCTCGTGATCTATTTAATTAGTGTATAGTCCATATAGCCCACATGTAGGGTGGGCTATATATATATCCCCTCCTAGCATGTTAGGAGGGGTTGTTGATTGCCATTTCACACTTTAATCATTATTCCATTTTTACTTTCTCTCTCTAACTTCTCTCCCTTCTCTCCTTTCTCTCTCTAATCCCTCATCTCCTTCCTTCATCTTCTTCTTTATTTATCAATCAATCAACCATATTAATCCATCAAATCCATCATCTAGAATAGGCCAATAATCTCGTAGACCTTCAATTGGTATCAGAGCCAAGGTTTGATTGGTTTATTCTTACTTTTATTTCTTTTTGATTTTGGTGGGTTTTGATTTAATCATGCTTAAATTTTAAAAAAAGTTTGTATTTTTTATATATAAAGTTTGTGTTTTTATGTTTTAGATCATAAAAAGTTTGTATTTTTCATAAAAAGTTTGTGTTTTTATAAAAAGTTTGTATTTTTTATTGTTTTTAATCACAAATTTAATCATCAATTTCTATAAAAAGTTTGTATTTTTTTCTTGTTTTTTTTTAATCTATCAATTTTATCATCAGTTTCCACTTTAATTTTTCTATTATTAGTTTTCTAAATTTTTTATCAATTTTATCCTTTTGATTTTTTTTTTAATTTTTTTAATTTTTTTATCAGTTTTTTATATAAATTTTTAATCAGTTTTTTAATCAGTTATCAGTTATTATTTTTCGTTTATCAGTTTCTTTCATTTTGGATTTTTCTTAATTTTTGGTCGAACTGTCTAATCTGTCCAAACCTTTCTGTCCATCTCAGTCCCAACAAAACTGTCAAACCCAAAAGTTCCGAATCAATCTTAAAGTTCCGAATCAAACTCAAAGTTCCGAATCAAACTCAAAGTTCCGAACCGAACACTTCCGAACCAAAAACTTCCGACTCGATAACTTCCGATTCGGAACTCTTCCGATTCGGAACTCTTCCGAACGAAATCTTCCGAACGAATGACTCTTCCGAACGAATGCAAAGTTCCGAATGAAGACAATTCAAACATAACGGGAACATTTTTTTGACTCGACACCAATTTTTGACTCAACACTTGGACTCAAACCCAAACCCAAACCCAACAGCCTTGACTCGACTCCAAACCCAATCTCGACCCTCGACCGACTCACTCACCCAACAGCCTCGACTCGAATAGACTCAACCTTAGCACTCGACTCACTGTTTGCGACTCGACAACACAAAAACAGTCTCGACCCCGACTCGATCCTCCCTCGTCACACTCAAACAATCATAACTCTCCCTCACACATTCGACCCAAACCCACAAATTCATCTAGACCGACATCACACTCTCGATTCTCAAACACCAACACTCAGACACAACTCTCGCACCTAAACCCTCACCTCGCAGACTCAAACACACACCATCAAAACAAACACCCTCGGACAAAAAAAACTCTCGACACACATCCTTAACCACACACAAACCAACACCCTCGACTCCCTCGTCTGCCACTTCTCCTAAGACCCCCTCAATCTCACCACGACACTCGAACAACAACAAACCCACACCTCGCACACCCAAACACACCCAAGACTCGATCAAGACTCTCGACCCTCACACCAGAAAGACGCTACAGGAGAGAGGGACTCAATTAACCAACATGCAACAAAAAATAAAATCTTACCCGAGACCTAATTAAAGATCTTGAAGAAACTCAATGTTTAATTGATTGATGATTGGGTAAATAAAGGAAGATCCATTTTGTCTTTGGGAGATAAAAGGCTGTGAGATTAGGTTTGAGAGCTTTGATTGAGAGAGAGGGAGTTGAATGGAAGGGTGAAGACGAATTGTTGAGAGAGATGAGAGATAGATGAGTTTAGGTGTGTGATAGATTTTTGTGTTGAAGAAGTCTCAGTCAATAAATAAAAGGGCGGAGGTTTCTAAGTTTTTTAGTGAATGGATTTTAGGCCACGTGTGTCTGTTTAGGTTAGACGGAGTTTCCAAAGTAAGTTGTATCTTTTTTATTTTTTATTATTATTATCAGATCTTTTTATTTTTTTTTTAATTTTCGAAAGTTTTTAATTTTAGAAAGTTTTTATTATTTTTTGAAAATTTTCATTTTTGGATATTAACTCTTATTTTTTTTATATAATCAATTGATATTTTTATTTTTATTCAAATTTTTTAGTTTTGAAAAATTTTGTGCTATTAAGTTATAATCGGGACAAGGTAACGTAACAAAAGTGACGTGATAAAATGCCAACGTTTATTTTGCTGACGGATTTTTGATCGGGTTTATTTTATCATCGTTTGAGCCGACAACATTTTTTGAGCCGAATCGAATTGTAAAAATCCTGCAAACTACAACATTCACTTATCGTTCATCGATTTTCAATGGATTTCTTCAATTCGACACTTAAAGAGCGAGATTTGCATCAAATGAAAGACAAAGTTAGAGAAAGTGGTATAAATTCATTTCAATTGCTTCAATATCATCTTGTTACTCTTTCACGGCTTCAAGGAGGAAGCGAATTTGTGACAATCTTTGGACAAGATCGTCATATATTCATCGACTCAATTTTCACCACTTTAACCGAACTCGCCGAGCAACTAAATCGTGGCAACTTTAATCACTCTGCATCGGCTCTTGCATATAAGGCTCTTGTGACACAACTCACGCCTTTCCTCCAATTCAATATCATCAAGTCTGAAAGTTCAATGATTTGCCATTCATTTCTTCGAGATACACATACCGAGCTTCGAGTCTTCCGTGATACAATTCTGAAACTCATGACATCAGTCTCGTCTTCGATTTATGAAAGATCTCGACTTCAGCAAGGTTATGATAATGGAGTGCAAGACTCTTCGATGCAAGAGGAAACTGGTCATACGGTTGAAAACTTGGAGCCTATCAATGCCAAGAGCACGGAATCAGGAGGACAACATGATACCAGTGGCACGTCAGGAACTGTTCACGAGATCTCTTTTGCTGACACCGTACCCGTTTATGACGAAGAGCCGGCAAACATGGTACAATGTAATGTTGTTTATGATGTATATGCTGATGATATGCCGCATATTGAGCATTCTGAACCTAATTATGACAAACATGGGATGGAAAAGAGTGATAGCAATACCACTTCTGATTCATCCGATGTAAGTCATAATGGGGGAGAGATTGTTCAGAATGCTAAACATCATGATAATTATCCTATAACTCCTTCATTGACTGCTTCTGATTCCAAGATTAAAGAGCTCGAAACGATCGTAGCTCGGCAATCAAAAGATCTTGAGGATGCCAAACTTGAATTTTCTAAGAAAACGGACAAATTTGAAACATATTTTGAAAAACTTGAAAAATCAAATGTTGTTCTTGAAAGAAAATTGGATCAAAAAGTGTTAGATTCTAAAGCTGAAAAGGACAATCTTTTGAAACAAATTCAACTGCTTGAATCTAAGTTGGCATCCCAAGATTACTTGCTCAAAGAAAATGAGACTTTAAAGGCCCAAGTACAGGAAAAGGTTTTTGCTATAGCTGCGTTGAAAAACGAGTTAAGGAAAAGTAAAGGACCTAGTGTGGACATTAAGCTTGAAAAAACATCAATCTTGGGGAAACCGCCTACAAATCAGTTCGTCAGACAACCGATTGTCAGACAACCTACTGCATTTAGATCCGAGCGACCACAATCCTCGAGACCGCGGTTTGCCTCACAAGTTGATTTGGGACATACTTCTAGAACAGTCACTCCACCAACTAGGCCTAATGTGACTAAATCAGTTTTAGCAAGACCTCATCACATGATTGCCCCTAGTTTAGAATAGTTCAATGAACACGCCTAGAACTAGTTCAACTGATGTGCGCCATGATTTTGGTCAAAGGGAAGCTATTCAAAAGACACATGTAAGAGATAGTAATGTCCAACCTAGTCAGATGCCTTCTAGATTACCCAACACTACTAACCGTAGCATGTCATCTCCTAGGAGCATCGATCAATCATCTAGGAAATACTCGGACATTAAATATGCTACCTGTAAAACATGTAGAAAATGTGTCTTTACGGCAAATCATGATTCCTGTATCAAAAAATTGCTTAATGAGGTGAACTCCCGTGCAAGACTTAAATCCCAGTGGGTTGCTAAAATCAAACCCGTTGGTAAAATGTGGCGCCCCACTGGTAGATCTTTCACTCTTGTAGGAAACGAGTGCCCTTTAACTAGGATAATCTTTGATTCTACGAAGACTACTAGGGAGGAAATTGCAAAGGATGATACATCACTTAAGCCTGAACTTAAGATTTTCTATAAAAGGAAACGTTTGCCAACTAAGACGAGTGAATCATCCCTTCAGGCCACCTCTGACACAAGAACAGAAAACCGTGAACCCCTACGTGCTTCTAAAATAGATATTGCTAATCCATGCAAAAGTATACAAACTCCTAATAAGAATGCAGGTACCAAAGTTGATGTTCTAAAAGAACGAAGCGGTTCAATCGTTGTTTACCGTTCAACTAAGGACACTCTTAGAGTTTGGTTGCTGAAGAAGCAGTTATCGGAGAAACAAGTGTCTCAGGGGATTCATGGCTAAGCTCACAAAGGACTTATAGTCACATCACAGACTATAATTCGCTCATCAAAGAAAGGAAAGTTTATCGCCGATGATAAACTTATCCTAACAACGAGAAATTAAGTTTTCTCGGGCATGAGCTAAAATTAAAAACATTCGAGGTTTTTTAGCTCATGCACAATGACTTACAGTTAAATGTCAGACTGTAACTCGAACTTAAAATAAAGGAAAGATTATCTTTTATGATAACTTATCCTCTTAACGAGAAATTCACCTTTCTCGGTCATGAGCTTGTATTAAAACATTCGAAGTTTTAAGCTCAGAAAGGAAAGTGTATCTTTTAAATAAGAGAACTTTTCCTCGTAACGAGAAATTAACCTTTCTCGGTCATGAGCTTTCCGTTAAAACAGTCAAAGTTTTCAAGCTCATGAACACGACTTCTAAGTAAATGTCAGCTTAGGACTCGTTCTTCAGATAAAAGGAAAGTTTATCGCCGATGATAAACTTATCCTTAACAACGAGAAGTTTACAACTTCTCGGACTTGAGCTTCCTAAGATATTCCAAATCTTAAGCTCAAGTAATTGGTTTTCAAAACTGTGAACACAATTTTTCAAGAATTTTTCAAAAGGTTTTTCTAAATCTTTCAAAATTGTGTGTTCAAAAATGTTTTGATAAAAAGAGCATGTCTTCTGGAATCGATAATATTTACGAACCTAGAAATGTCATTCAATAATGACACGGGGTTGTAAATAAAGTTCGAGCAGAAGTTCAAACTTTTAAAACATGCTCAAAATGGTTTGCTATTATTTCCGATAGTAACCCGCTTTTCACTTTGAAGTCAAGCATTTCACCGGAAAGCTTTGACTTCAGAATCCGAAGTTATCAACTCCACATCCAAAGTTCGTTGCAATTGATATCTACATACTCGACGATGCGACTACTCAAACGGTGACTACAGCTCTTTCAATAGAACACGGGTCAACAATTGAGGGGGAGAAATTGTCCAGCATTCAGATTCCTTGATGCCGAGAGTGCCAAGTTCACATATTGGTGTTAAGACAACAATATCAATCATACACATGGAGTCAAGAGATAACTTCAGAAGTTACGAGGAAGACCAACATTCGTGAACAAGAATCATGTGAATCTTTCATATGATGTTCTCCATCATTCAGGTCCTACCTCGTAAATTGTTAATCTTGTGAATTCATTATTATATATGATCTTTGCACGTAATAAATACCTTACACTTGTGTTTAAAAGGTATTTAATTTACGTTTCAGCACACCCTCATTAATTTGAGGGGGAGCTTGTGTAATTCATAAAGATAATTGGACTTGCATTTTTCTTCCCAAATTTTCTTAAAATGCTATTAAATCAATTGATATTAAAAACATCGATTGGGTTAATATTTTTAATATGGGGGAGAAAATGTGATTTAATATGGGATATGATCAATCATGAATGGTTTGACTTAACGTGATAGCTCATCCCGACATATGCAAAATGTTTTCGGATATCGTGGCATATGTTAAGGGGGAGCAAAATGGATTTGCACTTCAAAATGGATTTCATGTTGACATACACTTACCCAAAACATCTCTATTCACGACGGTGAAGATTGTGGTGACATAAGGATGGTAGGATAGGTTAAAGTCTAATGATTTCTCTAGAACCGGAGGAATCTTCCCAAGGACATTCCATAGCTAGAAATAGTAGTCCTTAGGAAAGATGGAGAAAGATTGTGAACGTAGCTGAATGCCGACCAAGTACTTAAGTTAGCACTGGAACAATCACAACAAGGTGATAGTTATGACGTATTGGTAAGCATTTAAGGGGTTGAAGAATGAAAAAGAATTGTAAAGATAAAGGGTGTAAAGAAAGAAGCCCTCCTTACAACTTTAGGCAGAAACCGGGTCAATACATATGCTATTGAGATCATTTTTGTTAATGATTCTCGATATTGAAGAAAGACGTCATGGACCCAGTGATGCAATGCACAACCCTTCCCAGCTAACTCAAATATCTCTCAAAAGGTATTTGTTTTAATCACACGGAGATCAACACATTATCTATTGATTTATTCACTCCGAATAAATTGGTATTGAAAAGGTGGCACTCCTCTCCAGCCTCCGATCACTAAAAATCCAAAATGCACGACCGAGTCTAGAGCCATTTGAGATCATCAAATATCTCATTAGGACACACTTTCATATTTCCTTGCTTCTTCACACTGTGAAAAGTAAGAAAGATCTTAAGAGTCCTACGCAAAATCTTCATGATCTTTCCTGAACATCCGAGTAATACGAAAGTATTTACAATGAAGATGGAAATCCTTCTTGAGCGAATATCAAAAAGCTCATGGTAGGTGACTTGTGCGATTCTTTATGAATCAAACTTGTGATAACTGGAAAGCAACAGTGGTTTAATTCTTAAATGAATTTAAACTCGTTCCAGGCCTCTACGCAATATCTTAGTGATCTTGCCAGAACATTCAGAGTAATACTATTAAGTATTTACAGTGACGAATGGAAATCCTTCTAGTGTTAACATCAAACAGCACTTGGTAGGTAACTTGCAAGATTCTATATGAATCAAGCTAGTGACAACTGGAAAGCAACGATGGTGCGGTTCTTAATTGAACTTCACTTGTTCCAGGAACATGAATTGACGGCTTCAAATCATGCGGATAATATTATCCAAATGATCCACTCTTTACGTTCACAGTCAGCTTTGGACGATCGAGTAAAGAGAACGGGTTTACCCGCGAAATCTTGTCAAGGAGGTTCTTTATTGAAACTACCTGCCACAAGTACGATATTTAATATCGTCCAACGGTCTTCACCGACCGGAGGTAAATTGCTACCGAATTAGAATGAAATGTTCAAGGCCATTTCATCCGTGTATATTGTTTTGTTGCTAACTGTCTTATGCAGCGTAAAAAGAAGGTGGCATTGCGGTGTACAATCCAGAAGAAGTCGTCACCACATGCTTATACTACATACAAATAGTACTTCAACAAATTCAAGAAAGCCTGAAGGTCAAGTCTTCCGCTGTATCAAACTCTGAAGCTTTCAAGAATTTAAAAGTATAAGTATGTGGAACATGAAGTCACAAAGAGGCAAATATCACAAGTGAAGAATGCACAAGGTCAAGGCAAGGAAACATGCTCAAGACTAAAGTCAAAGATCACATCAAGCATATTCACAAGAACAAGATCGAAGACTCAAGCATAGATGCTAGGTTTAAGATTTTGTAAAAAGATGTGACCTCCCTTAGGGGGAGATTGTTGGAAATAGGTTTTTCCCAATAAAGTCTCGGTCACATCTTAGTTAGCATAGATCACGAGTTATAGACTATTTAGAACTTTGTTTCTTGGAGCGACCTCCCTTAGGGGGAGATTGTTAGAAATACGTTTTTACGTATTTATGAAGGATCGGTCGCTCCAACGATAATTATGTAATGGGCTCGTGATCTATTTAATTAGTGTATAGTCCATATAGCCCACATGTAGGGTGGGCTATATATATATCCCCTCCTAGCATGTTAGGAGGGGTTGTTGATTGCCATTTCACACTTTAATCATTATTCCATTTTTACTTTCTCTCTCTAACTTCTCTCCCTTCTTTCCTTTCTCTCTCTAATCCCTCATCTCCTTCCTTCATCTTCTTCTTTATTTATCAATCAATCAACCATATTAATCCATCAAATCCATCATCTAGAATAGGCCAATAATCTCGTAGACCTTCAGCTGCGGTTTCCTTCTTTAATTGCTTTTGACTTTTTCTATTTTTATTGACATCTTTTTGTAAACTAGCAATTAAATTAGCAAGCGCGACACGCTCCTCATCATTATACTCATTTGCATGTTGATCATCCTCAAACTCATTATTGCACATGTCTGATGAATCAGGTGTGGTATTGCTATCAACCGTTTCCATCATACATGTGTCAGTAATTGTTGTTGGTAGATCACTATGCTCATGTGTATCACCAAACACATTATATTCATCATCATGTTGTACCTTATCAATTGGCTCGGTATCAAAGATACGACCATTTTCATCTTCAGTGAGGTTAAGGACCTCATGAATCTTTGCCATGTATGAATAATGTGCCTCGAGTTCTTGGTCAGAGAGTTCATCGTCTGTGTCGTCAAGCATTTCTCCTTCCTCAGCTGATAACTTGACCCAGCTTACATCTTTTTGCATAGCAACATCTTTTCCTTTTGATAACCATAATCTTTAACCTTCTTTGGCTGCCGGCATTCCCTAGCCAAATGCCCAAAACCTCTGCCAGTTAAAACACAGAATCCCACTTTGTTGCACAACTTGAGTACCAATAGTTTCCCTATTTCCTACAACAATATCGAACCTCTGATTATCATACTTAGCGGGTTGTCGATCATACTTTGGAGGACTTTCAGCACGCCTTCGTGTGTCATTCCTTGGAGGACTCTGAGCATAGTTGTTCCTTGTGTTTGATGATGTTTTGAGGTTGTTGTTGGTGGGTTTGTAGATTTTCCTGTATTGCTTCATAATGAAAGCCATTTGTTGCTTTAATTCCCTATCCTTTTGAGCTAGTTCTTCATCACTGTCTTCTTCGGATGATTGCTCAGGTGTGGGTGATGGTGCTTTTGCAACTTCTTTGCCTCGGGATCTTGTTGGAGCATGTGACTTAGAGACAATGGATGATCGTGGTGATGATGATTGAGTAGAGTAGGTCTTTGGAGCACGAGCACGATAATCTGGGTAATGTTGAGTGGTAGACACCAAAGCAAGTGGATTTGAAACCTTTGCAACCCATTCAGCTCGAAGTTCGTTTGCCTCATTCTAAAATTGTTTCAATATATCAAAGAGAGTGTGATATGAAACTTCATCTAACTTTTGTTGTTGTTTTACCAAGGTGACAAACCGTGTCCACTCTGGTTGAAGTTGCTATAGGAATTGGACATTGACTTGCATGGTGGAAACTTGAAAGCTGTTTTGGGTCATGTCATTCATCATTTTGTAGAACCGGGAGTAATAAGAATCAATTGATTACCCATCCTTTGAAGTAAACTTGCCAAAGTTCCAAAACATCTTAGTTTTCACATCTTGTTTGTTAAGTGATTCACCTTGTTGCAATCTTTCAATAGCCGTCCACATTTCTTTAGCAGTAGGACATGCATCAACCGTGGAATAAATATCATCTCCAATGCCACTAAGAATTAAGTAGATTGCTTCCTTCTCTGCATCAAACCAAGCACGGTTCTCTGGTGTGAGGTCATTCTCTTTTCATCACGTTCATATGCGGGTTGTTCGTCACTTGTGTCTGTGGCTGGTACTGCAGGAACTTATACCCTTGAGAATTTATAGGGTCCATAAAAAATGCATTTCCTTAAAGCATCACCGTTAGGTTTTGTGTCAACATAACGTAGAAAATGGGATTGCCATTGATCATATCGACCAGACATGGTGGTCTCTCTTTGTTACCCGCCACCATGATGTTGTTGTTTGATGTAGGTTTTTCGTACACGTTTTAGGAAAAACGCGTATGAGTGGCAAGTATTAAGTTATACGCTTTAGGAAAAACGTAAAACCGAATAAATGCGGGTTCGTTCTCGAAGGAGGTGTGTGGATTAGGTGTGCCAAATATATAAAATCAAGTTTGGATTAGTGACGTTTTTGGTTGAGAAGAGAAAAAGTAAGGACGAGCTACGATTACGATTAAACTATGACGTTGACGTAAAACGATGACGTAATTACGTAAAACGCGACAAAATTAAAAATTAAGCCTAAAAATTAATTAAAAGTTTAAAATAAGTCTTAAATAATATAAATAAGAATAAAAATCCAAAAAAATATTTTAAAACCTTTTATTAATTTAATATTCAATTTTAAATGCTAATTAAAGCCCTAAAATTAAATATAATTAAAAAAATGTCCAAAATATTATTTTATTGAACTAATAAGTTACTTATATTATTTAAAGACTAAAAAGTATTTTTCCTAAATTTTAAAAACTATTTTTCTATTTTTAAAACACTAACAACTGTTTTTAAACTAAAATAATCATAAAAAAAATAAAATAATGCCAAAAATAATTTGACAATTTTAAAAATCCTAAATTATACTAAAGAACAGTAGAAACATGAAAAAGTTTGAATAATGTAAAAATTTTCACTAAAAGACAAAACTGAAATTAACAAAACCTAAATTAAACTAAATTAAATTCTAAAAATTAATTAAAACAGTGAACAGTAAAAACTTTTTAAACTAAAAATCTTAAAACATTTTTCTAAATCTAAGAAAAATTTTAAAACTGAAAAATATGATTTTTTACCACTAAAAGACAAAAACAGAAATATTAAAAGTAATTAAAAATAGCAATCTAATGTAAAAAATAAAAGATGAACAGTAACTGAAAAATTAGTTAAACAGAAAAATCATAAATTTAATAAGAAAAATAATGCAATTAAAATCAAACCCTAATTCCTATTTTTGGTCACAAAAGACAAAAAATATAAGATCTGATGTTGACACCTTGTTTTGGTTTTGTTTGTTTGTCAAGCAGTGGGAACTAGTATACTAGCAGTGGGAACTTGGTTCCCACTGATAATGAAAAAAAACAGGTCTGTGGACCTTTAAGCTTATAGATTGTTGGTTTTGCTTGGATACAAGGGCACCCCCACACTCATGGAAGTGTGGGGAGTCAGTTTATGCAAGAAATCACACAACTACAACACAAAAATCACACAAGAGGGGCAAAAATCAGTTACTGTTAAGGTGCTAAGGGCTGAGGTGAACAGTGCTAATGCAATTGGTCTTTTGATCAATTTCAACAAGTCACAACATGGTCAAATGGCCACCAAAACTCAAATAAGCAGATACAATACCTAGATTACAAGTTACTCTAACAGATTTATGAATTTGGTGGACCAAAATTGCAAAAACAAAGCACTTAAAGGCTACTGAATGTTTATGCCACTTTTAACCAAAAATAATCTTGCAAATTCTAATGAAGCCTACCAAAATGAATACCATTTACTGGAATAACATACTACTATTAAACTAAGTGTGTTTAGGTTGGTTTCAAGCCAAATCTTGTCACCAACTTGCCTAAAAGCCCAAATCCAAACACCCCCTTAACTTCTGAAATGTCAATTTTACAAACCAAAGTAGCTTAAATTTAGACTAAACTACTTTATACTACTTCTAACATGCATACAATTCCTAAATAAGCTTAATCAAACAGAAAAATTCACATAAAAAAACAGAATCATGCACTTTCATATATAATCAAATAACACCTTCTAAATCCAATTGTTTGGGTTCAAGCCATAAGTACCTAGCTGACGCCTTCAAAGAATGGATTGGAGGGATGCTATTGAGTATGTAGAGATGTCCTACTGATGGAATCTCCAAGAGACCCAAGGACTATGCAATGTCTTCAAGTAAAGATGTAAGGAAAAAGAGGGGACTTGTCTTGTTCTTTGAACCTTCAAACCACCACCAAACAAAGAGATAACAAATTCTTGAATCAAAAGGCCATAAGCTTGCAGCTTTATGGCTTTTGATACAGTAATATGCTTAGTATAAAGAAAAATGAGAAACTGATTTTGGAAACCTTTTTGAAACTACCCTTCCCTATGAACCTAAAAGAAAATTTGAGAAAAGCTTAAATAAAAGCTGAACACAACTTCCCAATCTACTTTCACTTCCTGTGAAATATGGATTCAAGCTTTTTTTAAAAGGCTTTTTCAAGAATTTTAGAAACACCCTTTTTACTGAAAATCTTTGTTAAATGAACACCTTTTTGAAAGTTTTTTAAACTAGTTGCTAAATAAATTAACCATTACACTAAGAAGACTGGAAAGTGGAACTCAGAATTGCACACCAAAAAAACGTTCATTTTCATTAATAGCTTTTTTTAAAAGAGGAATACAAAATCTGGAACAAGAGAAAAAGAGGTACAAGTCACCTCTTTTTATACTACTTAATGGACTATTCTAGAATCAGTAATAAAAAATTACAATAGCAGAAACCCTAATCACAGAAATTCCTCATTTTCCCTTTGAAATATTCGAATTCTTGGTCAAAAATCAATCCCGTGAATGATGTTGATATGCTAGCTGTTGCCTTAATCTTGGACGTTCATCACATGCCTTTGGGACCAAGTTTGGACCCTTGGTCGTTGGATCTCTAAAAGATGACATTTTTACTATAAAAAGTGTAGCAGGGGAACATGGAGAGGGGACCAAGTGACAAGTTGGCAAGTTTCAAGTGAGTGGGTTTGGTTTAGGGGAGTGTAAATTATTAATCTGGAAAAGTTTGGGTAAAACCCCTTTGTTTTTCACCCTAATCAGATTAGGGTTCTTAGGATTATAGGATGATAAACAGTGATGATTTAATCTGTGTTTGTTTTTAAAAATCTGTTTCCCACGTTTTGTTTCATTAAACACGTTTAAAGGAAAGTTAATGGGGTTTGACTATTTGACTGGTGAGTCGGCGTGGGATAAGTGGAGGATGGGTGTAGTGGGGTGACGTGGCGGGTTTTAATAGGTGGAGTGAAGTTGTTTGTCTGGGCAGAAATGGCCCCCCAAGTTCCAAAATGTTTCCACTTCAATTTTAACAGCTTTTCAACTCATTTCCTTTGTAGAATATTATGGGCATTTGACATTTTTAGTCCTTCCAAGTTATAGTTATAGAAACAAGGACTAAACTTGTAAACTTTGAGATCTTCAAGGGCCAAACATGTACAACCTTGAAACTTGAGGACCATACTTGTAATATTTGAGTTTTACAAGGGCCAAAAGTGACAAGTCTTCAACAGTTGAGGGACCAATCTTGACAAATCAAAACTTCAAGGACCATTTTGGAAATTCAGGATTCGGGTCTGGTTCTTTGTGCGGCTTCGTTTCCCGTGTTCGTTTTTGCTTTATTCTTGTGAACTTTTGTTGATTTCACGATATCCGTACCTGAAATACACAATGAACAAACACAAGCATATTTTTGGGTATTTTGATGATATTTTAAGCGTTTTAAGCCCGATTTGGACGATGAGACTATGTATAATTACAGTCTCATCACTCCCCCATACTAAACCATTGCCGTGTCCCCACGCAATGCTAGAATTAAGTATTATAGCACTTCCAAAATTCATTTTATGATGACATTTATTGAAGACATAAATTTAAATAAACTACTACACGCGTTTTAGACATAATGTATTGTTTTCATCACGATAAAGTGACTTTTGGGATCATAGAACAAGAACACGTGAATGCTTCGTTAGAAATAATTTCGTCGTCCTCGATTTTCACCCAATTCCATGCTAAGCGTGTAACGAGATCATTGTTATAATAAGTTAGCAACACGATCATATCTTATGAGTGTTAATTACGAACCTAAACTCCCTTATTCCTACTTGGTATCTCTTATATTTTATTTTGTCTTAATGATCACGAGGATACATCATTGACTTATGCGTGAATAGAGATTAAGTCTAAAAATAGAGTCTTGACGGTGTAACCAAAATCATTAAATTAATAATTCATCCTAATAGACAACGATGTCAAAAAATTAAGTCAACAAGAAGGATCGATAAACACGGTTTTAAAACGGTTTTGAACATGAGACTTATTACCATGACTTTTATTATCCGCCATCATCGGTGGTTTTATTATCATGGTTTACCTCCATCTTTTATTCAACTTCGCCATGAAGCTTTTATTATGACTTCGGTCTTGCCTTGCCTTTTATTATCCGCCTCATCGGTGGTTTTATTAGCCAAAGACGTATATCCTCACGCTAAAGCGAATTTTGGATCTTTAAAGCTTCAATGATTAAGGCTTGATTCACTTTCAATTTGGGCATAGATTTTTCGGCCTTGTGAGCTTCAAATTTTTGCTTAATTTAGGCGAGCACTTGAAATCTTTTTATTAGGTGAAGCTTTCGATTATTCGGGTGCCAATACTTCAAAACCGTGACGCTGGCGATACCTTAATGTTTTCCCAATTTAATTACATGGAAGCTACTAAAACAAATTAGAAACCAACAATAGTGACTAAACCGCTGAATCAATATTTATTAACAATTTATTATGCAAAAGCGTGGGGAGAATAAGCTAATAATTACTACACATGAGATCGTGACGATTACGAGACTTATAAATAACTCTATCATTTCTCGTCCTCATTTAAGAGACTTGGCCTAAAAAGTTAGAAATCAAAGCTAAGTGCTCAACACGCACGGTCGAGTCAAAAATTACTCTTATTCTCACCATCGGAAAACCTACATTCGTGTCTTAAACACTTATGAAAAATAAGATAATTTAAAAATTTGGCCATTTTTTTGCCTTATTTGCAACAAAACGATAACAAAAAGATGAATATTGGATTGCGTGGTGACGTGAGCAAGGTGAAGTATCTACTCACCCCCCCCCCCATACTAAAACTAAACATTGTCCTCAATGTTTCGAGTCTAGGGGTGAAAACACCCCCATACTAGAGACGAATTCGAATGCTTAATCTCGAGCATGGAAAGGGTAAAACGAATAACCTAAAAGCCGTTTATGAATTGTGCTAATAAGATAAACGTTAGAACATAAAAGGATATCATCGGATATCGGAATCTCCAAAGGCGACGATCGAAGCTCGAGTGATCCGTAAAACGAACACGAGAGGCTTCAATGAGGACGATGAACCTAATGAATCACAATCACAAACAACCACGAAACAAAGGTTGGAAGAGCACAAGTCCCCTCGTTACGTTAAACTAAGAAAACGATAATATTTACAAGGATAAGCATGAGAATCCCCCACGAGGCACCTTGTTTTTGATAACCGAGTCAAAAGCTCGACTCGAATCCCCATAAATGTGATCATTTAGGGATAATCTTGGTTTGGTCATTTTTGGTGGGGCTTACATGATAAACAAGGCCCAAAAGCAACCGGTACTAAGGACTAAGTCCTTTCATGATGCAAAATACCAGGATCGAAGATGGCGTCCTCGTTTTCATGGGATAAACGAACCAACGCCACTTCAACACGTGCTCGAACCTCAAAGAGGTAGAAGAAAAGAGATGATAAGTAGAAAGGTGGGGCAATGGGTAAGTCAACATAATGAGCTACTCGAGGTAGACTCACACCAAGCAAACGAAAAGATTTTCCATTTATTGCATCGGTGGAAGACCGAGATTTCCTTTTACAAGCAATTCCGGGATCGTAAATCTCGTCTTCGGTGGAGAAATGGGAGGGAACATAAGGGGCTTCCCCCACACTAAAACCACACACACCATCGTCAAAAAGAGTAGACGAGGTGGTAGCACTCATGAAACGCGGTGATGACGGAGTTAAACATGTAGAAAAATCTTTTAAAACATTTTTAAAATCTTTTCCTTTTTCATCGTTTAAAAACTCTTTATGAAAACCCGATTTGATAATGTCGAAAATATTTGGCGTGTCAAATTCAAAATTAGTCGCGCTAAAAATCCTCACATTTAAGTCATTGGTGGGAGGGGGTGGCGGTTTATATAAGTTCTCAAAACGTTTATCAATAAAGAACGCCGCCCCCTCGGGGTCAACATATTCGTCATCCTCATGAACGTCGATCTCATCGATTTATTCATCAAAGATAGGCTTGTCAAACCATGGTTTGTCATTCCCCTCCTTGAGTATCTTAGAAACTCTCTCGAAAAGATCACGATCAAGTACGAAACCATCATTCTTTTGTGGGGATTGTTGATAAGTTAAATCCTCACGAATGTGGTAAACGTAATTCTCATTTGAGGAGTGTTTATTAGGTAACTCCTCGAGAATTGGATTTTGGGTGGTCACATGAGTTGGTTCGTCATCGAAAATAAGACGTTCCAACTCATTAAGTTCATCCTCGATTTTGGAAAGATCGACCTCACTCGTAGGTGGAAGTAAAGGCATAAGAGCTAGCTCTCGTTCAATGATTTCCTCAATCTCGGGATCAAACTCATAATCATCGTACTTCACATGTTTCTTTTTAGGAGAATCAAAAATTGCATCTGGATTTCGAAGTACGTGATCAATCTCGGCAAAATCGCCATAGTCGTCGTCAAAGAAAGAGTCGATATGAGCACTCACAACCATTGTCTTACAAGTCGAATGACTATGCTTAGGTGACTTTTCTAAGACGAGAGGATCGATGTCGATAAACCCTTTAGCCTCAACGGGTGTTGGGCTAGGCAAAGGAGGCACTTCGATGGAGTTAGAAGTTGAAGCCTCAAAGACGTGGTCCTTCGAAGGTGGTGAAGACGAGCCCATTTTGGTCATTGTCGTGATGGCACTAACGTCGCCCTTCGGAACTAGTTGTTCACTTGTTTCGCTAAAAACATCCCAAAGTGAGTTTTCATCCATAAATTTACACATACCCTTTTGAATTAGGTACACGTACTCTTTATCATTAAAATCATCATCTTTAAAACCGTTTTTCTTAATTCTTTCAAAACATGCATTAATCCTCATTCTTTCCGTTAAAGTGAACATTTTGAAATCATTAGGATTTGAATCATTAGGTTTTGAAACCTCGGTTTTTTCATGATCATTAAATACTTGGGATTTTCTAGCGAAAAAGTCCATTTTCTCATCCCCATATCTCATAGTAAGTCTCCCCTCGTGAACGTCGATTACGGTTCGAGCCGTCGATAAGAATGGTCGACCTAAAATAATGGGACGTAATCGGATATAACAAAATCCGCGGGAAAAAACAAACTTTCCAACTTTGACATAGACATCCTCGGCTATTCCAATTGGTATTAGTGGCGTACAATTTGCAAGCTAGATTGTCATGTTCGTGGGGGTAAGTGAAGGCAATCTCATCAATTTCCAAAGAGAATGAGGCATGAGATTGATGCTAGCACCTAAATCGGCAAGGGCTAAACATCCCTCAATCTCGGAAAAATCACAAGGTAGTAGAAATTGGCCCAGATCCTCTTCCTTTCTCGGCATACGCCTTTTGGGTTTTTTAAGAAGGATCGATGCACAAGTTTCTTCAAGGGTTACTTTGGTAAGGTCGATAAAACTCTCTTTTTGAACCGTGGATGGAATTTGAGGTACACGAGGGTGTGCACTCTTTTCCTTGGTCGCCACGTTCACCCCATCGACTTTAGAATAATAAGACATCTTAGAAGTCGAGGGTTGAGAAGAAGGAACAACTCGAAATCCTTCAAGGTTAGGGGTAATCATACGACCTTTCTCACGAGACGAGGCGGCTTTACATTGTTCCTTCGGTTTTGCAACGGTGTCACTAGGTAACGAACTCGATGACGCACCCGAGGACTTGTTCATAATGGCCGGAAACATCTTTTTAATGTCAATTTGTCCTTGCTCAATCTTCGTGTTTTGCAATTTCAATGTATTAGAAAAGTCGTTTTTCAAAGTACCAATTTCTCCCTCTAATCGTCTCATATTAGCCTCATTCGTTTTCATGTAATTTTGAAAATCGTTTGACGAACTATTTTGATTTGAATTAAAGTTCCCTTGGTTTTGATTACTTCTTTGAAAATTTCCTTGATTCCCACTTGAAAAATTGTTACCTTGATAGTTGTTGTTTGAAAAATTCGAGTTTTGATTATTGTCTCGATTTTGCCAATTCAAATTCCGACCTTGATTATAACCTTGGTTTTGATTCGAAAAATTTCCTTGTTGATTGTTTCCTTGAAAATTGTTACGATTTTGAAAATTGTTGCCTTGGTTATAATTTCCTTGTTGTGATGGACCCGCGTTATTTTGATTTTGAAAATTGTTGTTTCCATTTAACGCACTCACATTCGACGTTTGGCCTTCCGTAGCCGCACACTCGTAATAATTATGAGGTCCACCACAAAATGTACACGAAACCTCAACCGCTTTCACCGTAGCGGGAGCGTCTTTCTTTTGCATTTCGACGAGAAAAGATGTAAACACATTCGTCAACTTGTCGACTTTCGCATCAACCCTCTCAATGTCGCGATTAGAACTACTAACATTGGCGACATTGGCAACACTCGGTGCGTTGCGGAGTTGGTAAACCTTGGATCGGTTTTCGATAATTATCAATGCATCTTTCGGAGTCTTACACAAAAAGTTGCCACCGGCGGCGGAATTCAACGAATCTTGTTCTTTAAAATTAAGACCGTTGTAAAACGTATCGATTTGGTGCAACTCGGAAAAACCATGGTGAGGACATTGCCTAAGCAATTCCTTAAAACGATCCCACGCGTCTCTAAAAGATTCTTTCGGTTTTTGCTCAAATTTCGTAATTTCATTTTTGAAAAACGTCGTCTTAGACGGTGGGAAAAAATAATTAACGAACTTGGAGACGAGATCCTTCCACGTAACTATCGAATTAGGTGGATCTTTCTCGTACGAATCCTTGGCGGCACCATCGAGCAAGTACGGAAAAAGCATAAGCTTGACGACATCGGTGTCGACGTTCTTAAACTTGCTCGTGGCCAAAAGACGATCAAAATTCCGAATATGGTCGTGAGGATTATCGGCTTCACGACCTCGAAACTTCGTAGCTTGGATCAACGAAAGCATTCCGCTCTTAATCTCAAAATTCTCCGCTTCGATAGCGGGAATTACAATCGCGTCTCCATAACCCTCGGTGGGCGCTTGGAGCAATTCCATCATCGAACGATTGTCGGCCATCTCCTCTACGGTTTCTTTAACAACGATATTAGGAACGTCGGTTTCTAATTCTCGTCTACGTCGTTGATTCCTTCGATTACGATTGCGTCGATTCGAAGCTTCACTAGAATTGGAATAATCCTTCGATCGAGTGCGCATGCACTAAGCGTAGAATGGGTGGTAGCAAAGAAGATTCTTTTTGCGGCTTTTCGATTTTTTAATTTTTTTGGTTTTTGATTGTTTTTAATTTTTTTTGGATTTTTGAATGTATTACGTAGACTCAAATCTAAAAATCTCTCCTCGAATCGATCTTCTCGATTAAAGGAGCCTCAAAGAATGAAAACGATCACGTGGAGTGAACGTTCTCGATGACTTTAGAACGTTGGTGGAACACCAAAACATTCAAGAGGGTTTAATCTTGAAAACAAGCAAATATATATGATACGTATATAATACTTGGGCGGCAAACCCTCGATTAGCCCTCTTTCTCAAAACACGCACAAGCAAGCGAGGGAAACGAGGCGGCGCTAAGCACTTAAGAGCCTTTTTCCCTTAGGTCGTGAAATACAACCGCCTTATACCCACCTTATAGTTTGTGTTAATTGAAATTAAGCCTCACGAAAGTATTTATCTATTTTGCCTTTAAACTTTTGCTTTAGATTCGAATACAATGATCGAGTGATGAAATCCCGAATCAAGGTTGCGTTTTCACGCTTTTGGAGTACTTGTATATTGATTGTTCTTACGTAAATATAATATAGTAATAATATTCACAAAAAACGAAAACCAATATATCTACAATATAGTAAAGATTGTTTTGTGTTTAATTTAGGAAAATTAAACACGATTTATTTGGATACTATAATATAATAATGAAAATAACAAAAATGAGTATGTACGATATTTACGCTTTCCAAAAATTGAAAAGCAAAAACGCACTACTCACACAAACACGATACTAATAATAATGGCACACTAAAAACACCTCCCCGGCAGCGGCGCCAAAAATTGATGTAGGTTTTTCGTACACGTTTTAGGAAAAACGCGTATGAGTGGCAAGTATTAAGTTATCGCTTTAGGAAAAACGTAAAACCGAATAAATGCGGGTTCGTTCTCGAAGGAGGTGTGTGGATTAGGTGTGCCAAATATATAAAATCAAGTTTAGATTAGTGACGTTTTGGTTGAGAAGAGAAAAAGTAAGGACAAGCTACGATTACGATTAAACTATGACGTTGACGTAAAACGATGACGTAATTACGTAAAATGCGACAAAATTAAAAATTAAGCCTAAAAATGAATTAAAAGTTTAAACTAAGTCTTAAATAATATAAATAAGAATAAAAATCTAACAAAAATATTTTAAAACCTTTTATTAATTTAATATTCAATTTTAAATGCTAATTAAAGCCCTAATATTAAATATAATTAACAAAATGTCCAAAATATTATTTTATTGAACTAATAAGTTACTTATATTATTTAAAGACTAAAAAGTATTTTTCCTAAATTTTAAAAACTATTTTTCTATTTTTAAAACACAAAAAACTATTTTTAAACTAAAATAATCATAAAAAATAATAAAATAATGCCAAAAATAATTTGACAATTTTAAAAATCCTAAATTATAATAAAGAACAGTAGAAACATGAAAAAGTTTGAAAAATGTAAAATTTTTCACTAAAAGACAAAATTGAAATTAATAAAACCTAAATTAAATTCTAAAAATTAATTAAAACAGTGAACAGTAAAAACTTTTTAAACTAAAAATCTTAAAACATTTTTCTAAATCTAAGAAAAATTTTAAAACTGAAAAATATGAATTTTTACCACTAAAAGACAAAAACAGAAATATTAAAAGTAATTAAAAATAGCAATTTAATGTAAAAAATAAAAGATGAACAGTAACTGAAAAATTAGTTAAACAGAAAAATCATAAATTTAATAAGAAAAATAATGCAATTAAAATCAAACCCTAATTCCTATTTTTGGCCACAAAAGACAAAAAATATAAGATCTGATGTTGACACTTTGTTTTGGTTTTGTCTGTTTGTCAAGCAGTGGGAACTAGTATACTAGCAGTGGGAACGTGGTTCCCACTGATAATGAAAAAAAACAGGTCTGTGGACCTTTAAGCTTGTAGATTGTTGGATTGTTGGTTTTGCTTGGATACAAGGGCACCCCCACACTCATAGAAGTGTGGGGAGTCAGTTTATGCAAGAAATCACACAACTACAACACAAAAATCACACAAGAGGGGCAAAAATCAGTTACTGTTAAGGTGCTAAGGGCTGAGGTGAACAGTGCTGATGCAATTGGTCTTTTGATCAATTTCAACAAGTCACAACATGGTCAAATGGCCACCAAAACTCAAATAAGCAGATACAATACCTAGATTACAAGTTACTCTAACAGATTTATGAATTTGGTGGACCAAAATTGCAAAAACAAAGCACTTAAAGGCTACTGAATGTTTATGCCACTTTTAACCAAAAATAATCTTGCAAATTCTAATGAAGCCTACCAAAATGAATACCATTTACTGGAATAACATACTACTATTAAACTAAGTGTGTTTAGGTTGGTTTCAAGCCAAATCTTGTCACCAAATTGCCTAAAAGCCCAAATCCAAACACCCCCTTAACTTCTGAAATGTCAATTTTACAAACCAAAGTAGCTTAAATTCTGACTAAACTACTTTATACTACTTCTAACATGCATACAATTCCTAAATAAGCTTAATCAAACAGAAAAATTCACATAAAAAAAAAGAATCATGCACTTTCATATATAATCAAATAACACCATCTAAATCCAATTGTTTGGGTTCAAGCCATAAGTACCTAGCTGATGCCTTCAAAGAATGGATTGGAGGGATGCTATTGAGTATGTAGAGATGTCCTACTGATGGAATCTCCAAGAGACCCAAGGACTATGCAATGTCTTCAAGTAAAGATGTAAGGAAAAAGATGGGACTTGTCTTGTTCTTTGAACCTGCAAACCACCACCAAACAAAGAGATAACAAATTCTTGAATCAAAAGGCCATAAGCTTGCAGCTTATGGCTTTTGATACAGTAATATGCTTAGTATAAAGAAAAATGAGAAACTGATTTTGGAAACCTTTTTGAAACTACCCTTCCCTATGAACCTAAAAGAAAATTTGACAAAAGCTTAACTAAAAGCTGAACACAACTTCCCAATCCACTTTCACTTCCTGTGAAGTATGGATTCAAGCTTTTTTTAAAAGGCTTTTTCAATAATTTTAGAAACACCCTTTTTACTGAAAATCTTTGTTAAATAAACACCTTTTTGAACCTTTTTTAAACTAGTTGCTAAATAAATTAACCATTATACTAAGAAGACTGGAAAGTGGAACTCAGAATTGCACACCAAAAAAACCGTTCATTTTCATTAATAGCTTTTTTTAAAAGAGGAATACAAAATCTGGAACAAGAGAAAAAGAGGTACAAGTCACATCTTTTTATACTACTTAATGGACTATTCTAGAATCACTAATAAAAAATTACAATAGCAGAAACCCTAATTACAGAAATTCCTCATTTGCCCTTTGAAATATTCGAATTCTTGGTCAAAAATCAATCCCGTGAATGATGTTGATATGCTAGTTGTTGCCTTAATCTTGGACGTTCATCACATGCCTTTGGGACCAAGTTTGGACCCTTGGTCGTTGGATCTCTGAAAGATGCCATTTTTACTATAAAAAGTGTAGCAGGGGAACATGGAGAGGGGACCAAGTGACTAGCTGGCAAGTTTCAAGTGAGTGGGTTTGGTTTAGGGGAGTGTAAATTATTAATCTGGAAAAGTTTGGGTAAAACCCCTTTGTTTTTCACCCTAATTAGATTAGGGTTCTTAGGATTATAGGATGATAAACAGTGATGATTTAATCTGTGTTTGTTTTTAAAAATCTGTTTCCCACGTTTTGTTTCATTAAACACGTTTAAAGGAAAGTTAATGGGGTTTGACTATTTGACTGGTGAGTCGGCGTGGGATAAGTGGAGGATGGGTGTAGTGGGGTGACGTGGCGGGTTTTAATAGGTGGAGTGAAGTTGTTTGTCTGGGCAGAAATGGCCCCCTAAGTTCCAAAATGTTTCCACTTCAATTTTAACAGCTTTTCAACTCATTTCCTTTGTAGAATATTATGGGCATTTGACATTTTTAGTCCTTCCAAGTTATAGTTATGGAAACAAGGACTAAACTTGTAAACTTTGAGATCTTCTAGGGCCAAACATGTACAATCTTGAAACTTGAGGACCATACTTGTAATATTTGAGTTTTACAAGGGCCAAAAGTGACAAGTCTTCAACAGTTGAGGGACCAATCTTGACAAATCAAAACTTCAAGGACCATTTTGGAAATTCAGGATTCGGGTCCGGTTCTTTGTGCGGCTTCATTTCCCGTGTTCGTTTTTGCTTCATTCTTGTGATCTTTTGTTGATTTCACGATATCCGTACCTGAAATACACAATGAACAAACACAAACATATTTTTGGGTATTTTGATGATATTTTAAGCGTTTTAAGCTCGATTTGGACGATGAGACTATGTATAATTGCAGTCTCATCATTGTTCGTCACACGATATTCTATAGTAGCATCCATCTCAATATTCTCTGAAATGATGAAGTGAATACGGATCTTAAGTAGATGTTATAGTGGTTGTTGTTGGAGAGAAAAAGTTTTGAAATCCCTTAAAAAAGCTCTCGAAAAACCAAAAAATTCTCCAAGACCAAAAAACACACGATCGAAATTTTTGAAGTGTATGATAGTTGTAAAATCACACTCGTTCAGGAAAACGAGGTAATTAGGGTAAGTACGACGATTTAGAAAAATCATGCACAAATGACCCTTGATGGTGTGGGACCGTTCTCAAGGAGGTGTGACAACCACGGTTTTGAGGTTCGTCACTTAGTTTTATTTTGGGCATATTTCGTGAACTTATGTGCCTTTATGTATTTATGTGTTATTTGGTGTGAATAGAGTGTGGTTTGGACATCGTTTTCGGGTACGGGGTACCTTGTGAGTGAAATGATGTGTGATGTTTTCATGTTCATGAGATCACATAGTAGTGACTATGAAATAAGATGGTGTTATTTAGTGGTTTTACGTATACGTATATGTATTATAGAAAATCGTATTTTTACGATATAAGGTTTAACATTTAGAGGTCTCGGATGAGGTAATTAGTCGCGGAAGTATTTTTCGGGATGGTTTTAAGTCATTTAGGACTTAGTTAATTAGTTTATTTCATATTTAATAGTTTTTATAAAACTGTATATTTTACGTCTTTTACGGTATACGCGTAAATTTGACTAGTTTTACGGTTTTGAGGTTTTGGATGCTTTAGGAGCTGAAATAAATTAAGTAAAATTAAGGTAATATTTATAATACAATTATTAATAATTAAAATAAATAAAAAACGAAATTTAAGAGGGGAGAGTCGGTTATTATGATTAAAACAAAAAGGAAGGGAAAAATTTATGGTAAGTTGGCTTATGGTTGGTCTAGGACTTTTTGTACTATATAAGGAGATCCATAAACAAATCAAACACATAAAACTTTCTTCCTGGAGATTTATAGTCGACTGAAAAAGAGAAGAATTAAGGTTTCTTCATAAAATTTGGGGTTTTCATAAATCAAAGGTAAATCATTAAAACCCTTTTCAATTAAAGTGTTTTTAATTCTTTCTTAATCATTCAATGATGGACTTAGGTTAGGGTTTATATTAAAATAATTATATTAATGATATGTAATGATTAGAATAATTAGGTCTTGTAATTAATAAATTGTTGGGTAATTAATTAGGTTAGTTTAATTAAATTCGTAATTAAAAAACTGGGCAAAATTTTAGGGCTAATGTTTTGATCATATCTAGAGTTCTACAAACTTTTAATTTTCGAATATTATATCTCTGAAATGGTAATTTAAGTGGCTTTCAAATGCAAGAAATTAGAATTGATTTGGAGGTCGGAAAGTGGGTCAAAAACAGTTTACAACAGTCGGAGGTCAAAACAGTTTTGAAATCAGTCGGGTTTAATTTAATATTTTAAGGTGGTTAGGGTACTTAGGAGTACAATTGGACTTTTAAACGAACATGAGAGTTAGTTTATATGTTATATAAGATATCTAGAAGAGGAATAATCAATTGGGATAGTGGAAGACCCTCTGATTATAACAAACTTTTCATATATTCAAAATCGGTAAAATATGGATAGGCGAAAGTATAAGTTGTATATCGGGGACTTAAAATTATCTTTGATGTTTGGGCAAGGGCTGATATTTTAGCTAACACATATAATTTTATGGGGTTTTCATTGCAAGGAATGTGGTTTAGGTTTGGTGGGCGTTTGGCTCATAATACGGAGTATGAAAATCGGGACTGTTTTAGGTAAAATGTTAATGGACGGGTTATGAACTTAACTAAGTTAAGGGCTTTATAGAGGGGTGTAATGGGATGCTTATGGCATATAAATGAGGTTAAGTTGTACGATAATGTTAGATATCCATTATATATTGATGAGCCATTTTGGTATGTGGTTCATCTCTTGATTGTCTATGTTTGTGTGTTTAGATTTTCCCTAGAGCGTGGATATTTGGGGAAGCTTGAATCAGGTGAGTTTCATAGTCCCATATCTTTTAATGATTTTGACTTCCAGATGGGATGGAAGAGACACTCGTTATGGTTTTATAAATTGTTGATGTGAATGTTTTATTATTGGTGATGGACTTGTGTGTACTTATGTGATTAACTGCTAATTGATTCATGATTGTTTTGTGATTTGACTTGGTACCAAGGAGATGTTGACAAGGCGGGGCCTTGGGATTGGTTCATAGGTGTATGGGCGCCTATGGGACCATGGTGATTGGTAACGCTTGGAGCCTTGGAATTTTGGTTATTGGTAAGGCTTAGAGCCTTGGAATTGGTTTGGTATGATTAATCTTGAATTGTTAGTTGTTAATGCACATTTGTAACACATTATCCATATATGTTTATTGTTGGTGGTTATTCACAGCTTATATTATAACTGATTTGAGGTTGGATTCTAAGCCTATGACTCTCACCAACATTATGTTGACGTGTTTTAGTGTCTCTTTCAGGTGAGAATATGGTTAAGCATGAGAATAGGAGTGGCTAGCTTTTGAGGCTTAGGATTGCATTTGGAGGAACCCCCTTTCCTCTTAGTCTTTATTTGATGTTTGAATAAGAGATACTTTGTTGACACCTATATGTTTGCTTTGTTTATGTTAATTGTTTGTCTAGGGTAAGCGGTAGGACTGTTACCTACTTACCTAGATTCCTGCATTGTTGAGATATTGTCATGACATTTGTGTCACCATTTTATGACATTTCTTATTTCATTTAGTTATCTCTATAGACACGCCATGTTGTGATGATATCCATACGTCGCGCCCCATATTCCACCATGGTGGGGTGTGATAGAATGGTATCAGAGACAATGGTTATAGAGAATTAGGTTGTCTAGTCTCGTAGCATAGTCAATAGATTAAGGGTCCTCGCATATAGGCGTCGTAGGAGTATGTGTGCATTTGATATTAATTGAAGTTTTTCTTGATGTTATTGGGTTTTACTTGCAATGTGTGTTAAGTTTTGACTGGTATGGGTTGAACCATAGTAGTTCATACTTAGCCACGTGTTATTTTCTTTTCGGGTTGTGATTAATGCGGGTTGAACCATAATCGTCCATGCTAGTCATTGTTGTATTTTGCTTAAATTGTACATTATAGTACATAATTTGGTATAGGGTAGCATCTGTCTTTTGTTGAGTTATTTTATGTATCTGAGGTATAAAATCGTTCTTTTGATGTTTAAGTCATGTTCCTTAAGAATCATGTGGGGGTTCGAGTTACTAGGAGTACGTGGATAGGAAGGATTTTAAGCTGTTTCCATTCTGATGGGCGACATGACTTATAATGGATTATGTTTTCGTTTTGGATTTTGTCTTTGTTGTTTTAGCTAGACTATGGATTTCTATATTCCAGAAGTTTGACTATGTTATTTTAATAGTTGGAGTTTTTTACCTTATTGATTATGTGGTTATGTGCTTAGGTGAGTTGATGGATGTATGTCTTATGTGTTGTATTGATTCTTATAAGTGTCATCATAGGAGGGAGTGCATCGGGGAAAGGGTAATTGTATAAGTATGGTGGCCAACATAGTTATACAAGAACCACAACTTCAATGGATTCCTAAGTATGATTGCATGAAAGAGGACTAATACATGCTTGTATAGTAGATGTTGGACGGATTTGAGTATATGTATCCTAATATGCCTATATATGTATGATCCCCTATTATTATCGATTGTATCCTTAGGAGGGTGGCTAGCTCGCTTCTTTTTAGATATTCAACCTCCGTTGTAGCGTATTCTTCGAGTTTCCTATTTCACGTGTACGTTTTAAGATGGTGTTTTTGGTTTTAAGTCTATTGAAATAACTTGGGATTTCTTTTGGGATAATGAAATCTTTTGTGTTGAGTCTTACATTTCTTTTGGTCGGTGTATATTGAAAAAAAAGACTTGGAAATCTACTATAGAGTTAGATAGTTGGTTGTGTTCGGTAAAATAAGGGTAGGGTGTAGGAGTCGTGTTTGCAACAAGATATAACATAAGTTTTTTTTTATGTAATCAACACTTATTTATTTCAAATTCTAAAAGACGTTCTTTAAAATAAAGCAAAATAAAATTTTCCTACTTAAATATTTCATATAAGTGAGTTTGATTGATATACGTCATTTATAATTATATATACAAGACTAAACAAAGTTCATGAAAGTTTCACATACATTTATTTCTTTTCATTTAAAAAGGATTACGTTAATTACTAAGATGATTCTTTAGTTTTTAAAACAACTAGTATAAAATTGTTTTGGTCATAACTTGTTCGTTTTTTAAAGCTTTTTGGGTGATTCAAAAGCCTAATATTATGTACTCGGAACGTACTTTTCAAATATTCAGAATGTATATTCATGGGGGGTCAGTAGCCTGGTCGAAATTGTTGTACAAGTGTCGAGTTCAAGGTTGAGTTTTGAATAGTAGTTTTTAAACTTATGATTTGGGATGTTCGGGGTACCTAGTCTTTGAGGTGAGTCTTAAGATCGTATAGAGGGTTGTTTGTAGATTGTTTGAGTCACATAGATGTGGAGAGATAAAGAAAAATATTCTTTTAAGAAAAGTCGATGTCGTGCAAGGTTTAAAAAAAATATGTCACGGGGCGTAATATGTTTTGGTTGCCATTGGGTGTTTCTTCGATTATTTTTCGTTGTCATGGGTCATTTTGAATTGATACATGTTTTAGGTTTGAGTTTTTATTTGAGTCTTGTGGTTTTTGACTTGATTTAACTGGTGCACGTGAAATGTCGTTAGTTATCCGTAGTTTTGATTCGTTGGTCGTGTCTGGTGGGTTCCATATGTATTTTTGGTTTTTTATTGATTAAGAGCATTGATATAGTCATATGAGAGAATAGTTAGAATGCCCTTTGTGATGGGGAAAGAGTTAGAAGTTCGTAGAAAGACGAACTAATGTGTTCATGAGGTCTCTTAGGAGTGTCAAGGGAGATGAATAGAGATTTTTATAAAGTATGGATATTGGCACAAGTAACGCATCATAGAGAATGTTTGAAGGGGGTGTGATATTTCAAAGGTACTTGTGATATTCGTTAGTTATGTAAAATTTTCCGAAAATTTCTTAAGATTTATTTGGTTTACCTATTATCTTGAAGTAGAACCATGAACAGAGTCAGTAGAAGGAGCAAGATGAGTTGTAGTTAGTGCCTTTCCAAGGCAATTCTTGATGGAATGATTTTAAAGACATGAGTTGTTAGAAATTGAAAGGAATGCAAGATAAAGGTTGAGTTGCCTGGTAGTAAATGTGATGTGAAAACGGTTGGATGGGTTGATAAGAAGGAGTATCGATCTTTTAAAATGTGTGTAGAATTTCGCGAGTAGAAAGAGGTAGAAATTTGTTTGTGTTGCTGCCAAGAGAGGATGCAGGGATGATGTTAAGAATGTTGAATGGATGCTTTGGGTTTACGGTTATGCATTTGGCTTCACCAAAGCACTAGCGGTTTTCATGGTGTCAATGAACCGAGTGTGCATGACCGTATATAAACAAGCTGACATCGGGAGTATCGACGACATCTTTATCTACTCAAAGTCTAAGAAGGAGAGTGAGGCGAATTATGTGTTGGTATTGGAGGGGTTTAGAAAAAGGAATTATACGTGAGATTTTCAAGTGTGAGTTTTAGTATTAAGTTTACCATGATGAGTAGTTAGAGATGATGGCATATCATGGAACCAGCAAGGGGCAAAGTGAAGAAGGATGAGGAAGAATTTTGGAGGCTGAAGAGGTGGATTGGATAATGAGTAGATCCTGGCATTATCGGAAGGAATGGATGAATTCGCGAAGCATGACGATACGTGGAGCAAGGATTTGGATGCGTACGAGGATGACAAAGAAAGGCGATTGCTTATACGTTTCAGGAACTAGAGATTTAGAAGAACTAGATAAGACTTAGTTAATAGAGTTGGATTGTTAGATGTGCCTAGAATGCTAGAGGTATTTGGTGTACGAGACGTAGAGAATGATCTATACGGATCATGAACGTTTCCAACACAAGTTCAGTCCTCTTGATTTAACATTTGTCAAAGGTGATGGTGGAGTTAAGTGATGAAGGAAAATTGCAAGGCCAAGTACCATCTGGGAAAGGCAAGCATAGTTAATGAGACATGGAATAAGAGGGAGGAAGTGATGCCGAGACAAAATTTAGCTATATAGATGACGTGTTAGGAGGGTTTGGATGAAGGATGTATGCTACACGAGTAGTTGTCTAAAGCAGAGAACGCGTCAACATTTATGTTGCGTGGCTTGGACAATCATATGGAGAAAAGGGACGTCGGCTATACTTCCTACATATATAGGAGTAGCATAGAAAGGGCGATGTAAGGACGAAGATGGTAGAGGGGATACATAATGGGGTAGAGGAATAAGTACGATGAGAGTTGGATGATAGTCGATAGACTGAATAATTCATCCCATATTCTAAGAGGAATGAGAAGTCAAGTAGTTAAGAATTTGGAAGGATTGCGTACGGATGTGATGGAATAGGAGCTTCTGCATAAAAATTAGCCGAAGAAGTATGGGATGCTTTATGAAGGATTATGGCAAGGGAATAAATGATGGGAAATAAGCATAGTATACCGTTGATAGACTAATGGTTGGTATGAGCATACCATAAGGATAATGAAGGAAGACGCCTAGAGCATTGGCATGCGGTTTGGATATTTTTGGGGAATGCATTTTATTTAGGAAGAATTCTTCTATAAAGAGAGTCACTAGTGAGAGGGGCGTATTCCTCACTGATGAGAATGTAGGGAATAAAAGAGGATCACCTAAATTATTGGCTCAAGATGAGATAGAAGATGGTATGGAAATTAAGATTATGGAGAGACAAGCGAGAAGTAGTATGGAGGAAGAATGGCTTGAGGGAGCAAAGGGTTGTCAAGATAGTGTAGTGATATAGAAGGGAAAACCGTTAGGTATGGTGATAGGAAATGTAGTAGAAACTGCTGGAGTTAATCCATTGAAGATGAGGTGGATCACCGTTACGGTGGGGGTGAAGTTAGAAGCAGTCAACATATTGGACCGGAGTTGGAACAGAAAACTACAAGAGGTGGTGGCAGTGCTTAAGTAGAGGTTTAAAATGGCAAAGGACCGACAAGAGAGCTGTGTGGACAAGAGGCGTAAGTCGTTGGGATTTGAGATTGGGGATAAGGTTATGCTATAGGTTTCACCATGGAAAGAAGTGACGTGGTTTGGGATGAAAGGGAAGTTAACACCTAGAATCGTGGGTCCATTTGAAATCCTTGAAAGGATTGGACCAGTGGCTTACAGGTTGAGATTACCGGAAGAGTTGAGCAGTGTGCATGATGTATTTCATGTGTCGAATTTGAGGAAATGTTTAGCAAAGACGGACTTGCAGGCGCCGTTAAATGATATTAGAATAGATACGAGCCTTCGTTTTATTGAAGAGCCAGTAGAGATTATGGATCGTGAAGTTAAGGCTCTAAAGAGAAGTAAGATACCGTTGGTTAAGGTTTGATGGAATTCAAAACGTGGACCAGAGTCCACTTGGGAACGGGAGGAGTTCATGAGGAACAAGTATCCTCAGTTATTTGCTAATGATGGGACTGTCCTAAGGAGTAAATCTCGGGACGATATTTCTATTAGGAGGGAGTGATGTGACAACCACGGTTTTTAGGTTCGTCACTTAGTTATATTTTGGGCATACTTCGTGAACTTATGTGCCTTTATGTGTTTATGTGTTATTTGGTGTGAATAGAGTGTGGTTTGGACATCATTTTCGGTTACGGGGTACCTTGTGAGTGAAACGATGTGTGATGTTTTCATGTTCATGAGCTCACATAGTAGTGACTATGAAATAAGATGGTGTTATTTAGTGGTTTTACGTATACGTATATGTATTATAGAAAATCGTATTTTACGATTTAAGGTTTAGCATTTAGAGGTCTCGGATGAGGTAATTAGTCGTGGGATTATTTTTCGGGTTGGTTTAAAGTCATTTAGGACTTAGTTAATTAGTTTATTTCATATTCCAAGAGTTTTTATAAAACTGTATATTTTACGTCTTTTACGGTATACGCGTAAATTTGACTAGTTTTACGGTTTTGAGGTTTTGGAGGCTTTAGGAGCTGAAATAAATTAAGAAAAATTAAGGTAATATTATTAATACAATTATTAATAATTAAAATAAATAAAAAACGAAATTTAAGAGGGGAGGGTCGGTTATTATGATTAAAACAAAAAGGAAGGGAAAAATTAATGGTAAGTGGGCTTATGGTTGATCTAGGACTTTTTGTTCTATATAAGGAGTTCCATACACAAATCAAAAACACAAAACTTTCTTCCTGGAGATTTATAGTCGACTGAAAAAGAGAAGAATTAAGGTTTATTCATAAAATTTGGGGTTTTCATAAATTAAAGGTAAATCTTTAAAACCCTTTTCAATTAAAGTGTTTTTAAATCTTTCTCAATCATTCAATGATGGATTTAGGTTAGGGTTTATATTAAAATCAATATATGAATGATATGTAATAATTAGAATAATTAGGTCTTGTAATTAATAAATTGTTGGGTAATTAATTAGGTTAGTTTAATTAAATTCGTAATTAAAAAACTGGGCAGAATTTTAGGGCTAATGTTTTGATCATATCTAGAGTTCTACAAACTTTTAATTTTCGAATCTTATATCCCTGAAAAGGTAATTGAATTGGATTTCAAATGCAAGAAACTAGAATTGAATTGGAGGTCGAGAAGTGGGTCAAAAACAGGTTACAGCAGTCGGAGGTCAAAACAGTTTTGAAATCAGTCGGGTTTAATTTAATGTTTTAAGGTGGTTAGGGTACTTAGGAGTACAATTGGACTTTCAAACGAACATGAGAGTTAGTTTATATGTTATATAAGATATCTGGAAGAGGTCTAATCAATTGGGATAGTGGAAGACCCTCTGATCATAACAAACTTTTCATATGTTCAAAATCTGTAAAACCTGGATAGGCGAAAGTATAAGTTGTATATCGCGGACTTAAATTTATCTTTGATGTTTGGGAAATGGCTGAGATTTTAGCTAAAACATATGAGTTTATGTGGTTTTCATTGTAAGGAATGTGGTTTAGGTTTGGTGGGCGTTTGGCTCATAATACGGAGTATGAAAATCGGGAATGTTTTGGGTAAAATGTTAACGGGACGGGTTATGAACTCAACTAAGTTAAGGGCTTTATAGAGGGGTGTAATGGGATGATTATGGAATATAAATGAGTTTAAGTTGTAGGAGAATGTTAGATATCCATCAAAGATTGATGAGCCATTTTGGTATGAGGTTCATTTCTTGATTGTATATGTTTATGTGTTTAGATTTTCCCTAGAGCGCGGATATTTGGGGAAGCTTGAATCAGGTGAGTTTCATAGTCCCATATCTTTTAATGATTTTGACTTCCAGATGGGATGGAAGAGACACTCGTTATGGTTTTATAAATTGTTGCTGTGAATGTTTTATGATTGGTGATGGACTTGTGTGTACTTATGTGATTAACTGCTAATTGATTCATGAATGTTTTGTGATTTGACTTAGTACCAAGGGGATGTTGACAAGGCGGGGCCTTGGGATTGGATCATAGGTGTATGGGCGCCTATGGGACCATGGTGATTGGTAAGGCTTGGAGCCTTGGAATTGTGGTTATTGGTAAGGCTTGGAGCCTTGGAATTGGTTGGTATGATTAATCTTGAATTGTTAGTTGTTAATGCACATTTATAACACATTGTCCATATATGTTTATTGTTGGTGGTTATTCACAGCTTATATTATAAATGATTTGAGGTTGGAGTCTAAGCCTATGACTCTCACCAACATTATGTTGACGTGATTTAATGTCTCTTTAGGTGAGAATATGGTTAATCATGAGAATAGGAGTGGCTAGCTTTGGAGGCTTAGGATTGCATTTGGAGGAACCCCCTTTCCTCTTAGTCTTTATTTGATGTTTGAATAAGTGATACTTTGTTGACACCTATATGGTTGCTTTGTTTATGTTAATTGTTTGTCTCGGGTATGCGGTAGGACTGTTACCTACTTACCTAGATTTCTGCATTGTTGAGATATTGTCATGACATTTGTGTCACCATTTTATGACATTTCTTATTTCATTTAGTTATCTCTATAGACACGCCATGTTGTGATGATATCCATACGTCGCGCCCCATATTCCGCCATGATGGGGTGTGACAGGAGGCTAGTGTGTTGTGTAAAGAGATGATTAATATTTGTGATTATGATTATGAAGAAAGAAAAGAGAAAAGAATGACGGTTACGATTAAAATTAAACTAAGACGAAAGTCGTACACGTAAAACCGTAAAATATGACGAAATTTAAAAATTATCCTAAAAATTCCTAGCAAATTGCAATAAATCCTAAAAAATGTAATTAGACTTTAAAAAAAAATCAAAAATCACTCAAACCTTTTATTTAATTAAATAATAATTTTTTAATGCTAATTAAAGTCCAAAAATCAATTTAATTAACAAAAAGCCTAAAATGAGATTTTTCAATTTGTAAACCTCTAAATAACTTAATTAAACTAAAACCTATTTTTAAAAAATTTAAAAATAATTAAAACTATTTAAAAATGATTAAAAACTATTAAAATATTAAAATAATCCTAAAAATCAATTAAAAGACAAGAAAATTATTCTAAAAGTTTTAAAAATCCTAACTTAATGTATTTAACCTAGGAAAAATGAAAAAGTTGCAAAAATATTAAAAACTAATTTTAATAATTAAATATTAATAAAAATCCAAAATTTTATAAAAAATTTAAAAAACTTGCAAACTAGTTTATTTTAACCAAATTTAAACAAATATGAACTTGAAATGACAAAAATACCCCTAATGGGCCTCCAAATGGGCCAAATAGTAAAACATGCCCCTTAATTAGCTCAAATTGGCACAATAAGAAAAATGTTCACAAAAATTGCCCAAAACTTCCAGTTAAGCTTTAAATTCAATTTTAAACACAAAATTTCAGAGGCCCAGAAGCTGAAAATGAGCTTATCACAGCTTATTTTAAAACAACTTATTCTTAATGGGCTTTTTGGCCCATTAAGCTATAAGTTGATGCCATAAGCTGATGCCATAAGCTGAAATTTAACACACATCCTTCTCTTGACCTAACTAAGCTGTTTGTAAAAAGAATTTTTGAGTAAGCACAAGAAATAAGCCTGAAATAAGCAAAAGCTCTCTACACAAAACGACACAATAGTCGTTTTCTAGTTCTAGGTTGTTTCAAGAGATGATTCTTGTTGCAAAATGTTTCAAATCACTTAACTAAACTTAATAATCAAAAAGATTTCCAAAAAGAACAATGAATTAGCTGGAAAAAGCAAATAAGCACTTATGTAAAAGTCAACTAAGTTGGTTTTCTAGTCAAACCTAAAAGTCAAAGTCTCAAATGCTCCAGAATAGTCAAATGGGTCAATTAAGGAAGATTGATTACAAAAACAAAGTTGTTGCAGGTCTAAATAAGCTATTATAGCTTATTGATAAGCTGTTTGCAAATTAACACTAGCAGTGGCTAGTTTTGGGTGTCCAGCAGTGGGAAAAGTTACCACTGCTTGGCTTGTTTGACTTTTTGTCTTTTGTGGACTTTTGTTGGAATCAAAGAGCAAACAATGCACCCTTATAACCAGTGGGTTATAAGGAGTCAATAACAACAAAAGAAAACACAATTTCACCAAGCCAATTCGTACAATTAAATCAAAACAACATCAGACATTGCCCAGACATGAAAATAAGCAGTTTTGGAGTAATAAGCAGATTAAGCAAGAATAAGCCAACCAAATTGAACGAAATGCATACACAAGCTTAAATAAATTCAAATGAACACAAACAAACTTGTTTCACACACTGGTTAAAAGATTAGACCTAGATTCAAGCTATGTGAGTTAACTGATGAACAAATGATGAGCACAAAGTGACTTTGCTGATATACTTGACCACAAGCCCAATTTCAAACCCTCAAATCTTTCAAACAGGTTACATAAACTATGTATAAGCACTTTTTAATCCTAAATATGCGTACACTCTAAGTGTTCCCAAGATTTTAGATCAAAATATGCAAAATCAAAGCAGATATAGCACAATGTTAGGATTTGATGTTCAAAGCATAAAACTTGCAGATAAAAGCATGCAATCACTTAACAAACAGATACCAACACTTAACAATCTTATACCTTAACACAAAATCAAACAAGAAACTTAAAACAGTAGACCCAAACACCCTTTTCACTTTTCAAATCAAAATTTAACAAAGTAAAAATGCATAACAGGTTTACCCAAGCCTAATCATGCATCATACCAACAACATGAAGCATAATCAACAAGATTCAGGCATAAAAAACAACACATACAACAGCAGATCACAAAATCACTTAATACCACTTTTTAACATATTTTTGGTAAGAGAGCTCAAACCTCATGAATGTACATCCACACTCACGAATTTTAAAGCTTATGTGCCTAGCTTAACAAGGCACAAGCTTCCAATAGCTGCTAAGAACAACAAGGTTAGAAATAACAGATTATATGAAAAAGAAAATGAAAAATAAAGCTGATTGATTCAAGCTTTATACCCCACTCCTTGATTATCCCCAAGCCAAGATCTCACCTCACCTTGATAATCTTCTTATCAGGGTGATGTGATCATCGTTTGACCCAAAAATTCCAAGGGTTTGAACAAAGGCTTAGAAAAATATCAGATGTTGGAAAATCTTGCAATTTCTTGCACAATCTTTGAAACAAGTTTTGAGACTTCAAACTCACAAACTTTGAACAATAACAACAGAATATTAAAGGTGGCACTTGGATTTCTTCAACCAATTCAAACACTATTTCATTAACTTGAATATAGGATTTACAGAAAGTTGAACAAAGGAAAAACCAAGAGCAAAAATAAATGTAGCAGTCCTATGCCTTTATATAGGCTACAATGAAAGCTAAGAAGCTAAAAATAAAGTGAAAACCCTAATGGTGAACTTCCAGTAATGCCCTTGCAGTTTGAAAATTTTCTTGATCATGTGAAGGAATTTTGGCGTTTTGTTGATGCTAGCTGGGTGGAATTTCATCCAAAGGCTCACAAGAAGCTTAAAATGTAAGCTTGAATGTGATGTGTTGATTTGCTGGTAGGTTTTGGCTTTTTCCCAAAAGCATGAAGCAGGGGTGGTTCATGTGAGCATGTGAGTGATGTGGTAAGAAAAATGTGAGTTGGGTTTTGATTAGTGATAGGTTAATCATAAATCTGGAAGGTTTGGGGGTTTAATTGTTTCTTAAACACAAACGCCTAATTTGTGTTCTTGGCATTAATAGTGGGTTTTGATCCAGATTAGTATTTAAAAACTTGTTAGGCGCCACAATTAGTTTAACTAATTTAATTAGTTAAAAAACTGGTGAGTGGAAAGTGATGTCGCGAAATGGGGAGTTATGATTGGTGGGTGGGATTTGGTGGGTGAGGTGGCACGTGTTGGTTGGTTAAGGTATCTTTGGCTGTCTGTCAAGTTTGGCCCCTTACTTCTTTCCTTCCTTTCATTCAGTTTTAAACATGTATTAATCCAAATTACTTTGTTAGGAAAGTTTTGTTTTTTGCAATTTGACCACAAAAACTTTCAAAAGGGTTTATGAAGGACTTGTTTTGTAATATCTTGATATTTGAAGGACCAAACTTGACATGTATTCAATCTTCAAGGTCTTCACTTGATCTTTGTCTTCATGGAGGACTAAAAGTGACAAGTCTTCATAATTAAGGGACCATTCTTGCCAATTCTTCAAAGTTAAGGGTCCTTTTTGTAATTTTGACAAACTTTAAGGACCAAACTTGTAATTATGAATATACAAGGGTTTAAAGTGTCAATTCTTCAATATTGGAGGACCCTTCTTGTACAATCTTCAATTCTTCAAGGGTTTTTCTTGGAAAATCAACTCTAGGGCCCAGTTCATTGTGCGGCTTCGTTTCCCGTGTTCGTTTTTGCTTGTTTCTTGTGATCTTTTGCCATTTTCTCAATATCCGTACCTAAAATACACATGGAACAAACACAAGCATATATTTGGCTCATTTTATGATATTTTATGCATTTTAAGCCCATTTTGGACGATGAGACTATGTATAAAAGCAGTCTCATCAGTGTATTTTCGGAATATTAAAATCCTCCAATCTGTCGCAATACCAATCCTGTCGCAATACCAAACCTGTCGCAATACCAAACCTGTCGCAATATCAACCCTGTTGCAATATCAACCCTGTCGCAGTATCAACCCTGTCGCAATATCAAACCTGTCGCAATATCAACCTATCGCAATATCAACCGTCTCAATGTATAAACCCTAGCGTATTGCGATGAAAATGAAAGTACAAGTGTTGCAATGTGTCCATTGTTCTGAAAAAATGAGTAAAAAATGATATTTTTTTCTTAGAAATCCGTGATTTTAACCAATCCAAAGCACCAAATCCCTACCACAACTATGTAGGAGATTTATATCAAGATTTAGAGCACGAAAAACACAAAAGAAAATTTGAATCCGAGATGATCTAGGGATTAAATCATACGAATCAAATGAAATAACAACAACCAATCACAAATCTACCCCATGGCGATTGATACCAATTGTTGTCCCATAAATATGTGATGATTAAACAAGAAAAATAGATAGAAGATAGATGAATTCTAGAGAGAGAAAGTAGAGAGAGAAAAGAGAGAGAATGGTTGGAAACTTGGTGAATATTAGATTGAGAGAGAGAATACAAAATGAGCCAACCACCTCCTAACATGCTAGGAGGTGTGTATATACAGTCCACCCACATGCGGGCTTGTATGGGCTATGTATTAATGGGTCAGGCTTTCCTTTTAGGCTTTAGTTACGTATGAATGAACTTTAGCTTAAACTTAAGCCCGTAAAACACGACTAACCTACTACCTATTACAACGTTCTAAAATACGATACATAATAAACATATGATCGAACATTCTTGTTTGACTCAATATTTTTGAGACTAACACATTATCATTAATGTGATCTTCATTGCAATAAAATTATTTTTTTTGTTACTTCTTCTCTTGTTGTCTCGGTACATTTTTTTCAACGATAATATATTAAAGGCTAGCAAGAAGCTAGAAAAATACAAAGATAAGAATTGTAGACAATTAATCCAAGAGATCCAATCAAATTTATTTTCACATCTACTAGAACACCACATGAAAGATAAGAGAACAATCTCATCAAAGAGGAGATCCACACGAGAATGAGAACTATCGAAAATGATTTGTTTAGGGAATTTTCAAATCGACCCGCACATAACATAAAATACACCTTCCAAAACATCCTTTAGACAGTTTGAAAGCCGAATAGAATAGGGTAAAAGTTATAAAATACCATCATACTTATTGAAATGTGCCGACTTTAAAAACTTACTAATTAAACTCAGGACTTTACCATTGTACTTTTAAATTTGTTCCGACTATACCAATATCAGCCTGAAATGGCTATATTACCCATTAAAAATTACTAATATACCATTTGAAAAATACGATTCTTCAAAGGGTATATTTGTAATTTTTAAGGGTAATATAGTCATTTCAGGCTGATATTGGTATAGTCGGAACAAATTTGAAAGTATAATGGTAAAGTCCCGAGATTAATTAGTAAGTGTTTAAAGTCGGCACATTTTAATAAGTATGATGGTATTATATAACTTTTACCCAATAGAAGATAAAAAATTAAGCCACTCTTCATACGAATTTAAAAATGCAAGATCCAAATTCCACCATCGAGCAACCTTTCGAAAAAGGAGACGAGCCATGTTACGGGAAAATAAGAGATGGAAACCTGACTCTCTAGCCGAACTGAAAATAGGACATAGAATACACGGATATCTAGCCCATAGAGAGATAAATTTAACCTTGTAGGAAGCTTGCTAAAACACACTTTCTATGCGAAAATATTAATCTTTATCGGGATAACTTTCAGCCACCTATTAAGAGCACCAACTGAAGGTAAAAGAGAATCATCAATGAAGGATCCAACACATTTAACCAAGAACTCAAATGCCGAATCGAGGGACCAAATCCACATGTCATCTAATTTGGCAAGAATGGCATGAGTGATTTTTTCAACAAGGAGGACGAGTTGGACTTTTCCAATACCACCACGTGGGGAAGGGGTATTCGAAAAGAATCAATTAGGTTGGATTGAGTAAGCTTCATAGAAACGATCAATTTCTTATCACATCCTAAGGCATACAACTTGGAAAACCATTCATCTACGACAATCATTTAGCCAATGATCTTCCGAAAAAGAGTATGGACACCATTGCCCACTTTCTTCTTCATATGAGATTGGAGATTAATAGCTTTAAGAGACAAAGTTTCAAATTCTCGAATGATATTATACCAAAGAGAAAGACGAGAAGTATAATCTGGATTACCAAGAGACTCACGGTCTCCATACAAAGCCTTTATAAAACAAGACCACAAGGACGTACCATGAGACAAGAATCTCTAAATCTATTTAAATAAGAGCGCACGGTTTAAGGCAAAGAAGTTACACACACCAAGCACTCTTTTTTTCTTTAATGCTAAAATTTTCAGTCACCCTATCAAAGAGATTTTCCTCTCATTTTTATCCATGCCAATGAAAAATCTCCTATGTAAAGATTTCAGTTTGTTTTAAACACCCATAGGAACTTTATATATCGACATATGATATAAAGCAATGAAGTTAGAACCGATTTAATTAGAGTATGTCCCCTATGAAAAGGGTTTTTATTTTCATTTTGATAAAGGGTAATACACAAATAGGTTACTACAGTTTGCCTAAATATTCATCTAAATTACTAAATTATTTTTGTAACAATTAGGTTATTAAAGTATACTAATTATTCATACAGGTTACTGAACGTTTAGAAAAGTTATCTCCATGTTACTCCTAAGGTGGACAATCGGTATTACCAGTCTCATTGTCCACGAAGGTTTCATATGTTACAACAAAGTTACTATAGTTCACGAGTTTAACAAACAGGTTACTGAACTCTAGAAAAAGCTAAACTCAATAAATAATTACACATATATTTTTATTTTGTCTATTTTCTTACGTATTCATCCGTTTTCGTGCGTTTCATATATTTTGTACGTTATCATCCGTTTTTATCTATTTATCTGTTTACGTACGTTTACAATCGTTTTTTATCTATATATCTAGGTCATTTATATTCTTTTCACTAATCAATCAAAAAATTTAAGATTTAACCTTTTATTATGATTTTAAAAATTAAGATTTTAAATATTGTAATGAATCAAAAAAAGAAATTAATGTTGTATATAAAATTACAAAGTAACAAAAATAAATTATATGTTTTTAGATTTTTTTTCTAATCAAAAAGTACCAAAAAAATATTTTTAAGAAAGTTTAAGGTTTAACTTCTTTTAAGGTTTTAAAAATTATAATGAGTCAAAAAAAGTTACACCTTTTTAAGATTTCGAGAATTTAGATTTTACCTTTTTATGATTTTAAATAAATAAGATTTTTTTATGTACGAAAAAGTTCCATATTGTAAGAAAAGTTGAATAATAACGTAAAGCCTGCAAATATATAATTATGAAAATAAACAGTTATAAGAAAATCAAAATATAGTTAAAAATAGTAATAGCCTGCAAATATATAATTATGAAAATAAACAGTTATTAAGCAAAATGATAGACGCTTCAAGATTTTATACCACGGGAAGTAACATGTAAGAGTGTTACAACATAATGAGATTTATTTTCGTTCGTTAATCATAATGAGTCTTTAGGTTTATAATATATAAAGTATTTATGATAATTACCCGCAACTTATTTAATAAAAAAAGATTATGTCACATAGAAACGAAAAGTCAATTGGTAGTAGTTTAATCGGGTAAATAAAGACGAAATTATATTCCAAAGGCATGTGACTTGACACGTTAATACATAACCTGTAACAACAGGTTACAAATACTTAAGCAACCGGTATAATAGGTAACCAATACAATAGTAACTTAATTTTTACCAAAAATATTGTTTATGCAAAGCAATGCCTAAAACATTGTTAGTATTAACTAATCTTTCATAGTTTTGATCACGACAAATTACAAAGACATTTATTGTCAAACACAATCATAAAACGAATTATCTAACAAACACTATCATCAAGGTAATAATCATTACACTAACATATCTTAATCATGCTTAGTGATCATAAAAGTGATTAGCCTTAATACTCACTTTTTTCAAACATAACAAAAGATTTTTAATAAACTTTATTTTTAAGAAAATGTTTTATTAAAATGAAAATGCAAATTTGAATATGGCATATTCTAAATGCCATAAGAATATCCTTTGAAGGTTTAAACAGCCTCAGATATTTCAAATTCACAAAAAGACAAAAATGAGCGGACTCTACGCAGGCGGTACCTTAGCACCAATGGCGGTTCCTTATCTATAAGGAACCGCGGGCTCCAATACGGAACCGCGGGCAGATATAGCCGTTGGATGTTTTGTCCTATAAATAGTGGATCAAATCTGCATTCTCATCAACCCTTTTTGGACATCTTCTTCAGCCTTCTTTCTCTTATCTAATCCTAGTCATTTGTAAATGATCATTTAATGTGTTAAGTATGTTTACTCATGATTATCCTCTTGATCTCCTTCTTTACCTTGTCCAAAGAGAAGATCACTCACACACTTGTGATGTGATTAAAGATGTAGCATTGATGAAGATCACCTTCTCCTAAAGATTTAGTCATGTTCATCATTTTTTTATTTTTGTCTTGTGTAGATCCAATGTATTTGTGAATACTTGGACTAGTTGTGTTCATCCAAGCTATTTGTGAATACTTGGGTTAGAGTTGTGTACATCCATTGCACATGTGTGTGCTTGGATTTATGTTGTGTAGATCCAAGCTACATGTGTGTACATGGATATGATTAGTTGAGTTGTAATTAGTTGTGTTAGTTCTCACTAAACTATAAAGTGATGTGGTTGTGTCTTGTGAGTTCTCACTAAACTATAAAGTGATATGTAGTTGTGTTGTGTGAAGTTCTCACTTAGCTTCAAAGTGAAGAGTCGTGAAGATTGGTTCTAGCTTTGGATTAGAACTCGACATCTAGCCTTATGTCGGAAAATGGTGAAGTAGGCAACGTTGTGAAGATTGGTTCTACCTTTGGATTAGAACTCGACATCTAGCCTTGTGTCGTAAAAGAGTGAAGTGGGCGACGTTGTGTAGATTAGTCCTAACTAAGATTAGGTCTCGACAATTAGCTTAGTGTCGGAAAATAATGTAAACGACGTTGTAAGGTTTTCTCCGCCAAGAAGGGAGCTTGTGGATATAGTGGAAATTTCGAGTAAGGTGTACTCGAGGAGTGGAGTAGGAACGAGGATAGAGCCTCGTTGCCGAACCACTATAAATCTTGGTGTCTTCCTACTAGGTTTTTTCTTTCCTTACTCTTTACTTACATTCATTATCACTCACTACACTTACTATACATTGTTAATGCATTAGAATTGAACCTAATCATTATGCAACTAGCTTTCAAGTAAAAGATACTTTTGTCCACACACCTAATTGAAAGGAATTTTAATTAGGAGATAAACCAATGAGAAGTTATTCAACGCCCCTTCTAGTTTCTACAGATAATTTAGTAACTTAGGTGAACATTTAAGCAAACTTTAGTAACCTATGCATATATTAACCCTTTGATAAACAAGCAGATATTTTATCAAGAGCCTCTTCCCAAGAGCTACTTCTAGAGGTAAACGCCCCAACCTTAACACCAAGATAGATAAAAGGTATGGTGAACGTAGAACATCTAATGAGAATAGTTGTCGAGTAAACCTCCTCCTGAGAAATGCAAACTCCCATAAGTTTACTTTTAAAGATATTGATTTTGAGATCCGAAGCCGAGAAAAAACATTTGAGGAATTGCACAATAGTGAAGAAATTCGCTTATCCCATTTACCAATGAAACAACGTTATTGGCATAAAACAAATGAGACAAAGTGAAGGAGTCATTTGTTCGAATGCCATTAAATAAGCCTGCGTTTAAAATGTTATTGAACGAAAAATGCAACTTTCCATAACTAATATAAAAATAAAAGGTGATTTACTTCAGTCCTTTGTTGAATCTAAAGTCAGAAGTCGAGCTATCATTAACAAGAATAAACCCCATAAAAGAATTAAGACACCCTTGAATCTAGCCTTTCCATTTAATCACAAGGTCTGGTACATCTTGATCACTAATTCTTCATATGTGTAAATTCAACATTATCATTATAGTTAGGGTAAAAGCTATAAAATAGACACGTACTTTCAGTTTTGTGCCGTTTTGCAAAACGAACTATTTTATTGAATGACTTAAACAACAAACTTGTTAGTTCTGTGACAATATTACCAATATGACCGGATCTATTTTCATGTCATTTTATATTTCCACGTGTACTTCACATGTATAATTCTTACCTATGTGGATTGACTAGTTATAACATGAAATGACTAATTTACCCTTATCTCCTTCATTTCCATTTATTTACCTAATTAAAATGACTAATTTACCCTTATCTCCTTTATTTCCATTTATTTACCCCACTAGGTCCAGAATCCAGGAATATTATGTTCCATATGAGATCTCATATCTTAGGGATAGCTCGACATGATATTGAATTTGCTGATGCATAATGATGTATATCGAATCTACATATGATATTGATACTGATTAAAATATTAACAAAACTAAAGATGTCATAGAGAATCACGATTGTTTCTTTTGTGTCACCACATATCCATCACAATGACTACTCGTTGCCCATCACAACTTCAAACAGATGACACCATCACGGCGGCTAGGTGGTGGCGGTGGTAGTGGTTATGGTCATTGGAGCAATATGTAGATTGTAATGGGTTTGTTGAGATTTGATGAAGCTTGTTTAATTTTTTTGAAATTATAGTTTTGTTTATTTGTATAGAGATGGTTTTGTATGATTTGTGGTTGAACTGTTAAATGAATAGTACTGTGATTTATGGAAAAGCAAAAAAGAAAGAAGATGGAGAAGTGGTATAAGAAAAATCTAGATGAGGTGTTATGTTGGTGATAATAGTACTATGTAATTTGTTCGCGTATCTTGCCACTCGGTCATATTCACATAAACAATCTTCTAGAAGAAAGAGTGGCCTCGCCGAACTGGCAGTCCGGTCCACCTGCCAAGAGTACGGGTCTAGAAGGAATCCTCAAAAGTAGTGCCACAAAATTGGAAAGGAACGACGCACCTTATTATCCAGGGGACTCTCGCATGTCACCCGGATTGAAGGTTGACTCGCCTGCATACCTCAAAACCAGGGAAGTGTCACACCCCACCACGACGGAATATGGGGCACGACGTATGGATATCATCACAACAATAGCGTGTCTATAGAGATAACTAAATGATATAAGAAATGTCATAAATGGCGACACAAATGTCATGACAATATCTCAACATGCAGGAGTCTAGGTAAGTAGGTAACAGTCCTACCTCTTACCCAAGACAAACAAATAATACAAACAAAACAAACATATAGGTGCCAACAGTATCACTTATTCAAAAAAACATAAAGGAAAACTAAGAAGGAACGGGGATCTCCTTCTATATGCAATCCTAATGCATCCAAGTCTAGCCACTTCTATCCTCACGCTTAACCACATATGTTAGAAATACGTTTTTACGTATATTAGAAGTATCGGTCACTCCACAATAATATTCATGTTGTAATAGCTCGTAGTTAGATAATAGTTGTTAGTTACTTATTAACTTAAGTAAGAACCGGTCCATGGGCTTGTCATGGACCGGCCCAAGCCCATGTTTAGCTTGGTACTATAAATACCCCTTTCCACTAAGGAAAGGGGTTGGTTGTTGTTCCATTTTACATTTCATATTAATAAAATCTTTCAAGTATTCTCTCACTTTCTCTCTCTAGTTTCTCTCACTAGAAAACATCAACCCACTTCATAGATTCATAGGTTATCAATATTCTACATTTGGTATCAAGAGCTACGGGGTGATTTAAGGTAAGGATTGTGTTGCTTTTTTAGTTTTTGAATCAATTAGTGATCTTTAGAAAAAATCAATCTTGAATCTTGTTATTTTTGGTGTTTTTGTTATTGGGATTGATTGATAAGGATTGGGTTTAGCTTATTTTGGTAAAAATCATAAAACTTTTTGTGGTTTTGGATCAAAAATCGGAGTTAATAGCTACTTTTTAAGTCTCGGAAACTATTTTTCCAGAATATTCCGAATAGGGATTCCGAATAGGGAGGATTTTCAGTATAGAAGGTTTATTCCGAATAGGGGTTCCGAATAGGAGTATATTCCGAATAGCAGAAGTTTCCGAATAGAAGATTTTTCCGAATAGCCGTTTTTTCCGAATAGCAAAAACTTTCCGAATAGCCAATTTTTCCGAATAGACACCAATTTTCCGAATAGCCAAAATTCTTTCCGAATAGACACCAATTTTCCGAATAGCCAATTTTTCCGAATAGCCAAAATTCTTTCCGAATAGACACCAATTTTCCGAATAGCCAATTTTTCCGAATAGCCAAAATTCTTTCCGAATAGACACCAATTTTCCGAATAGCCAAAATTTTTCCGAATAGGAGGTCTTTTTCCGAATAAGCCAAATTGCCAAGATATTCCGAATTGAAGAAAATATTCCGCATAAGGGTTATTCTGCATAGAGTTTATTCCGAATAGGGTATTTTCAGCATAGGATTATTCCGAATAGGTGTTATTCCGAATAGGGTTATTCTAATTTTGGGTTATTCCGTATAAGCAAGTTCAAGGGGTATTTGAGTTTTTTCGACGATCTTTAGTGGATTTAATCTTGAGTTCAACCAACACAACACAAATTCTCAACCTTTCTTCACTGCTCGATCAAACGATAATCTTTGAGTCTGTTAAGGATCACAATGAATCCAAGTTCATTAATGCCTCAGATGAAATCTCTTACGGATATCTCGATCATAACGGGGACTGATAGTCGTCCACCGATGCTTATTAAAGAGGTGTTTGAGGCATGGCAAGGTCGAATGATGCAATATCTAAAGGGGAAACCGACATACGGAAGGCTTATGGTCAAATCGATTTTGAATGGTCCACTCGACTATGGTACCATTACGGTTGACAACGTGACTAGACCACGAGAATTTGAAGAACTCACTCCAGCTCAACAACTTGTTGCAGATGCAGATGAAAAAGCTCTTCAAACAATTCTTCAAGCTCTTCCCCATGATATTTATAGGATGGTAAGCAAGTATACGGTAGCAAAAGACTTATGGGAACGTCTTAAGGTGTTGCTACAAGGTACATCTCTCACAAAACAGGAAAGGGAATGTCAATTGTATGACCTGTTTGATAGATTCACCTACAACCCAGGGGAAACACTTCACGATTATTACTTCAGATTCACCACACTCATGAATGATCTGAATGTATACAATCTTGAGATTGCTCCATTCCAGGTTAACACCAAATTCTTGAATACTCTACCTCAAGCTGAATGGGGTGAGTATATTACCGATGTCAAGTTAACCAGGGATCTGCATAAGTGCAATTTGGATCAAATATATGCCTTCCTTCAGCAGCATGAGAAGCATGTGATTATGCACCGTTCTCCTCGCGGTATGTATCCAGATTCCTTAGCTTTGATGGCGAATCAACCAAGCTTGTCTCACAACAACACACCTTATATCTTGGGACATCAAGCCTATCATCAATCACCTTACATGACACCAGCTTTTCCCCAATACTCGATTCTACCACAACCACCCACCTCACATCAGCAACAATATCGGTTCAATGCACCTTCATCACAGTATGCTTCACAACTTCATCAAGCAAATGTTGCATCTTATGCTCAGCCTTCATATTCTTCTTATCAAGAGAATGCAGCATATTCAACAAGCTATCCTGATCAAATGAGTATTCCTTCTACTGATTATGCAGCTCATCCAGATCAAGCACTGTATTGTGATGATGAAGAAGTCCCCGTTCCTGTTTTCCAACAAGGAGCTGACCCAGTTGAAGTGCTAACTACTATGTCTGCTTATCTCACACGAACTTTAAGCAAACGAGGATACAGAGGATCAGCTCCTACCAACAATCAGTTGAGGAATTCATCCAATTCTCGCCAACAAGCTACAATTGAGAATGGCAGGGTAATGGTTCAGCCAATTCAACCATATCAGGGGAGACCTTCCACTTCAACCAATGCTCGCACGATCAATCCTGCTCCTGCTCCAATGGTCAACAATCCTCCACGGGCTAATACAGGCAAGTTGAGAATGATTACCTGCTACAACTGCAAGGAAGAGGGTCATATGTCCAGGGATTGTAAGAAACCCAAGAGGAGAAGGGATGGACAGTGGTTTGCAGAAAAGATCTATCTGGTAAATGCTCAGGCGCAAGGAAGGGAACTTGATGAAGAGGAGCTTGCATTTCTTGCTGACCCAGGGATTGCTGAACAAGACGTTGTCACTACGCAAAATGCAGCTTACCAAGCCGATGATCTTGATGCGTATGACTCCGACTGTGATGACTTTCAAACTGCAAAGGCTGCTCTCATGGCAACTATCTCAAGCTTAGGGCCAGATAAGAGATCTGAGGTACTTATTAATAACACCGATAATGCCATTGATGCTAGTATTCAACTACATCAAGTTGTGCAAGAGAGTGCTGATTCGAATGAATCTTCGGTGGTGAGTCCTTCAAACGAGGAGACAAACAATGATAGCAATATCAATGTGAGTCCCCAGACTTTGAGTGAATCACAACCGGGACCCAGTTCGCATACGACTACTCCTGCTCAACAAGATTTGGTCATGGTTCCTGCTACATTACTTAGCCAAATGAATGCTGCACTCTTAGAAACCTTAGCTAAGAATAAGAATTTGTCTGATGAGCTTGCCTTAAGCAATGAGAAAGTACAAACTTTGGAATTAGTGCCTTCGTCTAGTGTTCTAACTAATCTCGAATATGATCACTTTAGAAACAAACAAATGGGTCACTTGCAAGAAATAGAAAACTTAAGAGCAAATTTGTCTAATGAACTTCGAGAAAAGGAGTTAGTGGTCACTAATTTTCAAAAACTTCAAACGGACTTTGAATCACTAGAATCTAAGAAGACTGAAATGGAGATTAATGCCACTAATAAGATTAGAAGTCTAGATTACTTGCTATTAAGACAATACGCTGCTTCACAACTAGTTCACTTATTTGATGCTTCATTTAGAGAATTTAACTTATCACGTCTAAAAGGCCTTCCCCCTAATCCACGGTATGCAAAACAAGCTTTAAGACATAGTCCTAGACTTTATAATGCAACTCAATTAGGATTGGCGTTAGACCCGATTGTTTTTCCCAATGATCAAACAAGTAAGGATCTAGTTGATGAGGATCGGTCATACAATTCAGAAAAATATCCCGATTGTGATTATTTTAAAATGAATAAGGAGCTTGCTAAAACTGATTTTAGAGTTCGCTTCCATATGGATAAAGATCTCATTACAGCACCAACCTACATGATAGAGGAAGAAAGCCCTAGTACATTTCCTACACTTGTCAACATGGAAGGTCCTAAGGAAATTCCAAAGAATCTTCCACCTGTTAGCACTGTATGGTTAATCTTGAAAGAGATTAACCGATACTTTACTAACTTTGACAAGGTCATTTTGGAATGTACGACTTCAAATGGCTTAAACGCCGGAGAATGGGCTTTCGAACACATGAACGAGGTGTTTAAAACCAAGATCAATCCGTTTGTCGAAAGTCTAAAAGGAAGTTTTGCATCTCTTAAGGAAAATCTTCAGTTTGAAATTGGGGAAGTTCAAAAAGTGTTTTATGAAATGGACACCGCTTACGAACTGCAACTAATTGAAAAGGAAAAGATTTTAACCGAATATGACCGATTCTTGTCTGAAGTAATCTCGTGTGATGTGCTTACTACTGTAAATGTTAATTATTCGAATGAGCTTACATCCACTATGATTAATTGTGATGCTATGAATATTTGTGAGGATATTTGTGATGATGTTTGTAATCTTTCTGTAAATGTTGCTGATACTGTAAATGAGGTAGAAAATCATTCTTGTCACGAATCTAACGCTGAGTTTTTAAAGCTACAAGATTCTTACAATTTACTTTCACAACGTTTTAATCAACTAGAACAACATTGTATATCTTTAGAATTAAAACAACAAAATCAAAATGAAAATCTTTTGATATCAAATGTTTGTGAAAACGGTGTTGAGAATAGTGACAAGATGATTGCAATTGTTAAGACATTAGAGGAAGAAATCATGAGATTGAAGAGAGAGATATCATCAAAGGAAACATTAAGAATGGAACTAGAGGCTGCAGAGTCTAAAAACCAGGTCTTAGAAATTAGACTATCAACTGTTCTAGGGGAGATGGATCGGACAAGGCAGGGACTATCCGCTCTTTATGGTTCACTAGAAGAACGCTTCGCTTTTAATGCGGCACAGCAACAATATTATGTTGAACAACTGAACCAAAAGTGCGAAGAAATCTCTGACTTGAACATCCTGCTCATAGACAAAAATATGGTTGTGGCTGAGTTAAAGGAGACACTTCTTCTCACCCGACAAGAAGTTGTTGATAACTTAGCTACCGACTCTGCACCGTCCACTAGTGCTCCAACAACCAAGTCAGTAGTGCTTTATAAGAATCCGCTTCATAAGAGAAACCAGGTTACCTATGATGATTATATGAGGAATGCCATTAAGCATGTCGATCTTCTTAGGGATATTTTAGACGATCTTTATGCCTTAGATCCCTCAAGTAGCGACTATTATTCGGCTCATGAATATGTTAAGCGAGTTCAATATTGCTTGGCTTATTTGCAATACATAGGTACACCAGGTTCTGCACTACTTAATAATAGGCCCATTGCTGTCACTCCATTTAATAAGACTCCAGGAGCGAAACCGTCATTGGCACAATCAAGTAAGACACCTTTAAAATCTGCTGCTAATGTTCCCACTTTGCCTTCTACAGGATTAAAAGAGACTACTAAGGCTAAAGGATCGCCACTCAAGAAAGCTAAGATCAAGCCCTCCACTAGTAGTGCCACAAAGAAGAAAGTAGAAGTCCACAATAGGAATGCTAGTTCAGTTTTAAATAAAATGAATCATGTTAAGACTAAAAGCTCTGCGCCTGTGCAGCAGCCTAAACCATTCGTGAATTCTGATTTAAATTGTTGGAATTGTAATGAATGTATGTTTTCCCAGCGTCATGATTTGTGTCTGATTGATCACGTTAATGAAATGAATGCTATTAAGAATGGTCTTGAATGGAAGCCAACGGGTAGAACTCGTGCCCAAGTTGGCTGGCAATGGCGTCCCACTGGTAGGACCTTTACACTAGATGGTAAAATGTGCCCTTTAACTAGGAATGCATCCATTGAGGTTAGGTCTAAGCGTCCTTTAGTTAGGAACACTCGCACTCAAGTATGGAAACAGCGCCCTTTAATTAGGTCTGCCCCCACTATAGTGCCTATCAGTGAAGAAATACCTCAGGATTTGAGCCAACTAGAATCTACACCACCAATTAAGAAGAAGAAGGCTAGGAAATCTAAGAAACCTAGAGTTAGCAAATCTAAGATTATTAAATCTGTACCTGCTAATAACAAGGAACACTCAGATTCCGATACCTCTACATTGTCTTTGTGTGGTGATATTTTCAGGTGGTCCAAATCATCCTGTGGTATTTGGACTCCGGTTGTTCAAAACATATGACCGGAAATCGCTCGATGCTCCGAAATTTCGTCAGCAAGTTTCTTGGTACGGTTAAATTCGGGAATGATCATATAGCAAAGATTATGGGATACGGTGAATATCAGATTGGAAACGTGACGATTTCTAGGGTATACTATGTAGAAGGTCTTGGTCACAACTTATTCTCAGTAGGACAGTTTTGTGATTCCAATCTTGAGGTTGCTTTTCGACAACATACTTGTTTCATCCTCAATTTGGAAGGAAAAGATTTGTTGAAGGGATCTCGTGGTGCAAATCTATATACCTTGTCCTTACAAGACATGATGGCCGCTTCTCCAGTATGTCTTCTTTCTAAAGCTTCTAAGACCAAGTCATGGTTATGGCATCGCAGATTATCTCATCTTAACTTTGATGCTATTAATCATCTGGCTAAAAACGAATTAGTTCGTGGTCTTCCAAAGCTTAAATTTCACAAGGATCATTTATGTTCCGCGTGTTCAAGGGGAAAAAGCACCAAGAAATCTTACAAGCCCAAAGCTGAAGACACCAATCAAGAAAAACTTCATCTTTTGCATATGGATCTTTGTGGGCCGATGAGAACTGAAAGTGTGAGCGGTAAGAAATTCATTCTCGTCATTGTGGATGATTTTTCCAGGTTTACATGGGTTAGATTTCTACGTACAAAGGATGAAGCACCGAAGGCTATCATCACTTTTCTGAAGTTCATTCAGGTACGTTTGAATACCACTGTCCGCCGTATTCGTACAGACAATGGTACAGAGTTCGTCAACCAGACTCTTCGTGATTATTATGAAGGAGTTGGTATATCACATGAAACATCCGTTGCACGCACTCCACAACAAAACGGTGTCGTTGAAAGACGGAATCGTACACTTATGGAAGCTGCTAGGACCATGCTTATTTATGCGAACGCTCCATTGTTCTTGTGGGCAGAGGCTATTTCTACTGCATGTTTCACCCAAAACCGTTCTATCGTTCGGAAACGCCATGGAAAAACACCTTATGAGCTTCTACATGACCGCAAACCTGATGTTTCATTTTTTCATGTGTTTGGTGCTTTGTGTTATCCAAACATCAATAGTGAGAACTTGGGTAAGCTTCAACCAAAAGCCGATATAGGTATTTTCATTGGTTACTCACCGTCCAAAAGAGCATACCGAATCTATAACCGTCGTCTTGGCAAGATTGTGGAAACTATGGACGCAGATTTCGACGAGCTGACAGCGATGGCTTCTGAGCAACACAGCTCTGAACCCGCGCTTCATGAGATGGGAACCGGTGCTATAAGTTCCGGATTAGTTCCCAACAATCCTACTTCTACATCATTTTTACCACCTTCAAGGCCCGAGTGGGATAAATTGTTTCAACCATTGTTTGATGAATTCTTCGATCCCCCGACTGATGAAGTTCCAGTACCTGTAGTAATTGCTCCAATACCTGAAGTGGTTGCTCAAGTTAATGAACCTTTATCTAATGCATCTACAATTCACATTGAACCGGATGCACCTTCACCAAGTAATTCTCAAACTACACCTGAATCATCACCCCTACTTGTGCCTAATGATGTGGAAGTGGATTCTACTGATCACGACTTAGAATTTGCTCACTGGCAAGAGCTTCCTTTCTTTGGTGTAGCGATCCCTGAAAACCCTTCAGCCGCATCTACCTCAGAAGAAGCTCCTTCTATTGTTCACTCCAGACCACCTAGGATTGAAAACCACAGCACTAAATGGACAAAAGATCACCCAATTAGGAATGTTATTGGAGATCTAGATCGACCAGTCTCTACACGCCATCAATTACAAGAGAGTGCACTTTATTGCTACTTTGATGCATTTCTCTCTGAAGTTGAACCCAAAAATTGGCAGCAGGCTATGACCCAATCATCTTGGATCGAAGCTATGCAGGAGGAACTCAATGAATTCAAACGACTTGAAGTATGGGAATTGGTTCCTCGCCCTGACAAGGTTAACATCCTTACTTTGTTATGGGTTTATAAGGTTAAACTTGATGAGATGGGTGCGGTATTGAAGAATAAAGCAAGATTGGTCGCTAGAGGATATAAACAAGCCTTGGGTATAGACTTTGAGGAATCTTTTGCTCCTTTGGCTAGATTGGAGGCGATTAGACTATTCCTTGCGTTTGCTGCTCATATGAACATGATCGTCTATCAAATGGATGTGAAGACGGCATTTTTGAACGGTGAACTAAGGGAAGAAGTTTATGTTAGTCAACCGGATGGGTTCGTCAGCACGGAGTCTCCTAATCACGTGTACAAGCTTAAGAAGGCTATTTATGGGTTGAAACAAGCTCCACGCGCGTGGTATGATCTCCTGTCAACATATCTCATGTCGGAAGGCTTCTCCAAAGGCAAAGTGGACCCCACTCTATTCACTCTCAAGGACGGCAACGACATGCTTCTGGTACAAATTTATGTTGATGATATAATATTTGCTGCCACTAACATAGAATTGTCTAAACAATTTGAGAAGATAATGTCCACACGCTTTCAGATGTCGATGATGGGAAAAATTTCATTTTTCTTAGGATTACAGATTTCTCAGAATCCCAGAGGCATCTTTATTAATCAATCCAAATATGCTCTAGAATCTCTTAAAAAATATAACTTTGAGAATTGTGACCCCGTAGACACTCCAATGGTGGAGAAATCCAAGTTAGATGAAGATAGGGATGGGATTATTGTCGATCCGAAACTTTACCGTGGAATGATTGGCACCCTTCTCTATCTGACTGCTAGCAGGCCTGATTTGCAATTTGCTGTATGCATGTGTGCCCGGTATCAGGCTCGGCCTACCGAAAAGCACTTACATGTAGTTAAAAGGATCTTTCGGTATCTAAAAGGAACACTTCATCGTGGTCTATGGTATCCGAAAGATTCCTCGATTGCTTTAATATCATACGCAGATGCCGATCATGCTGGATGTCAAGATACGAGGCGTAGCACTTCTGGATCTGTGCAACTCCTAGGAGATAGATTGATCAGTTGGTCTTCAAAAAGGCAGAAAAGCGCTGCAATTTCTAGCACGGAGGCTGAATACATCGCCATGTCCGGTTGTTGTGCTCAAGTCCTTTGGATGAGATCACAATTAACTGACTACGGTCTTGGATTTAACAAAATCCCGATGTATTGTGACAACAAGAGCGCCATTGCCCTTTGCTGCAACTATGTTCAACACTCCCGGGCCAAGCACATAGACATTCGCTACCATTTCATTAAGGAGCAGGTGGAGAACGGAGTGATCGAGCTGTATTTTGTCACTACTGAGTATCAGCTGGCGGATATGTTCACCAAAGCCTTAGATCGAGGACAAATCGAGTTTTTGATCGACAAGCTTGGCATGAAATCATTCACTCCAGCGACTCTCAAAGAGTTGGCAGAAGAATCAGCTGAATAGTCGTGGTAAACTACTCAGAGTATCCTTTTGTTCGTGATCATGTATATTATAGTAAATATATAAACCACAAAAGAAAATACAAAAATATAAAACCAAGAAAAACCATAAAAAATATAAAACCAAGAAAAACCATAAAAAATATAAAACCAAGAAAAACCATAAAAAATATAAAACCGAGAAAAACCATAAAAATTATAAAATCAAGAAAAACCAAAAATATTTTTCATTTAAAACGGGCATGTCTTTTAGTACGGTAATATTTACGGCCTTAGAAATGTCGATCAATATTGACACGGTGCCATAAATAGAGTCCGTATAAAAGTTGTACATTTTTAAAACATGCCCATTATGGCTTGTAGTTATTTCTGACTGCAACCCGGTTTTCATATTAAAGTCACGTATTTCCTTGGAAAACGTTGGCTCAGAACGGGAATTAATTTTCTCGGGCGTGATTTACAAGCCAAATCATGCAAAGGGATCAAGTTTACTTTACAACTTGGTCTAACACGAATTTGTGTACGTCTCAGTGCATTAATTTGTTAAAATAAGAGAAATCTTATTGACACCACGAATCAAATTTTTTTCAAGATATCAATTGGGAAATGTTTTTCATCATCAATATTTGACTCTTTAAACAATGACTACAGCTCTTTAAATAGAAAACGGGTCATCGTTTAAGGGGGAGAAAATATTAAAATCATCTTCGTCATTAAATTGATTTTCAAAAGTGATTGTGAAAATTAAGGGCTACATGGTAATTGAGTGGTTTTTGCTTTAGAAAATGACTTGTGTTCGTTCTAAGTGATAGGCATGGCTTTTAGATATTGGAGAAATGCTAATAGATTGCGTTTGCTAAGTTGTGTGTAAGGGATAAGTGAAATGAAAAAGTGAGAAATAAAAAGGAAAAGAATAGATAATTGAGGGACTAAAGGTGATGTTTAATGAACCTAGTCAAAAATTGACCTAAGTCAAAAAACAAAACACCCCGCCCCTCACTATTCCCATTCACTGTTCTTGTTTAACTTTGCCGCCATTGATAACCTTTCACACAAAACAAACACACGTAAATCAATCAATCATCTCAAAATCATTCACTTTCTCAGATCAAGATCATCTAAAAAGGTATTAAATCGGCTTAATATTTCATGAACATCAATTCAATTAACTCTTTTTAATTGGAAATCAAACGAATCAAATTACTGCTTAATTAGGGTTAATTAATTTGGGGGTTTTGCTTGGGTTGTATTCGGAATAGGTTTAATTGCACTACTTTGGCCTTTAGATCAATTGAATCAAACGGATTAAGTGCCTAAATTAGAAAAATAGTAACTGTTGAAAACTTTCCGCATAGAAGCAGTGTTTTCCGAATAGAACAGTTTTTCCGCATAGGGCAAAAAAAAATTCCGCATAGGGCAAAAGTTCCGCATAGGGCAAAAGTTCCGAATAGGGCAAATGTTCCGAATAAGGCAAATGTTCCGAATAGGACAAATGTTCCGAATAGGACAAATGTTCCGAATAGGACAAATGTTCCGAATAGGACAAATGTTCCGAATAGGGCAATGTTCCGAATAGGGCAATGTTCCGAATAGGGCAAATGTTCCGAATAGGGCAAATGTTCCGAATAGGGCAAATGTTCCGAATAGGGCAAATGTTCCGAATAGGGCAAATGTTCCGAATAGGGCAAATGTTCCGAATAGGGCAAATGTTCCGAATAGGACAAATGTTCCGAATAGGAATTTATTCCGCATAGGATCAATGTTCCGAATAGAGTCTTTATTCCGCATAGACAAAATGTTCCGAATAGAGTCTTTATTCCGCATAGACAAAATGTTCCGAATAGAGTGTTTATTCCGCATAGGCTTAATGTTCCGAATAGAGATTTATTCCGCATAGCCTTAATGTTCCGAATAGAGTTTTTATTCCGCATAGCCTAATGTTCCGAATAGAGATTTTATTCCGCATAGCCAAATGTTCCGAATAGGCCTTTATTCAGAATAGGAATTTTATTCCACATAGGCTAATTATTCCGAATAGAAGATGTTTGAATGGTTTCAAAGCTTAAGGGATTATGTCATATGTACAATGCTTAGGTTTAAAGTCATAATGATATTCATACTTGTTTGTATCAACCTTTGTGTTTTATCTTAAGCAGAGACGATGACTAACCCTACCGTACAACAACTACAAGACAACAGAGCCGCCGCCATTGCTGAAGCCAAGACTCTAAAGTTTATTCCAAACAACTTCCGCTTGAAGGAGGTATCTCACTCTACTCATAATGGCTTTAAGGTAGGTACAGCCATGCTTGATAAATCTCATTTCAAGCATGCGCTAAGGAGAAGTGCTTCGGTGCCCTATGAATATCTTTACGAGTTCTGGGCTACCAAAGAGAGGACGTCGAACAAGATCACTTTTTCCTTGGACAACAAGCAGCAGACGCTTACTGTGTCGGACTTCAGGAAGATCTTTGGCTTTCGACCGATTCTCAAAGGTCTACCATCATACTCACCCAACCCAACCAAGGACCAGATCATGGAGATGTTCACCTCCATTGGATGTCTTGACATACGAACCCCGTCTGAGTTTACTACTGCCAAAATTGGTCAACCATGGAAAGCTATTTTTGGGATTCTTAGCCGATGCTTAACACCCAAAACAACTGGGTATGATGCTGTTCGTCCATCAATCATCAAGATGTTTTATGGTATGTTTAAAGGTATGGGTATTGATTATGCATCACTGCTGTGGGAGGAGTTCACTTTTCAACTCTTCACTAACACAAAGGGTAAAGTTAAAACTTACCAGTACCCTAGGTTTATTAAGTTGATCATACATTATTTTATGGAAAACGATGCATCCATTAACAAGCTTGCAGGTAGTCGTCACCACATGATAGATGATGATGATTTGGTAGACTTAAGGCAGGAGACTCATTCGAATACGGTTATTCCTGGTCCCATTCCCAGTCATCTTCTGACCGATGAGATTATTGCATCCGATGATTATAAGAACTTGCTCACAGAAATTGAGAATCAACGAGCAAGCCTTCTAGCAGGTGAAGACTCATCTACCACGGTTAAAAGCAAAGGTAAAAGGAAGCAAGCAGATTTACCTGAACCCAAAACCAAGAAGAAGAAGACAGAGGGTAAGAAAGGAAAGGGTAAGGCTGATGAGATGCGTCTGCGTGACGAAGAAAATATTGCTGATCCTGCTCTTGAGAAAACTGAGAAACAAATAATGAAGATAGCCATTCAAAGAAGCATGAAAGATACTGTTGGTAGTGGTTCAGGTGTAAGAGTAGACGTTGAGGATGAGTACATGGAACCTGATGATGTTGATGAGTTTGGGTCACCTGAACATTATTCCACTTCGAAGGAGCCATCAATCCCTGTTTCAGCTGGTATTGAAAAGGCATCTACTCAACCTTTAACAACTCAACCTCCACCAACTCAACCCTTACCAACCAAACAGGTTTCTACACCACTTCCTCCACCACCACCAAAGCCCATCCTTAGCACCGCAGTCACAACCGAGCCTATTCCCTCAACCCAGAGCAGCTCTGCAACATCTGCAATGGCAACAATAGTGATGGCCGAGATGTTGGATAAACACATGGATAATCAAAAGAGAGAAATGGATGAACTTCGCCAAGAGTTACAAAGACGAGCTCAAAGTGAAGAAGCATCTAAGAAGGCTCAAGAAGAGTTGATTGCCAAGTTCGCTGCAGACATGGAAGCTACACGTAAAGCTCATGCATAGGAACTTGCTCAGGTTAAAAAGGATGAAGCTAATAGGCATCAAGCACGAATTAAGAGACTTAAAGCTATTAAGGATGACCTTAAAGAGCAAAAAGACGCTCTTGAAGCTACTATTGAGCAGAGAGTGAAAGACTCCGTTGAATCCCTAATGCCTAAACTGCGTGATGATTTGAAGACGCTTGCTGCTGATAACTTGATGATCAAATCATCCAATCCTTCAGAATCCGCCTACAAGATCGCATATGACTTGACGGATTTTGAACTAAAGAAGATCCTTAAGGCTCGTATGGTGGAACTTGGATCGTTTGATAAATCGAGGATTCAACGGGCTCTCTACAAATCATTGAATGATGCTATCATGGAGGATGATAAGTTGTTCAAAACATTTGGAAGTGTGGTACCCTACCACATTCTCCCTGAGGAAGAACGGGAAGAGAGTGAAGCAGAAGAGGGTACTGGTGGAGAAGAGGAAGAAGAAGAAGAAGAAGAAGAAGATAATAATGATGATGATGATGAGGATGATGAGGATCAGAATGATGAGGATGATGATAATGATAAGGATGATGAAAATGATGATGAGGATGAGGATGAGAATGATGATGATGAGGATGCAGATGATGATGATGATGATGATAATGATGGTAATGATGGTGGTGATGGTCACCAGGAGAGTGTTAAGGGGAGCAATGCGGATAAAGGTGAACAGCGTGAGAAAGGGGATAAGGGCGCCAGCTCAAAGAAAGTGGTTAAGTCTGGCACCAAATCCAAGAAAGATGCAGCACCAAAGGAGAAATCTACATCCACGGAATCCAGACGATCGAAGTGGCGCCATGACGTGAATGCCACTACAGGGTCATCTATTCCTGGTACATTTATCCATGCATCAATACCTGTTACCACTAACCCCGTTAGTTCTTGTGTTGTTACTCCTATGATTGCAGAATCGGTAACCGAACCTGAAGCTGCTCAACACTCACCCATCCATGACACTGCTGAAATGCCTGAATCTGAACAAGCAGATGTTCACGTCTCCACTCCTCTGCAACAAAACCCACAATCCACTATTCCTGAACCAAGCACAAAGGACTGGGAGGACACGTTGGAGATCGACGAGAATGCTCCACCACAGGCTTGGATCACGGTAGCGGCGCAGTATGATCCGATCACCGACGCCGACAAAGAGGTCTTGTATCTTCGTATCCGAAGTCCGATTGACTTATGTGCATTTCTTGCTCATGAGTATAAGACTTCGGTTACTCCATCTTTGGTGAAGAAAGTACTGAAGGATAAAAGACTTCGCGCCAAAACCCGGTTGACCCAAATGGAGTTCGAATATTATGCCGAGGAGATCCTGAAGGCTCTGAATACCGTTCAACGGCCAGGTCTTCATGAATCAGAAAGAGCTCCACCTCCAATGGATCAAGATAATCAGATTGCTCTTGACTTCTTTGTCACCAATGATCTGGTGTATCTACTGAAGGGGTCATCAAAGTACGCAACATCCCTGACATTGCTGAAAGCTGCCAACTGGGGGACAATACCCTTTATCGAGGAAAAGGTAAACCGACTCTGGGTCCCTAAGATAAATCGTAATTATGATATGTATGCTGTCATAGGTGCATCTCATTGGGACGAACGAGTCAGAAGGGCGTACAGGGGTTGCTGCCTAGTCAATTCTGGAAGCTCAGTTAGATCCGATATCCGCATCTCCAGCATTTTAGGGATGAAAACAGAAGCCAAGAACGGCTATTATCATGTGACGGAGATTCGCTTGAAAAGGGAGGATGACAGGGAATACAGAATCCAGCAGGGAGATTTTTCCATCATTCGCCTTGAGGATATCGAAGATATGCTGCTTCTGATGACCAGAGATCAACTGACACATATTCCTCGTGAAGACCTGATTGCGTTGAATACAACACTTCGTATGTTCACACGAAGCATTGTCATCAAGTCACGAGTTGAAGATCTTCAGTTGGGAGTCGAAAGCTATCAGAGGAAGCTCAATTTAACCCGTCCTGTGAACCAAGTGTTACCTCAACATGTAGCAAGATGTCCCTATACCGGCATTTCTGTACCAAATTACGGCATTTTCTACTTGAACAGTCGAGGTTTGATGAAGTTTATGAGGGTGGGGGAGCTCCACAAGTATAGTGATGGAACTCTTATACAAGTCAGAGGAAAGTTGGAGCATCTGAACTCGGGTAAGACTTTGCCAGAAATGACGGAGGATTGGCATCAAGGTTACCGGCAGATGGTGAAGTACGTGATCAAAAAGATCGATCAAAAGCTCCGTGAACGTAGGTTGATGAGGAGCTTGGAAAGATTCGTGGGTGGTAGACCATATGGAGTGCACTACAGGACACTGCAACGATCCATCTGAAGGGTCGTACATTTCAGGTCACTCTATATTGGTATTATTTGTGAATATGTATATTTGTGAATAATGTGCTTTAATGGCGTGTTGTAGTGTTAAGGTATGATAATTTTTCAAGAATTTCTCACGAGATTCTAAATCTTTCAAAATATATCATACTAAAGCACTACAACTATCCCTTATTAACTTAAGGGGGAGCAATAATTTGTTCTATGGCCAAACATCAATTTCATTTTTACCCAAAGACCGGTTAATCCATTCAATATCCCAAATATTAATGGTTAACATTTTGGATAAGGGGAGAAAATGGGATTAAGGAGACTTAAGCGATACTTGGCTAAAAGATGAAAAAGACTTAAAGATTATCCAACTTAATATGTGTTAAGCACGTGTTAAGGGGGAGCGTTTTTGATGAACAAAACACCTGAGGTACAAAACTTTTGTTTTCAATATCACAAGTACCTTATGTGATTTTCAATGATTTTTCATGGTGGCAACTCCTTCCCAAAACACGCTTAATTCACGACGAATGTGGTGACAAAAGGGTGGTAGGAATAGGTTTAGTCCAATGATTCATCAGAGCCGATGGAATCTTCCCAAGGACAATTCCCTAGATAGAATTAGAAGTCCTAGGAAAGATGGAGAAAGAATGTGAACGTAGCTGAATGCCGACCAAGTACTTAAGCTAGCACTGGAACAATCACAACAAGGTGCTAGTGATGACGTATTGGTAAGCATTGAAGGGGTTGAAGAATGAAAAAGAAATGTAAAGATAAAGGGTGTAAAGAAAGAAGCCCTCCTTACAACTTTAGGCAGAAACCGGGTCAATACATATGCTATTGAGGTCATTTTTGCTAATGATTCTCGGTATTGAAGAAAGACATCATGGACCCAGTGATGCAATGCACAACCCTTCCCAGCTAACTCAAATATCTCTCAAAAGGTATTTGTTTTAATCACACGGAGATTAACACGTTATCTATTGGTCTATTCACTCCAAATAGACTGGTATTGAAAAGGTGGCACTCCTCTCCAGCCATCGCTCACTAAATCAAAACGCACAATCGATTCTAGAGCCAAGAGATCATCAAAAGTCTCATTAGGACACTTTCCATTTATTCCTTGCTTTCTCACACACTGTGAAAAGTAAGAGATTTTCATGAGTCCTACGCAATATTCCTGTAATATTGCCAGAACATCCGAGTAATACGCAAGTATTACAATGAAGATGGAAATCCTGCTTGAGCCAACATCAAACAAGCTCATGGTAGGTTACACGTGCGGTTCTTTTAGAACCAATCTTGTGAAAAACTGGAAGGTAACAGTGGTTTAATTCTTAATTGAACTTAAACTCGTTCCAGGCCTCTTCGCATTATCATATGATCTTGCCAGAACACTCAGAGTGACTCTTTATTGACCACAGTGACGAGTGGAAATCCTTCTAGTGTCAACATCAAACAGCACTTGGTAGGTAACGTGCAAGATTCTTTATGAATTAAGCTCGTGACAACTGGAAAGCAACGATGGTGAAAATCTTAATTGAAATTCACTTGTTCCAGGTTTCAGAATTGACGGCTTTTAATCACAAGGATAATTTATCCAAGTGGTTCACTCTTTATGTTCGCAGTCAGCTTTGGACGGTCGAATAAAGAGAACGGGTTTACCCGCGAAATCCTGTCAGGAAGTTACTTAATTGAAACTATCCGTCACGGGTACGATATCTAATATCGTCCAACGGTCTTCACCGACCGGAGGTAAAATGCTACCGAATTAGAATAGAATGTTCAAAGCCATTTTATTCGTGTCGTTGCTGTGTACCTGTTAAAGACGGTGGCGTTGCTGTGTACCTGTTGAAGACGGTGGCGTTGCTGTGTACCAGTGAAGACGGTGGTGTTGCGGTGTACCTGTAAAAGTCGTTCCCACATGCTTATGTCTTTTGCAACAAAGTTCAGCAAAAATTCAAGAAAGTTCAAGATGAAGTCTTCCGCTGTACCAAACTCTGAAGCTTTCGAGAATTCAACAAAAAGACGTAAGTGTGTGGAACATGAAGTCACGAGGAGGCAAAGTTCACAAGAAAGGCAAAGATCGCACGTGAAAGGCCAAAGAACAATGCTCTCAAGTCAAAGCCAAAAAGATCAAATCAACATATTCACAACAAAAGAAAGAAAAGAAGAAAAGACTACGAGCTAAAGAACGAAGACTTAGTATAGTATGCTAGGTTTAGAACTTTGTAACGTGGAGTGACCTCCCTTAGGGGGAGATTGTTAGAAATACGTTTTTACGTATATTAGAAGTATCGGTCACTCCACAATAATATTCATGTTGTAATAGCTCGTAGTTAGATAATAGTTGTTAGTTACTTATTAACTTAAGTAAGAACCGGTCCATGGGCTTGTCATGGACCGGCCCAAGCCCATGTTTAGCTTGGTACTATAAATACCCCTTTCCACTAAGGAAAGGGGTTGGTTGTTGTTCCATTTTACATTTCATATTAATAAAATCTTTCAAGTATTCTCTCACTTTCTCTCTCTAGTTTCTCTCACTAGAAAACATCAACCCACTTCATAGATTCATAGGTTATCAATATTCTACAACATACACACCTGAAAGAGACACTAAAACACGTCAACATAAAGTTGGTGAGAGTCATAGGTTTAGACTCCAACGCAAATCAGTTATGAGCTGTGAATAAAAACCATCAACACAATAACATATGGACAATGTGTTACAAGTATGCATTAACAACTAACATTCAAGATCAATCATTTCAAACCAAATCCAAGGCCCCCAGCCTTACCAAACACCATGGTACCATAGATGATCACACTATGTACCTATCCCAAGGCCCCGCCTTGTCATTATCCATTGGTCCCATAGATGATCACACTATGTACCTCTCCAATCCAAATCATACACAAACAAGAATCACATAGCAGTTAATCACATAATGTACACACAAGTCCATCTCAAATCTTAAAAACATTCACAGCATCAATTTATAAATAACTCAACACAGTGTCTCTTCCATCCCATCTGGAAGTCAAAATCAATAGTAAACATGGGACTATGAAACTCACCTGATTGCTTCTCCAAAAGTCCTCGCACTAGCAACAAGCTAACAAACCAAAAACACGCAATCAATACATGAACCAATCATTAAGACGGCTCATCAACCTATGATGGACATCTAGCCTACTCTCATATAAATACCCCATTTATATGCTCTAAACACCCCATTACCCTTCCCTAACAAGTCCTTAACTTGTTTAAGTTTAATAACTATCCCGTTCATATTTTACACAAAACAGTCCCAATTTTAGGTCTCCAAACTTTAACGTCTACTTAAACATACCCATGGTTTCTGTAAAAGGAATATTCATACCCTTACATGTGTTAGCTAACACCTCCCACTTTCCCTAACCTTAAAGCTACTGTTAAGGCCCCGATATATATATATATTTATATATACTTTTGTCATTCTAGATTTCTTGATTTTAAACATACAAAAAGTTTGTTACTATTAGAGGGTATTACCCTAAACCACAACCTTGGCCCAAGTGTAGATACTTACTATAATATAAAAACCATCTCTAATGTTCGTGAGAAGATCCCAATGAAACCCTAAGTACCCCAAACAACCCAAAACTTAAAAAGAAAACAGGCTGACTTCAAAACTGTTTTGACCTTCGACTGTTGTAACCTGTTTTGACCCACTTCCCGACCTCCAATTTAACTCTAGTTTCTTGCATTGGAAAGCCACTTCAAATAGCTTTCCAGGGATATGTAGATAGCAAAATTAGAGTTTGTAGAACTCCCAATATGACCAAAACAATTGACTCAAAATTCTGCCCAGTTTTTAAAAACGGGTTTAACAAAATCAACCTCATTAATTAACCCTAATCCCTCTAATTACAAGCCCTAATTTATGTAATCATCATATTATGATTAATACAACATTAATTTACTGTTTTTAAATTAAACCCTAACCTAAATCCATCATAAGATGATGTACACATGATTAAAAACAAATTGAATGAAAAGGGATTAAAGGTTTTTACCTTAAAATTAATGAAAGATGAAATTTTTGAAGAAACCCTAAATCCTCCATTGATGAACTCACGTGTGTTTTTTTTTCCAGGGATTATGAAGTGTTTTGATGGTAAAAATCCTTACATGTTTATTTGTTACCCAATCCTAGCCCAACCCAAACACTTTCCCCTATTTTCCTTTTCCCCCCTTCTTCTTTGGTGCGTCTAAACCGACCCAAACACCTCCCTAATTCGTTTTTTTATTATTAATTATTAAGTTATTAATATTACCTTAACTTACCTTAATTTATTTCAGCTCCTAAAACCTCCAAAACCTCAAAACCGTAAAACTAGTCAAATTTACGCGTTTACCGTAAAAGACGTAAAATATACACTTTTATAAAAAATCTCAAATTTTGAAATAAACTTTATAACTAAGTCCTAACTGACTTAAAACCATCCCGAAAAATATCCATATGACTAATTACCTCCTCCGAGGCCTCTAAATGCTAAACCGTAAATCGTAAAAATACAATTTTCTATAATACATATACGTATACGTAAAACCACTAAATAACACCATCTCACTTCATAGTCACTACGATGTGAACTCATGAATCATGAAATCATCACACATCGTTTCACTCACAAGGTACTCCGTACCGAAAACGATATCCAAACCGCAATCTATACACACCAATAAGCACACAAACAGGTAATGACACGTAACTAGCACAAAATAAAATTAAGTGACGAACCTCAAAACCAGGGTTGTCACAGGAAGATTCCTTTGGGAATAATCGACACACCTTATTATACAAGGACCTCGCATGGGCTGTTGGACCAAAGACTGGCTTGCCATGTCACTAGGCTCAAGGAGAACAATCACCAAAGAGCTACAGTAAACTACAGTATTCCCAACACTATAAATACCCCCTTGTATTCAATGCAGGTTAGACATTCTCACACATACATTTACTACACACATTTATTACATACTTTGGCCATCCGGCTCTCGAATAGATTCTTACTCTCACACCGGAGTTGGTCTCGGGCCTCCCACCCGAGGCGAGCTAACGTGTGCTAATCTTTTAGGCTCGTGGAGAAGATTTCCCATACGGCCCAGGGGCGTATTTGGCACATTTAGTGGTCGCCCAGCGGACTTTTACATCTACAAACTGACCCCATCGGTGGGACCCTAAATTCGATCTACCAAGTAGATAAATAATGACGGGTACCGCACCAAATTCACCTGAAAACGAAACTCATGACAACACCAACAAAAACCTCACTAACGAAGAAATCATCGAAGGGCATCTCTTGACCCTAAAAGAGTTACTAAAAGAAAAAAGTAACCATGACTACATCAAACCAAGGCTAATTAGTTTTGATGAGGAAGGAGAAACCTCGGGAGATCGTGAGAAGGGAAAGGAGGCCCAAGGCATGGGGGCAAAGAAAGACAAAGGAAAGAAGGTCGCAGATGGAGATTTGGGAAAACCGTTCAAGTCGTTGGCTAAATGCCCCCTTAGTAGAAGGATCATTGAATACTCTTCCCCTAATCATAGGATGCCAGCCAACGTAAGGATATACGTAGAAAAGGGAGATCCGGCCGACCACATCAACCATTTGAAAAGGATGGGAAACCAAGGAGAATGGCCCATCCCATATGGTTTCGAATATTCTAGCAGACGCTAGACGACAAAGCCAGGGCATGGTTTGATGAAATGCCACCGAGAAGTATTGATGATTGGGAAGATTTAGAGGCCAAATTACTCACACGATTTGGAATGCTGAAGGCATGCGTAAAAGATCCAACGGAAATCACGAAGATCATCCGGAAGGCCAAAAAAGCCTCCATGTGTTTAAGGAGAGATGGGTAAGAGAATCTAACTCTATTCCTAATGTGCCCGACCTTATGAGGATATCTTCGTTTATGGGTTCACACAAATGTCCTGGGTTGGCTAAACGGTTTGCCGAGAGCATATCAAAGACAGTGGATGAAATGTTGAAGCATGTGGATGACTTTGTTCGCGCGGAGGCAGCGTCTAAGGACGTCGAACTTCCTAGAGGGGAGTTTGTCCGAAGGGACACGTCCCCAACGGGAGGCCAAAGATATGATCGATCCTAGAGGAGAAGTTTTGGAAGAAGAATGGGTGGAGGTCGAGGCGCCTATCAAAACAGAATCCCTTATGCTCAGCCTTACACTTTGCCTTACCGACCTCCTCAGCGTCCACAACTATGTGAACATGATATTCATCATAGAAGACTTGTCTAGCATACCCAAAGAAATCCTGGCAGCAGAACACCAGCTGAACCTCCCAGCCTCACATCCATTGGTAGGGTCGCCAAGGAAGGGAAACATGGACAGATATTTTGACTGCCATGGGGCGAAGGGACACCACACAAATGATCCTTTCAGTTAAGGATACAATTAGAGGCTGCTTTGGAATCTGGGAAACTCAACCACCTGATTAAGGACGTGAGGCAGAAAGGGAAGGGCGGCCATAAAGGCCACCCACAAAAGGCCAAGGTGATCAATTGGTATCTAGGTATAGTGACAACCAGAAGAGGAAGTCAAGATAGGTGAATGAGGACTGGATGAACGTCCCATAACATTCCCGCCATGCCCAGACGAGGATTTTTCAAAAGAAGCAATTGTGGTGGAGGCCGAGGTCGAAGGATACCTAGTAAGAAGGTTGCATCTAGATGGTGGTGCGTCTGTATAAATAATGTACGAACATTGTTTCAACAGCCTCCACCCAAGTATACATGCTAGGATGACCAAGACGTATAGCACGGTGTCAGGATTCTCCAGGGAAAGTGTGAAGCCATTGGGAAATATAGAGTTGGAGGTATGCTTCAGAGATTCTATAGGGCTATGATGAGGTTCACTGTCATACCCGCCCCTTCTCCGTACAACATCATCCTGGGGAGGCCATGAATAAGGAAGCTACGAGCCATCCCATCTACCATCCATGCTATGATGAAATTTCCAACACCCTGAGGTATCGCAACTCTTGTCGCCTCTTCATCAATTATTAATGAATGCAAGGAATTGGGAAAAAGAAATATGGCAAAAGAAGAGCCAGAAAAGGAGGATGGCCGAGCAGTCAACCTAACAAATGAGGTTATGATCAACCCGGCCTTCCCTGACCAATTTGTTACCATTGGGGGAAATGTGACAATCTAACATTTTCAGGTAGTGAATTATTTTCTCGTATAATATTTTGAAACTTGTTTTTGTGTTGGCTGATGAACTCACAATTTATGGATTTAAATTTGGGCTTACGTGCATAATTTAACGTCTTTTACGACTAAACCGGAAACCTTAGGATTACGTATTTACGTTTTTGAACTCCGTTTTTGATGAGACAATTTTTATTAGATTTGTTTTGTGCCGTTGATTCATAATTTATAAAAATGTTTTTCGTAAAACGACCCGAGGGCACGCAAATCGAGGAAACTAGAATCAAGGAATACCCGTAAATTAGCGGGATGGGACAAAATAATTTATCCCACCCCACTATACAAAGGGACGGTCAAACATGGACACCACATCAAAGATGTGGCACCCTTATAACACTTAGCTTACAAGTGTAAGCTTAGCCTTACACTTAAGCTACCAAAAACCACAAAACCACTAGCTAACTCATTTACACTATTTCACACATGCAAAACTACTTCAAACTCTCTCCCACTCTCTACCCTTGCCGTCCCATAACACCACCATACATCACCATTTGATCCTTTCTAGCCACAAGATACTTGTTATCTAGCTATATTATGGAGTAACCTTGAAGCCTTGATTGCTTGGTGGCCATTTTAACAACAAAGGAGGTGATTTGCTTGTGTCCTAGGGCTAATTTCTCAACAAACTTTCTTGGTGTTTGATGATCTTGTTGATATATTTGGTGTTCATCAAGTTGTTGTCTTCCAAAAACAAGATATACTCTTGGTTGGTAAAGAAGATCATCCTTTCCATTTCTCTTGTTATTTTTGTAAAGATCAAATGTAATTTCTTTCTTGTTGTATATGTATATGATGAATATATGATGATAAAAATGTTGTGTGGGGATCAAGTGTTGATAAATATGCTTAAAAAGATGAATAACCATAAGAAACAAGGCTAAAATTATGCTTAAATTGTTGGCTGTATAAAAACAGTAAGTAACCAAAACTTAAACTGATAAAATTGCATGGTGGAATCCATTTACAGTAATTATAAGATGTCATACACATGTGAGAGTTGGCCATGCAATAAAATCCTTAAAATGAGTGAGATATGATCAAAACAAGATGAGTGTGCTAATCTGAATAGTCTGTTTTGTAGGGACTGTTAAGGATAGTTAAACATAGAATGAGCAGTAGCTATAACTAACTTAATTGTAGCACATAATATGAAGTTCATGCCATCCAAAAATGAGCTTCTAATTAATTGTAGAACTCTAGATATGATAAAATGGTGAAGATGAAACTAAAATCAGATTTTGAAGAATTAATGTTTAATACTATTATATAAGCACTCAAATTATATAGTATAAAATGTGAAATTAAAACCCACTAACTTATGAATTTCATTTATATAAATATGTATAAGGTTAAATAAATGGACAACTTATAAAAATGGTAGTTGAATAATATTTATAAGTTATAAAAACTATAAACATGATTTTTACGACTTTTTCGGCTATTACCGTAAAATTAACGTTTTTCGCCAATTAAAACTTAGACGATCAAACCCGTCTAATGTAAAGTTTTTAAAAGTAATATAATGATATATAAGTATCTAATACAAGTAAAAACCGATAAAACCCGAACTATAGGACATACGGACATTAACGAGCTAAGTTAGCATATTGGACTAATAATTGGACTAAATAAGTTAAACACTTATAAAAAGTACTTATTGGGCTTAACCCATTTGGGCCCAACATTTAAAGTATAAATACTGATAATACAAGTATAAAATAGATTAATACAAGTTAAAGAACTTATAATAAGCTTATTGGACTTAAAAACATGTAAATAGGTAAAACTAGTAAACTAGTAAAAAGTTACCAATACATAAACACTAAATTGAGTAAATAAGAATATATAAACCCACTTGATCATCATCATATGTACAAAATCCTCATATGTATATTGTTAATTTGATAAATTCATTGGACAAAAGTCTAAGACCGATTATTATTTATATAGGTTTCCGTGACCGAAGCACGCCCGTAGCCGATAATCCGCCTTTCATTATCAACGTGAGTTCATAGCCTCGCACTCTTTTAAATGTTTTATAAAATGATTTGTAAACCCGCGAGGGAGATAACATGCTAAATTTTGATAAAATAGAACACAAGTAGTCCCGATGGTATGCTTAATGATATGGACCCGAATGATGCGATGACCCAATAAAAGAGATAAAAAGGATTACTAGTAGTTAGGTTATGTCACTCAAAGTCCCATTAGCATGAATTGTGAACTACCGGGATTTGGTAGACGCTTATGCATATGATAGTACTATTTGGGGACGATCACCCTAGTTCGCGCCTTGACGGTTGATCCCCGTCGTACCACATTGATTGGTAAGCGAATTTATGTATGAGAAGATTTACATAGCGTAATTTTTGTGACGACACGCTAACTTAGATAGGCAAATTGTTTGTCGGGTTCGCGGCCCGTTGTTTTCATAGTAAGGTAACAATGTCATGCGGCTAATAATAATCCAAATGTAATCCAATAACGATGCTAATAACGATAATAATATTACCTATAATGGTAATATTGAGGCTACGGTCTCATGGACGGTTTAAGATTTATGCTTGATTTATATATTGCCTGACTAGCAATACAAGGACTTACTTCTGATATTATACTTGTGTTCTGATTTCAACGATTGTTTTATATAACGGTTTTATTAAACTCTATGAATTCACTCGGCATTCGCTGATATGATTTTTGCATGTTTTTATCTCAGGTGCTTGAAGGTAATCCGGATGGAGATCGACTCTGATGGCCCACATAATATTAAAAATGTTCATTCGATCTATTTTTTGTAAACTTAATGACCTGTATAATTTGGGACCTGTTGTACACTTTAAAACTTTTTATCAAATGAATGTATGTTGAACCTTGTACAACCATTTTTATGTGTTGTCTATGATTGGAGTTATTGTGCTATCCCGTAACACTCTGAAAGAACCTTCCGCTGTACCGATACGAAAATTGAGAGTGTTACAGTTTGGTACCAGAGCTCTCGTTATAGAGAACAAAAGATTTTAAAAACCAAGGTTTTTAACAAAACTTTTCAAAATCTTTTAACTATGAACATTTGAGAAAATATTTGAAAAATATTTTGACTATAACGGTGCCAAAGATCTCTGACGTTACCAACAAGCCCTATTGAGAAGATATATATTTTGATATATATAATTTAACTTATATATATGTATATATCATGATTTCAGTATGTAATTGTTTAATAAGTATGTTATCTTAATACGAGATATATATATAAATGCAGATTGTCATGGCTGACCCTAATATTCCTGTAGAGAACCATGATATTCCCGAACCTAATGTAGATGATGATCCTTATTTAGACTTAGTAGATTATGATATGGATGATGAGGAGGAACCATTTGAGGATCCCGAGCCCGAGATAGGACTAGGAGATCAGATTTCCCCTCAGGTTGATATGGTAGAAAATGAGATTGATAATGTTGATATTAAGAATGATGATGAGATTGTGTTAGATAATTTAGATGATGAGATTGACGACGAGGATGTCGAGGAGGATATAGGTATAGACGATGAGGATGATGATGATGAGGAAGCCGAGCTTATTTACCCTTATGATGTTCCAGAGGGCGAGCCTTTACCCCCACCAGTTTATTTGTCTGATTCTGAGGTTGAGCTACCTAGGGATGAAATGTCTGAATCGTCTGAATCCGATTCTGAATCAGAGGAGGATGAGGATGATAATGCACCTGACGGTACTGATGGTATTGCTACTCGTAGACGTGTGATAGGAGAGTCGTCTAGTACTCGAGAGGCTACTCATATTGATGGTCTTGCACCATGGGCCTTGAGACGTGATCTAGATGCTTCCCGTGTTAAGAGTAGTATGACAGAGATTGGATTAGGTGTTGTTTAGACTCATGTTGCTTATTTGGAGTCTAAGACTAAGGTTGGTGAGAAAGAGCAGGAATTGCTTAGTTTGGATTTGACTGATGTAGAGCGTGGTTTGAATGAGGCTTTTAGGAGGTTATCGGTGTTAGAAAGTGGTGAGTTTGCTGCTATGAAGAAAAAGGTGAATTCTATGGAGATTCAGTTGAATGTAGCTCGTGTGATGCGTGAGAAAGCTGAGAAGGAGTTGAATATATCCGTGGGTTGGAATAGTAGATTTTATGCTGACATGGTTGAAAGAGGAGTGATCCGTAAGCGCCCAGCTGAAGATGTGTCTAGCGATCGTCCGACAAAGATACAGAAGACGATGGATGATGGACCATCTGGCGGTTCTCAGTAGACCAGTCTGTATTTAGTAGTGACCTTTGTATCTTTTGTACTTTTGTAGCTTTGACTGAACCGACTTGTTAGTAGTAGACTTGGCACAAATTTTGAGTATGTATAGTGCTAGAACTTTGATATGGGATGTAACTAAGACAATGCTTTTGTTTCAAATCGAATGAAATATGTATCTTGTCTTGAATTCCATAGTGTGCCTTGTTTGTATCTTGATTATGAATTCAATCCATATTATATGAATCCTTTGTTGGGTGAATGCTTAATACTTTGAAATTGTGAAATTATAGAACTATGTCGCCCAAGAAAGCTGTGACTGAGGATGATGTACGTAGGATTATTACGGAGCAAGTTACCGCATCTATGACTGAATTTATGGCAAATGCTAGAAATGAAGCTGGCGGTAGTGGAGCTGGCGGTAGTGGAATTGGTGGTACTAATGTGAATGTGAATGCTAATAATGTGAATGCTAATGCTAGAGGAAATATAGGAGGACTTGGAACGAATGCACCTGAAGTTGGTGGCTGTACTTATGTGACGTTCATGAAGTGTGAACCTCTACCTTTTAATGGAACTGATGGTGTTGTAGGATTAAGCCAGTAGATTGAGAAAATTGAGTCGGTGTTTCGGATTAGTAAGTGTAAGGAGGATGATAAGGTGACTTTTGCTATGGCTACTCTTAAAGGTCGTGCGTTGACTTGGTGGAACGGGAGAATTGCTTTCATGGGTATTGAAGCTGCTAATGCTACTCCTTGGGCTGAAATTAAGAAGTGGATGACTTTGTATTTTTGTCCCCGTAGTGTGATTATTAGGTTAGAACAAGATTTGATTCATTTGAGAATGAAAGGAGTGGACATTGATAGTTACACAAACCGATTCCATGAGTTGGCCTTTCTATGTCCTCGATTGGTGGAACCCGAAGAGATTCGAATTGAACAATATATTAAAGGGTTGACCAAGAATATCCGGGGGGACGTGACATCATCTAAAACACTGACCATTGATGATGCTATTCGAATGGCCTACCAACTCATTGGACAGATAATTCAGGATAGGGAAGATGAAGCCCGTGTTGGTGAGAAAAGAAAGGGTGATGGAGATCGTGTAGATAGAGGTGATAATAGGAAGAATTTCAATCGCCGTCAAAACCAGAGAAAGGGGAATGCAAATGCTCTTACCAACAACACACCGCGCAATGATGATAGATGTCCTAAGTGTGGCAACAAGAGGCATGCTGGCGATTGCTGGAAGTGCCGAAATTGCGGAAAGCTTGGACACAATGTTGAAAGGTGTAAGAAGGGAACCATTTGCTTCAACTGTAATGAAGAAGGTCATAGGAAATCAGAATGCCCCAAGTTGAAAGCGATTGTACCTGGAAGAAACCCCCAGGGTGGTGTCTATCAACTTGGAGCAATTGAGGTGAAGAAAGAGGATCCAAATGTCGTTACCGGTACGTTTTTACTCAACAATCATTATGATGTTGCTTTATTTGATTCGGGTGCTGATAGGTGTAACACCCCCAAATTGGCCCAGCGGAAGCCCACGAGTATTGGTGTCTGTTACGTCATGATTATCCGAGTCTTGATCCGAGAGAACGACCTCTATGCCAAATATCACAATGTTGACTCCAAATAATCATTCAGTCAAGTACCTTAGAATACATGCTTAAAAGTGTCAACAAAAAGGTTGGCGAGTTCATAAGTTTTATTAAAATGTTTAAGACACTTTAAAAGTTTACAAGGACAACTACTAAAAGTAGTGTCGCAAAAACGTTCAGGAATCCAGAGTTTCACAATAAAGAGACATTACATCAAAGTTCAATCATAAATCAAGGTTTAGAACTAGCATAACAGTTAACACAAAAACTTTAGTTCATACACAAGTTGTAATTCATGCTCACAGTTCATTTCAGTTCGGCTTTTAGGTTCATGAACTCATTCACACCCAAGTTCAATTCAATAGCCACGGTCAATATACATACCAATGTCATATTCTTGGTTCATATCAGTATCACAATCGAGGTCACATATTAGAACTATAGCAATAAGCATATGAACATCATACCAAACCAGCATATAAGTATCATATCAAACCAGCTTACGAGTATCATATCAAACTAGCATACAAATATCATAACAGACCAGCATATAAACATCATGTCAAACTAGCACACCAGAATCATATTAGACCGGCATATAAACATCATGACAAACTAGCACACAAGAATCATATTAGACCGCTGTGACAACCGTGGTTTTGAGGTTCGTCACTTAATTTTATTTTGTGCTAGTTACGTGTCTTTACGTGTTTATGTGCTTATTGATGTGTATAGATTGTGGTTTGGATATCGTTTCCGGTACGGGGTACCTTGTGAGGGAAACGATGTGTGATGATTTCATGTTCATGACCTCACATGGTAGTGACTATGAAGTGAAATGGTGTTATTTAGTGGTTTTACGTATACGTATATGTATTATAGAAAATCGTATTTTTACGATTTACGGTTTAGCATTTTGAGGTCTCGGAAGAGGTATTTAGTCACGGGAATATTTTTCGGGATGGTTTTAAGTCATTTAGGACTTAGTTATAAAGTTTATTTCAAAATTTGAGATTTTTTTTAAAAGTGTATATTTTACGTCTTTTACGGTAAAACGCGTAAATTTGACTAGTTTTACGGTTTTGAGGTTTTGGAGGCTTTAGGAGCTGAAATAAATTAAGTAAAATTAAGGTAATATTATTAATACAAATATTAATAATAAAAAGGAAAAAAAAACGAAATTAAATGGGTATAGGTCAGTTATGTGAAAAAAAGAAAAGAAAAGGGAAAAAAGGGAAAAAGGGAACCGGGCTTTTGTATTTGGGCTAGGACTGGTTAAGATTAATTATATAAGGTTTTTATTAACTAAAAACACATCATAATCCCCTGGAGATCAAGCTTAGGTCGAATTTAATGGAGAATATCAGGGTTCTTCATAAAATTTTGGGGTTTTCATAAATCAAAGGTAAATATTCAAATCCCTTTTTAATTTAATTGTTTTTATGTTTTGTTTAATCATCTTATGATGGAATTAGGTTAGGGTTTAATTTAAAAACAGTAAATTAATGTTATATTAATCATAACATGATGATTACATAAATTAGAGCTTGTAATTAGAGGGATTAGGGTTAATTAATGAGGTTGATTTTGTTAAACCCGTTTTTAAAAACTGGGCAGAATTTTGGGTCATTGTTTTGATCATATAGGGAGTTCTATAAACTCTTATTTTACGATCCAAGTACCCCCTGGAAAGGTATTTGAAGTGGCTTTCCAATGCAAGAAACTAGAACTAAATTGGAGGTCGGGAAGTGGGTCAAAAACAGGTTACAACAGTCAGAGGTCAAAACAGTTTTGAATTCAGCCTGTTTTCTTTTTAAGTTTTGGGTTGTTTGGGGTACTTAGGGTTGCATTGGGATCTTCTCACGAACATGAGAGATGGTTTATATATTATAGTAAGTATCTGCACTTGGGCTAGGGTTGTGGTTTAGGGTAAGACCCCCTAATCCTAACAAACGTTTTGTAAGTTTAAAATCAGTAAATCTGGAGTGACAAAAGTATATATATATATATCGGGGCCTTAACAGTAGCTTTAAGGCTAGGGCAAGTGGGAGATGTTAGCTAACATATGTTAGGGAATAAATATTCCATTTACAGAGATCATGCGTGTGTTTAGGTCGGTGTTTGGCTTATAGTTTGGAGACCTAAAACTGGGACTGTTTTTGATAAAATGTTAACGGGATGTGTTATGAAGTAAAACGAGTTAAGGGATTTATAGAAGGGTGTAATGAGATTCTTAGAGCATATATATGAGGTATATATATGGGAGAAGGTTAGATGTCCATCATAGGTTGATGAGCCATTTTAGTGTTTGGTTCATGTTTTGATTATGTGTTTTTGGTTGTTAGCTTTTTGCTAGTGCGCGGATGTTTGGGGAAGCTCAATCAGGTGAGTTTCATTGTCCCATGTTTATTATTGATTTTGACTTCCAGATGGGATGGAAGAGACACTGTGTTGAGTTATTTTCTAAATTGATGCTGTGAATGTGTTTGTGATTTGAGATGGACTTGTGTGTACATTATGTGATTAACTGCTATGTGATTTTTGATTGTGTATGATTTGGATCGGGGGACACGTGCCGTCTCAGTTATTGTGATTTGACAAGGTAGTGGCCTTGTGGTTTGACAAGGTAGTGGCCTTGTGGTTTGACAAGGTAGTGGCCTTGGGATAGGTACATAGTGTGATCATCTATGGTACCATGTTGTTTGGCAAGGTAGGAGCCTTGGATTTGGTTTGGAATGTTTGATCTTGAATGTTAGTTGTTAATGCATACTTGTAGCACATTGTCCATATATTCTTTTGTTGATGGTTGTTATTCACAGCTTGTAATTGATTTAGCGTTGGAGTCTAAACCTATGACTCTCACCAACTTTATGTTGACGTGTTTTAGTGTCTCTTTCAGGTGAGAATGTGGTTAAGCTTGAGGATAGAAGTGGCTAGACTTGGATGCCTTAGGATTGCATATAGAAGGAGATCCCCGTTCCTTCTTAGCTTTGTTTGTTCATTTATCTAGTGATACTGTTGGCACCTATATGTTTGTTTGTTTGTGTTATTTGTTTGTCTTGGGTAAGAGGTAGGACTGTTACCTATTTACCTAGACTCCTGCATTGTTGAGATATTGTCATGACACTTGTGTCACCATTTTATGACATTTATTATATCATTTAGTTATCTCTATAGACACGCTATTGTTGTGATGATATCCATACGTCGCGCCCCATATTCCGCCATGGTGGGGTGTGACAGAATGGTATCAGAGACAATGGTTATAGAGAATTAGGTTGCCTAGTCGCGTAGCCTAGTCTATAGCTTAAGGGTCCCTGCATATAGGCGTCATAGGAGTATGTGTGCATTTTACATAAATTGATGTGTTTGGATGTTATTTATTGCGATGTTTTGACTAGTATGAATTGAACCGTAGTATGTTCATACTTAGTCACATGTTATTTTCTTTTCGGGTTTGTGACTAGTGCGGGTTGAACCATAATCGTCCACGCTAGTCACTGTAGTATTTTGCTTAAATTGTACATTATAGTACATAATTTAGTACAAGGTAGATTTTATCTTTTATCGAGTTATTTTACATACCTGAGGTATGTTATTTTCTTTTGATGTTTAAGTCATGTTCCCTAAGAATCGTGTGGTGGTTCGAGTTACTAGGAGTAGGTGGATAGGAAGGATTTAAGCTGTTTCCACTCTTATGGGCGACATGACTTATATTTGATTATGTTTTCGTTTTGGATTTAGTCTATGTTGTTTAGATAGACTATGGATTTCGTTATTCCAAGAGTTTTACTATGTTATTTTAATAGATGGGGTTTTGGACCTATTTGGTTATGTGGTTATGTGCTTATGTGAGTAGATGGATTTATGTGTTATATGTTGTATTGATTCTTATAAGTGTCATCATAGGAGGGAGTGCATTGGGGAAAGGGTAATTGTATAAGTATGGTGGCCAACATAGTTATACAAGTACCACAACTTCAATGGGTTCTCAAGTATGATTGCATGAAAGAGGGTTAGTACATGCTTGTATATGATGAGATGTGGATTTTGGGTATATTTATAATATATGGGTATATGTAACGGCTGCCTACGATATGGCTATTTTTTTAGTGTGTTATATATTTTGAGTTATAGTCGTGTTATGTGATTATGAGGTCACACGATATGGGTTGGTTTTGGTAATGGGTTTTGTGCCTTGTTGTGGCATGGTGAGATGGTGAGATGGGGATTACTCGTATGGAAAAACGAGTGTATGACGCGATTGGTTGATCTGATATGTATAGTAACGAGTATGTTTTGGGTGATTTAATAGGTATATATATGCGGATGTATATCTACTACTATGTGTTAAGTTATGGTATATGGTCGTTCACTAGTTATTATAACTTGAACGTACCTTGTGTTTGCTCGTGTTTTATGGTGCTGGAGTTTAATGGAGTTCCAACGACGTTTTGAATCTTTTGAAGTGTGTCTGGTAGCGTATTCTTTGAGTTTCGTATTTCACGTGTACGTTTTAAAATGGTGTTCTTGGTTTTAAGTCTATTGAAATAACTTGGGATTCCTTTTGAGATAATGAAATCTTTTGTGTTGGGTCTAACATTTCTTTTGGTCGGTATATGTTGAGAAAAAGGGGGACTTAGAAATCTATTATAGGGTTAGATAGTTGGTTGTATTCGGTAAAATAAGGGTAAGGTGTTGAAGTCATGTTGCAAACAAGATGTAAAATAAGATTTCATTTTAATCAACACTTATATATTTAAAATTCTAAAAGACTTTCTTTGAAATAAAGCGAAATAAAAATTTCTTTCTACCTATATAGTTTATATAATTGAGTTCGACCAATTTATGTCATTTATAATTATTTATACAAGGTTAAATTGAGTTTATGAAGATTTCACGTACAATTATATCTGTCATTTAAAAGGATTACATTAATCACTAAGTTTATTCTTTAGTTTTTTTTAAAACAACTAGTATAAAACTGTTTTGGTCATAACTTGTTCGTTTTTAGAGCTTTTTGAGTGATTCAAAAGCCAAAAATTATGTACTCGGAACGTACTTTTCAAATATTCAGAAAGTATAGTCATGGGAGGTCAGTGGACTGGTCGGAATTGTGGTACAAGTGTCGGGTTCAAGTTTGAGTTTTGAATAGTAGTTTATTTTTATTTGGGGTGCACGGGATACCTAGTCTTTGGGTTGAGTTTTGAGATCGCCTAGAAGGTTGTTGGTATATTGTTTGAGTTACATGGATGTGGGAGGTAATAATAAAAAAAAAGATATATATTCTTTTGGAAAAGTCGATCTTTTGCACGGTTTAAATAATATGTCGCGGGGCGTAATCTGTTTGGTTGCCATTGGGTGTTTCTTGGATTATTTTTCGTTGTCATGGGTCATTTTGAATTGATACACGTTTTGGGTTTGAGTTTTCTTTCGAGTCTCATGGTTTTGACTTGTTTTAACTGGTGCACGTGAAATGTCGTTAGTTATCCGTAGGTTTGATTTGTTGATCGTATCTGATAGATTCAGGATGTAGTTTTGGTTTCGTATTGTTCGGGAGCGTTGAGGTAGTCATATGAAAGACTTGGTCGCGCCTACACGCTTAAGTAGGTGACCATGAGAGAATGGTCGGAATGCCCTTAGTGGGGAGGAAAGAAGTTCGTAGACAAACTAATGTGGTCATGAGGTCTCTTAGGAGTACCAAGGAGATGAATAGAGATTTGTGGGATACTAGCACAAGTAAAGCGCCATAGAGAGTGTTGGGAGGGGATATAATACCTCAAAGGTATTTATGATTGTTCGTAGGGCATGTAAGTTTTCCGAAAATTTCCTGAAATTTAGTAGGTTTGCCTATTACCGTGAGGTAGAACCATAAATAGAGCAAGTAGGAGAAGTGAGAGGAGTTGTAGTTAATGCCTTTCCAAGGCAAATCTTTGATGGAGTGATTTAAAAACAAGAGCTGTTAGAAATTGCAAGGAATGCCGGATAGAAGTTGAGTTGCTTAGTAGTAGATTGGATGAGGAAAGAGGTTGAGTGGTCCGATGAGAGGAAGTACCGATCTTAAAAATGCGTGTAGAATTTTGCAAGTAGAACGAGGTAGGAATTCGTATTGCCGCTAAGAGAGGGTGCAAGGAGGACATAGTTGAAACTGCTAAGGATGTTGTATGAACGCTTTGGGTTTACGGTTATGCATTTGGTTTCGCCAAAGCACTAGCGGTTTTCATGGAGTCAATGAACCGATTGTGCATGAACGTGTATAAACGAGTTGTCATCGGGAGCATCGACGACATCTTGATCTACTCAAAGTCTAAGAAGGAGAGTGAGGCGAAGTATGTGTTGGTTTTGGAGTGGAATTATACGTGAGATTTTCAAGTGTGAGTTTTAGTATTAAGTCTACCATGATGATTAGTTAGAGATGATGGCATATCATGGAACCAGCAAGGGGCGAAGTGAAGAAGGATGAGGAAGCATTTTGGAGGCTGAAGAGGTGGATTGGATAGTGAGCCGATCTGGGCATTATCGGAAGGACTGGATGAATTCGCGAAGCATGACGATACGTGGAGCAAGGACTTGGACGCGTACGAGGACGACAAAGAAAGGAGATCGCTGATACGTTGCAGGAACTGAAGATTTGGAAGAACTGGATAGACTTAGTTAGTGGAGCTGGACTTTTATATCTGCCTAGAATGCTAGAGGCATTTGGTGTACGAGACGTGGAGAATGATCTATACGGATCATGAACGTCTCCAACACATATTCAATCATCTTGATTGAACATTTGGCAAAGGTGAGGGGTGGAGTTAAGTGATGAAAGAAAAATATGCAAGGCCAAGTACCATCTGGGAAAGGCAAGCATGGTTGATGAGACATGGAATAAGAAGAATGAAGTGAAGCTGAGACGAACTTGAACTATATGGATGACGTATTAGGGTGGTTTGGATGAAGGATGTAGGTTGCACGAGTTGAGTTGTCTAAAGCAGAGAACGCGTCAACATGTATGTTGCGTGGCTTGGACAACCATATGGACTAAAGGGAGTTGATGAACATGATTGGATATGAGTATATCCAGCTAACTGGAAAAGGATATGTAAGTGAGATATTTATACAACCTTAGGTGTTACACTGAGGGCATGGGTGATTGATTTAGAGGTAGTTCGGAAACTCGTTAGCGATGGCTGAGTTTTCATATAATGATAGTTATCGTACTAGAAGTCGATAAATGTCATTTGAGGCACTATATGAAAGGATAGGGTGAGTTGTCCTTAATGTGGACTAGAATTGGTAAAAGAGGCTATTAATGTGGTAATGGTGTTTGTGGACAGAATGAGAGCAACAAGGGATGCTATGTAGAAAAGGAGGAAACCACTAGATTTAGTGACAAAGTTATGTAGGGAGTTTCACCCATAGTAACGGGTGGTATGTTTTGGTAAAATGGAAGAGTTGATGTAGAGTTTTGCAGGTCCATTTATGATCTTTGGAAAGATCGGACCATTAGTTTACCTTGGGAAAGTGAGTTGTATACATGATACATTTCATGTATTGAGATTGGTAAAGGTTGTTTGAGAATGCATTTTGCATGTACGGTTATTCGGGACTTGTATTAATAAGTGTCTTTGTTTTATCAAAGAGTCATCTGTGAGATTTATTGACTGTGAGGTCAAGAGTTTGGCAATGAGTTTAATTATTTTTGGTTTGTATATGTGGTATTTTGAAACTCGAACTAAAGTTCACGTGGAAATGAGGGGAGTTCGTTTAGAACAAGTATCCTCATGTGATTTGTTGTTTGTGTGTTTGATCCTAAGGAGTAAATCTCGGGACGCGATTTCTATTAGGAGGGAGTGATGTGACAACCGTGGTTTTGAGGTTCGTCACTTAATTTTATTTTGTGCTAGTTACGTGTCTTTACGTGTTTATGTGCTTATTGATGTGTATAGATTGTGGTTTGGATATCGTTTCCGGTACGGGGTACCTTGTGAGTGAAACGATGTGTGATGATTTCATGTTCATGACCTCACATGGTAGTGACTATGAAGTGAAATGGTGTTATTTAGTGGTTTTACGTATACGTATATGTATTATAGAAAATCGTATTTTTACGATTTACGGTTTAGCATTTTGAGGTCTCGGAAGAGGTATTTAGTCACGGGAATATTTTTCGGGATGGTTTTAAGTCATTTAGGACTTAGTTATAAAGTTTATTTCAAAATTTGAGATTTTTTTTAAAAGTGTATATTTTACGTCTTTTACGGTAAAACGCGTAAATTTGACTAGTTTTACGGTTTTGAGGTTTTGGAGGCTTTAGGAGCTGAAATAAATTAAGTAAAATTAAGGTAATATTATTAATACAAATATTAATAATAAAAAGGAAAAAAAAAACGAAATTAAATGGGTATAGGTCAGTTATGTGAAAAAAAGAAAAGAAAAGGGAAAAAAAGGGAAAAAGGGAACCGGGCTTTTGTATTTGGGCTAGGACTGGTTAAGATTAATTATATAAGGTTTTTATTAACTAAAAACACATCATAATCCCCTGGAGATCAAGCTTAGGTCGAATTTAATGGAGAATATTAGGGTTCTTCATAAAATTTTGGGGTTTTCATAAATCAAAGGTAAATATTCAAATCCCTTTTTAATTTAATTGTTTTTATGTTTTTTTTAATCATCTTATGATGGAATTAGGTTAGGGTTTAATTTAAAAACAGTAAATTAATGTTATATTAATCATAACATGATGATTACATAAATTAGGGCTTGTAATTAGAGGGATTAGGGTTAATTAATGAGGTTGATTTTGTTAAACCCGTTTTTAAAAACTGGGCAGAATTTTGGGTCATTGTTTTGATCATATAGGGAGTTCTATAAACTCTTATTTTACGATCCAAGTACCCCCTGGAAAGGTATTTGAAGTGGCTTTCCAATGCAAGAAACTAGAACTAAATTGGAGGTCGGGAAGTGGGTCAAAAACAGGTTACAACAGTCGGAGGTCAAAACAGTTTTGAATTCAGCCTGTTTTCTTTTTAAGTTTTGGGTTGTTTGGGGTACTTAGGGTTGCATTGGGATCTTCTCACGAACATGAGAGATGGTTTATATATTATAGTAAGTATCTGCACTTGGGCTAGGGTTGTGGTTTAGGGTAAGACCCCCTAATCCTAACAAACGTTTTGTAAGTTTAAAATCAGTAAATCTGGAGTGACAAAAGTATATATATATATATCGGGGCCTTAACTGTAGCTTTAAGGCTAGGGCAAGTGGGAGATGTTAGCTAACATATGTTAGGGAATAAATATTCCATTTACAGAGATCATGCGTGTGTTTAGGTCGGTGTTTGGCTTATAGTTTGGAGACCTAAAACTGGGACTGTTTTTGATAAAATGTTAACGGGATGTGTTATGAAGTAAAACGAGTTAAGGGATTTATAGAAGGGTGTAATGAGATTCTTAGAGCATATATATGAGGTATATATATGGGAGAAGGTTAGATGTCCATCATAGGTTGATGAGCAATTTTAGTGTTTGGTTCATGTTTTGATTATGTGTTTTTGGTTGTTAGCTTTTTGCTAGTGCGCGGATGTTTGGGGAAGCTCAATCAGGTGAGTTTCATTGTCCCATGTTTATTATTGATTTTGACTTCCAGATGGGATGGAAGAGACACTGTGTTGAGTTATTTTCTAAATTGATGCTCTGAATGTGTTTGTGATTTGAGATGGACTTGTGTGTACATTATGTGATTAACTGCTATGTGATTTTTGATTGTGTATGATTTGGATCGGGGGACACGTGCCGTCTCAGTTATTGTGATTTGACAAGGTAGTGGCCATGTGGTTTGACAAGGTAGTGGCCTTGTGGTTTGACAAGGTAGTGGCCTTGGGATAGGTACATAGTGTGATCATCTATGGTACCATGTTGTTTGGCAAGGTAGGAGCCTTGGATTTGGTTTGGAATGTTTGATCTTGAATGTTAGTTGTTAATGCATACTTGTAGCACATTGTCCATATATTCTTTTGTTGATGGTTGTTATTCACAGCTTGTAATTGATTTAGCGTTGGAGTCTAAACCTATGACTCTCACCAACTTTATGTTGACGTGTTTTAGTGTCTCTTTCAGGTGAGAATGTGGTTAAGCTTGAGGATAGAAGTGGCTAGACTTGGATGCCTTAGGATTGCATATAGAAGGAGATCCCCGTTCCTTCTTAGCTTTGTTTGTTCATTTATCTAGTGATACTGTTGACACCTATATGTTTGTTTGTTTGTGTTATTTGTTTGTCTTGGGTAAGAGGTAGGACTGTTACCTATTTACCTAGACTCCTGCATTGTTGAGATATTGTCATGACACTTGTGTCACCATTTTATGACATTTATTATATCATTTAGTTATCTCTATAGACACGCTATTGTTGTGATGATATCCATACGTCGCGCCCCATATTCCGCCATGGTGGGGTGTGACAACCGCCATATAAACATCATGTCAAACTAGCACACGAGAACCCTATCAAACCAGCATGTAAACATCATTTCCAACCATCTTATAAGTGTCATATAAAAACCACATGCACGAATCACGTCAATACCACACCTAAGGATTAGATCAATCCACGTACAATAATCCTATCATATCTCATGCAGGAATCATGTCAGAACCACATAATAAATTCACGTCAAGATCATTTCATACTATATTCAAGATTCGTATCGATATCACAGCTAAGATTCATATTAGATCAATACATGATTGCAGTCAAGATTCATATAAATATTGCAGTTAAGATTCATATCAGATCAATACATGATCGCAGTCAGGATTCATATCAGATCAATACATGATCGCATTCAGGATTCATATCAGATCAATACATGATCGCAGTCAGGATTCATATTCAAGATTCATAGCAAGATCAAGGTCAAGATTCACATTCAAGATTCATAGCAAGATCAAGGTCAGGATTGACATTCAAGATTCATAGCAAGATCAAGGTCAAGATTCACATTCAAGATTCATAGCAAGATCAAGGTCAAGATTCACATTCAAGATTCATAGCAAGATGGGCCGCAAAAGTTCAGTTCAAGTACCCAAGGCAACTATAGGAGATATAGTTCCAAGTGTAGGATAAATCAGGTGTTTCAGTGTTTATGATAGAACTAAGCTCATGATATCGAAGCTAATGATCCAGTACGTACACCACAATGTACATATAAGTTGCCCCAAGTGGGAGTCTAGCCAAGACTACCCGAGTTCACACAAATGATATACACTCATCCGACGTCAGAATGCCCGAGTGGAGGTTGTCAAGCCTCAATAGATCTATCCATAACATAAGAGCTTACTCCCGCAGAGTAATTAACGATTCATGATAGTGGGGACTATGGATATCGCTACTTAGGCTAATCATAAACGAAGTTCATTGAGTGTTCACAGAATTCAATTCTTTTGCGTCTACAAGAAAGCACAAGCAGTCATTTCATTTCACAATATTAAACATACAAAGCAGTTTAAAAGGAGCTATGGGATAGCTCAGATATTCACAAGTATAAGTCATCAATAATCCGAAAAGTGTAAACACATATGTCACGTAAAAAATCCTCAAAAGTACAAGCACGCACGCAATATAAACAATATTCGACAGGATATCAACGCACATGTACCACAATGATACTTGTAAAGTATAGACATGTAATCGCAACAATCATTGAAATGCACAAACACGTAATTGACATCGACAAGCATGTATCTCCCCCAAAAGAGATTCAAAACATTTATAAAGCGAATTGAAAATAAAAAGAGGGGGTATGAACTCACATTGATGTTGCAGAACAATTTGCAGAGACGTAAATACAAGAGCAGTGTAGCGTAGGCCGGAACTGCTCGATACCAGAAGTCACAGTTTATCTTAGCGATCATCTCCCAGCATCCCAAATCGATGCATCCAAGATTTCCCGATGAAGGGTTTCTTCAATACCATCGGTTTGTAAACCGTTTAAATCCCATGTGGAAATCATTCGGTAATCGGTTCAGTAATCGGTTCGGTAATCGGTTCGGTAATCAGTTCAGTAATCGGTTCGGTAATCGGTTCGGTAATCGGTTCAGTAAGGTGAAGTGGAGGATACCACCCGGTATGTAATATATACCTAATATATATTACACACAGAAGAACGGAACTTGTATATAATTCATAGCTTGAATTGTATAACAAGAACAGACAACGCACGAATAACTCAGAGTATACATGACACGCGACATGTACAAAACTCAAGAAGATGACAACAAAAGAATAAATAATCCAAGCATGCAGTACCTTGCAAATAAAATAAACTTAAATATCTCGACACAATTTCAAAATCACTTATTTATTTAAGTAAAGATCATTTAATAAAAGAGGGCACACGTTTTAGAGTTCCAAATAGAGTTTCAAAAGTATATACAATAATTATGATTTTATAAAATAATATTTTATTAATCGTTGTTTCATTATTGTCTATTTTATAAAATAATATTTTTAAGAAAACTAAATAAATATTAAATTTATAAAAATTTCGGCATGACCTATTCGTTTTTATAACGTTTCCCGTAATCACAAAATATCACATTTTCACTTTCACAATCAATCCGCGTTTCAATTGCCACATATTTCTATTATATCAAATAAATCCTTGTCGATTCGTATACAATAACTAAAAAATGAATTTACCGATAATCAAGTAAATGACCAACACTTCAATAATGACGCTTCCGATTTTTAATCACCTTCAAAAGCCCTTAACGGCTGTTAACTTAACCAAACGACACTAACGATCGTTAAATCATAAAATCGAACATACACTTATTAATACGGATCGATAGCCATTGTTCATAAATAAAACAAAATAAACTAACGCACCTCCACCACACGCCCGACACCACCGCGGTGTGGCTGTGGTGGCAACACAGATCCGAACACCACTTCTGGTGGTTCCGGTGGTATGACCAGCGAACAAACACCCCTTAAGGGCTGAATTTAAACGTAATAAACACCCCCGTCGGTAGCTCAGTGGCGGCATCGACGTGGTGCTCGTGAAGACAACACGATGATGGTGGTGGCTGAGGTCGGAGTAGAGGCGGTTGGAGTGAGCTCGAAGATGGTGGTCGGTGTTTGTTTTCATGGCGTTCTGTGGTGGTGGCGACGATAAGATGACCACAGCAGTGGTTAAACCGTGTATGGTGGTGACTGGTGTATGGTGGTCGTAGTGGATTCGAGGTGTGGTGGTGTTAGATCATATAGATCTGTGATGGTAGTGACAAGATCTTGGTGTTCCATGGAGAGGGTGACGGCTGATGGTGGATGATGATAGCTGGACAACGGCGGTGGTCAGGTGAGTGGTGATAACAGTGGCGGCCGACGGAGGAGCGACGGTTGGAGATAATGGTGGCGCGTGGCGGCAAGTGGCCATGAAAATCGGGTAGATCGGGTGGTTATATGCGTTTTAAGAGTTGGCCGGAAAAGTTGACGGCGCCGGAATCCGGTGGCCGGATTAGGGTTCCGGTGGCCGGAAATCTTTGAGGGAGGGAGAGAGGCGAATATGTGTGTGTTTTATTTTGATAGAAATGGAAGAAAATGTGTGATTTTAATATATATATATAAATAAATTTGTAAGTTATTAAAATAATTGAAATGTTGTATATAGTTGAGGGTCGATAATGTAAATAGTTAATAAACTTTTCTTTTACTCATTTAAATGTGACTCGTGGCTCGATCGGGATTTATAAAATTCCATTCACGACACGAAAGTTACGCCATTGTTTTTAAAATAGATTTTCCATTAGAACTGACTATTCACTTGACTATTTTTCAAGAATATTTCGTAAACTCTTTTAAAATGTTAATTATCTATTAGGTACCCCGGTCAAGCTCCGTTTTAAAGAAAGACGGACTTTAACCTAAATATTTCTTGTTTTTAGCAAACGTTATTGAGTCAAAAGCATCAAATAATTTAATAAATCTTTTTATTAAATATCTCGTGAGAATTAAATATTAATTTAATTTTTATCATGGTGGTAAGTAAACTGTGCGATTTTCAGATTTTGTCATAATATGTCCCGTTTTCAAATCCAATAAGTTCGGTAACGCTCAAAAATGAATTTCAAATAATAATTAGTATAGTTTATTATTATTTATGGTAACGAAAATTCTCTGGTGTTACATCATCCACGTGTTATTTTGAGTTTTGTCCTCAAAACTCGATCGTTGTTCTAGGTTTAGAAGTGTCAAAAATGTCAGAAAGAAATAGTAAAGCTGGAATGTATCCGAAAGGTTAGACAATCAATCTGACAAAGCAGTAACAGTTCAAAGAACAGATATGGACAACTAGAAGCGAGGAGTTCGACAAGTCACTAACATCTTAAATGTCGGTAAGGGTTCATAGAATAAATAAAGGACAATTAGAAGTGAAGAATTTTAGCAAGTCGTTGACTTAGAAAGTTGAAATAGGGTTCATAGTGTTAGACTCACGTCGATTGGTGTTCATTCGGAAAAGTCTGTGCAACAATTCACGAGTCAAGTGGAATTTATGAAATCTTTCGCCAAAACGCAATAATGATAATGGTAAGAAGAGAAAGCAATGATTAAAATCATACGGACGAATCATGAGTCAAAAGAAACACATTCCATAATTGGAATCATAGAATAATAACGTAAATATGAAATGATGTCAGATGTGCTTAAGGCCACTTGTTTATAATTCACATTTACACACAGAGGCGTCCCAATCTATGTAAATATGAATGATAAACCTTTGGTTAAGCGATTTATAACTTTTTTATTCAAATGTAAAGGCGTCCCAATCCATTTCAATAAAGACCTCATAACTCATCTTACTCAATATTCTCGACAAGATTTACCATCAAAATATATAAAGTATCTAAAGAAAATAGATATTACAAAAAGAGTTTACAACTAGTTTATTTACACCTTTCGTATTCAAACGTCCCATACCATCTTAATACGGAACCATAAATAAGCTTCGGGTCTGGTGGTCTATGATTTCACATTTGGACGTCTCATACCATCTAAATACAAAATCATAATTAACTTGTCGTCAGGAGACTCATGCTCCATATTTAAACGTCCCATTCCATTTAAATATGAAATCATAAGTACCTTGATTGGAGTCACACCGCAACATTTAGACAGGCAAACTATCCAAATGATATAACATAAAATTACATCAGATAATCAAAACGAGACGTCAACCAGTTACACTCCAATAATAGGCGTTTGCGATAACGTGAGTGTAGACGTTTATGGAGTGTAAGGTCATAAATCGTAATCAAGAGGATAATATATCATGATAGTTATCAGCGGAACAATATCATTGAAAATAGTTATAATCTCTAAAACGTTATTAGATGAAATTAACAAAAGCAAGCGCAGGAGTCGTCAATGAGTTGCTTTCCATAAATAGACGTTCAAATTCATAAGTGGGAGAAAATAAATGTCAATCACGCAATAACGTGTGTCATAACACGTACCAAACATAGAACCCGTATATAACATAATGATATATTATAATAGTTATAAAATAAATAAAGGATCTAGTCGATCACATGAGTCTCACTCATCGCCGAGGAAGACTCATAAATAAGTACAAATATATATATAAAGCAATCGTAACTATGTAAAGCACGTAGCAGTGTATAGAGCAATCATAAGCAGATAAGGCAATCATCTCAATGGCGCATAAAGCAATCACAAGCAAAAGTCTTGTAGCACTATATAAGATAATAGCAAAAACGCAAATCAAGCATTCATAGCATCCCAAAACATTCAACATATGATGCAGTTTAATAGGAACTATAGCCTGGTCAGAAGCAAGGAAATCAATCAGCATAAGTATTCAAATCAAGTAATAGCGAACAACATTGGTAGCAACCTAAACACGATACTATAGTTCAGGCACGAACATTTAAATCACATAAGTCTACCACGTATGTCACTTGCCAATCATGTGCTTAGTTTTGCAGATAAAATATGACTCATCGAAATCATATAGTTAATATTAGTATCTTATACTTAGGCAAGAATGTTTATTTTTGACTCGACGGAATTTCGAAAGTCCTTTGACGTAAATTTTAATTTAGACAAATTTAACTTAGTAAATTTCTTAACAAACTTTTTACGGAAAATTCGACAGCCTTTCGGCGCCATTTCAAAATTTGCCATCTTTAATAACTAACCAAATCACAATCTAAATTCTCATATTTTCAACACTTTCTTAAATCACAATCAACCAATATATATTTTTCCACAAAATACTCCTTCAACACGTCCAAATAGTCACAATCATCAGATATTTCCAACACGCATTCTTACCCTTTTCAAAACATCTTCAATATTCATGTAAGTCATTTTAAACTCGTTTCGACATTTAGAATAACCCGATTTGACTTAAAAACGTCATCTCGACCATTTTAAAATTAGACAGAAACTACTTTTAATGTTTTCGCAAAAAATAAATTCTCCGACAACAAATTCAAACGACCATATCTTACTCATTTTGACTCCGTTTTAGCTTACAATAATACACCAAAACGAAGGTAATAACTTGTATTTTCATTATCTTATACTAGTCTAGTGTCAAAACAATTTATAAACTTTTAACCTCGATATAAAATTCGAACATAATGCATAACTAAAAAAAATATATATATACATTTTTAACCACTTTTAGACACCAATGATTTACCAAAAACATATTCTCATCCATAGATTCTATAGATACTACAACTTATATTTTTATAAAAATTACATTTATATTTTTAAAATATATAGATTTAGTAGATCCACATAAAAATGTATAGATCTAAAAGATACCATGTAGAAAAATAATTTACTCCCTTTATTTTCAAGAATACACATGATAAGTGACATGCATGCATATATCTAAATCAATCAAGAATAAAATTAACGGAATATATGATGTATTACTTTATGAGCAACACATAAGGTAATAACAAACATGTAGGTCAAATGACCATATAACAACGCATGAAACAATCACAACACGTAAGGAAATTAACAATATAGCAACGCATAGAATGATAGCAGACATGCAGATCAAATATTCACATGACACTGCATAAAGCGATCCAACGTATAAGGCATATGTTCATATAGTAGCGCATGAAGTAATCACAACATGCATAATAACATTCACATAACAGTGAAACGAGAGATCGTAAACATGCATGGCAAGTATTCATATAGCAGCGGATAAGTAATCGTATCATGTAAAGCACATATTCATATATAAGAAGAATAAGCATAATGACATGCTAAAACACAAGAGAGCATCGGTTATAGTCTAGGCCTATACAATAACACCTAGTTCTCTATAACCAAGGCTCCAATACCAATCTGTAACACCCTCAAATTGGCCCAGTGGAAGCCCACGAGTATTGGGGTCTGTTACGTCATGATTATCCGAGTCTTGATCCGAGAGAACGACCTCTATGCCAAATATCACAATGTTGACTCCAAATAATCATTCAGTCAAGTACCTGAGAATACATGCTTAAAAGTGTCAACACAAATGTTGGCGAGTTCATAAGTTTTATTAAAATGTTTAAGACACTTTAAAAGTTTACAAGGACAACTACTAAAAGTAGTGTCGCAAAAACGTTCAGGAATTCAGAGTTTCACAATAAAGAGACATTACATCAAAGTTCAATCATAAATCAAGGTTTAGAACTAGCATAACAGTTAACATAAAAACTTCAGTTCATACACAAGTTGTAATTCATGCTCACAGTTCATTTCAGTTCGGCTTTTAGGTTCATGAACTCATTAACACCCAAGTTCAATTCAGTAGCCACGGTCAATATACATACCAATGTCATATTCTTGGTTCATATCAGTATCACAATCGAGGTCACATATTAGAACTATAGCAATAAACATATGAGCATCATACCAAACCAGCATATAAGTATCATATCAAACCAGCTTACGAGTATCATATCAAACTAGCATACAAATATCATAACAGACCAACATATAAACATCATGTCAAACTAGCACACCAGAATCATATTAGACCGGCATATAAACATCATGTAAAACTAGCACACAAGAATCATATTAGACCGGCATATAAACATCATGTCAAACTAGCACACGAGAACCCTATCAAACCGGCATGTAAACATCATTTCCAACCATCTTATAAGTGTCATATAAAAACCACATGCATGAATCACGTCAATACCACACCTAAGGATTAGATCAATCCACGTACAATAATCCTACCATATCTCATGCAGGAATCATGTCAGAACCATATAATAAATTCACGTCAAGATCATTTCATACTATAGTCAAGATTCGTATCGATATCACAGCTAAGATTCATATTAGATCAATACATGATTGCAGTCAAGATTCATATAAATATCGCAGTTAAGATTCATATCAGATCAATACATGATCGCAGTCAGGACTCATATCAGATCAATACATGATCGCAGTCAGGATTCATATCAGATCAATACATGATCGCAGTCAGGATTCATATTCAAGATTCATAGCAAGATCAAGGTCAAGATTCACATTCAAGATTCATAGCAAGATCAAGGTCAGGATTCACATTCAAGATTCATAGCAAGATCAAGGTCAAGATTCACATTCAAGATTCATAGCAAGATCAAGGTCAAGATTCACATTCAAGATTCATAGCAAGATGGGCCGCAAAAGTTCAGTTCAAGTACCCAAGGCAACTATAGGAGATATAGTTCCAAGTGTAGGATAAATCGGGTGTTTCAGTGTTTATGATAGCGCTAAGCTCATGATATCGAAGCTAATGATCCAGTACGTACACCACAATGTACATATAAGTTGCCCCAAGTGGGAGTCTAGCCAAGACTACCCGAGTTCACACAAATAATATACACTCGTCCGGCGTCAGAATGCCCGAGTGGAGGTTGTCAAGCCTCAATAGATCTATCCATAACATAAGAGCTTACTCCCGCAGAGTAATTAACGATTCATGATAGTGGAGACTATGGCTATAACTACTTAGGTTAATCATAAACGAAGTTCACTGAGTGTTCACAGAATTCAATTCTTTTGCGTCCACAAGCAAGCACAAGCAGTCATTTCATTTCACAATATTAAACATACAAAGCAGTTTAAAAGGAGCTATAGGATAGCTCAGATATTCACAAGTATAAGTCATCAATAATCCGAAAAGTGTAAACACATATGTCACGTAAACAATCCTCAAAATTACAAGCACGTACGTCAATATAAACAATATTCGAAAGGATACCAACGCACATGTACCACAATGATACTTGTAAAGTATAGACATGTAATCACAACAATCATTGAAATGCACAAACACGTAATTGACATCGACAAGCATGTATCTCCCCCAAATGAGATTCAAAACATTTATAAAGAGATTTGAAAATAAAAAGAGGGGGTATGAACTCACATCGATGTTGCAGAACAATTTGCAGAGACGTGAATACAAGAGCAGTGTAGCGTAGGCTGGAACTGTTCGATACCGGAAGTCACAGTTTATCTTATCGATCATCTCCCAGCATCCTAAATCGATGCATCCAAGATTTCCTGATGAAGGGTTTCTTCAATACCATCGGTTTGTAAACCGTTTAAATCCCATGTGGAAATCGTTCGGTAATCGGTTCAGTAATCGATTCGGTAATCGGTTCGGTAATCGGTTCAGTAATCGATTCGGTAATCGGTTCAGTAAAGTGAAGTGGAGGATACAATAATTATGATTTTATAAAGTTTCAAAAGTATATACAATAATTATGATTTTATAAAATAATATTTTATAAATCGTTGTTTCATTATTGTCTATTTAATATTTCTAAAAAGAGGGTTTTAGTTCCTAAATAATATTTAAGAAAACTAAATAAATATTAAATTATAAAAATTTCGGCATGACCTATTCGTTTTTATAACGTTTCCCGTAATCACAAAATATCACATTTTCACTTTCACAATCAATCCGCGTTTCAATTGCCATATATTTCTATTATATCAAATAAATCCTTGTCGATTCATATACAATAACTAAAAAATGAATTTACCGATAATCAAGTAAATGACCAACACTTCAATAATGACGCTAACGATTTTTAATCACCTTCAAAAGCCCTTAACGGCTGTTAACTTAACCAAACGACACTAACGATCGTTAAATCATAAAATCAAACATACACTTATTAATACGGATCGATACCCATTGTTCATAAATAAAACAAAATAAACTAACGCACCTCCACCACACGCCCGACACCACCGCGGTGTGGCTGTGGTGGCAACACATATTCGAACACCACTTCTGGTGGTTCCGGTGGTATGACCAGCGAACAAACACCCCTTAGGGGCTGAATATAAAGTAATAAACACCCCCGTCGGCAGCTCAGTGGCGGCAGAGACGTGGTGCTCGTGAAGACAACACGATGATGGTGGTGGCGGAGGTCGGAGTAGAGGCGGTTGGAGTGAGCTCGAAGATGGTGGTTGGTGTTTGTTTTCATGGCGTTCTGTGGTGGTGGCGACGATAAGATGACCACAGCAGTGGTTAAACCGTGTATGGTGGTGACTAGTGTATGGTGGTCGTAGTGGATTCGAGGTGTGGTGGTGTTAGATCATATAGATCTGTGATGGTAGTGACAAGATCTTGGTGTTCCATGGTGAGGGTGACGGCTGATGGTGGATGATGATAGCTGGACAACGGCGGTGGTCAGGTGAGTGGTGATAACAGTGGCGGCCGACGGAGGAGCGACGGTTGGAGATAATGGTGGCGCGTGGCGGCAAGTGGCCATGAAAATCGGGTAGATCGGTGGTTATATGCGTTTTAAGAGTTGGCCGGAAAAGTTGACGGCGCCGGAATCCGGTGGCCGGATTAGGGTTCCGGTGGCCGGAAATCTTTGAGGGAGGGAGAGAGGTGAATATGTGTGTGTTTTATTTTGATAGAAATGGAAGAAAATGTGTGATTTTAATATATATATATATAAATAAATTTGTAAGTTATTAAAATAATTGAAATGTTGTATATAGTTGAGGGTCGATAATGTAAATTGTTAATAAACTTTTCTTTTACTCATTTAAATGTGACTCGGGGCTCGTTCAGGATTTATAAAATTTGATTCACGACACGAAAGTTACGCCATTGTTTTTAAAATAGATTTTCCATTAGAACTGACTATTCACTTGACTATTTTTCAAGAATATTTCGTAAACTCTTTTAAAATGTTAATTATCTATTAGGTACCCCGGTCAAGCTCCGTTTTAAAGAAAGACGGACTTTAACCTAAATATTTCTTGTTTTTAGCAAACGTTATTGAGTCAAAAGCATCAAATAATTTAATAAATCTTTTTATTAAATATCTCGTGAGAATTAAATATTAATTTAATTTTTATCATGGTGGTAAGTAAACTGTGCGATTTTCAGATTTTGTCATAATATGTCCCGTTTTCAAATCCAATAAGTTCGGTAACGCTCAAAAATGAATTTCAAATAATAATTAGTATAGTTTATTATTATTTATGGTAACGAAAATTCTCTGGTGTTACAATAGGAGCTTTGTATCCACTAAATTTAGTGCCCTTATTGACATTGAACTTGTTGAGATAAATACCAGTTACGAGGTGGAATTTGCTGATGGTAAATTAGTGAAAACTAATAAGCTATTAGAAGGATGCTCTCTAAATCTCTTAAACTATTCCTTTCCGATTGATTTGATGTTGATAGAATTAGGTAGTTTTGATATTATTATTGGTATGGATTGGTTGTCATTGAATAATGCTACTATTTTATGTGGAGAGAAGAAAGTTAAGATTCCTCTTAGGAATAGGACGTTAGTAATTGATGATAATCGAGGTGAATCCCGTTTGAATATCGTTTCATGTATTAAAGTCCAAAAGTACATCAGGAACGGTTGTGAGTTATTCTTAGCTCAAGTGACCGGGAATGAGTCTAGGGAGAAACGATTAGAAGATGTACCTATTATTTGTGAATTTCCTGAGGTATTTCCTAAAGATTTACCCGGACTTCCACCGATAAGGCAAGTAGAGTTTCAAATCGATTTAATTCCTGGTGCTGCACCGGTGGCACGTGCGCCTTACCGATTAGCCCCGTCTGAATTAAAGGAGTTATCTGAGCAACTTAAGGAGTTGTCTGATAAAGGTTTTATTCGACCGAGCTCGTCGCCTTGGGGAGCTCCAGTCTTGTTCGTTAAGAAGAAGGATGGATCTTTCCGTATGTGCATTGACTATAGGGAACTGAATAAGTTGACAATTAAAAATCGATATCCTTTACCTAGGATTGATGATTTGTTTGATCAACTACAAGGATCTAGTGTGTATTCTAAGATAGATTTGCGGTCAGGATATCACCAACTTCGCGTCCGTGAAGAAGATATTCCTATAAATGCATTTAGAACTCGTTATGGACACTATGAATTTCAAGTAATGCCATTTGGGTTAACTAACGCACCTGCGGTTTTCATGGATTTAATGAATCGAGTGTGTAAGCCCTACTTGGATAAATTTGTGATTGTGTTTATTGACGATATTCTAATCTATTCTAAGAATGAAGATGAACATAGAGAACATTTAAGGATTATTTTGAATTTGTTAAAGGATGAAAGGTTGTATGCTAAGTTTTCGAAATGTGATTTTTGGCTAGATTCTGTGCAATTTCTTGGTCATGTGATTAACAAAGATGGAATTCATGTTGATCCTGCAAAGGTTGAAGCCATTAAGAATTGGTCTGCACCGACAACGCCAACGGAAGTGCGACAGTTCTTAGGATTGGCTGGCTATTATAGGTGATTCATTAAAGAATTTTCTCTAATAGCTAAACCCTTGACTAAGCTTACCCAGAAGGATAAACCTTTCGTTTGGGGAAGTGATGAAAATGGAGCATTTCAGACATTGAAGCAAAAATTATGTAGTGCGCTAATTTTATCATTACCCGACGGGAGTGAAGATTTTGTAGTGTATTGTGATGCATCTCTTAGAGGCTATGGAGCTGTTTTGATGCAGCGAGAGAAAGTGATAGCTTATGCTTCTAGGCAATTAAGGAAGAATGAGGAGAATTATACTACTCATGATCTTGAGTTAGGAGCTGTAGTCTTTGCTCTTAGGTTGTGGAGACATTATCTGTATGGCACCAAGTGTACGGTATTCACCGATCACAAAAGCTTACAGTATATTCTCGATCAGAAGGAATTGAACATGAGGCAACGAAGATGGATAGGTTTGTTAAGTGATTATGATTGTGATATAAAATATCACCCAGGAAAAGCCAATGTTGTTGCCGATGCATTAAGTAGGAAAGATAGAGAGCCTATCAGGGTACGTTCACTAGTCTTGACCGTGCACATTAATTTGCCTGAGCAAATTAGAAATGCGCAAATAGAAGCTTGTAAGAAAGAAAATTTTGTTAATGAAGGGTTCCGAGGAGAAGGAGATCCTTTAGAGGTTAGAGTTGATGGAGTGAAATGCTTAAGAGGTCATATGTGGATACCTAAGTTTGGAGGCTAAAGAGATTTGATTATGTTAGAGTCCTATAAATCTAACTATTCCATTCATCCGGGATCTGATAAGATGTACCATGATTTGAAGAAGTTGTACTGGTGGCCGAATATGAAAGCTGATATTGCTATGTATGTTCTTCAATGCTTGACTTGTACTAGAGTTAAAGCGGAACATCAAAAGCCATCAGGACTACTTCAACAACCAAAGATTCCTGAATGGAAGTGAGAGCGAATTACGATGGACTTTATCACCAAGCTTCCTAGAACATCATCTGGAAACAACTCGATTTGGGTTATTGTCGACAGACTGACCAAATCAGCACACTTCATTCCAATTAAAGAGCAGTTCTCACTAGAGAAGCTGACTCGTATATACCTTGAGAATGTTGTATGCAAGCATGGAGTGCCTGTATCGATCATTTCAGATCGAGATCCTAGATTCGCATCGAATTTTTGGAAATCTCTCCAAAGATCTTTGGGAACGAATCTCGACATGAGCACTGCTTATCACCCCCAGACTGATGGGCAGAGTGAAAGGACGATATAAACACTAGAAGATATGTTGAGAGCTTGTGTTTTAGATTTTGGTAAGAATTGGGATAAACATTTGCGTTTAGCAGAGTTTTCGTATAACAATAATTACCATTCTAGTATTAAGGCTGCACCGTTTGAAGCTTTGTATGGTAGGAAGTGTAGATCTCCTGTATGTTGGAGTGAAGTTGGGGATACCCAGCTCACGGGACCGGAATTGATCCGGGAGACTACGGAGATGATAGTTCAAATTAAGAATAGGTTGTTGACTGCCCGTAGTAGACAGAAAAGTTACGCGGATGTGCGGTGGAAGCCGATGGAGTTTAAAGTGGGTGACCGAGTAATGTTGAAAGTATCGCCATGGAAAGGCGTTATAAGATTTGGAAAGCGAGGAAAATTGAATCCCCGTTATATTGGACCCTTTAAGATTTTATCTAGAGTAGGTCTGGTGGCTTATAAACTAGAGTTACCCCAGCACTTCATGGTGTTCACAACACATTCCATGTATCTAATCTGAAGAAATGTCTAGCACTGAGTGATGAGAAAATTTCGTTGGATAAGGTTCGAATAGATGGGAAGTTGCATTTTATCGAAGAACCCGTAGAGGTTATGGATCGTGAGGTAAAGCAACTGAAACAAATTCGGATACCTATTGTCAAGATCCGATGGAATTCAAAGCATGGACCGGAATATACATGGGAACGAGAGGATGAAATGTGGAAGAAATATCCGCACCTCTTTGATTTCAATAAGAAACGGACATCAAAATGAAATGGATCACGAGGACGTTGATCCCTTTTAGGAGGAAAAGTTGTGACAATCTAACATTTTCAGGTAGTGAATTATTTTCTCGTATAATATTTTGAAACTTATTTTTGTGTTGGTTGATGAACTCACAATTTACGGATTTAAATTTGGGCTTACGTGCATAATTTAGCGTCCTTTACGACTAAATCGGAAACCTTAGGATTATGTATTTACGTTTTTGAACTCCATTTTTGATGAGACAATTTTTATTAGATTCGTTTTGTGCCGTTGATTCATAATTTATAAAAACGTTTTTCGTAAATCGACCCGAGGGCACGCAAATCGAGGAAACTAGAATCGAGGAATACCCGGAAATTAGCGTGATGGGACAAAATAATTTATCCCACCCCACTATACAAAGGGACGGCCAAACATGGACACCACATCAAAGATGTGGCACCCTTATAACACTTAGCTTACAAGTGTAAGCTTAGCCTTACACTTAAGCTACCAAAAACCACAAAACTACTAGCTAACTCATTTCCACCATTTCACACATGCAAAACTACTTCAAACTCTCTCCCACTCTCTACCCTTGCCGTCCCATAACACCACCATACACCACCATTTGATTTTTTCTAGCCACAAGATACTTGTTATCTAGCTATATTATGGAGTAACCTTGAAGCCTTGATTGCTCGGTGGCCATTTTAACAACAAAGGAGGTGATTTGCTTGTGTCCTAGGGTTAATTTCTCAACAAACTTTCTTGGTGTTTGATGATCTTGGAGATATATTTGGTGTTCATCAAGTTGTTGTCTTCCAAAAACAAGATATACTCTTGGTTGGTAAAGAAGATCATCCTTTCCATTTCTCTTGTTATTTTTGTAAAGATCAAATGTATTTTCTTTCTTGTTGTATATGTATATGATGAATATATGATGATAAAAATATTGTGTGGGGATCAAGTGTTGATAAATATGCTTAAAAAGATGAATAACCATAAGAAACAAGGCTAAAATCATGCTTAAATTGTTGGCTGTATAAAAACAGTAAGTAACCAAAACTTAAACTGATAAAATTGCATGGTGGAATCCATTTACAGTAAGTATAAGATGTCATACACATGTGAGAGTTGGCCATGAAATGGAATCCTTAAAATGAATGAGATATGATCAAAACAAGATGAGTCTGCTAATCTAAATAGTCTGTTTTGTAGGGACTGTTAAGGATAGTTAAACATAGAATGAGCAGTAGCTATAACTAACTTAATTGTAGCACATAATATGAAGTTCATGCCATCCAAAAATGAGCTTCTAATTCATTATATAACTCTATATATGATAAAAATGGTGAAGATGAAACTAAAAATCAGATTTTAAAGAATTAATGTTTAATATTATTATATAGGCACTCAAATTATATAGTATAAAATGTGAAATTAAAACCCACTAACTTATCAATTTTATTTATATAAATATGTATAAGGTTAAATAAATGGACAATTTATAAAAATGGTAGTTGAATAATATTTATAAGTTATAAAAACTATAAACATGATTTTTACGACTTTTTCGGCTATTACCGTAAAATTAACGTTTTTCGCCAATTAAAACTTAGACGATCAAACCCGTCTAATGTACAGTTTTTAAAAGTCATATACTGATATATAAGTATATAATACAAGTAAAAACCGATAAAACCCGAACTATAGGACATACGGACATTAACGAGCTAAGTTAGCATATTGGACTAATAATTGGACTAAATAAGTTAAACACTTATAAAAAGTACTTATTGGGCTTAACCTATTTGGGCCCAACATGTAAAGTATAAATACTGATAATACAAGTATAAAATGGATTAATACAAGTTAAAGAATTTATAATAAGCTTATTGGACTTAAAAACATGTAAATAGGTAAAACTAGTAAACTAGTAAAAAGTTACCAATACATAAACACTAAATTGAGTAAATAAGAATATATAAACCCACTTGATCATCATCATATGTACAAAATCATCATATGTATATTGTTATTTTGATAAAGTCATTGGACAAAAGTCTAAGACCGATTATTATTTATATAGGTTTCCGTGACCGAAGCACGCCCGTAGCCGATAATCCGCCTTTCATTATCAACGTGAGTTCATAGCCTCGCACTCTTTTAAATGTTTTATAAAATGATTTGTAAACCCGCGAGGGAGATAACATGATATATTTTGATAAAATAGTACACAAGTAGTCCCGATGGTATGCTTAATGATATGGACCCGAATGATGCGATGACCCAATAAAAGAGATAAAAAGGATTATTAGTAGTTAGGTTATGTCACTCAAAGTCCCATTAGCATGAATTGTGAACTATCGGGATTTGGTAGACGCTTATGCATATGATAGTACTATTTGGGGACGATCACCCCAGTTCGCGCCTTGACGGTTGATCACCGTCGTACCACATTGATTGGTAAGCGAATTTATGTATGAGAAGATTTACATAGCGTGATTTTTGTGACGACACGCTAACTTAGATGGGCAAATTGTTTGTCGGGTTCGCGGTCCGTTGTTTTCATAGTAAGGTAACAATGTCATGCGGCTAATAATAATCCAAATGTAATCCAATAACGATGCTAATAACGATAATAATATTACCTATAATGGTAATATTGAGGCTACGGTCTCATGGACGGTTTAAGATGTATGCTTGATTTATATATTGCATGAGTAGCAATACGAGGACTTACTTCTGATATTATACTTGTGTTCTGATTTCAACGATTGTTTTATATAACGGTTTTATTAAACTCTATGAATTCACTCGGTATTCGCTGATATGATTTTTGCATGTTTTTATCTCAGGTGCTTGAAGATAATCCGGATGGAGATCGACTCTGATGGCCCACATAATATTAAAAATGTTCATTCGATCTATGTTTTGTAAACTTAATGACCTGTATAATTTGGGACCTGTTGTACACTTTAAAACTTTTTATCGAATGAATGTATGTTGAACCTTGTACAACCATTTTTATGTGTTGTCTATGATTGGAGTTATTGTGCTATCCCGTAACACTCTGAAAGACCCTTCCGCTGTACCGATACAAAAATTGAGAGTGTTACAGGAAACCTATCGAAGGAAGGCTCGGAGCAGCTAAATCAGCTGTTGAAGAATAACTTAGATGTTTTCGCATGGGAGCCGCAAGACATGACCAGAGTGCCAAGAAGAATAGCACAGCATAAACTCAATGTCAATCCCTTAATAACGCCGGTGAGCAAAAAACGAAGGGTATTGTCAACTGAAAAAAGTGAGGTCATGACAAGAGAGGTAGAAGAAGGGTGAAGGTAGGGGTCGTAAGGCCAATAAGATACCCAACATGGATATCTAACACAGTTTTGGTCAAGAAGGTAGATGGAGCATGGAGCATGTGCATAGATTTTAAGAACTTGAATCCGAAGGATTACTATCTGTTGCCAGAGTTTGATGCCAAGATAAAGGCCGTCATGGGATATAAATATAAGACTTTTTTGGATGCTTACAAAGGCTACCACCAAGTTCAAATGTCACAAGAGGACGAAGAGAAAATAGGCTTCTATACCGACCAAGGGACATATTGTTGCACCAAAATGCCCTTCGGCCTAAAAAATGCAGGAGCAACATATCAAAGATTAGTGGACACGACCTTTGAGTCACATATTGGCTGAAATTTGGAAGCCTATGTGGATGACATAGTCATCAAAAGCAAGACACAGAAGGAAATGTTGGCCGACATAGCTGAAACATTCGATAACCTACGAAAGATAAACATGAAGCTTAACCCTAAGAAATGCTCATTTGGTGTAGGAGAGGGTAAGTTCCTAGGTTATATGGTAACATCTGAAGGAATTAGAGCCAACCCGGCCAAGATTAAGGATGTCACGGATATGCAGTCACCCAAAACATGGAATGAGATGCAAAGCTTAGCTGGGAAGTTGGCCGCACTAAACCGTTTTCTTTTAAAATCGGGCGAAAGGTCACTACCTTTCTTTGATACATTGAGAAACATAACCAAGGCCAATAAGGAGGAACATAGGTGGACAGAGGAAGCTGAGGATGCCTTCTAGCAGATGAAGAAGATGGTATTGGAGTTACCGTCATTAACCACCCCACGGCCCAAGGAAACACTTTCGATATACCTAGCGCCAGAAAAAGGGGCAATCAGTGTGGTACTATTGGCCGAGAGGAATGGAGTCCAAAAACCAGTCCGATATGTTAGCAAAACATTTCACGAGGTAGAGAGAAATCATGCGCCACTAGAAAAGTTGGTCGTGGCCCTTCTAAGCACGTCAAGGAGGTTACGGCGATACTTTGAAGGTCACCCAATCAAGGTCATCACAGACCAACCCGTGAGGCAAATTCTAAATAAGGTCGAAGCATCGGGAAAGCTTTCAAAGTATGCCATAGAATTGGAGACATATGACATCACCTACGAACCAAGGAGTGCGATCAAAGGGCAGGTTGGTGGACTTCCTAAACAAATTACCAGTAGGGACGGACACTTCAAAGGACCTTGAAATGCATGTTTCCAACGAAGAAAAGGTTGATAAGGAAGAAGAATGGGTACTGTACACAAACGGAGGATCAAACCCAAAGGGCTCCGGTGCAGGGCTAGTGTTAATCAGTCCCAACGGCATGGAATACACATATGGCCAAAGATTGAATTTTGGCAGTACAAACAACGAGTCGAAGTATGAGACCATGCTAGCTGGTTTGAGAATCGTCGAAGAAATGAAGTTGGAACACTTGGCAGTGAAAGTGGACTCAAAACTCGTTGCTAGCCAAATAAATGGAGACTTTGTGGCAACAAATGAAAGCATGATCAAATACCTAAGCAAGGCCAAAGAGCACGTGACAAGATTCAAAAGCTTCAAGATCACGAATATCCCGAGGAGCCAAAATCAAAAGGCCAGTGTGTTGAGAAAATTAGCATCGGTGGCATTCAACCACTTGACAAAAGAGGTACTGGTGGAGGTGTTAAACAGACCCTCCACATACCGGGAGGAAGTGAATGCCATTGTTGAGGAAGAAGGGGACAACTGGATGACTCCCATAAGATGCTTGGAGCAAGGAGTATGGCCAGAGAACCGCAATGAGGCCTCCGAATGAAGATCAATCAATATATGATGGAAGGAGGGGTATTATTCAAAAAATCTTATTTAATGGCATTGTTAAGATGTGTGGGCCCACTCCAGGCTAACTATGTAATCTGAGATATATACAGAGGAGCTTGTGGCATGCACTTAAAAGCAAGATCTGTGGTGGCAAAAGCACTACAGGGATACTACTGGCCCACGATGCACTAGCACGTGAGAGAGGAGACGAAAAAATGTGATGCATGCCAAATCCATTATCCCGTGCCAAAAATGCCAAAGACGCTTATGACATCAATCATGGCCCCATGGTCCTTCTTTCAGTTGGGCATGGATGTACTAGGCCCATTCCCTGCAGCGCTAGGTAAAGTAAGGTGCATCATTGTGGAAATTGATTATTTCACTAAGTGGTTGGAAGCAAAACCCTTGGCCAACATGAAAGGCAAGGATGTGATCAAGTTCGTGTAGGACAACATTGTTTGTAGATTTTTCCTACTACATGTGATAGTAACTGACAATGGGACTAACTTTGTGAATAATCCATTTAAAACATGATGCAAAAAGCTCAACATTAAGCAAATGAATACAACAGTGGCACACCCACAGGCCAATGAACTCGTAGAAAGAGCAAACAAATCACTAATGGAAGGGTTAAAGACAAGGCTAGGACGTGACAGGACCGGATAGGCGGATGAGCTCCCAAACGTACTTTGGGCACACAGAACCTCGCTGAAAACAAGCAATGGAGAGACGCCATTCAGCCTCACATATGGAAGTGAGGTAGTGATTCCTGCGGAAATTGGCATGCCAACCCATCGGACGTTGAATATCAAGGACGCAGAGGCCAACGACGAAGAGATCAGACTCAACTTAGACTTGTTGCAAGAAAGACGGGAGGTCGTAGCCATCCGGGAGTCCAAATATAAGAAAAATATGAAGCAATACTACAATAAGCGAGTCAGAGCCAAGTCCTTCAAGGTAGGAAGCTATGTTTACAGAAGAAATGAAGCTATTCGTGTGGAAAATCCAGGAAAGTTGAGCCCAACATGGGAAGGTGCTTATAAGTGACAGAGGCATACATGAAAGGTTCGTACAAATTGGAAATAATGAATTGCAAGATAGTACCAAGAACCTGGCATGCAATCAATTTATAGGTATGCCATGTGTAGGCTGACATTTGAACTTATCATGTTGTTGTAACATTTGAATGTTGAAATCAATGAAAACTATCTCCTAGTTATGGAGTAGCAATTTTCCATATCATGATAAAGGAGTGCTAAACATAAGTTAAAAGTGACCCCCTCTGAAAGGCCAATCACCTTCGGTAGGAATGTGTGGCCAAAGTTTACCACCACCCTTCTAAAAGAACAAACACATAAATGACTCCGCGTAGTCAATGTTCGTAGATAAATAAAAAACGATTCTATGTAATCGATATCTAAACTAAATAGGAAAAGCATAAGCGACCTCGACGGAAGGCTCGCAACCTCCAAAATCGAAAAATATGGTCGATGTCTATGGAAGGGGAATAAAGGATTAGGTGGCTCTGGTGGAACTTAGATCCCTCCGCCCGATATCTACAGTCAATATTGCTCAACCAAAATTGGGAGTTGGATAAATATTCAAGTGGCTCCGGAGGGCAGGTGATTCCTCCTTGTCGATCTATGTATCCAAGTTTCACTCCCTGTATGATAAAATTAATATAGGCCAAAGTGCCTACATGGGCATAGATACAAGGCCAAGAACATATAAAAACATAAGATAAGGCATTAGCAAAATGGCACAGCGGCCAAGACATACAAATATAGCTAAGTGTTTTAACATGGACACATAAGGCCGTAGGATCATCAAATGTTATTACAGATAGAAACAAGAGTACTAATGCAAATCAAAGTAAGTTGCTAAAAAGAGGCACAATCATGTAGCAAAGGCCCTTGGCCGGGAGTAACTTCTCCATATGGCATGACATTTTGAAGCTCCATAGGACTCTTAAAGCAGGATCAGGAGACTTTGTCCACATAAGGATACTTCTTTACAAACAAAGCGATGTAAGCCTCCACCAAACGAGTTTCCGTAACGGAAGAGTCTGAAGCCTCGGCCAAGATATTAGCCACCTCCTCCTCAATCCTGCCACGGTTCACAGCTTGCATGGATCCCAAAGAAAGAGCAAGTCTAAATACCTCCCCATGAGCGGACTTATACTCCTTGCTGGCCAAAAGACGTTGAATGAGCACAGGAAAAAGGTCCACAAGACTTTTTCTTAATGTGTCCTCACGACCAAGATCGACATCCAACTTGGTGTTATCAGCCCTAAGTCCCTGAGCATCCTCTTCTGAAGTTTTCAATGCACTCTCCAAGGCAAAAATCTTAGCATCTTTGGCTGCAGAGCCTCACCTTGAAGCTTCTTGTCCTTCTCAAGGGCGGCCAAGCACCCAACCAACTCCATCTCAAAGGAAACAACAACATTATACTCACCAAGGAGTTTTTCATATGCATGGCGGTTCTTTAGAAAATTAGCATTAGCAGTAGCAATGGACTTTCGGTAATCCTCCAGCTCAGATTTGGAAGAAACACAGGGACTATGCTCCTCTAGCAAAGACTCAAAGCGAAGCAAGACACTAGATTGCATCTGGGTGCTTTGGGCCAAGCGACGCCAGCCAGTCCGCACGGCCATATGATGGGCAACCCCCTCATTAAAATAAACTTGATCAACTTGAGTAAACAAGTTGGAGAGCATATCACGGCAGTTTTTGGATATTTCCACTCGGCATGATTTTGTGAGGCCCCACTGAGGAGTGAAAGGTTGATTGCCAAAGCGTGCATAGGGATCACCTGCCAAAATGAATAAGGTAAGAAAGGGTGCGCACCTCAACTTACATAGAACAATAATTAAAGAGGAGGATAAATGGCCTTACGAAAAGAACTCTCAGCTTCATCAGGAACAACCTCAGCATCTAAGTTAATGGGCTTTGCAGCACTACCTGGGAAGAAAAGTGTTAAAAAAATAAAAAAATAATATATATATATATATATATATATATATATATATATATATATATATATATATATATATATATATATATATATATATATATAAAAGAGAGAAAAGGAAGAGAGGAAAAAGGGAGAATTTACCTCCTGGGAAGACAAAATCCTCACCACCACCAGCAGTAAAAATATGATTGTCATTAGGCATAATGGATGCAGTACGAGGGGGATGAAGGAGGATGTTCCTCTACATGATTATCCTCTTAAACAACATGAGGGTGAGATAAAGCATCATCAGAATGCTCTCGAAGGTCATCCTTAACATTAGGCCCCGCGACTGCAGAAGGTGTGGGAGTATGAGATCCATTCTCATCAACTGGTTCTCCAATAGGGATGGAAGGTTAAGTATGGGAAGCAATGGTAACTCGAGTAGCCTTACTCTTCTTATAGGAAGAACACTCACCATCGGCCTTCCGTTTAGACTTCCTCGTGTAAGTGGTACCTCGAGTGGCCCTAGTACCAGCGCTATGAGAGCCGCCGGCTGTCGCGTCCTATTGAGCAGCCTTCTCTATAGCACGCCTCTGTTTCCTCTCTCGATCAACAATTACCCTTGAGTTAATTTGCTCAGCCTGCTCCATGGCAATATTTTTTGCAGGGATGGGAGCACCCTCAGCCAAAGGGGGTGTAGTATGAGTAGCAATAACCGTGCCCTCCGGCAAGGGATTCCCTCGACGAATGGTCACGCCTGAGAAGTGGGGCATCCTTAGAAACTCAGCCATAGTAATATAAGCAAAAACAAGAAAGAAAGTTAGGCGGTTCATAAGATACGAAAGGCCAAACAAAAAAAAGAAGGAAAAAACATTACTCTCCCCAGCCGGACCGTTGAAGGAGCAATCAAAACCTGGATGCCTCCAAATGGAAGTAAGACGGCCAGCATATAGAAGGCTAGAGTATGGATTACGAAGAGGAATAAAAAATTCACAAAGTTTCTTTGCATCCTGCGGATTATACTCAAAAAGCCTAGGAAGAGGGTCGGCCACACTAGAGTCGTGATGCCTCCAAGGCATGGCAATAGGAGCGGCCCTCCGGTCAAAAAGAAAAAAGAGACCCGTCCATCCCTTCAAGCCCATAGGGCCATCTTTAAGGAAAGGACGATAGGGTTTAGAGCCTCGGCTCTGAAAAGAAACCAATCACCCACCTTGCAAAGTTTATAGAAAAGGTGGATCAATACCCAAGCTACGACAATAGATTTCAAAAAGAGTGGATTTATTTATTCCATTAGGCACCAATTGTGAGATATGTACACGAAAGTGCTCAACAGCGCAAAGGAATAAAGAAGAAAAAGGGATGTGAAGGCCCCCTTGATCAAAGTGATGAACTTAAAGACCAATAAGATGAGAAGGAAGCTCATCCATGCAAAAATTAGGGGGAGGTGCAGAAGGTTTATGTAGGTCCACGTAATCCTTGGATTGTCTATGTGTTAGAATGATTAAGAAATAGGGAGAGAGATGAAGATCTTAGAGAGATAAGCTAGAGAGAGAAAGGAGAGGATAGAAAGAAAGATGTATTATTCAAAGTAAAAATAAGAACCAACCCCTCCTAACATGCTAGGAGGGGGTATATATAGCCTACCCTACATGTGGGCTTTATGGGTTATGCTATTACATACTAGATTACGAGCCCATACTAGATCACGAGCCCATACTAGATGCATCTCGTTGGAGTGACCGATCCTTCCTAAATACGTAAAAAAGTATTTCCAACAATCTCCCCCTAAGTGAGATCACTCCAAGTTACAAAGTCCTAAATAGTCTATAGCTCGTGATCTATGCTAACAATGATGTGACCGATACTTTCTTTGGAAAAACGTATTTCCAACAATCTCCCCCTAAGGGAGGTCACACTATTTTACAAAATCTTAAACCTAGCATACTATGCTTGAGTCTTCGATCTTGTTCTTGTGAATATGTTGATGAGATCTTTGACTTTAGTCTTGAGCATGTTTCCTTGTCTTGACCTTGTGCATTCATCACTAGTGATATTCGCCTCCTCGTGACTTCATGTTCCACAAACTTATACCTTTATGAATTCTTGAAAGCTTCAGAGTTTATACAGCGGAAGACTTGACTTTTAGGCTTTCTTGAATTTGTTGAAGTATTAAGTGAAGAAAGTATAAGCATGCGGGGATGACTTCTTCTCGGACACCGCAACGCCACCGTCTTGTTATGTTGCATAAGACAATTAGCAACAAAAACATAGACACGGATGAAATGGCTTTAAACATTTCAACCTAACTAGGTAGCATTTTACCTCCGGTCGTTGAAGATCGTTGGACGATATTAAATATCGTACTTGTAGCAGGTAGTTTCAATTAAGAACCTCCTTTAAAAGATTTCGCGGGTAAACCCGTTCTCTTTACTCGACCGTCCAAAGCTGACTGCGAACTAAAGAGTGAATCATTTGGATAAAATTATCCGCATGATTGAAGCCGTCAATTCTGATTCTTGGAACAAGTTTGATTCATTAAAGAATCGCACCATCGTTGCTTTCCAGTTGTTACGAGCTGGATGAATATTGAATCTTGGAAGTTACCTACCAAGTGTTGTTTGAGGTTAACACTAGAAGGATCTTCACTCATCACTATGAACACTAAGGTGTCACTCTGAGTGTTTTGGAAAGATCACTCAGATATTGCGTATTACTCGGATGTTCAGGCAAGATCATGAAGATTTTGCATAGTACTCTTAATATGTTTCTTACTTTTCACAGTGTGTGAAGAAGCAAGGAAATATGGAAGTGTGTCCTAATGAGATATTTGATGATCTCAAATGGATCTAGACTCGATCGTGCATTTTGGATTTTTAATGATCGGAGGCTGGAGAGGACTGCCACCATTTCAATATCAATATATTCGGAGTGAATAAATCGATAGATAATGCGTTGTCTCCGTGTGAATAAAACAAATACCTTTTAAGAGATATATGAGTTAGTTGAGATGGATTGTGCATCACATCATTGGGTCCATGATGTCTATCTTCAATATCGAGCATCATTAAAAATTATCTCAATAGCATATGAGTTGACCCAGTTTCTGCCTAAGGTTGTAAGGAGGGCTACTCTCTTTAAACCCTTTATCTTTACAATTCTTTTTCATTCTTCAACTCCTTCAATGCTTACTAGTACGTCATAACTAGCACCATGTTGTTGTTGGGAATAAAATATAGGTCAGTTCACTAGACGCTGATAAGAAGAATGCCAACGCTGATAGGATGACATTGGACGCTGACAGCCAAGCGTTGACATTGAAGAAGTCAACGCTGACAGCCTTGAAGATTGACACTGATGGAATATCTTCATACGAATCTTTTGTTTATTTGTTTCTTTATTTATGTATGGTAAAGATAAGCACGACATTGTATTTTCCATTATTATCTTTACCTAGAATAGTTGATTCGTAGCTTATTGTACAAGACTTCTTGTTCTATAAAAGAAGATCTTTTAGGTTAAAGTATTTATCAGTTTTCATAAGTATTCGCAAGTTAAACCTCTTTCATTGTAATCAAGCACGATCATTCTAATACAAGTGAAAGTTTGTTTAACATCTTTGTGTTTTAGATCAAGTGTTAATTCCGCATAACACTTTGTTACTTTATTCATAAGCAAAGGTTTCTCTACGTGTAGTACTTGATCTAATCTCGTATACACAAAGCTTAATCGATCTAAGTTTGGGATCAACAAGTGGTATCAGAGCTTGTTGAGAAACTTTTGATCTTTAAGTAACTCAAAACCCTAAAACACCAAAAACCCTAAAAACCCTAAATTTCTCAAAACCCTAAAAACACCATGTCTGGCACAGATCAACCTGCTACTATGCTACAAAACAACTCCACAAGTCCTAGTATCAAAATTCCCATGTTTGATGCCAGGAACTTTGAGCTTTGGAAGTCTAACTTTGAGCAGTATATAGTTATTCATGACTACACTCTTTGGGAGATTGTTGAATATGGGAACACATTCAACAAAGCTCAAAAGATTGCTGCTGCTATTGCTGCAAGGGTAGCTCTTCCTAATTGTCCTGAAGCTGATAAGAAGGAAAAGCCTGAAGATGGAAGAGCTGTATCTGTTGAAGATATAGCCAAGAAAAGGGTGGACATGAAAATCTTGAACATCATGAAACACGCCCTAGGTCATGAAAATCAGCACAAGTACAAACGCTTTGAGTCTGCAAAAGAGCTTTGGGAAGCTCTTGAAGTAGCACATGGTGGCAATGCTGACACAAAAGAAGAAAAGAAGAAGCAACTCTTGCATGAGTATGCTGTCTTTAAAGCTCAACCCAATGAGAATCTCAGCAGTGTGAGAAGTAGACTTCTTGACATCACAAGTCAACTTTCCTTCATGGGAACACAGATTGATGACCCTGAATTGAATGCTACTTGCCTTGGCGATGTATGGAAGATTGAGACAAGATCCATTCTTGTCAATAACACCCACAAGACCTCCAGGTTTGGTGACATCTTCAACAAACTAAGACTGTTGGAGAATGAATGGCAGTTGGATAGTGATAACAAATCTTCCAGTAGTAACATGGCCTTCTTTTCACAAAGTGAAGGCCAATTTGATTCCATGAACTTCTATGGACATCCAGCCACTGGATCTCAATGTGTCAGCGCTGGATCTCAGTCTGTCAGCGCTGGATCATATCCTGTCAACGCTTTATACTCAAGCGCTGACACTCACAACTTTGGCGCTGATAGAATTAAGCCTGCTGGTTTAGATCTAGATACTGTATGTGCATTCATTGCTTCTTTGCCCAGTGATTCAAGGATTACATATGAAGATCTTGAGCAGATAAGCGATGAGCAATTGGAAGAGATGGACATCAAGTGGACTATGGCTCTTGTAAGTTTAAGAGCAAACAGGTTTAACAAAAGGTTCAAGAAGAAGATGACCTTTAATGCTAAGGATGTTGCTGGGTTTGACAAGTCCAAGGTTGAGTGCTACAACTGTCATAGGATGGGGCACTTTATGAGGGAATGTAGATCTCCAAGAAGATCTGATGCTGGTAAGCCCTCAAGCCAAATGGTTAAGAGCCAAGATCCCAAGGCCATGGTTGCTGTTCAACAAATTGATGGCGTTGGGGAATGGGACTGGAGCTGGATGGCTAAGAATGAGGAAGAGGACAGAGCTTTGGTTGCTGAAGTTAAAGAAGAGCATGTTGAATATGCTCTCATGGCACACTCCTCCTCTTCATCAGATAATGAGGTATATGATGATGCTTTCTGTTCTAAGGGTTGTCGTTTAAATACTGAAAAACTAAATCAAGAGATAGTTAAATTATTAGATGAGGCAAGTACTGAAAGATGCAAAGTATCTAATTATCAAATTGCTCTTACCCAAACAGAAAAGACAGTAGCTGAGTATAGGAAAATGGAGTTTGATTTAAAGGATCAAATAAATATCTTAAAACATGAGTTACATCAAAGTAAAGATATTCAAGATATAGTAAACAGGGTTAATCTTGATTTGATAGCTCAGTTAGAGGAGGCTAACAAAAATAAAGATAATGTGAGTCTTAAAATCCAGAGATTTGATAAGGCCACACAATCCCTAGGAGAGTGTGTTAGTAAACAAAGAGACTCTAAGGATAAGAGTGGGATTGGGATGAAGGATTATACTGGTGTTCCACCACCAGCTGGGGATTTCTATGGTGTCCAATCAAAGGACTTATCTTGGACTGGCTTGCCAGAATGCCAAGAGGAGGAATTCATTCCTCCACCTAGAGTGATTTCCCCAGTTGAAGAATACAAACAAAAACTGACTGACCTAGATGAGTGGAAGAAAGCCAACCACACTTTGTTTGTTAAGGGAGGGTTGTTGTGTGAAAGTCCAAATGAGCCCACACCAATCATGATACCAATTGTGGAGTCCAATGATCCTAAACCTATTAAGATCACACACCCTACCACTGGCAAAGCTGTTGACCTTGGCCCACAAACTATTAGAAAACCTAGTGTTAAGTATGCAGAGATGTATAGGAATACTAGGTCACCAAAAGGCCAAGTTAGTAACCCTGGAACAGGCTTCTTTGCTTCTAGACCTAAGACTATGTCTAGAAAAGCTTGTTACACATGTGGTAGCTTCTCACATTTGGCATACAAATGTGTCAACGCTTCCAATGTCAACGCTGATAGGAACCATTTCAGCGCTGACAAAAGTCAACATAGGTCAAACACTGTCAGACCCAATACCTTTGTGAACAAAAGTTCACAAGTTGTTAGACCAGCCCCATTCTTTTCTAGAGGGTCTAACACACAAGGCCTAAGACCTTTTCAAAAGTCAAACACTTGGTCCAATAGGCAATGGGTTCCTGTAGCAAACCCTAGGTTCAACGCTGATAAAGGAAATCGGGGCACTGACAAGAACAATCTCAGCGCTGATAGAAATACTGCCAAACCTAGGTATTTGCAACCACAGGGAAATAGGTCTAAAGCTTCTACTAGCTTAACATGGAGACCAAAACAAGACCAAAACCCTAATTCTACTGGTATTTCTATGACATGCAACAGGTTTCATTATATTTCAAAGGCATTGTCAACACCAATTGGGGTTAACTGGGAATTTCATTCAAACAGGGATGAAAATGGGGTTGTTATGAGAACCAAGTCTGTTCTTGTTGAACAACCAAATGAATCTAAGTCTTCCAAGGCTTGGGTTCCCAAAGAAAACTAATGTGTTTTCTTTATGTGCAGGGCATTCAGAAGAAGATCAATGATTATGGATACTGGGATAGTGGATGCTCAAGGCACATGACAGGAAAGGAAGACTATCTGACAAACTTCACTCCTATTCAAGATGGTGATAAGGTATACTTTGGAGGGGGCTACGGCACCATCACTGGAAAAGGAACCCTTGTCACCAACAATCTACGGTTTGAGAATGTCTTCTTGGTAAAAGAACTGGATTATAATTTGTTTAGTGTATCACAAGTGTGTGATAACAAAAATAAGGTTCTTTTCACAGATACTGAGTGCTTGGTGTTAAGCAAAGATTATAAGCTCCCTGAGGAAAAATACATAGATTTTAGGACACCAAGGCATAAAGACATATATAATGTGAATCTTAATGGAATTAAGGTAAATAATAAAATGATGTCATGTCTTTATGCTAAAGCCTCAGTAGATGAAAGTAATCTTTGGCACAGGAGATTAGGGCACATAAACTTTAAGAATATCAATAGACTTGTAAGGCTTGGTTTAGTTGATGGTTTGCCTGAAAAGGCTTTCCACAATGACCACACTTGTGTTGCATGTCTTAAGGGCAAGCAGCACAAGGTCTCATTCAGGTCTAAACAGGTGCACTCTAGTTCTAAACCACTTCACTTATTGCATATGGACCTCTTTGGTCCAACTAATATAGAAAGTTTAAAGGGTAAATCATATTGTTTTGTTATCACTGATGATTATTCCAGGTTTACATGGACTTCCTTTTTAGCCAAGAAAAGTGAAACTGCCCAAAGTCTGATTAATTTCATTACCCAGATTGAAAAGAAGAATGGTAATGAGGTCAAAATTATTAGAAGTGACAATGGGGGTGAGTTTAGAAATCAGTTGTTAGATGATTTTTGTGCCAAGAAAGGGATTACTAGGCAGTTTAGCATAGCTAGAACCCCACAACAAAATGGGGTTGCTGAAAGGAAGAATAGAACCCTTATTGAAGCAGCCAGAACCATGTTGGCTGATGCCCACTTTCCTATAGCCTTTTGGGCTGAAGCTGTTAACACAGCTTGTTATGTTCAAAATAGGGCATTGGTCAACAAAATACATAATAAGACACCTTATGAGTTACTTTGGGGAAGGAAGCCAAATATTGGCTTTCTCAAGCCTTTTGGTTGTCATGTAGTTGTTTTAGAAACTAGTGATGCCTTAGGTAAGTTTGATTCAAAAGGTGATGAAGGCTACTTCATGGGTTATTCAGTGCAGAGCAAAGGATATAGGGTTTACATTAAAAAGGAAAAACGTATACTTGAAAAGGTACATGTTAGGTTTTTAGAAAGTAAACCTAGTGATCCTGAAAGTGGTCCAAATTGGTTGTTTGACTTAGAACCTTTATCTAGAGCTTTAAATTATATGCCTGTTACTGATCCAGACATTGTGAAGGAAACTTCAAGTGTTTTGGAAAAGAGAATTGGTAATGTTTCAGGTATACAGGTTGCTAAGAAGGATGGACCACCAGCAGCTGAGTCATCTCCCACACAAGAATATGTTACACTTCCTATATGGACAGATGAGTATTATGCTGCTGCTACTGCTGCTAGGAAAGATAATGGTGGTGTCCAAATACCACCAAATACAAACATGCATGATTCTTCAGGCGCTGACAAAGGGAAATCAAGCGCTGACAAGACCAATTCAGACGCTGATGGCTCAAACGCTGACAACAACAGTTCAAGCGCTGTTAGCCCAAGCGCTGACAAACAAGGTTCAGACTTTGGTGACACCTTTACACAGCTTTTCTCTTCCCATTTTGAACAAGGTGGACCTTCCAATGTTCATGAAGAGTTTTCTGTTGATCAAGGAGAGTCTGAGGAAGAAGATATTGGCAACATGGAGCGTGAAGTTGAGGACACCAGACTTTTTGAAGGAGGAGTTCTCACTTCTACAGCAAAGGATCACCCCACATCTCAGATCATTGGTGATGTTATGGCTCCAGTTCAGACAAGAAGATCCCATCAAAGTCTTGGTGGATTTATTGCCAATATACACAAGAAGGTTGATACCCCTCTTGTACAAGCATGTTTGTTTGCCTGTTTTCTGTCACAGGAAGAACCCAAGAAAATTTTTGATGCTCTCAAAGAACCTAGTTGAGTGGAAGCAATGCAGGATGAGCTTCACCAATTTGCTATACAGGATGTTTGGGAGCTGGTTGATTGTCCTAGATATGTGAGACCAATTGGGACAAGATGGGTTCTTAGGAACAAGAAAGATGAAAGAGGTATTGTGGTCAGAAACAAGGCACGTTTGGTAGCTCAGGGATATACACAAGAGGAAGGCATAGATTATGAAGAAGTCTTTGCTCCAGTTGTAAGAATTGAAGCTATCAGAATTTTCCTAGCTTATGCATCTTGCATGAACTTCACTGTTTATCAAATGGATGTGAAGAGTGCTTTCCTCTATGGAACAATTGTTGAGGAAGTATATGTTATGCAACCTCCTGGTTTTGAAGATCCTGAAAATCCAGACAAGGTTTATAGAGTGAAGAAAGCTATGTATGGACTTCATCAAGCCCCTAGAGCATGGTATGGTACCTTGTCTACATATTTGGTGGACAATGGATTCAAGAGGGGCACCATAGATCAGACATTGTTTACAAAGAAGAAAGGAAAACATGTATTGCTTGTGCAGGTCTATGTTGATGACATCATTTTTGGGTCTACTGATCCAAAAATGAGTGAGGACTTTTCCAAGCTCATGACAGATAAATTCAAGATGAGTGCAATGGGTGAGATGAACTTCTTTCTAGGGTTACAAGTTCAGCAGAAAGAAGATGGTATCTTCATCTCCCAAGACAAGTATGTAGCTGAAATCTTGAAGAAATATGGTTTTTCTCCACATGAAAAGGATGCTTCCACTCCTATGGATAGGCAACACCCTTGGGGAAAAATTGGAGCTGGAAAGGATGTGGATGTTAGGCACTATAGATCAATGATTGGATCATTGATGTATCTTACAGCCTCAAGACCTGACATCATGTTTGCTGTGTGTGCTTGTGCACGCCATCAAGTGACTCCCAAAGAATGTCACCTTTTTGCTGTGAAGAGAATTTTTAGGTACCTAAGATGTTATCCAGATCTTGGCTTGTGGTACCCAAAAGATTCTCCATTGGACCTTATTGCATATTCAGACAGTGACTATGGTGGTGACAAGTTTGATAGGAAATCCACAACTGGTGGATGTCAATTTCTTGGGAGCAGATTAATATCTTGGCAATGCAAGAAACAAACAGTGGTGGCTAATTCTACAACTGAAGCAGAATATGTGGCTGCAGCAGCATGTTGTGGACAAGTCTTATGGATTCAGAACCAGCTGTTGGATTATGGGTATAATTTTATGCATACCAAGATTTTTGTAGACAATAACAGTACTTTATGCATTATTAAAAATCCTGTACATCATTCTAAAACCAAACACATAGAAATTAGACATCATTTTATAAGAGATTGCTTTGAGAAAGGTTTAATACAACCAGATAGGGTAGCCACAGAAGATAATGTGGCTGATTTATTAACTAAACCTTTTGATGCTGGAAGATTTCAATATTTGGTAACAAATATTGGAATGGTTAATCTCACTTAATATGTGTTTTGGAACCTTTTTGTAAAAGTATGTACAGGATAATGCATTGTTATTGGTCTTTGTGATGATTTAGATTTTCCACTTTATTTTTCTAACACTGAAAAAGGTACATGTAACGCTGTCAAGTGTTATTTTGCCGTTGTTAGAGATATTATTGACTAACGCTGACAAGAGTTCCTTCAACGCTGATAAGTGTTGTCGGGGCGCTGTCAGCAACAAATGTTAGTTTTGTGGTTTTCATCTAAATGTGTAGGTAGGTGGTAGCTTTATGCTATTGGATACAGAGTTGCTTATGGATCTTTGAAGAGCTATTTGGACATGTTTTTGTTTATGGATGATGGTTGGAATATTTATATTCCTATCTTGACATAAATTTTTAATGTTCATATATATTTTGAGAACTCATGTATCATAGTTTGAGGGGTGGTTTAAGGAACCTTTAGGACTCTTGGGTATTCTTACAATACTCTCATCACAATTCTAGATTGTGTCCACAGGTGAGTATGGGTTAGTTTTACTAAACCATGAGGCACTGTAGCATGCAAAGTTGATAAACTATGCATGCTGCCAAGACATTTTTGGCCTAGAATTGGTTGTGGTCTGATGGGAGACTTGGGAATAGTTTTGTTATGGGTTTACCTGGGAGTTACAAAGAATTTTATGAAATAACTTTGTTGGTAAGTATTTTGGTTAGCAAGGGACTCTAGAGGACATTTGTGTCTATCTTGCTTAAGCAAGTGTGCATAAATGGACAGTGCTTGCCGCCCAGTAATTATTATCAACTTGTAAGATATTTCCCTTAGGATAAATTACTTTGTTAAGGTCTTTTTCTTTTTACATATTTTTATTTTTAGACGCTGACAAGTTTTTCTCCAAACGCTGTTACGTCCAATCGTGACGCTGACAAGGCTTTAGGCAAACGCTGACAAGAAAATATAACCGTTGGGCGCTGATGGGCTATTTTTGACCGTTGACACCTAGTGGGCCCTACCCAGTTGTTATTTTTGACTAATCTTTGGCCGTAATTTTGGGGAGTTGTTACTTTTAATTAATGCATGAGATAAGTTATATTTGTTTCAATATTTTCATCATTGCTATTTGAATATAACTGCCTCCTTTTTGACCAATCAAAATCATGCATCTCTCCTATAAATTTGGCTAATCTTTTTATTCTGGGTATTCATATTTTCTTGTCTAACATTTTTCTCCTAGATTTTTCCCATATCACATAACCTAAACAGTTTTCACCATGGCACCCAAGTTCAACTCAAAGAATTTAACATTGGAGTTCAAGAGCCAACATAATATGGTAGCTTACTTGACTGCTGATCATGATTTGTTCCCTCAGTATTCACAAATGGTGGCATTTTTAAATGCATCCTCCTTAAGGTATGCACTTTCTCATACACCATTAGTCCCTGTCGCACACATTAGACAGTTTTGGAATAATGTCAGTTCCACAACAGCTAATGGAGTGACCACATTAACATCTACTGTTCATGGAAGAACATGGGTGGTCACTGAAGCCTTGGTTCGCCAAGCTTTGCGTCTTGATGACGCTGGTGGTGTGACTACCCTTGCCGTTGCAACAATAGAACAAGGTCTTAGGGAATTGGGTTATCCTATTCCTGCTGATGTCACTTTAAATAAATATCATAAGCAGGAATTTCCCTCTGACTGGAAATATTTGATACATGTCCTTCTCCAATGCTTAAGTCCAAAATGTACTTCTTTTAATTAAATAAACATGTCAATTGCAAGTGCTTTGGTTTGTATAACACGTGGGCTTAAGTATAATTTTTCAAAAATGATATTTGAAGGGATGTGTAAAAATAAGGGGAGTAAAATGACTTTGGCTTACCCAAGATTTTTGCAAATGGTCTTTGATTTACAAGAATATTGTTCTAGGGATCATGACACTTTTTATGAGATCCCTAAACAACAGAAAACCATTTTTACCAAAATGAGCTCCACAAACAGATCCATACCTCTTACCCAACCCATGCTTGAAGTAATTCAGGCTGCTCAACCACAACCACAACCAGATCCTGAACCCCAACTTGAGCCTATTCATGAACCTTTACCTTCACCAGACCACATGGACATTGACCAACCCAACGCTGACACTCCATTTGTTGGCGCTGACACAGCCAATCCCGACGCTGATACCATCCATGAACAATCCCAAACACCCCTTAACCAACCAACACCCACACAATCTACTTCATCTTCCACCCCATTACAATCTAGGTTGAATAAACGCCAAAGGGTTACTGGAGTGTTCTCCTCTAGTGATCCTAGCCTTGTAGCAGAGAGAACCACCTCCACAAGTGTGGCTGGTGACATGGGTGAGGCTGGGGCTATTGACACAGGCTTAGAAGCTGGTCAAGACAGTCCCAACATCATTAAGACCTCATCCATGCCCCATGATTCTATTTTGGGAGGTCAAATCCCCATTCTAGCTGAGGGCAGATTGGAACCTATGACTTTGACTGAATTGACGGCTGCTGTCATTAGCTTGCAAAAGCAAAATGTCAGCCTTGTACAAATTGTCAACACACAGGGCCGTGAACTCCAAGTATTGAGGGAGCGGGTAACTGTTTTGGAGAATCCAAGTAGCAGGAGTCTAATGGAGGAATCTTCCAAAGGGGAGGATGAAGAGGATGAAGAGGATGAACTGATTCATACAGCTAGTGAGAAGAGTTCAGAGAAGAGTTCACAATTTAGTGAATCCTTACAGGTTGCTGAAGCACTCACCAACTTGAAGAAGCACCCAGTTATTGATACATCCAAGGTGACACCATTAAACTTGGAAGGATCTTTCAAAGAAACATTGGGCGCTGATACAGGTTTGAACGTTGACACATCCAGCACTGACAAAGGTAATCGTGGCGCTGATAGAGGTAACTTGAACGCTGACAAAGTTGCAGGTGGTGTTGATGTATTCCAGTCATCAGCAATCATCAAAGATGTGTCCAAGCAGGTTTCTTCTTCCACTTTACCTATTATTGATCCACAAGACAAGGGTAAGGGGATTCTGATTGAAGAAGATGTTCCAAAGAAAGATGCAGCACAAATTGCATTTGATGAACAGTTGGCTGCATAACTTTTGGAAAGAGATTTGAAGAGGAGTGGTAGATCACCATTTGTTGCCACTTCTGAGAGTGAGGAAGAGAGTGGTGGTGAAAAAGAAGAGGATAGCTCAGATTCAAGTGTTCAAATTATTGAAGATCCAGAAAGACTTGAATATGGGGATGAGTTAGCAAAGGAAAGGTTGAGTGATTTGAAGAATCAGATTGATTGGGACCTTCCTGAAATCACCAGAATGTACCATGCTTGGGAAGACAAGGTTATGGACAACCCAGGGATGAGTTTGTCAGATCAAATTTGGGGGTTGGAAGTTCTTCTTAGGGTACAAGATGACATAAAGGTGATTTTGAAGTATAATGCACAGGAGGTCAAGACTTGGCTCAAAAGAGATAGAAGGCAGTTGTACTATAAATTGCTTAGATGCCATCAGCCTAACTGGACATCCAAGAAGTTGCTGGCTTTATCTTTTGAGGAGTTAGAGTATAGGGCACATCCTATTTGGAGGAGAGTGCAAGAAAGTAATGTCTATCAGTTTCTTTCAGAAGAAAGGAAACAAGAGCTTGCTGAGGAAATGCAGATTCAAAAGGAAATGAGAATTGCTCAAAGACCAGTAAAGAAAGGAGATCCTTTTCAATTTCCTAAAGATATGGATGTGTATTTTCCAACTGAAGGTGTAATAAGGAAGCATCTCAAGCTTTCTCCATTGGAAGCTTCAGATTTGGTTAATGTAGTACCTCTAGATGACAGAAATCCAATCATCAGTTTTGATGAAGATGAGTGTGGATTTTAAAAGATTGGCAGATTTGGAAAGGAGGTACATATTTTCACTTCAGTTATTTCTATCTTTGCAAGCATAGACAGGGAAGACTTGGTGCATCTATGGAGATTAATAGAGGCCAAGTATACAGCTGAAGCACCTACTTCAGCAAATGGAATAAGACTTTGGAACACATTTTTGACTTTGTGTGGTCCAAGAGAAGCAGATCCAGCCATATGGAAGGATCTTGAAGATGATCTCAGTAATCTTCATTGGAGGCTTTATTCTACTTGTGGTGTATTTCATTTGAGCTCTACAAAGTTTTCAGAATATTTACTTGTGGATGCTGACTATTTCTTGTCCAAAGAAGTGTTGGAGAAGATGCTAGAGACACCCTTGGAGATTGATTATACTAGTGACGTGGCCAAGGACTTGATTAGATATGTTTATCACCAACATAAGAAGTTTTTGCAAGATTCCTCCTAAGCCTTAAGTATTTATTCAGAAACTTGATCATTGGAATGGACATCAAGTTTAGGGGAGGATTGTTGGGAATAAAATATAGGTCAGTTCACTAGACGCTGATAAGAAGAATGCCAACGCTGATAGGATGACATTGGACGCTGACAGCCAAGCGTTGACATTGAAGAAGTCAACGCTGACAGCCTTGAAGATTGACATTGATGGAATATCTTCATACGAATCTTTTGTTTATTTGTTTCTTTATTTATGTATGGTAAAGATAAGCACGACATTGTATTTTCCATTATTATCTTTACCTAGAATAGTTGATTCGTAGCTTATTGTACAAGACTTCTTGTTCTATAAAAGAAGATCTTTTAGGTTAAAGTATTTATCAGTTTTCATAAGTATTCGCAAGTTAAACCTCTTTCATTGTAATCAAGCACGATCATTCTAATACAAGTGAAAGTTTGTTTAACATCTTTGTGTTTTAGATCAAGTGTTAATTCCGCATAACACTTTGTTACTTTATTCATAAGCAAAGGTTTCTCTACGTGTAGTACTTCATCTAATCTCGTATACACAAAGCTTAATCGATCTAAGTTTGGGATCAACAGTTGTGATTGTTCCAGTGCTAACTTACGTACTTGGTCGGCATTCAGCTACGTTCACAAACTTTCTCCATCTTTCTAAGGACTACTATTTCTAGCTATGGAATGTCCTTGGGAATATTCCTCTGGTTCTGGAAGAATCATTGGACTTAACCTATCCTACCTTCCTTATGTCACCACAATCTTCATCGTCGTGAAATAAATGGTTGAGGGTAACTATATTGTCACCATGAAAACTTCTTTGAAAACCATTCAAGGCACTTGTGATTATAAAATCAAAGCATTTTGTACCATGAATGTTTTGAACATGAAATCCATTTGCTCCCCTTACACATGTGCATCTAAATGCGAAAGAAATTAAGAAAACATTTCGCACATGTCGGGATGAGCTAGCACATTAAGTCAAACTATTATTGATCTCAATATTAAATCACATTTTCTCCCCCATATTAAAAATATTAACCCAATCGATGTTTTTAATATCAATTGATTTATTGGAATTTTAAGAAAAATTTGGGAAGAAAAATGCAAATCCAATTATCTTCATGAATTACGTAAGCTCCCCCTCAAATTAATGAGGGTGTACTTGATACGTAAATTGAATACCTTTTAAACACAAGTGTAAGGTATTTATCACGTGCAAAGATCATATATGATAATGTATTCACAAGATTGATAATTTACATGGTTGGACCTGAATGATGAGAACATCATATGATAGAATAACATAGTTCTTATTCACGAATGTTGGTCTCGCCCGTAACGTCTGAAATTATCTCCTCCTTTTTGAAAAGCGGTAATCCTTCATGACACCACATGTATAATTGACATCGTTGTCTTGACACCAATTTGTGAACTTGGTAATTTCATCATCAAAGATTCTGAACGCTTGACAATTTCTCCCCCTCAATTGTTGACCCGTGTTCTATCGAAAGAGTTGTAGTCGCTGTTTGAGTAGTCGCATCGTCGAGTATGTAGATATCAATTGTAAATTGTTGCGGATTGTGGAGATGATAACTTCATAAAAACAAGATTTCTCTTGTTTTGACAAATAAATGCACGACGCGTACATATATTCGTGTTAGATTGTGTTATTACGTAAACACAATCCCTTACATGGTTATAAAAATAAACCATGCCCGAGAAAATTAATTCCCGTTGTTGAGTCAAAGCTTTCCGGTGAAATGCTTGACTTGAATATGAAAAGCGGGTTACTATCTGAAATAATAGCAAACCATATGGAGCATGTTTTAAATCTTTTAAACTTCTGCTCGAACTTTATTTACAACCATGTGTCATTATTAAACAACATTTCTAGAATCATAAATATTATCGATTTCAGAAGACATGCCCTTTTTGAAAACCAGTTACTTGAGCTTAAGATTTTTTGTATCTTATGACACGAGCTCAAGTCCGAGAAGTTGTAAACTTCCTGTTGTTAAGGATAAGTTACCATTGGCGATAAACTTTCCTTTTAACTGAAGAACGAGTTCTAAGCTGACATTTGCTTAGAAGTCGTTTTCATGAGCTTGAAAACTTGTGAATGTTTTAACATAAAGCTCATTACCGAGAAAGATGAATTTCTCGTTATGAGGAAAAGTTCTCTTATTTAAAAGATACACTTTCCTTTCTGAGCTTGAAACTTGGAATGTTCTAATACAAGCTCATGACAAAGAAAAATTAATTTCTTGTTACGAGGATAAGTTATCATTAAAGATAAGCTTTCCTAGAACTAAAGTCCGAGTTACAGTATGATATTTAACTGTAAGTCATTGTGCATGAGCTTAAAAACTTTGAATGTTTTTAATATTAGCTCATGCCCGAGAAAAATTAATTTCTCGTTGTAAGGATAAGTTATCATCGGCGATAAACTTTCCTCTTATTAAAGTTCGGGGCATAATTTGAAATGTGATTATACGCCATTTTACACGAGCTTTAAACCTTTGAAAAGTTTTAATGTAAGCTCGTGTCCGAGAAAATTTAATTTCTCGTTAGTGAGGATAAGTTTATCATCGGCGATAAACTTTCCTTTCTTTGAAGCTTAGGTTACAATTTGTCATGTGACTGCAAACCGTTGTGCCTGAGCTTAAAAACTTCGAACGTTTTTAATATAAGCTCATGCCCGAGAAAAATTAATATCTCGTTGTGAGGATAAGTTTATCATCAGCGATAAACTTTCCTTTCGTTGATGCTCGGGTTACAATCTGTGATCCAACTGTAAGCCATATACACGAGCTTAAAACCATTGAATATTTTTAATGTAAGCTCGTGTCCGAGAAAATTAATTACTCGTTTTGAGGGTAAGTTATCGTTGCATAGATGAACTTTCCTTTATTTGAAGTCCGGGTCATTGTCGGTCATTTAACAATGAACCACTATACACGAGCTTAAAACTTTTGAATATTTTTAATAATAGCTCGTGTCCGAGAAAATTTAATTTCTCCTTTGTGAGGATAAGTTTATCATCGGCGATAAACTTTCCTTTATTCGAAGATCGGGTCATCGTTTGATATTTAACAATGATCCATTTTTTGTGAGATTAACCGCAAATCCCCTGAGACACTTGTTTCTTAGATATCAGCTTCTTCAGCAACCAAACTTTGAGATTGTCCTTAGTTGAACGGTATACAAAGATTGGACCGGTTTGATTTTGTTGATCCTTGACTTTGGTACCTGAAATCTCATTTGGAGTTTGTATGCTTTTATATGGGTTAGCGATTTCTATCTTAGAACCATGCGGAGATGCACAGTTTTCTTTTCTTGTTCCACATGTGACCTGAAGAGACGATTCACTTGTCTTAGCTGGCAAACTTTTCCTTTTATAGAATACCTTAAGTTCAGGCTTAAGTGATGTATCATCCTTTTCAATTTCCTCCCTAGTAGTCTTAGTAGGATCGGAGACTATCCTAGTTATAGGGCACTCGTTTCCTAAAAGCGTGAAAGTTCTACTAGTAGGGCGCCAAACTTTACCAATGGGTTTGATTTTAGCTAGCCACTGGGATTTAATTCTAGCATGGGAGTACACCTCATGAAGGAATTTCTTGACACAAGAGTCATGATTTGTCTAAAAGACACATTTCTTACATGTTTTACATGTAGCATATTTAATGTCCGAGTAAGATCTAGAATTCCTAGATGATTGATTGATACTCCTAGTATATGACATGATATGGTTAGCAATGTTGGGTAATCTAGAAGGCATCTAACTAGGTTTGAAATTCCTATCTCTTACTTGTGTAGTTTGAATAGCTTCCCTTAGACCAAAATTATGGCGCACGTCATTTGAACTAGTTCTAGACGTATTCTTTGAACTATTCTTAGGGAGCCTAGATGCAATCATGTGATTAGGTCTGCAAAAGCTGTTTTAGTCGCATTGGGCCTAGTTGGTGGAGTGACTGTTCTAGAAACATGAACCATATCAACTTAGGAGGCAAATAGCGGTCTCGAGGATTGTGTTCGCTCGGATCTGAATGCAGTTGGTTGTATAACAGACTAATTTTTAGGCGGTTTCCCCAAGATTGAAGGTTTTTCAAGCTTAGTGTCCACACTAGTTCCTTTAGTTTTCCTCAACTCGTTTTTCAAAGCCGCTATTGCAAAACCTTTTCCTGAACTTGAGCCTTTAAAGTCTCATTCTCTTTAAGAAATTTATCTTGGGATGCCAACTTAGATTCTAACAGTTTAATTTGTTTCAAAAGATTATCCTTTTCAGCTTTAGAATCTAGAACTTTTTGATCCAAATTTCGTTCAAGAACAACGTTTGAATTTTCAAGTTTTTCAAAATGTGTTTCAAACTTGTCAGTTCTCTTAGAAAATTCTAGTTTGGCATCCTCGAGATCTTTTGATTGTTGAGCTATGATCGTTGCGAGCTCTTTAACCTTGGAATCAGAAGCAGTTAATGAAGCAGTCATAAGGCAATTATCATGATTACTATCATTTTGAACACTTTCTCCCCCATTATGACGCACATCGGATGAGTCAGAAATGGTATCGCTATCACTCTTTTCCATCCCATGTTTGTCATAATTAGGTTCAAATGCTCAATATGCGGCATTCCATCAGCATATACATCATATACAACATTAAATTATACCATGTTTGTAAGCTCTTCGTCATAAACGAGTATGGTGTCATCATAAGAGATGTTTGTAACATTCCCTGACGTGTTGCTAGTATCATGCTTAGCTGTTGATTCCATGCCTTTGCACTCTTTAGCAGCCTCCAATTGTCAATCATATGAGCATTCTCCTCTTGCATCTGCATCGTAGATTCTTGCACTCCACTATCATATGCGAGTTGAAATCGTGATCTTGCATAAATCGAAGATGAAACCGATGTCATGAATTTCAACGTACCACGGAAATCTTGAAGCTCGATATGTGTCTCTAAGAAATGATGAGCAAATCACTGAACTTTCAGACTTGATGATATTTAATTGGAGGAAAGGCGTGAGTTGTGTCAAGAGAGCCTTATATGCAAGTGTTGATGCAGAGTGATTAAATTCTTCATTGTGGAGTTGCTATGCTAGTTGGTTCAAATTGAAGAACATCGATTCCATGAATATATGACGATCTTGACCAAAGAGCATCACAAATTCACTCCCTCCTTGAAGCCATGAAAGAGTCACTAGATGATACTGAAGTAGTCGAAACGAAGTTATACCACTTTCTCTATCGTTGTCTTGCATTTGATGCAATTCTCCCTCTTGAAACTTCGAATTCAACGATTCCTGATAGGTGTGTAAACACCCATCCTTTTACCACTTAATTCTAGCTAAAACGAGACCAAAACACGTATTTAATGTCATTTGTTTGGAATTATGCGTGGTTTTTGTGTTTATTGTGTTTTCAGAGCCAATCGGATGAATATTGAAGAAGACATGGGATTGCACGGGTTTTATGGAAGAAAAAGACTCAAGACGAAGTCTATTGTCCAAGAAATGCAAAAGATTTGAAGTCACTGGGCCTATTTGACGATTTATCAAAGAAAAGGACCAAAGATGGAAGATTTACATAAGTCGAAGAAACTCAAGTCTATTAAACGAAGAAATTAAAAGACGAGTTGAATTTAATCGTCGACAAGTCCCGAATCAGAATCGAAAACGTCAACTTTTCTGAAAAGACGAGAAGACAAGAAGAAAGGGAGAAAGCCCACTCACCAACCAACCACTCAGCCTATATAAAGGGATCACCCTCACAATTTTTGGCAGCTAGTTTTAGTTTCAGTTTCTTTTTCTCCTATTTCGTAGGAAAACCATCTCCCTTAAGGAGTGGTTCTTCATCTTCTTTGATTTGTTCTTTAATCTTGTAAGCTTGATCTTTTCCTTTTGTTACTGAATCTTAATCATCAATACAAGCTTTCCATTAATCTTTTCATTCATCTTGTTCTTCATCATCTTTTTATTGCAAGTTCTTAAATTTTTATTTAGTTCAAGTTTGATTTTAAAAAGTTGTTGAATTTGTGTTTTTATGATTGGGATTTGATCCGTGTAGTTAGTAGATGATTTGTGGTTAATTTGGTAAAACCTTTTTGCTTATTTGGTTCGATTTGTGATCAAATTCGTGTACCCTGTTTTATGTCTGTAACTGTTTTTCGTTCCCAGCTATATTCCGAATAGACAATATGCTTTGTCCCTTACTCGGAATGTTCAAACATTCCGATTAGCCTGTTTCTTTTATCCCCTATCCGGAATATTTACATATTCCGAATAGGCCCTACATTCCGCATAGAACAACTTTCCGAATAGCATTTTTCTTATTCCTTTATTCGGAATATTCTAGATATTCCGCATAGGCCCTGTTATTCCGAATTGAATTTTTATTCCGAATAGAACATGTTTTCCGAATAGCCTGTTTTTCCGAATAGCAATATTCCGCATAGGACCTTTTTTATTATTATTCCGAATAGGGTCTTCATTCCGAATTGAGCAATTTATTCAGTATAGGGAATTTATTCCGAGTAAGCTTGATTGTTCCGGATAGCTTCATTTTTCCGCATGGTTTTCTTTATTCCGCATAAGCAAAATATTCCGTGTATTTCAAACATTCCGCATAGAGCTTTGTTATTCCGCATAGTCTGATTATTCCGAATGGGATTTTATTCCGCCTAGCTATTTTCTTCAGTAAGATTATTTTTCTGTTTATTCATTTAATCATTTATATTTACTGCAAGTTTAATTTCGTCACTTCATTTATTTACATCTTTATTAGAATAGAAAACCAAATCCACTCCACTTTTTGTCACCAAGAACAAATCATTCCACTTTTAACTGTGATCAATTCGAGGAGATACCGAGAAACGAACTTTCAAATTAACAAAATCTCATGTATCAAATGGCGCCGCTGCCGGCTCTTCTCGTTAAGATCAGAAGTTTTTTGTGAGAACTTGGATTTTGGGATCCGTTCCCCGTGAACGTTACTTTTTCATAAAAATTTTCAAAAAATCCTAAAAAAATATAAAATTTTCAAAAATCCAAAAAAATTAAAAAAAACATAAAAACCAAAAATATTTTTGCTTTGTTTTTCTTTGTTCGTTCTTTTGCAGGTGTATGCGCACTCGATCCACGTCTTATCAAGAGCCCGAGCCTCTCGATAACTTAGACATGGCCGGTGTACAAAACAACATACCACCTCCAAACAACAATAATAACAACAACAACCCACCTTTCAACAACATGAACAATAACAACAACAATGAGCCTCTACCGGATAATCGCCCGATGATTGAACTGCTACAAGCTCATGTCGATGGCAACACTAATCCGATTGTTATACCAGCAATTGCAGCCAACAATTTCGAGCTCAAGTCAGGCTTTATCCAGATGGTCTCCGCTCAACCATTCTTGGGACGTACCATTGATGATCCACACGACCATATCAAGAGATTCTTGCAACTCACCAACACGGTCAAGTTCAATGGTGTTCCACAAGAGGTTATCAGGTTACAACTTTTTCCCTTTTCATTAGAGGGACAAGCCCGGCATTGGCTTGCTAAGGAACCGCCACAGAGTATTCTCTCGTGGACGGATTTGGAAACAAAGTTTATCAATTACTTTTTCCCACCCTCTCGTACTACCGCTTTGCGGAATGAAATCATAAATTTTGAACAAAAGTACGATGAGTCGTTCAGTGAATCTTGGGATCGTTTCAAAGATATTTTAAGAAAATGCCCACAACATGGTTTTACCAAAGTACATCAAATTAATACTTTTTACAATGGTTTAAGCATGAGTGACCAAGATTCACTAAATAGTGCCTCCGGGGGTAATCTTTTGGCTAAGACATCCAATGCTGCTTGGGACATCATTGAGAATAAATCTCGTGTGCAAACCAAGAGTGTTCGGACCAATGTCGCTAGTGCTAGCACTAGTGACAGCGACAAGCGACTGGACTAAATCACTACGCTTCTTGAATCGCTTGTCACCCACACCGTCAGCAACAACAACAGCAACAACGCTAAAAACGCTCAAGTTAACGCTGTCAGCCAACCTTGTGAGATATGCGGTGGTCCTCACTCTTACACCACTTGTACTGCCACCCAAGACTACCCTGCTGAGAATGTGAATGCGGCCTATGGCACCTATCCTCAACCTGCTTATCAAGCTAGACCTCAAGGTGACCGTAATTTGCTTAGCTATCGCTCCAACAACTACCTCTCACCACCTGGTTTTCCCCCTACCAACCCAAACCAACAACAAAACCTCAACCGCCCTCCTCAACAACAACAACAACCTCGTACACCATACATCCCTCCTCACAAACAGCAACAACCACCTCAACGTAACAACCAAGTTTACCAACAACATGCTTATCAACCACCCGCATACAATGCTCCTCCAAACCAACCCACTGCATTACACCAAGAGGTTGCAACCTACATGAGGACCAATGATGTGATCGTGGAAAATCTCCAACAGGAAGTGCGCAACTTGAAAGCAGACTTGGTCAAACAAGGGAACGATTTGAGAGCCGACATGAGAAACACGTTGTTCCAAGGTAATCAACCCTCTTCTTCGGGTACTCTTCCGAGTAACACCGTTGCGAATCCAAGAGGGGAGATGAAAGCAATCACCACTCGCAGTGGTAAAGGTACCAAGGAACCCGAGCTTCCTATACCTCCACCGGTGGTTGTGACTAAGGAGAACGAGTCACCTGCTCCTATTCCTCATCATTCTCCTTCCCAAATTTCTCCACCTCTTCCTTCTACCCCTCCTCCACCCAAGGATGTGAGTGATCCTATTCTTCCAAAGCCTTCCTCTTCTTCCAATATACCTTATCCATCTAGGTTGAGGAAAGAGAAGCTCAAAAGCAAGGACGATATTTAGGTTTCGAACTTTCTTAAAATGTTCAAACAATTGAATTTTAACATCTCCTTCGCTGAGGCTCTCGCTCACATGCCTAAATATACAAAAATGTTTAAAGATCTTCTGAGCGACAAGGAAAAGCTCCTCGATATTGCCAACACCCAACTTAATGAGAATTGCTCTGCAGTGCTCTTAAGGAAATTGCCAACCAAGCTTGGTGATCCGGGTCGTTTCTTAATCCCTTGCAATTTCCCGGGAGTAGAGAATTGCATGGCCCTAGCCGATCTAGGTGCCAGTATTAATTTAATGCCTCTAAGCGTTTGGAAGCAATTATCTCTCCCAGAGCTAGTCCCCACCAAAATGACTTTGGAATTAGCTAACCGTACGGTTGCTTATCCAGTGGGGATAGCCGAAGACGTCATAGTAGGAGTCGACAAATTCACCTTTCCTGCTGATTTCGTTGTCGTCGACTCTCATTGATGTTGAAGCCGGTGAGCTTATCATGAGAGTGGGTGACGATAAAGTAGTCTTCAACATGGGAAAGTTGTCTAAACAGCCTTATTCATATGAGAGTGTTAATTGTATTGACGTTCTTGATGAGGCTTGTGAAGAACACTTTAATGATGCTTGCAAAAGTATTCCTACCTCTCTACCCAATGTTGAGACCGTGTCCTCTATTGATTCCTCGTTGTCTCTATTTGGAGATAGTGATTTATTTTGGAACAATCTTGAAGATACCATTGGAGATGTGAATTTAGCTACTAATGATTCTCCCACCGATGGGGATGAAGACATGAATTTCTTTGACAATCTTCTCAACGAAGACAATCCTTCTCCTCCATCTCCCACGGTCATTACTATCGATACTCCGACTTCGAATACGCCTCCTGTCGAAAATCCTCTAGATTTAGAACTTAAGGAGTTGCCGCCACATCTTGAGTATGTATTCCTTGAAGAAGAGAAGAAGTCGCCAGTCATCATTGCTAAGGACCTAAAGGAAGAAGAAAAAACCCGACTTATCACCGTGTTAAAAGATCATAAGAAGGCTATTGCGTGGAAGATTTCTGATATTCGTGGAATTGATCCTCACTTCTGCACACACAAAATTCTCATGGAGGACGACTTTAAGCCCACAATTCAAAGCCAACGAAGGGTGAATCCAAAAATACATGAAGTCATCAAAACAGAGGTTATCAAACTTCTTGATGCGGGTATGATTTACCCTATTTTGGATTCACCATGGGTTAGTCCAATCCATTGTGTGCCCAAGAAGGGCGGAATAACCGTTTTTTCCCAATGAACACAACGAGTTGATTTCCACTCGTCTCGTTACTGGGTGGAGAGTTTGTATAGACTACCGCAAACTCAATGATGCCACGAGAAAGGATCATTTCCCTCTACCTTTTATGGACCAAATGCTTGAACGTTTAGCGGGTAATGAATATTACTGCTTTCTTGATGGTTTCTCGGGTTATTTCCAAATACCCATTGATCCCCAAGATCAAGAGAAGACAACATTCACTTGTCCCTATGGCACATTTGCTTACAAAAGGATGCCTTTTGGCTTATGTAATGCGCCCGGGACTTTCCAAAGGTGCATGTTAGCTATCTTCCATGACATGGTTGAACAAACCATGGAAGTCTTCATGGATGATTTCTCGGTCTTCGGGGATTCCTTCTCTTCTAGCCTTGCCAATTTGGAACGTATGCTTAAGCGGTGCGAAGACACTCGCCTGGTTCTGAATTAGGAAAAATGCCATTTTATGGTAAAAGAAGGCATCGTGCTAGGACACAAAATTTCCAAATCCGGTCTTGAAGTAGACCGTGCTAAAGTCGATGTTATCGCCAAGTTGCCTCCACCTTCAACCGTGAAGGGTGTGAGAAGTTTTTTGGGTCATGCGGGCTTCTACCATCGATTCATCAAAGATTTTTCTCAAATCGCTCGCCCGATGACCCACCTTTTGGAAAAAGATACTCCTTTTATCTTTTCCAAAGAGTGTCTTGAAGCCTTCAACTCGCTTAAGGATAAGCTAACTAAGGCACCCGTCTTGGTTACCCCCAATTGGGAGCTTCCCTTTGAGTTGATGTGCGACGCTAGTGATTTTGCTATTGGAGCGGTTCTGGGACAAAGAGTGAACAAACACTTCCAACCAATCCATTACGCTAGCAAGACAATGACGGGGGCACAATTGCATTATACGACAACCGAAAAAGAGCTTTTAGCTGTTGTCTATGCCTTTGAAAAATTCCGCCCCTATCTTGTCCTTTCCACCACAATTGTGTATACCGATCATTTCGCGTTGAAGTACTTGTTGACAAAGCAAGATTCCAAACCAAGACTTCTTCGCTGGGTTTTGCTCCTCCAAGAATTCAAAATCGAAATTCGCGATAAGAAAGGAGCTGAAAACCTAGCCGCGGATCATCTCAGCAGACTTGAGGATCCTTACCAAGGGGATCATCCGAACAAAGAGATCAATGATTCTTTTCCCTTGGAAACCTTAATGTCTATAAATTCGAATTCTGATGAAACCCTGTGGTTTGCGGACTTTGCAAACTACTTGGCGGGTGGAATTCTCAAGGAAGGGTTGACCTCCCAACAAAAGAAAAAGTTCTTCACCGACATTAAGACTTACTTTTGGGACGACCCTTACCTATTCAAACAATGTGCCGACCTGATTATCCGCCGATGTGTTGATGGACCGGCAGCTTCTGAAATCCTTGATGCTTGCCACAAAGGACCCACCGGTGGTCACTTTGGTCCCAACTACACCGCCAAAAAAGTGTTTGATTCGGGATTTTATTGGCCCTCCATATATCGTGACGCTCACAATATGGTTAAACGATGTGATGTTTGCCAAAAACAAGGCACTATCACACATAAAGACGAGATGCCTCAGAATTTCATTCAAGAATGTGAAATTTTTGATGTTTAGGGTATCGACTTTATGGGGCCATTCCCTTCTTCTAAAGGAAACAAATACTTCCTTGTAGCCGTTGACTACGTTTCAAAGTGGGTTGAAGCCAAAGCTTTACCAACTAATGACGCAAGGGTGGTTTGTAACTTTTTGAAAGCTCTTTTCGCTAGATTCGGTGTGCCTCGCGCCATTATTAGTGATCGTAGGACTCATTTTTGCAATGACCAATTCGCAAGAGTCATGGCTAAGTACGGTGTAAATCATCGTCTTTCCATAGCCTACCACCCACAAACTAATGGCCAGGCTGAAATATCTAACCGTGGTTTAAAGCGAATTCTGGAAAGAACCGTGGGAGAGCATCGTGCCGCATGGGCTGATAAACTTGATGATGCTTTGTGGGCCTTCCGTACTGCTTACAAGACCCCGATCGGCTGTACGCCCTATCGTCTTGTGTACGGGAAAGCTTGCCACCTCCCTATCGTGCTGGAACATAAGGCATACTAGGCCTTGAAGTGGGCTAACTTCGACATCAACAAAGCCGGTGATTTTCGCAAGATTCAACTCAACGAGCTACAAGAATTGAGGAATCAAGCTTACGAGAACTCATTGATCTACAAGGAGAAGACCAAGATGATCCACGATGCTAAAATCAAGAACCGAGAGTTCCACGTTGGTGATCAAGTCTTACCCTTTAACTCTCGGTTGAAGATCTTCTCAGGCAAGTTGAAGAGCCGCTGGTCTGGTCCATTCACCATCGCCAATGTTTTTCCCTATGGCACCATTGAGCTTTCTCAGCCAAATGGGCCCAACTTCAAGGTGAATGGCCAGCGTTTGAAATTGTACTTTGGTGAGGACATCTCTCAAGAGATGATTCCATCCCTCACCACGTTCCCCATGAACTAATTTTGGGTCGAGTCAGGCTCGTGACTCGGTTATCAAAAACAAGCGTTCCTCGGGAGGCAGCCCGAGTATCTATCCTTTTATGTTTTCACCTCCTAAGTGTAGGGGGACTTCTATAGGTGTTTGTCTGTGTGTGGTGATGTGATTACAGGGATTAGTGCACTCTTGGAACCTACGAAGAACCGTGCTCCTGTGTTATCCAAAATCCGGTTCTATCTCTCAACTATCGTGATTCAATTTTCTTCATACTCACATTTGAAATTAATCACGTTAGTCGTCTCTTCCTTAACTTGATTTAACCAACGTGCACAATGTCATAAGTGTAGGGGAGACTTTTCCCACATGCTTAAACATTGAGGACAATGTTTATCTTAAGTGTAGGGGGGACTTCTATCGAAGTTTTAAGTGGACTTTTCCATGAAAATGCCTTCATTTAACCGGAAAATCCTATTTTTCAACATTTTTCAAATTTTTTTATTAACTTTGGCCATTTAGTCGTAATTTTTTTAATTTTTTATCGTTGCTTTCATATGTATATATCCCGCAATAAAGTCAAAAATATTAATAAAGTGGTGTAGCTAGTTCAGAAGTCTTTGACATATTAGGCCCATTGCGATTATTTTGACTCAACCCGAATAGACTTATTCAAGTTTATTCTAGCTAGTATCCTTAACCATGTAGACCTTAATTGGTTTATTAGGCTAAGTATCCACGAGTCTCATTACTTGAGATTTTAAATTGTGGAGGACGAGAAACGATAGAGTCAATTATAAGTCGGTATTCTTGCACAAGCTCACTTGGTGTAATTATTTGCCTATTCTCCCATCACTTGCTAATAATTTATCTGCAATAAGTAAGGTCGTACGATTTGAAAAGTTACTTAGCTTCTAGCCCAAGATCGTTTAAAATTTGCTCGGTAATGATAAGAGTTCATAGCCAAGGCATAACTTATGAAGCGGGGCGCGAAGATTGGCGAGTCCGAAAAGGCCCTAACAAGGCATGAGGATTCCATTTTATTGCTAAAGATCCAAGGTGATGTGAAAAGCATTATTCCCAAAATCAATATGAAGGATCAAGACTCACGACGAAAAGCAATCAACTCCCATAAAGATCATGGAGAAGTCTATCCGAAAAGACCCTAACAAGGTATGAGGATAAATAGATCCATGTCCGAAAAGGAGGCGGATCGTTGTATCTCAAAATCCCAATTAGAGATTGAAGAAATAATCATGAAGTCATGGTCAACAAGGTTGGAGTATCCCTCAAAAATCTCCAAGTGAAGAAACTCTATTAACGATGAGAAGACCATTATCTCAAGCACGTCTCTCAAGATATGAAGTATGAAGTACATGCCAAATATCGGCCCGAGAAAGGTCTCAAATAGTGAACCGAGTTATGCCAAGATATGAACTTTTTGATATCCCGAGAAGCAGTTTTAAGAGATTTTGTCCTTTAGCTAACGATTGATCAAATCGTCCTACTTTGCTTTCAGCCTAAATAAACTATCGAAATAAGTCCAAAAATGCATCTTCATGATCATTCTAAGACCAAAAATAAAATATAAGAGATACACCTAGAAATAAGGGAGTTTAAGCATTTAATTAAGCCATGTGTGTAAATGTTTGATTTACTAACTTATAATAACAATGATCTCGTTTTTAAGCTTAGCTTGGGGAACGTGAAACTTGAGGGTGATAAATCTTCGCAGCACCAAAGCCCTAATGTAAGTCCTTGATTTCTTTGCAAGTTATTTCCATCCTTTTGTTTATTTTAAAGTTTTAATTTCTCTTAGTATTTTAATTTTTATTTAGTAGTATTTGAATAAGGCCAAGGTTGATTGATTATGAGAAAAGTGTAAATTTGCTTTATCACTAAGCATTGCATGAGGGCATGGCAATGGTTAAGTGTAGGGGATTTGATAGGTGTGTAAACACCCATCCTTTTACCACTTAATTCTGGCTAAAACGAGACCAAAACACGTATTTAATGTCATTTGTTTGGAATTATGCGTGGTTTTTGTGTTTATTGTGTTTTCAGAGCCAACCGGATGAATATTGAAGAAGACATGGGATTGCACGGGTTTTATGGAAGAAAAAGACTCAAGACGAAGTCTATTGTCCAAGAAATGCAAAAGATTTGAAGTCACTGGGCCTATTTGACGATTTATCGAAGAAAAGGACCAAAGATGGAAGATTTACATAAGTCGAAGAAACTCAAGTCTATTAAACGAAGAAATTAAAAGACGAGTTGAATTTAATCGTCGACAAATCCCGAATCAGAATCGAAAACGTCAACTTTTCTGAAAAGACGAGAAGACAAGAAGAAAGGGAGAAAGCCCACTCACCAACCAACCACTCAGCCTATATAAAGGGGTCACCCTCACAATTTTTGGCAGCTAGTTTTAGTTTCAGTTTCTTTTTCTCCTATTTCGTAGGAAAACCATCTCCCTTAAGGAGTGGTTCTTCATCTTCTTTGATTTTTTCTTTAATCTTGCAAGCTTGATCTTTTCCTTTTGTTACTGAATCTTAATCATCAATACAAGCTTTCCTTTAATCTTTTCATTCATCTTGTTCTTCATCATCTTTTTATTGCAAGTTCTTAAATTTTTATTTAGTTCAAGTTTGATTTTAAAAAGTTGTTGAATTTGTGTTTTTATGATTGGGATTTGATCCGTGTAGTTAGTAGATGATTTGTGGTTAATTTGGTAAAACCTTTTTGCTTATTTGGTTCGATTTGTGATCAAATTCGTGTACCCTGTTTTATGTCTGTAACTGTTCTTCGTTCCCAGCTATATTCCGAATAGACAATCTGCTTTGTCCCTTACTCGGAATGTTCAAACATTCCGATTAGCCTGTTTCTTTTATCCCCTATCCGGAATATTTACATATTCCGAATACGCCCTACATTCCGCATAGAACAACTTTCCGAATAGCATTTTTCTTATTCCTTTATTCGGAATATTCTAGATATTCCGCATAGGCCCTGTTATTCCGAATTGAATTTTTATTCCGAATAGAACATGTTTTCCGAATAGCCTGTTTTTCCGAATAGCAATATTTCGCATAGGACCTTTTTTATTATTATTCCGAATAGGGTCTTCATTCCGAATTGAGCAATTTATTCAGTATAGGGAATTTATTCCGAGTAAGCTTGATTGTTCCGGATAGCTTCATTTTTCCGCATGGTTTTCTTTATTCCGCATAAGCAAAATATTCCGTGTAGTTCAAACATTCCGCATAGAGCTTTGTTATTCCGCATAGTCTGATTATTTCGAATGGGATTTTATTTCGCCTAGCTATTTTCTTCAGTAAGATTATTTTTCTGTTTATTAATTTAATCATTTATATTTACTGCAAGTTTAATTTCGTCACTTCATTTATTTACATCTTTATTAGAATAGAAAACCAAATCCACTCCACTTTTTGTCACCAAGAACAAATCATTCCACTTTTAACTGTGATCAATTCGAGGAGATACCGAGAAACGAACTTTCAAATTAACAAAATCTCATGTATCAATTCCATTGAAGTTCGATGAAGATAAGGATTAATGATCGATCGAGCAATGAAATGAAAGTAATTGTTGACAACAAGGGATTATACAATTTGTGGAGAAACCGATAAATTGAATTCGCGGGATTTTACAAACCAACAAACATATCGTAAAACTTAAACAAAATCCTTGTCTTGTGATTTCAGTATCAACAATTAAACTTATAACTTATGCCAAATCTGAATATTTGCAAAATTATCGAATATAAAGATCTTGGCCCAATGAAAGTGAAAACACCCGGGCCAAAATTAATTAGAAAGAAAGCTTCTTATTCAACAGCCCAAATACCTGAATTGTATAATATCCAACAGCCCAATCATTTTCACTTCTATTTTTTTCACAACAAAAAAACTTGTTTCCACTTCTATTTTTCAACTGCCCAATCTTTCATCCAAAGCAACTAGTTCAATATGCTCGGCCCAATCCTAAAAATAATAATACCCGGTCAACAAGTTACTCATTCACACATATACTATGACTAAATGCTCCAAATGCAATTACGTGGCGTAGTCAAATGAATGACATTCGGCCCATGAGTAGTCAAAAAACAATTATTTGGCTCAGTAAAATAATAATAATATAATGGAAACCCTAATTTATCTCTTAGAAACTAACAAACACAACCTCCATAGTTACTTGTTACCCCCCGCCTGCATTCACAAGACTGAAAAAAACAACAAAACACTCTAATCTTCTTTTCTATCAATGTTGGTTATCTTGTTTTCTCCGCCTCGCATAAAAGAGAATTTAAAAAATTTGGATATCTTGTTGCATCCGCCTCTCTTTTTCAGTCGATGCTCCCAAAGCAGATACTCCTACCAAATACTCAATTTGATCTACTCAGAAATCGAATAACACATATGCTACTCAGAAATCGAAATAATGAAGCAACGCCAACCAAACCAAACAGTCTTTCTGTTACTAGAGATGCAACATCTAACGATAGATAATGAACAAGTGCAACAAGTTTCAATCTTCAAGATCTTTATAGGTCTCGGGTAGGTTGTGAATTTTTATTTTTGGTTTGAGTACTTGATCGAGGATGGTTTTTGACTGAGATCTTTCTATTTTTTATGGTTATGAGTCGAGACTGCTTGGTTGTTGAGTCGGTGTTGGTTTGTGATTTGGTCTGTTTGTGTTTGAGTTAGTGTTGTTTGAGTCTATGTTTGAGTTTTGTCAAGTCTGTTGGTGTTTAGAGTCGAGTCTGGAGTTGGGATTGTCGAGTCAATTTTGAGACGAGAGTCTAGTGAGTTTAGGTGTTTGTGTTTGTGTTCATTCCAGTTTTGACGATTCGTAAGTCGAGAGTCTTGGTCGAATTGGATTGGAAACTAATGTAAGGATTTTGCTAGGTTTGAAAGTTCAATTCTCGGTATCTTCTCGAATTGATTTCCGGTTCAAAATGCGACTCAATTTTTTTGGTGAAAAAGAATATTTTTGGTTGTTTTAAAATAAATGTGCAAAGATGTAAATGAAAATGACGTTAATTTAAATCTAACTCTAATTTAAAATAAATGACAAGAAATTAAAAGCGTGATGAGAAATTAAAGGGCAATTAATGTAAATAACGCAAACTTAAAACTATCCTAAAGGCAAACTTAAAACGCAACTAAAACTTAAAATAAGGCAAGGCTTAAAATAAATCTAAGGCAAGTAATCTTAAAGTGCGACTAAGTAAAAAGGCGGGAAAAGTAAAGCTTAAAAATAAAAATTAAAAATTAAAAACAGAAACTAAAAAGAACCTGAAAACAGATCATTCGGAATAATACCCTCATTCGGAATAAACATTCATCCGGAATGTCACCTTCGTTCGGAATGTTCTTCTTTACTCGGAATATTTACCAAAAACCTTGATTCGGAATATATTCTGAATGAATACCCCTTGATCCGGAATATTGAATATTCCGGATGAACAAAACTTTGATACAGAGCTTTTGCTTGGTTCGGAACTTTGATTCGGAACTTTGCTGATTCGGAACATTGATTCGAAACTTTGATTCGGAACTTTGCTGATTCGGAACTTTGATTTGGAACTTTGATTCGGAACTTTGCTGATTCGGAACTTTGATTAAGAACTTTGATTCGGAACTTTGATTCGGAAATTTGATTCGGAACTTTGCTGATTCGGAAATTTGATTTGGAACTTTGATTCGGAACTTTGATTCGGAACTTTGATTCGGAACTTTGATTCGGAACTTTGCTGATTCGGAACTTTGATTCAGAACTTTGATTCGGAACTTTGATTCGGAACTTTGATTCGGAACTTTGCTGATTCGGATCTTTGATTCAGAACTTTGATTCGGAACTTTGATTCGGAACTTTGATTTGGAACTTTGCTGATTCGGAACTTTGATTCGGAACTTTGATTCGGAACTTTGATTCGGAACTTTGACTCGGAACTTTGCTGATTCGGAACTTTGATTCAGAACTTTGCTGATTCAGAACTCCCTTAATTCAGAACTCCCTTGATTCAGAACTTTCTGAACAAATCTTTGATCCGGAATATATGCTTTCCTGGTCCTTGATTCGGAATACCTGGGAAACAGAAACAGCGAAGAACACGCAAGAACAAAAAATAACACGAATCCAATCTAATCTAATCAAAATCAACCACAAGATTAAATCAAACTAATAACAAATAATCAACTAATGATAATCTATCAAACCAAAACAATAAAACTAACAATAATAACCACAATAATCAAAACCCACTTAATCAAATCAAATAAAACTCAAGAACATAAACATGAACAATAAAGCATAAAGATTAAGATCAAACAAGAAAGGAAGATAGGAGATAAATAATAAAAGTAAAGATTGACAATAATCAAAAGGAAACTTACTTGAAATTAAAGGTATTTAAGGTGCAAGACAATTAAGTAAATGACATATATTTAAATGACAAGTAATTAAAATGGTGGAAGAACTAGTGTCGCTCTAGCCAACAAAAAACAAATGAATATCCTAATGATCTATTTATAGGGGAGGATTAGGGAGGTGCTTAGGAAGCTTCCTCCCCTCTTTCTTCTTTCTTTAATTGCATCATTAAGTCCTTAATCTTCTTAGTTCTTCGACTTTAATGACTTTGTCTCGGGATTTCTTTAAACTCGTCTTTGAAATTTCTTCATAAATAAGACTTGAGTTCTTCAGCTTTTAGTAAACTTCCGTCTTTTGACTTTTTCTTCGATAAATCTTCAGAATTGGTCTTGGACTTCCGTTCTTTTTGCACTCTTGATTTCTTGACTTCGTCTTTTGTCTTTTTCTTCGGTAAAAGCCCGTGAATGCCCTTGTTTTCTCCCCTTTTCACATTTTCGTCCTAAATCACAACAAAAACACAAACCACGCATAATTTCGACATTTACGACATAAAATACACGTTTTGGCTCGGTTATTATTGTAGTTAAGTGGTAAAAAGGATGGGTGTTTACACACCTATCAAATCCTCTACACTTGACCATTGCAATGTCCTCATGCAATGCATTAGTTACAAAGCACGATTACATTTTCCATCATAATCAATCCACATTGGCCTTTATTAAAGAGATAGAAAATTATAAAAATTCAAAGTAAAGAAATCAAAAACATAACTTCGGGTTTTGGAAATGTCATGAATGATCATCATCCTCAAGTTTTCACTTTCTCCAAACCAAGCTTAAAAACGAGATCATTGTTATTATAAGTTAACAAACCAACACGAACTCATGTGGGCCAATTATTCACTTAGACTCCCTTATTCCTAGGTGTATCTCTTATATTTTATTATTGTCTTGAATGATCACGAGGATGCATTGTTGACTTATTTCGATAGTTATTTAGGCTGAAAATAAAGTGGGACGATTTAATCAATAGTTAGCTAAAGGACAAAATCTTTTAAAACTGCTTCTCGGGACCTCATAAAGTTCATATCTTGTCATAACTCGCTTCGCGATTTGAGACCTTTCTCGGACCGATATTTGGCAGCGACTTCATACTTCAAATCTTTGAGAGACGTTCATGAAATAATGGTCTTCTCTTCATAATAGGAATTTCTTCACTTGAAGTTTTGAGAGATTCTTCATACTTGGACCACGACTTCTTCATTTTTCTCCAATCTTTATTTTGGACTTTGATATACAACGATCCGCCTCCTTTTAGGACTTGGATCTATGTATCCTCATACCTTGTTAGGGCCTTTTTGGATAGACTTCTCCATGATCTTTACGGGAGTATTTGCTTTTCGTCGTGTGTCTCGATCCTTCATATTGATTTTCGATAAATGATTCTTCACATCAATTTTGAATATTTAGCAACAAAATGTAGCCTTCATGCCTTGTTAGGGCCTTTTCGGACTCGCCAATCTTCGCATCCCGCTTCATTAAGTTATGCCTTGGCTATGAACTCTAATCCATACCGAGCAACTTTTAAACGATCTTGGGCTAGAAGCTAAGTAACTTTTCAAATCGTACAACCTTATTTATTGTAAATAAATTTATTAGCAAGCGATGGTAGAATAGGCTCATAATTAACTCACATAAATTCACGAAAGAATACCAAACCTATAATTGACTCTATTATCTCTCGTTCTCCACAGTTTAAAATCTCAAGGAATGAGACTCGTGGATGCTTAGCCTATTAAATCAAAGTTTTGGGTTTTCGAGTCGCCTATAGGATCTTGCAAACTTTTAGACTTTTTCAAGTTTAGAAATCGCATTTTAAAGTTCCATTGATAAACAACTCTCTAGGATCAATTATAGGAACTTGCGAAAAGTTCTTGTTCTTAACCCGTGAGAGTCAAGACTTTCGCGTTTTATAGCTCCCTATATAAAAGCCTAGCAAAACTTGACTTAAGCACGTTAAGGATACTAGCTAGAGTAAACTTAGATAAGTAAACTCGGGTTGAGTCAAAAGATTCACAACGTTTGAAAATTAAAACCACTTTATTAAAATTTTATTCTAGCAAAGAAAGAAAATAACTATACAAAGGGAAAAACTAATAGGCCAAAATAGATCAAAAATTTTGAAAAATGTCGAAAAAATGATTTTCCGGTTAAAATGAGGACAAATACAAGGAAAAGGCCACTTAACTTCGATAGAAGTCCCCCTACACTTAATATAAACATTGTCCTCAATGTTTAAGCATGTGGGAGTAAACTCCCCTACACTTAGGACATTGTGCACGTTGTTTAAATCTTGCTAAGGAAAAGACAACTAACGAGATTCCTATTTTAATATTGAGAAATATAAAATAGTGAATCGAAAAGAGTTTAGGATAGAACCGGGAAGAAGGGAACACGGAATCACGGTTCGTCAAAAGTCATCAAGAGTGTGTCTTAGAAGCTCTAATCCCTGCACATGATAAGAAAGAGAACAAGAAACACCACGGGGCTCCCCCCTACACTTATGGTGAAAACAGGGAAAGATAGATAGATAATTGGGTTGCCTCCCAAAAAGCGCTTGTTTTTGTTAACAGAGTCACGAGCCTGACTCGTCCCCGAATTAAATGGTCCATGGGGAAGCCTCGAATGTAATACCGGGATCAAAGACCTTGTCCTCGTTCCCGGAGGAATATAACAAAGGAGAGGCAGGAGGATAAGTCTTGAATGGTAGGAAGGTCCTTTCAACATACGAGAAGTATGTGAAATCTTGATCCACGGGAGGTGGGGTGGGTAAAGGAATCACATTGTCATCCTCCAAAGACAATGGATGCTGACCAATTGGCAAAGCCGTAAGGTTATCAATCATAGATAGGTCATTGTCACCTCCCGGGTCAAAGCACTCATCCTCATTTCCTGGAGAGTGAAATTGATACATCACCCACTTGGGCGTGCACGCAGTAGGATGAGGTGGCAATATAGTGTGAGAAGTAAGAGAAGAATTACCTTCCATCCGCGTCACCTGTCCAGTAGAGTCAAATCTCGCCACCTCTGTGATAGAAGGGGGCATGGCTAACAAAGTATGCTCATCAATAGCAAGAGAATCAGAGCTATCAATGTCTTCAATCCCTTCGTCAAAGAGAGGATTCACCTCACTGGATATGTAAGCGTCATCAAATCAAATAAAGGGTTCGAATAAATCTTGAAAGTTTCCTTTGGAACGTCTTCATCGGATAGTGACTCGTCATCACTAGAAGTAAAATCATCATCTTGATCAAAAAGAGGATTAGAGAAAGCCAAAGAAGCCTCTCCCAAAGTGTTGGTGGAAGGAACATCATCAGAAGAAAATGCATCATACTCATCGTCACTGTCGGATGTCAACTCAGATTCACTTGGAATTGGGACAAGGTTATCAGCACTAGACTTTATGAATTCGTCGGATTCCTTTGCAGGAATTGTGCTAAGATCCTCATCCCCTGGAATGGGTGAATCCTTAGGCTCCAGAGCCGGCAAGTCGGGAGAAGGAATAGAATTCTCATCGTTCCAAGAAATAGGACTCTCATCGTCATCATCATCATAATAATATGGAGGCACCAGAGGAGGAGTATAAGCACTAAGGTTAGATACTTGCTCTTGTTGCTGATCCGCTTGACATTTTTCGATGATCTTGTTGCAAGCTTCTTGAACTTTTTGAAAGTTGTCAAAAAGTGTGGCAATTTGCTCAGGAGGAAGTGCACAAAAGGGTTGATGATTGATGGTGTGACGTGGGGGCTCAAAAGTATACACACTGGGATGATAGCACGGAATTTTCTCAAAGACCTTCGACGGATCACAAGAAGAAGCATCGTGAGGGCCCCTACAAATATAGCACCACGGGTATGGAGAAGAACCCGGTGCATCTTGAGGATAAGGATTGTCATAGACGGGAGAGGGTGAGAAAGTATTGTAAGAGGAGAAGTATGAATTTGTTGAATTACAAAATGGACAAAATCCAAATTGTGTATCATCGATATTAAAACCACACCGCTCACAAGTACACCATTGACATGTTTGAAAACCATGCCATGGTCTCCCACACCGTACGCAAGACGAATCCATGAAGAATTATAAATAAGAGGGGTAAAGAAAAGAATTAAACATAATAGAGGATAAAGAGGAATATTTGGTTGCAAAACTTTGAAAAAGAAATGCTTTTTATGATTTTTCAAATGTTTTTGGGATTTTTTTTAATTTTTTTTATTTTTTTTTTAATTTTTTTTTTTTGAAAATTTTTGACACGAAAAATAACGTTCACGAGTGAACCGATCCCAAAAAGCAACGCGTCTCTCACAGAAAACCGTTAATCTTCACGAAAAGAGCCGGCAGCTGCGCCATTTTAATGTAAGGATTTTGCTAGGTTTGAAAGTTCGATTCTCGGTATCTTCTCGAATTGATTTCCGGTTCAAAATGCGACTCAATTGTTTTTGGTGAAAAAGAATATTTTTGGTTGTTTTAAAATAAATGTGCAAAGACGTAAATGAAAATGACGTTAATTTAAATCTAACTCTAATTTAAAATAAATAACAAGAAATTAAAAGCGTGACGAGAAATTAAAGGGCAATTAATGTAAATAACGCAAACTTAAAACTATCCTAAAGGCAAACTTAAAACGCAACTAAAACTTAAAATAAGGAAAGGCTTAAAATAAATCTAAGGCAAGTAATCTTAAAGTGCGACTAAGTAAAAAGGAGGGAAAAGTAAAGCTTAAAAATAAAAAATAAAAATTAAAAACAGAAACGAAAAAGAACCTGAAAACAACTCATTCGGAATAATACCCTCATTCGGAATAAACATTCATCCGGAATGTCACTTTCGTTTGGAATGTTCTTCTTTACTCGGAATATTTACCAAAAACCTTGATTCGGAATATATTCCGAATGAATACCCCTTGATCCGGAATATTGAATATTCCGGATGAACAAAACTTTGATTCGGAACTTTTGCTTGGTTCGGAACTTTGACTCGGAACTTTGCTGATTCAGAACTTTGATTCGGATTTTTGATTCGGATTTTTGATTCGGAACTTTGATTTGGCACTTTACTGATTCGGAACTTTGATTCGGAACTTTGATTCGGAACTTTGCTGATTCGGAACTTTGATTCAGAACTTTGATTCGGAACTTTGATTCGGAACTTTGATTCGGAACTTTGCTGATTCGGAACTTTGATTCGGAACTTTGATTCGGAACTTTGATTCGGAACTTTGATTCGGAACTTTGATTCGGAACTTTGATTCGGAACTTTGCTGATTCGGAACTTTGATTCGGAACTTTGCTGATTCGGAACTTTGATTCAGAACTTTGATTCGGAACTTTGATTCGGAACTTTGCTGATTCGGAACTTTGATTCAGAACTTTGATTCGAAACTTTGATTCGGAACTTTGATTCGGAACTTTGCTAATTCGGAACTTTGATTCAGAACTTTGCTGATTCAGAACTCCCTTGATTCAGAACTCCCTTGATTCAGAACTTTCTGAACAAATCTTTGATCCGGAATATATGCTTTGCTGGTCCTTGATTTGGAATACCTGGGGAAACAGAAACAGCGAAGAACACGCAAGAACAAAAAATAACATGAATCCAATCTAATCTAATCAAAATCAACCACAAGATTAAATCAAACTAATAACAAATAATCAACTAATGATAATCTATCAAACCAAAACAATAAAACTAACAATAATAACCACAATAATCAAAACCCACTTAATCAAATCAAATAAAACTCAAGAACATAAACATGAACAATAAAGCATAAAGATTAAGATCAAACAAGAAAGGAAGATAGGAGATAAACAATAAAAGTAAAGATTGACAATAATTAAAAGCAAACTTACTTGAAATTAAAGGTATTTAAGGTGCAAGACAATTAAGTAAATGACATGTATTTAAATGACAAGTAATTAAAATGGTGGAAGAACTAGTGTCACTCTAGCCAACAAAAAACAAATGAATATCCTAATGATCTATTTATAGGGGATGATTAGGGAGGTGCTTAGGAAGCTTCCTCCCCTCTTTCTTCTTTCTTTAATTGCATCATTAAGTCCTTAATCTTCTTAGTTCTTCGACTTTAATGACTTTGTCTCGGGATTTCTTTAAACTCGTCTTTGAAATTTCTTCATAAATAAGACTTGAGTTCTTCGGCTTTTAGTAAACTTCCGTCTTTTGACTTTTTCTTCGATAAATCTTCAGAATTGGTCTTGGACCTCCGTTCTTTTTGCACTCTTGATTTCTTGACTTCGTCTTTTGTCTTTTTCTTCGATAAAAGCCCGTGAATGCCCGTGTTTTCTCCCCTTTTCACATTTTCGTCCTAAATCACAACAAACACACAAACCACGCATAATTCCGACATTTACGACATAAAATACACGTTTTGGCTCGGTTATTATTGTAGTTAAGTGGTAAAAAGGATGGGTGTTTACACACCTATCAGAAACAAAAACTGAGAATTGGATTCATAATGGTGGTCGAGTCGAGGCACTCAGGGTATCGAGTCAAAGTAGGATTCAGAATCATAAAACCAAAGTAGAATTCAGAATCACTTATTCAAAAGTCTAAATAATCATTCTCTTAACAAGTCAGAATTCAAAGTATTTTAAAAATCGGAATCCAACGTAATTAAATGTCGGAATATGTACCCGATATATAATTCGGAATATAAACGGTTGGAAAAAAAAGTCAGAATGATTTTCTGAACAAGATGTCGGAATAAAAACTCGACTGAAAGTCGGAATAAAGGATAGGACAAAATGAAAAAGAAATATCCGAATATGAAAGAGAAATTCAGAATATGAAGTTTTGTTAAATGTCGGAATGTGACTATTGTACAAGATGTCGGAATATGACCATGGATAGTATGTCAGAATATGACTACATGACAGGATGCCGGAATATGACTTTGAGACAGGATGTCGGAATAAAGTTCGGTGGAAAATGTCGGAAAGTGAAACTTGTTAAAGTCGGAATATGAGACCTTGGACAATGTCGGAATATGAAACTTGCTATAGTCGGAATCCTACAATGTAAAGAAATGTCGGAATCTACCCTTCACCACTGTCGGAATTTAAAAATTCCACACAAATGTCGGGAAAAGAAATCGTCTAATCCAAAGTCGGAATCTAATGCTGCTAAACCCTTCTATTCTGAATTTTTAAACCCTTTCATTCCGAATTTTTAAACCCTTTGATTCTGAATTTTGAAACTCTTATATTTTGAATTTTACCAAAAAATTTCAAACACTTGTAATTCGAGTTTTTACCTAATAATCAAGCCAAAACTACCAATTTTTACATGAAAATCACCAACATGAAAATCACAAATCTCTACCACAACTATGTAGGCAATTTGTAAGAAAGATTTAAGGTGAAAAACCCGAAAAAAATAAACCACGGATAAATCTTGATTAAAAGAGCACAAAACCAAAACTAACACAACAAAAACCTTATTTCACCCCATGGCTCTGATATCAGTTGTAGGTCTACGTAATCCTTGGATTGTCTATGTGTTAGAATGATTAAGAAATAGGGAGAGAGATGAAGATCTTAGAGAGAGAAGCTAGAGAGAGAAAGGAGAGGATAGAAAGAAAGATGCATTATTCAAAGTGAAAATGAGAACTAACCCCTCCTAGCATGCTAGGAGGGGGTATATATAGCCCACCCTACATGTGGGCTTTGTGGGTTATACTATTACATACTAAATCGCGAAACCATACTAGATGTATCTCGTTGGAGTGACCGATCCTTTCTAAATACGTAAAAACGTATTTCCAACATTTTAAGATCCAAGGGATCTGATAGGCATCAATCACGCGCCGCACATGATCCGCATTTAAGTCAAATGTATAGAGGTGCATGCCAAACTTTGGCATCACCTGAGCCTCGTTAACAGCGTCACGCTGCTCCTGGTTAGGGAGACCCAGCTCCAGAGACCCATCGGTAGACATAACGACGGGCTAGGGAGAAACAAGGAAAGGAAGGAAAAAGAAAGCAAATAAAGAAAGAAGGAAAAGACACACCTGGAGGGAAGGTTGTACCTCACGACTCTCGACGGTAAAAAAAGAAGAATGTAAGAAGTGAGAAGGAAAGGGGACTATTTATAGAGATCCAGAGGTCACTCAAGGGTCACCTCAGGAACAGTGGGTACACGTGGCATAACAACAGCTACAAGATATGCAAGTGGTGGACAGCTGCCAGACAAGATGTAGAAACATTTAATTAGGCGGGACTACCCATAATTTTATTAAGGGTAATTATGAGGGTAGGTGCGACCTTTGAGTATAAAAAAATTATTATCATTAAAAAGTTATTATTAAAAGAACGAAAAATAAGACTGATAGTTGTAGAAATACGTCTTTTAGGAAAAAGAACGTAAATAGGGTAAGCGTGCACGACGATTTAGGAAAACCGTGTGTGAATGACCCTAAAAGTGAGTTCGTTCTCGAGGAGGTATAGGTGTTGTGAATTAACTTGTATGTATTTGAGATTAATATTGAGAGGATGGAAGACGGTCTCGTGAAAATTACACTATGACGTAAAAAACGTAAACGTAAAGCCGTAGAAAAATCAACCAAATTAAAAATTAAACTAAAACCAAAAACAAAATCAAGAAAAGATTAAAAACAACTAAAACAAGTCTTAAATAATATAAACCAAGATAAAAATCCAACAAAGATATTTTAAAACCTTTTATTAATTAAATAATTAATTTTAAATGCTAATTAAAGCCCTAAAATTAATTACAACTAATAAAATATCCCAAAATATGATTTTATTGGACAAATACTTAACTTATGTTATTATGAGACTAAAAAGTATTTTTCTAAAAATTAAAAGCTAATAAAACTATTTTTAAAACCCTAAAAATGATTTAAACTAATTAAAAATTAATTAAACTTAAAATAATTATAAAAATTAATCTAAAAGCTAGAAAATTATTCTAAAAATGGAAATAGTCCTAATTAATGCTAAAGAACTTAAGAAAAATGAAAAAGAAATAAAAATAAAATTTTGAAAAATTAATAATAAAATAATATTAAAATATTGCTAAAAATAAAAAGTTTCTAAAATTTAAAATAAAAAATTTCTAAAAATCCTAAATAATATAACTAAGAGAAAAACACAAATTAGAGCTCCTAAACCTTTTTTAATAATTTTATAAAAATCTTTAAAGTTTATAAAAAACCTTAAAATATTATAAAATTAAAAATTAAAGTTTTTAAAACCAAAACTAAATGTAAACCTCAAAAATATTAAATAAAACCTAAAAATGATTTTTCCTAAAAAATTAAAATCTTTTTGGTATTTTTTAATGATTTTCTAAAATACGGCTATAAAATAAATCCTAGAAAATAAACTATTAAATGGAAAAATAAGGAAATAAGCTAGAAAAGTCAACAATCCAATAACCAACTCAGGAAAAATGAGAATAAGCTAAAACAATAAGCCAATAAGCCAAAAAGAGCTTATTTGCTCACGGCTTTATTTAATAAGCTAGGAATGAAAACGGGTTAAGTAAATTTTGGAAACAAAACTCTCAGTCAAAGTCCCCAGGGCGCATTGGTTAAGTGTTATGTGTGTGAGTGTGGAGACCAGGGTTCGAGTCTTAGCAACCCCTTTTTATACTTTTTTATTTTTTATTTTTTTAAACTTTATCCAATCAATCAGTTACACTTAAACACACTATAAACTCAAATCAAACTCCTTTTTTTTAGCTGGATTTAAGCACAAATGAAGATCAAAAGTGCATGCAGGTCTGCTAGGTTACTGATGAACAACACAAGTGCACACTTGTGCACTTTTGATGCCAAGAGGGCTTGGCAAGTGGATTAATGGTGATGTTTTGTGGACAATTGGGGCACCCTTGTGCTCATAGAAGCACAAGGAGTCAAGTAATAAGCAGAATAAACAACTAGCACACCAATAAGATCAAATCAAGCACACCAAAGCACTATGCAAGTTCTGTGACAGATGACCTAGGCCAGTGGACTTCTAAGCTTATTACAAGCACCTCAATGAACTTCAAAGACCAAAATTGAGCACACACACTCTTCAGATAGCACAAAAACAAACTGCAAACCTTAAATTCCCTAAGTCTAAACAGATTTCAAGAATCAAGGCTCACAAATTCAGCAAAACTGGCAGATTATGGCAATAGCAGATTTTGACTTCACTTTTCTTTTTAAACTCAACAACTTGCTTCCAAACTGATCCAAATTTGCTTACCAACTAATTTATAACCTGTCTTAATCCTTTTCCAAAATTTTTAACACTTTTTAAAAGCTCAAATCAAATCCTTCCCCTGCTAATACCCGTAGCCAAACACCCTATTATATACTTGAAAACGTTTTTTAACACACCAAAACACTATAAAAGGCTACCAATCTGATTCAATATGCATCTAATATGCACATAACATCACAAAAACACAAATCAAGCAGCTTAATCAAACTTAAACCAACAAATCAACCAATATCCTTCAAGCACTATTTTCTGAAATTCTCTAAAAATAAAAGAGGTTTACCTTAGGACCCTTACATCCAAGGGTCCTTGTGGTTGCTTAACCACCTCCCTACCAGCTGGGGCTGGTGCAGAACTGAATCAACAATATATCACCACCTGCTAAGAGAAATCAAACCAAAGAACACACAAATATTTATGCAATATTCTATTTCTGATTCTTTTCTATCTTTTTAAATCTCTTTGTAAAACCTTACAAACCTTTTAAACACGTTTTAATAACCTTATAACACCAAATGAATCACACCTCTTATCACAAAATCCTATGAATCAAATTCCTACCAAAATTCTTCCAAATTTCAGAAACTTTAAACAACTTTGAAAATCAAAGTTACTTAACCAAATAACAAAGTGGAACTCAGAATCAAGCATAAACCCAACGCACAACTTTTTATAAACTAAAAAGGAATTACAATTGAATTTTCAAATACCAAACTTTTATTTCACAAAAAAGGGATTACAAGAATTTATGCTTAAAACTGGAACAAAGGATCACCCACAGGTTGGGGTCTCTTTTATAGTGCTCATAGAACAATCTAGAATAGAAAAATACAAACCCTAATCCTAAGAAAATCTCAAAAATACCCCTTGGACGTTTTTGGTGTATTCTGCTCAAATTTGATCTTGGCCGTGTGTTTTTGCGTTGTGATGAAGTAAATCATCATGTCCATTGATTGGGGACACGTCATTTGCCTTGGAGCCAAAGGAATGTTGTGATTGGATGAGAGGGGAATTGGGGGTAGGGACCACACGCGTGGGATGAAGGTTTTTAGGAGTGGGTTTGTTTTCTGCATGTGTGAATTACTCGTGTGCAAGGTTAATTGAGTTTTACCCAAGTTTAAGTTGGGGTGAATTCTGGGCTGTAAAAGGATAAACAGTAACACGTTTGATCCTATTTTGGGGGAAAAAAGCTGTTAGGCGCGTTTTCTTGTTTAAATCTTTCCACTTTGACACCTTTGGTCCTTTCTTTTCCTTTCTTTTGTCTTTTCTCTTTTAAAACCTGTCAGCGCCCTATTTAGCTTATATCAACTTCCAAGGTTTGGCAATTTTGGCACCAAACTTTTGAAAAGGGTTTCAAAGGTAGTTTTTGACATCTTTGAATATTTCAAGGGCTGTTTTTGAACATTGTTGATCTTCCAAGGTCTTCTTTGTATCTTTAACTTCATGAGGGACCATAGTTGACAAATTTGATTTGTTGAGGGACCAATCTTGTCATTTCTTCAAAGTTGAAGGACCTTTTTGCAATTTTGACAAACTTAAGGGACCAAACTTGTAATTATTAATATACAAGGGTTTTAAGTGTCATTTCTTCATAGAATGAGGATCAATCTTGTGTTGTCTTCAAGTCTTCAAGGGTATTTGATGAAAATTCCATGATTAGGGCCCGGTTCATTGTACGGCTTCATTTCTCGTGTCCGTTTTTCCTTGTATCTTGTGATCTTTTGTCTTTTTCACGATATCCATACCTAAAATACACAAGTAAACAAACACAAGCATATATATGGTATTTTATGACATTTTTATGCATTTAAAGCCCGAAAAGAACGATGAGATCATGTATAAATGCCATCTCATCACTCCCCCATACTAAGCCATTGCCGTGCCCTCACGCAATGCTAGAATAAAGTATCTAAGCATCACCAAAGTTCAATTTTATTAACCTTTATTGAAAAGTAAAAGACTTGCAACATACTACGAGATTGTGTAAAGACATAATGTATGATTTTCATCACCAAAATGTGACTTTTAGGGTCAAAGAATAGAAACAAGTTAATGTCCCTTAGAGTAAACTTCGTCATCCTTGATTGTCATACATTCCATGCTAAGTGCAAAAACAAGATCATTGTTGGTACAAGTCACAATGCTAACACTACTTATACGTCCAAATTGTGTAATACTTTTTCTCCCCGTAATCCTAGTTATTATAAAAGGAAATGGGTTACTAGCATTTTTTATCTATTTGTCATGGATCACAAGTGATTCATATTGACTTATTTGAGTAGTTATTAGTCCGAAAGTAAAGTAGCACGATTTGATCAATAGTTAGCCGAAGGATAAAATCTTTTAAAACGGCTTCTCGTGTATCTCCTTAAGTTCATATCTTGGCATAACACGTTTCACGATTTGAGACCTTTCTCGGACCGATATTTGGCATGTACTTCATACTTCAAATCTTGGGAAGACGTTCTCGAAATTATGGTCTTCTCTTCATATATTTGGAATTTCTTCACTTGACGTTTTTGAGAGATTCTTCATATAGGACCACGACTTCATCATTTTTCTTCAATCTTTACTTTGGATTTTGATATACAACGATCCGCCTCCTTTTCGGACTTGGATATATTTATCCTCATACCTTGTTAGGGTCTTTTTGGATAGACTTTCTCCATTCTTTAGGGGAGTAATAGCTTCTCGTCGTGTGTCTCGATCCTTCATATTGATTTTGGAATAATGATACTTCACATCATCTTTGGATCTTTAGCAAAAATAGAGCTCCTCATGCCTTGTTAGGGCCTTTTTGGATGATCGCCAATCTTCGCGTCCCGCTTCAATAAGTTATGCCTTGGCTATGAACTCTATTCAACCCCGAGCAACTTTTAAACGATCTTGCGCTAGAGGCTAAGTAACCTTTTCAAATCGTACGACCTTACTTATTACAATTATGATTTATTCCTAATGCATTGATCTTATGGGAAGAAAAAGCCACAATTAAAAACATATGAGTTTTTGAAAGAACATTTTCATGTTCTACGTTTAGCATGATCACTTGTCTAACTCTATCATTTCTCGTTCTTCACTATATAAAGACCTCTAATTAAAGAGACTCGTGAATACTTAGCCATGCAAGTCAAAATTAAGCCAAATTTGGATTAGCTTTCATTAAGACTATATCAAATCAAAGTTTTGGGTTTTCAAGCCACCTATAGGATCTTGCACTTTCTTGGACTTTTTCAAGTTTAGAGAATGCGTTTTATAGTTCCCTTGATAAGTGACTTTCTAGAATCAATTATAGGAACTTGCGAAAAGTTCTTGTTCTTAACCCGAATGAATTAAGACTTTCGCGTTTTAAAGCTCCCTATATAAAAGTCTAGCAAAACTTGAATTGAGCGGGTTAAGGAATGTAAATGGCTCCAAATGCCCATCAAGTCAAAAATTAACTCTTATTCTACCCATCGGAAAATATACATTCGTGTCTTAAAAACACTTATGAAAACTAAGAAAAATTTTAAAATTTGGCCATTTTTAGCCTTATTAGCAAAACAAAACATTGAAAGTTGGAAAACGTGAGGGCGTAGCAAAGCAAGTACCTATTCACCCCCCCCCCCCCCCATACTAAAAGTAAACATTGTCCTCAATGTTTCGAGTCTAAAGGTGGAGCACCCCCATACTAGAGACGAAGAGTCGGATGCTTAGGATCTAGCATGGAAAGGGTGATCAACAATATATCTAAAGCCGTTTATTAATTATGCTAAAAGATAATTGTTAGAACAATAAAGGATATGTCATGGATTCGTGAAAAACTTCTTCAAACGAACGATGGAGGTTCACGTAAACGAACACGAGAGTCTTCAATCGTAGATGATGATGATGATCTAGATAACACAATCACAAACAACCACGAGACAACGAGTTGGAAGGGTACAAGTCCCCTTATTAGTGAATATATAAAAGCATAAAGATAAGCATGGGATCTCCCCCACGAGGCACCTCGTTTTTGATTACCAAGTCATGAGCTCGACTCGATCCCCTTAAAATGTGAACATTTAGGGATATCATGGTATGGTCAATTTTTGATGGGGCTTACATGATAAACAAGGCCCAAAAAGCAACCGGTATAAAGGACTAAGTTTTTAAATGATGCAAAATACCGGGGTCGAGATGGCGTTCTTGTTTTCATGGAAAAAACAATTTAACGCCACTCCAACATGTGCCATAAACTCAAAGAGTTTGAAGAAAATAGATGAGAAGTAGAAGGGTGAGACAATTGGTAAGACAAACGTTTGAGCTACTCGAGGTAGACTCGCACCAAGCAAATAGAAAGATTTTCCATTTATTGCATCGGTGGAAGACCGAGATTTCCCTTTACATGAAATTCCGGGATCGAATATCTCGTCCTCGGTGGACAAGGATGAGGGAACATAAGGGGCTTCCCCCATACTAGAACCACACAAAACATCGTCAAAAGGAGTAGACGAGTTTGTAGTACTCAAATCACGTGGTGATGACGGAGTTAGATTTGTAGAAAAATCAATTAAATCACATTTAAGATCTTTTTCTTTGTTATCTTTTAAACTCTCCTTATGAAAACCCTTTTTGATTATGTCGAAAATATTCGGTGTTTCTAAGACGATGTTAGTCACACTAAAAATTCTCACATTTTGAAACCGTTTTGGTTTTGGTGGTGGCAAGTTCTCAAAACGTTTATCGACGAAGAAAACCTCCCCATCGGGGCCAACATATTCATCATCCGAAAGATCTTCCGTAGAAACCGGTAACTTATCAACACTTTTCAAGAATGAATGTTCGTGGTGAGGCGAAGGATTTTTCGATTCAAGTATTGATGGTTTCTTCTTTGTAGGTTTTACACTCATAACCTCCACCGGCGGAGGAAATGGTAAATTGTTTTTGGAGACATTCCCTAAAACTCTTGGTGAAAATTCTTTGCAAACGACATTGGTCGAGTCACCATGGTTTAAAGTTGCAATAGAATAGACATGAGAAAGATTGGAGTTTTGTGTTGCATTGATGACAAGTTCTTCTTCATTGAAACGAAGGGTGATTTTTCGAGCATGAACATCGATAAGCGATCTCGAAGTATCTAAAAATGAACGACCTAAAATTAGAGGAACTTGAGGATCCGCGGGGATGTCGACTACTATAAAATCAACGAGATAGTAGAACTTCCCCACTTTCACGAAAACATCTTCGGCTATTCCACATGCCATAATCGTAGAATGATCGGCCATCTCGATGGACATGTTCGAAGGAATAAGAGCCGGAAGCGAAAGCGATTTCTAAATGGAAAATGGCATCAAATTAATGCTCGCACCAAGATCGGCCAAGGCGAGGCATTCTTTCATATCTTGTATGTCACAAGGAATGAGAAACTTTCCGGGATCACCAACTTTTTCCGGTATGCGGTTAAGATAAACCGAAGAACAATTAGCAAGCTTTGAAAGCTTTTCCTTATCGCTCATCATACTTTTAAAAGTGGAAGCGAAACGAGGCATATATAACAACGCGTCGGCTAAACTCACATCAAAATGCACTTGTTGAAACATTTTTATAAAAAGCTCGATTTGTTGTTTGTTACGTTCTTGCATTTTCTCTTTGTTACGTCTCGAAGGGTAGGGTAAAGGTGGTGTGGGTTGGTCATTAGGCAACGGCCTTGGAAACTCGGGTTCCACAATTGGTATTGGTTCAACCGTAGGTGTGGTTTGAGCGGTACTTCGTGGGATTGTAATGTGCTCCTTTTCGACCATCACCTCGGGTTCTTTCTCGATTTCCTTCTCCGTAGAAGTACTTGGACGAGAGATTGGTTCCTTGAAAGTTTTACCACTTCGTGTAGTAATAACCTTCATTTCTCCCTTCGGGTTTGCAATGGTATCACTAGGAAGACTACCCGAAGAAGAGGGCTTACACATGATAGCTTCAAACATCTTAGCCATTCGGTCCTCAAATTTTGATTGCCTAGCATCCGCTTTCAATAACTCTTGCTTAATCTCATGTTGTCCTAATTCCATCTTTTGTTGGTTTTGTTGAAGACGTTGGACATTTCCTTCCATTTTATTTGCATGAGTTTTAAGTTCATTAGCAAGTTCATTTTTAAGCTCGTTTTTCAACTCGGATCTTAAGCTAATCATCTCACGTTGCATATTATCAAATTTAGCATCATTTGCTTTAGCATAATCTAAAAATTCTCCTTGCAAATTTTTCGTGTGAGCATTTTGAAAACCTTGTGTAGTGTTTTGAAAATCACGGTTTTGGTTTTGATTAGAGATTTGTCCATTCCCACTTTGATAATTCCCTTTGTTGTAATTGCGTGTGTTGCCTTGGTAATTACCTTGGTTGTTGTTTCGATAATTATTAGCATTTTGGTTTGGTGGAGCTTGATTTTGGCGGGAACCTTGGCCGTTTTGGTTGTAAGTTCCCGTTGCTACATAATCACTCGAAGTGTTACCATCCGCGGTAATACACTCGGAAAGATCATGAGCTCCCCCACACGATAAACAACTCTTAGCAACCGCTTTAACCGAAGCGGAATTGGAAGCTTCTTGAGCCTTCCAATGCGACATTAGATTAGCAAATCTATCAAAAAAACGATTTTCCTCATTAGCTTCATCATGTAAGGCGTTAATGCTACGAGACGATTGTGACGAAGATGACGAACCCATATTGGCAACACTCGGTGTGTTACGAGGGCTATAAACCTTAGATCGATTTTCAATGATTTGTAAAGCCTCATTTGTCGTCTTGCACAAAAAATTACCACCCGCGGCGGCATTCAAATAATCTCGTTCATGATCATTAAGCCCATTATAAAAAGTATCAATTTGATGCAATTCCGAAAAATCATGGTGAGGACATTCATGTAACATCTCCTTAAATCGTTCCCATGCCATTGAAAAACTTTCATTGTTACGTTGCACAAATCGTGAAATCTCATTTTTTAAGTGTGTTGTTTTAGATGGTGGAAAAAATTTGTTCACAAACTTAGAAACGAGATCGGCCCATGTCAAAATCGAATTTGGCGGTTCTTTCTCGAGCCAAATTTTTGCGGGTCCATCCAACGAATATGGAAACAACATCATCTTAATGGCGTCATGTGGAACATCTTTGAATTTGCTAGTAGCGGTGAGACGGTTGAAATTCCTAATATGGTAATGCGGGTTGTCTTTCTCGTGACCTCGAAATTTGTTTGCTTGTAGCATCGACATTAAACCCGTCTTAATCTCGAAATTCTCCGCAAGGATGGCGGGAATAACAATGGCCTCTCCAAAACCCTCGGTGGGTGCTTGTAGCAACTCCATCATAGTACGATTAGCCATGACGACTTCTTGTTCTATAATAGGTTCAACAATTGGAGGTTCTTCAACAATTAACGATCCTTGATTTGCTTGCTTTTGAAGACGTTTACGAGCTCGTTTTGCTTGATTACGAGTGATCATAAACTTCACGAAGAATGGGAGGTGAGCAAAGAAGATTCTTTTTGGTTGTTTTGTGGATTTTCAATTTTTTGTGTTTTTGATGATATTTAATTTTTTTGGATTTTGGTGTATCTTCGTAGACAACAATCTACAAAATCTCTCCTCGAATCAAACTTTTGATTAAAGAAGCCTCAAAGGAATGAAAACGATCACGTGGAGTGAACGCCTTCGAATGACTTTAGAACTTTGGTGAAAACCAAATTGTTCACGAGGGTTTAATCACAAAGAAAACCAAGCAAATATAGTATACGTATTAATACTTTGGGCGGCAAAACCCTCGATTAGCTTTCAATGTCAAAATACTCACAAGCAAGCGGGGAAACGAGGCGGCGCGAAGCACTTAAGAGCCTTTTTCCTTAGGGTATATTTTATAATACCCGCCTTATAGTTTGTATTTTTCAAAATCGAGCTTCACGAAAGTATTTATCTATTTTTGCCTTTTCTTTTTGTTTGAGATTCGAATACAATAATTAGGAGATCAAATCCCAATTAAGGTTGTGTTTTCACACTTTTGGAGATATTGTATTTTGGTTGTGATACTTAATACATATATTAATAATATTCACAAAGAAAAACCAAGAAAACCGATAATACGTGTTAAGGGAGTTCCACTTAACACAAATACTATTATGGATAATATCAAAACAAAAGCTTCCAAATTAAAGCACAACACACCTCCCCGGCAGCGGCGCCAAAATGATAGTTGTAGAAATACGTCTTTTAGGAAAAAGAACGTAAATAGGGTAAGCGTGCACGACGATTTAGGAAAACCGTGTGTGAATGACCCTAAAAGTGAGTTCGTTCTCGAGGAGGTATAGGTGTTGTGAATTAACTTGTATGTATTTGAGATTAATATTGAGAGGATGGAAGACGGTCTCGTGAAAATTACACTATGACGTAAAAAACGTAAACGTAAAGCCGTAGAAAAATCAACCAAATTAAAAATTAAACTAAAACCAAAAACAAAATCAAGAAAAGATTAAAAACAACTAAAACAAGTCTTAAATAATATAAACCAAGATAAAAATCCAACAAAGATATTTTAAAACCTTTTATTAATTAAATAATTAATTTTAAATGCTAATTAAAGCCCTAAAATTAATTACAACTAATAAAATATCCCAAAATATGATTTTATTGGACAAATACTTAACTTATGTTATTATGAGACTAAAAAGTATTTTTCTAAAAATTAAAAGCTAATAAAACTATTTTTAAAACCCTAAAAATGATTTAAACTAATTAAAAATTAATTAAACTTAAAATAATTATAAAAATTAATCTAAAAGCTAGAAAATTATTCTAAAAATGGAAATAGTCCTAATTAATGCTAAAGAACTTAAGAAAAATGAAAAAGAAATAAAAAATAAAATTTTGAAAAATTAATAATAAAATAATATTAAAATATTGCTAAAAATAAAAAGTTTCTAAAATTTAAAATAAAAAATTTCTAAAAATCCTAAATAATATAACTAAGAGAAAAACACAAATTAGAGCTCCTAAACCTTTTTTAATAATTTTATAAAAATCTTTAAAGTTTATAAAAAACCTTAAAATATTATAAAATTAAAAATTAAAGTTTTTAAAACCAAAACTAAATGTAAACCTCAAAAATATTAAATAAAACCTAAAAATGATTTTTCCTAAAAAATTAAAATCTTTTTGGTATTTTTTAATGATTTTCTAAAATACGGCTATAAAATAAATCCTAGAAAATAAACTATTAAATGGAAAAATAAGGAAATAAGCTAGAAAAGTCAACAATCCAATAACCAACTCAGGAAAAATGAGAATAAGCTAAAACAATAAGCCAATAAGCCAAAAAGAGCTTATTTGCTCACGGCTTTATTTAATAAGCTAGGAATGAAAACGGGTTAAGTAAATTTTGGAAACAAAACTCTCAGTCAAAGTCCCCAGGGCGCATTGGTTAAGTGTTATGTGTGTGAGTGTGGAGACCAGGGTTCGAGTCTTAGCAACCCCTTTTTATACTTTTTTATTTTTTATTTTTTTAAACTTTATCCAATCAATCAGTTACACTTAAACACACTATAAACTCAAATCAAACTCCTTTTTTTAGCTGGATTTAAGCACAAATGAAGATCAAAAGTGCATGCAGGTCTGCTAGGTTACTGATGAACAACACAAGTGCACACTTGTGCACTTTTGATGCCAAGAGGGCTTGGCAAGTGGATTAATGGTGATGTTTTGTGGACAATTGGGGCACCCTTGTGCTCATAGAAGCACAAGGAGTCAAGTAATAAGCAGAATAAACAACTAGCACACCAATAAGATCAAATCAAGCACACCAAAGCACTATGCAAGTTCTGTGACAGATGACCTAGGCCAGTGGACTTCTAAGCTTATTACAAGCACCTCAATGAACTTCAAAGACCAAAATTGAGCACACACACTCTTCAGATAGCACAAAAACAAACTGCAAACCTTAAATTCCCTAAGTCTAAACAGATTTCAAGAATCAAGGCTCACAAATTCAGCAAAACTGGCAGATTATGGCAATAGCAGATTTTGACTTCACTTTTCTTTTTAAACTCAACAACTTGCTTCCAAACTGATCCAAATTTGCTTACCAACTAATTTATAACCTGTCTTAATCCTTTTCCAAAATTTTTAACACTTTTTAAAAGCTCAAATCAAATCCTTCCCCTGCTAATACCCTTAGCCAAACACCCTATTATATACTTGAAAACGTTTTTTAACACACCAAAACACTATAAAAGGCTACCAATCTGATTCAATATGCATCTAATATGCACATAACATCACAAAAACACAGATCAAGCAGCTTAATCAAACTTAAACCAACAAATCAACCAATATCCTTCAAGCACTATTTTCTGAAATTCTCTAAAAATAAAAGAGGTTTACCTTAGGACCCTTACATCCAAGGGTCCTTGTGGTTGCTTAACCACCTCCCTACCAGCTGGGGCTGGTGCAGAACTGAATCAACAATATATCACCACCTGCTAAGAGAAATCAAACCAAAGAACACACAAATATTTATGCAATATTCTATTTCTGATTCTTTTCTATCTTTTTAAATCTCTTTGTAAAACCTTACAAACCTTTTAAACACGTTTTAATAACCTTATAACACCAAATGAATCACACCTCTTATCACAAAATCCTATGAATCAAATTCCTACCAAAATTCTTCCAAATTTCAGAAACTTTAAACAACTTTGAAAATCAAAGTTACTTAACCAAATAACAAAGTGGAACTCAGAATCAAGCATAAACCCAACGCACAACTTTTTATAAACTAAAAAGGAATTACAATTGAATTTTCAAATACCAAACTTTTATTTCACAAAAAAGGGATTACTAGAATTTATGCTTAAAACTGGAACAAAGGATCACCCACAGGTTGGGGTCTCTTTTATAGTGCTCATAGAACAATCTAGAATAGAAAAATACAAACCCTAATCCTAAGAAAATCTCAAAAATACCCCTTGGACGTTTTTGGTGTATTCTGCTCAAATTTGATCTTGGCCGTGTGTTTTTGCGTTGTGATGAAGTAAATCATCATGTCCATTGATTGGGGACACGTCATTTGCCTTGGAGCCAAAGGAATGTTGTGATTGGATGAGAGGGGAATTGGGGGTAGGGACCACACGCGTGGGATGAAGGTTTTTAGGAGTGGGTTTGTTTTCTGCATGTGTGAATTACTCGTGTGCAAGGTTAATTGAGTTTTACCCAAGTTTAAGTTGGGGTGAATTCTGGGCTGTAAAAGGATAAACAGTAACACGTTTGATCCTATTTTGGGGGAAAAAAGCTGTTAGGCGCGTTTTCTTGTTTAAATCTTTCCACTTTGACACCTTTGGTCCTTTCTTTTCCTTTCTTTTGTCTTTTCTCTTTTAAAACCTGTCAGCGCCCTATTTAGCTTATATCAACTTCCAAGGTTTGGCAATTTTGGCACCAAACTTTTGAAAAGGGTTTCAAAGGTAGTTTTTGACATCTTTGAATATTTCAAGGGCTGTTTTTGAACATTGTTGATCTTCCAAGGTCTTCTTTGTATCTTTAACTTCATGAGGGACCATAGTTGACAAATTTGATTTGTTGAGGGACCAATCTTGTCATTTCTTCAAAGTTGAAGGACCTTTTTGCAATTTTGACAAACTTAAGGGACCAAACTTGTAATTATTAATATACAAGGGTTTTAAGTGTCATTTCTTCATAGAATGAGGATCAATCTTGTGTTGTCTTCAAGTCTTCAAGGGTATTTGATGAAAATTCCATGATTAGGGCCCGGTTCATTGTACGGCTTCATTTCTCGTGTCCGTTTTTCCTTGTATCTTGTGATCTTTTGTCTTTTTCACGATATCCATACCTAAAATACACAAGTAAACAAACACAAGCATATATATGGTATTTTATGACATTTTTATGCATTTAAAGCCCGAAAAGAACGATGAGATCATGTATAAATGCCATCTCATCAAAGACAGAAAAAGGGGACGAAAGAAAAGGCACTACGACTTAAAGTATTGGACCACCAATATTTTAAATTGATAATCCAATACTGGGGGGACATGTTCGCGTATCTGGACACTCGGACATATTCACATAAACCATCTTCTAGAAGCAAGAGTGGCCTCACGGACCTGGCAGTCCGGCCCACCTGCCAAGAGCACAGGTCTAGAGGGAATCCTTAAAAGTAGTGCCACAACATTGGGAAGGAACGACATACCTTATTATCCAGGGGAATCTCGCATGTCATCCAGATTGAAGGTTGACTCGCTTGGATACCTCAAAATCACTGAAGATTCCCATGGGAATAATCGACACACCTTATTATCCAAGGACCTCGCATGGGCGGTTGGACCAAAGGCTGGCCTGTCAGATCACAAGGCTCAAGGAGAATAATCTCCAAGGAGCTACAGTAAGCTACAGTATTCCCAGCACTATAAATATCCCCCTTATATTCAATGCAGGTTAGACATTCGCACACACACATTTACTACACACATTTATTACATACTTCGGCCATCCGGCTCTCGAATAGATTCTTACTCTCACACCAGAGTTGGTCTTGGGCCTCCCACCCGAGGCGAGCTAACGTGTGCTACTCTTTTATAAGATTGTGGAAAAGATTGCCCAGAGGGCCTAGAGGCGTATTCGGCCCATTTAGCGGCCCAACTGACTTTTGCATCTACATAATTATTATTGAAAAAAAATGACTGGATTTCTTCTTGGTTTGAATTTGCTGATGCATAATGATGTATATCGAATCTGCAAATATTTATGATTCATTCAGTAAGTGTTCTAAAATGGCGTTTTTATGATAAGAAAAATAGAAAGAACACAAAGATAACCAGTATAGCCAGTAAGAAGTGACAAGTGGGGCCCATATTGGTGGTATTGTGACAAAACTAACAAGTTCGTTGTTGAAGCCATTGAATAAACTAGTTCCGTTTTCAAAACGGCACAAAACTAAAAGTACGTGTCTATTTTATAGCTTTTACCCTTATAGTAGTTAATAAACTACATATTCACACATAAATTGTAATAATAGTCATTATCATTACCATAATATAGATTACCATAAGTACTATGTGATAATGAAACTGCTAAATTGTAGTGGAAGTATAGATGTGCAAGGGACAATTTGAGTTATCTGAATATATCACAAAAAGATTAAAATAAATAAATATTTGTTTTCTATCTAATTTATAAAATAACCTAAGATTTAAGTTTATTTGTATATTAAAATTTAATTAAATATTAAAGAACTAATCTTCATCCTTTATCTTCATCGTTATTTAATAGATGAGATTAAATCCAAAATTTATCATTTAACATTAGTATTTCTAAATCATTAAGCGGTAAAAATATATTATCACGCTGAGTATTTAATTATCTTTCTACGCATTTTCACTGTCATATAATTTTGACTAAAAAATATGTTTTTTCACGTTTTTCGAGGTTATTTCTTTGTTGAAACCCTTGAATGAATAAATCAAATGTGATATGACACTAATTTAAATATTCGTATAATATCATATGTGATATAACACTAATATGATATGTGATTTAACACTAACATATCATTTGAAACTAACATCGATTTTACATTAATATGTGTTTTAACAATAATATCATATATCATGTGATTTTTCATTTTTAACAAAGAGAAAAGATATGAAAACATGAAAAAAGATGTGAAAAAATGAAAAAAAATTTATCAAAAGTATATTATAGTGCGTATTTATAGAAAGAAAATTAACTGCTCGTCACGGTAATATACTGATATGAGTGAAATACTCATATCATTTATATCATTAAACGGACTTAAAATGCATATTTTATATGAATATTGTATCGTATATGCTCGTTTTCTTGTTTCATGTGTGTAGGTACAAAGATCACAAAAACCGGCAAAACCGACACGGGATCGTTTTTATTCGCGGATTTATCAACAGTTGTGGGCCTTGGTGGGGACCACTTGAGCTTAATGGGCCTGAAAGCCCATATATGGACTTACTAAGTTTCATTTGGGAAATAAGCATATAAATGGACCAAGCAAGCCCAACTTGAGCCCAAGTCTAACAAGAAGAAAAGTGGACGGATGGAATGTTATATAGTTTTGGGTCAAAGCCTATAATAAAGAAAAGAATGGGACGAAAGAGTTATTTAACTCTTGGTCAAGAATAGACGGTCAAAACAAGAAAATAAACAAATAAAATAAGAGACGACATAACCAAAAGGGGAAAAAATGAGTAGCAGCTATGAACCCTAGAAATTAGGGGTTTCTCAATTCTTCTAGCAATTGACCAACACGCGAGCTAATCAGATAAAATTGAAAGATTGGGAGCATGTGTGCACGCGAGATACCAAGTGCCAAGCTCCACGTGGCACTTGGATGCGTCACAGCTTCACTCTGATTGGTTGATGACTGCTATTCTAACAAAGGGCCAATGATATCTTGCCACATTAGCCATCAAACTAGCACAGATTTAGCCACGCTGGCATTCCGTGTGAGGGTGAGCGAATATCCACCGTTTGATCAAAACAAACAGGAAAGAGAGAAGATTGATGCTCATCCAAGGGTTAAAAAATCGTCTTCATCAACAACCCACACCTCCCACCTCAGCTATAAAAAACCCTATTTCATTGTAATTTATCATCCCTTTTCTACTTACTGTTATAATGTTATTTTGTAGTTAGAAATTGTATTTTTTTTTCCTTTTTATAAATATTGTAATGTTTGATTTGATTTAATAAAAGTTGATTTTCAGTTTCATTATCTTTTAATCCCATGTTTTATTATACTGATAAAATTACTTGAATCTTCTAAATCTACAAGATGATATTATAAGTGTTGATTGTTCATATAAGCTCAAATCAATAGCTTAAATGAATGATTAAGTAGGATTAGGGAAATATTTTTATCCCCACTGTATAAACATTAAAATAAGCTGCTGGTCTTATTGTTTGGAGTTGTGTTCAAAAAGCCAGCTCAGCGTTGCGCTTCGCCATCAACGGAAACGTCTATTCGCAGGTCAAGCTCCTTTTATAATTAATTTTCTATTTTAAATGATTTGCTAGTTGGATTGAATGAATAATATGTTTGTTGGTTTAGCTTTTTGATGAAACTGCTTGTTATGATATTCAAATATGATTTAATTGAAAAGCTGTTTAGTCTATTTGGTAGATTGGAATTTTTTTATAGTTTGATATAGACTGTTATCAGGTTTATGAGAGATTTCTGGTGATTGTTTTGGTATAATAGAAACTGTTGTTTTAGTCTGCTGAGTTCATAGTTTCTTTTTAGCTTGACTTCATTTGGTTAAACTGAATTTGTATATGTTCTATTTTATGTGCGCTCAAATCTGTTATAGCGATTTCAGTATGCGTATGGTGTAGTTTGAGTTTGATTACGAAGATGGCAATGTTAAAGTATTTTGTTGAGAATAGGAATTGTGTTTTGAGTCATTGAATGTTATCGCTATGAGTATTTGCTGCTCTTTTGGTTAGATTGTTGATTGTTGCAGATTACGTATTGCATAGCTTGCTTCTTATCCAATTGGTTACTTTTGTTAAATCTGCTGGTACATTAGTGTTTAATTGTCGAAGTTCCCGTTTGTTTTAACCTCGTAAGATGGTGTTCTGATAAGCTGGTTAGGTTTAGCTTGTTAACTATAGCTACTTTAATGATTTAAATGTTGATCATGATTAAGTCTTAAATGTTAGATTTTGACTGCTGCCTGTATGAAAGGTAAGTATTCTGTGTTATTTGATTAGAAGTTTAGAGCTGTTATAGAGTAAAATTTGTTGTTGCTAAACATTTTTCTGCGTATGATTCTAGCATTGATATTTATACCTTTACTTTGATCATTTGGATAAATTGCTTTTGTTTGGTTTGAAGACTTTGTCTACTTTTGCATTGCTAGCGTATAGATTGTCTGATTTCTGTTGTGTTTAAACTGCTGGTGCATGGAGTGTTAGGGACTCTGTTTCTGTCTGTTTAATTAGGGAGTTTAGATTGTTGGATTGTGTAATTAACGAGAGTGTTTGAAACTGTTTTTTTGAGTTGAATTACTTTGGCCTAATGATTCTACGTTTTATTGCTTACATCACTTTTATTAACTGTTGGATATTGAATGGGCTTGGTTGTTAGATTTAGTTTGTTGATTAGTTAGTAATTGATGAAATTGAAGTAGTTGTATCTTTCCTTTTGTTGTTTTAAGCTGATTATTGATTATGTGAATCTGTCGTGCTTTGGTTTTTGGGTCCGTGAATTGTAGAAGTTTTCGTTATAGTTAACATTAGATTTGCCATTTGTTTAGTTTTGTATGTTTGCTGTATTCATTGTTTGTTACTGTTTATTGTGACCAACTGCCTCTAATAGGGGACGTTTGGTTAAATAATTAAAATCTGTCGTCCAAAAAAATAATTGCAAAAATATGCCATTCACTGGTCTCGAACTCGAGACCTCTTGTTCATCACACCAACGCCCCAACCATCTGATCTGACAAGCTTTTTGTTAAATATTGGCAGCTAGAATTTTATATAGTAGAGTTGATTTACTTTATTTTTTATCTAAAACGTCTAGGATTTTTCTTGATTGTATTTTGATTAAATTTTGTTTTATATAAATCAGTTTTTATTACTTTAGATTAAATATAAAAAAATAGAAATATAAAAAATATATATAATTACTTTTATTAAAATATTGTTCAAAATAAATTAGTTACAAATTTATTAGTTTAAATAAATAAAGTAAAAAAATATATATTTAGATTTTATTTCGTCTTGTAGATTAATTTCCACGATTCATGTACTTTTAATATAAACGTAAGATTTTTAGATAAAAACCGAAACCTATTCAAATAAATTATCCAAATCAAAACAAAAGTCTCAAATTCACAATTTCTTCATGTACAACGAACCGGGATCACTCTCGTATTAATTAATCCGTCTTTAGCTAATTTTAAATTATTACTTTTTCCTAAAGGTAATTTTCTACTATTTGCTCTATAACGTATTAGATTAAATACATCGACACGTTTCCCACACATCAAAAATTTTGGCGCCGCTGCCGGAGAAATTGTGTACGATTCTTTTTCGTGGCGATTTGTCGATGGTTGATTTGAAGACCCTTTCCAACCTTGGAAAGTTTTGTTATTTTTCTAATAAATATAATATAAATATCGTTTTTCGTATTTTTTGTTGCTAATATATTATATTATGTAGAACACTAAATTTACCTACCTCCAAAAGCGTGAAAACGCAAACCTTAGTTGGGATTTCGTCACTCAACTATTGTATTCGAATCCAAAACAAAAAAAGGCAAAATAGATAAATACTAATAAAAAGTTTGAACTCGATTTATACAAACTATAAGGTGGGTATAAGGCGACGTGCTATAAAATGTCGTCTAAGGAAAAAGGTTTTTAAGTGCTTTGTGCCACCTCGTTTCTCCGCTTGCTTGTGCGTATATTGATAGGGAAGACCATTATTGGTTTGCCACCTCAAGTAGTAATAAACCTTATTTTTGTCGTTGTTTACATATTGAACCTCGAGAAGTTTAGGTTTTCACCTACGTTTCAAAGTCGAACGAGGGTAGTTTACTTCCATAGTAAATATTCTTACTCCTTGTTTATATCAATCTTTGATTGATTTGAAAAAAAAATATCAAAAATAATCTTCTTCTAATCTATTTTCTTTTCTTCAACCCTCTAAATTCTTGTCATTTTGGTTTATGCAATTATGTTCTAATCGACTTTTGATTAATCACGATAGACTTGAAAACATTTGTTGTCCCTAATAATATGATGATAGATTAAAGAAATGAGATGGAAAAGATATGAATTTTAGAGAGAGAAAGTAGTGAGAGAAAGTAGAGAGAAGGAGATGATTAACTTGTGAAATTAGATTAAGAAATTATTAGATCATCCACCCTCCTAACATGCTAGGAGGGTGCTTATATAGTCCACCCACATGCGGGCTCTCTAATGGACTATATTGTTTTGGGTCGGCTTGAATAAATGCTTAGTACCTTGAAAGAGGCCTTTTAAGCTAACCATCAAGCCCGTAATGTCACGACTATTTTAACTAACTATTACAACGTTATAATAAATATTATAATGTAAACCTATGACCGAACATTCTTGTTTGACTCAATATTTTGAGGCTAACAACATTCCTCGTAGAAATAGAAATCGTCAACAACGAGTAGTGGAACCCGAGTTTCCAAATATTGTTGTAGAGATGGCCGATAACCGAACAACGGAGGAATCGCTCTGTGCACCCACTGAAGGGTAAGGTGAAGCAATCATTGTGACGGCTATTTTGGCGGATCATTATGAAATTAAGACGGGTCTTTTATCACTCATTCGTGCCGACCAATTTCGAGGTTGTTGGGAATAAATTATAGCCAGTCTATTTGAGCGCTGACAAGAGTAAAACAAGCGTTGACAAGAGTAAAACAAACGCTGACAGCTCAAGCGTTGACAAGACAAAGTCAAGCGTTGATACATTGAAGACAAGCACTGATGGCAAGATATACTCTACGCGTTTATTGTATTCTAGATTACTTCTAGTAAAGATAAGAACAACAATGTATTTTCTATATTTATCTTTACCTAGAATAGTTGATACGTAGATTATTGTACAAGGCTTCTTATGTCTATAAAAGAAGACCTTTAGGTTAATGTTAAACATAAGTTTTCATACGTAAACTACTTTCATTGTAAGCAAGTTTGATATCATTAATCAAAGTGAAAGTTTGTTTATATCATTGTGTTCTTGTTTAAGTGTAAATTCCGCATAACACTTAGATTGTCATATATATATACAAAGGTTTCTCTAAGTGTATTACTTGATCTAATCTCGTATACATAAAGCTAAATCGATCTAAGTTTGGGATCAACAAGTGGTATCAGAGCTTGTTGAGGAACTTTTGATCTTAAAGAACACAAGAACCCTAAAAATCACCAAAACCCTAATTTTCTCAAAAACCCTAATAACATCATGTCAAATCCAGAAATAACCTCCTCCTCCTCACCTTTACCAAACATCAAGATTCCCATGCTTGATGCAACCAACTTTGAATTATGGAAATTCAACTTTGAACAATACATGGGGATCTATGACTACACACTCTGGGAGATTACTAAATATGGAAACACATTCAACAAGGCTCAAAAGATTGCTGATGCTATTGCTGGAAGAGCAGCTGTTGCTGGATGCTCTGAAGCAGATAAGAAAGAAAAGCCTGATGATGGTAGAGCTGTGTCTGCTGAAGACATAGCAAAGAAAAGGGTTGACATGAAAACCCTAAATATTCTGAAACTCTCTTTGGGACAAGAGAACCAGCATAAATACAGAGGTTATGAATCTGCTAAAGACCTTTGGGCAGCTCTAGAAGTTGCATATGGTCGCAATGAAGATACTAAGGAAGAGAAGAAGAAGCAACTTATGCATGATTATGCTGTCTTCAAGGCTCAACCTAATGAAAAGCTTAGTAGTGTGAGAAGCAGATAGCTTGATATTACAAGCAAATTGTCCTTCATGGGGACACAACTTGGTGATGTTGATATTAATGCCACTTTTTTTAAAAGTCTTGGTGAGGCGTGGAAAATTGAGGCAAGATCTATTCTTGCCAATAATACTCACAAAAGTTCCACGTTTGATGATATCTACAACAAACTGAGGCTGTTGGAAGATGAAACTCTTTTGGAGCATGGAAGCAAGTCCACCAACAGTAACATGGCCTTCTTTTCTCATAGTGAAGGTCAATTCAATCAGAAGGACTCCTGATATAGTAAAAATACGACTTTTAGGAAAAAAAAAAGAACGTATAAATGCGGTAAGTATTAATCGACACGATTTAGGAAAACCGTGAAGACGAATAAATTCCAAGTTCGTTCTCGAAGGAGGTGTGTGTATTAATGTGCCAAAATATAAAATCAAGTTTGGATTAGTGACGTTTTTGGTTGAGAAGAGAAAAATTAAAGACGAGCTACGACTACGATTTAAACTACGACGTTGACGTAAAACGCGAACGTAAATAGGTAAAACGTGACGAAATTAAAAATTAAACCTAAAAATTAATTAAAATATTAAACTAAGTTTTAAATAATATAAATAAGAATAAAAATCCAACAAATATATTTTAAAACCTTTTATTAATTAAATATTCAATTTTTAATGCTAATTAAAGCCCTAAAATTAAATATAATTAACAAAATGCCCAAAATATAAATTTATTGAACTAATAACTAACTTATATTATTTAATGACTAAAAAGTATTTTTCTTAAATTTTAAAAACTATTTTTCTATTTTTAAATCACTAAAAACTATTTTTAAATTAAAATAATCCTAAAAAATAATAAAATAATGCCAAAATTAATTTGACAATTTTAAAAATCCTAAATTACCCTAATGAACAGTAGAAAATTGAAAAAGTTTGAAAAAAGTAAAAATTTTCACTAAAAGACAAGACTAGATAATAATTAAACCCTAATTAAATTATAAAAAATAATAAAAAAATGAACAGTAAATATTTTTAAAACCAAAAATCTTAAAATATAATTCTAAGTATAGGAAAAATTTTTAAAGTAAAAGAATATAAATTTTCTACACTAAATGACAAAAACAGAACAATTAAAAAGTAATTAAAATAGCACTTTAATCTAAAAATATAAAATGAACAGTAAAACAAAAATTAATTAAACTGAAAAATCAAGAATAAAATAAGAAAAATATAGAAAAAAGAATTAAGTCCTAATACCTATTTAAGGTCACAAAAGACAAAAATATTAAGATGTGATAGTGACACTTGCTTGTTTTCTGTCTTGTAGTGCAAGCAGGGGTAACCAAACAACTAGCAGGGGGAACTTTTTCCCACTGCTAATGTAAAAATCAAGTCTTGTGACTGATTAAGCTTAGGGAAGCTTGTTGTGGTGATTTTAATTGAACAAGGGGGCACCCCTACACTCAGTGGAGTGTAGGGAGTCTATGCAAACAAGAAAAACCACAACCATAATACAAAAATCTCACACAAATTGCCAATTAAAGTGACTGATATAGATAGTAAGTTACTGATGAACAGTACTGATCTACAAGGCACAAAAACGGATTTTAATGGGCCACAATTATCACATAAGCATACCAAATTACTATTAAGCTATCAGCAACCCTAGATTATACCTATGTCTAACATTCTACAAGTTTGGATGGCAAATTTTACTCTAAATTCAAGACAGAAAAGTGAAGTTTCTGATTAAGCACTATGAACCAAATTTAAACATGCAAACTCTTATAAAACCTATTAATATGAATACCACTAGTTGTTATATCACAAGAATACTTAAACCAAGTGTGTTTAGGTTGGTTTCAAGTCAACAATTTGTTAACAGCTGTCCATAAAACCCACATCCAAACACACCCTTAAATTCTGAAATGTCAAATTAACAAACCAACTATACCTAAACCTGAATTCTAAAGATTAAACAATACTCAAACAAGCATAAGAAGCATAAACTGATGCACACAACAACTAAGAGTACATCTAAACAGCAAATCCTTAAAAACCAAAATTTAACAAGTCAAACAAGCATGAAGGGTTCAAGCCTAGGGATACCTTGTTGGACCCACATCCGGGCCCTACTATGGCTGCAATGCCATCTCCATACAAGCTCGGGCTTGTGCTGGCTAATAGGTCTGCTGGTGTAGAGATGATGGTGAGTGGGTTGTTTCCAATCCACCACCCAAAATCTTGTGAAAGAACCTGAAAAGAATAAAGCAAAACAAGGAAATGGTGACCTGTTACACAAGCCTATAAGCTATAAAGCAGGCTTATTACTTAAGCTGCTTATAGCTTATTGCTAAAAGAAATAATGAAAAATCAGATTTTTGATATAACCTTTAAAAAGCTAAGATTTTGAACCATACAAAAAACCTTTAACAAAGACTTATTATTAGCTTTGATCCAACATTAACATCCACTTTCACTTCAGTTAATGCCTGATTCAAACTAAAAAGAAATCTAATGTCCAACTTCAAGAAAATGGAATTTTTGGAAAATAATTTGCTAACTGAAAACCTTTTTAAAAACCTTAAACTAACTTGCAAATAATGAAAAGACTGATTAAACTACCACAACATTAAAGGGAACTCAGTATTTATGCAAAAATCTCAAATTTTCATTGTCATTAATCACTTGAAATTTTTTACAAAGAAAAACTGGAACAAGAGCCTTCTCACAAGTTGAGGGGTCTCTTTATAGGACTAAGGGGAACTATCTAGAAGGCAAAAGCTTATAAACCCTAATTTACAAGAAAAAACCAAAAATGCCCTTGGTCTTGAGTCAAAATTCGTGGTCAAAGTGGCTCACATGTGATCTTGTTAGATGCCAGCTGTTCTTGTTGATCTTGAGCGTTAAATGGACCCTTTGGAAGGAAGAAATTGCTAGGAGACGTTGATCTTCTGGCTTCTTTTTGGAGTTTTACCAATTCGTCATGTGAGTGGGTCAGGGGAAGGCTTGTGAGGGGACAAGGGGAGGTGTAGTCGTTTTCTGGGTTGGGGGTTATGTTGGGAGTGGGGTAAGGATGAAAACCCCCAACATTAATTGGGGTTTAAGTTAAGGATTAGGTTAATTAATCCTGGGGTGTATTAGGGTTCATGGGGAGATGAAGGTTAGCAGGGAAGGTTCAGATTCGTTTAAGGGTTTAAAATGGGTTTAAAAAAATGTTTCCCACACTAATCTTTATTAATCTGATATTTTAAAAATCAATTAAACAAAAGATTGAGTGGAATATGACATGTAGTAATAGAGCCATGTGATTGGTGGATTGTTATAAGGTGGGTGACGTGTCAAATGGTGATAGGAGGATGGATGTTTCTTGTCTGGTCAGCTATAGCCCCCCAACTCTTTTCACTTCTTCAATTTGTAATAAACAGCCAAAATCTCCTTTTCCTTTGTTAACAAGTTTGGGCAGCTTGTCAAATTTGGCCCAAAAATTTTGTAAACTTGTTTCAAGGACTTCTTATGTAATTTCTTCATACTCTAAGGACTAAATTTGCATACACTTGATAATTTAGGGACCCAAATGCAATACATGAGATTTGCAAGGGTATAAATTGACAAGTCTTCAATTCATGAGGGACCAATCTTGCCAATCTTCAAAACTTCAAGGACTTGAATGGAAATTCATGATTCGGGTCCGGTTCTTTGTGCGGCTTCGTTTCCCGTGTTCGTTTTTGCTTGATTCCTTTGATCTTTTGGTGAATTCACGATATCCATACCTAAAATACACAATGAACAAACACAGGCATATATTGGGGTATTTTGATGACATTTTAAGCGTTTTAAGCCCGATTTGGACGATGAGACTATGTATAACTACAGTCTCATCACTCCCCCATACTAAACCATTGCCGTGTCCCCACGCAATGCTAGAATTAAGTATCGTAGCACTTCCAAAATTCATTTTATGATGACTTTTATTCAAGACATAAATTTAAATAAGCTACTACACGCATTTTAGACATAATGTATTGTTTTCATCACGAGAACGTGACTTTTGGGATCATAGAACAAGAACACGTGAATGCTTCGTTAGAAATAATTTCGTCGTCCTCGATTTTCACCCAATTCCATGCTAAGCATGTAACAAGATCATTGTTATTATAAGTTAGCAAAACGAACACATCTCATGAGTGTTAATTACGAACCTAAACTCCCTTATTCCTACTTGGTATCTCTTATATTTTATTTTTGTCTTAATGATCACAAGGATACATCATTGACTTATGCGTGAATAGAGATTAAGTCTAAAAATAGAGTTTTAACGGTGTAACCAAAAATCATTAAATCAATAATTCATCCCAATAGACAACGATGTCAAAAAATTAAGTCAACAAGAAGGATCGATAAACACGGTTTTATAACGGTTTTGAACATGAGACTTATTACCAAGACTTTTATACGCCCCCTAACGGAAGGGCCTTAATATCTTTGGTTTACCTCCATCTTTTATTCAACTTCGCCATGAAGCTTTTATTATGACTTCGGTCTTGCCTAGCCTTTTATTATCCGCCTCATCGGTGGTTTTATTAGCCAAAGACGTATATCCTCACGCTAAAGCGAATTTTGGATCTTTAAAGCTTCGAAGATTAAGGCTTGATTCACTTTAAATTTGGGCATAGATTTTTCGGCCTTGTGAGCTTCAAATTTTTTGCTTAATTTTGGTGAGCACTTGAAATCTTATTATTAGGTGAAGCTTTCGATTATTCGGGTGCCAATACGTCAAAACCGTGACGCTGGCGATACCTTAATGTTTTCCCAATTTAATTACATGGAAGCTACCAAAACAAATTAGAAACCCAACAATAGTGACTAAACCGCCAAATCAATATTTATTAACAATTTATTATGCAAAAGCGTTGGGGGAATAAGCTAATAATTACTACACATGAGATCGTGACGATTACGAGACTTATAAATAACTCTATCATTTCTCGTCCTCATTTAAGAGACTTAGCCTAAAAAGTTAAGGAATCGAGCTAAGTGCTCAACACGCACGGTCGAGTCAAAAATTACTCTCGTTCTCACCATCGGAAAACCTACATTCGTGTCTTAAACACTTATGAAAAACTAAAAAAAAATTACTATTTGGCCATTTTTAGCCTTATTTGCAACAAAACGATAACAAAAAGATGAATATTGGATTGCGTGTTGACGTAAGCAAGGTGAAGTATCTACTCACCCACCCATACTAAAACTAAACATTGTCCTCAATGTTTCGAGTCTAGGGGTGTAAACACCCCCATACTAGAGACGAAGTCGAATGCTTAATCTCGAGCATGGAAAGGGTAAAACGAATAACCTAAAAGCCGTTTATGAATTATGCTAATAAGATAAACGTTAGAACATAAAAGGATATCATCGGATATCGGAATCTCCAAAGGCAACGATCGAAGCTCGAGTGATCCGTAAAACGAACACGAGAGGCTTCAATGATGTCGATGAACCTAATGAATCACAATCACAAACAACCACGGAACAAAGGTTGGAAGAGCACAAGTCCCCTCACATTACACTAATTAGAAAAATAAAACGGAAATGATAAAAATGATAGGCATGAGATTCCCCCACGAGGCACCTTGTTTTTGATAACCGAGTCAAGAGCTCGACTCGAATCCCCATAAATGTGATCATTTAGGGATTATCATGGGATGGTCAACAAACGTGGGTCTTACATGTAAACAAGGCCCAAAGAAACCGATAATAAAGGCAAAGCCTTTATACCGGGGTCAAAGATCGTATCCTCACATATGGTGGAAAATGATAAAGGCAAAGCCGGAGGATACGTTTTGTAAGGAAGAAAACTCCTTACAACGTACTCAAAGTACGTGTAGTCATGAGAACCGAGAGGGTGGGTGGGATTACTTTGAGATGAAGGAAAATTTGAAAGAGAACCAACAAAAATGGGGGTCTCAAAGTCTCCTCCCGGTTCTAAGGCAAAGGCCTCATTAAAATCCTCATTCTCGTCGAGAGGCGGCCCATCGGTGAACCCCTCGAGAATGGAGGCATCACAAGTCAAAAGAGAAGGCTCATCCAAATGAGACTTAGGGAGGGTGACTAGCAAATCCGGCTCATCGAGTTTAGGATCCAAAGAATCCTCACTCTCGATGTCCTCGAACATCTCATCAAAGAGAGGATTTACGTCACCAAAAACGAACTCGTCATCAAATTCAAAAAGGGTATTCGAGTAGATTTTAAATTTGTCGACACGAACTTCCTCATCGAGTAGTGACTCGTCATCACTAGTGGAAAAATCATCATCAAAAAGCGGGTTCGAAAAAGTAAATGATTCTCTACCCGAAGTGTCATTGGGAGAGACATCATCACATGAAATCGTATCACACTCACTATCGTAATTTGCCTCGCTAGAATTTTCGTGGAAAAATTCATCGAGCGCAAAATCACTTAACTCCTCATCGAAGAAAACCGTAGGCTCACTTTGGATTAGAATAGGGATCTCAACACTAGGATTAGTGTTAAGATTCTTCTCCCCCATACTTAGAGAGGCATCGGGTTTCGTTGGGAGCGTGAGAGTTATGGTTTCACAAGACGAGTTGAGATTAAAAATGTCGCAATCGTCGTCGTCATCATAAATAGGAGGCGTGAGATCACATCTAGCTAGATGCTCCTCTCTTTCTAGTTCTTGTTTTTTATGACGAATATCGATGCTTAAACCATTGTAATCTTGTAAAAGTTGTTTAGTTCTAATCTCACACTCTCTTTTAAACTCGTCACTTATTTCTTCTTTACGATATCTCCTAATGCCGAGTTCATTAGAGATATCGTTTATTTCTTGATTGATTCGTCGTTTCTCCTCTTCCATATCTTTGATGCTTTCTTCGATCACTTCGACGATTGAAAGTTCCTTTTTCTCCATAATTTGTTGAAAAAGCAATTTAATCTCTTCAAATCCCTTGTCAACGCGACTTGCACCGATATCATCATCGAAAGAATTTTGTGGAGGTGATTGGTCAAAACCGGAGAATTGATTGTCGAAAGACGTATTGTAGTTTATCGGTTGACAATCGTACCCATAATGAGGTGCGTTTCCACAAGACTCACATGAATACGACGATGGATATTGCGATGATTGGTCAAAGAAATTAGGATTCGGTTTGGGGTCATTATAATTCCTACAACAAAATCCGAAGTCGTGCTCCAAACCGCAAAAATCACACGAATAAGACGAAGGCGGTTGTGAAGTTTGGTCATAGGATTGAAATCCGTAACCATGGTCGTTTTGAGGAGAGTTGTATATATACCCCTCCCTTCCTCCATAAATCTCGCAATTGAAGCAATTACCACCGTCGGGCGGACCTCCACAATATGGACAAGAGTAATATCCCTCGTTGGACATGACGAAACGCGAATGGTGTTACGAGAATTAAACACTAGAGGGTTAGAGAAAGAGTTATTTGATTAGGGGTAAGAAGAATATTTTTTTCATTTTTGATTGTTTTTTTATTTATTTTTTTGTTCTTTTGGTGTATTACGTAGACTCAAATCTACAAATATCTCCTCGAATCAATTTCTCGATTAAAGGAGCCTCAAGGAATGAAAACGATCACTTGGAGTGAACGCCTTCGATGACTTTGGAACGTTGGTGGAACACCAAAACGTTCAAGAGGGTTTAATCTTGAAAACACAAGCAAATATATATGATACGTAGATAATACTTGGGCGGCAAACCCTCGATTGGCCCTCTTTCTCAAAACACGCACAAGCAAGCGGGGGAAACGAGGCGGCGCTAAGCACTTAAGAGCCTTTTTCCCTTAGGTCGTGAAATACAACCGCCTTATACCCACCTTATAGTTTGTGTTAATCGAAATTAAGCCTCACGAAAGTATTTATCTATTTTGCCTTTAAACTTTTGCTTTGGATTCGAATACAATGATCGAGTGATGAAATCCCGAATCAAGGTTGCGTTTTCACGCTTTTGGAGTACTTGTATATTTATTGTTCTTACGTAAATACAATATAGTAATAATATATTCACAAGAAAAACGAAAACCAATATATCTACAATATAGTAAAAGATTGTTTTGTGTTTAATTTAGGAAAATTAAACACGTTTTATTTGGATATTATACTATAATAGAGAAAATAACAAAAATGAGTATGTACGATATTCACGCTTTCCAAAAAATGAAAAGCTAAAACGCACTACTCACACAAACACGATACTAATAATAACGGCACACTAAACACCTCCCCGGCAGCGGCGCCAAAATGATATAGTAAAAATACGACTTTTAGGAAAAAAAAAGAACGTATAAATGCGGTAAGTATTAATCGACACGATTTAGGAAAACCGTGAAGACGAATAAATTCCAAGTTCGTTCTCGAAGGAGGTGTGTGTATTAATGTGCCAAAATATAAAATCAAGTTTGGATTAGTGACGTTTTTGGTTGAGAAGAGAAAAATTAAAGACGAGCTACGACTACGATTTAAACTACGACGTTGACGTAAAACGCGAACGTAAATACGTAAAACGTGACGAAATTAAAAATTAAACCTAAAAATTAATTAAAATATTAAACTAAGTCTTAAATAGTATAAATAAGAATAAAAATCCAACAAATATATTTTAAAACCTTTTATTAATTAAATATTCAATTTTTAATGCTAATTAAAGCCCTAAAATTAAATATAATTAACAAAATGCCCAAAATATTAATTTATTGAACTAATAACTAACTTATATTATTTAATGACTAAAAAGTATTTTTCTTAAATTTTAAAAACTATTTTTCTATTTTTGAATCACTAAAAACTATTTTTAAATTAAAATAATCCTAAAAAATAATAAAATAATGCCAAAATTAATTTGACAATTTTAAAAATCCTAAATTACCCTAATGAACAGTAGAAAAATGAAAAAGTTTGAAAAAAGTAAAAATTTTCACTAAAAGACAAGACTAGATAATAATTAAACCCTAATTAAATTATAAAAAATAATTAAAAAATGAACAGTAAATATTTTTAAAACCAAAAATCTTAAAATATAATTCTAAGTCTAGGAAAAATTTTAAAAGTAAAAAAAAATATAAATTTTCTACACTAAATGACAAAAACAGAACAATTAAAAAGTAATTAAAATAGCACTTTAATCTAAAAAATATAAAATGAACAGTAAAACAAAAATTAATTAAACTGAAAAATCAAGAATAAAATAAGAAAAATATAGAAAAAAGAATTAAGTCCTAATACCTATTTAAGGTCACAAAAGACAAAAATATTAAGATGTGATAGTGACACTTGCTTGTTTTCTGTCTTGTAGTGCAAGCAGGGGTAACCAAACAACTAGCAGGGGGAACTTTTTCCCACTGCTAATGTAAAAATCAAGTCTTGTGACTGATTAAGCTTAGGGAAGCTTGTTGTGGTGATTTTAATTGAACAAGGGGGCACCCCTACACTCAGTGGAGTGTAGGGAGTCTATGCAAACAAGAAAAACCACAACCACAATACAAAAATCTCACACAAATTGCCAATTAAAGTGACTGATATAGATAGTAAGTTACTGATGAACAGTACTGATCTACAAGGCACAAAAACGGATTTTAATGGGCCACAATTATCACATAAGCATACCAAATTACTATTAAGCTATCAGCAACCCTAGATTATACCTATGTCTAACATTCTACAAGTTTGGATGGCAAATTTTACTCTAAATTTAAGACAGAAAAGTGAAGTTTCTGATTAAGCACTATGAACCAAATTTAAACATGCAAACTCTTATAAAACCTATTAATATGAATACCACTAGTTGTTATATAACAAGAATACTTAAACCAAGTGTGTTTAGGTTGGTTTCAAGTCAACAATTTGTTAACAGCTGTCCATAAAACCCACATCCAAACACACCCTTAATTTCTGAAATGTCAAATTAACAAACCAACTATACCTAAACCTGAATTCTAAAGATTAAACAATACTCAAACAAGCATAAGAAGCATAAACTGATGCACACAACAACTCAGAGTACATCTAAACAGCAAATCCTTAAAAACCAAAATTTAACAAGTCAAACAAGCATGAAGGGTTCAAGCCTAGGGATACCTTGTGGGACCCACATCCGGGCCCCACTATGGCTGTAATGCCATCTCCATACAAGCTCGGGCTTGTGCTGGCTAATAGGTCTGCTGGTGTAGAGATGATGGTGAGTGGGTTGTTTCCAATCCACCACCCAATATCTTGTGAAAGAACCTGAAAAGAATAAAGCAAAACAAGGAAATGGTGACCTGTTACACAAGCCTATAAGCTATAAAGCAGGCTTATTTATTAAGCTGCTTATAGCTTATTGCTAAAAGAAATAATGAAAAATCAGATTTTTGATATAACCTTTAAAAAGCTAAGATTTTGAACCATACAAAAAACCTTTAACAAAGACTTATTATTAGCTTTGATCCAACATTAACATCCACTTTCACTTCAGTTAATGCCTGATTCAAACTAAAAAGAAATCTAATGTCCAACTTCAAGAAAATGGAATTTTCTGAAAATAATTTGCTAACTGAAAACCTTTTTAAAAACCTTAAACTAACTTGCAAATAATGAAAAGACTGATTACACTACCAAAACATTAAAGGGAACTCAGTATTTATGCAAAAAATCTCAAATTTTCATTGTCATTAATCACTTGAATTTTTTTACAAAGAAAAACTTGAACAAGAGCCTTCTCACAAGTTGAGGGGTCTCTTTATAGGACTAAGGGGAACTATCTAGAAGGCAAAAGCTGATAAACCCTAATTTACAAGAAAAAACCAAAAATGCCCTTGGTCTTGAGTCAAAATTCGTGGTCAAAGTGGCTCACATGTGATCTTGTTAGATGCCAGCTGTTCTTGTTGATCTTGAGCGTTAAATGGACCCTTTGGAAGGAAGAAATTGCTAGGAGACGTTGATCTTCTGACTTCTTTTTGGAGTTTTGCCAATTCGTCATGTGAGTGGGTCAGGGGAAGGCTTGTGAGGGGACAAGGGGAGGTGTAGTCGTTTTCTGGGTTGGGGGTTATGTTAGGAGTGGGGTAAGGATGAAAACCCCCAACATTAATTGGGGTTTAAGTTAAGGATTAGGTTAATTAATCCTGGGGTGTATTAGGGTTCATGGGGAGATGAAGGTTAGCAGGGAAGGTTCAGATTCGTTTAAGGGTTTAAAATGGGTTTAATAAAATGTTTCCCACACTAATCTTTATTAATCTGATATTTTAAAAATCAATTAAACAAAAGATTGAGTGGAATATGACATGTAGTAATAGAGCCATGTGATTGGTGGATTGTTATAAGGTGGGTGACGTGTCAAATGGTGATAGGAGGATGGATGTTTCTTGTCTGGTCAACTATGGCCCCCCAACTCTTTTCACTTCTTCAATTTGTAATAAACAGCCAAAATCTCCTTTTCCTTTGTTAACAAGTTTAGGCAGCTTGTCAAATTTGGCCCAAAAATTTTGTAAACTTGTTTCAAGGACTTCTTATATAATTTCTTCATACTCCAAGGACTAAATTTGCATAGACTTGATAATTTAGGGACCCAAATGCAATACATGAGATTTGCAAGGGTATAAATTGACAAGTCTTCAATTCATGAGGGACCAATCTTGCCAATCTTCAAAACTTCAAGGACTTGAATGGAAATTCATGATTCGGGTCCGGTTCTTTGTGCGGCTTCGTTTCCCGTGTTCGTTTTTGCTTGATTCCTTTGATCTTTTGGTGAATTCACGATATCCATACCTAAAATACACAATGAACAAACACAGGCATATATTGGGGTATTTTGATGACATTTTAAGCGTTTTAAGCCCGATTTGGACGATGAGACTATGTATAACTACAGTCTCATCAACTCCTACATGCATCCAGTTACTGGATCATCATGTGTCAGCGCTGGAACATGTCCTGTCAACGTCTCCTTTTCAGACGCTGACACATTCAAAAGTGACTCACCAAGAGTTAAACCTGCTGGTTTGGATCTGGATACTGTATGTGCTTATATTGCTTCTTTGCCCAATGGTTCAGTGATTACATATGAGGACCTTGAGCAGATAAGTGATGAGCACTTGGAAGAGATGGACATTAAGTGGAACATGGCTCTTGCTAGTATAAGAGCAAACAGGTGGAACAGAAGGTTTAAGAAGAAGATGACCTTCAATGCAAAGGACACAGCTAGATTTGATAAATCCAAAGTTGAATGCTACAACTGTCATCATATGGGGCACTTCATGAGGGAATGCAGATCTCCTAGAAGATCTGATGCTGGTAAACCCTCAAGTCAAATTGTTAAAGCTCATGATCCTAAGGCCATGGTTGCAGTTCAAGGAATTGATGGAATGGGATGGGATTGGAGCTATTTGGCTAAAGATGTAGAAGAGGATATAGCCTTGGTTGCTGAAATTGAAGAAGAAGAGCATGTTGAATATGCTCTCATGGCACACTCCTCCTCTTCATCTGATAATGAGGAATACGATGATGCTTTTTGTAGTAAAGGTTGTAGGTTAAACACTGAGAAACTTAACAAAGAGGTGTTAAGATTATTAGATGATGTGAGTACTGAAAGATGCAAACTGTCTAATTACCAACTAGCTCTCACTTAAACTGAGAAGACAGTTTCTGAATACAAGAAAATGGAATTTGACTTAAAAGATAAAATAAATATCTTAAAACATGAGTTAAATGCTAGTATGGATATTAGAAACATCATGGAAAGGGTTAATGGTGAGTTATAGGCTAAGTTAGATGAGGCCATTAAGAATAAAGATAATGTTGGACTTAAAATTCAAAGATTTGATAAGGCCACACAAACCCTAGGAGAATGTGTGAGTAAACAAAAGGATCCTAAGGACATGACTGGGATTGGGATGAAAGACTACTCAGTGGTTCCACCACCAGCTGGTGACTTCTATGGTGTCCAACAAAAGGACCTATCTTGGACTGGTTTGCCAGAACTCCAAGAGGAGGAATTCACTCCTCCACCAAGAGTTGTCACGCTAGTTGAAGAGTATCAACAAAAGTTGACTGACCTGAATGAATGGAAGAAAGCTAACCCTACCTTTTTTGTTAAGGGTGGCTTACTATGTGAAAGTCCTAATGAGTCAACTCCTATTAAGGTTACAAACCCAATCACTGGTAAAGCTGTTGACCTTGGCTCAAACACTGTTAGAAAACCTAGCATTAAGTATGCAGAGATGTATAGGAATACTAGGTCACCTAAGAGCCAAGTTAGCAATGATGGAACAGGCTTCTTCTCTTCTAGACCTAGGGCTGTGTCTAGAAAAGCCTATTACACTTGTGGTAGCTTTTCACATTTAGAATATAAGTGTGTCAACGCTCCCAAAGTCAGCGCTGACATGAACAAATTCAGCACTGACAGGAACAAAGTCAACGTTGTTAGAAAGTCAAATGTTGTCAGACCCAAACCTTGTGTGCAGCAAAGTACACAAGTTGTTAGACCTGCCCCATTCTTCACTAGAGGGTCTAACACTCATGGACAAAGACCATTTCAAAAGACAAATACTTGGTCTAATAGGCAATGGGTTTTTGTAGCAAATCCTAGGTTCAACGCTGACAAGGGTAAATTCAACGTTGACAAGACCAATTCCAATGCTGACAGAAACGTGACCAGACCTAAATATTTGCAACCACAGGGTAAGAGGTCTAAAGCTTCTTCAAGCTTGACATGGAGACCAAAGAAAGATCAAGACCCTAATGATAATGGGATTTCAATGACCTACAACAGATTTAATTACATTTCAAAGGTCATTACAAAACCTATTGGGGTTAACTGGGTATTTCATCCTAAGAAGGATGAAAATGGGGTTGTTGTGAGAACTAAGTCTGTTCTTATTGAACAACCAGATGAATCCAAGTCTTCTAAGGCTCGGGTTCCCAAAGAAAACTAACTTGTTTTCTATATGTGCAGGGCATTCAAAAACAGGTCAATGATTATGGATATTGGGATAGTGGATGCTCAAGGCACATGACAGGGAAGGAAGATTATCTAACTAACTTCACTCCCATTAAGGATGGTGATAAGGTTTACTTTGGAGGCGGATATGGTACTATCACAGGCAAAGGAACACTTCTCACCAAGAACTTGCGTTTTGAAAACGTATTTTTTGTAAAGGAACTGGATTACAATCTTTTTAGTGTATCACAAGTTTGTGATAACAAAAATAAAGTTTTGTTTACTGATACTGAATGTTTGGTGTTAAGCAAGGATTATAAGATCCCTGATGAGAAATATATTGACTATAGAACACCTAGGCATAAAGACATATACAATGTGAATCTGAATGGGATTAGAATGAATAACAATATGTCTTGTTTTTATGCTAAAGCTTCAGTAGATGAAAGTAATTTATGGCACAGGAGGCTAGGGCACATAAATTTTAAGAATATAAACAGGCTTGTGAGACTTGGCTTGGTTGATGGTTTTCCTGAAAAGGCCTTCCACAATGACCACTCTTGTGTTGCATGTCTTAAAGGCAAGCAGCACAAGGTCTCATTCAAGTCCAAACAGGTGCACTCTAGTACTAGACCTCTTCACTTGCTTCATATGGACCTCTTTGGTCCAACCAATATAGAAAGTTTGAATGGTTAGTCCTACTGCTTTTTCATCACATATGAACTTTTCTAGGTTTACTTGGACTTTCTTTTTAGCTATGAAGAGTGACACAGCTGACACTTTAATTGATTTTATCACTCAGATTGAGAAGAAAACAAGCAATGAAGTTAAAATTCTTAGGAGTAATAATGGTGGTGAATTTAGGAATAAAGTGTTAGATGATTTTTGTGCCAGAAAAGGAATTACTAGGCAATTTAGTGTTGCCAGAACCCCACAGCAAAATGGGGTTGCTGAGAGGAAAAATAGAACCCTAATTGAAGCAGCCAGAACCATGTTGGCTGATGCTCATTTTCCTATAGCCTTTTGGGCTGAGGTTGTTAATACAGCTTGCTATGTTCAAAATAGAGCATTGGTCAACAAAATTCAGAACAAAACACCTTATGAGTTACTTTGGGGAAGAAAACCTAATATTGGTTTTCTTAGACCTTTTTGGTTGTCATGTAGTAGTTTTAGATACTAGTGATGCCTTAGGTAAATTTAGTGCAAAAGGTGATGAAGGCTACTTCATGGGGTATTTAGTGCAGAGCAAGGGATATAGGGCTTATCTTAAAAAGGAAAAACGTATTCTTGAAAGAGTACATGTTAGGTTTTTAGAGAGTAAACCCAGTGATCCTGAAAGTGGTCCAAATTTGTTGTTTGACTTGGAACCTTTATCTAGGACTTTAAATTATATGCCTGTCACTAATCCAGACATTGTGAAGGTAACTTCAAATGTTGTGGAAGAACAAGTTGTTAATGTTTCAGGTACACAGGTTCATGAAAAGGTTGGATCACAAGCAGAAAACTCATCTCCTATACAAGAATATGTTACAATCCCCATATGGACATATGCTTTTGCTGCTGCTGCTGCTGGAAAAGATAATGGTGGTCCCCAAGTACCACCAGATAACAACATGCATGGTCCTTCAGGCGCTGACAAAGGCAAATCTAGCGCTGACAAAACCAATTCAGACGTTGATGGCTCAGACGTTGACAACAACAGTTCAAGCGTTGTTAGCTCACATGCTGACAAACAAGGTTCAGGCGTTGACAACACTTCTGCACATCTTTTCTCTTCCACTTTTGAACAAGGTGAACCTTCTAATTTATATGAAGAGGTTCATCCTCATGTTGATGAAAGAGAGTCTGAAGAAGAAGATATTGGCAACATGGAGAATGAGATTGAAGACACCAGACTGTTTGAAGGAGGAGTTCTCACTTCTAACATGAAGAATCACCCCACTTCTCAAATCATTGGTGATATTATGACTCCTGTTCAGACTAGAAGATCTCATCAAGGTCTTGGTGGGTTTATTGCCAATATTCACAAGAAGGTTGATACCCCTCTTGTGCAAGCATGTTTGTTTGCCTGTTTTCTGTCACAACAGGAACCCAAGAAGATATTTGATGCTCTCAAGGAACCAAGTTGGGTGGAAGCAATGCAGGATGAGCTTCACCAATTTGCCATTCAAGATGTTTGAGAGCTGGTTGATTGTCCCAGATATGTCAGACCTATTGGGACAAGATGGGTTCTAAGAAACAAAAGAGATGAAAGAGGTATTGTGGTCAGAAACAAGGCAAGATTAGTGGCTCAGGGATATACACAAGAGGAGGGGATAGACTATGAGGAGGTCTTTGCACCAGTTGCAAGGATTGAAGCTATTAGGATCTTTTTAGCCTATGCATCCTGCATGGGCTTCACTGTCTATCAAATGGACGTCAAGAGTGCCTTCCTCTCTGGAACAATTGTTGAGGAGGTATATGTGATGCAACCTCCTGGTTTTGAGGATCCAGAGAATCCAGACAAGGTGTATAGAGTCAAGAAGGCTATGTATGGACTTCATCAAGCCCCAAGAGCATGGTATGGTACTTTGTCTACTTACTTAGTGGACAATGGATTCAAAAGGGGCACCATAGATCAGACACTATTTACAAAGAAGAAAGGTAAGGATGTGTTGCTTGTTCAGGTCTATGTTGATGACATCATTTTTGGGTCTACTGATCCAAAGATGAGTGAGGATTTCTCTAAGCTCATGACAGACAAATTCAAGATGAGTGCTATGGGGGAGATGAACTTCTTTCTTGGTTTACAAGTTCAGCAGAAAGAAGATGGTATCTTCATCTCCCAGGATAAGTATGTGGCAGAGATCTTGAAGAAGTTTGGCTTTTCTCCACATGAAAAGAGGGCTACTACTCCTATGGATAGAGAACACCCTTGGGGAAAGATTGGAGATGGGAAAGATGTTGATGTCAGGCACTATAGATCCATGATTGGATCATTGATGTACCTTACAGCCTCCAGACCTGACATCATGTTTGCTGTGTGTGCTTGTGCACGCCATCAAGTGACTCCCAAAGAATGTCACCTTTATGCTGTAAAGAGGATCTTTAGGTACCTAAGATGCTATCCTAGTCTTGGTTTGTGGTACCCAAAGGATTCACCATTGGAGCTGATTGCATATTCAGACAATGACTATGGAGGTGATAAGTTTGATAGAAAATCCACAATTGGTGGATGTCAGTTTCTTGGGAGCAGATTAATATCTTGGCAATGCAAGAAACAAACAGTGGTGGCTAATTCTACAACTGAATCCGAGTATGTGGATGCAGCTGCTTGTTGTGGACAAGTTTTGTGGATTCAAAACCAGCTGTTGGACTATGGGTATAATTTCATGCATACCAAGATATTTGTAGACAATAACAGCACTTTATGCATTATTAAGAATCCTGTACATCATTCTAAAACTAAACACATAGAAATTAGACACCATTTTATAAGAGATTGTTTTAAAAGGGGTTTAATACAACCAGATAGGGTTGACACAGAAGAGAATGTGTCAGATTTACTAACTAAACCTTTTGATGCTGGGAGGTTTCAATACTTGGTAACAAGTATTGGAATGATCAATCTCACATAATATGTGTTTTGGAGTCTTTTTGTAAAAGTATGTACAGGATAATGCATTGTTATTGGTCTTTTTGAGGATTTAGATTTTCCACTATATTTTTCTAACACTGACAAAGGTTGCTTGAACGCTGATAAGTGTTTTTGTGACGTTGTCAACAATATATTTGTCTAACGCTGACAAAGCTTCCCTCAACGCTGTCATGTGTTATCGGGGCGTTGTTAGCAACAATGTTAGTTTTGTGGTTTTCAATCTAAATGTGCAGGTGGTGTTAGCAGTATACCATTGGATACAGAGTTTCTTATGGATCATTGGAGAAGCATTTGGACATGTTTTTAATTTATGGATGATGGTTGGAATTTTTAATTCCTATCTTGACATAAATTTTTATGTTTATGTATATTTTTAGGAACTTATGTATCATAGTTTAATGGGAGGTTTTAGGAACCTTTAGGATGTTTGGGTATCCATATGATACTCTTATCATAATTCTAGATTGTGTCCACAGGTGAGTATGAGTTAGTTTTACTAAATCATGAGGCACTGTAGCATGCAAAGTTGATATACTATGCATGCTGCCAAGACATTTTTGGCCTAGAATTGGTTGTGGTCTGTTGGGAGACTTGGGAATGATTTTATCATGGGATTTACCTGGAAGTAACAAGGAATTTTATAAGGTAACTTAGTTGTTAAGAGTTTTGGTTAGCAAAGGACACTAGAGGACTGTTATGTCTATCTTGCATAAGCAAGTGTGCATAAGTGGACAGTGCTTGCCGCCCTATAATAATTATCAGCTTTTTGGTTATCTTCTCTAGGATAAATTACTTTGTTAAGGTCATTTTTCATTTTTAAACATTTTTATTTTTGGAAGCTGACAAGTATTTTTCCAAGCGTTGTTGTGACCAATTTAGACGCTGACATGGCTATGGCAAACGTTGACAAGATTATAGCCGTCGGGCGTTGATAGGTTATTTTTTACCGTTTACACTCAATGGGACCTACCCTACTTTTTGACATATTTTTAGGCCGTAATTTTGGGAGCTGATAACTTCATTTAATGCATGAGATAAACTTATTTTTTTTTCAATATATTCATGATTACATTTTGAAAATACTTGCCTGTTTTTGGGCCAATCACATGCATTTTCTTCTCCTATAAATTTGGCTCCTATTTTTAAACAGGGTACCTATTATTCTTGTCTAACACAATATTCTCTTATCATCTTCATCTCTCTCAAGTCATTTTAACAGCTTTCAACAATGGCACCAAAGTTTAAACCATCAGATTTGGGATTGGGGTTCAGAAGTCAACACAACATGGTCGCGTATCTTGAAGCTGATGATGCTCTGTTTCCCCAATACACACAAATGGTGGCGTATTTGAACGCATCTCCTTTTAGGTATGCTATGTCTCATGCACCACTCATTCGTGTCACGCATATTAAACAGTTTTGGAACAATGTTAGTTCCTCGACAGTTAATAGAGTGACTACATTATCTTCTATTGTTCATGGGAGAACATGGGTGGTTACTGAAGCTTTGGTACGCCAAGCTTTGCATCTTGATGATGCTGATGGTATAACCACCCTTCCCATTAGTGAAATAGAACAAGGACTAAGGGCTTTGGGTTATCCTTTTCCTGCTCAAGGAACTTTAAATAAATATCATAAACAGGAGTTTCCCCCAGCCTGGAAGTACCTAATACATGTCCTCCTACAATGTTTGAGTCCCAAGTGCACTGCACACAATGAGATCAATAGATCTATTGCAAGTGCTATTGTGTGTATTGCTACTGGGCAAAAATTTAATTATTCTAAAATGATTTTTGAGGGCATGTGTAAAAATAAAGGGAACAAAATGACTTTAGTTTATCCTAGATTTTTACAAATGGTTTTTGATGTCCAAGGATACTACACAAGGGATCATGATGACTTTTATGAGATCCCTGTGCAAAAGAAAGCAATTTTTATGAAGATGAACTCACCCCCACATCGTGACCTACCCCTAACCCCAGCTATGCTTGCTGTCATTGAAGCAGCTCAACCCCAACCAGACCCCCAACCCCATATTGACCCAATACCTGAACCATTACCTTCACCACAACATATGCAAATTGACCAGGAACCTTTCGACGTTGACACTTTAAATGTTGGTGTTGATGTGCCTATTTCAAACGTTGACACACAGCCTTCACAGACCCAAACACCCCTTAACCAACCCACATCCACCCAATCCACATCTTCTTCTCCCCCAACCCAATATAGGTTACAAAAACGCCAAAGGACTACTGGAGTGTTCTCCTCTAGTGGTCCTAGCCATGTAGCAGAGAGAACCACCACCACAAGTGTGGTTGGTGTTATGGATGAGGCTGGGACTATTGGTTCTGGCTTAGAAGCTGGCCAAGACAGCCCTACCATTATTAAGACCTCATCCATGCCCAATGAATCTAACTTGGGAGGTCAAATACCCATTTTAGAAGAGGGCAGATTGGAACCAATGACCCTAATGGAATTGACGGTTGTCTGCATGAGCTTGCAAAAGCTAAATGCAGACTTAGTACAAGTTGTCAGCACACAAGGCCTTGAACTCAAGCAATTGAGGGAGAGGATTGTTATTTTGGAGACTGCTAGTACAAGGAGAGGGATGGAGGAATCTTCCAAAGGGGGGGATGAACACATAAATGTGAGTGATAAGGGTAGCCATGATGGTCAATCTTTGGATGTTGCTGAGGCCCTAACAAGTTTGAAGAAACAGGCAGGTTTTGAAACGTCTCTAGTCTCTCCTACAAACTTAAATTTATCATTTACAGCCATGTTGGAGGAAATTGCAAAAGGCGCTGAGGAAGGAAATTTGAGCGTTGACAAGGAGAATTTGAACGCTGACATGAGTATTTTGGGCGCAGACAAAGCAGTTTTTGGCGTTGACAGACCTGCAAATGAGGTTGATGTATCCCAGTCATCATCCATCATCAAGGAGGTTTCTTCACAGGTATCACCATCTACCTTACCAACAATTGATCCATTAGATCAGGGTAAGGGTATTATCGTAGAAGAGGTTGTTCCAAAGAATGCAGCACAAATTGAATTTGATAGAAGGTTGGCTGCAAAATTGTGGAACAAGAAAAGAAAAAGGTGGGTGAATCACCTTTTGTTGTCACTTCAGAAGAGCAAGAAGGAAGTGATGAAGCCAGATCAGACTCAAGTGTTATGATCATAGAACAGCCAGAAAGACTTGAGTATGGAGATGAGTTGGCCAAGGAGAAATTGAATGAGTTGAAATTGCAGGTTGATTTTGATATGCCAGAGGTGGTTCAGATGTACCTTGCTTGGGAAGATAGATGTATGGAGAATCCACACTTGACCATTTCAGATCAGATATGGGGTTTGGAGATTCTTCTAAGAGTCCAAAAGGATTGCAAGGTTATTCTGAAGCACAAAGCCAGCAATGTTCTCTCAAATTTGAAAAGGGATAGAAGGGAGTTGTACTGCATGTTGCTCAGGTGTCATGGAACAGGGTGGACTTATAAGAAGTTAATGGCATTGACATTTGATGAGTTGGAATGTAGAGCTTATCCCATTTGGGTTAGAGTGAAGGAAGCAAACACTCTAAGACTTCTTTCTGATGAAAGAAAAGAAGAACTTGCAGAGGAAATGAAGCTCAAGAAAGCAATGTTTGTTCCCAGACCAGTGAAAAAGGGAGTTTCTCTTGAGTTTCCCAAAGATATGGATCCATTACATCCAAGTGAAGCTGTCATAAGAAAGAGCCTCAAGCTCTCACCATTAGAAGCTTCAGATATGGTACAAGTGTTACCACTTGATTCTAGAAACCCAATTGTAAGTTATGAAGAAGATGAATGTGGGTTTTGGAAGATTGGCAGGTATGGAAAAGAGGTTCACACTTTTACGACCCTTATATCTTTGTTTGCAAGTTTTGACAGAGAAGACTTGGTAGACCTATGGAGGTTGTTAGAGGACAAGTATGAGGCTGAAGCACCAACTTCAGTCAATGGAATAAAATTGTGGTCCACATTCAAGAGAATGTGTGGACCAAAAGATGAGGATCCTGCTATTTGGAATGATCTTGAAGATGATCTCAGTGGTCTTCAATGGAGATTGTATTCAGCTGCTGGTGTTTATTATTTGAGTTCTACAAAGTTTGTTGAGTATCTACTTGTGGATGGTCAGTATTTCATGTCCAAGGAAATACTGGAGAAGATGAAGAACACTCGACTGGAAATTGATTATTCAAGTGACGTGGCAAAAGACTTGATCAGATTTATTTGTTACCAATATGAGAAGGTTTGTAAGATTCCTCCTAGTTCTTAATGTTTATTCAGAAACTTGATCACTGGAGTAGATATCAAGTTTAGGGGAGGATTGTTGGGAATAAATTATAGCCAGTCTATTTGAGCGCTGACAAGAGTAAAAAAAGCGTTGACATGAGTAAAACAAACGTTGACAGCTCAAGCGTTGACAAGAAAAAGTCAAGCGTTGATACATTGAAGACAAGCACTGATGGGAAGATATACTCTACGTGTTTATTGTATTCTAGATTACTTCTAGTAAAGATAGGAACAACAATGTATTTTCTATATTTATCTTTACCTAGAATAGTTGATACGTAGATTATGGTACAAGGCTTCTTATGTCTATAAAAGAAGACCTTTAGGTTAATGTTCAACATAAGTTTTCATACGTAAACTACTTTCATTGTAAGCAAGTTTGATATCATTAATCAAAGTGAAAGTTTGTTTATATCATTGTGTTCTTGTTTAAGTGTTAATTCCGCATAACACTTAGATTGTCATATATATATACAAAGGTTTTTCTAAGTGTATTACTTGATCTAATCTCGTATACATAAAGCTAAATCGATCTTAGTTTGGGATCAACAGAGGCAATGAGATGGATAACCCGCATTCTCACATTTGGAATATTCTTCGTATCACCTCGACTCTTAAGTTCAGAGATGTGCCGAATGACGCGATTAAGCTCATGATTTTTCCATACTCGCTCGAGGGAAACGCTAAGCGTTGGTATGAAAAGGAACCACCGGGTTCGATTTTGAGATGGGACGATCTAGTGTCTAAGTTCATGAATTACTTATTTCCACCATCTAAAACAACTCACTTTAAGAATGAAATAACTAGATTTGAACAAAAAGTGCATGAATCGTTTTGAGACACTTGGGAAAGGTTTAAGGATTTGTTGAGACAATGTCCACACCACGGTTTCACGGAGTTACACCAAATAAATACTTTTTATAATGGACTTAGTATGGTTGAACAAGATTCTTTAAATGCCGCCGCGGGTGGTAATCTTTTAAGAAAAACTTCGAGAGACGCGTGGGGTATCATTGAGAATAAATCTAGAGTTCAATATTCACGAAACACACTGGTTGTTTCTCATGTGAATTCATCCAATCTCGATATAGCTAGATTGGACTCTAAGATTGACACGATTTTTTGAATGAGATTAGGAAGACTCCTCATGGTTCGATTAATGTGGTTGAGAATTTTTGTGTGTTATGTGGTGGAGCACATCCGAATTATGCTTGTTCAACCACGGGGTTTGATCAAGCTTGACAAGCATCAAAAATCCACCTATATCGGGGGGTCGAGGATGATCATAGAACATATTAGCCATTGTTGTTCTAGTGAGAGAAAGTTAGAGAGAGGTGAAAGAACGTGTGTGTATTATTCCAAGTGAAACAATACAAAATGACTAAACTTCCACACCCCCATGGAGAGTCATGGGGGTATTTATAGGCCTAACTTAACTAGACTATCTATCCTTTACATATTTAGTCCCTGCGTATAGCAAATGGATATAAGTCTATTCCAACTCACGTGAAAGGCGCTAGCTTACCAAAAAGTAAGTCTAACAATCTCCCTCCAAGATGGTGACTCACGTGAGTTGATTGCAATGATTCCTACAAGCAAAAATAAAGAAAAATGATAAACGAGAATTCCAGTATTCCTTGAGACAGTCTTCAATGACCTTCATCTTCTTGAATACTCCAGATCTATTTCTCCAGCTTGTAGAATCTAGTTGAGTTTTACTCCCTCCCAACTAGAAGGCCTTTCATTAAACAAGCAGTAAAGACTACTCCCTCCCAAACAGATCCTACAGAAGAAATTTATGGGAGGTGATAACATCATCAACATTTTCTCACAATTTGAAGCAATCTCAGTCTTGATTCTATGAAAGATTACCATAAGTACACACTCTATCCCGAACATAAAGTCAAATTGTAGCACCAGAGTCAATTAAGTCCCGGAAATGCACATTTTTCCTGACAGGACAGTGATGATATAAAGTTGCCACATTAAAGTCAATTAAGTCCCGAATGTATTCGACTTATCCCTTTATGTAGAAACAGTAGCACCAAAGTCAAGCGACCCCGCATGTACACATTTCTCCCTCCAGGATGATACCTATTAAGGGAATCATCCTTCATGTGTGTACGTGGGATGCCAACTGGAACCGCTTAATTAGTAACCAATACAACGTGAGAAGATGTCAACAATATCTCTCTAAACAAAATTCTCTCAAGATCACCCCGAACTGAATCCCCTTATCACTTATGTTGGCTATTGATAGTGACCACTGATGAAGATAACCCGATAATCCTAACTTGAAACAGAAGTAGAATTCCCCAAATTTGAACTTAAGCTTGCACTATTGTAGAATGAAGAGCGATGTAGAGAAGTCTTAAACGTACCCTATACCAAAAGGCGGTATAAACAAGGTACAACTTCTCTAAAATACCCTATACCAAAACAGGCGGTATAAGAAAAATTACTACACCTCTTGAAGATATACACAACAGCAAGTGTGTGTGACACTGAGAACCGCAACGAAGCTCCCAAAAAATGATAGTTATCCATGTCGTCGTCCATCCTCCCCTTGGCACTGAAAACTAGACACTTCAAGTCTTATCCATAATCGAATATGCTCGAACAAATTATCTAATAAAGTCGTAAGTACTCCCTTATAGATAAAATAAGAACCCCTTTGAGAAATCTCACTTCAACCTCAAATAAGTAGCATCGAATCATCTTCGTAATCACATAAACCATAATAGCCGTTAGGAATTTAGGTGAATTTTTTGATAAGGATCATTTTAGTGTAATGTATCGTGTTTGTTGTGTTTGTTGTTCGTGAAGAAAGGTTAAGATCGAAAACGGATACCCGGCCTTGAATATCATAGTTTAAACGGCCCGCCAAGATAATAAAATCTTGTCACATAAGCATTGAACTTGACAACAATTTTACCACTCGGTTCTTTCAAAATACCCGGCTTAATCCAATAACCCCGTCAACCAATTTAAAATCAAATCTAAAACACAAGAACCGGCCCACCAATAACTAGATAAACCAATACCACCCGTCTGATTTTGATCAGCCCATATTCTATGTGTTAATACTCGGTCCATGAGATAACATTTAGGTATATATATAAGACAACTTTACCCAAAATTTACTCACACTTTACTAACCCTAAACACATTCTTAGATACATCCGCCCCCATCTACCCTTTTTTTCTGTCAGCAACCAACAACAAAAAAAACAGAAGCTCCACCGATTCTCCATCATCTCTTATATCAAAAACTGATTCAAATCTCATCAATCTCAACATACAACCCATCTATGTTAAACCATAAAACGAATTCAAGTCAACCATTAAAGCCGTTTTCTTTCTTTCAAATCAAGATCCCCAACTCATCCAATCTTCCAAGTCTTCTTAAAGTAAAGAATGGCTTCAGGATCCTATTAACCATACAGTTCAAGCATCTATCAACAAACAATGGCTTCAGGATCCTTAAAAAGGGGTCTCGGGTAGGTATTCTGATTGCATGTGATTGATTTACTTAAAATGAATTAAACAGAGATCTATGATGGTTTAACATTAAAACGCAAAAAAAAATCTTTTAAGAGATTAACAAAAACGTTTTAGTAAATCTGAGATCTTTTGGTTTTTCTATTGTTGCAAGTCAGAGATGAGATGAGTCAAACAAAAAAAATCTTTTTAAAGATTAAAAAAACGTTTTAACTAAGTAGAGATCTTGATAAGAGATGGGTACGAGTCTAGATGTAATGGGTTTAGGTGACGATTGGATTAGGATTTAGATTGGTGTTGATTTGTGGAGTGAAAAGGCTGAGTTTTTAGATGGGTGTGGGTCGGTTTAGATTGAAAAACGGTTTGGCTGAAATGTTTAAAGGTTTTGAAAAAAATGGGTATGAGACGGTTTAGATTGAAAATGGGTTTGAGTAAATTGAAATAAAAAACGAAACTAAGATTGATTCTAACAAAGTTGTTATGAATCTTTCATAAAAATCGTAAATCAATGGGAATAACCCTACATGCGATCAATGATGATGTTGTTTCGAGACGTATAGATCTTCTTTGGTCTCGAATAAATTTCACAACTCGAAACAGATCTGAGATCATTATATTTGATAGATGCATGTGGTAGGTTTTGTTAAGATTATTTGATGTTGGTTATGATTTTAGACTCATCAGATAAGAACCAAAAATTTTGATCTCAACACAACAGAGTTGACCTAGTCAACTTTATATCATAAATCATGTCATCATTCCGCAATCCATACAATTCCTCGACCATGATTCCGCAACCATGATTCCGCAACCATGATTCCACAACCATGATTCTGCAACCATGATTTACATGATTCCGCAACTATTTGTATTACAACATTCCGCAACCCCTAAAGATGAACAAGATTCCGCAATAAGCTCGGGTGCAAGATTTACATGATTCCGCAAAAAACACGTAATAGTTCCGCAATAGCGAGACTCGTATGATTCCGCAATAACGAGAATCATATAATTCCGCAATTCCAGTAGACATGATTCCGCAAAATTCAGAAATCGAATCCACAGGCACAAGTACCGAAAAACCTGGATCCGATCCATTTTTTTTTGTCCTTTTTCCCAAAAGTTTAGAACTTAGCAGTGTTTGAAGGGACAAAAACAAACAAAACGGTACGCAAAGATGGACATGAAAAATTGATGACAAAAGTTGATAAATTGAGACATGGAAAGATTAAAAATAGATAATAATAAACACGAATACCAACCATGACACAGAATAGTACGAGTCATAGATCTGATCACGCAACACGATTCTGAAAACACGACGCAAACACACACGGATATAAAACACCCCCAGTTAGCTCTGATACCAATTGACAAGCATCAAAAAGCCACCTAGGTCGGAGGGTCGAGGATGATCTAAGAACATATTAGCCATTGTTGTTCTAGTGAGAGAAAGTTAGAGAGTGGTGAAAGAATGTATGTGTATTATTCCAAGTGAAACAATACAAAATGACTAAACTTCAGCACCCCCATGGAGAGTCATGGGGGTATTTATAGGCATAACTTAACTAGACTATCTATCCTTTACATAATTAGTCCCTGCATATAGCAAATGGATATAAGTCTATTCCAACTCACGTGAAAGGCGCTAGCTTACCAAAAAGTAAGTCTAACAAAGCTAGTGCTTTTGCAGCGACATGAACTTATGGCCCTAACGGTCAAGCTCCTCTTCAAAACCATGTTGCTCCACCGGTTCAAAATAGATACAACAATGGTAACAATGGGAATAATTTTAACCGTGGTACCCATGGGAATTTTAGTCAAGGAAATGGATTTCATGGCAATCAAAACAATCAAGTTTTCAAAACAATAATCAAAATGATTTATCAAGCTATATTAAAACAAATGAGGCAAATTTGAAGACTTTTCAAAATAATCTTCAAGGACAAATGAACACTTTAAAACTCGATTTTCAAAATACGATCAAAGGGAAAAATAACAAGATTGAGCTTAATAAAACTCGATTAGAGCAAAACCAAAACCGTATTGAGGGAAATCAAGATAAATTTGAGAACAAAATACTTTCGATGTTTGAAGCGATAATGAACAAACCTTCCTCTTCTTCGGGTGGCTTACGTAGTAACACCATTTCAAACCCGAAGGGTGAGATGAAAGCTATTACCACACGTAGTGGGAAGGCTTTAGACGGACCTTTGCTTCCACATGTTAGTACCTATCCGGTGAGGGAAGTAGCGCAAGAACCCGAGGTGGTTAAAGAAAAAGAAATTACTAATCTACCAAAGGTAGACCAATTGCCTATTCCAGAACTCGAGCTTCCGAAGACTAAACCCACACTACCCTAACCTTCTAGACATAACCAAGAGAAGCTCCGCGAAAGATCCAATGCTCAAATGTCTACATTTCTTAAAATGTTTAAGCAACTTCATTTTAATGTTAGTTTCACGGATGTATTGCTTTATATGCCTAAGTTTGCTTCGACTTTCAAGAAATTGATTAGCGATAAAGGGAAGCTTGAAGAGCTTAATCATTTTCTTGATGCTAATTGTTCGGCGGTTCTCACCAAAAAGCTACCCGAAAATATTGAAGACCCCAGAAGATTTCTTATCCCTTGTGAATTTCCGGAAATGAAAGAATGCTTAGCATTAGCCGATATTGGCGCTAGCATTAATTTGATGCCTTTTTCTGTGTGGAAAAGGTTATCACCTCCCGAGCTCACACCTACTAGAATGACTCTCGAGCTTGCGGATCGATCGATCGCCCTTCCGGTAGGTATAGCCGAGGATGTCTTTGTTAAGGTAGGGAAGCTTCATTTTCTGGCGGATTTTGAAGTTGCGGATTACCCCGAAGATTCACGCGTGCGTTTGATTTTAGGAAGGCCATTTTTTAGTATGGCTAGTGCCTTAATTAACATGAAAAGTGGAAAAATGACTTTAAGTTTTGATGATGAGACCGTTACCTTTGATATCAGACACGTTTCTAAGTATTCTTATGAGCATTTCGGGGAGTCAATCAATCAAGTTGATATGATTGATGTTGCTTGTAAGGAATATTCTCAAGAAGTGCTTGTATTCTCGGCTAATTCCAAAACTAGCAATCCTTCTTTGTCGGATCCTATTATTGCCCTTTCTTCTCCACCCCTTACTCCATTTGGGGCTAGTGATTTTATCTTGGAGGAGGTTGATGTTTTTCTTAGCACACCGGATTTGCCATCGACGTATGATGTGGATTATCATGATACGGATGGAGATATAGACTTGATTGAAACATTTTTAAATGAATATCCTTTTCAATCACCTCCTATGGAAATTAAAGTTGTGAACGAAAATGAAACAAAACTGAAAACTTCTCTTGAAGAAGCACCCGAACTTGAGCTTAAGGATCTTCCCACTCATTTGGAGTATGCTTTTCTTGAGGGAACGGATAAATTACTGGTGATTATTGCAAAAGGATTGAAAGATAATGAAAAGGAGGAACTTATTAAGGTTTTAAAGAAACATAAACGGGTCATTGCATGGAAAATCTCCGACATCAAGGGTATTGACCCAAAATTTTGTACTCAAAAATTTTTGATGGAGGAAGATTATAAACCCGCTATCCAAAATCAAATAAGGGTTAATCCAAAGATTTACGAGGTGATCAAAAAGACAGTTATGAAACTTCTAGACGCTGGAATGATCTACCCTATCCCCGATAGCCCATGGGTTAGCCCCGTGCATTGTGTTTCAAAGAAAGGAGGAATGACGGTAGTGACTAATGAGGATAATGAATTGATTCCTACTAGACTCAAGACCGGATGACGTGTTTGTATTGACTATAGAAAGCTTAATGATGCCACTAGGAAGGATCATATTCCATTACCTTTTATGGATCAAATGTTAGAGAGACTAGCGGGAAATGAATTCTATTGCTTTTTGGAAGGATTTTCCGGCTATTTCCAAATTCCTATAGACCTTCATGATCAATAAAAAACCACATTCACTTGTCCTTATGGAACATTAGGTTATCGTAGAATGCCTTTTGGGTTATGCAATGCTCCGGGGACATTCCAAAGGTGTATGATGGCCATTTTTCATGATATGATCGAAAAAACCATGGAAGTCTTCATGGATGATTTCTCGGTTTTTGGGGAGTCTTTTACTTCATGTATCTCTAACTTGGAACGAATGTTACAACGTTGTGAGGAAACAAATCTCGTGCTTAACTATGAAAAATGTCATTTCATGTGCAAAGAAGGCATTCTTTTAGGACATAAGATCTTTAAGGCCGGTATTGAGGTAGATAGGGCCAAACTCGACGTGATTGCCAAATTACCTCCACCCACCACCGTTAAGGGAGTTAGGAGTTTTCTCGGCCATGCCGGCTTCTATAGAAATTTTATCCAAGACTTCACTAAGATAGCTTGGCCTATGACCCATCTATTGGAAAAAGAGACTCCATTCTTCTTTTCGGATGAGTGCATCAAAGCCTTTGAGATGCTTATAAAAAATTAACCGAATCACCAATTCTAGTTGCCCCGGATTGGGATCTACCTTTTGAAATAATGTGTGATGCTAGTGATTACGCGGTAGGTGCGGTTTTGGGGCAACGTAAGACCAAAATTTTTTTGCCTATACACTATGCAAGTAAGACTATGACGGATGCTCAAACTAAGTATACTACAACGGAAAAGGAGTTACTTGTCGTTGTATATGCTTTCAAAAAGTTTAGACCATACCTCGTCTTGTCTAAAACCATAGTGTATACGGACCACTCGGCCATAAAATATCTTCTTAATAAACAAGATGCTAAGCCGAGGTTACTCTGGTGGATTCTCCTCCTTCAAGAATTTAATGTCAAAATTCTTGACAAAAAAGGAGCCAAGAATCTCGCGGCCGATCATCTATCTAGACTTGAGAATCCTCACCAAAGCAATCGAGAGAACAAGGAAACTAATGAAACATTTCCTCTCGAGACGCTTGGTATGATTGCTTTTCGTGGTGATGATAGTACCCCATGGTTTATGGACATCGCAAATTACCATGCGGGGAAGTTTGTGATTAAGGGTATGTCGTCCCAACAAAAACTGAAATTTTTCAAGGACATATCTTACTATTTTTGGGACGACCCCTATTTGTTTCGAGTGTGCGCGGATCAAGTGATTCGTAGGTGTGTATTTGGCAAAGAAGCTAAAGATATTCTTAAAGCTTGTCATGAAGGACCCACCGGGGGACATCATGGTGCCAACTCCACCGCGAAAAAAGTCTTTGATGCCGGTTTCTTTTGGCCTTCCATATATCAAGATGCCCATGACTTGATCAAGACTTGTGATGCTTGTCAACATCAAGGAAAGAATTCACAAATGGATGAAATGCCTCAAAACATAATTTAAGTTTGTGAAATCTTTGACGTATGGGGAATCGATTTTATGGGGTCATTTCCATCATCAAAAGGAAATAAGTATATTCTCGTAGCCGTAGACTATTTGTCAAAATGGGTTGAAGTTAAGGCTTTGCCTACTAATGATGCTCGAGTAGTGGTGAAATTTTTGAAACAATCTTTGCTAGGTTTCGAACTCCGCGGGCTATAATAAGTTATCGAGGGACCCATTTTTGTAATGAACAATTTGAAAAAGTTCTAAAGAAATATAGTGTCACTCATCGACTTTTGACGGCTTATCACCCTCAAATGAGTGGTCAAGTATAGGTTTCAAACCGAGCTCTTAAGAGGATTTTGGAGCGTTATATTGGAGAAAATCGCACTTCATTGTCAGATAAATTGGATGATGCATTGTGGGCCTTCCGTACGGCCTATAAGACTCCCATTGGTTGTACACCATTTAGGTTGGTCTACTGAAAGGCATGCCACTTGCCAATTGAACTCGAACATAAGGCGTATTGGGCTCTAAAACATTGTAACTTTGATTTGAGGACCGTGGGTGATCATCGCAAGGTTCAATTGAATGAACTAAGTGAATTAAGGGATCAAGCTTATGAGAATTCTTTGATCTATAAAGAGAAGAATAAGAGGATTCATGACTCTAAGATCAAAAACCACATTTTCAATGTTGGTGATCAAGTCCTCTTATTCAACTCTAGACTTAATATTTTCTCGGGAAAGCTTAAATCCCGTTGGTCCGGACCATTCACCATTTCACAAGTATTCCCTTATGGCACCGTTGAGCTAGCTCAAAAAGATGGGCCTAACTTTAAGGTGAATGGTCATCGAGTTAAGCATTATTTTGGAGGGGACATACCTACGGAGGTTGTTACAGATATCCAAATATTCCCTAAGGACCAATGAATGCGGGGATCGAGTCGAGCTCATGACTCGGTTATCAAAAACGAGGTGCCTTGTGGAGGATTTCCATACATTCTATCTTCTTTCTATTTTCTGACACTAATAATGGCTTGATCTTTTCAAGCTCGTGCTCGTGTTTTGTTGTGATGTGAATATTAGGTATGACCCTAATCATTTAAGACTCTCGTGTTCCGGTTTTTGCCCTGTCCACTCGAGCTTCCATACTGTTGTCCCATATATTTAGACGATTAATGATAGAAAATAGAAGAAAAATATGAACTTTAGAGAGAGAAAGTAGAGAGAAGGAGATGATTAACTTGGTGAATATTAGATTAGAATAATGAGAGTTACTAATGATCATCCACCCTTCCTAACATGCTAGGAAGGGCCTTATATAGTCGGGCTTACATGTAACCATAATGGGCTATATTGCTTGGATCGGGCTTGTCTTTTGGGCTTTAAGTAGCTTAAATCCAAGCCCGTGAACCACGACTATTTAACTATCTATTACAACGTTCTAATAAATATTACAATAGAAACTTATGACCGAACATTTTTGTTTGACTCAATATTTTGAGGCTAACAATCTCCCCCAATGTGAGGTCATTCCTCTTCGATATTTGGAGTCCAATGGAGATTTATGAATTTCGTTATAAATGAGTCTTGAACGTGTAACAGTAGTCTTGTTCCTTCATGCTGTGATCTTTGAGCCTTTGTCATTGTCTTTCGACTTAGTCTTTTATCTTGAGATCTTCAAATCATTCTTGACTTGTCTTTGCCATCTTGCGATCTTGTGTCGTTATCCACATGCTCACACTCTTAATTGTTGAATAATTCTTTAGGCATGAATATGTGGTTTTTGAATCTTTGACTTTGCTGAGTACACCGTGACGCCACCTTCTTGAGACAAAACATAGACACGGATCGAATGGCTTTGACATTCGTCCTAAATCGGTAGCGTTTTACCTCCGGTCGGTGAAGATCGTTATACGATATTAAATATCGTACCTGTGATAGGTAGATTCAATTAAGAATCTCCTTGACAGGGTTTCGCGACTGTACTAGCCGTTCTCTTTACTCGACCGTCTCAAAGCAAGACTGCGAAAATAAGAGTGAATCAATTGGATAAATATCCGCTTGATTAAAGTCGTCAATTCAAATTCCTGGAACAAGTTTGATTCATTAAGAATCTTACCATTGTTGCTTTCCAGTTGACACAAGCTTGATTCATAAGAATCTCACAAGTCACCTACCGTAGCGCTGTTTGAGGTTGACGCTAGAAGGATTTCCATTCGTCACTGTGAATATTAATGAATATCACTCTGAATGTTCTGGCAAGACCATAAAGATATGGCGTAGAAACCTGAAACGAGTTTAAATCAATTCAGAATCAAACTACTGTTGCTTTTCAGTTTTACATATGTTCAATTCATAAAGAATCTTACACATGACCTACCGCAGTGCTGTTTGTCGTTAACACTGGAAGGATTTCCACTCATCATTGTGAATACTAAGTAGTATCACTCTGAGTGTTCTAGCAATATCACAAGGATATAGCGTAGGACTCTCTTGATCTTCATCCGTGTGTCCTAACGAGATTTTATTAATCTTGGCTCTATACTCGATTTGTGCACTTTTAGTAGTCGGAGGCTGGATCACTTTTAGTAGTCGGAGGCTGGAGCAGATGCTACCTATACAATATCAACTATCTCGGAGTGAGAAAGTCAATAGAAGTTGTGTTGATCTCTGTGACAATAAAACAAACTTTTTTTGAGAGAAGCCTGAGTAGCTAGGAAAGGTTGTGCTTCACATCACTGGGTCCATGATGATTTTGTCTTCATGATGAGTTGGCCCGGTTTCTGCCTAAGTTTTATGGAGGGCTTCTTTCTTTAGACCCTTTATCCTTACTTTTCTTTTTCATTCTTCAACCCCTTCAATGCTTACCAAGACATCATTAATAGCACCTTGTTGTGATTGTTCCAATGTTATCATCAGTACCTAGTCGGCATTCAACTTCGTTCACATTCTACTCCATCTTTCCTAAGGACTTCTAATAATCTATTGGATTGTCCCTGGGAAGATCCCTCCGGTTCTGGTTGGATCATAGGACTTAAACCTAACCACCTTTTGACACCAATAATGTCATGAACTAAAGATGTTGTGGGTATTTGATCGAAACCATGAGTGCTTGAGTCTTTAGATCACATTTTCTCCCCCTATCTCTAATATATAAAATCGTTTGATATTATAGATACCAAATTTGATTAAAATATATTTTAAAAATAGTCTTGAAAATCGTCGGGAGAAAGATGTGTGAGTCTTTGCATGAAGTTGAAATGCTCCCCCTCAAAAATTGATTCAATTGAATTGTCATTGTGAGGATGTGATCCACATTTCGCTTTTTAAGGATGAGAGTTTGTTGAACACACAATTTTTGAATGATTTTGAATAATCATTGAAAAAATCTTGAAAAAATTGTGTTCAACGCTTTTTGAAAATCCTATTTCTTTTTGGAGAAGAGGTTTTTCTAAAGCAGAGACTTGAGTTCATAGACTATGAATGTCTTGACGAATCCACTCAAGTGTAAGAAGATTTCTCTTCTTTTGCTGAGGGTAAGCGCACTAAATCGTACACTCCCCCGTGAATACGGATTCGGGTTGCAATCTGAAAGTGATTACAAGCCATCGTGTTGAGCTCAAAACGTTGAATGTTTTGTGACAAGCTCAACCCAAGATAGATTGCTCTACCCGTTGTTGGAAAAATTGTCCAAAATAGATATTTTCCTTTATTAAAAGAAGAAATTAGATGTTTTGAAAAATATTTACAACTTTCATTCGAGCTTTATGTACATACCCGTGTCGTTATTGAGCGACATTTATAGGCACGTCCATATTATCGATACTGAAAGACATGTCGAGAAGAATCTTTTTGGATTTTGAAAGATTTTTAATTTTGTGTTTTGTTTTTATAAGTTTTATATTTTTGTATTTTGCTTTTTCAAAGATATTTACAGGTTGATGTTTGATAGATAAATCAAGCAGGCTTCTTTGCCAGAACCTCCAGTTCTGCTGGAGTCAAACATCTCATACCAATTTGCCTAACTAGATACGCAAACCTCTCTTTCGAAAGAGCTTTTGTAAACAAGTCAGCTAGTTGGTAATCAGTTCCAACAAAGTATAATTCAACAATACCCTTTTCAACTTGTTCCTTAATGAAGTGATATCTGACGTCAATGTGCTTCGTGCGGGAATGTTGTACCGGATTGCAGGAGATGGCTATGGCAGACTTTGAGTCACAGTACATAGGTACTTTATCAAAGTGGAAGCCATAATCCGTGAGTTGTGTTCTCATCCAAAGAACTTGAGCACAACACACAGATAGAGACACATACTCTGCTTCGGCTGATGAAAGTGACGTGCAATCCTGCTTCTTGGAAGACCATCCCACAAGCTTATCTTGACCTAGAAATTGTGCACGACCAGAAGTACTTTTACGTGTATCAAGACACCCTGCATGATCAGAATCTGAATAGGCCGTTAGAAAGAAACCGGTTTCCCTCGGACACCAGAGTCCCATGTGAATGGTATTCTTAAGGTATCGAAAGATCCGTTTAACCTCCTTGAGGTGCTTTTCAGTGGGTCGTGCTTGATATCATGCACAATAGCATGTAGCATGATGAATATCAGGTCTGCTTGCTGTGAAGTACATGAGGGACCCGATCATGGAACGATATCTCGTTTGATCTATGGGTAATCCCTCCAAATCAGCATCTAGGGATGTGGTTGATAATGGTGTCCCAACGGGGTCACATGATGTCATACCATGCTTTTTGATTATCTCTTGACAATACTTAGCTTGGTTAATGAAGATACAACTTGGGGATTGGTGAACTTAAATTCCTAGAAAGAATTTTAGTTCACCCATCATAGACATTTCAAATCTGTTGTGCATTACTTTTTCAAACCATTTTGAAAGTTTTGGGTTTGTAGACCCGAAAATAATGTCATCAACATAAATCTGCACAAGCAAAATGTCATCCCCATATTTATAAGTGAACAAAGTTAGATCAATGGAACCTTTTGAGAAACCTATGGAGACCATAAATTTTGAGAGCTCGTCGTACCACGCCCTTGGAGCTTGCTTGAGTCCATAAAGTGCTTTGTAGAGACGATACACCTTGTCAGGATAATGAGGATTGACGAATCCTTCCGGCTGTGTGACATAGACTTCTTCCTTCAAAGGACCGTTAAGAAACGTCGTCTTTATGTCCATTTGATAGACAATGAATCCCTTATGTGCAACATAAGCAAGGAAAATCCTGACTGCTTCCATTCGAGCTACTGGCGCAAATGATTCTTCAAAATCAATACCCTCTTTCTGTCCATACCCTTAAGCCACTAGCCTAGATTTATTCTTGATGATCGTGTTCTCTTCATCCATTTTGTTTTTCAAGATCCATCGAAGATTTAATGGTATTACATCGTATGGTCTGTCAACAAGTTCCCAGACTTTAAGTCTTTCAAATTGTTAAAGTTCATCCGTCATCGATTAAATCCAAGCATGATCGGCCATGGCTTCTTTGATGTTTTTCGGTTCAGCTGTACTCACAGCAAGTGCGAACATACAAACATCACCATCGGTGTTAAGCTGTCGTCTTGTGCGAACAGGCTGTGAAGGGTTTCCAATTACTTGAACCAAAAGATGATCTCGGGTCCAATGATGTGTTGAAGGATGTCGTTGGTAGAATGTATGCATATTTGACGGATCAACATGGCGAGTAGAAGACTCTCTAGTTTCGTGTACATGTGTACTGAAGGGGTTGATAAATTCATCTTCATTAGATAATGCATTGTCTGCTTGATTTGTGTTCTATGGAGCAATGTCATTAGTTGTGGATGTTGTAGGATCGATTGTTGAAGTGATATTCTGAGGAAGTAACTCTGCAGCAACCGGTGTTGAAGTAGATGAAGTTGTATCCTTTTGTTGGCGATGATCGGTATCATCATTCTTATCATGAGTGACAGTGGAAGACTTCGATACAACTTGTTTCTCCCCCGTGAAGTATTCATCATACATTGGTCCATATAACATTTCCAACTCTTCAATTGTCGTGTTGACTGTCATAGCAGCTCTAGGAACATTTTCTGGAACCAGCATTGAACTTGACGGTTCATTGTTGTGTTCTTGAGTTCCGAGTTCCGTGCGGTTGTGAACGGAAGTCGTTTGTCGTTGTGGATCGGGACTTAAACTGTTTTGTTCAAGTGTCATTTATTGTAATTCATCAAATCGAATGTGAATGGTCTCGACAATCAATTTTGTTCTCTTGTTGTATACTCTATATCCCTTAGACTGAGTTGCATATCCCACAAGAATACATGCATCACCTTTCTCTTTCATCTTATCCAAATTTTCACCATCTCGTATTATGTAACAAGTACATCCAAAAACATGAAGGTGTATGAGTGAAGGTTTTCGATCATGAATTATGTGATATGGTGTCTTTTCGTGTCTTGGGATAATTAAGGATCGGTTTTGTGTGTAGCATGCGGTTGACACGGCTTCGGCCCAAAAGTATAGTGGAATTTTTGAAGCGGATAATAATGTTCGAGCAGCCTCAACTAAAGTAGAGTTTCGTCTTTCAACAACGCCGTTTTGTTCGGGTGTTCGAGCAATAGATGTTTCATGTTCAATTCCTTCGGCTTCAAAATAGTTTCTCAGATTTGAATTCAAAAATTCTGTAACTCTGTTAGTACGAACCACTTTAACTTGAGCTTGAATACCACGTTGTATCAGTTTAAGAAAGCTGATGAGAACTTCGGGTGTTTCATCCTTGGACCTCAAGAAGTGAGTCCATGTGTACCTTGAGTAATCATCGACAATTACCAAAATATATTTCTTTCCATTGATACTATGAACACGCATGGGACCACACAGATCCATATGAAGAAGATCTAACCGTCCTTTGGAGCTTGGTGTAGTCTTTGTTTTGAAGCTACTTCGTTTAGCTTTACAAAGCTCACAAGAAGAACAAAGATGATCTTTGATGAATTTCAAACTTAGAAGGCCTCTCACAATATCTTTCTTGGAAAGCAAGTTGATGGTATCAAAGTTCAGATGAGAAAGACGTTGATGCCATAACCATGCCTGAGTCGTTGAAGCTTTAGCCAAGCAAATTGGAGTTGATGAAGTTTTGTCTTGTAGTGAAATTGTGTAAAGATCAGTACCCCGTGTATTGGTAAGTAAATCATTCCCATCCTAATCACGAACAAAACATGTCTTTTTTCTGAAAGCAACCTCCAAATCTGCATCACAGAATTGACCAACCGAGAAAAGATTGTGATTGAGCCCTTTGACGTAGTATACCATTTTGATCGTAATATTCCCCTGAACCAAGACTCCATATCCTAGTATCGGTGCAAATTGATCATTTCCGAATTGAACCGTACCCAGGAACTTCTCCACGAAGTTAATTAGAAGCTTGAGATTCCCCGTCATGTGCTTCGTGCATCCGGAGTCCAGTATGAAGAGAATTATTTACCTGCAGAAGAGTTAGACACGATGGAGCATTTGCTAAATTTGATACCATAGTAGGTGTGATTATAGAGTTATTAGGGTCCTTAGCAACATTTAAAGGCAAACTAACACTCATTTTCACATTTTCTGTCCTAGCTTTAGGCATCCATTTATATCCTGGAGGACATTGATTAGCAAACCACCATTTCCAAGACTTGCTAGCAGACTCATATAATTCCTTAATTCTACTTCTAGGGTTCTTAGTGGTGGAGTCTGATGCATTACATTTCTTAGTGGGGGTTGCACCAGAATGGTTCACATTGCGTTTAGGTTTACTAGCACTAATAGGCTTCGCAACTTGCTGCTTAGTTCTAGTATCTACGCCTTTGACAATATTCATAGCACACATAGAATGATTAGCATTAGCACATTTTCCACATTTGAATAAACGAATTTGACATTCATAGCATTCAAATCGTCATTACATGCGATTACAGTCTTTTTGTTCTAAAAAACATTCAAATTCCTAGGGTGTTCTTCTACTTGCTTCATCTTTTCTTGACTCTTGTGTTTCCAAACCTTATCATTCACTTGAGTGCGCTTAAGCTGAGGTCGGCTAACACTAGTAGTGGAGACTATTCCTGTAGAAGAAGACACATGAATATTAGTGTTTCTAGAAGTCTGAGGCGAGTGAGTATCTTTGTTTGTGGGCTTAGTGGGCATTCTATACATCCCTGGTTTAATCACATTATTGCGCTTAACGCTTGGTGCTATAGTATTCCTTATGGGTTGATTCTGTGGTAACCTTTCCTTTCCATCCATCTCAGGGGCAAACACAGGTTTTGAAAACGAGGAATTTGATAAAGTAGATGGTTTTCCCAAGATAGAGGATCTATTCACTTTAGAGGAATTGGGTTGTCTAACAACAGGTTTCTTAATGCTAGGTTCCACAACTTTACCACCCATTTTAGCAACGAGTTTCTGCAACTCTGCTATCGCTCTTTCCCTGTCTTGTACTGAGCTTTCAACCCTTTAATTTCCAAATTCTGTTCATTCATTTCTCGAAACATTTTGGAAAGTTTTTCTTGCAAGTTATTATCATGTGGAAAACTACCAACGTCTTTTTGCAAAGCAAGTTCAAGAGAATGACAATGTTTTTTAAGGAAATCAGTTTTGTGTTGAAGTAACTCAAAAGCCTTTTTATCAACATTTTCTTTACGTTTTGAAAGCTCAATTTCAAGACGCTCACATTCTTTGATCTTATCATGATATTGCATGAAACATCAGAATATTCATCAATATCAGCACAAGAAGTAAAATAAGCACACATAACATCTTTAGAAACGCATTCTTGCAAGAGTAAATCATATTCATCTGAAAAATCAGACTTCTCCATTTGAAGATCATCAATGTGTTTCTCAAGAGACTCAACATATTTTAAATCATCAAACATTTCAGTCCGAATGTACTCCTCAAAATGAAGAACAGTTTCTTTAATCAACGCCGTATTTGGAATTAAGAGTTCTTTCACACTTAAGGTAATATCTTGAGGAATCGGGCTTTGCCACTCAGCATTTTCACGTTTTGCCCAGTCTCTTTTAACAATAGATTTAACATTATCTATGTGGTGTTTAACAATACCTAATGTTTTCCTACTCTTGCTTTTGGACTCATCTAGAGGAAGATAGTTCATATATTTGTAAACATTAGATTTCTTAGGGGCAAATGCTTTCTTCCATTGAATTCTCTTTTGTTTGCATTCTAAAAACACTTCCTCGCGAGTTTTCTGAGTTTGTTTGTTGAAAAGACCATAAAGACTATTCTCATAAGCATAATTAAATGGTTTCACAAACTCCTTATTGACAAGAGGTCGACTATCATCATCCCAAAGGGCAGTCTCGTCACTATCAGCACTAACAGGCATGCAATCAAGATCGGTCCTTTCAGACTCATCAAGATAAAGACGCGGGTTCGCAGCTTGAGCTTTGGAAAGGTACTCAGGACTTGAAAAGCTAGCTTGACCCTTAAACATCGACGGAGGTGCTATCATTCTTACGGTTTGAATAGAATCATGCGTCTTATAAACAACTTCCTTCAAAAATTCGACTTGTTCTTCTAGTTTCGTAACTTTTTCAGCTTCTTTATCATATCTACTTTTGAAGTCTTGTTTTAACGCATCTACCTCTTGTTTCTTTAACCTCAAGAATTTTAGCAGAATCGGTAGTGGTCATAGAGAACTTTTGTTCAAGTTCATTAACTTTGGTATTGGCAAGGTACGTTTTTTGACGTTCATCCATTAAGAAAACATTATATTGACGCTTCTCTTTGGCTAATAACTCAAGAGTTGTATTATATTTGTTTTCAAAATCGTCCTTTTAACTTTTTAACGCACTACCCTTGTACCCCTCAAGCTCTTTGGTTTTCTGAAGGAGCTCATCTCTATAGCTTTAAGTTATCTCATTCGATTTGATAAGAGCATCTTTGCATTCTTTAAAGTTATGAGTGAACGTAGCGTTTGTCTTTTTAATTGCTTTTGACTCTTTTTATTTTCAGTGACATCTTTTTGTAAAGTAGAAATTAAATTAGCAAGCGCAATATGTTCCTCTTCATCATACTCATTTGCATGTTGATCATCCTCAGACTCATTATTGCACATGTCTGATAAATTAGGTGTGGTATTACTATTAACCATTTCCATCATACATGTGTCATTAATGGCATTGGGTAGATCACTATACTCATGAATATCACCAAACACATTATATTCATCAGTAGTGTGTACCTTATCGATTGGCTCAGTGTCATAGATAGGACCATTGTCATCTTCAGTGACTTTGAGAACTTCTTCAACCTTTGCCATGTACGAGTAATGTGCATCGAGTTCTTGATCGAAATCTTCATCATCAGTGTCATCAAGTATTGCTCCTTCCTCAGCTGACAATTTAACCCCAGCTTCCATATTCTTGCATAGCAGCATCTTCTCCTTATGATAACCAGAGTCTCTAACCCTTTTTGTCTTCCTGCATTCCTTTGCCATATGCCCATAACCTTGGCAGTTAAAACATTGAATCCCACTTTGTTGAACCACTTGACTTCCAACAGTTTCCCAATTCCCATTAGCAGCAACAATCCTCTGAGTATCATACATGGCAGTTTGTCGATCATACCTTGCAGAACCCTCAACATGCGTTGGATTATGTCGATCATACCTAGAAGGACTTTCACCACGTCGACGTGTGTCATACCTTGGAGGACTCTCAACATATTGGTTCTTTGTGTTAGATGATGTTCGAAGATTGTTGTTGGTGGGTTTGTAGATTTTCTTGTAAGTCTTCATTATGAAAGCAATTTGTTGTTTCATCTCTCGATTCTTTTGAGCTTGGTCTTCATCAATATCGTCTTCAGATGATGAGTCAGATGGTGGTGATGGTGCTCTTGGAACTTTACCTCGTGATCTTGTGGATGATGAAGACTTAGATGATGTGGAATATCGTGGTGAGGATGATGTAGTAGAGTATGGTTTAGGAGCACGAGAGCGGTGATCTTGAACATGTTGAGTGGTAGCCACTAAAGCAAGTGGATTAGCCGTCTTTGCAACATGTTCAGCTCGAATCTCATTAGCTTCATTCTGAAATTGCTTCAAGATATCAAAGAGTCGATGATATGAGAGCTCGTCTAACTTTTCTTGTTGTTTCACTAAGGTGACGAACCGTGTCTACTCGGGTTGAAGTTGTTGAAGAAATTGAACATTGACTTGCATGGTGGAGACTTGCAGATTATTTCTTGTCATGTCATTCATCATTTTATAAAACCTGGAGTAGTATGAATCAATTGATTCTCCATCCCTTGAAGTAAACTTGCCAAAATTCCAAAACAAGTTTGTTTTGACATCTTGTTTGTTGAGTGATTTTCCTTGTTGCAAGCGTTCAACAGCAGTCCACATTTCATGTGTTGTAGGGCATGCATCAACCGTGGAGTAAATATCATCTCCAATCCCACTTAAAACCATATATATGGCTTCCTTCTCCGCATCATGCCAAGCACAATTTTCAGGTGTAAGGTCAGCTCTTGTTTCATCACGTTCACTTGCCGGTATTGGATCAGTAGTATCTGTGGTTGGTCTTGGAGGAATTGAGATCTTCTTGAATATATATGGTCCATAAGTAATACATTTCCTCAAGGCATCTCCATTAGGTCTTGTATCAAGGTATCGTATGAAACGTGATTGCCATTGAGCATACCGACCAGACACAAGCATTGGTGGTCTCTCTTTATTACCCGCCACCATGATATTGTTGTTTGTGACACGATACTCTTGAGTAGAATCCATATCTAGAGACTTGAAATCGATGAGGTGAAAATGGATCTTAAGTAGATGTGTTGTGATTGTTGTTTTCGATGAAAAGATATTGAAATCCCTTAGTAAAGATTTCGCAATGTTGTATATAATTCCGCAGTAGTGGATTAATTCCTTAATTGATGAATTAATTTCGCAATGGATGAAACAATTTCGCAATAAGTCAATGTTCAAATCCGCAATTCCTCAATGTTCAAATTCGCAATTCCTTTAAAGTACAAATCCGCAATTTCCTGAAGAATGATTTCGCAATCCTTTAAATAACACACAATTCCGCAATTCTTTTTATACAATTTCGCAATAAAGCTCAATTCCGTAATTATCCAACAATTCCGCAATATAATAAAGATTCCGCAATAGAGATAATTCCGGAATTATACAATGATTTCGCAACTAGGATGAATCCGGAATTATACAAAGATTTCGCAACTGGGATGAATCCGGAATTATACGAAGATTTCGCAATTGTACAAATCCGCAATGCTAAACAATTTCGCAATGTGAGAAAAAGTTGCGAAATTGTAACAGATTTTCCTAAAATATAGGAACAAGGATGTACTCTTATGAAATTCGTGATTTCACACCTAAAATCAAGCCAAACACCACCAAATTTCGTGTTTTTAACCGATCTAAGTAACCCAGATCACTACTACGCCTATGTAGATGATTTGTCTACTCACTAACACCACAAAAACACAAAAAAATTTGATGATTCGGGCTTTAATATGAATAAAACTCACGAACACTATAAGAAAAACCAAAACCAATCACGTATCTACCCCATGGAGATTGGTACAAAATGTTTTCCCATATATTTAGATGATTAATGATAGAAAATAGAAGAAAAAATATGAACTTTAGAGAGAGAAAGTAGTGAGATAAAGTAGAGAGAAAGAGATGATTAACTTGGTTAATATTAGATTAGAATAATGAGAGTTACTAATGATCATCCACCCTTCCTAACATGCTAGGAAGCGCCTTATATAGTCGGGCTTACATGTAACCATAATGGGCTATATTGTTTGGACCGGGTTTGTCTTTTGGGCTTTAAGTAGCTTAAATCCTAGCCCGTGAACTACGACTATTTAACTATCTATTACAACGTTGTAATAAATATTACAATAGAAACATATGACCGAACATTCTTGTTTGACTCAATATTTTGAGGCTAACACATACTTTGATTGTCAAATGGGGAATTTGTTATCCTTTTATTTTTATCGACTAACGTTTTATCTTAAAGCATAATTAATAAACGGCTTATAGATTTGCGTACTCTTACCATGTTAGGACTTTTGCATTCGACTCTTCATGTTCTAGCAAGGGGGTGTTACTCTTCAGCTAAGAAACATTAAGGACAATGTTTGGTTTTAGCATGGGGGAGTCAATCGATATAATCGATTGCACTTGCTTTTGTCGTGTTCAAACGTAATCGTTTTTCTCAAAATCATAAAAATTTTAATTTTTTAGTGAAATTTTGTGTTTAATAATATAGAAAACAAGTGTTTTTGACACAAATGTAGGCTTTCCGTTGGAGAAAATAAGAATAGTTTTTTACTCGATCGGGTTTTACCTTAGCTCATTCCTTAACTTTCTTAAATCAAGTTTTGCTAGACTTTTATATAGGTAACTTTAAAATGCGAAAGTCTTAACTCGAAAGGGTTTAAGAACAAGAACTTTTCGCAAGTTCCTATAATTGATCCTAGAACGTCATTTATCAAGGGAACTTTAAAACGCAAATTCTAAACTTAAAACAGTCTAAGAATATGCAAGATCTTATAGATGACTTGAAAACCCAAAACTTCGACTTAATATAGTCTTAATTTAGACTTGCAAGGCTAAGTGTCCATTAGTCTCACATCTTTGATATTTTACGATATGGAGAACAAGAAATGATAGAGTTGATCATAAGTTTTGAGGTTAAGTCTTCCTTATATAAGTTTTTGTGTGGCTCTTTCTCCTCGTATTTATTTTTCATGCTTGAATATTTAATTGTTTATAAATGAAGTTTTTAGAGATTTGGGTTCAATATCTTAGCTCTTAACTCCTTCTTTTTCTTCTCTTGTAATTAAAGTAAGAACACATTGAGGGTGTTAGCGTCATGGACTTTTTGATCATGGGATTACGGAATTTGGCTTTCTATATGTATCATAAATAAAGAAGAATAAATAAAAACATGTTCTCTATGAGCCTTCGGGTGGGAGTCATGTATAACTAGCCTTGTCATTAGAGCCTTAGGGTGTATGGCATGGTAAAGTGTTTAATAAAAATTGCTTCATCATTATTTCAAAGAGCCTTAGGGTGTGAAGTGATGGTGAATGTCAATTCCCTTTTTTATGGTTCAAGGAGCCTTAGGGTGTGGATCATAGATAAGGAGCACTTTTACATCTTAAAGAGCCTCAAGGTATATGATGTAAATGTTGCTAACTCCATTAATAAAGTCAAATCGACTTTGGAGGAATAATTGTTGCTTAAGTAGTCCTATTAGCCAAATTTCAGTTCCGGGAATTCATTCCTAAAATTGTGTTAAGTTATCCTTGATGTGGTCTTTCTTTAGTAAAAACGGTTTTTGAGGATGAGGTTAGGTTTTAAGTGTTGGGTTTACACCGTTTTTTGCCTTCATTTTTGGACTAATAAATATAAAATAAGTCAAATGATCCTATGGGTGAATGATAATCTTTAAAATCTAGAGATACAACTAGGAATAAAGGAGATTGAGTTTAACACAAATTACTTGTATGAGTGGTCTTAACATTGGAACTTATGATTGACAATGATCTTGTTTTTAAACTTGGCATGGAAAGAGTGAAAAATCGAGGACGATGAATCTATTCGAGTTTTATGATCCTAAAAGTTATTTTTCAATAATGAAAGCAATACATTATATCTTTGTGTAAATAAAGTGTCAAACGTCGAATAGTGATGTAGTTAGTTGATTTATTTTATCATTATGTGAGGACACGGCAATTGCTTAGAAAGGGGGAGTTTGATATGAGTGAAATACTCATATCATTTATATCATTAAACGGACTTAAAATGCATATTTTATATGAATATTGTATCGTATATGCTCGTTTTCTTGTTTCATGTGTGTAGGTACAAAGATCACAAAAACCGGCAAAACCGACACGAGATTGAAGAGTTTATCAAAAGCCAAAAAGTCGGGATCGTTTTTATTCGCTGATTTATCAAGAGTTGTGGGCCTTGGTGGGGCCCACATGAGCTTAATGGGCCTGAAAGCCCATATATGGAGTTACTATGTTTCATTTGGGAAATAAGCATATACATGGACCAAGCAAGCCCAACTTGAGCCCAAGTCCAACAAGAATAAAAGTGGACAGATGGAATGTTATATAGCTTCGGGTCAAAGCCCATAATAAAGAAAAGAATGAGACGAAAGAGTTATTTAACTCTTGGTCAAGAATAGACGGTCAAAACAAGAAAATAAACAAAGAAAATAAGAGACGAGATAACCAAAAGGGGGAAAACGAGTAGCAGCTATGAACCCTAGGAATTAGGGGTTTCTCAATTCTTCCAGAATTTGAACAACACGCGAGCTAATCAGATAAAATGGGAAGATTGGGAGCGTGTGTGCACCCGAGATATCAAGTGCCAAGCTCCACGTGGCACTAGGATGCGTCACAACTTTACTCTGATTGGTTGATGACTGCTATTCTGACAAAGGGCCAATGATATCTTGCCACATCAGCCATCAAACTAGCACAGATTTAGCCACGCTGGCAATCCGTGTGAGGGTGAGCGAATATCCACCGTTTGATCAAAACAAACAGGAAAGATAGAAGATTGATGCTCATCCAAGGGTTAAAAAAATGTGTTCATCAACAACCCACACCTCTCACCTCGGCTATAAAAACCCCTATTTCATTGTAATTTATCATCCCTTTTCTACTTACTGTTATAATGTTATTTTGTAGTTAGAAATTGTATTTTTTTTCCTTTTTATAAATATTGTAATGTTTGATTTAATTTAATAAAAGTTGATTTTCAGTTTCATTATCTTTTAATCCCACATTTTTTTATACTGATAAAATTACTTGTATCTTCTAAATCTACAAGATGGTATTATAAGTGTTGATTGTTCATATAAGCTCAAATCAATAGCTTGAACGAATGATTAAGTAGGATTAGGGATATATGTCTATCCCCACTGGATAAACATTAAAATAAGTTGCTGGTCTTATTGTTTGGAGTTGTGTTCAAAAAGCCAGCTCAGCGCTGCGCTTCGCCATCAACGGAAACGTCTATTCGCAGGTCAAGCATTTTATAATTAATTTTCTATTTTAAATTATTTGCTAGTTGGATTGAATGAATAATTTGTTTGTTGGTTTAGCTTTTTGAGGAAACTGCTTGTTATGATATTCAAATATGATTTAATTGAAAAGTTGTTTAGTCTATTTGGTAGATTGGAATTTTTTATAGTTCGATTATATAGATTGTTATCAAGTTTATGAGAGATTTCTGGTGATTGTTTTGGTATAATAGAAACTGTTGTTTTAGTCTGCTTAGTTCATAGTTTCTTTTTAGCTTGACTTCATTTGGTTAAACTGAATTTGTATATGTTCTATTATATGTGCTCTCAAATCTGTTATAGCGATTTCAGTATGCGTATGGTGTAGTTTGAGTTTGATTACGAAGATTGCAATGTCGAATGATTTTATTAATAATAGGAATTGAGTTTTGAGTCATTCAATGTTAGCGCTATGAGTATTTGCTGCTCTTTTGTTTAGATTGTTGATTGCTGCAGATTAAGTATTGCATAGCTTGCTTCTTATCCAATTGGTTACTTTTGTTAAATCTGTTGGTACATTAGTGTTTAATTGTCGAAATTCCCATTTGTTTTAACCTCGTAAGGTGGTGTTCTGATAAGCTGGTTGGGTTTAGCTTGTTAACTGTAGCTGCTTTAATGATTTGAATGTGGATCATGATTAAGTCTTACATGTTAGATTTTGACTGCTGCCTATATGAAAGGTAAGTATGATGTGTTATTTGATTAGAAGTTTAGAGCTGTTATAGAGTAAAATTTGTTGTTGCTAAACGTTTTTCTGCGTATGATTCTAGCATAGTTATTTATACCTTTACTTTGATCGTTTGGATAAATTGCTTTTATTTGGTTTGAAGACTTTGTCTACTTTTTCATTGCTAGCGTACAGACTGTCTGATTTCTGTTGTGTTTAAACTGCTGGTGCATAGAGTGTTAGGGACTGTGTTTCTGTCTGTTTAATTAGGGAGTTTAGATTTTTGGATTGTGTAATTAACGAGAGTGTTTGAATAATTAAAATATGTTTGTTACTGTTTATTGTGACCAACTGCCTCTAATAGGGGACGTTTGGTTCAATAATTAAAATTTGTCGTCCAAAAAAATAATTGCAAAAATATGCCATTCACTGGTCTCGAACTCGAGACCTCTTGTTCATCACACCAACGCCCCAACCATCTGATCTGACAAGCTTTTTGATAAATATTGGGAGCTAGAATTTTATATAGTAGAGTTGATTTACTTTATTTTTTATCTAAAATGTTTAGGATTTTTCTTGATTGTATTTTAATTAAATTTTGTTTTATATAAATCAGTTTTTATTACTTTAGATTAAATATAAAAAAATAGAAATATAAAAAAATATATAATTACTTTTATTAAAATATTGTTCAAAATAAATTAGTTACAAATTTATTAGTTTAAATAAATAAAGTAAAAAATATATATTTAGATATTATTTCGTCTTGTAGATTAATTTCCACGATTCATGCACTTTTAATATAAACGTATGATTTTAATATATTTAGATTAATTTCGTCTTGTAGATTAATTTCCACGATTCATGCACTTTTAACATAAACGTAGGATTTTTAGATAAAAACCGAAACCTATTCAAATAAATTGTCCAAATCAAAACGAAAGTCTCAAATTCACAATTTCTTCGTGTACAACGAACCGGGATCACTCTCGTGTTAATTAATCCATCTTTAGCTAATTTTAGATTATTACTTTTTCCTAAAGGTAATTTTCTACTATTTGCTCTATAACGTATTACATTAAATATACCGACACATTTCTCACACATCATATACTTTTTCGCTTAATGATTAACGTTTTAAGAGACATTTAAATTATAAAAAATAAGTGGAATAATAAAAAATAAATTAATCTTATCTATTGGATTAAGATGTAGATAGATGGTGGGAATAAGAGTCCCCGTATTTAAGAAAGGAGTCGTATTCAAAATAACTCTCCTCAAAAAATAATATCATCACTTAGGCTAAAGGTAGTAAGCTACCAAACCTCACCATCCACCTCAGAGACGCATCAGTTTTATCTTTCCTCTCACTTAACTTACTCAAACTCATCATTCAACCGTAGTAAGGACCAAAAATTCACTATTCACACCCAATTTTTAATATTTTTTATTATTAAACTAAAACCGTAAATAAAATGTCAACGTAATCGTGCGAACTTAATAAAAACATAAGACGCGCTAATTTTAAAAATTTTATTTATAACATAAAACTGATGCATTGATAATTAAAAACTTAAACATACAAAATGATACATAGATATCCGTAGTGAATAAAAAACTTAAGCTAAAATTTCAAATTCTATTTCCCCTTGACATCCGCCTTTAGTTGTTCATACTTTGTTCACGCAGCCCTAGTCAAATGATGATATGGATGCATATAGAATTTTATGGCTTTCTGCTTTTGTCTATATACCTCAATTTCCAACTATTGGGCTTGATTTGCCAACTCGTGTTCACGACATTCCATCTCTCTTATTTTGATCTCTAAAAATTCTAGGCATTTGTCTCGTCCTGCATTTTCCATCTCGGATACCATCAACCTAGCTAATGTTTCTTCAATCATACTTGACGAGCCCGATGCCCTCGACCATTTTATCTTTGAAGCTTTCGATTGTCAGTTTGTCGTTGAACTTCCTGCACCTCATCGTCACAACCATCAACATTATGATTTTACTTTCTTCCCCATACTCTGATGTCTTGAACTTCTTGTTATTGCTTTCAGACTATCCAAAAAAACCTAACAATTCACCTCCCATAAATTCCAGACTACCTTTTAAATTTTCGTAACAATGGAAAAGTTTAAACTTTGTTCCGACTTTAGCTTGATAGTCGCGAAGTGCCTTATTCATGTAATCTATGTCGTTGGCTCCACTATCCACTGTCATACGCATTACATAATTGTATACTCCAACAAGCCAACACACGCACGGGCGTATCATCTTCCATTTCACATTCATACAATTGTGAGTTCGCTTATTATACTGCTTTGTTTTGTGATGTATCGAGGAATGTCGGTGTATTTTAATTAAATACGTTATAGAGAAAATTTAGGAAATTACCTTTAGGAAAAGGTAATAATCCATAAATAAGCTTAAGATGAATCAATTAAATACGAGAGTGATACCGGTTTGTTGTACACAAGGAACTTGTGAATTTGAGACGTTCGTTTTGAATTGGACAATTGATTTGAATTCGATTTCGGTTTTTATCTAAATTAATTCTACCAATTTTAATTCTAAAGTGCATGAATCGTTCCCGACTTTAAATATAAAAGACACATATTTAAATCTATATTAAATTTAAACTTTACTTTAACTATTTATTTTTAAAATGAAACAAATTAATTTAGCAAATTTATATTTAATCCCAAACTAATTCTAATTAAAACAAAATTTATTTAAAACTAATTTAATTAAAAACAAAGTTATTTAAAATTAATAAAAGTAATAAAATATAATTATTTATTTATTATTTTTTTATTTTTATATATTACTTCAACTAAAATTTTAAATAAAAATTTTAATTAAACAATTTTATAATAAATAAGTAATTTAAATTACTTTTACTTTTAGAACTATCTAATAAAAGCTTTAAATACTGACAGTTAAAAATTAAAAAGGGTCATCAAATATAAAAGGAAGGTTATAACAAAAACGATTGCCTAGCCAAGATGGTTAGTGCATTTAGCTGATAACCCTGAGGTCCTAGGTTCGAGTCCTAGGAAGGACTTTTGGTGGAAAATTTTATTTTTAGAATTTGAAATATTTAGACAGATAATAAGTCAGTACCCAAACAACACGTTTGGATTACTGATAAGCAAAAGATCAGAAATACTACTGAATTAAAGGCTATCACCCAAATAATCAGTAAATCAATAAGTAAAAACACAAAATAACTACTCAGATAATACAGATTCAAACAAATCCTCACAGGCTATCAACTTACAATAATACAAAGTAGATTAATCAGCTATAGCAGTTAAATGATTAAGCAAAGTTTTACCAAATATATAAAACAGATTATCAAACAAAAAACATTTATATCATTAACTCATATCAAATACAATACCAAAAATAAACTATGAAAATTATTTCAGCAGCATAATCAACTTAATAAAACACATCACAGATTCATAACACTACATAGATTCTATCATATAAATATTCCTAAAACAAATTAAACCGTAAATCTAATAAGAGCTATATCTTAATCAACTCAGGAAAAATAAAAAACAGATTAATCAGCAATTAGACATTAAACTTGCATAACACAACATCAGCAACCTTAAATCTACTATCATACCAGATTTAACAATTATCAGCAACTAGTTAAAAAAATAGCAACTCACAAATCCAAGTATATGACTATATCAATTAACTCAAACTCACAACAATATTAAAACTCTTTACCTAAACAACTTCACAAAAACTCATTTGAAAACAGATTAAATCAATACCCAAATAAACTTAACAGATTCCAAATTCATTAAACAGTATCAGTATAAACTAAAACTTATAAAAATTAAACAATGAGGTTTACCTTTTTGGAGAGACCTTTGATGATGAAGGATAGGTGCTGAGCCTCCTGAATAATTATTCGACACCAAACATCACACCACCATCACAAACTCATTACTCAAGAACCAGTAACCATTATCTCGAATCATGGAGATAATTCGAACCAACAATTTTTTGTCAATTTCTATCCAGTGGGGATAGATGCTTAATATCCCTAATCTACTAAATCATTCATTTAAGCCAAGGTTTAAGCTTATATGAATAACCACAAATATAATATTAATTTATTATAGAATGAGATTGCATCAATTTAATAGTAAAGTAAATGCTGAGATTAAAAAAAACCATAAGACTAAAAATAAACTTTTTATTGAATCATTCCAACAATTACAATATTAAAAGAAAATACAATATCTATCTAAAAGTTAACATTAGAGCATCAGGTATCACAAAGAGGTGTTTACCTCTTCACTGCGCCACATCAGCGCCACGTCATACCAACTAATCTCTCTCATCTTCTCCAAAAACACCCCCTTTATCACAACTAGTCTCTCTCTTCTTCACTTGGGTCCCACCACTCACCATTTTATTTACTTTTTCAATTTTCACACAAAATAAAAATTCATTTCATAAAATAAAAAATTACAAAATACTTCAAATAAAAATACAACTACTTAAAAAAAAATACAATACGGTCGATTATTCATGGTTGATCTTGTGCCCAAACTTGCTCAATGAGGTTCCGTTGAAGCCTTGAATGTACGTCTCTACCCCATCCGCCACCGTGGCGTTTGCCAATTGGCGAAGAGCGGATGTGCATTTCATGATGACACTCATACTTTTCATACCCGTAGCATCATATCGAATAGTAAAAAAATGAAAATGCTTGGGTAAAGGATTATTTGTTGCACAATAAGTTTCAATACCTTCAACAATTTCCAGAAACAGCTCCCGTCTCATCCGATATCGTAATCTGAATTTTTCTGTCGGGTATTTTGGATGTGGACCAAAATAATCTTCCATTAAACGTTGTTCGGCGACGTCACGTTCACGCCAAATGTATCTGCGATGTGAATGAACTTCATCTTCTTCCTCTTCGTTAATCTTCCACACCATTTCTACTTCTTCCATTTCTTCGATATCTGACTGGTACGAATCCGACGAGGTGCTCATATTGAAGTTTTCTGTGAAAGTTTAATTGAATGTTTTTGTTGTGTGTGGTTTTTAAAGAAGTTTGGGTGGTATTTATAAGAATAAAAAGTTTAAAAAAAAAAATTTTTTTTTTTAATGAAATTAGCCGTTTTCAAACGGTAATAAAAAAAATGGGCCCCACCTTCTTTTCCAACGAGCAATGTCACAAAGTGACATTTGAATACCGGCGAGAGGGGGGGTCGGTGTAGCGGCGAAGGGCGGCGAGCGGCGGCGAGCCTGCCACCTAGGCACGGCGAGCCCCCCTCGCTGCCACACCGTTCCCTCTTATAACTGTAAAAGTAAAAAAGGGATGCGATTACACCATTTTTTGGGAGTTTTTATAGGCAAACCCAAAGCCTTTCTTGAGAAAGTTTGTTGATGCAGAAAATCAATCTTGGCCATTAAATCTTCTATTTTTCTTCTCTTTCTTGATCAAGGGCTGAGAATGGCCCTTGTTTCACTTGGATCGCCAGCATGGCACAAATCTGTGCTAGTTGTGCTAGTTATAGGCTGAGGTGGCTTTGGGTGATTGGTGCAATGATTAGATGAAGGTGTTTCCACCAATCACCAGAGAGATGTGACACGCCTCGATGCCACGTGGGATTGTTTGGTGCATCTTCTTTGTCCCGAAATAATGGGGATTTAATAGGGGCGCGTGTAGCTTACTTGCCTGTGAAAAAGAAAGCCCAAAAAGTTGATATATGGTTTATTTTTGGGATGGTGGGTGTTCACTGCGTCTCTTTCTTCTCTCTTTTCTTTATGTGTGACATTGGTTGTAACGAAGGATTTATTTGACCAAGTGAGAAGAGTGAAAAGTTTATATATTCTTTTCACCGTTTTACTTTTCTTTACCCTAATGGGCTTTGTCCCATTTTACTCCTCACGTCTCATAATTTTTAACCTAATGGGCCCTTGGTCCATTACTTCCATCATCTTACTTTTCATTTGTTGGATTGTGGGCTTGGGCTCATGTGGAAATACTTCATCCGTCCCATTGTTGATATTTAGGGCCTAAAATTTGGGCTTTTATATTTAACTTATCAATTGTAGCATCATAATGGGCAATTAGGACCATTAACCAAATGTGGGACCCACTAGGCCCAACTACTCTAAAGTTAAATCCTCTAAAAACGAACTTGATCTTTGGCTTCTTGAAATTATCTTCAAATCTCGTATCGTTTCTCCGGTTTTCGTGAACTTGGTACCTACACACACGAAACAAGAAAACATACATATACAATACAATATCATATATTTTATGCCATTTAAGCTCATTTATTGATATAAATGATATGAGTAAATTCACTCATATCAAACTCCCACTTCCTAAGCAATTGTTGTGTCCTCACGCAATGATAAAATAAAGCTACTAATTACATTTTTATTCAACTTTTGACACGTTATTTTGCAAAGACATAATGTAATGCTTTCATTATTTGAAAAATAACTTTTAGGATCATAAAACTCAAATAGATTCATCGTCCTCGACTTTTCACTCTTCCAAGCCAAGTTTAAAAACAAGATCATTCTCAATCATAAGTCCCAATGTTAAGACCACTTATACAAGTAATTTGTGTTAAACTCAATCTCCTTTTATTCCTAATTGTATCTCTAGATTTTAAATTATTGTCATTCACCCAAAGGCTCATTTGACTTATTTGATAATTATTAGTCCAAAAATGAAGGCAAAAACGGTGTAAACTCAACACTCAAAACCTAACCTCGACTTCAAAAACCGTTGTCACTAAAGAAAGCCCACATCAAGGATAACTTAACACGATTTGAGGGATAAATCCCCGGATCTGAAATTTAGCTAATAGGACTACTTAAAGCAACAATAAATCCTCCAAAGTCAATTTTGACCTTATTAATGGAGTTAGCAACATTTACATCATACACCTTGAGGCTCTTTAAGATGTAAAAGTGCTCCTTATTTATAATCCACACCCGAAGGATCCTTGGACATAAACAAGGGAATTGACATTCACCATCCCACCTTAAGGCTCATGATGATGAAGCAATTTTTATTAAACATGTCACAATACCATACACCCTAAGGCTTTAATGACAAGGTTAGTGCTACATGACTTCCACCCGAAGGCTCATAGAGAACATGTTTTTATTTATTCTTCTTATTATTATGATATGTATAGTAAGCCAAATTTCCGCAATCCCATGATCAAAAAGTCCATGACGCTGACACCCTTAATGTGTTCTCACTTTAATTACAAGGGAAGAAAAAGAAGGAGTTACGAGTTAAGATATTGTGCCCAAACCGCTAAAAACTTCATTTATTAAGCAATTAATTATTCAAGTGTGGAAAATAAATACAAGGAGATAGAATCAAACACAAAAATACTTATACAAGGATACTTATGATTAAACTTTATCATTTCTTATTCTCCATATTGTAAAATCTCAAAATACGAGATTAATGGATACTTATCCTATTAAATCAAAGTTTTGGGTTTTCAAGTCATCTAAGTTTTTAACCTTTTGAGAGGATCTTGGTTAAATCTTGAATTTTCTTGGGTGATTCAAAAAATTCTAAGCTCTTGACCTTTTGACATATTATCATTACAATTGGTATGGATGTTTCTTCTCTACCTCTATTCCATCAATTGTAATTTGATCTTGTCAAAATCCTCTCCTTGGACCTTTTATTTTTTTTGGATTGATAGAATCGCGTGCACTCTTCTTTCTTCAATGCTTGTCATTGTTTGTGCAAACGACTTGTTTATCATCCTCATTTTTCTTTTCATCATAGTCCTTCTTTCTCTCTTTTCGACTATGTGGAATTGTTTTTATTGTCCATGTCATACTCTCTTTAGTTTGGTATTTTTTCCATGATATTAAAGTAGAGTATGTCCTCTCGACAATATTTTCTCTTTTTATAAATTGGACATTTCTTTTCTCTCTATAGTCCTTTTTATATTCTCTTTTTTTGTGTCACCAAAATAAGTTGGGTTCTCTTTTCTATCTAATAGCCCTCTTATTTTTCTTAACTTGTCATATTTTTTACACTTTTAAAAGTTAATATTGTTTAGATTTCTCTTGAGTCCATCTCTTTCTACTTAAGATGCTTAAAGCTAATTTCGCTTGGGTGACACTGCTATACATATATGCTCTTGTCCTCTAACTTTGTTTTGTAGGACTTTTCTAATCCTTCTTTGTAGCTTGTCACTATCTTTGCTTCATTGGTGCCTCAAGCAAGGGGAGCTCATATCAAGGGGGAGCATTTGCCAGATTTCTAGTCATTACATTTGCAATCGTTGACTCACTTAAATTGCATTCATCGAACTTCTTGAAAGTAATGAATTTTGGAATCTCGAAGATAAGCATTTTATTATGCATGGAGTTGGTTAACCTATGTCGATTGAAGACTTCACTAGGATGATGCAAGCTCAATATCTTTAGATGATGGGTCTACGGTTTGGATTCTCGCTTCTCAACCGACAACCATAATGGATGATTAGCTTTTTGGATGCATGCTCTCTCAAAGTCAATCCTCCTCTTCTACAAATGAAGACTACCTTTCGGATGCAAGCTCTCGTGACGTCAATTCTTCTCTTCTTCAAATGACGTGTTATCGATGACTACCACTTTGGATGTGTGTTCTCTCGACGTTGGTTCTTCTCTTCTTCAAAGAAGTTGACTACCTTTTTGATTCGACAAAAGGGGGAGAAGTAAGTGTAAACGAGTAACTTATACATTTTAATATGTGTTATGGTTTACTTGTTTGTCATCATCAAAAAGAAGGAGATTGTTAGTGCAAACATTACGATGTTTTGTCGATATAATCTATTTGTGTTTTGTTGATGACAAACGTATAATTCGCAATACATTATGTAAAATGTTAACGTACTCGTAATCACTCAATAATACATTTGTATACTTCTCTCGACACCTCCAAGATCGCATTCGGCATGAATCACTCAAGGTATGAATAAACATGTCATTAACCTAACTAAGTGATCAAGGATTAATATTTTCTTAAAACTCACATTTAATCAAATGTGACAAAAGATTTTAATAAACTTTATTTTTAAGAAAATGTTTTATTATAAAAAAATTGGAAATTTGAATTTGGAATATTCCAAAGAATATTCTCTAAGGTATATTGCAAAGAATATTCTTTAATTTGAATTTGGCATATTCCAGATGCCAAAGGAATATCCTTTGAGGGTATAAATGGTATTTCCCCACTAAAGGATAAAAATGAACGGTCTCCAAGCCGGAGGTTCCTTAAAGGAACCCGTGGTTCCTTATTGATAAGGAACCGCGGGGGCATTTAAGGAACCGCAGGTCTTTATAGTCGTTGAATTGTTGCCTTATAAATAGTGGATCATTTCCAGCTTTTCTTTCAACTCTTTTTGCACAGTTTCTTCAAAAATATATTTAAACTCCTTGATTAGTTAGTTTAGATTAATCTTGTTTAAGATGTGATTCTCTCCTTAAATCCTCTCATCCTCTCAAGTGCAAAGAGAAGAACACTTTCATTACCATGAAGTGTTGGGTTCATAACATGATGAAGATCTCTCCTTCTAGATTAAGTCATTGTTTTCCTACAATGTAAACATGAAGATCCAAGTGATGTGTATATTTGGACTTGATGTATGTGTAGAAGATCCAAGTGTTGGGTTCACTTGGACGTGTTTGCAAGGGTAGTAGATCCAAGAGAAGGGTATCATTGGATTAGGTGTTAGTTGTGTAGATCCAAGTTTGTTAATACTTGGATATAGTATTAGAGTCATAGATCTAAGTGGTGAGTACTTAGATCTATATGGTTTATGTGTTTATGCTATAAAACACAAGGTTTGTTATGTTGGGCCATAAAACATAACTAGGGTGAAGAGTTGTGTAGTTGTGTAGTTGTGAAGAGTTGTGTAGTTGTGTAGATCCAAATTGGTGTGTCAATTTGGAAGTTGTGTAAGTTGTGTGTAGATTGGTCCTACCTAAGATTAGGACTCGACATCTAGCCTTGTGTCGGCAAATGGTGAAGTAGGCGACGTTGTGTAGATTGGTCCTACCTAAGATTAGGACTCGACTTTTAGCTTAGAGTCGGAAATTGGATAAGCGACGTTGTGTATGGTTTCTCCACCTTAAGGAGTTTGTTGACTAGTGAAGTAACTCTCGAGTAATGTGTACTCGAAGAGTGGAGTAGGGCGAAGAGGAGCTTTGTGATCGAACCACTATAAATCATCGTGTCGGTACTTTCCTTTACATTTATGTCTTTACTCTTATTGATGCATTTATATGTTGTTGTGTGTTGTGTGCATCTCATAATCTAAACATCTAAGTTGCGGAAAAGTCAAGGCTTAGTATGTGTGTGCTTCATGTTTAGATTATGGTCAAGTGTACATCACTTACTCTAAACATCTAAGTTGCGTAAAAGCTTATGCTTAGTATGTGTGTGCTTAGTGTTTATACTATTGCTTGATGTACTCTTGTTTTGATGTGTTTGTGTGTTTTCATTCTTGTAGTATTTATCCTTAAATCAAACACATCTCATATCTAGTCAAGCTTGATCGAGAATTTGATACCAAGGATTGTTTAAAGTTTAACATTCAAATAATGGTTTCGTCCACTGTCGGTGGTTCCCTAAATGGACCGGCGATTCTTTATTGATAAAGAACCGCGGGTACAATAAAGAACCGCGCACAGTGGATTAAGCCGAAATGTTTTGAAAATGACTAGAAACTATTCAACCCCCCCCCTTCTAGTTTCTACAAGATCTTTTGATGTCTTGGTCTTGGTCTTGGTCTTAAACTTTCTTGTTGTAGACTTGTTCCGTCATGCTTTGTGATCTTTGATCTTGATCTTTTATCATTGTCTTTTCTACTTTGCCATTATGTAAGAGATCTTTAAATCATTATCCTTGAGATATTTGACACCTTGTGATCTTGTGTCTTTATACTAATCCTAAGACTATTATGTATCTAGGATAAGAGAATATTGGTCGGGCTTGACTTTGGTTGGGCTTTTGACCCAACTCTTACAATACTAGATTAAGACTTGAACCCAGGTTCCCAGCTAGCCTATTACAAACGTGACAAAGTAAAGACCTAGCTAATATCAAAATAACAAAAGACATTTTTTGAATCAATATTTCGAGGCTAACAAACTTCCCCAATATAGGGTCATTAAGATTGCATTATCGTTAAGCTCATTTGAAGTCTTGAACTTTCTTGTTGTAGACTTATTCCATCATGCTTTGTGATCTTTGATATTGAGCCTTGATCATTGTCTTTTCACTTTTTCATCATGTAAGAGATCTTTAAATATTTATCCTTAAGATATTTGCAACCTTGCGATCTTTTTTCTGGTCCAACATGCTCATACGTCTTAATATCTTGAAATCTTGCTAACAAACTTCTTCAATTCTCTTTATCTTGATAACTTGATTTCAATAAAGAAGATGTTGAATATCATAGTAGCGGAAGTCTTTTTCTTGATTTATCTTTCTTAAGTTCTTGAAGTATTAGGCCGTTAGTATGAGCATGTGGTTACGACTCCATTTGATTTGGTACGAAGGTCGTTTCACTATATAAATATTGTACTTGTGACCAGGTAGATGTATTAATAGAACCTCCTTGACACGGTTTCCAGCTCAAAGTGTTATCCTCTAATACGTATGTATTAGATTCGTCGTACTTATCAGTTCTCTTTACCGGAAAGCCTCAATGTAGGCTACCTCACTAATCGTATTGTTACTCTTATAACGATAAGGTGAATCATTTAGTTATTTTCTTACGTCAATTCATTTACTTGACCAAAATAGATGTACAATTCATACAAGCATGATTCATATAGAACCTCGCAAGTCATCTACCACAATGCTATTTGATGTTGACACTGGAAGTATTTCCATTCCTCGTTATGAATTACTAAAGAGTATCACTTTGAATGTTCTAGCATAATCAAGAGGATAATGCATAGAACTCTTAGGTATCACTTGTGTTCTAAATGTTGAACAACAAGTGTTGATCATGAAATTTGTGTCCTAAAGAGATTTATATATTTGATATCTTTTGGCTCTAGACTTGGTAAGTCTAGTTTGGTTTTAGTGATCAAATGTTGGAGCTGATTGCCACTTTTTCAATGTCAAGTAACTCGGAGTGATAAACTCGATAGATAACATGTTTATCTTCGTGAGGAATGAAACAAGAATATTTTGAGAGATATTGAGTGGTTGGGAAGGATTGTTCATTGCATCACTAGGTCCATGATATCTTGTTTTCAATACTAGAAATCATCTTTGTGATTCTGATAGAAAATGTATTGACTTTGTATCTACCAAAGTTATATGGAGGGCTTTTTTCTTTAGATCCTTTATCCTTACATTTCTTATTCATTCTTCAACCCCTTCAATGTTTATTTAGATGTCATTACTAACACCTTGTTGTGATTGTTCCAATGTTGCCTCATATCTTAGTCTACATTATTCTCGAATATCTCGGCCGAGAAGGAGCCAAAAAAGGTGAGCGTCCCTGCGCGAGGCTTATTGAAAACTATTTGTTATCTTATACAAATTCGTCTTTACTAAGGACTTCTAATATATCTATTGTATTTTCCATGAGAAGATCCCTCCGGTTCTAGTTGGATCAGTGGACATATACCTAATGATGAGACTACTTTTATACATGGTCTCATCGTCCAAACGGGCTTAAAACGGTGAAAATATCATAAAAAGTGTCATATATATGCTTGTATTTGTTCAATGTTTATTTTAGGTACGGATATCGAGAAAGGGACAAAAGATCACAAGAATCAAGCAAAAACAAACACGGGAAACGAAGTCACACAATGAACCGGACCCGAATGTTGATTTTCCAAGAAAGTCCTTGAAGAATGAAGATTTAGCAACTTTAGTCCCTCAAGATCTGAAGACTTGTCACTTTTAGTCCTCCAAAATATCAAGTGTACAAGAAAGGAACCTAAATTATCAAGATATGTCAAGTTCAGCCCTTGAAGATTCAAGAAAGTGCAAATCATACCCTTGGAATTACTTTTCATAAGTTTTTGTGGCAAAAGTGTGAAGACATAAACTTATTATCAAAGGGAAATTACATAAGTTACTAGCCAAACTTGATATGCAAGAAAATGAAAGCCTAGGGGTAATCTGCCAGACAAGGATACTCATTCCACCACTCTCCTTCTGCCACATCACCCAGATCATCCACGCCACACACCACTAATGATAATTAACTATTTTTTCAAACGGATTAAAATACTAATTGTTTTGAGTGGTTAACATCCTAATCCACCCAAACAAAGATCTACGACCCTTACTGTAGATCTTTCTTAACCCCAAACCCTAATCACTCTAAACTCGCTCCAACCAAGGGGGTTTTGTTTGATTCGCTCCAGAATACTAATTCATCATTAGCTAAACCTAAACCCACCCTCACAACTGGTCCCCTTCCACTCAATTGTCCTATCCACGTGTCCCCTGCTCCCCACATGAACAAGAAAACAAAAAAACAGCAGGCATCCAACGGTTGATAGCATTTTCTTACTCCCAAAGCTTTTTGGAGGGTTGTGATTCACTTAAGCCAGTTATCATCAAGCTCTAGTCCAAGAAATCGTCACATGAGGGCAACTTTTGACCAAATTCAAAAGAGTCCAAAGGCAACATTGTAAGATCACAGCTTTAGGGTTTAGCATTTTTATCATTCTAGAATCTTGTAATGGCTATTATATAAAGCTCTTAGATTGAACTTTCATACCTGTTCTTGTTTTTCCTTTATGTCACAACCTTGTAAAACCATATTTTTATGAATGAAAATTGGTGAAGTGTTTGTTGATGAAAGACAGGCTCCATTTTATTTACATTGAATGTTCTCAAGTAGTGTTTAAGTAATCAATTTAGAAAAGAAAAAGTTTTTGTTTTTAAATTAATTCTGTGTTGAGGTTCATTGGTTGAGAGAGTACATTTCATAGGTAATGTTTGGACATACAGGTGACCATAGCACCATGACTGAGTTCATGGTGTAGTGGACGTGTATGTTTGGGCAAAGTCTTGTGAGGGGTTACCATATTCACCAAAGAACTTGGTTTGAAATCTACCAAAGTTTTTCTGTTTCAAAAACCTGCCATTTGTTTTAACTTATCTTTGTTATAGCCTAACTCCGACTCCCTCTCAGAACTACCCACAAGCTAAGTCTTTTAGCCAAGTGTTGTATTGCTTAAGGGTTGTGGGCTCATTTTTGTTTTTATCTTTCTTAGCAGCTTTCTTATCCAAGTCCATAAGCCACCATTGGCTTTAGATCTTAACAATTGTAGTTAAGAGGCTTTCACTTTCTCCAAATCAAGACACCAAGTAGCTTGTTCAGCTGTGAACAAGACTACTTGGAGCTTTGTTGGCCCTCACTAGGATGTAAAGTGAGGGAGGTGCCATTTTCTCTCTTTCCCCTTATAAATATGTTCATGAAATATATGCTACCTTAATCTGCCATTTGGTTTTCTGATAATTGATTTTAAGTGATTTTGGTTCATTTAAGATATCTAAAATTTGTTTAAGCCAAATTCTTGTGTTTTGTAAGTTTGGGTCTTAAAAGTCTTTGAAAATTTTCTTAAAAGTAAACATAAGGGGTGTTTGGATTTTCAGTTTATGCATATGTTGTGCTTGGTTCAAATTTGGTGGAGTAAAGCTTTAAACTTGCAAATTCTGAGTTAAAACTACCTAAACTTCACAATTGTCTGATATAGGTTTGTTTTAAATTTTTGGAAGGTGAATTTTGGTCATATAGTTAGATAGGGTCTAGGCCTAGGGCTGTATAGGATATATTTTGAGTTTATGCAATCTGATACCTTGAGTTGGTCACTTGAAGTTCATCAAAGGGTAAACTACATCAACAACTTGACTTTTGTTGTTTACCTGTTACATCAGCAAGACACCTAAGCCATATACAAACTTATATTTTGTGATTAAATGCATGAAACCTGGTCAAATGCCATGCTTAGGTTAGAATATTAGTTATGCTATCTGTTTTATGCATTTGAGAGAGATTGGTTGGCTCATACTTGTTCTAAACACTTTTTGAATCCATCAAACCTCATTTTATTGCATATCTGAGCACTTTTTTATTAGACTGTACAATTTGGTATGTTGGTTACTTCTGTTTTTGCCTGTTTGTGACTCCCTACCACTCTATGGTTGTACGGGTGCCTTGATTGCCCAAAAATTCCAAGTAAAACAAGCTCAAAAGAGCATTTTTCACTTTCTGTGACCAAGCAGTGGGAACTCCTTTCCTACTGCCAAGCCATTGGTAGCCATTTAGCCACTGCTTAGCTAAAAATCAAAAATAGTCGACAAGTCACTATCAGTTTTGGAGTTTTTTGTCATTAGTAGTCAAATTTTAGCTTTTTCTAGTTTTTAAAATTTTCCCCTGTCATTTATATTATTTTAGAATTATTGAAAAAGAAAGTTTTATTTTTTGATTATTTTACAATTTTTAGCATTATTTTAATTAAAAATTAGTTTTTATCATTTCTATTTTTGTCTTATTAGGCCTAAAATCATTTTTTTCAACTTGTTTCATTTTTCTACTGTTTAGTTAAGTAATTTAGGATTTTTGAAAAAGTTAGATTATTTTTCTCAATATTTTATTATTTTTATCATTATTTTAATTAAAAATCAGTTTTTAGCTTTTAAAAAATAAAAAACAGTTTTAAAAATTTTAGAAAAATACTTTTTAGCTTTTAATTAATATAAGTAAGATTTTAGTTTGATAAAATATAATTATGGGCTTTTTGTTAATTATATTTAATTTGAGGGCTTTAATTAGCATTTAAAATTAAATATTTAATTAATAATAAGTTTTAAAAATTATTTATTGAATTTTTATTCTTATTTTATATTATTTTAGACTTAATTTTGATTTTTAATTTTTAATTTTTGTCATGTTTTACGTTTTTATTATTCGTCGTAGTTTAAAATTAATCGTAACCGTCATTGTTTTATTTTTCCTTTTTCTCATCAATATTAATCTCAAACTTAACAAGTTTCACACACATAATAATCCTCCTCGAGAACAAACTCACAACAAGGGTCACAAGTGTTTACGTTTTCCTAAATGTACGCTTAGTACTTACCACTTTTACGTTGTTTTTCCTAAAACACGTATTAATACTACTATCATTTTGGCACCGCTGCCGGGGAGGCGTATGTGTTTAAATTTGAACAATTTTGTTTTTTATATTATTCATAAATAGCATTTGTGTGTTTTAGCACTGTAAGCTCACGTATTATCGGTTTTCGTTTTTTGTATAAAAAATTACTATATTGTATTACGTATCATAATAAAATTACAATATCTCCAAAAGCGTGAAAACGCAACCTTAATTGGGAGTTCATCACTCAATTATTGCATTCGAATCTAAAGCAAAATAAAAGGCAAAATAGATAATTACTTTCGAAAGGCTTAATTTTGATTAACACAAAATATAAGGTGGGTATAAGGCGGTTATATTTCACGACCTAAATGAAAAAGGCTCTTAAGTGCTTCGCGCCGCCTCGTTTCCTCCGCTTGCGTCTGCGTGTTTTGAGAAAAAGGGCTAATCGAGGGTTTGCCAACCAAAGTATTATCTACGTATCATATATATTTGCTTGTTTTCAAAGATAAAGTCCTCTTGAACGTTTTGGTGTTCCACCAACGTTCTAAGTCATCGAAGACGTTCACTCAACGTGATCGTTTTCATTCCTTGAGGCTCCTTTAATCGAGAAATTGATTCGAGGAGAGATTTGTAGATTTGAGTCTACGTAATTCACGAGAAAAATCCAAAAAATTTAAAAACAATCAAAAGCATAAAAAAATAGAAAAACGTAAAAACACAAAAAGAATCTTCTTTACTCACCCCACGTTGTACGGTACGTTTATGCTCACTCGTTCTCAAGCAAAACGTGCACGTAAACGTCAAAACCGAAAGGAAGGAACACCAACCTCTTTTATTGAATAATCTCCCATTGACGAACCCATTTTAGAACAAGAAGCTTCCATGGCTAATCGTACTATGATGGAGTTGCTTCAAGCACCCACCGAGGGTTATGGAGAAGCGATTGTGATTACCGCTATCCTTACGGAGAATTTTGAGGTTAAGACGGGTTTATTGTCCATGATCCAAGCTAACAAGTTTCGTGGTGACGAAAAGGACAACCCTCATAACCAAATTCGCCATTTCAACCATCTTACATCGACTTGCAAGTTTAAGGACGTCTCGAACGACTCAATCAAGATGATGCTTTTTCTGTATTTCTTAGAGGGGCCCGCCAAAATTTGGCTCGAGAAAGAACCACCCAATACCATATTGACATGGAAGGATCTCGTGTCCAAATTCGTGAACCAATTTTTTCCGCCCACTAAGACTACGCATTTCAAAAACGAGATTTCAAAGTTTTCACAAAAATATAATGAGAGTTTTTCAACGACTTGGAATAGGTTTAAGGAAATGTTGCATGAATGTCCTCGTCACGGGTTTTCCGACTTACCATCAAATCGACACGTTTTACAATGGATTGAATGATCATGAACGAGATTATCTCAATGCCGTCGCGGGTGGTAATTTTTTGTGTAAAACGGTCGAAGAAGCATTGACAATCATTGAGAATAGGTCTAAAGTTTATAGCCCTCGTAACACACTGAGTGTTAACATGGCTTCGCCTTCATTGTCACCTACCATTGATGCTAGGAAAATTGAGACTAATATGGAAAACAAATTGTTCGATAGGTTTAAGGGATTGTTTCAAGAGTTTAAAATTGGTGAACAAACCACTCCCGCTACGGCTAAAGCGGTTGAGGTTACTTGTATTTATTGTGGTGGAACTCACGATTTCTCTGAGTGCATTACCGTTGGTGGTAACACTTCGAGCGCCTACGCGGCCACGGGTACTTACAACCAAAACGGTCAAGTTACCCACACTAATCCATTGACTCCACCGGGTTTTCCACCTAATCAAAACAATCAAAATGCTAACAACTATCGCAACAACAATCAAGGTGGTTACCAAGGAAATCAAAGGAATTATAGGGGTAATACAACAATGGGAATCAAGGGACTAGTATTCAATTACAAAACCAAAATCAAAATCGTGATTTTCATAACATAAATCAAGGGTTTTCAAATTCACTTCCAAAATATATTCCAAATGAGGTTTTGAACTACTTCAAGGCAAATAACTATAGATACACAAATATGGCAAATGACATGATAAACCTAAGAACAAAGTTTGAAGCTCATAGTAACAAAATCGAAGGGAATGTGGTTAGGCTCCAACAAAATCAACAAAAAATGGAACAAGTCCAACATAAGATTGATCAAACTTTGCTTAGGTAGGAGCAAAATCAAAAAGTTGAAAAAGAGAAAGAAAAGGAAGAACGAACAAATTCGGAAAATAGACTTTTAGAAGCTATCATAATGAACAGAGCCTCTTCTTTGGGTTGTCTTCCTAGCAACACCATATCAAACCCGAAGGGAGAGATGAAAGTGATTACCACACGTAGTGGTAAGACCTTTAAAGTGCCGATGAAAGTCCCTTAATATAACAATTGTCGAAACTATAACTTGTATAAACACAAATACACAACGAAATACTTTTCAAACGCGTAATGCTTTATTAACTATTATAAACAAAGTATTACAAAGTGCTATGAATACACCCGTTGAATGACAATAAGAATTGAACCCTATAACAAGTAAACTTGATTCGAGACTCAAGTTTACAAGAGAACCTATGAGTCGCTCGTAGACAGCTGAGGGCTCAGAGGTTCCAAAGGGAGAAAGAACTTAGATAATTTATCCAAGCACAAGGGTTGAATTAACTCTTCTTTCTCACTCCTATTTATAGTGGTACGAGGTTGCTTCCTTAGTGGGAGTAGTTAATACGTGTCATCTTCTGAGTGGTAGAATACAACGTATTAAATGCATGTCCAAATCGAGACATACCTTTAAACAACTATAGGTGAACAGTTCTGCCAACTGTTCACCTTTTATCCCACTAGGTCGTACTAGGATTTATCTTGAATCTCTTTTTTGGTCCCGCTCAAAACACTTTGTAGATTCTCCCGCCTAAACTATAAAGGATTGGACAAGCTTTGCTTGTATCAGACTTCTAGGGTTCTTAAGTGATCTCTGAGTATTGTCAACTCATAGATCCTTGAACACCAGCACGTTCCTTCTACATCCCATCTATTCATAATCGCTGGTAAGTATGACTTCAGATTGTCTTCGACTTCTCTGATGTTGTCTTTGACTTGAATATTCCTGGTGTGCCAACTGAGGCTTTGCCTTCCGCTGGTCTGGTCTCTCTCGCTGGTCCTCTCAGCAATCAGTAACACTTAGTCTAGTTTAAACAAATCTAGACTGGGCTATAGTTAAAACTTTCATTGGCCTTGAAACTGAGTATACATGAGTTCGTTTATTCTCGGTTCTTGACAAACGGAAAGGCCTAAAAATATCGAGCTTTTAATTGTTCTTGGTTGTTAAGGATATTTGGAAGTCTATGTCTAATTCAATCAACGCGTAAAAAGAGGAAAATAATAGGCTACGTATCCATAAAACACAATGCAAATACCAATTACTATTCACAAAGTACAAATTTTAAATGCAATAAAAGTAAAATTACTTGAAATGTAAACTAACTGAAAGTTCAAGGACTGAAATGTAAAATTCAGAAACTACAAGGACCAATTATGTAAAATATAACAAATAGTAACAAACTTAACCAAATTAACAAACTTGCTAACTGAATTTGTTAAAATTTGAAACTTAAAGGACTGATTTTATGCAAACCCTAAAAACTATGACAATTAGCACTTAATACAAAAACTAGCAAACAACAAGGACCAAAATGCAATTAAGTGGAAAGTTTAATGAAAAACGGGTTAAGCCACTCGAATAAGCTGGATAGGGCTTATTTCTCAACCAAATTAAGTCTGGTTTGTTGCAAACTGCTTAAAATGGAAAATGAGCTAGCCCAGTAACAGGAATCAGCTTAAAAGCTTGTAATTCACAAGATTGCTTATCTCAATAAGCCAAGAATAAGCTACAATGAAATCCAGACTTCCACAACTTGATTTTATTGATGAAACTGATTAATCAACTAACAAGAAGCTAGGAATGTCTTTTTAAAATTGAAAATGATTCACTGAATAAGCCAGAATCAAGAATTAAGCAAATGTGAGCTTATTTGACCAACGTTGACCAAAATTCCAAAAAGCTGAAAATCACATAATCCACTCAAGACATGTTGGCAATAAGATTTGTGAAAGAAAATTAACAAGTTTATGAAGTGGAAGTGGAGATATAGGAAAATAGTAAGGCTTTGATCACAGAAACTTGCATAAGCTCAAGTGCTTATCAAAAAGTTGTTTTCTCACTCAAACAGGTAAACTATATAGTTTCCTTATGATCACCAAAACTTCATATGTTGAACTACAAATGAAAATAGGTTTGAGCTAATTTGATTCAGAAACAAAGAAATGCAAGCAGATCAAAGTGAGCTAGTTTTATACTGAATTGGTTAAAATACTTGGCCCATACTTTTTCACTACCAATTGCCTTTTTAAAAACTATTTTTACCACAAAATTGAAACTAAAATGTTTACACTAGTTTACCTGATGTAAATGACCAATTAACAAAGGATTTAACAGACTTGAACTCCCAAATCTCACTCAAACCAAACACCTCTTTAAAATCATTTATAGAACTTTTTCAAAGGAAATTTGAGCATAAGTGTAAGACAGGTTTGGACTCTTATCAAAACTTGTTTGAATGACCAAATGTAGTATGTTTGAACTGAAAACAAGCATTAAAACAGACTACACCACAGATTGAACCTAAGGAGCATTAACTAATGAAATATCAAATAAAATCAAGTGAAACTAAGTAACAGACTACAAAACTACAAGTAATCTATCAAACTGATTTAGTTATGCTATAATCAAGCTAAACACATATTTAGATCAGCAAATAAAAGCTAAACTAGGAATTGAGCATGCAAATACACTTGAGAGGAACAAAAATAGGACTTGTTGAACCTTTTAACAAGGAAGCCTCCTTTGATGGAGTAGAGGAGCGCTGAGCTCTCTAGAAAACACTTACACACCAAAAATAAACTAGAATTAACCATCACTATCATCAAATACAGCATCAACCTATACCCCTGCTTCAACTCTGCATAAGAATCAAAATAGACTACAAATGTACTTCAACTGGAACTGAACAGCTACAAGTCTTCAAAAATGTTTATCAAGCTTCCATTGATAATGGAAGATCAATGGCAACACATAGAATCAACAAGATTGTAGTAATGTAGGAAGTAGAATAAGAGTGAAGTGAACTAAATTTTGAGTTTTATTTATTTGGAAGGAAAAACTGTTACAAGAGCTAACTGTCTATCTAACAAACTCTTAAGTGTTTGTCAAACACTTAAGAGTTGTTGTAACTGAAAAAGGAAATGCTGGAAATTGAGAGAAAAATGAAAGTGTGTGTTTTTCACACTCTAGGCTACACATTACAAATGAGCTACTAACTGAGTATTTATAGAGTAGTAATGAGAAGTAGTTGGGGTTGGTGACGTGTCTTGACCAATGGGAGAGTGCCAGGTGTCTTCATCATCTTAATTGCAAATTCGGCTCAAGAACACAAAAAGGGATTTTTGATTGGATCAATTTCAGTCTAATTGACCAGTTGGGATAGCTTCGTTTCTTGATTTGGAGTCTTTTTCATGTTTTACACTTTGCCTGAAATCCACTCTAGCTAAATATTAGTCTTGGGCTCGTCTTTGTTGTAGATGACACGTGGCAGCTTTTGATAGGTCTTCGTTTGATCACACGGATTGATATCCATTTCTGGATAAAAGGATTATTGAGTGGTTGTATCTGATTGGCTAAAAATAAGAAAGTGGGTTGCACTGTTCTTGATTCGGTCATTAATGAGACTGAGTTAGTGGCCAGCTGGCAGATGAGCTGGTGATCCGGGTATCACCTTTCTTGCATTTTCATTGGTCCATTCTATGTGACATGGATTAAGACCAAAATATGTTTGAAACTTGGCAGATTTAGCCCTTGGACTTTAGTAGAATCTTCATTTAAGCTTTCTTCTTCATTTCTTTGACAAATTCAGTCCTTTGACCTTCATTCTTGAATATTTGAGTCCTTTGACTTGGTTGACTTGAGAGTTGACCAGGTTTGACTTTGATCTTGACTTTTTCCAAAATTGCACTTAAGTCCCTCAACTTTTGAACATTGTCAATATAGGTCCTTTATCTTCAAATGGCTTGTCATCTTTGATCCTTCTCTTGTCTTTTCTTAATAAATGAGCTTGATTTCGATTGTTTGCTTCAAATTTGTATCCTTGTTACCTATTTAAGCACAAACACAAAACAGACCACATAATACTGCTTTATAGCACAAAAGTTAGATATTTGCTATGTGTTTTAGGGTGATTTGTTGACTTACTGATATGAGATTTTGCTCATATCAAATCCCCTACACTTGATCATTGCCATGACCTTATGTAATGCTATGTTTTAAAGCACAAATTTACATTTTTCTCATAATTAATCCACCTTGGCCATTATGAAATGCATTTACACTACTCTACACTATATGATGCATGATTTTGATTTTTTACTATGCAATGCAAAGAAGAACAATTCTATTTATATATTTTTGGATTTTTCATAAATGGTTTTGATGGAAAACTCATAAAGAAATCAATGACTTAGATTAGGACTTTTGGTACCATGAACACTTATCACCCTCAAGTTTCACTTTCCCCATACCAAGCTTAAAATGGGATCATTGTATTCACAAGTAAAAAGTGCATCAACTTATTCATGACAATTAAATGTGGAACCTGTTTTTATTTGAGCAAATTGCTTGAGAGCAAATTTGTCATTATTTAAAGCGTGAAGTATAGGGAATGCAAAATCCAAAAATAAGGAAGCACGGTTTTAATCCTAAGTAATCCTCTCATCCATTACTCAAAAAAACACTCACAATTAATATAAGTCCGACTCAAAAGTAATAAGTCATTCGCCTTATGTGTAAGATCCTTATGTCATGCATTAATAAGTAGCTACACACTCGCTAAGGAAAGAAAAATAAAACTCGCGCAATAATTTACATATGTCGCCTTTTGAGACCTTGGATCTTCAATCCCGCAACCCGGCAAGGTAATATTGGAATTCAATAGTCACTATAATTAACACTTCACTGCGCCTCTTGGGAGTCTTGTATAATTATTTTCTTTTCTTTTCTTTTCTTTTCTTTTTCTTTTTCTTTTTTTTTCTAGCCATTCATTTTTTATAAGTCGCTCTTATTTTTCTTTATTCCTCACAAAGAAAGTTGAAAAGAATAAAAGGAAAAACACCCTCTAGGTATTAAGGATGACATAAGTCTAGTACACATAAAACGTTCTACCTTAGAATCTTAAGACGTACTTATACCAACCATGAATGATTAGTCAAAAATGCATAACAGACTACAAACCGATTAAAACCGTTCTTGATTATTTATTAACATATATACATGCGAAGAAAATAGAGGCAAAGAAAGAGAAGGGTTTAGCCACAAGTAATTGTCATGAAGTTTATCTAGCCCTTTTATACTTGCTTCAACTCTATCATCTCCCATTCTCCACAAATTTAAAGTCTCAAATAATGAGAGTCGTGGATGCTTAGCCTAATAGACCAATGAAGGACTACATGGTTAAGGATACTAGCTAGAGTAAGCTTAGATAAGCAAACTCGGGTTGAGTCAAAATATTCATGGCGGGCCTAATATGTCAAAGAAGTATAAACTTGTTAAACCATATCCTTTATTATATTTTTTCCTTTTTATATTTTTCATAAAGAACAAAAGAAGAAATATATACAATGCAAATGTGTTATGCAAATGAAAAATGGTTAATGCAAAAAATATGAATGCATATTTTTGGTGGCCAAAGTAGATCAAAAATTTGAAAAATGTTTGAAAAATTAATTTCCAAGTTATCATGAAGGTCAATGACAAAGTGTAGGTAAGGTCACTTCGATAGAAGACCCCCCTACACTTAAGCTAAACATTGTCCTCAATGTTTAAGAGCATGGAAGTATAAACTCCCCTACACTTATGACAATTAATAGACTTTGCTTAACCCAAGCTAAAGAAAGATCAACTATAGTGAATTCATTTATAAGCACAATGTGTCTATGAAAAATCACAATAGTAACGAAGTGAATCGGATACAAGGGCATCCTCCATAAGCTCAAATGCTCGTGATTAGTGAGTAACCCTACAAACAACATGAAGACAAAAGGAAGGTCTCCCCCTACACTTCTCCTCAACTCTATATCCTTATTTCTAACCTACCACACTCTAAGTCTAAAAACTCTAAACCTAGTTATTCAAGCTTGATTTATGGAGTCTCTAGCTCGACTCTTCCTACAATGAATTAATTCATGGGGAAAATGGGGATCTCTTGGACCATTTCCATGGAAATGTCCTCCCCAAAATAGTGCTTAACACGGTGACCATTCACTTTGAAATTTGGACCATCGGGTTGTGACAACTCAATATTTCCATATGGATATACTTAAGCAATAGTGAATGGACCGGACCATCTTGACTTAAGCTTGCCCACAAAGAGTTTCAGCCTTGAGTTAAAGAGGAGAACCGGCTCTCCAACTTTGAACTCACGGTTTTTGATCTTAGCATCATGTAATTTCTTAGTCTTCTCCTTATAAAGCAATGAGTTCTAATAAGCATTGGCTCTCAATTCATCCATTTCATTGAGTTGGTCCTTTCTATGTGAACCAGCTTGGTTCAAATCAAAATTTGCCCACTTGAGAGCCCAAGAAGCCTTATGCTCTAACTTGAATGGGAGGTGGCAAGCTTTTCCATAGACAACCCTATATGAAGTACAACCAATTGGTGTCTTAAAGGCCGTCCTAAAAGCACACAAAGCATCATCAAGCTTATCCGACCAAGAAGTTAGATGCTCTCCCACCGTTCTTTCCAAAATTCTCTTTAAACCATGATTTGTGACCTCAGTTTGACCATTGGTTTGAGGGTGATACGCGGTAGAAAGTCTATGGTTAACACCATACTTCTTCATGACTCTTGTAAATTGATCATTACAAAAATGAGTCCCACGATCAGTTATGATGGCCTGAGGTACACCAAATCTAGCAAATAATTACTTCAAAAATTTCACTACAACTCGAGCATCATTAGTAGGCAAGGCTTTGGCCTCAACCCACTTTGACATATAGTCCACGGCTACGAGTATGTTCTTAGTTCCCTTAGATGATGGAAAAGGTCCCATAAATTCTATTCCCCATACATCAAAAATCTCACATTCTTGTATGAAGTTTTGTGGCATCTCATCTCGTTGAGTAATTTTTCCTTGTCTTTGACATACATCACAAAATTTCACCATCTCTTGGGCATCTTTGTATAGGTAAGGCCAATAGTAACCCGAATCAGAGACTTTCTTGGCGGTGTAGTTGGGCCCAAAATGTCCACCCGTAGGTCCCTTATGACAAGCTTCTAAGATCTTAAATGCCTCGGGCCCATCTACACACCGTCTAATGATTTGGTCCGCACATTGCCTAAAGAGGTAAGGATCATCCCAAAATTAGTATTTCACTTCCTTAAGAAAGTTCTTCTTTTGTTGGGAAGTGAGACCCTCTATTAGCACATCCCCCACAAGATAGTTTGCAATATCCGCAAACCAAGGGGTGGCATCCTCTTGAGAAGAGATAGACATGAGCTCCTCTAATGGAAAGGATTCATTTATTTTCTTATGAGGCAATTCACCTTGAAAAGGATGCTCAAGTCTACTCAAGTGATCCGCTGCTAAATTCTCGGCTCCTTTCTTATCACGAATCTCAATGGAAAACTCTTGTAGCAATAAAACCCATCTCAAAAGTCTAGGCTTAGCATCTTGCTTTGTCATGAGGTACTTGAGAGCGGAATGATATGTATACACTATGGTCTTAGATAGCACAAGATAGGGTCTAAATTTCTCAAAAGCATATACTATAACAAGCAACTCTTTCTCCGTGGTGGTAAAGTGAAGTTGAGCACCCGTCATAGTTTTACTAACATAGTGTATAGGTTGAAAATGCTTATTCACTCTTTGTCCTAACACGGCCCCCACGGCATAATCACTAGCGTCACACATAAGCTCAAAAGGCAAATCCCAATTTGGAGAAACCAAAACGGGAGCCTTAGTCATCTTTTCCTTAAGTATCTCAAAAGAGTCTAAACACTCTTGGGTGAAAATGAAAGGAGCCTCTTTTTCCAAGAGGTGGGTCATTGGTCTTGCAATCTTAGAGAAATCTTGTATGGAACGTCTATAGAATCCCGCATGACCCAAAAAACTTCTAACTCCTTTCACCGTGGTAGGTGGGGGAAGCTTAGCAATAACATCAATTTTAGCACGATCCACTTCTAAACCCTTGTTGGATATCTTATGTACCAAAACTATCCCTTCTTTGACCATGAAATGGCACTTCTCCCAATTAAGAACAAGACATGTTTCTTCACACCTCTTAAGCATATGTTCTAAATGGGAGAGACAAGAAGTGAATGAATCTCCAAAAACCGAGAAATCATCCATGAAAACTTCCATAGCGTGCTCAATCATGTCATGAATAATTGCCATCATACACCTTTGGAATGTCCCCGGTGCATTACACAAGCCAAAAGGCATTCTCTTGTAAGAAAATGTATCATAGGGACAAGTGAATGTGGTCTTTTCTTGATCCTTAGGGTCAATGGGTATTTGAAAATAACCCGAGAATCCATCTAGAAAGCAATAGTACTCATTTCCCGCTAAGCGTTCAAGAATTTGGTCCATAAAAGGCAATGGGAAATGATCTTTCCTAGTAGCATCATTGAGCTTCCTATAATCAATACAAACTCTCCAACCCGTGACAAGTCTAGTAGGAATTAGCTCATTGTTCTCATTTGGCACTACGATGATTCCACCCTTCTTAGGTACACAATGTACCGGGCTAACCTATGGAGAGTCGAAAATAGGGTAAATCATGCCCGCATCAAGGAGTTTGATAACTTCCTTCTTAATGACCTCATGAATTTTAGGGTTAACCCTTCTTTAGCTTTGAATGGCAGGTTTGTAATCATCCTCTATAAGGATTTTGTGTGTACAAAAATTTGGATCAATTCCCCTTATGTCGGATATTTTCCATGCTATGGCTTGCTTATGTTTTTTAAGGACCTCTATGAGTTTTTCCTTCTCATCCTCTTTCAAATCTTTAGAAATGATCACGGATAATTTGTATTTTCCCTCTAAGAAAGCATATTCAAGGTGTGATGGAAGATCCTTAAGTTCAAGGGTAGGTGGACTCTCTATGGAAGGTTTCACTATGGATGGATCATCTATGGTAACTTCTTGTGGAATTGGGGAAGGAATGGGATCCTCATTGAGCAACTTTTGGATAGTGATAATGTCTTCTTCCTAATTTATGGGAGAATCATCATTACCAAGGAAGTTGGACTCAAATTCATCCTAGAGGGAATCACTCTCTCCAAAAGGTGTTAAGGAGGGAGCGAGGCAACGGTCCCTACATGAGGCATGTCTTCACTATCATTCTTACAAGCTTCATAGAAATTCTCATCACACACCTCATCAAGAACATCTACTATGTTAATTGTTTCACAACCTTGAGACTTCTTAGTCACTTTTCCTAGCTTAAACACCACTTTCTCATCCTCAACTCTCATAATTAGTTCTCCCTCCGCCACGTCTATAAGAGTACGACCCGTCCTCAAAAATGGTTTACCAACAATTAGAGGAACTCTCGGGTCCATATCATAATCAACCACTACAACGTCCACCAGAAAGGTAAACTTATCCACACCTACAAACACATCCTCCGGAATACCTACCGGATAAGCTATGGTACGATTGGCTAACTCGAGGGTCATCCTAGTTGGAGTGAGCTCGGGAAGAGAGAGTTTTTGCCAAACCGATAGAGGCATGAGATTAATGCTTGCCCCTAGATCCGCTAGTGCCATGCAATTTTCCACCCTAGGAAAATTTACAAGGGATCAAAAATCGCCCGGGATCTCCAAGTTTTGTAGGTAAGGTTTTGAGCAACACGGTGGAGCAATTCTCATTAAGTGATTTGTTAGGCAAATCCACCAATTTTTCCTTGTTGGAGAGGAGATCTTTGAACATTTTAGCAAACTTTGGCATATATGCAAGAGCTTCCACAAAGGATATGTTTATGTTAAGTTGCTTGAACATCCTCAAAAAGTTTGAGACTTGTATATCATCCTTATTTTTCAATTTCTCCTTTCTCAATCTAGATGGGTATGGCAAGCTTGGTTTTGGCGTAGGTTGAGTAGTTGTTGTGGTGGAAGGTTTCTCTTTGTTGGTTTCTTCATTGGGAGGTGTGGAAGGTGAAGGAGAATTGGTTGTAGGTTGAGAAGGTGTAGGTGTTGAAATGGTAGAGCTTGAAGGTAGTGAGTTAGATGTTGAAGGCTTATCACAAGGTGGAACCATAGTAGGCTTAACCATAGAAGGTGTAGGAGGTGAAGGATCATTAGTTGTCTTTCCACTTCTTGTTGTGATAGCATTGACATTAGCCCTTGGGTTTGTTTGTGTGTTTGAAGGTAGAGCCCCTTGTGGTCTTTGAGTATGCATAATTTGGTTGTGTAGAAGAGCAAATTTCTTGTTTTTTTCCTCTTGAGCCTTTTTCATTTGTCTTTCATAAGAAGTAAGCTTTTGAAGAATCAAATCCATGGGATTAGGTTGTACATTTCCTTGATAAAAACCTTGGTTTGGATATTGAGGTGGAGGTGGTTGGTTAAATCCTTGATTGGGTGTATGAAAGTTATTTCCTTGATTGTGAAAGTTGTTGGGTTCTCTATAGTTGTTCCCTTGGTAGTTTGGCCTAAGCCCTTGATTTCTTTGTAACAATTGAGGAGGATTGGGTTGAGTATGGTTCGGTGGATGGGGTGGAAAGACGGGTGGAACAAGGTAGTTATTTGACTTGTAAGAGATATTTGTAGAAACTAGAAAGGGGGGGTTGAATATTTTCTTATATTTATTTGTTAAAAGATTGTTTTCAAAAAATCCTTTTTCAAAAACTTAGGCTTGAGGAAATATGTGAAATCTTCTTATGCACAATATGAACAATGATAGTGTAACTAAACTAATATTAACTAATGTATATGCACAAAGAATAAAGAATGTAAAGAGTTAAGGGTAAAAAAAGATCAAACCAAACACCAAGGATTTATAGTGGTTCGGCAACGAAGCTTACTCATCGTTCCTACTCCACTCCTCGAGTACTCCTTACTCGAGAGTTCACTACACAACAAGCTCCTTATGGTGGATAAAACCGTACACGTTGCTTAACCAATTTCCGACTCTAAGCTAAAAGTCGATCCCTAATCATAGCTAGGACCAATCTACACAACTATACTTAGTACATACACAACTTCCAAATAGACACAACTACTTGGATCTTCACAACTATGACACAACAACAAATGTATAAGATTTGATCTTCAAAGGATCTTTGGTGGTGGACTCAACACTTCACAAGGATAGTGTTCTTCTCTTTGCACTTGGAGAGGAAAGGATGGATGGGATAGATTCACTTCTAACCAAGTAGTAATCAATCAAATGATCAAGGATTTGAGTGATTTAAGAAGTATTTTTGAATCTGGAAATATATGTGCAAAAGAGGTGAAGAGAAAATCTGAGAATGGTCCACTATTTATAGGACAAAGGGCCAACAGCTATATCTTCCCGCGGTTCCTTATCTCAGCCGGCGTTCCTTATCGATAAGGAACCGCATAGGCACTAGGGAACCGTCGGAGTAGACTTCGCTCCCTTTTTGTCCTTTAGTGGTGGAGGTCTTATCTGATTATAAAATATCCTGAAAGAATATTCCAATTCAAAAAAGAATATGCCATTTTCAAATTTTCAAATATTTAATTTAATAAAACATTTTCTTAAAAAGAAAGTTTAATAAAAAAAACTTGTCACACTTAATAAAAAGTGAGTTTTAAGAAAAGGTTAAATCACTTGATCACTTGATTAAGGTTAGTACTTGTTTATTCATACCTTAAGTGAAAATGGGTAAAATGAAAAATACTTGAACTCAAGAATTCGTTTTTCGTTGTTTTCATAAATGCTTGTTTTTACATATTGTCGTAATCAAAACTATGCGAGACCGAAAAATGCAAGTAACGTTTTTAGGCGTTATTGCATTAACAATCTCCCCCTTTTTGATTCCGACAATATCACACAAAAACAAGATTTTCGAAGACGAGTTTATTCATTTCTCCCCCTTTGTCGAAGCAAAAATGTTGCACAAGTCGGTGTTGAAGAGACGGACTTTGCAAAGACTCCCCCTTGCTTGGGGCACCAAGGAATCGAGATATGGTGACAAGCTACATAGAAGGGTTAGTTGAACAAAAGAGACAACCAACAAGAGATAGCTATAGGTCACAAAAAAAATAAAATAAAAAGAGAAGAAAACACAAAGACTAAGATCCAAGTGAAGTCATGTAAAAAAAGTCATACAAAGATGTATGAAAAAGGAAACAAGCCAAAAGCATAAATCTAATCCTAGTTAATCTAGAATTCTAAGATTTGCTTGAATTAGGTGTCTTGTGGATAAGCAACCAATGCTTATATAAAAGACAAGGTAGTGGCGGAAGGTAGTGGTGGTGGCTTGGTGGAGATCTCATAATCAAAGTGAAGAGGAGGCTTGATTAAGAGACTCTTGATGTAGCTCAACTCCTCATAAATTTGTGCCATAGCAAGATGTTGATATTGACAACAATGACAATATGTCCCATGGTGCATGACATTATCATGAGAAGGAGGAAGAACACTAAAGGGTGGTGGTGGAAGAAAAGATGTTCCACAATCAACATTCTTGGTAGGAGAAATGTGATTAAGAGTGTTCTTGGGTGAATTTGGATTGAAAGTGTTCTTGGGTGAGTTGGGATTGAAAGCAATTGGGTAAAATGGAGGAGAATCAAGGCTTTTGTTGGAAATACGTTTTTACGTATTTAGAAAGGATCGGTCACTCCAATGATATTGGGATCGTGATCCAATATAGTCCATATAGCCCACATGTAGGGTGGGCTATATAAACCCCCTCCTAGCATGTTAGGAGGGGTTGGTCATTCTCACTTTCACACATTGAATCTAATATTTCATTTTCTCTCCAACCTCTCTCTAGTTTCTCTCTCTACATCTTCATCTATCTTTCTATTTCTTTAAATCATTCCAACACAAGGATAATCCAAGATTACGAGGACCTACAAATGGTATCAAGAGCCTTGGTTTGATTGGTTTGTTCTTGTGTTCTTGATTTTGTGTTTTGATCATCCATACCCACGTCCAAAATTATTTTTTGTGTTTTTATGCTTTAATCTTGATATACGTTATCTAGTTATTTGTTGTAGTGATTTTGGTATCTTGGTTTTGGTTAAAAACACAAACTTTCTTGGATCAAAAGTGCAAAAAGGTATTGTGTTCATCTTTCCGAAATTCAAGCAGAAATCTCCATCGGAAAGTACAAGTGAAAAGTGGGCTTCCATCGCAATAACCATCACCATCGGAAAGGGGTTGGTTCTACATTGCGATACTGAGGATTTCAATACTTATTCCGATCTGGACATTCCGATCGTTCATTGCGATCTGGGATTCCGACGGTTATAAGGAAGTGGTTAAGTCGTTACTCTGCCCAAATTTTGTCAGCTATATTCCGATCTGAATCTTTCCGATAGGACTTTGCGATCTGAACTTTCCGATAGGACATTGCGATCTGAATCATTCCGACAAGGTTACATTGTTATCTGAGTATTACGATCTGACATTCCGATCTGACATTCCGATCTGACATTCCGATGGGTATTCCGACGGATTAATTTTGAGGATTCCGATACAGTGACAAGTATTTCAAGATTTTTCAAAAAACGTGTTTTTGAAAATTGTGTAATTTTGTCTTGGAATTTTTGGTTTATCGAGAACAATTGTTAGGGGATTTTAACATTATTTCTCGACTTCTACTCACAACAACAAACACAATTACTTTCTTTCATTGATCGATCGACAAGTAATCCTTACTTTCATTTATCATAGATTTTTAATGGATTCGTTGAAATCGACATCTCGAGAGGGAGACTTGTATCTCATGCAAAACACAGCTAGAGAAAGTGGTATAACGTTCTTTCGACTACTCCAGTCTCATCTAGTGACCATTTCTTGGTTTCAAGGAGGAAACGAATTTCTGACACTCTTCGGTCAAGATCGTTATATATTCATCGATTCCATATTCCTCAACTTGAACCAACTAGCTGAGCAACTTCACAAAGAAGACTTTAATCACTCTGCATCAGCATCTGCATATCAAGCTCTAGTAACACAACTTACGCACTTCTTCAAATTCAACATTTTTAAGTCTGACAATTCAGGGATATGTCAATCATTTCTTCAGTACACACAAACGGAAATTAAAGAGTTTCGTGGTACATTGTTGAAATTAATGACATCGGTCTCGTCTTCAATTTATGAAAGATCCCGACTTCAGCAAATGTTTGATAATGGAGTGCAAGAATCTACGATGCAGATGCAAGAGGAGAAAGATCAAAAGGTTGACAACTTGGAGCCAAAAGATTTCAAGAGCAAGGATTCGGGAGGAAAGCATGATACAAGCAGCATGTCAGGGATTGATGACACCATACCCGCATATGACGAAGAGTCTACAAATACGGTACAAAGTAATGTGGTATATGATGTCTATGCTGATAAACTATCGCATGTTGTGCATTCTGAACCTAATTATGACAAACATGGGATGGAAAAGGGTGATAGTTTTACCACTTCAGATTCATCCAATGTGAGTCAAAATGGGGGAGAAATTGTTCAGAATGCTATAGTACATCATGATAAATGCTTTATGACTGCTTCATTAACCGATTCTGATTCCAAGATTAAAGAGCTTGAAACGATCTTAGCTCAGCAATATAAAGCTCTTGAGGATGCCAAAATTGAATTTTCGAAGAAAACGGATAAATTTGAAAAGTATTTTGAAAAACTTGAAAATTCAAACGTTATTCTAGAAAGAAAATTAAATCAAAAAATTCAAGATTCTAATGCTGAAAAAGATAATTTTGTGAAACAAATTACTTTGCTAGAATCTAAGTTGGCATCCCAAGATAAATTGCTTAAAGATAATGAGAATTTAAAGGCACAGGTTCAGGAAAAGGTTTTTGCTATAGCTGCTTTGAAAAACGAATTAAGGAAAACTAAAGGAACTAGTGTGGACACTAAGCTTGGAAAACCATCAATCTTGGGGAAACCACCTCAAATTCAGTCTGTTAGACAACCGACTGCATTTAGATCCGAGCGACCAAAATCCTCGACACCGCGGTTTGCCCCCCAAGTTGATATGGTTCATCTTTCTAGACCAGTCATTCCACTATCTAGGCCCAATGTGACTAAAACAGCTTTTGCAAGACCTAATCACATGATTGCACCTAGCCTCCCTAGACATAGTCTAAAGAACACGTCTCGAACTAGTTCAAATGATGTTCGCCATAAATTTGGTCTAAGGGAAGCTATTCAGAAGACACAAGTAAGAGATAGGAATTTTGAACCTAGTCAGATGCCTTCTAGATTACCCAACACTGCTAACCGTAGCATATCATATCCTAGGAGCATCAATCAATCATCTAGGACTTCTAGATCTTACTCGGACATTAAATATGCTACTTGTAAAACATGTAGGAAATGTGTCTTTAAAGCCAATCATGATTCTTGTGTCAAGAAATTACTTAATGAGGTGAACTCCCGTGCTAGACTTAAAACCCAGTGGATAGCTAAAATCAAACCCATTGGTAAAATGTGGCGCCCCACTGGTAGAACTTTCACTCTTGTAGGAAACGAGTGCCCTTTAACTAGGATAGTCTCTGATTCTACTAAGACTACTAGGGAGGAAATTGAAAAGGAGGATACATCACTTAAGCCTGAACTTAAGGTTTTCTATAAAAGGAAACGTTTGCCAGCTAAGACAAGTGAATCATCTCCTCAGGTCACCTCTAGCACAAGAAAAGAAAATTGTGAACCCCCACTTGCTTCTAAGATAGATATCGCTAACCCATATCAAAGCATGCAAACTCCTAATGAGAATACAGGTACCAAAAAGAATGTCCCAAAAGAAAGAAGCGGTCCAATCATTGTATACCACTCAATTAAGGACACTCTCGGAGTTTGGTTGCTAAAGAAGCTGATATCTAAGAAACAAGTATATCAGGGGATTTCCAGTTAAGCTTACAGTGCATCAGGACTTACAGTCACATAACAGACTGTAACTCGCTCTCAAAAGACAGGAAAGTTCATCCCGATGATGACTTATCCTCAAAACGAGAAATTAAATTTTCTCGGACACGAGCTTACATTTTAAACTATTCAAGGGTTTTAAGCTCGTGTAAAGGACTTATAGTCACATCACAGACTATAACTCGCTCTTCAAAGAAAGGAAAGTTTATCGCCGATGGTAAACTTATCCTAACAACGAGAAATTAAATTTTCTCGGGCATGAGCTTATGTAAAAAACATTCCAAGTTTTTAAGCTCATGCACAATGGCTCCTCGTTAAATGACAGACGATGACCCGGACTTCAGAGACAGGGAAGTTTATCCACGCAACGATAACTTACCCTCAAAACGAGAAATTAAGTTTTCTTGGACACGAGCTTATCCTAAAACCATTCAAAGGTTTTAAGCTCGTGTATATGGCTCTTCATCAAATGTCAGATGATGACCCGATCTTCAAATTAAGGAAAGTTTATCGCCGATGATAAACTTATCCTCACAACGAGAAATTAATTTTTCTCGGGCATGAGCTTATATTAAAAACATTCGAAGTTTTTAAGCTCATGCACAATGACTTACAGTTAAATATCAGACTGTAACTCGGACTTCAATTTTAGGAAAGCTTATCTTTAAAGATAGCTTATCCTCGTAACGGGAAATTAAATTTTCTCGGTCATGAGCTTGTATTAAAACATTCCAGGTTTTAAGCTTAGAAAGGAAAGTGAATCTTTTAAATAAGAAAACTTTTCCTCATAACGAGAAATTCACCTTTCTCGGTCATGAGCTTTACGTTAAAACATTCAAAATTTTTCAAGCTCATGAAAACGACTTCTAACTAAATGTCAGCTTAGAACTCGTTCTTCAATTAAAAGGAAAGTTTATCGCCGATGGTAACTTATCCTTAACAACGGGAAGTTTACAACTTCTCGGACTTGAGCTCGTTTTGCAAGATATTCAACATCTTAAGCTCAAGTAATTGGTTTTCAAAACGTTGAACACAATTTTTCGAGAATTTCTCAAAAAGGTTTTCTAAATCTTTCAAAATTGTGTGTTCAAAAAATGTTTTGATAAAAAGAGCATGTCTTCTGGAATCGATAATATTTACGATACTAGAAATGTCATTCAATAATGACACGGGGTTGTAAATAAAGTTCGAGCAGAAGTTCAAATGTTTTAAAACATGCTCAAAATGGTTTGCTATTATTTCAGATAGTAACCCGCTTTTCATACTCAAGTCAAGCATTTCACCGGAAAGCTTTGACTCAACAACGGGAATTAATTTTCTCGGGCATGGTTTACTTTATAACCATGTAAGGGATTGTGTTTACGTAATAACACAATCTAACACGAATATATGTACGTGTCAGTGCATTTATTTGTTAAAACAAGAGAAATCTTGTTTTTATGAAGTTATCATCTCCACCAACCGTAGAAATTTACAATTGATATCTACACACTCGACGACGCGACTACTCAAACGGTGACTACAGCTCTTTCAATAGAACACGGGTCAACAATTGAGGGGGAGCAATTGTCCAGCATTCAGAATCTTTGACGCCGAAGGTGCCAAGTTCACATATTGGTGTCAAGACAACGATATCAATCGTACATATGGAGTCAAGAGATAACTTCAGACGTGATGAGGCGACCAACATTCGTGAACAAGAACCATGTGCCTCTTTCATATGATGTTCTTCATCATTCAGGTCCAACCTCATAAATTGCTAATCTTGTGAATTCATTATCATATATGATCTTTGCACGTGATAAATACCTTACACTTGTGTTTAAAAGGTATTTAATTTACGTTTCAAGTACACCCTCATTAATTTGAGGGGGAGCTTGTGTAATTCATGAAAGATAATTGGATTTGCATTTTTCTTCCCAAATTTTTCTTAAAATGCTATTAAATCAATTGATATTAAAAACATCGATTGGGTTAATATTTTTAATATGGGGGAGAAAATGTGATTTAATATGGGATATGATCAATCATAAATAGTTTGACTTAACGTGATAGCTCATCCCGACATGTGCGAAATGTTTTCGGATATCGTGGCATATGTTAAGGGGGAGCAAAATGGATTTGCACTATCAAAATGGATTTCATGGTGACATACACTTACCCAAAACATCTCTATTCACGACGGTGAAGATTGTGGTGACATAAGGATGGTAGGATAGGTTAAAGTCCAATGATTCCTCTAGAACCGGAGGAATCTTCCCAAGGACATTCCATAGCTAGAAATAATAGTCCTTAGGAAAGATGGAGAAAGATTGTGAACGTAGCTGAATGCCGACCAAGTACTTAAGTTAGCACTGGAACAATCACAACAAGGTGCTAGTGATGACGTATTGGTAAGCATTGAAGGGGTTGAAGAATGAAAAAGAATTGTAAAGATAAAGGGTGTAAAGAAAGAAGCCCTCCTTACAACTTAGGCAGAAACCGGGTCAATACATATGCTATTAAGATCATTGTTTAATGATTCTTGATATTGAAGACAGACATCATGGACCCAGTGATGCAAAGCACAACCCATCCCAGCTAACTCAGATATCTCTTAAAAGATATTTGTTTTAATCACACGGAGACAACACGTTATCTATTGATTTATTCACTCCGAATAAATTGGTATTGAAAAGGTGGCACTCCTCTCCAGCCTCCGATCACTAAAATCCAAAGTGCACGATCGAGTCTAGAGCCATTTGAGATCATTAAATATCTCATTAGGACACACTTTCATAATTCCTTGCTTCTTCATACACTGTGAAAAGTAAGAAAGATCTTAAGAGTCCTACGCAAAATCTTCATGATCTTGCCTGAACATCCGAGTAATACGAAAGTATTTACAATGACGATGGAAATCCTTCTTGAGCGAACATCAAAAAGCTCATGGTAGGTGACTTGTGCGATTCTTTATGAATCAAACTTGTGATAACTGGAAAGCAACAGCTGTTTAATTCTTAACTGAATTTAAACACGTTCCAGGCCTCTACGCAATATCTTAGTGATCTTGCCAGAACACTCAGAGTGATACCTTAGTGTTCACAGTGATGAGTGGAAATCCTTCTAGTGTTAACCTCAAACAGCACTTGGTAGGTAACTTGCAAGATTCTATACGAATCAAGCTCGTGATAACTGGAAAGCAACGATGGTGCGGTTCTTAATTGAATTTCACTTGTTCTAGGAACATGAATTGACGGCTTCAAATCATGCGGATATCTTTATCCAAATGATTCACTCTTTATGTTCGCAGTCAGCTTTGGACGGTCGAATAAAGAGAACGGGTTTACCCGCGAAATCCTGTCAGGAAGTTACTTAATTGAAACTATCCGTCACGGGTACGATATCTAATATCGTCCAACGGTCTTCACCGACCGGAGGTAAAATGCTACCGATTTAGAATGAAATGTTCAAAGCCATTTCGTTCGTGTCTAATTATGTTGCGGCATTTGAAGACGGTGGCGTTGCGGAATCCAAGAAGAAGTCGTCCCCGCATGCTTATACTTTATGCACTTAATATCTCATTTAATTCAAGAAAGCCTAAAAGTTAAGTCTTCCGCTGTATCAAACTCTGAAGCTTTCAAGAATTAAGAAGGTATAAGTATGTGGAACATGAAGTCACGAAGAGGCGAATATCACAAGTGATGAATGCACAAGGTCAAGGCAAGAGAACATGCTCAAGACTAAAGTCAAAGATCTCATCAGCATATTCACAAGAACAAGATCGAAGACTCAAGCATAGTATGCTAGGTTTAAGATTTTGTAAAATGGTGTGACCTCCCTTTGGGGGAGATTGTTGGAAATACGTTTTTCCAAGGAAAGTCTCGGTCACATCATTATTAGCATAGATCACGAGCAATAGACTATTTAGGACATTGTAACTTGGAGTGACCTCCCTTAGGGGGAGATTGTTGGAAATACGTTTTTACGTATTTAGAAAGGATCGGTCACTCCAATGATATTGGGCTCGTGATCCAATATAGTCCATATAGCCCACATGTAGGGTGGGCTATATAAACCCCCTCCTAGCATGTTAGGAGGGGTTGGTCATTCTCACTTTCACACATTGAATCTAATATTTCATTTTCTCTCCAACCTCTCTCTAGTTTCTCTCTCTACATCTTCATCTATCTTTCTATTTCTTTAAATCATTCCAACACAAGGATAATCCAAGATTACGAGGACCTACAGCTTTCATTAGGAGAATAAGACATTTTGGGATGTGAAGTATGGCAAAATGCTTATGGTTAAATAGGGAAGGCTCAAGGTATTTTTAGGGTGGTCAAAGGGTTGAAACAAAGATTCCCAAAAGTGTTGGAACAAATTTGGAGTTTCAGAAATACTCGAAAAAGGAAGCACTGTACGCGGTTCCTTATCACTTATGGCGGTTCCTTATCGCTAAGGGACCGCGGTTCATATATGGAACCGCCTACAGAGGCTGTGTTTTGGTGGTGAAGGAAGATTTTTCAATTCAGCAAATCTTATTTTTCTAGTCTAACTAATCATAGAGATATGCTTAAAATCAAAGATAGACAAAGAAAACATATACGAACTCACCAAATAGAGATTTGGCCAAAATACATGGATTTTAAAATAAAAATCGATGTAGGAGGTGTGTAAGACAAGACCTTAAGTCACGAAACAATGATCCTCCATGATTCTATCTTGTTCTTGCAATGTTTGAGAGAATCATACATATGAATTATGTAAGCTCAAGATTAATAGCAAGAATCTATGAAAAACGTTTTTAGATTGAATTAACAATGTCAAAACATTTCTCAACCATTTTCGAAAGAGACTTTGAGAATTTTAAAATGGAGAATAGAAGATTTTCAAGAAGAGTTTAGGAGACTCACTAACTCAAAGTGATAAAAGACTCAAAAGAAAATAAGAGACTCAATAAAAGGAAAGCAATTAAGGAATATGTTCCATTAATCCTAGACCTAGACGCAAGTAATTAAAAGGTTCCCTCTTAAGTGGCTTAGTGAAGATGTCGGCTAAGTTATCCTCGTAGGGTACCTTCTCAATCGAAATGTTCCCCTTTTGAACATTATACCTAAGGAAATGGTGGTGAATTTCTATGTGCTTGGTTCGCGAATGTTGCACGGGATTCTTGCTAAGGTCTATAGCACCTTTATTGTCGCACATGATGGGAACATCATCAAGAGAAATCCCGTAATCAACAAGCGCTTGCTTCATCCATAGAGCTTGTTGGCATGCTTTTCCGGCACTCACATACTCGGCTTCCATGGTGGATATCGTAAGAGCGGTTTATTTCTTGGAGAACCAAGAAGTTAAACAACAACCCATGAAGGTACAAACTCCACTAGTGCTTTTCTAGTCCACATAGTCTCCCGCATGATCCGAGTCCGTGTAGACAATGGTTTCTATGCTAGTCCCTTTAGGATACCATAATCCTAAATGTATAGTGCCCTTAATGTATCCGAAGATACGCTTAACCGCTTCAAGGTAAGAGGTTTTGGGAGCCTCTTGGAAGCGAGCACAAAGGCAAACACTAAACATGATATCCGGTCGACTTGCCGTTAGGTACAACAAACTACCAATCATACCTCTATATTTGGTGTTGTCTACCAACTCACAATCATCATCTACGGTGAGTTTAGTATCCGAGGCCATTGGGGTCTTCATTGGTCTAGATTCTTCTAATCCAAATTTCTTTAGCATTTCTTTAGCATACTTAGATTGACTAAAGAAAATACCATCATCCATTTGTTTAATTTGGAGTCCTAAAAAGAAGTTAAGTTCTCCCATCATACTCATTTCAAACTCATCATGCATGATTTTGGCAAAGTCATCACACAATTCTTGACAAGTTGAGCCAAATATAATGTCATCAACATATATTTGCACGATTATGAGGTGAGAACCTTTCTTCTTTGTAAAGAGCGTGTTGACTACCATCCCGATGGTATACTCATGTTTGACAAGAAACGCTATAAGTCTATCATACCAAGCTTTGGGTGCTTGTTTAAGACCATAAAGTGCCTTCTTAAGCTTGTAAACATGATTCAGTTTCTCAAAATCAATGAAGCCGGGAGGTTGAGCCACATATACCTCCTCATTGATCAAACCGTTAAGAAACGCACTCTTTACATCCATTTGTTGAAGCTTAAAGTCTAAGGCACAAGCGTAGGCTAAAAGGATTCTAATGGATTCTAATCTTGCTACCGGTGCATATGTCTCGTCCTAATCAATCCCTTATTTTTTATTATATCCTTGAGCTACAAGTCTAGCCTTGTTACGAGACACAACACCATTCTCATCTAACTTATTCCTATAGACCCATTTGGTTCCTATAATGGTAGAACTTCTAGGTGGAGGAACAAGTTCCCAAACATCATTAGCAACGAATTGATTCAATTCTTCTTGCATCGCAATGACCCAACTCTCATTCGTCAAAGCTTCTTTAACATTCTTTGGTTCAATCAAGGAGACGAAACAAAATAAGTTGCTTTGGTTTTGGACTTGAGATCTTAGGGTCCTTTGATTTAAGTCACCAATGATATTATTGACAGTATGATCCTTAGACTCCTTAATGTTTACTTCCTTTTCAACACTAAGGTCTTCAACTCCTATTTTTCTAACCTCTTTGGCTTTAACTACTTCTATTTCATCCAAGTCATCATCAACCAATGGTGGTGTCTTGGGTAAAGGAGGGGTTTCATCAAAAGTCACGTTAAGTGATTCTTCAATTACGCCCAAGGTTCTATTGAGGACTATGTAGGCTTTGCTAGTTTGGGAATAACCTAAAACGATACCTTCGTAAGACTTTGGGTCGAGCTTGGTAAGGTAGTCTTTGGTGTTGAGGATAAACCACTTGCTTCCAAACACCCTAAAGTATTACAATGAGGGTTTCTTACCTTTAAGAATATCATAGGGGGTCTTTCTTAGGAAAGGTCGAATAAGAATTCGGTTGAGAATATAAGTCGATGTGTCCACAGCATTGCACCAAAACTTTTGAGGCAAAGATTGCTCATTTAACATCGTTTTACTCATCTCTTGGATGGTCCTATTCTTCCTTTCAACTACCCCATTTGATTGTGGAGTGTGAGGAGCCGAGAAGTTATGGGTAATACCATGAGCTTCACAAAAGGCACCAAATTGCACTTCATTATCAAATTCCCTACCATGATCCGTCCTAATAGAGACAATTGGACATCCTAGTTGATTTTGAATTCTTCGACTAAAGATTTCGAAATGATCGAAAGCTTCATTCTTAGATGCCAAAAATCTAGTCCAAGTGAATCTAGAATAGTCGTCAACTATAACTAGGGTATAAAGGTTACCTCCATAACTCCGTATGGCGGAGGGTCCAAAGAGATCCATATGTAGGAGCTCTAAGCACCGAGAGGTTGAAACCAAATTCTTGGCTTTGTGACTTGAGTGAACTTGCTTTCCAACTTTGCAAGCATCACAAAAGTGACTATCAAACTTCATCTTGTGGAGGTGTCTTACCAACTCCTTAGAGACTAAAGATTGAATTAAACATATATTAGAGTGACCTAATCTCCTATGCCAAAGAGTAGAACTATCATCTATAGTCGCAAGACATATGTTGTCTTTTGACTTCTTATTGACCTTCATGACATAAAGCCCATGCTTTCTAACACCTTTTCCAATGACCTTTCCATCTTTTACGATTTCACTGTCATGTTCCGAAAAGATGACCTTACACTTATTGTCACAAATTTGACCTATACTTAAAAGGTTAAACCCTAAATTATCTACGTGCTCAACATTTTCAATGGTCATGGAGTCAAGAGAAACCATACCTTTGCCAATGATATTATCACGTAGACTACTAGCGAATGTGAAGTTACCTCCATCATATGCTTTGTAGCGCGAGAACAAACTTCGATTACCCATCATGTGTTTAGAACAACCACTATCCTTAAACCACTCGTCGGGTTCCAAATCAATTCCCAATCATATCTAGGTAACAACACACAAGATCAAACATTTGGTCCCCAATATCTCATGGGCCCAAAATTGTTAGTTCCAAACATCCCTTGCATTTGGTTGGGATGCATGAACGGAGGAGGGGTTCCCCATGGGGAATAAAATGGAGGAGGATAATAATTCATATAACCATTTTGTTGTTCATTATTTCTCCTGGGTGTATTTGATCTTGGTTTAGAGTTGTGGTCATTCCTTCTAGGTGTTGGAGTTTTACTTCTAGGTCGTGAATTGTTTTGACTATCTCTTCTAGGTGTTGTCGTTCTACTTCTAGGCCTAGACTCATTCCGTACTCTTGGTAGAGTAGTGGATGGTCTTGATAAAATTCTATTTCCCAATAGAGGTTTACTCAAGGGCTTATAGAACTTATCAACGGTATTGTCGTCAAGTATGGGTAATTTGACCTTGTTAACAATAAGATGCTTTAGTTGTTCACCTAAATTTGACTTTTCAGAAAGTTCAGGATTTTTAGCAAAACCTCATCTGGCCGCGGTTCCTTATCTAGGGCGGTGGTTCCATAGTGATAAGGAATCGCCCCATACAATCTGGGACCGCGTACAGTAGACGATTTTTCTGAAAATCTGACTTGTTTAGGTTCACTAGTTGATGCTTCATTTGAGTTAAAACCTACACCAAATCTTTCCTTAGAATGAATTTGTTTGTTTAACATATCATCAAGAGCACTAGTACCTTTCATGAACTTTTCCAATTTAATGGAGGTGCTCTTGAGATCTTCATTCTCTAATCTAAGTTTCTCACAACTTAAGCAACCTAAATCAACTTCTTTATTTTTCTCAAGCTTGGCTAATTTCTCCCTAAGTTCATTGATCTCATTTTCAAGCTTAGTTTTGGTTGATTTTAAGGTTTTGTTCTTTTCTATGAATTTAAGGCTAAGTTTGTATAAATTATCATATTGGCATTCTAATTCAATACCATCTAAGGTGGAGCTATCATTTCTATAATATTCGGTTTCGGAATGTACCTCTTTAGAAGTATGAGCCATAAGACATTTCTCCTCTTTGGGGTTGTCATCAACATCTTCACCGCTATCACTCCAAGAACCACTAACGAACGCCGTGTGATTCTTATCGCGTGAAGGCTTTGGACAATCACTAATGAAATGATTTGGATCACCACATCTAAAGCAATTCCTATCACCTTTTTCGTTCTTGGCAAATCGATTCTTTGAGAATTGTTTCTTGTCATTGTTGGGTTGCCTCACGTGTTGACCTCGTCTTTTGGAGAACATCTTGAAATCTCTCACAGCCAATGCATACTCCTCGTCATCACTATCCGAGGAACTATCATGATCGCTTTGTGCCTTCTTGGCTTTGAGTGCAAGAGACTTCCTTTCACTCTTGGTTTTTACCAATTCCGAGTCCTTCAAAATTATCATCTCATGAACCTTCAAGTTACCGATGAATTAATCAAGTGATAAAGTTGAGAGATCTTTCAATTCTTCAACCGCCGTGACTTTTGCTCTCCACTTCAGATGTAAGGCCCTTAGAAACTTCCTAACATTGTTCTTGCTAGAAAAACCTTCATCAAGTGCTTTTAGACTAGTAATAATAGTGTTAAATCTAGCAAAAGCACTATCAATAGTTTCATCTTCTAAGATGACAAATTGTTCATATTGTTGGACAAGAAGATCGATTTTGCTTTCTTTGACTTGGCTATTACCTTGGTGGGTTACTAAAAGAGTGTTCCAAATATCTTTAGCGGTTTCACACATAAAAATCCTTTCATACTCTTTCTTAGGTAAAGCATTATAAATCACCATTTTAGCCTCATTATTTTTCGAAAGTTTCTTTTTAATATCGTCATTAGCTTTGTCAAAAGTGACCAATTCTTTTGTTTTATAAACTTCATTAAATTGATAAGGTAAAAAATCACCATTGGTAATAACATGCCAAAGATCTAAATCTTTTGATTTCACATAAGTCTCAAATCTATTTTTCCAATAAATAAAACTATCGGTTTCAAAAAGTGGTGGTCTTTGCATAGATTGCCCTTCTAGGTACTTGTTGGAATCCATAGATCAATTCAATTTTTAAAATACAATATACTTTAAAAATTCTTGAGCAACCTCGCTCTGATACCAATTGCAGAAACTAGAAGGGGGGGTTGAATAGTTTCTTATATTTAATTGTTAAAAGATGGTTTTCAAAAAATCCTTTTTCAAAAACTTAGGCTTGAGGAAATATGTGAAATCTTCTTATGCACAATATGAACAATGATAGTGTAACTAAACTAATACTAACTAATGTATATGCACAAAGAATAAAGAATGTAAAGAGTTAAGGGTAAAGAAAGATCAAACCAAGCACCAAGGATTTATAGTGGTTCGGCAACGAAGCTCACTCCTCGTTCCTACTCCACTCCTCGAGTACTCCTTACTCGAGAGTTCAGTACACAACAAGCTCCTTATGGTGGAGAAAACCGTACACGTTGCTTAACCAATTTCCGACTCTAAGCTAAAAGTCGAGCCCTAATCATAGCTAGTACCAATCTACACAACTATACTTAGTACATACACAACTTCCAAATAGACACAACTACTTGGATCTTCACAACTATGACACAACAACAAATGTATAAGATTTGATCTTCAAAGGATCTTTGGTGGTGGACTCAACACTTCACAAGGATAGTGTTCTTCTCTTTGCACTTGGAGAGGAAGGGATGGATGGGATAGATTCACTTCTAAACAAGTAGTAATTAATCAAATGATCAAGGATTTGAGTGATTTAAGAAGTATGTTTGAGTCTGGAAATATATGTGCAAAAGAGGTGAAGAGAAAATCTGAGAATGGTCCACTATTTATAGGACAAAGGGCCAACGGCTATATCTTCCCGCGGTTCCTTATCTCAACCGGCGGTTCCTTATCGATAAGGAACTGCATAGGTACTAGGGAACCGCTAGAGTAGACTCCGCTTCCTTTTTGTCCTTTAGTGGTGGAGGTCTTATTTGATTATAAAATATCCTAAAAGAATATTCCAAATCAAAAAAGAATATGCCATTTTCAAATTTTCAAATATTTAATTTAATAAAATATTTCTTAAAAAGAAAGTTTAATAAAAAAACTTGTCACACTTAATAAAAAGTGAGTTTTAAGAAAATATTAAATCGATCACTTGATTAAGGTTAGTACTTGTTTATTCATACCTTAAGTTAAAATGGGTAAAATGAAAAATACTTGAACTCGAGAGTTCGTTTTTCGTTGTTTTCGTAAATGCTTGTTTTTACATATTGTCGTAATCAAAACTAAGCGAGACCGAAAAATGTAAGTAACGTTTTTAGGCATTATTGCATTTACAATATTGTTTTGATTGATGTTAGGTTTAAAGTGCTCTCTATGTTCTTCTTGATAAGCATAACACTTAACTTGATAACCTTGAACCTTGTCACATTATAAGTAAGAATGAGGACCTCCACAAGTCTCACATGAAATAGCAATGGCATTCACATCATTGGTGGAATTGTTGCCAAGGAAACTTCCATAAAGTCTTGCATCATGGTTTTTTGCATCTTTTGGGTGTTTTGCAAAAGTGCTTGATTTTCCTTTTGGGCTTGAGTCTATTCTTGCATTTGTCAAAGGAGTTGACTCTCAATTGTTTAAGAAACACCCTCTTGAATAACATGGACTCTCTCATCAAATTGTGTGTTAGTTTGCACCATAGATTTAGTCTCAATAATGTCCCATGCCTCTTGAATGGATTTGGAAAGAATATTCCCACCCGCGGAGGAGTTGAGGGAATCTTGATGATGTGGTCTTAATCCATTGTAGAAAGTATTGATTTGGTGAACTTCATTGAATCCATGATTGGGGAATTTTCTTAATAACTCCTTATACTCTTCCCAAGCATCATTAAAGGTTTGGCTAGGTTTTTGTTGAAATCCAATAATTAGGTTTCTCAAAGTCGTGGTCCTAGATGGGGGAAAGAACTTGTTCAAAAACTTCTTAGTGAAATCATCCCAAGTAGTAATGCTCTTAGGTGGTTGCTTATCAAGCCAATACTTAGCATTGCCCTCTAATGAAAGTGGAACTAGGAGCAACTTAATGGCATCATGGGGAACTCCATTATACTTAATGGTATTGCGAAGAGATAGAAACTTCTTTATATGATAATGTGGATCATCACTAGGTCTCCCAAAAAATGGTGTGTTTGAAACCAAGGTAATCATGGCGGTCTTAAGCTCAAAGGTGTTTGCAGGTATCTCGGGTATAACAATAGCATCAGCATATCCTTGCACATTGGATTGAAGGTGTTCCATCAAAGGTCGATTGTCAATGGCGGCCATGGCTTCTTGTGTGATGATCAAAGCACGATTCTCGGGATCGGCTTGATGGACGGTGTTGTTTTTACTCTTTCTCTTTTTCTTCCTTTTCGGAGGAAGGGGTTGTACACCAAATGGTATTTGTGCACGCCCGCGGGTGAGCATGCAACTCAAATCAAGGAGTGAGAGAGAAGCTCTCGTTCGACTTTGGAAAAGAAGGGATTATCCTTTCCGAGGTTCAATAAGTAATATCCAAAAGAACGTATAGTATACGTAAGTAATACTTGGGTGCAAGACCCCCAATCAAGCTTTCATTCTTAGAATACGCACTAGTGAACGGGGGGTTAGGTGGCGTGAAGCACTTAAGTACCTATTAACCCTTAGACGGAATTTTATAGCACGTCGCCTTTCTATTCACTTTGTAGTTTGTATTCTTAGAATTCTTGCCAATTGGAAGTATTTATCTATTCTTGCTTAATTAAATTTGATCGATACACGTGTCAAGGACCGGAACGCTCCCGAACAGGGTGTATTGCAAAAGCATTACTTATGGAAGTATGTGTATTGAGTGTTCGTATACGTATACTTATCTACATATAATAATATATCAAAAATATTTTTGTAGTTATTGGGTTTTTAAAGAAAATACTATATGTACGTAAAAACCAATGAAATCCAATAATATATATTTTGGTTGCAATCTCTTACGAAAAAGATTGCTTTTTGAATTTTTTATTTTTTTGGTTCAATTCTTTAGGAAAAGAATTGATTTTGTTATTTTTTAGTTTTTATATTTTTATATTTTTTATTTTTTTTATGTTTTTATTTATGATACGTAAAAATAACGTTCACGAGGTGAACGGATCCCAAAATCCAATCGAAACCGTCAATCAATAGTCTCTCGTAATGTCATGAACCGGCGCGGCGCCATTTGAAATTGAGTATTTATGAGTTCGTTTATTCTCGATTCTTGAGCTAACTGTCACAATCACACAATATCAACATGAATTGAGTAAGAGTGAAGTAGAATGAAGGTAAGTGAGCTGAGTTTTGAGTTTTATTTATTTGGAAGGAAAAACTGTTACAAGAGCTAACTGTCTATCTAAAAAAACTCTTAAGTGTGTGTCAAACACTTAAGAGTTGTTGTAACTGAAAAGGAAATGCTGGAAATTAAGAGAAAAATGAAAGTGTGTGTTTTTCACACTCTAGGCTACACATTACAAGTGAGCTACTAACTGATTATTTATAGAGTAGAAATGAGAAGTAGTTGGGGTTGGTGACGTGTCTTGACCAATGGGAGAGTGCCAGGTGTCTTCATCATCTTAATTGTAAATTCGGCTCAAGAACACAAAGAGGGATTTTTTTTATTGGATCAATTTCAGTCTAATTGAGCAATTGGGATAGCTTCGTTTCTTGATTTGGAGTCTTTTTCATGTTTTACACTTTGCCTGAAATCCACTCAAGCTAAAAATCAGTCTTGGGCTCGTCTTTGTTGTAGATGACACGTGGCAGCTTTTGACAGATCTTCGTTTGATCACGCGGATTGATATCCATTTTTAGATAAAAGGATTATTGAGTGGTTGTATCTGATTGGCTAAAAATAAGAAAGTGGGCTGCACTGTTCTTGATTCGGTCATTAATGTGACTGAGTTAGTGGCCAGTTGGCAGATGAGCTGGTGATCCGGGTATCACCTTTCTTGCATTTTCATTGGTCCATTCTATGTGAATGGATTAAGACCAAAATATGTTTGAAACTTAGCCCTTGGGCTTTAGTAGAATCTTCATTTAAGCTTTCTTCTTCATTTCTTTGGCAAATTCAGTCCTTTGACCTTCATTCTTGAATATTTGAGTCCTTTGACTTGGTTGACTTGAGAGTTGACCAGGTTTGACTTTAATCTTGACTTTTTCCAAAATTGCACTTAAGTCCCTCAACTTTTGAACATTGTCAAGATAGGTCCTTTATCTTCAAATGGCTTGTCATCTTTGATCCTTCTCTTGTCTTTTCTTCATAAATGAGCTTTTCACTTGTTTGCTTCAAATTTGTATCCTTGTTACCTATTTAAGCACAAACACAAAACATACCACATAATACTGCTTTATAGCACAAAAGTTAGATTTTTGCTATGTGTTTTAGGGTGATTTGTTGACTTATTGATATGAGATTGTGCTCATATCAGGCCCAACAATCTCCCCCTATTTGTTTATAAATTATACTAAGTCTAGAATTATTGTAAGTGAGTACACAGCTTCTTCTTACACATAATTTTAACAAACATACCTCAGAGTTTTATTAAACATAAAAAACCTAGTCTATTACAAAGACACCCAGTGGTGTAAAATAAAACAAAACAAATGGTTCTTCAGCGATCGAGGCCTTGGTCATAGATTCTTTGAGCTTCAACTTTGTCACACCTGGAGTTAATGACCAGCTCAACTTCAAACTCAAAATCATCAACTAATTTGCAGTTCCTTAGGATGCCCTGTTTGAGTCTGATGAGTTGGATAGTTGAAGCCAGATGAGGTTCATTCATCCTCTGAAAGCAATACTCACAATTACAATTCATAAAGACCATTCCTTTCTCTGGTTCTGAGTAAACTTGGCCACCCACTGGCTTAGCAATCTCCTTAGAAAGTACAAGGTTTTTGTACATTCAATCTACCACAACATTCTCAGTGATCAGCTTCTCTACCATAGGCCCCATTGGGGTTTTCCTTTTTCTTTGTTCTTGAGTTGATTGTTGTTGTGATAGTTGAGGAGTCAGAGGTAGCTTCAGCTTCTTAGCAGTGTCTCTTACCCAATTAAGCTTAGCTTGAATGTTTTTCATCAGTTGGGCAGCACCAGACCCAGTCTTCTTTTGGGCAAGAGACAGCACTTCTAACCATTCAGAGAGGCCCAGATCTCTGAGTCTAAAGTCACTGAAGACTTTGTAGTTGGTTATTTGATTGTCTCTTTATAAGGTCATCACTACTCTTTTGTCTTTTTCAGTGTAACAAGTGTACTTGGTGATTTGACCGGGCTCTGCTCTTTGGTCCACTATTCTCTCATATTCCTTTTGAAGGTTGCTCCTTTTGACTTTAAGTTCTTTGAGCTTGTTTAGCTGAGCTTCCTTTCCAGCTGGAGAAAGTAGTTTGTTTAGAGCCTCTTTGCTTTTGATTTCATCAGCTCTAATGTCATCTAACCTCTTTTGTTCCAAGATTTGAGCCTTTGCCTGCTCTGGGGTTAGTGGTGGTTCATCAGCACTTTTAAATATGTTCAAGTCAGAGTGTCTCGCTGTAGATCCACCTTCTACTTGGAGGGAGTGCAGGGTTGTTTCATGCACCTTAGTGGCAATACCTTTTCCCTTGTCCTTTGCCACCTCAGTGATGGGGTTGAAGGATCTGATAGGTTTTGATGTTGGGATCTCTGTTGTGGGTGCAGATTGTTTAAGTGATTGCTCCCCCTTAGGTGGAGCGGTATCTTCTTCTTCTTCAGAGGTAGAAGTAGCAGAATTCTCCCCCTCAGGCATAGCGCCAGTAGAAGTTGTGCCTGATCCAGGTTTAAGGAACTTAACAAATTCTTGATGGACAAATAGACAGATTTCTTAAAGTTCCTCTTGTAATAACTCCTAAAGAAGTTGCCTGGAAGGTTCAGATGCCTTGGCAATAGCAGCAACGTTAGCTTTGATAGCTGTTGTGAGGACTGATGGCATGTACTACTGGAGACTCTGGTTTAGAACCACTGGGAGTTGAGTTTTTAAGGCATTTCCCAGCAGTTGCGGAAGCAGTGAAGTCATAGAGGATTCCACAGATGAGGTTAGGGAAGTCTCTAAGGTTGTGGTGAGTTCTTCAGCAGCATGGGTGAGTGTTTGTATTTCAGAGAGGATAACATCATTTGTGACTTTTGGCTTGGTGATGCTGATGTCTCCTCGCTTAACCCAGAGTTCCTCAGCGGCTAGTTCTTGAACATCTTTCATTCTTAGAACAGGGATAGGCTTGAGGTTTTTCGTATACTCTAAGTGTTTCATTGCCCCCATTTCCATGACATTTGGCAAAGTTGGGAAGGGAACTGGGGTTGGTGTACAGAGCCTCTGGTCCCATAGCTGCTTGGTAGCGAGTTCCTGAACATTTACCATCGATGCGAAGGAAATGGGCTTCAATTCAAAAGTGACTTGGTCATCATCAGCATCCATATCAGCATAGTCTGAAATGGTAAGGTCATCTTCAATGATAAACACCTCATCTTCAGGCATGGAGACAATGTCTGACATAGCATCTAGATCAATGAGGGAGGTTTCATCATTTTCGTCACCAGCAATGGAGTAAGCCTCATCGTTATGTTGTTCTTCATGAAGATTGTGAGCCTGTTATGACATTTGTTAGTAACCAGTATGAAATAAATATGAAGTTATAGATCGCCATTCGCTGCCCCTAGGAAAGCTGGGTGTGATTATCCAGCCCCCCCCCTAAGGATTTCTCCTTGGGACTCTTTTAGTGTGAAACAGATATGTTGAAGGGTCGCCATTCGCTGCCCCTAGGATAGCTGGGTGTGATTATCCAACTCCCCCATAAGGATTACTCCTTGGGACTCTTTTGATTTGTGAAAACTGTGAGGTGAATGGTCGTCGTTCGCTGCCCCTAGGATAGCTGGGTGTGATTATCCTGCTCCCCTTGAAGGATTTCTCCTTGGGACTCTTTTAATTGTGAAGTATTGGAAGGTAAAGGTCGCCTTTTATCACTGCCCCTAGGAACACTGAGGGTGATTATTCAGTCCCCCCAAAAGAATAAATTCTTTGGGACTCTTTTAGTTGTGACATATTTGAAGGTAAAGGTCACCTTTTATCGATGCCCCTAGGAAGACTGAGGGTGATTATTCAGTCTCCCCAAAAGAATAAATTCTTTGGGACTCTTTTTCATATGAGGGGACCCAGAAGACCACGTGAGATGCAGAGACTCTGGGTCGGGACCTATAGTGTGCTCAAGTTGTTATAGGCAAGAGCACAGTCCAGAGGGTGAAGGATCATCGGGGTGCGTTATGAGCACAAATGAATCATATCCTAGTGCCAAGACAGAGTGTACAGATAATCCTAAGAGATCTATGTGTTGACACAGACACTCTATGGGTTGAGGCATACCCTAAAACTTCATCACCCTCTCCTACAGAAATTTTAGAGTGATTTCATGTGAACCTCCAAGAAGAAAAAAAGAGGCGAACTAATACCTGAGAGATATCAGCGTAGAGAGGGTTCTTAGTCGTCTCTGCTGACAAGGAGACGCTAGACTCTGGTTGTTTGTCAGCTGTAGGCTCTTTAACCACATCCACCAGAGAAGGGGATGATTTCTTCTTGGTCTTCTTCTTCTTTAAAGGATTAACAGAAGGGGTTTCAGAGGAAAGGGGGATGTCTTTCCTCTTCTTCTTCTTTTCCTTGAGCGCCTTGGGCTGAGAAGTAGACTGCAGGGAGGTCTTGGACAAAGACTTGTCAGTTTGTCTTTCAGCATTCACCTCATTGTGAGGGATCAAGGGCTCTTCATCATCAGCGAGTAACCCAGTAACTTTCATCATATGCCTACTAAGAGGCACTTCATCCTCTAAGGGAGTCTTCAGTGAGGCTGGTGTGATGTGATAGGGAGAGAAAGAGTGGATTTCATCATTGGTGTAGGTTTCACCAAGCATATCCTCTATGATAAGAGAGAGATATCTTGTGTGGCAGATGGTGGCCAGTCGATTCTTCTTCCCTTTGTTTTCAAGCTTTACAATGAGGTCGGTGTAAAGTATGTGGGCGATCCCTATATCCTGCCCCCAATCAAGTTGTAAGCAATTGCTTTCTGAGCACCATTTAGCTAATCATGCGACCCCTAGTTTCCTCCTAGACATTTTACTATGTAAAGCATCAGCGTCCTCCATACGGGTGAGAAGTAGTTCACCTTGATCAGGGATTTGTTCTGGAAGCCTTGAGAGGTGAAGGGTTTGTCATCGTCATCATGAGGACGAAGGGTAGCCAGAGCCTTCTTCACTGTGGCACTGGCTGGCACAGCGGACATGCCTTCATTGACAGGAAGTCCAATGACTTTGGCAAAGGTAGTGAAATCAAATGTGAGAGGGTGAGGATGTGTAGAAAGGTTGAAGGTGATGTGTGGGGATGTTTGATCAACTTCATCACTGTACCAGAACTCCCTCAGGTATTGATGGTAACATGTGGAGGGTTCCCTAGTTATGGCTTCGTTAATGGTGGAGTTCTTGATGAAGGTTAAAAAAGGATGGTAGAGAGGATTGTTGTGTTCCAGGAGAGCTACACAGTTGTTAAGCGCGATCTTCCCATCGTTTATCCCAAAGTCTACGTTTGAGGCGGACAAGACGGTGAATGAGGTGTTTGTTGATGAAGACGCCATTGTTGTTTGAAGGAAAGAAATGGAGGATTTGAAGAAGATGAATAGTATATGTGTGTGTGAAAATAATGAGTAATGTGATATAGGAAAATGAGTCAAGGGTTTTGAAAAAAAGATTTTGCCGTTTTACAGTTAAAGCATTAAAAGCAAATGTTTACCTTTTAGGAAAAGTGGGACCCCTTGACCCTTCATGTGATTTTTATGTCCCCTTGGAAAGTTAGTAAGTTGTTGACATTGAAGGACAGTCATTTGAATTAAATATGGGAATATATTAACTCCCATTGGAATGTAACTACCTCGTTACATTCAATTCCCTTAAATGGCCAGAGACAGAGATCACTTATCAGATTTGTTTACCAATATTGAGCATACCCAGCTCAGCAACCAGCCTAGTAAAACTTGGCTCAGCCAAAGGCTTGGTGAAAATATCAGCGAGCTGGTATTCAGTGGGTATAAAATGAAGCTCAATATCACCTTTTAAAATATGGTCTCTGATAAAGTGATACCTGATGTCAATATGCTTAGTTCTGAAATGAAGTACCGGATTATTGGAGATGGCTATAGCACTTGTGTTGTCACAGAATATAGGAACCTTTTCATAATTGATCCCATAATCAGCTAGCTGACTTTTCATCCAGAGAACTCGAGCACAGCAACCAGCGGCATCTACATATTCAGCTTCAGCTGATGACATGGCCACTGAGTTTTGTTTCTTTGCGCTCCAGCATACCAACTTTCCTCCAAGGATTTGACAACTCCCAGAGGTGCTCTTTCTATCAAGGCAGCACCCAGCGTAATCTGAGTGAGAGTAGGCTTTGAGGTCGAAGCCTGATCCATTTGGATACCAGAGACCCAGTGTGGGAGATCCTTTTAAGTACCTGAAAATTCTTTTAACAACTATAAGGTGGGATTCCTTGGGGTTAGCTTGGTACCTAGCACAGAGACATGTGGCAAATTGTATATCTGGTCTGTTTGTTGTGAGGTACATCAGTGACCCAATCATGCCTCTATATAAGGTCTCATTAACAGAGACCCCTGAGTCATCAGCTCCCAAGTTGTTGGGAGGAAGCATGGGCCATTTCACTAATGCACAATCCGACAGATCATACTTCTTGAGCAAATCCTTAACATATTTTTCTTGACAAATAGAAATTCCTTTTGAATTTTGTTTGATTTGAAAACCCAAGAAAAAAGCTAATTCCCCCATCATGCTCATTTCATACTTTTTGGTCATAAGTTTAGCAAATTGTTTGCTCAAGGTAATATTGGTTGACCAAAAATTATACCATCCACATAAATCTGTACTAAAATGACATCACCCTTGGACCTATAAGTGAACAGGATTTGATCAATGGTACCTCTGACAAATTTATTTTCAAGTAAGAATTTTGATAGAGTTTCATACCAGGCTCTAGGCGCTTGTTTCATCCCATAGAGTGCTTTGTGAAGTCTACAGATGTGATCAGGATACTCACTGCTTTCGAACCCAGGGGTGATAGACATATACTTCCTCTGCAAGCTTACCATTTAGAAAAGCACTCTTTACATCCATCTGGTATACATTGAACCCCATATAAGCTGCAAAGGCTAGGAAGATTCTGATAGCTTCCAATCTGGCTATTGGTGTAAACGTTTCATCATAATCAATACCCTCAGATTGATTGTACCCCAGCACCACAAGCCTAGCCTTGTTTTTAACAATCATGTCAGCTTCATCCCTCTTGTTTCTATAGATCCACTTAGTTCCAACTACTTGTTTTCCATCTGGAGCTTTTACTAGAGTCCACACCTTGTTCCTCTTGATCTGATTCAATTCATCTTGCATGGCAACAACCCAGCCTTCATCTAGAAGCGCAGCAACCACATTCTTAGGTTCATCTTCAGAGAAAAAATCAGCGAAAAGGCATTCATTCGCTGAGGCGGTTTCCAGAGATCTCAACTTACCTCTGGTGATGACTCCCTCAGATGGTTCACCATGAATATTCACCAAAATAATATCTTGGTTCCTACTCGATTTGGATTGAGGAGCAGGAGTCTATGTGGGTTCAGGAGTCACAGCACGTTCAATGAATGTTGGAGGATCTTCACATATTATTTCTTCATCCATAACCTCTTCATCTGAGTGAGAGATTAGTTCGGTAAGATCAACATTCACTTATGTGGGTGGAGTGATAGATTCAGCAATTGCACCTCTGGAGTGATGTCAGAGATTGAGTGAGGATCAAATGCATGAACATATGGAAAGTCCTTGTGACATGCCTAAGGTGATTCCTTGGGATTTGAGAAAACATCCTTTGGATATGATTTGACTTCATTGAAATCAATGTCACATTCTTCTGGTTTGGTGTGAGTAATGACAACATCTGCTTCATTAAAGGTAACATGAATAGATTCTTCAAGTTCTTGCCTGCGAATATTGAATACTTTATAGGCTCTGGAGGTGGGAGAGTAACCAACAAAGAATCCGTCATCATAATTTTCATCAAATTTTCCCAGATGATCTCTGTAGTTGTGAATGAAAACAGGGCAACCAAAGACATGGAAGTAGCTTACATCAGGGGCTCTCTTCCTATGCACTTCATAAGCAGTCTTGACGTGTCTCTTCACAATAATAGATATGTTTTATGTGTAACAGGCTGTGTTCACAGCTTCACCCCAAAATTGTTTTGGAAGTCTTGATTCGCTGAGCATGGTTCTGGCAGCCTCTATGAGAGTTCTGCTTCTTCTTTCAGTGACACCATTTTGTTCAGGGGTGCTTGGGTTTGAAAAGTTCTATGAGATTCCCTTTTCATCACAAAAGGCTTCCATGGCATGGTTCTTGAATTTAGTGCCATTATCACTTCTGATAGCCTTAACTCTGCAGTCATTGAAGTTCTTTATTTCTCTGATGAAAGACATTATTCTTTCAGCTACATCACTCTTTCTTTTGAGAAAGAATACCCATGTGAATCTAGAGAATTCATCTACAATGACTAGGGTATACTTGTGATTTAGGGATTGTGGTTTTACTGGCCCAAATAGGTCCATGTGAAGAAGATGGAGGCACTTATTATGGAGAATGATTGCTTTGTTTTAAATAAGGCTCTGTGGTGCTTCCCTTTCTCATAAGCTGAGAAGGGTTTGTCTTTGGTGAAGGTCAGAGAGGGAAGCCCAGCCACTAGATCATTCTTGGCCAGTTTGTTGATGTTCTTGAAGTTAAGGTGGGAGAGTCTCTTATGCTAGAGCCAATTTTCAGTATTAGATGCTTTGGCAAAGATACAGGTGTTCTTCCCTTCTGGACATGATGTCATGTCAATGACATACACATCCCTTCTTCTGGGTGCAATTAGAACAACATCATCATTCTGATTGAAGATTGTTCCTTGGGTCTTGGTGACAGAACTTTGAAATCAGCATCGCAGAGTTGACTAATGCTGATTAAGTTGTGCTTTAGTCCATTGACATAAGCGACCCTTGTGAAGGTTATACCTGTAACACCCCAAAATGTGATATGCGGAAGCGGTGAAGCTTGGGGGCTGTTACGTCATTGTATCATAGTTCAAGGTACAATAGAACGACTCTAAATGAGCCGTTTTATAAAAATACCTCGTTGAATTTAAATTAAAAGCATCACAGTACAAAAGGTCTCAGTTTCAAAAGATAGTGCAGCGAAATGTAAAAGTTTTAAACATCAACGAGATAATAGTTCAAAAGCATAAGTAAATAAATGTCCGAAGATAGCCAAGAAGTGCATGCGGACTCCAAGTACTTCACACAGCAGATACAAATCATCATCAATTACCTAAGATAAATGCTAAATTGGGTCAACATAAAGTTGGTGAGAATATAGGTTTCAAGTAAAAATTCATAGTAATTCAATTTCAGATTTCATTTCATGTACACGTGCAACTATAGGAGATATAGTGCCAAGTGTAGGATAAATTGGGTGTTTACAATATTTATGATAGCTAAGCTCGTGACATCGAAACTAGTGATCCAGTGCATACAATAGATTGTATACATAAACTTTGCCCTAATGGAGTACCTAGCCAAGATGACTCCGTTCATACAAATGGTACACACTCGTCTGGCGTCAGAATGCCCGAGTGGAAGTTGTCAACCCTCAATAGATCTATCCGTAACATAAGAGCTTACTCCAGCAGAGTAACTAACGATTCACGATAGTGGGGACTATGGCTAAAGCAACTTAAGCTATCTCATAAATAGTGTTCACAAAGCGTTCACAGAAATCAAGTTTTACTTGAGTCCAGAAGCAAGCATCAAAGCATTTATCACATCCCAAAACATTAAACATATAAAAACAGTTTAATAGGGATCTATAAACTCACCTCAAGCAACGATTCAAACCGCACAAGTAAGATCAAATAGTAGCGAGCAACTCTAGCAACAACCTAATGATAATACTATAGTTTAAGCGCTAGCAAATAAGTCACAATAGTTCGTCATGTACGGTACTCATCGATCATATATATATTTTGTTGTTAAAAATCGTGACTTGTAAATGTTATATCGTTATAAACATTATAGTATATGTATACTTAGGAAAAAATATTTATTTTTGACTCGACGAAATTTCGACAGCCTTTCGGCGTAAATTAATTTACCAAAATTTATCTTAATAAATTCTCCAACACGATTTCTAACGAAAATTCGGCAGCCCTGAAGGCGTCACGTAAAAATTTGCCATTTTTAGTAAGTACTCAAATATTGTCCTAAAACCCCTATTTTCAACACTTTCTCAATCGCCAATATTTCAACAAGTCATTTTCCCGCAATAGTATCAATTTGCACTTTCAACGCTCAAACTTTTAACGATACACCAAGTATTCACATTTCGCGCTAATACCCTTTTACAAAACGATCCAAACATTCATATACAACTTTTAGTAACCGTTTCGACACTTAAAACAACTCCGTTTAACTCGAAAATGTCGTTTCGACCACTTTAAAAATCTAGACAGCAAACACATTGTTTTCCGACAACGAAATTTAAACGACTATATCTTACTCATTTTAACTCCGTTTTTAGCTCTTAATATATCGAAACGAAGGTATTAACTTATATTTTCATAATATCGTAGTAAACTAGTGTCAAAACAATTTTTAAGACCCTCTACGCCTCTTATAAAAATCGGACAGATTGTATGTTTTTCGTAAAAACTCGTTTTCGACCATTTTCAAGCGTAACCACTAGTAGTAACACTACTAGTTCCCTCCAATTATTCATAAACACCAACAAAATCAAAGATTTTACTTCAACTTCACAAATCTAAAAATATACATACTTATATTTTCACAAGTCTTTCAATTAAACCATTTTTATGCATGGATCTAATAGATCCACACATAATTTTCATAGATCTAAGTATTTCATGACCAAAAATAGTTTTTATCATTTTATTTCAAGAAAATAGTTGATGAGTAACATGCATGCATAGATCTACAAAGATTATGCATGAAAAATGAAAATATGAAAAAGGTTTAAGAAGTAACCTTGAGTAACGACTCTACGTAACCACAACGACCCGATCTACGCTCTAACCCACTAATAATCAACAAGAACTCTACTTCTATAACTTCAACCCAAAAACTACTCAAATCAACAAACCAAGAAAAACCATTCTTCTTTATGCTTGTACAAACTCTAGGATGTATTTATTTTGTGTTAATTCTTCTTAAAATGGAGCTTTAAGAAAATCAGCAATGGTGGAAAATGGTGTGTGTTTTGTGCCGTGTGTTTTGAGAGAGAAAGAGAGAGATGTGTGTTTTTTTTTGTGAAGTGAAAAGAGTGAATAAGTGTGAATTATTTGAGGTAAAATGGGTTAATAAGTTAAAAGATGTAAGGTGTGTAAGCTTAAGCTTAAAATGGCAAAGAGTAGAAACTTGGTGCATTATGCATGTGTGTGGTTATTTGGCCGGTTATGGGGGGTCCCACATGGGGTAAATTATTCAAAAATTTTACTATGGTAACTAGTTAAAAGGTTTAAGGTAAAAAGGTTAGTTAGTTTTAGGTAAATATCAAAAAGTATAGAGTTAAGTTTAAAATTACGTAAAACGTAAAAATTTGACGAAATATATTAAATTTACGATTCTTCGACGAAAACTGACATTTTATAATTGGTAAAGTATTTTATGCATGCTAACGACGGTTAAACGTAAAAACGACGTAAAATACGAAAACGCGATACGTTAATTAAATATTCACAGTAAATACGATTTATTACTATAAATAGCAAAAATACTAAAATACAGGCATATAAACATATACAGAAATATTTAAATACGCTGCTCAAGAAAATACGATCACGCTGTTAAAAACTAAACAGTTAAGCACATAATTCACAGATAACGAATAATCTCATGGATTATCGTCAATTCATTGACCGTCTCAGCACTTTGGTCAGGTTCACAGAAAATGTTCAGAATAATGACTGAGCACAGTGTCAAGTCATTACTCGTCATCAAACAGTTTTTCAGAAAACGCGGGATAACTTCCCGGTTCCAACATAGTTAAATCACATAGTTGACTAAGTAAAAAGTCAAAGGGTAAAATAGTCATTTTACAAAGTAGGGAAAATTACCAGGTGTTACATCATCCCCTTGATAGAGAAACTTTGTCCTTAAAGCTTAGGAGTGTTACGGTTTCTAGAGTTGTCAAAGAGTTGCGGATATTTCTTGCGAAATTGATCCTCACGCACCCAAGTGAATTCAGGTCCACGTTTAGAATTCCACCTCACCTTGATGATTGGAATATGACTCTATTTCAATCGTTTGACCTCACGGTCCATGATTTCAACAGGTTCTTCGACAAATTGCATCTTGTCGTCGATTCGGAGTTCCTCCAATGGTATAACGAGTGTCTCATCAGATAGGCACTTCTTCAAGTTCGACACATGAAAAGTGATGGGCACGCGGCTCAACGCTTGCGGTAATTCGAGACGATAGGCTACGGTTCCAACCTTTGCTAGAATTTTGAAAGGTCCAATATAACGGGGGTTTAGCTTTCCTCGCTTGCCAAAACGTACCACACCTTTCCAAGGCGATACTTTTAGCATCACTTTGTCTCCCACTTGAAATTCGAGAGGCTTACGTCGAACGTCGGCGTAACTCTTTTGACGATTACGTGATGCTTGAATCCGGCTCTTGATTTGAACAATCTTCTCAGTCGTTTCACGGATGAGTTCAGGTCCAGTGAGTTGACTATCCCCAACCTCACTCCAACACACAGGCGAGCGACATTTACGACCATACAACGCTTCAAACGGTGCAGCCTTAATACTGGTATGATAACTGTTGTTGTAAGAGAATTCCACTAGAGGCAAATGTCGGTCCCATTGCTTTCCAAAGTCAAGCACACAAGCACGCAACATGTCCTCCAGCGTTTGAATAGTTCTCTCACTCTGTCCGTCAGTCTGCGGGTGATAAGCAGTACTCATGTCCAATTACGTACCCAACGCTTTCTGAAGTGATTTCCAGAATTCTGAAGTAAATCTACCATCTCTATCAGAAATTATCGAGATCGGTATTCCATGTTTTGCGACTACTTCCTTCAGATAAAGTCTCGTAAGCTTATCCATTGAATCATCTTCCTTCATAGCCAAAAAGTGTGCAGATTTCGTAAGTTGATCCACAATTATCCAAATTGTGTTGTATGCGTTTGTCGTTTTAGGCAGCTTAGTTATGAAATCCATGGTTATGTTTTCCCATTTCCACATAGGAATTATAGGTTGAACCAACAATCCAGATGGTTTTTGGTGTTCTGTTTTCACTCTAGCGCAAGTCAGACACTTCCCTACATACGTAGCAATTTCAGCTTTCATATTTGGCCACCAATATAGCTTCTTCATATCCTGATACATCTTCTCAGATCCTGGGTGAATCGAATACTTAGATTTATGCGACTCGTGCATAATCACGTCCCTTAGTCCTCCAAACCGTGGTAACCAACTTCTACCATTCAGACATAGCGTTCCATTATTGCTAGTCTCTAATTTCTTAGTAACCATTCCTCCTAATTTCTCAGCTTCAACATGTTCAGGCTTAAGGGCTTCGGTTTGTGCTTCCCGAATTTGCACAGGTAAGTTCGGATTGATAACCATAGCTAACGATCTAACTCTACATGACATCAGTTGTTCCTTTCTACTTAGCGCATCCGCCACTAAATTGGCCTTCCCAGGGTGGTAGCGGATTTCACAGTCATAATCGTTGAGCAACTCGATCCATCGACGTTGTCTCATGTTCAGTTCCTTCTGATCAAGAATATGTTGTAAACTCTTATGATCGGTATAGACGACACACTTTGTTCCATACAAGTAGTGTCTCTACAATTTCAAGGCAAATACTACCGCTCCTAGCTCCAAGTCGCGCGTAGTGTAGTTTTTCTCATGTGTTTTTAGTTGTCGTGACGCGTAGGTGGTAACTTTCTTCCTTTGCATCAACACAGCTCCCAATCCTTTTGTTGATGCATCACAGTAGACCACAAAGTCTTCCGATCCTTCTGGTAACGATAGAATAGGCGCACTACACAACATTTGTTTCAACTTTTGGAATGCTAATTCCTCCTTATCTCCCCATTCGTATTTCACCTTCTTTTGAGTCAACTTCGTCAATGGTTTCGCGATCTTCGAGAATCCCTCGATGAACCTTCGGTAATATCCGGCGAGTCCTAAGAATTGGCGAATTTCAGTCGGTGTCGTAGGAGCAGTCCACTCCCTAATTGATTCAATCTTGGCAGGATCAACATGAATCCCCTTGCTATCAATAACGTGACCTAGAAATTGTACTCTTGGCAACCAAAAATCACACTTCGAGAACTTATCGTACAATTCCTCCTTCTTAAGCAATTCCAATATTATCTTAAGATGTTCCTCATGTTCCTTCTCATTCCTTGAGTAAATCAGTATGTCATCGATGAACACAATGACAAACTTGTCCAAATACGGTTTACACACTCGGTTCATGAGGTCCATAAATACAGCAGGTGCGTTTGTCAAACCGAACGGCATCACTTGGAACTCATAGTGTCCATACCTAGTCCTAAAAGCAGTCTTTGCAACATCTTTCTCACGGACTCTTAATTGGTGATAACCAGACCTAAGGTCAATCTTCGAGTAAACGCTCGATCGTTGCAACTGATCAAACAGATCATCGATCCTAGGTAACGGGTAACGGTTCTTGATGGTAAGTTTGTTCAACTCACGATAGTCGATACACATCCGAAAACTCCCATCCTTCTTCTTTACAAATAAGACTGGAGCTCCCCAGGGTGAAGAACTCGGTCTTATGAATCCTTTATCAGTCAACTCTTGTAGTTGCGTCGCTAGTTCTTGCAATTCTGACGGTGCTATACGGTAAGGCGCTCGAGCAACAGGTGCAGCTCCCGGTATTAAATCGATATGGAATTCAACTTGTCTAGCCGGCGGTAATCCAGGAAAATCTTCAGGAAAGACTTCCGAAAAATCCCGTACGATAGGTATATCTTCCAACCGTTTTTCTTCCGTCTGCTTTTCAGTAACACAGGCTAAAAATACGTGGCAACCTTCCGATAACAACTTCTGAGCCTTGACACGCGAGATAATGTTCAGTCGTGACTTCCCTTTTCCGTTACTTGTATCCCCTTGTACCTCCAAAACGTTATCACCAAATGGTAAACGAACGATCTTCTCGTCGCATACAATCGTAGCACGATATCTCGACAACCAATCCATTCCGACAATCACGTCAAAACTCCCTAACTCAACAGGCATAAGGTCTATTACGAAAGGATGACCTAGAAGATTTAAAGTGCATCCGCGAAGTATAGTGTCGGCTTCTATCAACTTCCCATTAGCTAACTCAATAGTGTACTTAGTGTCTAAGGGCGAAGGGGTCACATCAAGCAAAACACTAAAAGCAGTCGACACAAAACTCCTATCGGCTCCAGTATCAAATAAAATAGAAGCATAACGACCATTGAGAAGAAACGTACCCGTCACGACGTCGGGGTTTTGTTGCGCTTCTCCTCCTCCTATCACATAGACCCTTCCACGAGCTTCCCCAGCTTTAGCAATCTTTCCTTGGTCCTTGTTCTTTTTCTTTGGGCACTCATTGCTGTAGTGTCCCTTTTACTGACATTCAAAGCAAGTGACGTTGGCTTTCGTGTTGGGTGGTGACTTACAATCTCTAGCAATGTGTCCAGTTTTCTTGCAGTTGTGACATTGTACATTGTATTTTCCATTGTGGTGACGCTTGCATCGATTGCACAAAGGTAACGTCCCATTGTATACTACCTTTTCCCCAGTACCAGCAGTGTACGCTTTCACGGTGTCTTGCCTCTTATTAGGATAGTTCCCATGGTTGTTCTTTTGGTTATTCCCCCATTTTCTCTTGTTGTCCGCGGCATTCCCAGCATTTGCTCGAACAACTTGGTCCATCAGACTGTGAGCCATCCTTATAGCATCACTAACTTTTGTCGGTCCAGACGATGTCACATTCCCTTGAACTCTACCAGGTAAACCCCAAATATAGCGCTCAACCTTCTTTTCTTCATCTAGAACCATTCCAGGGCATAGCAAACACAACTCTTGGAACCTCCTTGTGTACGTCCCAATGTCATTGTTCTTCACAGTCAGGTTCCACAATTCAATTTCCATTTTCTGAATCTCATTACGAGGACAGTACTCCTTAGTCAACGACTTCTTAAGTTCCTCCCAACTCATTCCATACGCCTCCTCGGCTCCAGCCGTCTGCACATGGGTGTTCCACCATGTCAACGCTCCAGCAGCTAAAGTACAAGTAGAATAAGTCACTTGGTTTTCAACAGCACATCCACTGACACGGAACACAGCTTCCATCTTTTCAACCCAACGAGCTAATCCGACAGCTCCTTCAGTACCATTAAAATTCAAAGGGTCACAGCTCCTAAAGTCCTTGTAAGTACACGGTCTAGGCGGTCGATTGTCAACATTGTTCGGTGGTGCTTCGTTCACGTTGTTGTTAGCTTGAACGTTTGCCAGTGCAGCAGTCACTCGTTGCGTAATCAGTGCTTCCAATTGTGCGTCAGTCATTCCGTTACGTGTGTTCACCATTGTTTCTCTGCGTTAAGACAACAATGCAAATAAGGTTCAAGCACGAATATACACGTTATATATTTCTTATGCTAAAATAGAAGGCAGAATTTAACAGTACAACAACATAAAAAGGATAGTCACTGGTCAAAGTCATAAGGTTAAATTCCCATTCATAATCAAAATATCGAGTACATAGTCATAAAATAAGAGTATGATTACATCTAGTCTACTCCAACTACCCGAGTACTACTCTAGTTTAGTGGATACAATACCCAAAAGATAAAGATGTCAATCTACTCTAGAATTAAGCACAATAACGATGAATCTCTAAGTGCGACGACGACGATCACACTCAGCACATCTCGGTGAGTCACTCCTCGGGTCTCCATCTGCAGCTTGGTCTCCTCCACGAACTGACTCCAACTCACGCCTCAACCTAGCAACCTCCTCAAGTGTGGTATCCAACAAGTCGCGGGTATCCTCGTTATCCTCTAACAATCCAAAAACCGCATCCTCAAGTAGACGAAAACGAACAGCATCTGAATCCCTAGCAGATCCTATCATAACAACACATGACCTAGGTCTAGAGGGCTCTCCAACATGATGAGTACGTGGTGTAGAAATAGTAGTAGCAACTCGACTCCCATGAGTAGGCGATGCCTCAGGTGTAGTGTGTGAATCAGACATACGAATCTTCTTCCGTGGGCATGACAAATCAGAATCGAACAAAGGTCGAGATCTAACACCGGATGGTCCAGCTCCATCAGCAGGTGGTACAGTATCATCGGAATCAGTATAAACCTCAGCTGGTGGCGTACCCCATAAAGCTTCCCTCTCCTCTCTAAACCGCTGACATGGAACAATAGGCTTCTTCCTCAAGTTGGACGTCTTCCTAATCTCACTCCTCCTACTAGGCTCAACTCTCTCAGGTACAACAGTCAAAGCATCAACCCTACTATCATCATCAGCCTCAGCACCCTCGCTATCACTACTAGCCACAACCATCCTAACGTTAGTATCACTCTCAATCTCATAATCCATGCCCTCATCATCCTTACGATCTACCTCATATCCATCCGTATCATCATCACCCTCATGGTCTACCTCAACACCATCCATATCATCCTCATGACCTACCTCATGTCCATCAATACCCTCATCACCCTCGTGATCTACCTCAATACCATCCACGTCATCGTCATCATCCTCATCGTCCTCACTACCACTAACCCACTCGATCAAAGTACGATGCACAACCGGTGGCATCCCATCAACAACATCGGAAGTATCAGACAACACATCAGGCTCACCCTCATCATCCTCCTCCGGATCCTCGTCAGGGTCATACTCCGCACCTTCCTCCTCAGGATCAGCCTCCTCTGGGTCATTCTCCGGCTCAACATGATTTGGTACATCTCAATCTCGTCTTCCCACTCTTCGTCAGCAGAGTCGGGCTGGTAAGTAACAGTAGATGACGACATAACCTGCAACAACCAAAATGCGTATTAAAGCAGTTGTAGGGCATGCATGAAATAATCATGTATAGAAATTAAAGTATGCAAATCAGCGAAATGCATATGTATATAATACATATTACGTATTACATAATATATATTACATATTACTTATAGTGTTATCCTACGTAATACATTACGTAGTACACATATATATACAGAGTAACAAGTAGCCACATCGATTATAGTCTAGGCCTAAGATGCAAACCTAGTTCTCTATAACCAAGGCTCTGATTACCAATTCTGTAACACCCCAAAATGTGATATGCGGAAGCGGTGAAGCTCGGGGGCTGTTACGTCATTGTATCATAGTTCAAGGTACAAGAGAACGACTCTAAATGAGACGTTTTATAAAAATACCTCGTTGAATTTAAATTAAAAGCATCACAGTACAAAAGGTCTCAGTTTCAAAAGATAGTGCAGCGGAATGTAAAAGTTTTAAACATCAACGAGATAATAGTTCAAAAGCATAAGTAAATAAATGTCCGAAGATAGCCAAGAAATGCATGCGGACTCCAAGTAGTTCACACAGCAGATACAAATCATCATCAATTACCTGAGATAAATGCTAAATTGGGTCAACATAAAGTTGGTGAGAATATAGGTTTCAAGTAAAAATTCATAGTAATTCAATTTCAGATTTCATTTCATGTACACGTGAAACTATAGGAGATATAGTGCCAAGTGTAGGATAAATTGGGTGTTCACAATATTTATGATAGCTAAGCTCGTGACATCGAAACTAGTGATCCGGTGCATACAATAGATTGTATACATAAATTTGGCCCCAATGGAGTACCTAGCCAAGATGACTCCGTTCATAGAGATGGTACACACTCGTCCGGCGTCAGAATGCCCGAGTGGAGGTTGTCAACCCTCAATAGATCTATCCGTAACATAAGAGCTTACTCCAGCAGAGTAACTAACGATTCACGATAGTGGGGACTATGGCTAAAGCAACTTAAGCTATCTCATAAATAGTGTTCACAAAGCGTGCACAGAAATCAAGTTTTACTTGCGTCCAGAAGCAAGCATCAAAGCATTTATCACATCCCAAAACATTAAACATATAAAAACAGTTTAATAGGGATCTATAAACTCACCTCAAGCAACGATTCAAACCGCACAAGTAAGATCAAATAGTAGCGAGCAACTCTAGCAACAACCTAAATATAATACTATAGTTTAGGCGCTAGCAAATAAGTCACAATAGTTCGTCATGTACGTTACTCATCGATCATATATATATTTTGTTGTTAACAATCGTGACTTGTAAATGTTATATCGTTATAAACATTATAGTATATGTATACTTAGGCAAAAATATTTATTTTTGACTCGACGAAATTTCGACAGCCTTTCGGCGTAAATTTTAATTTACCAAAATTTATCTTAATAAATTCTCCAACACGATTTCTAACGAAAATTCGGCAGCCTTTCGGCGTCACGTAAAAATTTGCCATTTTTAGTAAGTACTCAAATCTTGTCCTAAAACCCCTATTTTCAACACTTTCTCAATCGCCAATATTTCAACAAGTCATTTTCCCGCAATAGTATCAATTTCCACTTTCAACGCTCTAACTTTTAACAATACACCAAGTATTCACATTTCGCGCTAATACCCTTTTACAAAACGATCCAAACATTTATATACAACTTTTAGTAACCATTTCGACACTTAAAACAATTCCGTTTAACTCGAAAATGTCGTTTCGACCACTTTAAAAATCTAGACAGCAAACACATTATAGTGTTTTTCACAAAAATTAAGTTTTCCGACAACGAACTTTAAACGACCATATCTTACTCATTTTAGCTCCGTTTTTAGCCCATAATATATCGAAACGAAGGTATTAACTTATATTTCATAATATCGTAGTAAACTAGTGTCAAAACAATTTTTACGACCCTCTACGCCTCTTATAAAAATCGGACAGATTGTATGTTTTTCGTAAAAACTCGTTTTTGACCATTTTCAAGCGTAACCACTAGTAGTAACACTACTAGTTCCCTCCAATTATTCATAAACACCAACAAAATCAAAGATTTTACTTCAAATTCACAAATCTAAAAATATACATACTTATATTTTCACAAGTCTTTCAATTAAACCATTTTCATGCATGGATCTAATAGATCCACACATAATTTTCATAGATCTAAAATATTTCATGACCAAAAATAGTTGTTATCATTTTATTTCAAGAAAATAGTTGATGAGTAACATGCATGCATAGATCTACAAATATTATGCATGAAAAATGAAAAGATGAAAAAGGTTTAACAAGTAACCTTGAGTAACGACTCTACGTAACCACAACGACCCGATCTACGCTCTAACCCACTAATAATCAACAAGAACTCTACTTCTATAACTTCACCCAAAAACTACTCAAATCAACAAACCAAGAAAAACCATTCTTCTTTATGCTTGTACAAACTCTAGGATGTATTTATTTTGTGTTAATTCTTCTTAAAATGGAGCTTTAAGAAAATCAACAATGGTGGAAAATGGTGTGTGTTTTGTGCCGTGTGTTTTGAGAGAGAAAGAGAGAGATGTGTGTTTTTTTTGTGAAGTGAAAAGAGTGAATAAGTGTGAATTATTTGAGGTGAAATGGGTTAATAAGTTAAAAGATGTAAGGTGTGTAAGCTTAAGCTTAAAATGGCAAAGAGTAGAAACTTGGTGCATTATGCATGTGTGTGGTTATTTGGCCGGTTATGGGGGGTCCCACATGGGGTAAATTATTCAAAAATTTTACTATGGTAACTAGTTAAAAGGTTTAAGGTAAAAAGGTTAGTTAGTTTTAGGTAAATATCAAAAAGTATAGAGTTAAGTTTAAAATTACGTAAAACTTAAAAATTTGACAAAATATATTAAATTTACGATTCTTCGATGAAAACTGACATTTTATAAATGGTAAAGTATTTTATGCATGCTAACGACGGTTAAACGTAAAAACGACGTAAAATACGAAAACGCGATACGTTAATTAAATATTCACAGTAAATACGATTTATTACTATAAATAGCAAAAATACTAAAATACAGGCATATAAACATATACAGAAATATTTAAATACGCTGCTCAAGAAAATACGGTCACGCTGTTAAAAACTAAACAGTTAAGCACATAATTCACAGATAACGAATCATCTCATGGATTATCGTCAATTCATTGACCGTCTCAGCACTTTGGTCAGGTTCATAGAAAATGTTCAGAATAATGACTGAGCACAGTGTCAAGTCATTGCTCATCATCAAATAGTTTTCAGAAAATGTAGGATAACTTCCCGGTTCCAACACAGTTAAATCACATAGTTGACTAAGTAAAAAGTCAAAGGGTAAAATAGTCATTTTACAAAGTAGGGAAAATTACTAGGTGTTACAATACCATTGCAATCCACTGAGCCATAACCCTCAGTAGCCCCTAAGGAGTCATCTCCAAAAGACTACTTTCAGACCAGACTCCTTCTTATATCTATGCAGATATTGTTTAACCCATGTATAGTTACCGGGGAAACCCTTTACCAAAAATATTGTTTAACCCCTGTCATGTGTCTGGAGCACCCACTATCCAGATACCAAACAGATTTCTTCAAGTATGCTTGCATAGATATAACAGATCCAGATTAGTTTCGATGATGAACCTACTTTCCAGTGGGTCCATTCTGTCGCTGACCAGCGACATTGGGTCTTCTCTGGTTCCTTTCTCCCCCTCTTTGGTTGCAGTCTCTGGGTTCATGATGCATACTTCCACAGATGTCACATCCCGGATAATGCTCACACTCATCAGAGTGATGGTCAAAGAAACCGCAGTACTTGCACGGGGGATTTGGTCTATAACCCTGAGAATTGTCTCTGGGTTTAGGTTCAGGTCTCCTAGAGGGCCTGTGAGGAGTTTTAGACCTTAATTGAGTTCTTGTTCTTTGAACAGCAATGGTATCCTCATGCTCTCTGGAGGTGTGTTCAGTAGACTCACATGTGATACATTTTGGTTTCTTAGTGCAGTCCTCAGAGGAATGATTTTAGAAACCACAATGTTTGCAAGGTCTGAATAAAGCTCTCCCCTTAGAGCTACTTGATCCTTCACCAAGAGAGTTAACAGATGGACTGTTGACTCTGGGGTTGATCTATTCTTTCAACCCTTTTACTTCTTCCATCAAGGTGAGGAGAAGTTGCTTGGTGGGTGAAAGCTCTTCATGGGGAGGAGTGGGTTTGGTGGAGTCTTTGGCCACAAAAACCTTTTTGTGCGCTTTATCAGCGACTTCGAGAATTGAATTCCCAGGGGTTTTGGTGGGAGGTTTTGGGCCAAGCAAGGAATCAGATGGGTTAGCACCAGCGAGTCTTGGTAGACCTGGTGCCTCTGATTTCTTGTCAGAGTTTTTCTCATCCACAGAGGTGGAAGATGGAGAAGAAACATCTGAAGGGACAAATATAACATTGGGTACAGGTATGTGATTTTTGAACCTACCCTTCCCCCCATAGCCTGAATCACATCACCTGGTATGGCTTCAGCAACTATTTCCTCCACTGTGGATTGAGCCAAATTCCATTTTTCTATGGTTCTTCTGAGTTCAGCGTTTTCATCAGTTTAAGACTCATTTTCAATGGACAGTTTTCTTACTTCATTTTGAAGTTGATTTGCAAGATTCACAAAAGGTTTGAGATTAGTTAACTCAGATTGACAAAGATTTAACTCTGTTTTAAGACTATGGAACTTGTTTAACAGGTTTTTTCTTTGCTCTTCCACAAAGTGGAGGTCAACTAAGGTATAGTCACTGACATGGTCTCTATCATGACCTTCAGGCATAGAAAGCAATCTTTGTACCTTTTTCATGGTGATGTCCACCCTTCACCTGATCTTGCTTCACTCTTTCACACAGTAGGTTCTTCATCAACGACTGCCATAAAATCTCTGACAGTAGTGGTTCCTTCATCCTCAGATATAAGAGGTTCATCATCCCAGTCAAATGAAGCAGCAATCAGACATTTTTCAGTCTTGTTGTTGTCCTTTTTCTTAGTTGCATCTTCAGCCTTTTGGTTGTGTTTCATCAGCTCAACTTTCAAGGCTTTGTACTTGACTTTGTAGTCCTTCTTTCCCTCTGATTCAGAGTGGGAAGTTTGCTTGAAAGGTGAGGTAGAGAACTTCTTCTTGCTGCTATGGTTGTTGCTGGATGATGGAAAGCTTGGAGAGGAGGTTTTGTTCGACCAGCAATCTTTCTGAAAGTGACCAATTTTTCCACAAGTGTATCATGACACCTTGGATTTATCAACCTTGACAGCTCTAACTCTACTTGATCTCTTGTAGTACCTCTTTTGTTCATCTAGAAGAGCTCTATCATGGAACTCAGCATGCAATTCATCAAGAAATTATTGACTGCTTCTGGTATCCTCTTCTATGTCAGAGTCGTTGTCCTGAAAAGAATGGTTAGCAACAAGAGCTTTTGAACCAGTGATATTGGTGGTAAACCTATCAGTCTAAGATTTGTAAATGGAGTCAATTAGCCCTTATTCATAGTTATATCTACCAAACAGTTGGGCCAAAGTATCATTTTTGATAGCATTATTTGCTCTTAAGGTCTGGTTTAGGCTAAGTGATGAGATGGCATTTATACAATATCTCATCGTTCTTTTCGGGCTTTTAATGCATTAAAATGTCATAAAATACCATATATATGCTTCTATTTGTTTATTTGTGTGTTTTAGGTATGGATATCGTGAAAAAGACAAAAGATCACAAGAAACAAGGAAAAACGGACACGAGAAACGAAGCCGTACAAAGAACCGGGCCCTAGTTAATGAATTATCCAAGATTAATCCTTGAAGACTTGAAGATGTACAAGATTGATCCTTCAACTTTGAATAAATGACACTTAAAACCCTTGTGAATTCATAATTACAAGTTTGGTCCCTTAAGTTTGTCAAAATTACAAAATGGTCCTTCAACTTTGAAGAAATGGCATGATTAGTCCCGCATCAAATCTAATTTGTCAAATATGGTCCCTCATGAAGTCAAAGATACTATGAAGACCTTTGAAAATCAAGAATGTCCAAAATCAGTCCCTCAAATATTCAAACATGGCAAAAATTACCCTTGAAACACTTTTGCCAAAGTTTTGGGGCAAAAGTGTGAAAATCAGAACTTGAATAACAAAGGAAATGAGTTTTGGTGGCTGAAAAACGTGTTTTACTAGTTTTGCCAAAGAACAAGGACCAAATATGGGCAATGAAACATTCAAACAAGGAAAATGCGCCAAACACTTTCCACTTCCACAAAAAACGGATCAAAAGTGTTACTATTCACCTTTCACCACCAGTTACCATTCCACTTAAACCAAAGGGTAAATCCCAATTACCCATACCCACGTGTGATTCACACATGCAGAAACCCATCCCACACACAAAACCCTCACCTCCACTCACCAAAGGGCCCCACCCATTCACACGTCAACCAATCAACATCCAACTTAGCCTTCAAGGAATGCCAGGTGTCAAAATCAACAGCCCACACTCCTTGCTTGGTTACAAAGCTAAAATGAGCGATTTGGATGAATTTGGACAGCTCAAACAACAAATGCGTCTAGAAGATTCAAGGGCATTTTAGGGACTTCATACCTAGGGTTTTCACATTGTAATCTCAGCCTTTGTGGCCTATATAAGGACTCCTCAACTTGTGAGAGAGCCTTGTTCCAGTTTTACCTTTTAAACATTGTAATTCCTTTTTGAAATTTATAAAAGTTGGTATTTTGAGAAAATTGTAATTCCTTTTTATGTTTTTGAAAGTTGGTGTTGTTTAAGGGTAATTATGAGTTCCATTTGATGTTATAAGTGTGCTTGAATCATTTGGTTCAAGGACGTTTATGTTTGGTAAGGTTTTCAAGTTTGAACAAAGCTTGAAAAGAGGTTTCTGATTTTGCTATTTTTGTTGTACTAATCCTTAACCAAAAGCTATAAGCTCTTACAAGCTTGTTGACACAAATCTTGTGAAGGGATTAGGGCCTTTGGTTGGGTTGTTTGTTCATTGTGTTGAAGAAATCAAGCCCTTGAGTTTCTGCTTTGAAACATCAACCAAGGCAGTCATCCATCTTTCTTGTTGAAGTACCTTGGTCTTGTTCTAGTTGTTGAACAAGGTCCAAGGAGCATTGCTGGTCCTCCTAGGATGTTGTGGAGGACAGGTATAAACTGTTGTTAAGTTTCCTCTAAAAAATCATATGATCTTGTCTGTTTTGTATTTTGGTATGTGATTTGGTGATTTTGTGTTTGTGCTTTGTGTTTTATGGTTGCAATCTGTTAGTTGTCACCTAGTGTAGGTATATGATCTATAAAATCAGTAGGTTGTTTGAAGGATTAAGAATTTTGTTTGAAAAGTGCTTAATAAAGGATTGTTTGGGATTACTGGTTCATAAGGCCTTGTGGCCTTGTGCCCTTGGTTCTTAGGGTTTGGGAAGTCTAAACAAGTTATAATATACAAGTTTTAGTCATTGGATAAGTTTCTACAAGTTTGGAAAAGGGATTTGAAGTTTTGCAAAAATCTGATAAAAGTGTTTTTAAGATTGGTCAAACACATCAGATCCAATAACTTCTTTGTTTGTTGGATCTAAGGGCTGAAATCAGGTTTGGGAATAGTTTGGGTGATAAGCTATCTATTGGTTATCTGGTTGTTGAATTTGGTAGCTTATTGAGTGTGCTATAGCTTATCAAAGTTGGTTGAAGTGGTCATTTGCATCAGCAAAGTGACCACCTCATTTGGTGCTTGCATTTGTATTTCTAGTGTAAGGCTTGTTGCTTTGTTGCTTGGATCCTGTTTATGTGCTGCTTGTGAGGATATTTGGCTATTTGGATTGCTTTGTTGATAGCTTATAAGCTTACTGGCTTATTGCCTTATTTGTGCCAAAACTCATCAAGTCTACCCAACTGGTAGACCTTGATTCACAAGGTTTGTACTCAAGCCTTGACCAGCAGGGTGAAAACAAAGTTTTAACACTTCATTAAGTCTGCCAACGTCCAAAATTGTGCTTGTCAGCATTTGATTTACTCTTGTCAGCGTTTGACTTTTGGTCAAACTTGGTCACATAGCTTATTGTATCTGTTTTGCTTATTGGTACATGCAACAACTTGGTTTTGTAATAGAACTCATTTTTCTCAGCTTAATAACAAGTCTGGAAAGTTACAACTCTTTTGGTTAAGCTTTTGCTAGAAAACTAGCGTATTTGGCTTTTTCAGCCAGCTTATTGGTTCTTACAGCTTATTCTACTTGGCTTTTTGTGATTTTCTTGATTGATTATTCTTAGTTAAGCTATTTGTGAGCTTTTGCAACAAACCAGAGCTTCTGAAACAGCCTAGAACTCTATCCCGACTATTTTGTCGTTTTGTGGAATTGTTCTTGGCTTATTTCTGGCTTACTGAGTGTGCTTTTTCAAAATTTCTTTTTACAGATCTCGTTAGTATCCCAAAAGAAGGTTGTGTGTCAAATTAGAGCTTATGGCATTGGCTTATTGCTTAATGGGCTTATTGGACCAATAAGAATAAGTTGTTTGTTCATTAAGCTGTGATAAGCTCATTTTCAGCTTTTGGGCCTTCAGAGTTTTGTGTTTAGAATTGAATTTTGAGTCAGATAGGGCTTTTCCAAGTCATTTGGGTTTATTTTGACTTTTTGGGCTAAAAAGCCCATTAAGGTGGACTGATTTTGCTTTTAGCCCATTTGGGGGCCCATTAGGGGTAATTTGGTAATTTTACTTTCATTTTATTATTATTTAGGTTAAAATAAATAAGTTTGCAAGTTTTTAGAATTTTTTATAATTTTTGGATTTTTTATATTATTTTAATATTATTTTATTATTATTTTTCAAATTCCACATTTTTGCACTTTTTATATTTTTCTTAGCTTAAATACATTAAAATAGGATTTTTGCAACTCTTAGATTAATTTTATCATCTTTAGATTTATTTTTATAATTATTTTAAGTTTTACTAGTTTTTAAATCATTTTAAATAGTTTTTCTTAGTTTAAAAATTTATAAAAAATAGTTTTTAATCTTTTTAGGTCATTTTAGAGGTTTACCAATTAAAAAATCTTTATTTGGGTTTTTTGATAATTAATTTGATTTTTAGGACTTTAATTAGCATTAAAAAATTAATATTTAATTAATTAAAATGTTTAATAAAGTTTTGATCATTGGTAAACTCTTAGTTTATTTATTTTGATTTTTGGTGAATTTTTGGTAATTTTTAGAATTAATTTTTATTTTTGCTCATTTTACGGTTTTACGTTTAGTCGTAGTAGTAATTAATTTCACGTCTTCGTCATCCTCTTTTCTCATCCACTTCTATCCAATATTAATATCAAACCAATTACGAATTACTCACACACATATACCTCCTTGGGAAACGAATTTCATTGGGTCATTAGTGTTTGATTTTCCTAAATCATCACTTAATACTTTCCTACTTTACGCTCTTTGTTTTCCTAAACAAGAGTTGTAATTCACTATAATCATTTTGATCCATTTTCTAGGTAAACTATTGACAAATGTAGCATTAACCTCAGCCTTAGGTAGAACAACTCCATTGTTTCCCAAATCATTTAGCAAAATCTTAAGCCTAGTATAAGTTTGAGCAATAGTTTCTGTTTCCAAAGCTTTAAAATCATTAAACTTAAGTCTAAGGGCTTGGATTTTGGTTTCTTTTGTTTCCTCTGGACCTTCATACCCTAGAACTAACTCGGTCCACATCTCCTTAGCAGAGTTGCATTTGATAATGGACTTCATAATGTTCTTGGGTAGGCAAGAGATTATGATACTTTTGAGTCTCTTGTCCTGGTTAGCCAGACGTCTATCCGCTGGAGACCATTGCTTAACAGGCTTATTAATGGGTCTCTCAGGGGTAGAGGAAACGGCCAGTGGTACATAGGGACCATTTTTTAATATTTCTATCAAGAAGGGTTCTAAGCCATCTAAATATATAAGAAATTCACTCTTCCAACTTGAAAAATCTTCTTCATCGAACGCTGGAACATTGGACACATGTGACCCCCCACGAACATCAAGAAGTTGGGGTAGGTCATCATCATTATTACCAGTGCTTACAACCGGTGTAGGCATGGTAGTAGATGTGGTGGCCGGTGCGTTGGTCGAAGTGTTACCTTGACTGGTTTGACCAAAGGGTGGTGGTATAGGAGGCATAGTTTCAGTCATATTAGAATCTTGATTTTAAAAACAAGAACGGTTTATAAAAAGTTTTATAAATCAAACCACTCTGATACCAATTGAAAGTCCCTTAATATAACAATTGTCGAAACTATAACTCGTATAAACACAAATACACAACGAAATACTTTTCAAACGTGTAATGCTTTATTAACTATTATAAACAAAGTATTCCAAAGTGCTATGAATACACCCGTTGAATGACAATAAGAATTGAACCCTAGAACAAGTAAACTTGATTCGAGACTCAAGTTTAAAAGAGAACCTATGAGTCGCTGGTAGACAGCTGAGGGCTCAGAGGTTCCAAAGGGAGAAAGAACTTAGATAATTTATCCAAGCACAAGGGTTGAATTAACTCTTCTTTCTCACACCTATTTATAGTGATACGAGGTTGCTTACTTAGTGGGAGTAGTTGATACGTGTCATCTTCTGAGTGAAAGAATACAACGTATTAAATGCATGTCCAAATCGAGACATACCTTTAAACAACTTTAGGTGAACAGTTCTGCCAATTGTTCACCTTTCGTCCCACTAGGTCGTACTAGGCTTTATCTTGAATCTCTTGTTTTGTCCATCTCAAAACACTTTGTAGATTATCCCGCCTAAACTATAAAGGATTGGACAAGCTTTGCTTGTATCAGACTTCTAGGGTTCTTAGGTGATCTCTGAGTATTGTCAACTCAGAGATCCTTGAACACCAGAACATTCCTTCGACATCCCAGCTATTCATAATCGCTGGTAAGTATGACTTCAGATTGTCTTCGACTTCTCTGACGTTGTCTTTGACTTGAATGTTCCTGGTGTGCCAGCTGAGGCTTTGTCTTCCGCTGGTCTGGTCTTTGTCGCTGGTCCTCTCAGCGATCAGTAACACTTATTCTAATTTAAACAAATCTAGACTGGGTCATAGTTAAAACTTTCATTGGCCCAACAGCCGACTCCTCAACCAATTACTCCTACGGAGGAGGAAATTGAGGAAGAACCAGAGGTGGTGGTCGAAAAAGAGCACGTTTCTATCCCACAGAGTACTGCTCAAACCACACCTACGGTCGACCCTTTACCAAGTTTGGAACCCGAGATTCCAAAGGCTATGCCTATGCCCCACCCAACACCACCCTTACCTTACCCATCGAGACGTCATAAGGAAAAATTGCAAGATCGTAATAATTATCAATTTGAGATTTTTATAAAAATGTTTCGTGATTTGCATTTTAACATAAGCTTTGCTGGCGCTTTCATAATGATGCCTCGATTTGCCGCCAACTTGAAAAGTATGTTGAACGATAAAGAGAAATTGCAAAAATTGTCAAATTGTTCATCAGTTTTTCTTAACCGCATACCTCAAAAAGTCGGTGATCTCGGTAAATTTTTAATTCCTTGTGGTATACAAGATATGGAAGAATGCTACGCCTTAGCCGATCTTGGTGCTAGTATTAATTTGATGCCTCTTTCGATGTTTAATTCGCTCAATCTTCCTAATCTTACTCCTAGAAAATGTCTATCGAGATGGCCGATCATTCTACGATCCCGCATGTGGAACGGCCGAAGACGTTTTTGTAAAAGTGGGAAAGTTTTACTATCCGGTTGACTTTTTTGTGGCTGATATTCCCACAGATCCTCAAGTTCCTCTCATTTTAGGTCGTTCATTTTTAGATACGTCAAAAGCGATCATTGATGTGCATGTTAGAAAAATCACTTTACGCTTCAACGACGAGGAACTTGTTATAGACGCACTTCAAAACTCCAAACTTTCTCATGTTTATTCTATCGCGACTTTAAACATGTTGATTTAATCGATGTCGTTTGTGAGGAATTTTCACAAGAAATTTTAGGTTTTGTCGATGAAGCAAATAGTGGCAATCCCACTATGCTCGATCCAATCCTTGATAATTCGAGACCTTCTTTCACTCCATTTGAAGGAGGTGGTTTCACTTTGAAAGAATTCTATGTTCCTCGAAATTCTAACAAGTGAGGATTTTTTCATTATCAAGGATTTCCTAAACGATTTTCCATTTCCTCCGCCGGTGGAGGTTATGATTATTGAACCGAAATCTTCAATCGAGGAACCACCAACCCTCGAATTGAAAGATCTTCCTCCTCACCTCGAATACGTATTCTTGGAAGGAGACGATAAGTTGCCGGTTTGCGAAAGATCTTTCGGATGACGAAAAAACCGCACTTATCGATGTCTTGAAAGCTCACAAAGGGGCAATTGCGTGGAAACTCTCCGACATTAAGGGTATCGACCCTAAATTTTGTACACACAAAATTTTAATGGAGGAAGACTACAAGCCTGCAATCCAATGTCAAAGAAGGGTAAACCCCAAAATTCATGACGTCATCAAAAAGGAAGTTCTTAAACTACTTGACGCGGGAATGGTTTACCCTATATCCGATAGCCCTTGGGTGAGCCCAATCCATTGTGTCCCTAAAAAGGGAGGAATGACCGTTTTACCAAACGATGACAACGAGTTAATTCCAACTCGACTCGTGACCGGTTGGAGGGTGTGTATTGACTATCGAAAGTTAAATGACGCCACTCGTAAAGACCATTTTCCTTTGCCCTTCATGGATCAAATGTTGGAGCGACTTGTGGGAAACGATTTCTATTGCTTTTTAGATGGTTTTCCGGTTACTTTCAAATCCCCATCGATCCTCGTGATCAAGAAAAAACTATGTTTACGTGTCCATATGGAATGTTTGCCTATCGTAGAATTCCATTCGGACTTTGTAATGCACCGGGAACCTTTCAAAGGTGCATGATGGCTATTTTCTATGATATGATCAAGAAGATGGAAGTCTTCATGGATGACTTTTCCGTGTTTGGTGATTCATTCATTTCGTGTTTAGGCAACTTAGAAAATATGTTAAAACATTGTGAGGAAGCCAACCTTGTGCTCAATTGGGAAAAATGTCATTTCATGTGTAAGGAATGGATCGTCTTAGGGCACAAGGTCTCGAAAGCGGGGATTGAGGTAGAAAAAGTTAAAATTGACGTCATCGCCAAATTACCTCATCCCAAAACCGTCAAAGGAGTTAGGAGTTTCCTAGGCCACGCGGGCTTTTATCGTCGCTTCATCAAAAACTTTTCGAAGATATCTCGACCCATTACACACCTTCTCGAAAAAGATGCCCATTTCATCTTTAACGAAGATTGTGTTCGAGCCTTTGAAATTCTTAAAAGGAAACTAACCGGAGCTCCCATTCTTGTTGCTCCAAATTGGAACCTCCCCTTTAAACTTATGTGTGATGCTAGTGATTACGCTATTGGGGCCGTTTTGTTGCAACGTCATGATAAGCATTTCTTGCCTATTCATTATGCTAGTAAGACGATGACCGAGGCTCAACTTAAATACACCACAACGGAATAAGAATTACTTGCCGTGGTGTATGCATTTGAGAAATTCCGACCTTATCTCATTTTGACTAAAAGCATAGTGTATACGGATCATTCGGCCATCAAGTACCTCTTTGCTAAACTTGATGCTAAGCCGTGATTGCTTTGTTGGATTCTCCTCCTACAAGAATTTGATGTCACCATACTTGACAAAAAATGAGCCGAGAATCTTGCGGTCGATCAGCTCTCTTGATTAGAAGATCCTCACCAAAGTGTTCACGAGAATAAGGAAATCACCGAAACATTTCCTCTCGAGACGGTGTATTAAATTCCAAGGAAGATTCTTCTACCCCATGGTTTGCGGACATCTCAAATTACCATGCGGGCAACTTCATCATTAAGGGTATGATGACACAACAAAAACGAAAATTCTTTCGTGACGTCAAGTTCTACTTTTGGGACGACCCTTATCTCTTTCGGACTTGTGCGGATCAAATAATTCGACGTAGTGTGTTTGGCGCCGAAGCTACTAATATCCTTAGAGCTTGTCACGAGGGACCCACGGGTGGTCACCATGGTGCTAATCTCACGGCGAAAAAGGTCTTTGATGCCGGTTTCTTTTGGCCTACTATTTACCGAGATGCGCACGCACTTATCAAGTCGTGTGACTCGTGCCAACGTCAAGGAAAAGCCTCACAAAACGATGAAATGCCATAAAATATCATCCAAGTGTGTGAGATCTTTGACGTGTGGGGCATTGATTTTATGCGTTCGTTCCAATCATCTTGTGGTAATAAGTACATCCTTGTCGCCGTTGACTACCTATCTAAGTGGGTTGAAGCTAAGGCTTCGCCCACGAACGACGCTCGTGTGGTAGTCAAGTTTTTGAAGCAATTGTTTTCTCGGTTTAGAACCCCTCGTGTTATCATAAGCGATCGTGGAACCCATTTTTGTAACGACCAATTTGATAAGGTTCTAAAGAAATATGGGGTTACACATCTTCTTTCTACGGCTTATCACCCACAAAAGAGAGGGCAAGTCGAGGTTTCAAACCGAGCTTTAAAAGGATTTTAGAGAGGTCGATAAGAAAGAACCGACAATCTTGGTTGGATAAGCTCGACGATGCTTTATGAGCCTTTCGTATCGCTCATAAGACGCCCATTGAGTGCACTCCTTATAAGCTTGTGTATGGGAAGAATTGTCACTTGCCAATTAAACTTGAACACAAAGCTTATTGGGCCCTAAAGCATTGTAATAATGACATTGAGACCGCGGAAAACACCAGAAAATGCAATTAAATGAATTGGATGAATTAAGAGACATTGCTTATGAAAATTCATTGATTTACAAGTAAAGACTAAAAAGTTTCATGATTCAAAAATTAAAAACCGGGTTTTTAACGTTGGGGATCAAGTATTGCTTTTTAACACGAGATTAAAAATATTTTTCGGCAAGTTGAAATCCCGTTGGCGTTCACCATCACCGAAGTATTTCCTTATGGGACCATCGAGCTAGCTCAAAATAATGGTCCTAACTTCAAGGTGAATGGTCATAGGGTTAAGCACTACTTTGGTGGGGAAGTCCCTTCTTTGGACGACCTTGACCAAGTCACCTTCCCCAATGATAATTAGTATTGAGAGGATCGAGTCGAGCTCATGACTCGATAATCAAAAACGAGGTGTCTCGTGGGGGAGATCCTATGCTTATCCATGTACATATTATTGCTTTCTAATGTAGTTTAATGTGAGGGGATTTGTGTCCTTCCAACCTTTGTTCCGTGGTTGTTTGTGAATTGTGGTTATTTAGATCATCATCTTCACGATTGGAGCCTCTCGTGTTCGTTTTACGTGAGCCTCGATCGTTTACTTCGAAGAATTTTCCGATATCCAAATGATATATCCTTGATTGTTCTAACCTTAGGTCTTTTATCACACTTCATAAACGGTTATAGATTTAAGGGTTCCACCCTTTTCATGCTAGATTAAGCATTCGACTTCGTTTTTAGTATGGGGGTATTTTACCCTTAGACTCGAAACATTGAGGACAATGTTTAACTTTAGTACGAAGGGGTGAATAGATACTTGCCTTGCTAAATCTTCACGCTTTCCAAAGTTTACCACCTTTTGTCACCAAATTCATCATGAATTTAACTAGGTGTATGGTATATAGATCGAAACTACATAACCATTTGAAAATACAAGGGTAAAATCTATACAATATCATCGTACTTATCAAAATATACTGACTTTAAACACTTACAATTTAATTGTTAGACATTACCAATGAACTTTCAAATTGATTGTAGACTTTACCAATATGGCTCTGAAATGACTGTATTATCCTTTTTTTCTTTAACATTTTATATTACATAAAAAAAACTCAAATCTAAAATAAATCTAGTACCAAACAAAGGACAATATAAAGATATACTCTTTCTTTGAATTCGAAAGCGTTGCATTATTTGAGGATAGAGAAACTAATACTATAGGTAAATAGGAAAAAAAATAATAAAAGAATTACCACAGCAGTAGCATCATGTAAAACAGGAGTAATAGTCCATTCTACTTTTATCCTAAAAAAATCATTTTAAAGAGATGAATTTATTTATTTAAAAAAAACTAGTACTGCCGTAAATAAAATTTATAAAAAATGAATGAAAAAACAAACCGAAACAGAGTCAAGTAAGGAGAGGAAACAAGGACATCGGGGAGTACCCAGACCAGGTTTAATGGTGGGTTCGTGTGGTAGTTTTTGTTCGTATACCTCTCGAGTCCCAATTTTGTTTGATTCAATGATTCAAATAATGAAAGAAAGATGTGTGATTGATTGGTTTTTTATACAATTACAAGAATGATCTTTAGATCTGTGGAGAAGTTGCAATTAGCCACTTGTTGTAGTTGTTGTTAGCCACTTGCTAGTTGCTGCAGTTGCATTTGGCATGTTAACCACTTTGGTGCACATGCAATTAGCCATTGGCAGTTCACAAAACATACCACTTTTGTAGTTTGGCATTCCATAAATATGTAAATGTTTATCTTGATTGGTGAAGATAATCCTTGAGGCTTGAGCATATCTTCAATTTGTATATATAATGACTTTAGACATCAACCTTGTATCAGTTCATGGATTGTGCTATTCTATTATGCTTGGTTTGATATTTAATTTTTGTATTTCATTTGGATTGCAAAAACGGGATGCAGAGGTTGCGATGTCTTAATTAAACAATTTTCCCTTGCTAGGATTGAGGAGTTTTAGAAGCTTGCAGTTTTGTTCGACAATTAGTGGTAATATATGTAATAATGTCAAAGAAAAAAAGGGTAATACAGTCATTTCAGGGCCATATTGGTAAAGTCTACAATCAATTTGAATGTTCATTGGTGATGTCTAGCAATTAAATTGTAAGTGTTTAAAGTCGATACATTTTGATAAGTACGATTATATTGTATAACTTTTACCCAAAATACAATCAACGTGCTTGAGAAATCAATGTTTTACACCTTGAAAGTTTTCTATTTCAGCAAAACGCTCCCCTTACATATGTGCTTCATTTATGAAAGATTTTTGCACATACGAAGACGAATAAACACTTATAACAAAGATGTTATCCGAATTCAATCATTTTTATCACATTTTAATCGTTATTCCCCCTCAAAAATTGAATGTGTGGCTGTAATTTTTTATTTACATAGTGATTTAAAATACAAGCTAATATACTAACTCGCTTTGTAAAATTAAAGAACATGGAGAGAATAATGTTAAAAAAAATTGTAACTATATATTCTGGAATCTTTATACTCCTCCTAAAAAAAGATTAGAGTGACAAAGTTGAAAAGGGGAGTTTCTTAGTACATAATTAAAAGAATTTGAATATTTTCTTTTGAAAATTATGCTCAGAACCTAAAAAAATTACAGTAATTTGTTGTTGCTGGAAATGTAGCTCAATGCAACAAGCCTGAATGAAACTTGAGTTTCGCTATTTTTTGATGATGCATCCATGTAAGAGCCTCTATGATTAGGCCAGTAAGATGTTTGGAATTTGAAAATATAGTTAAGAATGAGATTTTTTTTATTGTTGCCAGTGTTAGTCTTTTTGACAGCTTAGAAGAATGGTGAATGAATTTTGTGATACAGGTGTATTAATAGTCTTGTTTTGTTTCTAGTAGGTTTTTGGTTCTATTTGTAGGTTGTTAAAAGTTGCCCAAGTCCGCATGTCCTTGTTAGATCAAAGTCTAGTTATATATGTTCAATATTATTTGTCTAATATAAATTCATTATTTTCAAAAAGAAAAGTTAGTTTCAAGTTACTAAACCACTATGTAAGTTACTAGGTTGCTTCGTTGGTTTGTGTTTCTTTAATCCATTTTTGTAGTGAATTTGTGTTTTAACTGGTTACATTGAGTTTAGTAGCCGGGTACCCGTGTAATACGGCGGTAAGTACTCGACGATTATTTTTTGTGGCGAAAAATAGTTTTCAGATATTAAATGGTTTTAAAGGTGTTGTACGCAGATTGTGGTACATAACAACAACGTGTTGTTGAATTTTGTGTGAATCGGCTTCTCTTTGTGACATCTTGTGTATGTGACTTGTCGTTGTAATGTTCTGATTTGTATGTGAAGTATGATTAGATTAGTTTGTGTTGTAGCTTTTTTATTTTTTTATAAACTTTGAGTTTGTTTTATATTAAGATTTTATAACAGTCATTTTAATGCATATCAATTTTTTTCCGTTTTATATGATTAAAGTATTTATATGGCGGTTACACATTATTTTCATTAAATCACTTATTTATCATAATTAATATGACGGTTATAGTTTTTGAAAAAAAAAAACTTATATTTTGAACAAGAATTAAAGACACTTTAATTTCTAAATTTATAATCATACGTATGTATTGATTTATAGTAAAATATAAACATTTCCATTATAAGAAATGTTTTAGGTTTAATTTTTTAGGACTTCTATATTTAGAATGATATAAATGCTTTATAAAGTAGTATAGATAAGTATAAATTAAATACAAATTACTAGGATAGTGATTTTGGTTATGTTAGTTGTAAATCAAGTAAAAAAAAATTTGATGTGGCTTTGAAATAGCAATAACTTGCAAGTTACTAAACCTAATGAGATAATCACTTCACAGAGTGAAATCACTCCGATTATTTGATTATAGGTTTTGCATCAAAAAATAATGAAAAGATGGCTTTTTATATAGTTAGTCTCTAGAATTTTTATATAAATAGTTTCTAACTTTTTATTTAGCGTTGATCCGTTATTTTTGCCAGAGTCTCATAACTCGCGAGGACGACGCACAAGTAAAGATTGGACTATATGTTTATGGCTGTAAACGAGCCGAGTTGCTCGAGCTCAGCTTGATAAAATCTCGTAACAAGCTAAGCTTTAACGAGCTCAAGCCTGAGATCGAGCCTAACATTGGCTCACTTATTACATGAGCCCGAACTTCATATATAAAGCCCATTTAGACACCGATATGTATAATTGTATGTGTTAAACAAGCTAATGTTCTATATTTTTTTCTAAACACACTGTTTACAAATTTGTATTATAAATAAGAAAAATATAAAGTAAAAGTTATTAACGGCCCGAGCCGAGTTGAACTTGAGCCTTGTTTTTAACTACAGAAACGAGCTCGAGACTTATTTTTTAAGCTCAAAACGAGCCAAGCCCGAGCTTTCTAAGCCTAGATGAGCCGAGCCCGACTGTGTTCAAGCTATGCTTAGCTCAGCTCAGCTCGACTTTTTTTTTTTTTTTTTTTTTTTTATAACCTTAGTTAAAGCTTGGCTTGTTATTCAGACCAAGAAACCTACACATATATTGTAACCAGGGATTATCAACAGTTGCTCACCCCATCTGCTTTGTTTTCTCAAGTTTAATTAATTGGAAACTCATTAGAAGGATGCTGAATTCTATTTGAACTCGTGTTGTGGTTCGAATTATGTTAGAAACCGATTAAAACGTACATTTCTTTTTTATTCGATTCAATAGCAACTTAATCTCGTACCAAAAACCAAATATCAAAAACAAATTCAAGTTTGTAATATAAATTCGAGTTTGTCACTTTCAATGTTTAAACACCACTAACTTTAAACTGGGTTTAAAATAAAAAAAATAGGATTTGGCATTACTTCCAAAACCTTACTCGTTAAACCAACTTATTTTGCCAGTTACAGTATTAAAGGTCCGTTTGGTTTGCGGGGATTATGAGGCTTAGGATAAAAAGGTTAAAATAATGTGTTTGATTATATTTTGGGTAATTGGGTTTCGTTACAAATGTAAAATTTACGAGTGTGTGTAAAAGGTTATTGAGAGGCCTTATGACACATGTGGATACAAGTATTTTTTACTTCACATTATTTATTTTTTATATTTTCATTAATATAAATAAATTTTAAATTTTAAATTTTTACATTATATGTATTTTTTAAATATTATTTTCTCTCAATAAAACCTAACTCAAATTCAAATCTTACACAATCCTAAACCATTACAATCCTAAACCATTACCTTATAAACGTACACCAAGAGTAAAACCCGACTTCAAACCAAACGCACCCTAATTATATTTATGACTCTACTACTCTAGAATACAAAAACATGGCACGTTCCATTCCATCCCAGCAGGAGAAGAAGAAAAAAATAAAATACGACAGGATACTAATTTATCAAACACCTCATAAACAAGTAAATATCAGGGTACTTATGAACCTACACCAAAAGTAAAACCCAACTTAAAGTACGCCAACGAGACCCAGATGCATTGATTATTAACTAGCCAATTTAGATCATTAACAGATCAAATTAATTCAACCTAATATTTGCCACAAGGTTGAGTAAAAAGCCGATGTTAAAGAAATTGGTATTTCATTGGACACTTGAGCAAACTATCAACAGTTATTCATAAAGTTGGAAACCTTCTAGGAATATCCATTGACAGCATCATAAGTTGAAACCTAAACCTTCAAATTCTTAGTCATTTTGGTTGTTATTACATATCAACGGGGACCATAGATATCCGTTCAACAAAGTCTTAATAACATGTATCAAGATACCAAGTTCTGGCATTGATCATTTGAAAACATTAATTCACATACAAATAGAACAAACAGAAACAATGTGAATGGGCAAACCAGTGCAAGACTAAATACCCAATAAGAGATCTTTGGCATCGTAACTGATGGCCATAAGAGACAACAACATTTGATTTATTAATGGCAGACAGGTCCTTCAAGAGCCCTGCTAGATGACCTGGTAATGCAACACGACGGAATACAATTAGCAAGTAAATTTGACAGATATATCCTCCACCCATCACATACACACTGAACAATGAAAATAGTAAAAACATTAAAGCTACGGTGTAGCATAGGCAGTTATGTACATTAATTTAGGGACATATTCAGGTCGAGCCAAATCCCAACTTAGCGCATATAAGGTTCTGCTACTGGTCTTCCAAGCCTAAAAAAGCCGAGGCTTGGGCTCAGCTCACCGAGGCCGGAGCTTTGCATAACTTGTACTTCCTACCTATGGGCTCATATAGGCTTCGTGTATAAATCCTTCAAGTATATTACTAGTAACTATTTCAAAAAAATATAAACAAAGTTTTTATGAAGCCAAGTTCAGTGGGGTTACTTATATGTGAATTACCCTGACTCGTCGAAAGTTTAAACTCTATTGTAAGTTTACAACCCTTCTATAGTTCTTAGCTAAGCTAACTCTATTCTCATTAATAAACCAAAACACAAATGTGTATATTACACAGAATGACAGAGACACATTGAAAAGCACACAGAGGCCTATATATTCAACGCTATTAACTCTAGTAAATCACCAAATAACATCTGCATTAACATCAACGACAAATACAATAAACAAATTAGTAATATATACAAGAAATTATCATCAACGAAGAAAATGGAAGTAAATCAAAGAAAATTAGTTAAAGCAACCGCGAAATTACCACTACTCCATCAGCATTCAGTTAATCTTGAACAATGAAAGAATCATAAAACAGAGAATATGAGATCAGATCAGACGTAAAGAGACAAAGAGACACAGTGTATAAAACCAAGCGACTGAAATAGAGCAGATGCCCAAATATTGATTGTTCAAGATTTTAGATGCATTTTGCGTCTAACACGTGGGCTTATTTTTTATTAAAAATGACCAAAAAAGCAATTATTATTGATAGGTATATAATTTAGATAAAGATTGATAATAGTACTTGATAGAGCCATTTTCTAGAAAGAAGAATTATATGCGACTTAGAAATAAGATATTGTTATGCTTGATTAACGAAAGCGATTCGATATTAAACTTAAGGATCACCCAAAGAGATGGTCTACCTCTCGAGATTAGACAGCGTAACGGAGAATTGTCTCATCTCTATAAGATAGGCTACCGATTGGTTGAATACTCTTTCTATTAGTTTGTAACGATCCATTACCCGTATAAATTTGTCAAGGTCCACTCAAACACGTATCTGAGGAAGATTCGGGACCACCAAAAAAGGTGGAAGAATCAGAAGAATTGTGGATACAGGTTTGCGGAAAAGTACCATCACTTCGTGATAATGGTGATATAATTGAAGCCAATTGACGGAGTAGAAAGGGTTAAATGCGGTGAGGCTATCTCTAGAAAACAATGCACTTGTGTAATTTATGTTGAGTGCTTGCTGCGTGGAGACAACTTTGAGAGCACGTGGTATAGCATAGTCCAGGTTCAAGCAAATAAACGAGCAATCTTTTGAAGAGCACACGAATACCATAACGGGATGGTTTTTAATGGGATTAAGACACTATTGATGACAAGACCCTCAGAACCGAACACATCAAAAAGCGACAAGGAGACCACTACCAAAGGTCTATAAAGATTATAAAGCCAGTATTGGGAGACACTTGAGCCACCAGGATATAAATTGTGCCTTACAGGCCGTTCTATTAGACGAGGAAGAAGACAACATCGTGAATAAATAGTCAATCACACAAATATAGGTTGTGTACTTGTTTGTTCACAAATTCTTTTGATCAGTTCGTTCCACTTATGGTCCATTATTGTTATAACTTTGCCCAGGTCCTAATAGTCTCTTAAAGGTGCAAGAAAAAAGTTAGGAAGGAATATAATGGAAATCAGTAGATTCATAAAAATATGTAACTAAGTAAATACATAGAGATGGCCCAGAATCCAGACCACGAACAAAACCAAGAATTGCAGAGGAGTTTCTAATAAATGAACTCTTAATCTCAAAATAATCAAACAGAAACTAAGAAGTGATAACCTAAATAAAGGTGAATATAGCACCTAACTCCCACGTAGAAGATGACACTACACTAGTTGATCTTCATGGAAATGAAGATAGAGCAACGAGTTCTCCAAACAGCAAGTTTGTTTTCGGTCAATAAGTTTAACATCCATCACAATACAAACCATGACGTACTTTCTAATCGATTACTTGCATGCCTCCAATCAATCGTATGAGGGTGAGTCATACCAGGAGTGGAGTGTAATATAAGTGCAAGTGAAATCACATCTCACTCAACCAACAACAGGGAAATGGTGACATAAATTGATCAAGACTGCGCCTTCGTCTCTTCTAACTCCCATATTCACTTTCTGTGTAACTAGCCATGTTCACTTTCTGTGTAATCTACATCCATAGCAACTTTCTCATTTTTCAAAAAATCATATACCACAAATGTTTTAGCATGTTCTATTTTTATCAAACGTGACAAGACAGCTCTAATTATTTACTAGATTCTACACTCAACTTTTAAACTTATTTTAATGACAATTTTAATTGATAGTTTGATATATATAATCAGTCACGTGAGAAATATTTTTTAATTACAAGAGCCAAATCATTCCCCACTGCACATCTCTCACTACTATCTATTCTTCATGGTGATATATAAACAGATTTTTTGATCCTGTGTTTCTATCACCAGCTAAGTTCCACTTATTTAAGCTTCTAATTATTATTATAGTCCTTGATGTTGGATATGAGAGGCATGAGTTGAAGACAAGAAATGTACACGCAAAGTTACTAGTTTAATAATGATCATTCACTGGAAAACACTAATCAAAATATGTCATTTCGCATATAAGCTTAAATATATGAGGTAGAAGGCAAAAATTTCTGGATTTTACTTTCATATACTACAAATTACCTCAAAATCATTAGGATCTTAACCATTTCTTGGTTTTGTTCTGAGAAAACGCCCTATCATTTCAACTTAACTTCATGAATAAGTAATTAAATGTTTTACTTAATATCAAAAAACAAGTCACTAGGAATGAAGGATCTGACAGTGTCACTATACAGATGTGGTGTAGAGTGATGGTGAAGCGGTTGCAGTGTCGTTCACAATGGCCGGAACAGAGAGGTGTGTTGTATTCCCCATTATGTTACAAGATTAATGATCCTTGGAGCAACCATCAGATATATAGAAAATCCAAGAAAATCAATTTACAAACTATTACACTCTACTCTCTGTAACATAGTGCCCCTACATTAGCATGAAAGAACAAGAAGATTTGTTTTTACAGCACATTATTAGATGTAACTTGCAAGGGTGTTTATGTCAACAAAAAATTTTCAGATCTGACATGCATGAAGTTGTCTAGCCATAAAAAAAAATGATATACGTACTCTCGGATTAGACCAAGAAAATTAAAGCCTTATGGTACTAAAATCCTATCCCATAAATGGGTCCATTTGTGAATGCACGGGATGTAAGAGAATCTTAGGATTGTAGTTTATAACGTTTCAAACTTAAATTGTTTAATTCTGAAAGAACGGTTTATTATTTCAGCAACTAGATCACCATTACAGTGCATCATAAATAATTAATTTTACAAAAATGATTACAAATAATGGCATAGTGATTCAAAGTGAAGCCAGTGTTGAGGAACAGTGACGGGGATGTAGGGAGTGTCCATGGCCACTTGGCAATTTGGCATTGATACTGGTAGGAGGTTGGAGGCGGAAATGGTTAATATATTTCTTATTCACTTATAATCTTAACCAGGGACGGACGCAGCCTTGGCCATATGTAGCACATGCCACGTAGTATTACTTTATTATAAATTGTACATTTTATTCTTATTTTATCGTCGTGCCATAGCATATATTCAGTCTAACGGGACAGTATCATGCGGCAGTATAACGTAAAAGATATAAAGCCCAAAGTTACTTCAACACTTCAAAGCCCATTTAAAAAAATGAAGAAGCTAACTGAACCCAAATAATATGTAAATCTATCACTTCGAATTTCATGGTCCTTAAGTGATTCACATAGCAACAAAACTTAGATTGACAAACCCCAAACTAGAACTAGCCGAAACGTAGGAATAAGTTTTGTGCGCCACACATGTATAAAAAACATGGATCCGCCACTGATTTTAACGAGTGTTCAAGTAAATAGTAGTATATGCAGAAAGCAAGTTACAAATAGAAAATTTTACTTTCTACCCCATGTACTCATAACAAGAATGATATAATAAATGGTGTGTCATGGAAATTCTTAATAGGCATGCTGTTAAAGCAACGATAGATCCACTAATCTGCTCATGCAAGGCTTCTTAGTCAGCCAGCAATCCAAGGTCGAACAGTGAAAACAAAAAATAAATCCTCAAATAAGTACCGCCACGACCTGCCTGGTCGATCAGTAATCCAAAAGGTGCATCTTAAAAGTATCAAGAAAACAAGAATGTTCTATTTCAAGGCATCCTTTCATCTAACGAGTATTGTGGCATCCTCATTTCATTTGTTATATATAAAAATAAATAATATAGATATTCAAAGTGAAAAAACCCCTCTCTTTGCGTATGATTCCTAAAACACGCGGCAACCCAAAATAAACAAGTCTGTATATTTATGACCCATCACTAGTATACGCCTGTATTTATGACCCATCACTAGTCTGCCTTTTTAGGACTAGGGTTAATGAGAAGGGTGTGTAAGACAAAAGTAGCAGTGAATAAACAGCTCCTAAATGCTCAACACTCCTAAACGCTACTTTGAAAAATGAGCATTCCGAAAAAACAGATAAAGCTACTTGCTCCTCGCCCAACGAGCATTAATATCACAACACTCACCGCTCCTAAATGCTCCGCGCCAAACACACCCTAAGGCACCTAACCTTCTCACAAAAAGCCTAGGATTCAAACCTCACTAGCACGATAAAAAACTTAATTTGTTTACTTGTTATTTGAAATACTATAACACCGGCTAATCACCTATGTATCTAAGTAGTCCGCTGTAGCTTCAATGTCCTTAAAGACGGCCTCTAACAACCTTCCTAAGCATCCTATCTCTAGTGCGTATTAACTCTGACCAACATAGCCATGCCCAACGAGGACGTTGGCTCTTCGAAGCGTGGGGTATTGTTATGATCCCACATCGGCCAAGTATGGAATTGGTTGATGGTTTATAAAGCCTAGGTGTCCCACCTCCTCAAACAAGCTAGCTTTTTGAGTGAGTTCTACACTTGGATTTATGAACCGATACGAGCCTAGTATGGGATAGGTGTGTAGCAAAAGTAGCAATAGCTAACTAGCTAACAGTGAGCCTTTTTTATATTAAAAAATTTGGTAATGTAGTTGCAGGTATAATCATACAGTAATGTGTAAAACACCTCTCAAATGTTCAACAATCCTAAATGCTACTTCATAGAGCGTTGGGAAATGAGCATTTCGAAAAAATAGATAAAGCATTGAATATCACAACGCTCAACGCGGACGCCAAACACACCCCAACTCCCTAAGGGACCTAACCTTCTCACAACAAGTCTAGGATTCAACCCTCACTTACACATGGATACTTTGGTTATTCGAGTCAAAAACCTATATGTATTTACTTGTTTTTTTGAAATACTATAACACCGGCTGATCGCCTATGTAGCTAAGTAATCCGTGTAGCTTCAATGTCCTTAAAGTCGGCCTCTAACAACCATCATAAGCATCCTATCTCTAGCGCGTATTAACTAACAATTGAATATATTAAAACAAATGAACTAATAAAAAAAGTAACCTAACCTGATGATCAGTTAGTATAACCACCACCACAAGCATTATAATCCTCCTCAACCGCTTTGGTCAAATAAACAGGCGGAAAATCCTTAACATCAAACCGACACTCCTTCACCTGTTTCACAACATCATCTTTCTTAAAAAGATACCTACGAATAGCGGGACGGTTACGTCTCTGATCGCGGTTGAAATACTTGATGTCGAAGACGTTATCAGGATCTGAAGTGGGTACAATAGCGTGTACTGGTTCAGTGGCTGGGCAAAATGGACGGTATTCGGTTGCGAGTGGGACTGCTGATTTGTATTCTGGGCTTGAGCATGGCCCGGTTATTTCCCAGGGTTTTTTTATGTATTGGCGGAGGGTTTTGGTGATGGATTTGACGGTGGATGCCATTGTTGTTGGAGATGTGATTTGGTTTTAGGGTTTGATGTGTTTGGTGACTGGTTCTGAGGGCTGCTGGTTTTAGTCGATCCGGATTTAACCGGTTTAACCGAATGATTGTTTAACCGAATGATTGTAATTTCAAGGGATTTTCTAATATGTGACACCATGGCATATTTTTATATGTATTTATTAAACATGATAGTTTTTTAAATTATATTAATTTCCATATATAAGAATATTAAATTTGGCAAATGAAAACAAATTAGGAAATTATTTATATTAAGTTACATTTAAAGATGGTAATTCATGTTCATTTAATGGCACTAATCATGTACCACCATGGCACATATTAGAAAAAGCCTTTTTGAAATTGCAAATATCGAAATAAGGCTGGAAGGGTGGGTGAATAAGAACGTTAGTTGTTATTTTTTCTTAAACCTAATCAACCAATCACGATTATTTATTTCTTTTTAAACTTATTCTTAATTATTTTTTTAAAAATTAAATATCTCACAAACGATAAATCATCAAACGAAAAAAAATATACTATTCTAACGAGAATTAAATCATCTTTCTATTCAAGGGCACATGTAATGTAACACCCTATTTTGGTAAATGGAATGTCACGCGTGATTATGCCGTGTCATCAAAGCATACAAGGTAAATGTCTTAAAAACATTAAATGACCATGAAAGGAATACCGAAAACAAACATCGGTACCCCAAGTATAAGCTCATCACACACAAACATAAGTACTATAAAGGAAAAAGACTAAACAATGTCCAAAGAAATAAGTAGCAAAATGTATGATGAAATGCATAAAGTAGAGAAGGTTATATAGCTTCCAATCCGTATGCACGTACGCTTAAAGTCTACGAGCGCCCTTGAGTACCTGCCGTTTGGGAACATGAAAGGAAAACGGCTGAGCATAACGCTCAGTGCACGGATATACAAGCATAGCATGGAATATCATAAGCATAAAAGACTAATAACAGCGGAATATAAGTCCTAGGTAACCTGGAATCATGTTCATAAAACTGGTTTTATAGTTTAAAAAGACTTATGTTTATATGTAAAATCTGTATAAATTAGCCAATAGCCCATATAGGTCATGAGGGTTCCACCGTGCATGAATACTCGGAGGGGAGACCTCGTCATGCCATTAGAGGGGTTGCCTCTAATTAAATATTCTGTGTAGGAAGGATCAACTCCTAGTGAAGGATACAAGGCACACATCACATTCACTCTGATATTGCTGGTAAACATGTAACTAGGATGCACCCATACGCCCCACATGATAATATAATATAATGGCCAAAACTGTAAAAGGACGCCACGAGCAATCACTTCGCCGTGGGAAAGTCATAACACTGGTGCCTCCAGTGTTATGGTTATGGTACCTCCATAACTAGGTGACAATGGTCATGCATGTATATAGCTTAGGCTCTTAAACTAACATAAGTAATCAAACATATAAAACAATACTGGGAAAACAGTTGGCTGTAAACGGAGAATCCTAATAAAGAAAGAATGTCCATACTAAGGGACGAGAAATATGTACCTTATGTCCAGTGAACGAAGAAGACGAAAGAATGAAAGTCCTACTTCGATCTCACTAATGCTACATAAAATAGGGTACATGTATAAGTATTTGGTTTACTGCGTACTTAACTGATTATATCATCTCTTAGCTTGTTTTATATGTTCTTGTCTTATTTTACTGGTTTTAAGGTTATGTTGTGTTTATCATGTATTCTATAGTATTACTTGTATTTCTTGTATTATTATACTTGTTGTGTAATAATAAGTAACTTTCTAAAAATAGATGGTTTCCTAAAATAGAAAGTTTCCAAAAATAGAAAGTTTCCAAAAATAGATTAAATTCTTAAAATAGATCAGTTTCTAAAAATAAAAAAGTTTCCAATAATAGTAAGTTTCCTGAATTAGAAAGTTTCCATATTTAGAAATAAGCTGAATTAATAAGCTAATAATATAAGCATAAGTTTACTGGTTAAATAACATAAGTCATAGTTTATTAATAATATCATGTTAATTAAATAAACTATAGGTTATATGATTTAATTAAATATAAGTATGATTTAATTAAATTAAAGTGTATGAAATACTTAGGTTAACATGTATGAATATTATATTAATTATAACCTAAGTCATGTTTATTAATTAATTATATTCCATGTCTAAATAATTAATTAATACTATAGTCTAAATTAAATAAATAAAATACTTAAGTTAAAACATGTATTATTTCATAAATAATATTAACCCAAGTTCATGTTAAATTAAATTAATTATTTATCATGTTATTAATTAATTTAATTTCTTGTTAAATAATATAACTTATAAAAATAAATACTTGTAAAATTAGTCATAACCAGACCAATGACTTTTAATTTAGACCCATGTGAACCAGACCGAAAACCCTATGAACCGGACCAACCAAACACACTTTTAACAGTGGCGAACCGGCTTGGCCGGTTACCACTGCTTGTGTAAAATCGCCACCGGCCTAAGCCGGTGGTTCCCTCTCGGCTAGCCGCTGACCACAGCGAACTTCCCACCGGCTGTGTGCCGATGGTTTCCCCTTGTTGCGCCTGCGGCCTGCTTGACCATAACCGCCACCGGTCTTGGACCGGTGGTGGTGGCTGCTGCTGCCGAGACCCCCAAACAACCAAACGGTACCCCGACTCATGTCGGGGTCCCTTGGTTCCTGCTGCCGACCAAAACCAACCACACCGAGACTCGAAGTCTCGGTTGGTGGTGCGAACCAAAGCAAGCCGAGAGCCATGGGGCTCTCGGTTGGGTGTCGGTCGAACAAAACCAACCTGAAACATCCCTTAATTTTCCCCCCATGATTACATGACATGTTTTAATTACTTGTTTTAATAAACCCCATGATTTCATGTTCTTAATTAATTAAAAGAATTAAAAGAAAAGGGATAACGGATTACCAAATGCGTGTAACGAATGGAGGTTAATAACACGAACACTATACTTGAACTTCAATAATCAAAATCAAACAAACACCCTTGTGGTGGTGGTGTTGCCGGCGGCCAAAGAGAAAGAAAGAAGAAGGCTAGGGTTTTTGATTTTTAAGAAAATTCTAACAAATGTAAAACATGTTTCCCCTTTTGTTTATTTTAATAAAACCAAAAGTGGGCTTGGCCCTTTTGTCTCTTGGTGTTCGCGGCATGTGGGGCGCACAAGGGAAAACCCAAAGTTTTCCCGTGTCTAATGTTTTATGTGTTCGTGTGTTCGTATTTCCGTATTATGTTATACTTAACTATTCGTGTTATAGATAAATACTTGCTCGTAACGATATTTATCGTATTATATTACGTAAGTACATAATTACATGTCTGTGACTTTTACGTTCATGATTTCATGTTCGTGATTATAATTATTATTGTTAATAATTATCGTGTACTATCAAGTACTTAATACTTATCATGTAACAACACGTACATAACTTCTGTAATTTAATAATCGTGACACGTGTTCGTGCTATAAAAGGAAAGTTTTTATATGTACGTAAGTTTACTAAGTGTACTGTTCATGGTAAAAGCATGCGGGTTTTACAACTCTCCCCCCCTAAAAAGAATAATTTGTCCCCGAATTATAGATAAAGTAAACTGAAAGAGGAACATACCCGAATTCAAAACTTGAAGTGAGGGTAAGAAGCCCGGATAGACTCCTCTGTTTCCCAAGTGGCTTCACGCTCGGTATGATCCCTCCAAAGGATTTTGACGAATGGAATCGTCTTCTTCCTCATGACTCGTTCTTGTCTGTCAAGAACTCGCTCGGGTTCCTCTATGAAGGTAAGATCTTCACGAATCTGTTCCAGTGGATACTGAACCATGTGAAAGGGATGATAATTGTACCCTTTAAGTAAGGACACATGGAAACGTCATGAACGTGAGAAAGCTGCGGAGGTAACGCTAAACGATAAGATACTTCACCGACTCGCTCGATGATATCAAATGGTCCGATAAATCGAGGACTGAGTTTCCCTTTGATTCCAAAACGTCTAACACCACGTGCCGGTGATACCTTAAGAAAGATATGGTCTCCTACGTTGAAATGTAAGTCCCTACGATACTTGGCGGCATAACTCTTCTGACGTGTGCGAGCTTCCTGTAATTTCTGCTTAGCTACAGCGACATTCTCGTTGGTCAACTCTATCATCTTCGATCCTTCAAGTGTTCGCTCACCAACCTGATCCCAACAGATTGGGGCACGACACTTCCTGCCATACAACATCTCGAATGGTGCACACTTAATGTTGGAGTGCCAACTGTTGTTGTATGCAAACTCTACTAAACATATATAATCGTCCCAATCTCTTGTCCACTCTAATGCACATGCTCGGAGCATGTCTTCCAATGTCTGAATAGTCCGCTCCGATTGTCCGTCTGTTTGAGGATGAAAAGTCGTGCTAAGCTTAAGTTTTGTACCACAAGCTTTCTGCAGACTCTTCCAAAATCGTGAAGTGAACCGAGGATCTCTGTCCGAGACGATATTGGATGGAGCACCATGAAGTCTCATGATCTCCTTCTTGTAAGTATCGGCGAGTTTGCTGACCGGATCATCCTTGCGGATCGGTAAGAAATGAGCTGACTTAGTAAGTCGATCAACGATAACCCAAATCGCATCATGCCTCCTCTTTGTTTGCGGAAGACCGGTAACAAAATCTATGGTGATCTTGTCCCACTTGCACTCTGGAATGTCTAAAGGTTGTAGTAGACCACTAGACCGCTGATGCTTGATCTTAACCTACTGACAGGTAAGACATTTGGAGACACAAGTAGCAACATACTGTTTCATACCACTCCACCAAAAGTACTACTTGATGTCGTGGTACATTTTGGTTGAACCAATATGAATGGAGAATGGGGATCTATGAGCTTCAGCTAAGAACGCTTCCCTGAGTTTAAGATCATCAGGAACACAAAGTCTGGTGCCCTGCCATAAGATACCGTCGTCATCCAACTGAAACTCCATATGTTGATCCAAGTTCTGAATGATCGCCTAAATTTCACCATCATCCTTCTGATCTTCCTTGATCCTAGAGAGTAATTCAGGTTCCACTCTAAGATTAGCCTAGTAACCATGTTGTCCACGTACCATGATCTCAATGTCTAATCGCTCCAAGTCTCTTATAATCTCTACCTCAATCTTAATGCCGTTGATCATACCTGACTTCCTACTAAGAGCATCTGCCACTGCATTCGCCTTGCCGGGATGATACTGCAGATTAATGTCATAATCCTTCAACAGCTCTAACCATCTTCTCTGTCTCATTTTCAGTTCACGCTGAGTGAAGATGTATTTCAGGCTCTTGTGATCTGTGAAGATATCACATGATTCTCCATACAAGTAGTGCCTCCATATCTTTAATGCGAACACGACTGCTGCAAGTTCCAAGTCATGCGTAGGGTAGCTCTCCTCATAAGGCTTAAGCTGTCGTGATGCGTACGCAATCACCTTCTCATGTTGCATGAGAACACAGCCAAGTCCCTTCCCTGAAGCATCACTGTAGATTTGAAATCCACATGTACCAGATGGGAGAGTAAGAATTGGTGCAGATACCAACCTCTACTTTAGGTCTTCAAAGCTCTTCTCTCTTTCTTCAGTCCAGACGAATTTCTCCCATTTCCGCATCAGTTTGGTCAATGGCAGTGCTAAACGAGAAAAGTTCTCTACAAACCTACGGTAGTAACCAGCTAAGCCTATGAAACTGCGAACTTCAGTCGCTGATATCGGTCTTGGCCACTTGGTAATAGCCTCAACCATTGTTGGGTCCATGGTTATTCTTTCTGCTGATACAATGTGGCCTAGGAACGCCACCTTGTCTAACCAGAAATCACACTTGGAGAATTTGGCATACAACTGCTTCTGGCGAAGTATCTGTAGTACAGTACGAAGATGGTCTTCGTGTTCCTCCTTTGACATAGAGAAAATTAGAATGTCGTCAATGAAGACAATGACGAACTTTTCCAGGAACTCATGGAAGATACGGTTCAACAAATCCATGAAAACAGTTGGAGCATTGGTAAGGCCAAATGGCATGACTACGAATTCGTAGTGCCCATAGCGTGTACGAAAAGCAGTCTTGGCGATGTCCTGCTCTTTAACCCGTAACTGATGATAGTCCGGCCTTAGATCAATCTTGGAGAAATGTTTGGCCCCTTGGAGTTGGTCAAACAAGTCATCAATGCGTGGTAACAGATATCTATTCCTGATGGTGATCTTGTTAAGCTCACGATAATCTATACAGAGACGCATACCGTCGTCCTTCTTCTTTACTAATAGAACATGTGCGCCCATGGAGAAGCACTAGGTCGAATGAAACCGCGTTCCAACAGTTCCTGCAGTTGTTCCTTTAACTCTTTCAGCTCTATGGGAGCCATGCGATAAGGAGCCTTAGAAATTGGCTCAGCTCCTGGGATGAGCTCAATATTAAACTCCACTTCACAAGCAGGTGGTATGCCCGGAAGTTCTTCTGGAAACACGTCTGGGAATTCTGACACGATCGGCTGATTATGGATAGATGGAGATTCAGCCTCCAGATCATGAACAGTAGCAAGATATCCCTCGCAACTATGTGACAGTAGTGCACGTGCTTACAAGGTTGAAATTATTTGTACAGACCTTCCGGGTACGAAACCGTTGTGAATGTACTCTGGTGTATTTACATCACCGAAGATGACCCGATATGAATGGCAGTCAATGGTTGCGTGATGTTTGGATAGCCAGTCCATGCCCAATATCATGTCAAAATCCTACATATCCAATGGAAGTGCGTCGACAGGACGAATCTTGTCGTCAAACTCTAGGGGCAGGCTCTTGTACCCATAGGTTATGCGTACAGAGTCTCAAAGGAGTGGAAGTGTTTAATACATTCTCTAATGGCATAGGGGATATCCTAACATTCTTGGCATAAGCAGTAGAAATGACCGAATGAGTAGCACCCGTGTTAAATAAAACACATGCAACTTAACCATACATATACAAGATTCCAGTGATGGTACCTGTAGACTTGTTGTCCTGATCACGAGAGGTCGAGTACACCCACCCACTAGTAGGAGGTGGCTTGGAGTCGACATGTCCAGATGTGCCCTCTATCTCACCCTTGCGGCAGTCCTTCATGCGATGACCAGTAAGGCCACACTTGAAGCAAGCATCGTTGTCACGGCGACATGGCCCTAGGTGCCTACGGTTGCAGGTAGTGCAGAGAGGGTGAGTATACCCTCCAACAGGTGCCCTTGCTGGCTGGGAGCCTGTTTAGAAAAGTACACTTGAGACATGGTTTATGGGTACAAATAGGACAATGCGGAAAATCGTAAGACATAATACCAGTGATAGTTGTACGGTTAGGCTGTGAACCTATGCAGTCCTGCTCCCTTCCGTTGCCACGATTCCTGGTAGAAGATGTTGAAGTGTGAGAATTATGATTATAAATATGTAACATAAGAAATGAGTAAGTTTAGGGACCTGTTGTTGTTGAAGTTTCCAGCGTGGTTACGGTAATTGTCATTATCGCCACGCCTATCCGTAGCAGAACGGTCTTGGGTCTGACCGTTACCCTTGGGCTGAGTAGGCTGTTGTTGAGTAGCCGGTTGAGACCGGTCCCCAGTCTTCTGCCTAAAAGGTGTAGTTTAAAGAGAAAGATAATTATTTGGATAGTACTGAATGGATGGAAATGATCACCGCTGAGTGACAAACAAAATACCTCTTCTCGGTTCTCTCTGCCTCACCGAATTCCTCTCTCTCCTGCAGCATCTCCAGTTTACGTGCTGCATCGGCTACTTGTGCCACCGTGTTGAAGGTAACACACACCAAGTTGTTGGCGACCGATGTACAAAGATCCCAACGAAAGTGGTATGCTTGCTCTTCGGCAGTACCTGCTGCTGCGCCAAGAAAACCAGCCAAACGAAGAAAGCGCTGCATAAACTCGTTGCTGTTCTCCCCAGCTCTCTGCCTGATCCCGTGGTACTCCCTCTTTAGCTTGTCTTGCTCAGCCCTGGGGAAGAACTGTCTCATCACTAACTCCCTGAACTGAGCCCAAGTCAAGCCAGCTACCCAATTGTCACCTCCCTCAGACTGCTTCAATGCCTTCCACCATCCCAGCACGTCACCTTCGAACTTGTAACAGGCCAACCTTGCCTTGAAGACAGGGTCGCAACCCATTGCATCAAATATCTTCTCGATATGAGCTAACCAGCTTTCAGCCTCACTGGGGCTGTCAGTCCTCTCGAAGGATCGAGGACGTTGCTTGTTGAATCTCTCTAGCCATGTGACCAGTGTTGCAGGAGAAGGAGGAGGAGGATTAGGATGCTGGTGCTGTTGCTGATTGTTGGCAGCTTGCACCTCGGCCCTGATTTCGTTCCTCAGCTGAGAAAGCAGAGCCTTCATCGTAGCTTGGACTGCTGCATTGAGTTGTTCCTGCTCGCGTGTGAGAACCATATGACAACATAAAACAAAATGCATGATTAAACTGATTAAAACATAATATCTTATTCATAAAAAAAATTATGCCAATAAATCATGAAAAAAAATTTATGCATGAATGCATGGATGCAGTTTATGAAAACTTTTATATGCGCGAAGGTAAACGCCTATGGTCAGTTCACCCAAAACAAAAGACATGGCGAGGGGACGCCTATGGGTCGGTCCCAAAGTTAAAAGTTTCGATAAAAGCACATGCGACTAAATAGGGCCAGTCCTGTACCAACCATTACATAGTCATAAACCTTCGACAATGACATGTGATATAAATGCATGAAAACAAACTGTTAGTTATAGGAAGACCGTAGTGAGTACCTACTAATCACAGGTCATCTTTTGAGAGCCCACAGGTCGAAGACTTGGGCTTTGATACCATAATTATAACACTACATTTTGGTAAATGGATTGTTACGCGTGATTATGGCGTGTCATCAAAGCATACAAGGGTAAATGTCTTAAAAACATTAAATGGCCATGAAAGGAAATACCGGAAACAAACATCGGTACCCCGAGTATAAGCTCATCACACACAAACATAAGTACTGTAAAGGAAAAGGACTAAATAATGTCCAAAGAAATAAGTAGCAAAATGTATGATGAAATACATAAAGTAGAGAAGGCTAGATAGCTTCCAGTCCATATGCACGTACGCTTAAAGTCTACGAGCGCCCTTGACTACATGCCGTTTGGGAACATGAAATGAAAATGGCTGAGCATAATGCTCAGTGCACGGATATACAAGCATAGCATGTAATATCATAAGCATAAAAGACTAATAGCAGCGGAATAGTATAAGTCCTAGGTAAGCTGGAATCATGTTCATAAAACTGGTTTTATAGTTTGAAAAGACTTATGTTTATATGTAAAATCTGTATAAATTAGCCAATAGCCTATATAGGTCATGAGGTTCCACCGTGCATGAATACTTGGAAGGGAGACCTCGTCATGCAATTAGAGGGGTTGCCTCTAATTAAACAGTCTGGGTAGGAGGGATCAACTCCTAGTGAAGGATGCAAGGCACACATGACATTCACTCTGATATTGCTGGTAAACATGTAACTAGGATGCACCTATACGTCCCACATGATATAATATAATGGCTAAAACTGTAAAGGGACTCCACGAGCAATCACTTCGCCGTGGGGAAGTCATAACACTGGTGCCTCTAGTGTTATGGTTATGGTACCTGCATAACTAGGTGACACTGGTCATGCATGTATATGGATTAGGCTCTTAAACTAACATAAGTAATCAAACATATAAAACAATACTGGGAAAATAGTTGGCTGCAAACGGGAATCCTAATAAGGAAAGAATGTCCATACTGAAGGGACCGGAAATTCGTACCTTATGTCTAGTGAACGAAGAAGACGAAAAAATGAAAGTCCTACTTTGATCACACTAATGCTACATAAAATAGGGTACATGTATAAGTACTCTGTTTACTGCGTACTTAACTGATTATATAATGTGTTAGCTTGTTTTATATGTTCTTGTCTTTCTTTTACTGGTTTTAAGGTTATGTTGTGTTCATCATGTATTCTATGTATTCTGATTAAGTATTACTTGTATTTCTTGTATTATTATACTTGTTGTGTAATAATAAGTAACTTTCTAAAAATAACAGGTTTCCTAAAATAGAAAGTTTCCAACAATAGAAAGTTTTCAAAAATAGATTAACTTCTTAAAATAGATCAGTTTCTAAAAATAGAGAGTTTCCAAAAATAGTAAGTTTCCTGAATTAGAAAGTTTCCATATTTAGAAATAAGCTGAATTAATAAGCTAATAATATAAGCATAAGTTTACTGGTTAAATAACATAAGTCATAGTTTATTAATAATATCATGTTAATTAAATAAACTATAGGTTATATGATTTAATTAAATATAAGCACGATTTAATTAAATTAAAATGTATGAAATACTTAGGTTAACATGTATGAATATTATATTAATTATAACATAAGCCATGTTTATTAGTTAATTATATTCCATGTCTAAATAATTAATTAATACTATAGTCTAAATTAAATAAATAAAATACTTAGGTTAAAACATGTATTATTTCATAAATAATATTAACCCAAGTTCATGTTAAATTAAATTAATTATTTATCATGTTATTAATTAATTTAATTTCTTGTTAAATATTATTACTTATATAAATAAATACTTGTAAAATTAGTCATAATCGGACCTGTGACTTTTAATTTAGACCCATGTGAACCGGACCGGGAACCCAATGAACCGGACCAACCAAACACACCCTTAACAGTGGCGAACCGGCTTGGCCGGTTGCCAATGCTTGTGTAAAATTACCACCGGCTTAAGCCGGTAGTTCCCTCTCGGCTAGCCGCTGACCAAAGTGAAGTTCCCACCAGCTGTGTGCCGATAGTTTCCCCTTGTTGCGCCTGCGGTTCCCCCTGCTTGACCAAAACCGCCACTGGTCTTGGACCGGTGGTGATTGCTGCTGCTACCGAGACCCCCAACAAACCAAACGGTACCCCGACTCATGTCGGGGTCCCTTGGTTCCTACCGCCGACCGAAACCAACCACACCGAGACTCGAAGTCTCGGTTGGTGGTGCGAACCAAAGCAAGACGAGAGCCATGGGGCTCTCGGTTGGATGTCGGCCGAACAAAACTGTAGAAACTAGAAGAGGGGGTTGAATAGTTTCTTAAAATTTCTTGTTAAAGGTTGATTTATAAAAATCCTTTTTCAAAAACATAAGCTTGAGTATTTATGTGAAACCTTCTTATACACAATATGAACAAGGTATAGTGCAACTAAACTAATAATCACAAGTATAAAGAATAATGAATGTATAGTGCAACTAATAATCACAAGTATAAAGAATAATGAATGTAAAGAGATAAGGGAAGGAAGGATCAAACCAAACACCAAGGATTTATAGTGGTTCGGCAACGAAGCTCACTCCTCGTTCCTACTCCACTCCTCGAGTACTCCTTACTCGAGAGTTCACTAATCAACAAGCTCCTTAAGGTGGAGAACCGCACACAACGTCGCTTAACCAATTTCTGACTCTAAGCTAAAAGTCGAGCCCTAATATTAGCTAGGACCAATCTACACCAATATACTTTGAGGACTAAGTATTAACCTTAATACATACACAACTTCTAAATAGACACAACTACTTGGATCTTCACAACAATGACACAACAATGAATAAATAAGGTTGGATCTTCATTGGATTTTTGAGGTAGACACAACACTTCATGAATGATAGTGTTCTTCTATTTGCACTTTGAGAGGAAAAGATGAGAGGAGAAATATTCACTTCTAAACAAGTAGTAATCAAACAAATGATCAAGGATTTGAGTGATTTAAGAAGTATGAAAGAATCTGGAAATATATGTGCAAAAGAGGTGGATTGAAAGTCTGAGAATGGTCCACTATTTATAAGACAAACATCCAACGGCTATATCTGCCCGTGGTTCCTTATTGGAGCCCGAGTTTCCTTATCGATAAGGAACCGCCGTAGGTGCTAAGGAACCGCCGGCGTAGAGTCCGCTCCCTTTTGTCTTTTAGTGAATTGGTTCGAATATGGGGATTAAAATATCCTGAAAGGATATTCCAAACCAAGATAGAATATGCCATTTTCAATTTCAAATTTTCAAATAATTAATTTAATAAAACATTTTCTTAAAAAGAAAGTTTAATAATAAAACTTTGTCACACTTAATAAAAAGTGAGTTTTAAGAAAAGATTAAATCCTTGATCACTTAATTAGGATAAGTACTTGTTTGTTCATACCTTATGTGATAATGGTTGAAATGAAAAATACTTGAACTCAAGAATTCGTTTTTCGTTGTTCTCGTAAATGCTTGTTTTTACATATTGTCGTAATCAAAACAAAGCGAGACCGAAAAATGCAAGTAACGTTTTTAGGCATCATTGCATTAACAATCTCCCCCTTTTTGATTCCGACAATACATAAACTCAATCATCTAATAAAACAAGATTTTTGAAGACGAGTTTATCATTTCTCCCCCTTTGTCGAAGCAAAAAGGGTAGCAAAAGTCTTTGAAGAAGAAAGAATCGGACTTTGCAAATGCTCCCCATTGGTGCTTACTCCCCTGCTTGGAGCACCAAGGAATCGATATATGTTGACAAGCTACATAGAAGGGTTAGTAGTAGAGAAGAGACACCCAAAATGATATAGCAAAGGTCACAAAAGAAAAATAAGAGATGAAACAAAAGATCTAAGATAAGTCATGTTAAAAGAAAACATGATAAAAGATACAAGGAAATAAATCATACAAAGATGTATGCGACACAAACACAAGCCAAAAGAAAAGCATAAATCTTATCATAGTTAAGCTATAACCCTAAGATTTGCTTGAACTAGATGTCTTGAAGATAAGCAACCAATGCTTTGATAAAAGACAAGGTAGTGGCGGAAGGAGGTGGTGGTGGCTTGGTAGAGATCTCATAGTTATAGTGAAGAGGAGGTTTGACTAATAGACTTTTGATGTAATTCAACTCTTCATAGATATGAGCCATAGCAAGATGTTGATATTGACAACAATGATAATATGTTTCATGATGCATGACATTATCATGTGAAGGAGGTAGAACACTAAAGGCTAGTGGTGAAAGATAAGAAGTTCAACAATCAACATTCTTAGAATAAGAAGAGATGTGATTTTGAGTGTTCTTGGGTGAATTGGGATTGAAAAAGCAATTAGAGAGAATGGAGGAGAATCAAAGCTTTCATTTGGGGAATAAGACATTTTGATTTGAGAAAGGATGCAAAATGCTTAAGATTAAATAGAGAAAGCCCAAGATAATTTGGGGGTGGTCAAAGGGTTGAAACAAAGATTCCAAAAAGTGTTGGAACAAATTTGGAGTTTCAGGAATGCCCGAAAAAGAGAGTACTGGGCTTGGTTCCTTACCTCAGCCGGCGATTCCTTATCACTGGGGAACCGCGGTATCAATAAAGAACCGCCCACACTGGGTTGAACTTGGTGATGAGTGAGGATTTTCCAATTCAGCAAATCCTATTTTTCTAGTCTAACTAATCATGGAGATATGCTAAGAAGCAAAGATAGACAAAGAAAACACACAAGAACTCACCAAACAAGGTTTTGACCAAAATACATGGATTTTAAAGAAAATCGATGTAGGAGGTGTGTAGAACTAGACACAGTCATGACACAGTTATCCTCCATAGTTCTCTTTTGTTCTTGCTATATTTGAGAGACCCATACATATGAATTATGTAAGCTCATTATGAATAGCAAGAATCTATGAAAAACGTTTTTAGATTGAATTAACAATGCAAAAACATTTCTCGACCATTTTTGAAAGAACTTTGAGAATTTTGAAAAAGGGAAGAGAGGTTTTCCAAAAAAGAGTTTACTATACTCAAAAGCTCAAAGAAAGAAAAGACTCAAAAGAGAAAAGAGACCGATTAATTAGAATACATAATTAAAGAATATGTTCCATTAAACCTAGGCCTAGAAGCAAGTAATTGAAAGGTTCCCTCTTAAGTGGCTTAGTGAAGATATCAGCTAAGTTTTCTACCGAGGGTACCTTCTCTATCGAAATGTTCCCCTTTTGAACATTATCCCTAAGAAAATGGTGGCGAATCTCTATGTGTGATAGAATGACTTTTGCATATGTGTACTCGTTTGTTCTCAGAGTCTAATCGAATTGATCACGGTTTATGGTGGAATTATTGGTGTTGGTCACTAAAAGGGGGAGCTTTTGGTTATCTATCTCTACTCGAAAATAAAAGCTAAAATTATAAAATAAAATAAAAGAGAAATCTGACCTTAATTGTTGTGTAAACTGATCTTTGGAAAAATATACTTTCTTCGGAAAAAGACTGGATTTTCGGAATAAGCAACCTTTTCGGATAAATGTGGTATTTTCGGAAAAAGGGACAAACTTTCGGAATAACTAGGAATTTCGGAGAAATGCCAATTTTCGGATAAAGCCACTATTTTCGGAAAAATCCTAATTATCGGATAAACTATGTTTTTCGGAATAAGACTTACTTTTCGGAATGACCTAATTTTCGGATAAGGGAAAATTTCGTATAAACAGAATAGATAGGACATTTGGAATAATGATTTTCAGATAAAAGTGATATCTTCGGAATAACAAAACCCTATTCCGAAGATAGAGAAACAGGGACGATACAGTAACAGACTAACCAATTTAACCAAAAATAAGCAAAACCAAATAAGCTCTTGACCAAAAATCTAACCAAATTAATTTTAAGAAAAACTAAATAAGCCACAAATTAAAAACTTTAAAAACACAAAATAATCAAAATTATTAAAATCAACTTTTAATTAAAACTATTAATCTACCAAATCAACTTAATTAAAAACAAACTAAACACTAATCAATCAAAAAGTGCAATAAGCTAAAACATCAAGAACACCAAATTATAAGCACAATCTAATAAGCAACTAAATCAATCAATCAACAAGATTAAACCAACTACATGATTAATCAAATCCACCATAAGATTAAGAAATGAAGAATGAGAGATATAAAATAAGCTTGAATTAATTAAGAAGATTAAGATCCAAAATACAAGATTTAAAATGAAAGATTAAGAAAAATTAGAGAGAGAAAATTTCTAGAGAGAGAAAGTAACTTAAAAACTAAAAACAAAAAAAAAATGACTAATGACTAACTAACTCCTCCTAATGAACCATTAGGAGGGTATTTATAGGAGGAGGGGGTGTGTTGTTTCTTCCTTCTTTTCTCTTGTCTTCTCGTCTTTTTAAATAACTCGAATTTCTCGACTTTGTCTCGAGATTTGTCGAATGATAAAATGACCTTGTCTTCTAATTTTATTCTTTTAGTAGACTTGGTTCTTCGACTTCGTTAAACTTCCGTCTTTAGACTTTTTCTTCGATAAATCTTCAGAATAGGCTTTTGACTTCCGTTCTTCTTGCACTTTTAATCTTTTAACTTCGTCTTTTGTCTTTTTCTTCGATAAAAGCCCGTGAAAGCCCGTGTTTTCTTCCTTTTTCATATTTTTGTCCTAAAACACAATAAAAACATAAACCACGCATAATTCCGACTTTTACGACATTAAATACACGTTTTGGTCTCGTTTTTATTATCGTTAAGTGGTAAAAGGATAAGTGTTTTCACACTTATTAAATCCCCTATACTTGACCATTGCAATGCCCTCATGCAATGCATAATTTCAAAGCACGATTTATATTTTCCATCATAATTAATCCACCTTGGCCTTTATTAACTACTAGACAATAAGGAAACCTAAAAAGAATAGAAAATTACCAAATGCTTGAAAGAAAAACAAGTAAAGAAATCTAAGACTTACATTAGGGCTTCGGTTGTCATGAATGTTTAGCACCCTCAAGTTTCACGTTCCCTATACCGAGCTTAAAAACGAGATCATTGTTATTATAAGTTAACAAGCTAACACAAACTCATGTGGCTCAATTATTCACTTAGACTCCCTTATTCCTAGGTGTATCTCTTATATTTTATTGTTGTCTTGAATGATCACGAGGATGCATTGCTGACTTATTTCGATAGTTTATTTAGGCTGAAAATAATGTAGGACGATTTAATGAATAGTTAGCTAAAGGACAAAATCTTTTAAAACTGCTTCTCGAGACCTCATAAAGTTCATATCTTGGCATAACTCGTTTCACGATTTGAGACCTTTCTCGGACCGATATTTGGAATTGACTTCATACTTCGAATATTGAGAGACGTTCTTGAAATAACGGTCTTCTCTTCATAATAGGAATTTCTTCACTTGAAGTTTTTGAGAGATTCTTCATAATTGGACCACGACTTCTTCATTTTTCTCCAATCTTTATTTTGGATTTTGATATACAATGATCCGCCTCCTTTTAGGACTTGGATCTATTTATCCTCATACCTTGCTAGGGTCTTTTCGGATAGACTTCTCCATGATCTTTACGGGAGTATTTTCTTTTCGTCGTGTGTCTCGATCCTTCATATTGATTTTTGATAAATGATTCTTCACATCACTTTGGATCTTTAGCAACAAAATGTAGCCCTCATGCCTTGTTAGGGCCTTTTCGGACTCGCCAATCTTCGCATCCCGCTTCAATAAGTTATGGCTTGGCTATGAACTCTAATTAATACCGAGCAACTTTTAAACGATCTTGTGCTAGAAGTTGAGTAACTTTTTAAATCGTACAACCTTACTTATTGCAAATATATTTATTAACAAGCGATGGGAGAAGAAGCTCATAATTAACTCACATAAATTCATGAAAGAATACCAAAATTATAATTGACTCTATCATCTCTCGTTCTCGACAATTTAAAATCTCAAGGAATGAGACTCGTGGATGCTTAGCCAAATAAATCGAAGTTTTGGGTTTTTAAGTCATCTATAGGATCTTGCATCTTCTTACACTTTTTCAAGTTTAGAATTTGCATTTTAAAGTTCCCTTGATAAACGACTTTCTAGGATCAATTATAAGAACTTGCGAAAAGTTCTTGTTCTTAACCCATATGAGTTAAGACTTTTGCGTTTTAAGTTTCCATATATAAAAGCCTAGTAAAACTTGATTTAAACACGTTAAGGATACTAGCTAGAGTAAACTCAATAAGTAAACTCGGGTTGAGTCAAAAGATTCATGACGGGCCTAATATATCATAGACATAAAAACTTGTTAAAATCATTTTATTCCTTTATTTTTCTTTTGACTTTATTTTTGAAATGAAATATATACATACGATGCGATAACAAACGGAAAGAACATAAAAGAGAATAAATGAAAAATACTACTAGGCCAAAATAGATCAAAAATTTTGAAAAATGTCAAAAAATTAGATTTTCTGGTTAAAATGAGGATAAACTAATGGAAAAGCCCACTTAACTTCAATAAAAGTCCCCCCCACACTTGATATAAACATTGTCCTCAATGTTTAAGCATGTGGAAGTAAACTCCCCCTACACTTAGGACATTGTGCACGTTGTCTAAATCTTGCTAAGGAAAGGACAACTAAAGTGATTTCAATGTCAACATATAGGATATGAAATATTGAATCGCAAAAGTTTAGGATAGAACCAGGAAGATGGGTACACGAGATCACGGGACGTCAAATATCATCAAAAGTTATCTTTGAAAGCTTGAATCCCTGCACAACATAAGAAACAAGACAACAAACACCTATGGAGCTCCCCCTACACTTATTATGAAAAACGGGTAAAAAGGATTGATCATCGGGTTGCCTCCCGAGAAGCGCTTATTTTTGTTAACCGAGTCACGAGCCTGACTCGACCCATAACTAATTCAAGGGAAACGTGGTGAGGGATGGAATCATCTTATGAGAGATGTCCTCACCAGAGTACAACTTAACACGCTGGCCATTCACTTTAAAGTTTGGCCCATTTGGTTGAGATAACTCAATGGTACCATAAGGGAAGACTTTAGCGACGGTGAATGGACCGGACCAACGACTCTTAAGCTTGCCTGAAAAGATTTTCAACCGAGAGTTAAAGAGTAAAACTTGATCACCTATGTGAAACTCTCGGTTCTTAATTTTGGAATGAATGAGCTTGGTTTTCTCCTTATAGATCAATGAATTCTCATAAGCCTCATTCCTTAGTTCATTTAGCTCATTGAGTTGGATTTTTCTAAGATCACCGGCTTTGTTGATATCAAAATTTGCCCATTTCAAGGCCCAATAAGCCTTATGCTCCAACTCAATAGGGATGTGGCACGCCTTTCCGTACACAAGACGATATGGAGTGCAACCAATATGTGTCTTATATGCGGTACGGAAATCCCACAAAGCATCATATAACTTATCGGCCCATGAGGCACTATGCTCTCCCACGGTACGCTCTAAGATTCTATTAAGTCCACTGTTAGAGATCTCGGCTTGACCATTAGTTTGTGGATGATACGCGGTGGAAAGACGGTGATTGACACCATACTTAGCCATGACTCGAGCAAATTGATCATTGCAAAAATGAGTCCCGCGATCACTAATGATAGCACGAGGAACATCGAATCGAGCAAATAGTTGTTTCAGAAAGTTCACAACCACCCTCGCATCGTTCGTAGGTAAAGCCTTTGCTTCAACCCATTTAGATACGTAGTCAACAGCTACGAGGATGTACTTGTTCCCTTTGGATGATGGAAATGTCCCCATAAAGTCGATGCCCCATACGTCAAAAATTTCACATTCTTGAATGAAATTTTGAGGCATCTCATCTTTATGTGTGATATTGCCTTGTCTTTGGCAAGCATTACAATTCTTAACCATTTCGTGTGCATCACGATAAATGGTGGGCCAATAAAATCCAGAGTCGAAAACTTTCTTCGCGGTATAGTTATGACCAAAGTGACCACCGATGGGTCCTTTGTGGCAAGCTTCCAAGATTAGTAAAGCTGTCGGCCCATCAACACACCTACGAATAAAAAGATCCGCACATTGCTTGAAAAGGTAAGGGTCGTCCCAATAATAGTGTTTAATATCCTTAAAGAATTTTTTTCTTTTGTTGGGAGGTTAACCCTTCCATGAGAACACCACCCGCTAAATAGTTTGCAATGTTCGTAAACCATGGGTATCGTCAAGATTGGAGTTGATAGAAATTAAGGCCTCATGGGGAAAGTACTAATTAATCTCTTGATTAGGAAGTTCCCCTTGATAAGGATCCTCGAGTCTACTAAGATGATCCGCGACCAGGTTTTCTGCTCCCTTTTTATCACGAATTTCGATTTTAAATTCTTGTAGGAGCAAAACCCAACGAAGGAGTCTCGTTTTAGCATCTAGCTTGGTCAACAAGTATTTCAAGGCGGAATGATCGGTGTAAACGATGGTGGTGGAAAGCACAAGATAGGGGCGGAATTTCTCAAAAGCATACACTACAGCTAAAAGCTCTTTTTCGGTAGTGGTATAATGCAATTGAGCCCACGTCATTATCTTGCTAGCATAATGGATTGGTTGGAAATGTTTGTTCACTCGTTGACCTAAAACCGCTCCTACCGTGAAATCACTAGCATCGCACATGAGCTCGAAAGGTAACTCCCAATTTAGAGAGACTAAGATTGGTGCCTTAGTTAATTTACCTTTAAGAAGTTCGAAAGAATCGAGACATTCTTGAGAAAAGATGAAAGGAGCATCCTTTTCTAAAAGGTGAGTCATAGGTCGAGCTATCTTAGAGAAATCTTGGATGAAACGATGATAAAATCCCGCATGTCCTAAAAAACTCCTAAATCCTTTGACGGTGGTAGGTGGATGCAACTTAGCAATGAGTCAACTTTAGCACGGTCGACTTTGATACCGGCTTTGGAAATTTTATGACCGAGAACAATACCTTCTTTTACCATGAAATGACATTTTTCCCAATTATGAACAAGACGAGTGTCTTCACACCGTTTAAGCATATGTTCTAAATTGGCAAGGCAAGATGAGAAAGAATCACCATAGACCGAGAAATCGTCCATAAAGACTCCATAGTTTCTTCAACCATGTCATGGAATATAGCCCTCATACACCTTTAGAAAGTCCCAGGAGCATTGCATTAGCCGAAAGGCATTCTTTTGTAAGCAAATGTTCCATAAGGACAAGTGAATGTGGTTTTCTCTTGGTCTTTTGGATTGATAGGAATTTGAAAATATCCAGAGAAATCGTCTAAGAAGCAATAGTAGTCTTTTGTCCCATATATTTAGATGATTAATGATAGAAAATAGATGAAAAGAGATGGATTCCTAGAGAGATAAAGTAGTGAGAGAAAGTATAGAGAGATGATTAACTTGGTGAATATTAGATTAAAATAATAATAAGAGTACTAATGACCATCCACCCTTCCTAACATGCTAGGAAGGGCTATATATAGTCGGGCTTACATGTAACCATAATGGGCTATATTGTTTGGACCGGGCTTGTCTTTTGGGCTTTAAGTAGCTTAAATCCAAGCCCGTGAACCACGACTATTTAACTAACTATTACAACGTTCTACTAAATATTACAATAAAAAACCTATGACCGAACATTCTTGTTTGACTCAATATTTTGAGGCTAACAATCTCCCCTAATGTGAGGTCATTCCTTTTCGATATTTGGAGTCCAATGGAGATTCATGAATTCGTCATAAATGAGTCTTGAACGTGTAACAGTAGTCTTGTTTCTTCATGCTGTGATCTTTGAGCATTTGTCATTGTCTTTCGACTTTGTCTTTTATCTTGAGATCTTCAAATCATTCTTGACTTGTCTTTGCCATCTTGTGATCTTGTGTCTTTATCCACATGCTCAAACTATTAATTGTTGAATAAGTCTTTGGGCATGAATATGTGGTTATGAATCTTTGACTTTGCTGAGTACACCGTTACGCCACCTTCTCGAGACAAAACATAGACACGGACTAAATGGCTTTGACATTCGTCCTAAATCGGTAGCGTTTTACCTCCGGTCGGTGAAGACCGTTATACGATATTAAATACCGTACATGTGATTAGGTAGATTAAATTAAGAATCTCCTTGACAGGGTTTCGCGGCTGTACTAGTCGTTCTCTTTACTCGACCGTCTCAAAGCAAGACTGCGAATATAAAGAGTGAATCAATTGGATAAATATCCGCTTGATTAAAGTCGTCAATTCAATTTCCTGGAACAAGTTTGATTCATGAAGAATCTTACCATTGTTGCTTTCTAGTTGACACAAGTTTGATTCATAAGAATCTCACAAGTCACCTACCATAGCGCTGTTTGATGTTGACGCTAGAAGGATTTCCATTCTTCGCTGTGAATATTAATGAATATCACTCTGAATGTTCTGGCAAGACCATAAAGATATTGCGTAGAAACCTGAAACGAGTTTGAATCAATTCAGAATCAAACCACTGTTGCTTTTCAGTTTTACACATGTTAAATTCATAAAGAATCTTGCATATGACCTACCGCAGTGCTGTTTGATGTTAACACTGGAAGGATTTCCACTCATCATTGTGAATACTAAGTAGTATCACTCTGAGTGTTCTAGCAATATCACAAGGACATAGCGTAGGACTCTCTTGATCTTCATCCGTGTATCCTAACGAGATTTGATTGATCTATTTGGCTCTAGACTCGATTTGTGCACTTTTAGTAGTCGGAGGCTGGAGCAGATGCCACCTATTCAATATCAACTATCTCGGAGTGAGAAAGTCAATAGAAATCATGTTGATCTCCGTGACAATAAAACAAACTTCTTTTGAGAGAAGCCTAAGTAGCTAGGAAAGGGTTGTGCTTCTCATCACTAGGTCCATGATGAGTTGTCTTCATGATGCGTTGACCCGGTTTCTGCCTAAGTTGTATGGATGACTTCTTTCTTTAGACCCTTTATCCTTACATTTCTTTTTCATTCTTCAACCCCTTCAATGCTTACCAAGACATCATTAATAGCACCTTGTTGTGATTGTTCCAGTGCAATCATCAGTACTTAGTCGGCATTCAGCTTCGTTCACATTCTACTCCATCTTTCCTAATGACTTCTAGCAATCTATTGGATTGTCCCTGGGAAGATCCCTCCGGTTTTGGTTGGATCATAGGACTTCAACCTAACCACCCTTTTGACACCAATAACGTCGTGAATTAAAGATGTTGTGGGTATTTAATCGTCACCATAAAAACCACTTTAAATTCTAACAAAGTGTTTGAAAAACATTTAACACCTTGCTAGTTTTGTCGTTTCAGTAATGCTCCCCCTTCACATGTGCATCGATAATCGAAAGTGTTTCGTACATGTAGGTAAGAGTTAAAGTGCTTGAGTCTATAGATCACATTTTAATCACATTTTCTCCCCTATCTCTAATATATAAAATCTTTTGATATTAGAGATACCAAATTTGATTAAAATATATTTTGAAAAATAGTCTTGAAAATCTTCGGGAGAAAGATGTTTTAATTTGCATGAAGTTAAAATGCTCCCCCTCAAAAATTGATCCAATTGAATTGTCATTGTGAGGATATGATTCACATTTCGCTTTTTGAGGATTGGAGTTGTTGAACACACAATTTTTGAAAGATTTTGAATATCATTGAGAAATTCTTGAAAAAATTGTGTTCAACGCTTTTTGAAAAATCAATTCTTTTTGTCGAAAAAGTTTTTCTAAAGCATAAACTTGAGTTCATAGACTTTGAATGTCTTGACAAATCCACTCAAGTGTAAGAAGATTTAACTTCTTTTGCTGAGGGTAAGGGCACGAAATCGTACACTCCCCCGTGAATATAGTTCCGGGTTGCAATCTGAAAGTGATTACAAGCCATTGTGTTGAGCTCAAAACGTTGAATGTTTTGTGACAAGCTCAACCCGTGATAGATTGCTCTACCCGTTGTTGGAAATATTGTCCAAAAGAGACAATTTCCTTTGAAAAAGATAGAAATGACATGTTTTGAAAAATATTTACAACTTTCATTCGAGCTTTATGTACATACCCGTGTCGTTATTGAGCGACATTTCTAGGCACGTCCATATTATCGATACTGAAAGACATGTCGAGAAGAATATTTTTGGATTATCAAAGATTTTTTAATTTTGTATTTTTCTTTTTGATTAATATTTACAGGTAGATGTTTGATAGATGAATCAAGCAGGCTTCTTTGCCAGAATCTCCAGTTTTGCTGGAGTCAAACATCTCATACCAATTTGCCTAACTAGATACACAAACCTCTCTTTCGAAAGAGCTTCTGTAAACAAGTCAGCTAATTGGTAATCAGTTCCAACAAAGTATAATTCAACAATACCCTTTTCAACTTGTTCCTTAATGAAGTGATATCTGACATCGATGTGCTTCGTGCGGGAATGTTGTACCAGATTGTAGGAGATGGCTATGGCCGACTTTGAGTCACAGTACATCCGTGAGTTGTGTTCTCATCCAAAGAACTTGAGCACAACACGTAAATAGAGACACATACTCCGCTTCGGCTGATGACAGTGATGTGCAATCCTTCTTCTTGGAAGACCATCCCACAAGCTTATCTTGACCTAGAAATTGTGCACCACCAGAAGTACTTTTATGTGTATCAAGACACCCTGCATGATCAGAATCTGAATAGGCCGTTAGAAAGAAACTGATTTCCCTCGGATACCAGAGTCCCATGTGAATGGTATTCTTAAGGTACCGAAAGATCCGTTTAACCTCCGTGAGGTGCTTTTCAGTGGGTCGTGCTTGATATCGTGCACAATAACATGTAGCATGATGAATATCAGGTCTGCTTGCTGTCAGGTACATGATGGACTCGATCATGGAACGATATCTCGTTTGATCTATGGGTAATCCCTCCAAATCAGCATCTAGGGATGTGGTTGATAATGGTGTCCCAACGGGGTCACATGATGTCATACCATGCTTTGTGATTATCTATTGACAATACTTAGCTTGGTTAATGAATATACCACTTGGGGATTGGTGAACTTGAATTCCTAGAAAGAATTTTAGTTCGCCCATCATAGACATTTCAAATCTGCTGTGCATTACTTTTTCAAACAATTTTGAAAGTTTTGGGTTTGTAGACCCGAAAATAATGTCATCAACATAAATCTGCACAAGCAAAATGTCATCCCCATATTTATAAGTGAACAAAGTTAAATCAATGGAACCTTTTGAAAAACCTTTGGAGACCAGAAATTTCGAGAGCTCGTCGTACCACGCCCTTGGAGCTTGCTTGAGTCCATAAGTGCTTTGTAGAAACGATACACCTTGTCAGGATAATGAGGATTGACGAATCCTTCTGGCTGCGTTACATAGACTTCTTCCTTCAAAGGACCGTTAAGAAACGTCGTCTTTACGTCCATTTGATAAACAATGAATCCCTTATGTGCAGCATAAGCAAGAAAAATCCTGACCGCTTCCATTCGAGCAACTGGTGCAAATGATTCTTCAAAATCAATACTCTCTTTCTGTCCATACCCTTTAGCCACTAGCCTAGATTTTTTCTTGATGATCGTGTTCTCTTCATCCATCTCGTTTTTCCAGATCCATCGAAGATTTAATGGAATTACATCGTATGGTCTGTCAACAAGTTCCCAGACTTGAAGTCTTTCAAATTGTTGAAGTTCATCCGTCATCGATTTAATCCAAGCGTGATCAGCCATGGCTTCTTTGATGTTTTTCGGTTCAGCTGAACTCACGGCGAGTACGAACATACAAACATCGCCATCGGTGTTAAGCTGTCGTCTTGTGCGAACGGGCTGTGAAGGGTTTCCAATTACATGAACCAAAAGATGATCTCGGGTCCAATGATGTGTTGAAGGATGTCGTTGGTAGAACGTGTGCATATTTGACGGATCAACATGGCGAGTAGAAGACTCTCCAGTTTCGTGTACCGGTGTACCGAATGGGTTGATAAATTCGTCTTCGTCAGATAATGCATTGTCTGCTTGATTTGTGTTCTCTGGAGCAATGACAGTAGTTGTGGATGTTGTAGGATCGATTGTTGAAGTGATATTCTGAGGAGGTAAATTTGCAGCAACCCGTGTTGAAGTAGATGAAATTGTATCCGGTTGTTGACGATAATCGGTATCATCATTATTATCATGAGTGACAGCGGAAGACTTCGATACAACTTGTTTCTCCCCCGTGAAATATTCATCATACATTGGTCCATATAACATTTCCAACTCTTCAATTGTCGTGTCGACTGTCATATCAGCTCTAGGAACATTTTCTGGAACCAGCGTTGAACTTGACGGTTCATTGATGTGGTCTTGAGTTCCGAGTTCCATGCGATTGTGAACGGAAGTCGTTTGTCGTTGGGGATCGGGAATTAAACTGTTTTGTTCAAGTGCCATTTCTTGTAATTCATCAAATCGGATGTGAATTGTCTCGACAATAAATTTTGTTCTCTTGTTGTATACTCTATATCCCTTAGACCGAGTTGCATATCCCACAAGAATACATGCATCACCTTTCTCTTTCATCTTATCCAAATTTTCACCATCTCTTATAATGTAACAAGTACATCCAAAAACATGAAGGTGTTTGAGTGAAGGTTCTCGATCATGAATTATGTGATATGGTGTCTTTTCGTGTCTTGGAATAATTAAGGAACGGTTTTGTGTGTAGCATGCGGTTGACACGGCTTCGGCCCAAAAGTATAGTGGAAGTTTTGAAGCGGATAATAATGTTCGAGCAACCTCAACTAAAGTACGGTTTCGTCTTTCAACAACTCCGTTTTGGTCGGGTGTTCGAGCAATGGATGTTTCATGTTCAATCCCTTCGGCTTCAAAATACTTTCGCAAATTTGAATTCAAAAATTCTGTACCTCTGTCAGTACGAACCACTTTAACTTGAGCTTGAAGACCACGTTGTATCAGTTTAAGAAAGCTGATGAGAACTTCGGGTGTTTCATCCTTGGACCTCAAGAAGTGAGTCCATGTGTACCTTGAGTAATCATCGACAATTACCAGAATATATTTCTTTCCATTGATACTATGAACACGCATGGGACCACACAGATTCATGTGAAGAAGATCTAACCGTCCTTTTGAGCTTGGTGTAGTTTTTGTCTTGAAACTACTTCGTTTGGCTTTACAAAGCTCACAAGAAGAACAAAGATGGTCTTTGATGAATTTCAAACTTGGAAGGCCTCTCACAATATCTTTCTTGGAAAGCAAGTTAATGGTATCAAAGTTGAGATGAGAAAAACGTTGATGCCATAACCATGCCTGAGTCGTTGAAGCTTTAGCCATGAAGCAAATTGGAGTTGATGAAGTTGTGTCTTGAAGTGAAATTGTGTAAAGATCAGTACCCCGTGTACCGGTAAGTAATTCATTCCCATCATAATCACGAACAAAACATGTCTTCTTTCTAAAAGCAACCTCTAAATCGTCATCACAGAATTGACCAACCAAGAAAAGATTGTGATTGAGCCCTTCGACGTAGTATACCCTTATAATCGTGATATTCCCCTGAACCAAATCTCCATATCCTAGGATCGGTGCAAATTGATCATTTCCGAATCGGACCGTACCCAGGAACTTCTCCACGAAGTTAATTAGAAGCTTGAGATTCCCCGTCATGTGCTTCGTGCATCCGGAGTCCAGTATGAAGAGAATTATTTGTATCACCTGCAGAAGAGTTAGAACACGATGGAGCATTTGCTAAATTGGATACCACAGTAGTTGTGATAGAAGAATTATTAGTGTCCTTATCAACATTTAAAGGCAAACTAACACTCGTTGTCACATTTTTAGTTCTATCTTTAGGCATCCATTTGTATCATGGAGGACATTGATTAGCAAACCACCATTTCCAAGACTTACTAGCAGACTCATATAATTCCTTAATTCTGCTTCTAGGGTTCTTAGTGGTGGAGTCTGATGCATTACTTTTCTTAGTGGGGGTTGCACCAGAATGGTTCACTTTGCGTTTGGGTTTACTAGCTCTAATAGGCATCGCAACTTGCTTCTTAGTTCTAATATCTACGTCTTTGACTTTATTCATAGCACACATAGAATGATTAGCATTAGCACACTTTCCACATTTGACACAAACAAATTTCACATTCATAGCATTCAAATCATTCACAGCATTCATATCGTCATTACATACGATTACAGACTTTTTATTCTTAAAAACATTCAAATTCCTAGGGTGTTCTTCTACTTCCTTCATCTTCCCTTGATTCTTGTGTTTCCAGACCTTATCATTCACTTGAGTGCTCTTAAGCTGAGGCCGGCTAACACTAGTAGTGGAGACTATTCCTGTAGTAGAAGACACACGAATATTAGTGTTTCTAGAAGTCTGAGGCGATTGAGTAACTTTGTTTATGGGCTTAGTGGTCATTCTATACATCCCTGGTTAAATCACATTATTGTGCTTAACGCTTGGTGCTATGACATTCGTTATGGGTTGATTATGTGGTAACCTTTCCTTTCCATCCATCTTGTGGGCAATCACAGGTTTTGCAAACAAGGAATTTGATAAAGCAGATGGTTTTCCCAAGATAGAGGATCTATTCTCTTTAGAGGCATTGGGTTGTCTAACAACATGTTTCTTAATGCTAGGTTCCACGACTTTCCCACCCATTTTAGCAACGAGTTTCTACAACTCTGCTATCGCTCTGTTCCCGTCTTGTAACTGAGCTTTCAACCCTTTAATTTTCAAATTCTGTTCATTCATTTCTCGAAACGTTTGGGAAAGTTTTTCTTGCAATTTATTATCATGTGGAAAACTACCAACGTCTTTTTGCAAAGCAAGTTCAAGAGAATGACAATGTTTTTGAAGGAAATCAGTTTTGTGTTGAAGTAACTCAAAAGCCTTTTTATCAACATTTTCTTTACGTTTCGAAAGCTCAATTTCAAGACGTTCACATTCTTTGATCTTATCAAGATATTTGCATGCAACATCAGAATATTCATCAATATCAGCACAAGATGTAAAATAAGCACACATAACATCGTTAGAAACACATTCTTGCAATAGTAAATCATATTCATCTGAAAAATCAGACTTCTCCATTTGAAGATCTTCAATGTGTTTCTCAAGAGATTCAACATATTTTAAATCATCATACATTTCAGTCCGAATGAACTCCTCAAGTTGAAGAACAGTTTCTTTAATCAACGCCGTGTTAGGAATTAAGAGTTCTTTCACAAGCAAGGTAATATCTTGAGGAATCGGACGTGTCTACTCAACATTTTCACGTTTTTCCCAGTCTCTTTCAACAATAGATTTAACATTATGTATGTGGTGTTTAAGAATACCTAATGTTTTCCTACTGTTGCTTTTAGATTCATCTAGAGGGAGGTAGTTTATGTATTTGTAAACATTAGATTTCTTAGGGGCAAATGCTTTCTTCCATTGAATTCTCTTTTGTTTGCATTCTAAAAACACTTCCTCACGGGTTTTCTGAGTTTGTTTGTTGAAAAGACCATAAAGACTATTCTCATAAGCATAATTATATGGTTTTACAAACTCCTTATTGACAATAGGTTGACTATCATCATCCCAAAGGGCAGTCTCTTCACTATTGGCACTCACAGGCATGCAATCAAGATCGGTCCTTTCAGTCTCATCAAGATAAAGACACGGGTTCACAGCTTGAGCTTTGGCAAGGTACTCAGGACTTGCAAAGCTAGCTTGAACCTTAAACATCGATGGAGGTGCTATCATTCTTACGGATTGAATAGAATCATGCGTTTATAAACAACTTTCTTCAAAAATTCGACTTGTTCTTCTAGTTTCGTTACTTTTTCGGTTTCTTTATCATATCTACTTTTGAAGTCTTGTTTTAACGCATCTACCTCTTGTTTCTTATCCTCAAGAATTTTAGCAGAATCGGTAGTGTTTATAGAGAGCTTTTGTTCGAGTTCATTAACTTTGGTATTGGCAAGGTACGTTTTTTGACGTTCATCCATTAAGAAAACATTATATTGACGCTTCTCTTTGGCTAATAACTCAAGAGTTGTATTATATTTGTTTTCAAAATCGTCCTTTTGACTTTTTAACGCACTTCCCTTGTACCCCTCAAGCTCTTTGGTTTTCTGAAGGAGCTCATCTCTATAGCTTTCAGTAATCTCAGTAGATTTGATAAGAGCAGATTTGCATTCTTCAAAATTTTGAGTGAGCGCAGCGTTTGCCTTCTTTAATTGCTTTCGACTCTTTTTATTTTCAGTGACATCTTTTTGTAAAGTAACAATTAAATTAGCAAGTGCAATACGTTCCTCTTCATCATATTCATTTGCATGTTGATCATCCTCAGACTCATTATTGCACATGTCTGATGAATCGTGTGTGGTATTGCTATCAACCGTTTCCATCATACACGTGTCATTAATGACATTGGGTAGATCACTATGCTCAGGAATATCACCAAACACATTATATTCATCATTTGTGTGTACCTTGTCGATTGGCTTAGTGTCAAAGATAGGGCAATTGTCATCTTCAGTGACTTTGAGAACTTCTTCAACCTTTGCCATGTACGAGTAATGTGCATCGAGCTCTTGATCAGAATCTTCATCATCAGTATCATCAAGCATTGCTCCTTCCTCAGCTGATAATTTAACCCCTGCTTCCATCTTTTTGCATAGCATCATCTTTTCCTTATGATAACCAGAGTCTCTAACCCGTTTTGGCTTCCTGCATTCCTTAGCCATATGCCCATAACCTTGGCAATTAAAACATTGAATCCCACTTTGTTGAACCACTTGACTTCCAACCGTTTCCCTATTCCCAGTAGCAGCAGCAATCCTCTGAGTATCATACTTGGCAGTGTGTCGATCATACCTTGCAGAACCCTCAACATGCGTTGGATTATGTCGATCATACCTAGAAGGACTTTCACCACGTCGACGTGTGTCATACCTTGGAGGACTCTCAACATATCGGTTCTTTGTGTTAGATGATGTGCGAAGATTGTTGTTGGTGGGTTTGTAGATTTTCTTGTAAGTCTTCATTATGAAAGCAATTTGTTGTTTCATCTCTCGATTCTTTTGAGCTTGGTCTTCATCACTATCTTCTTCAGATGATGATTCAGATGGTGGTGATGGTGCTCTTGGCACTTTACCTCGAGATTTTGTGGAAGATGAAGACTTAGATGATGTGGAATATCATGGTGAAGATGATGTAGTGGGGTATGGCTTCGGAGCACTAGAGTGAGGATCTTGAACATGTTGAGTGGTAGTCACTAAAGCAAGTGGATTAGCCGTTTTTGCAACACGTTCAACTCGAATCTCATTTGCTTCATTCTGAAATTGCTTCAAGATATCAAAGAGTCGATGATATGAGACCTCGTCTAGCTTTTCTTGTTGTTTTACTAAAGTGACGAACCTTGTCCACTCGGGTTGAAGTTGTTAAAGAAATTGGACATTGACTTGCATGGTGGAGACTTGCAGATTATTTCTTGTCATGTCATTCATCATCTTATAAAACCTAGAGTAGTAAGAGTCAATTGATTCTCCATCCCTTGAAGTAAACGTGCCAAATTCCAAAACAAGTTTGTTTTGACATCTTGTTTGTTGAGTGATTCTCCTTGTTGCAAGCGTTCAATAGCAGTCCACATTTCATGTGCTGTAGGGCATGCATCAACCGTGGAATAAATATCATCTCCAATCCCACTTAGAACCATATAGATAGATTCCTTCTCCGCATCATGCCAAGCATAATTTTCAGGTGTGAGATCGGCTCTTGTTTCATCACGTTCACTTGCAGGTATTGGATCAGTAGTATTTGTGGCTGCTCTTGGAGGAATTGAGATTTTCTTGAATACATATGGTCCATGAGTAATACATTTCCTCAAGGCATCACCATTGGGTCTTGTATCCAGATACCGTATGAAACGTGATTGCCATTGAGCATACCGACCAGACACAAGCATTGGTGGTCTCTCTTTATTACCCGCCACCATGATATTGTTGTTTGTGACACGATACTCTTGAGTAGAATCCATATCTAGAGACTTGAAATCGATGAAATGAAAATGGATCTTAAGTAGATGTGTGTTGATTGTTGTTGTCGATGAAAATTGTTAAAATCCCCTAAAAATTGTCTTCACAAGAAACCAAAAAATCGAAGGCGAAAAATCACACGTAATTTTCACTTTTGGGTTTTTTTCGGAATAACTAACATTTTTAGAGAAATTGGGGTATTTCGGAATAATGAAGTTTTCAGGGAAACTACTTCTTCGGAATAGTAATGTTTTCAGAAAAACAACTTCTTCGGAATATTAATGTTTTCAGAAAAACAACTTCTTCGGAATATGGATGTTTTCAGAAAAACAACTTCTTCGGAATATTGATGTTTTAAGAAAAAAAACTTCTTCGGAATAGATACTTCTTCGGAATATTGATGTTTTTAGAAAACTGCACTTCTTTCGGAATAAATGATATTTTCAGAAAAAACGTGAATCTTCGGAATAATCTTCGGAATAGATGCTTTTTCAGAAAATGAGACTTTTTCGGAATAATCTTCGGAATAAATGCTTTTTAAGAAAATGAGACTTTTTCGGAATAATCTCTGAATATATATATATATATATATATATATATATATATATATATATATATATATATATATATATATATATATATATATATATATATATATATATATATATATATATATATATATATATATATATATATATATATATATATATATATATATATATATATATATATATATATATATATATATATATATATATATATATATATATATATATATATATATATATATATATATATATATATATATATATATATATATATATATATGTATATATATATATATATTCAGAGAAAATGAAAATTTCAGAGAAACTTACCTTTTTCGGAATAAACGTTTCTTCGGAATAGAGGCTTTTTCGGAATAAGTCACTTTTCAGAAAAATCACTTCTTCGTAATAATAAACCCTTATCTGAAAATCCCTTTTTTCGGAATAATTAACCCTTTTCCGAAAATCTTATTTCTGAATGATATTGAAGCAGTGACAAACCGTAACCCAAAATATGAATCCAAACACCTCAAAATCTTGCGATTTTTACCACAAAAACCAAACCAAATCCCTACCAAATCAATATAAATGATTTATATCAAGATTTATAGCCCGAAATACTAAAAAGAAATTTAATTCGGGATGATTTAGATAGAAAAATCAACCGAATCAAACTCAAACCAAACAACCAAACACAATCTACCCCGTGGCGATTGATACCAAATGTTGTCCCATATATTTAGATGATTAATGATAGAAAATAGATGAAAAGAGATGGACTCCTAGAGAGAGAAAGTAGTGAGATAAAGTAGAAAGAGAGATGATTAACTTGGTGAATATTAGATTAGAATAATAATAAGAGTACTAATGACCATCCACCCTTTCTAACATGCTAGGAAGGGCCTTATATAGCCGGGCTTACATGTAACCATAATGGGCTATATTGTTTGGACCGGGCTTGTCTTTTGGGCTTTAAGTAGCTTAAATCCAAGCCCGTGAACCACGACTATTTAACTAACTATTACAACGTTCTACTAAATATTACAATAGGAACCTATGACCGAACATTCTTGTTTGACTCAATATTTTGAGGCTAACATAGTCATTACCCGCTAAACGCTCGAGCATTTGATCCATGAAAGGAAGAGGAAAATGATCCTTACGAGTGGCATCATTGAGCTTGCGATAGTCTATGCAAACTCGCCAACCCGTGACAAGTCGAGTAGGAATCAACTCGTTGTTTTAATTGGGAACAACGGTTATTCCGCCTTTCTTAGGCACACAATGGACGGGACTAACCCATGGCGAATCCGAAATAGGGTAAATCATTCTGGAATCTAGAAGTTTGATAACTTCTTTCTTGATGACGTCATGAATTTTTGGATTAACCCTTTTTTGGCTTTGGATTACGGGTTTAAAGTCATCTTCCATGAGAATTTTATGAGTGCAAAAGTTAGGATCAATTCCGCGAATGTCGGAAATTTTCCAAGCAATTGCTTTCTTATGATTTTTGAGCACATCGATAAGTCGAGATTTTTCATCCTCTTTTAAGTCCTTTGCAATGATGACGGGTAACTTCTTATTGTCTTCTAGGAAAACGTATTCAAGATGAGACTATAAATCCTTAAGCTCTAAATCCGGAGGATTGTCGATGGAAGGCTTAGTCAAATCCGGATCATCGTTTGTAACTTCCTTAGGAGTAGGTGGATAAATATGGTCCTCATTGAGAAGTTTCTCAATGGTACGAATGTCTTCATCCCAATCGAATGAAGAATCGTCATATTTTAAGTCTACATCCCCTAAAATTTGCTTCAAATTCTTTCAAAAGAAAGTCACTTTCTCTTTATGGAGTCAATGATGGAGCAATAGAAGCTACGTTCTCAACATGAGGTAAAGGAGAGAGACCACTTTTACAAGCGTCTTTGAAATGTTCTTCAAAAGCCTCATCAAGTACGTCAATGAAATTAACGTTCTCGTGTTCATAAGGTTGCTTAGAAAGTTTACCCATATTAAAGACGATTTTATCATCCCCGACCCTCATGATTAGTTCACCCGCGACTACATCAATCAATGTACGCCCGGTTCTCAAGAGGTCGTCCCACAATTAAGGGAACATGGGGATCCATTTCATAGTCGACAACAACGAAATTGGAAGGGAAAGTGAATTTGTCGACTCCGACGAACACATCCTCGGCTATCCCTACCGGATAAGCAACCGTGCGGTTAGCTAATTCCAATGTCATTCGTGTGGGGACTAGCTCGGGTAGAGATAAATGTTTCCAAACGCTTAATGGCATTAAGTTGATACTAGCACCTAGATCGGCTAGGGCCATACAATTCTCTACCCCAGGAAAGTTACAAGGAATTAGAAAGCGACCTGGATCACCAAGTTTGGTTGGTAATTTCCTTAAAAGAACCGCGGAGCAATTCTCATTAAGTTGGGTTTGAGCAATATCAAGAAGTTTTTCCTTATCACTGAGAAGATCTTTGAACATTTTAGCATATTTAGGCATGAGAGCGAGCGCCTCGGCAAAGGAGATGTTGAAATTTAATTGTTTAAACATTTTAAGAAAGTTAGAAACTTGAATATCATCCTTGTTCTTCAACTTTTCTTTCCTCAACCTTGAAGGATAAGGTATGTCGGGTTGGAGAGGAAGGCTTTGGAATGGATTGCTCACTCACATCCTTGGGTGGAGGAGGGGTAGAAATAGAAGGTGGAGGAATTGGTAAAGGGGGCTCGTTATCCTTTGTCACAATCACTGGAGTAGGTTTAGGAATCTCGGGTTCCTTATAGCCTTTTCTACTTCGGGTGGTGATTGCTTTCATCTCCCCTCTTAGATTAGCAACGGTGTTACTCGGAAGAGAACCCGAAGCAGAGGGTTGATTACTTTGGAAGAAACTAGCCATCATATCCCTTAAGTCATTCGTTTGACTGCTTAAAGAGTTTCGCATGTCATTCTTAAGCTCGGCTCGAAGATCATTCCCTTGTTTAGCCATGTCACCTTTCAAGTTAATAATTTGGCTCTGAAGATTCTTCACCAGCACGTCATTAGTCCTCATGTAAGTTTCGACCTCGTGATTAAATGATGTGGGTTGGTGAGAAGGTGGAGCTTGGTAAACGGGTGGTTGATAAGTGGTTGGTTGGTAAACTTGATTATTTCCTGGAGGTGGATATGGATTTCTTTGGGTTTGATATTGAATAGGAGCTCGAGGTTGGTTTTGACTGTTGCGATTGAAGTTGTTTTGGTTTTGAGGAGGAAAACCGGGTGGTGAGAGAAAATTGTTTGAACGATAACTGAGCAAATTGCGGTCACCTTAAGGACGTGCTTGATAGCCTCCTGTGGAAAAGTTACCGTTAGCCGTATACACGTTTTCCGGATTGTCATGAGTAGAAGGACAATCGGTGTATGAATGAGAACCACCGCAAGTCTCACAAGAAGGTGTTACAGCTTTAACTTGTTGAAATTAGTTCGTAGCCATGGTTAATAAATTTTTGTTCATCTCGGCTAGTTGACGGGTGAGTTGGGTGAGTTCGGCTATCTCGGGGATTGATGAAGTAGAAGAAACATTGACTCTCGGGTTATTTCTTGAAGATGCGGATGAATACCAATTTTTGTGATGAGTGGTCATGTTCTCTATAAGCTCTCTACACTCCTTGGGTCTTCTCTTCATAAATGTACCACCGGCGGCAACATTATCGTATCACGATCACGAAAAGTTAAACCATTGTAGAAAGTATCAATTAAAGTAACGGGGAGCATATTATGGTTAGGACAACGATCGATCAAGACATTATAACGTTCCCAAGCATCGAAAAGCGACTCATCGGGTTCTTGAGTGAAACCACTGATTTGATTACGAAGACTAGTTACCATGGATGGTGGAAAGTATCTTGACAAAAAATTTTGAGTCATCTCATCCCATGTATGGATTGAGTTTTTAGGAAGACGATCAAACCATTTTTTGGCATGGTGGGATAAAGTGTGTGGAAAAAGATGAAGACGAAGAAAATCCATGGAAACACCGGGCAATTTCATGCTTTGAGTGACGTTTATGAATTTATCGAGGTGTTTGTTTGCATCATCATATGGTAATCCGCGAAATGGGCAAGCATTTTGAACTTGTTGGATCATGTGATGCTTCAACGAAAATTCGGGAGCCGTGATTTGCATCGGCACAATCAGTCCTCTACGTCCATTCATAGTTGGTTGACATAGCTCCTCCTTCGTACGAAGGTCGGGTTGAGGGTCATGGTTGTTATTATTCATATTGGGGTGAGGTGGGTTGTTATTATTATGTACACCGACCATATCTAAGTCTCTATGAGTCTCGGGCTCAGGATAAGACGAAGATCGAGTACGCATAAACTAAAAATGAAATACAATATTTTTGAATTTTTATCTTCTTTTTTTTTTGAAAATTTTATCTATTTTTTAGTATTTTTTGAAAATTTTTATGCTTGAAAATAACGTTCCCAAAAGAACGGATCCCAAAATCCAATTTTCTCATAAAAAACCGTTAATCTTTACGAAAAGAGCCGGCAGCGTCGCCATTAGATAGAATGACTTTTGCATATGTGTACTCGTTCGTTCTTGGAGTCTAATCGAATTGATCACGGTTTAGGGTGGAATTATTGGTGTTGGTCACTAAAGGAGGAGCTTTTGGTTATCTATCTCTACTTGAAAAATAAAAGCTAAAATTATAAAATAAAATAAAAGAGAAATCTGACCTTAATTGCTGTGTAAACTGATCTTTGGAAAAATATACTTTCTTCGGATAAACTTGGATATTCGGAATAACAGCTTTCTTCGGATAATTGATTTTCGGAATAACTAGGAATTTCGGATAAAGCGAAGATTCTCGGAATAAATCCACTATTTTCGGAAAAATCCTAATTATCGGATAAACTATGTTTTTCGGAATAAGACTTACTTTTCGGAATGACCTAATTTTCGGATAAGGGAAAATTTCGTATAAACAGAATAGATAGGATATTCAAAATAATAATTTTCGGATAAAAGTGATATCTTCGGAATAACAAAACCCTATTCCGACGATAGAGAAACAGGGTTGATACAGTAACAGACTAACCAATTTAAGCCGAAAATAAGCAAAACCAAATAAGCTATTGACAAAAATTTTAACCAAATTAATTTTAAGAAAAACTAAATAAGCCACAAATTAAAAACTTTAAAAACACAAAATAATCAATATTATTAAAATCAACTTTTAATTAAAACTATTAATTTACCAAATCAACTTAATTAAAAACAAACCAAACACTAATCAATCAAAAAGTGCAATAAGCTAAAACATCAAGAACACCAAATTAATAAGCACAATCTAATAAGCAACTCAATCAATCAATCAACAAGATTAAACCAACTACATGATTAATCAAATCCACCACAAGATTAAGAAAGGAAGAATGAGAGATATAAAATAAGCTTGAATTAATTAAGAAGATTAAGATCCAAAATACAAGATTTAAAATGAAAGATTAAGAAAAACTAGAGAGAAAATTTCTAGAGAGAGAAAATAACTTAAAAACAAAAAACAAAAAAAATGACTAATGACTAACTAACTCCTCCCAATGAACCATTAGGAGGGTATTTATAGGAGGAGGGGGTGTGTTGTTTCTTCCTTCGTTTCTCTTGTCTTCTCGTCTTTTTAAATAAATCGACTTTCTCGACTTTGTCTCGGGATTTGTCGAATGATAAAATGAACTTGTCTTCTAATTTTCTTCTTTTAGTAGACTTGGTTCTTCGACTTCGTTAAACTTCCGTCTTTAGGTTTTTTCTTCGATAAATCTTCAGAATAGGCTTTTGACTTCCGTTCTTCTTGCACTTTTGATCTTTTGACTTCGTCTTTTGTCTTTTTCTTCGATAAAAGCCCGTGAAAGCCCGTGTTTTCTTCCTTTTTCATATTTTTGTCCTTAAACACAATAAAAACAGAAACCACGCATAACTCCGACTTTTACGACATTAAATACACGTTTTGGTCTCGTTTTTATTATAGTTAAGTGGTAAAAGGATAAGTGTTTTCACACTTATTAATGTGCTTAGTTCGCGAATGTTGCACGGGATTCTTGCTAAGGTCTATTGCACCCTTGTTGTCGCACATGATGGGAACATCATCAAGAGAAATCTCGTAATCAACAAGCGCTTGCTTCATCCATAGAGCTTGTTGACAAGCTTTACCGGCACTCACATACTCAGCTTCTGTGGTGGATATAGCAAGAGCGGTTTATTTCTTGGAGAACCAAGAAGTTAAACAACAACCCATGAAGGTACAAAATCCACTAGTGCTTTTCCGGTCCACATAGTCTCCCGCATGATCCGAGTCCGTGTGTACAATGGTTTCTACGCCGGTCCCTTTAGGATACCATAATCCTAAATGTATAGTGCCCTTAATGTATTGGAAGATACGCTTAACCGCTTCAAGGTGAGAGGATTTATGAGCCTCTTGGAAGCGAGCACAAAGGCAAACACTAAACATGATATCCGGTCGACTTGTCGTTAGGTACAACAAACTACCAATCATACCTCTTGATGCAAGTGATTTGCTATGGTTCAAGATTAGTTCTCGGTATCTCCTCGAATTGATCACAGCTAAAAGTGGAATGATTTGTTCTTGGTGACATATAGTGGGTTTGGTTTTCTATTCTATTAAAAAGATAAAGAAATGAAGTAAACAAAGATTTAAACCAAAACAGTTAATGAAGTAAATCTTTAATTAGAATTAAACAATTAAATGATAAAACTGAAAAGAACCTTTACTGAAAACTTGCTCTATTCGGAATAATTGTACCATCCGGAATAAAACATGCTACTCGGAATATTGATGCTATGCGGAATAACTTCTACCCCGAATGTTGATGCTATGCGGAATAACAAGGGCTATTCGGAATAACTGTTACTCGGAATAAACAAGACCATTCGGAATACCTAGGCTATGCGGAATTTAAGGCTACCCGGAATAAAAATCCTATTCGGAACAATGTTCTCTATGCGGAATAATTAAGACTATGCGGAATGTTTCACTACTTGGAATAATGAACCTAAGCGGAATAAATAGATATTCCGAATAAGGGAAAAGTAAAAGGCTATTCGGAATATGTAAAAATTCCGAATAAGGGACTAAGCAAGATGACTAGTCGGAATATTGCTGGGATTGAAGAACAGTAAACAGTGATAAAAACAGGGGAACGATTTTTAACCAAACGATCCAAATTTAACCAAAGGATTTGAACCAAACTAAACACAATTCGTTTACTAACCATAAACAACAAATCTCAATCATAAAAACACAAAACCCATTAACTTTTGAAGATCAAAATCAACTAAACTGGAACTTTAAAACTTTGAATAAAAAGAGAGGATGAACAAGATGATAGAAAGATTAAATGTAAACTTGTATTGATGATTAAGATTCAACAAATAAAATGGAAGGATTAAACTTACAAGATTCAAGAAGAAATCAAAGAAAATGAAAACCACTCCTTAAGAGAGATGGTTCTTCCTACGAACTAGGAGAAAATGTAACTGAATAAAAAACTAGTTCCAAATGTGTGAGGGGTTTTCCTTATATAGGCTAGTGGTTGGTTGGTGATTTGGGCTTTCTTCCTCTCTTCTTGTCTTCTCGCCTTTTCAGAAAAGTTGACGTTTTCGATTCTGATTCGGGATTTGTCGACGATTAAATTCAACTCGTCTTTTAATTTCTTCGTTTAATAGACTTGAGTTTCTTCGACATATATAAGTCTTCCATCTTTGGTCCTTTTCTTCGATAAATCTTCAAATAGGCCCATTGACTTCAAATCTTTTGCATCTCTTGGACAATAGACTTCGTCTTGAGTCTTTTTCCTCGATAAAACTCGTGCAATCCCATGTTTTCTTCAATATTCATCCGGTTGACTCTGAAAACACAATAAACACAAAAACCACGCATAATTCCAAACAAATGATATTAAACACGCGTTTTGGTCTTGTTTTAGTAAGAAATAAGTGGTAAAAGGATGGGTGTTTTCACACCTATCAAATCCCCTACACTTAACCATTGCCATGCCCTCAAGCAATGCTTAGTGATAAAGCAATTTTACATTTTTCTCATAATCAATCAACCTTGGCCTTATTAACGTACTAAACAAAAATTAAAGTACTACGAGAAATTAAAATCTTTTAAAGTAACCAAAAGGATAGAAAACCATTTTCACTTGAAAATAGCTATATGTAAATAACTTGCAAAGAGATCAAGGACTTACATTAGGGCTTTGGTGCTGCGAAGATTTATCACCCTCAAGTTTCACGTTCCCCAAACTAAGCTTAAAAACGAGATCATTGTTATTATAAGTTAGCAAATCAAACACTTACACACATGGCTTAATTAAATGCTTAAACTCCCTTATTCCTAGGTGTATCTCTTATATTTTATTTTTGTCTTAGAATGATCATGAAGATGCATTTTTGGACTTATTTCGATACTTTATTAGGCTGAAAGCAAAGTAGGACGATTTGATCAATAGTTAGCTAAAGGACAAAATCTCTTAAAACTGCTTCTCGGGATATCAAAAAGTTCATATCTTGGCATAACTCGGTTCATGATTTGAGACCTCTCTCGAGCCGATATTTGGCATGTACTTCATACTTCATATCTTGAGAGACGTGCTTGAGATAATGGTCTTCTCTTCGTAATAGAGTTTCTTCACTTGGAGACTTTTGAGGGGTACTCCAACTTTGTTGACCACGAATTCATGATTATTTCTTCAATCTCTAATTGGGATTTTGAGATAAAACGATCTGCCTCCTTTTCGGACTTGGATCTATTTATCCTCATACCTTGTTAGGGCCTTTTTGGATAGACTTCTCCATGATCTTTATGGGAGTTGATTGCTTTTCGTCGTGAGTCTTGATCCTTCATATTGATTTTGGGAATAATGCTTTTCACATCACCTTGGATTTTTAGCAATAAGATTGAATCCTCATGCCTTGTTAGGGCCTTTTCGGACTCGCCAATCTTCGCGCCCCGCTTCATAAGTTATGCCTTGGCTATGAACTCTTATCATTACCGAGGAACTTTTAAACGATCTTGGGCTAGAAGCTAAGTAACCTTTCAAATGGTACGACCTTACTTATTGCAGATAAATTATTAGCAAGTGATGGGAGGATAAGCAAATAATTACACCAAGTGAGCTTGTGCAAGAATACCGACTTATAATTGACTCTATCATTTCTCGTTCTTCACAATTAAAAATCTCAAGTAATGAGACTCGTGGATGCTTAGCCTAATAAACTAATTAAGGTCTACATGGTTAAGGATACTAGCTAGAATAAACTTGGATAAGTCTATTCGGGTTGAGTCAAAATAATCGCAACGGGCCTAATATGTCAAAGACTTCAAAACTAGCTACACCACTTATTAATATTTTTGACTTATTTGCGGGATATATACATATGAAAGCAACGATAAAAATTTAAAAATTACGACTAAATGGCCAAAGTTAATTGAAAATTTGAAAAATGTTGAAAAAGATGATTTTCCGATTAAATGAAGGCATTTTCATGGAAAAGTCCACTTAAAACTTCGATAGAAGTCCCCCCTACACTTAAGATAAACATTGTCCTCAATGTTTAAGCATGTGGGAAAAGGCTCCCCTATACTTATGACATTGTGCACGTTGGTTAAATCAAGCTAAGGAAGAGACGACTAACGTGATCAATTTCAAATGTGAGTATGAAGAAAATTGAATCACGATAGTTGAGAGATAGAACCGGATTTCGGATAACACGAGAGCACGGTTCTTTAAAGGTTCCAAAAGTGCATTCATCCCTGTAATCACATCACCATACAAACACAAGCAACCTATAGAGGTCCCCCTACACTTAGGAGGTTAAACGGAAAAGGATAGATACTCGGGTTGCCTCCCGAGGAGCGCTTGTTTCTGATAACCGAGTCACGAGCCTGACTCGATCCAAAATTAGTTCATGGGAAACGTGGTGAGGGATGGAATCATCTCGTGAGAGATGTCCTCACCAAAGTACAACTTCACTCGTTGGCCATTCACCTTAAAATTGGGACCATTAGGTTGAGCGAGCTCGAGAGTACCATATGGAAAAATTTGGTCAATGGTGAATGGGCCGGACCAACGAGATTTCAGCTTGCCCGAAAAGATTTTCAACCTAGAGTTAAAGAGTAAAACTTTGTCTCCAACTTGGAACTCTCGGTTCTTAATCTTGGAGTCGTGAATGAGCTTAGTCTTTTCCTTATAGATGAAATAATTTTCATAAGCCTCATTACGGAGTTCATTGAGCTCATTGAGTTGGATCTTGCGTAGGTCACCGGCTTAGTTGATATAAAAATTAGCCCACTTCAAGGCCCAGTAAGCCTTGTGCTCCAACTCAATGGGGAGGTGGCACGCCTTTCCGTACACGAGACGATATGGTGTACAACCAATCGGAGTCTTGTATGCGGTCTGAAAAGCCCACAAAGCATCATCAAGTTTATCAGCCCATGAGGCACGATGCTCTCCCACGGTTCTTTCAAGAATTCGCTATAATCCTCGGTTAGAGATTTCAGCCTGGCCATTAGTTTGTGGGTGGTAGGCGGTGGAAAGACGGTGATTTACACCATACTTAGCCATGACTCTTGCGAATTGGTCATTGCAAAAATGAGTCCCGCGATTACTAATAATGGCACGAGGCACACCGAATCTAGCGAATAGCAATTTCAAAAAGTTACAAACAACCCTTGCGTCATTAGTAGGTAAAGCTTTGGCTTCAACCCACTTTGAAACGTAGTCAACGGCTACAAGGATGTATTTGTTTCCTTTAGAGGAAGGAAATGGCCCCATAAAGTCGATACCCCAAACATCAAAGATTTCACATTCTTGAATGAAATTCTGAGGCATCTCATCTTTATGTGTGATCTTGCCTTGTTTTTGGCAAGCATCACAATGTTTAACCATCTCGTGAGCATCACGATAAATGGTGGGCCAATAAAATCCCGAGTCAAACACTTTTTTGGCGGTGTATTTGGGACCAAAGTGACCACCGGTGGGTCCTTTGTGGCAGGCGTCAAGGATTTCTAAAGCTGCTGGTCCATCAACACATCGGCGAATAATCAAATCAGCACATTGTTTGAATAGATACGGGTCATCCCAAAAGTAAGTCTTAATGTCTTTGAAGAACTTCTTCTTTTGCTGGGATGTTAACCCGTCAACGAGAATTCCACCCGCCAAGTAGTTTGCAATGTCTGCAAACCACGGGGTTTCATCAAAAGTCGAGTTGATAGACATTAAGGTCTCCAGGGGAAAAGAGTCATTGATCTCTTTGTTCGGATGATCCTCTTGGTAAGGATCCTCAAGTCTACTGAGATGATCCGCGGCTAGGTTTTCAGCTCCTTTCTTATCGTGATTTTCGATTTTAAATTCTTGGAGTAGCAAAACCCAACGAAGAAGTCTTGGTTTGGAATCTTGTTTAGTTAACAAGTACTTCAACGCGGAATGATCGGTATAAACGATTGTGGTGGAAAGGACAAGATAGGGGCGGAACTTTTCAATGGCATAGACAACTGATAAAAGCTCTTTTTCGGTTGTCGTGTAATGCAATTGAGCCCCTGTCATAGTCTTGCTAGCGTAGTGGATCGGTTGGAAGTGTTTGTTCACTCTTTGGCCCAAAACCGCTCCAATAGCAAAGTCGCTAGCATCGCACATCAATTCGAAAGGCAGCTCCCAATTAGGGGTAACCAAGACGGGTGCCTTAGTTAGCTTATTCTTAAGCGAGTTGAAGGCTTCAATACACTCGTTGGAGAAGATAAAAGGAGTATCTTTTTCCAAGAGGTGGGTCATCGGGCGAGCGATTTTAGAAAAATCTTTGATGAAATGACGGTAGAAGCCCGCATGACCAAGGAAACTTCTCACACCCTTCACGGTTTAAGGTGGAGGCAACTTAGAAATAATTATCGACTTTAGCACGGTCTACTTCAAGACCGGCTTTGGAGATCTTGTGTCCTAGCACGATGCCCTCTTTTACCATGAAATGGCATTTTTCCCAATTAAGAACAAGGCGAGTGTCTTCACACCGCTTAAGCATACGTTCTAAATTGGCAAGGCATACAGAGAAAGAATCGCCATAAACCGAGAAATCATCCATGAATACTTCCATAGTGTCTTCCACCATGTCATGGAAGATAGCCATCATACACCTTTGGAATGTCCCAGGAGCATTGCATAAACCAAAAGGCATGCGTTTGTAGGCAAATGTTCCGTAGGGACAAGTGAATGTGGTCTTTTCTTGGTCCTTGGGATTGATGGGAATTTGAAAATACCCGGAGAAACCGTCTAAAAAGCAGTAATAGTCATTACCAGCTAGACGCTCGAGCATTTGATCCATGAAAGGAAGAGGAAAGTGATCTTTTCTCGTGGCATCATTGAGCTTGCGATAGTCAATACAAACTCTCCACCCAGTAACGAGATGAGTGGGAATCAACTCGTTGTGTTCATTGGGAACAACGGTTATTCCGCCCTTCTTGGGCACACAATGGACGGGACTTACCCAAGGCGAATCCGAGATAGGGTAAATCAAGCCGGCATCAAGAAGTTTGATAACCTCTTGTTTGATGACGTCATGAATGCGAGGATTAACCCTTCTTTGGCTCTGGATTGCGGGTTAAAGTCATCTTCTATGAGAATCTTGTGAGTACAAAAGTTCGGATCAATTCCGCGGATATCGGAAATTTTCCAAGCAATTGCCTTCTTATGATCTTTAAGCACGGCGATGAGGCGAGATTTCTCTTCTTCTTTCAAGTCCTTCGCGATGATGACGGGCGACTTCTTCTCTGCTTCAAGGAACACGTACTCGAGATGGGGCGGCAACTCCTTAAGTTCTAAATCCGGAGCATTTTCGATGGGAGGCGTATTCAAAGTTGGAGCATCGATAGCAATAAATTTGGGAGATGGTAGAGAAATATGGTCCTCTTTGAGAAGGTTCTCAATGAGACGCATGTCTTCATCCCAATCGGTGGAAGAATCGTCATTTGCTAAGTTCACATCTCTCATGGTGGCTTCCAAATCTTTCCAAAGGAAATCACTTTCTCCAAATAGAGATAGTGATGAATCAATAGAGGAAACGGTCTCAACATTGGGAAGAGAGGTAGGAATACTTTTACAAGCATCTTTGAAGTGTTCTTCACAGGCCTCATCAAGAACGTCAATACAATTAACACTCTCGTATGAATAAGGCTGTTTAGAAAGCTTTCCCATGTTGAAGACGACTTTATCGTCACCCACTCTCATGATAAGCTCACCCGCTTCAACATCGATGAGAGTGCGACCGGTCCTCAAGAATGGACGACCAACGATCAATGGCACACGAGGGTCCATGTCGTAGTCAACGACAACGAAATCGGCAGGAAAAGTGAATTTGTCGACTCCTACAAAGACGTCTTCGGCTATCCCCACTGGATAAGCAACCGTACGGCTAGCTAATTCCGAAGTCATTTTGGTGGGGACTAGCTTAGGGAGAGATAATTGCTTCCAAACACTTAAAGGCATTAAATTAATACTGGCACCTAGATCGGCTAAGGCCATGCAATTCTCTACTCCCGGGAAGTTGCAAGGGATTAAGAAACGACCCGGATCACCAAGCTTGGTTGGCAATTTCCTTAAGAGAACTGCAGAGCAATTATCATTAAGTTAGGTGTTAGCAATATCAGGAAGCTTATCCTTGTCACTAAGAAGATCTTTAAACATTTTCGCGTATTTAGGCATGTGAGCGAGAGTCTCAGCGAAGGAGATGTTAAAATTCAATTGTTTAAACATTTTAAGAAAGTTCGAAACCTGAATATCATCCTTGCTTTTGAGCTTCTCTTTCCTCAACCTAGATGTATAAGGTATATTGGAAGAAGAGGAAGGCTTTGGGAGAATAGGATCACTCACATCCTTGGGTGGAGGAGGGGTAGAAGTAAGAGGTGGAGAAATTGGGGAAGTAGAAGGATGAGGAATAGGAGCAGGTGACTCGTTCTCCTTAGTCACAATCACCGGTGGAGGTATAGGAAGCTCGGGTTCCGTGGTACCTTTGCCACTGCGAGTAGTGATTGCTTTCATCTCCCCTTTTGGATTCGCAACGGTGTTACTCGGAAGAGTACCCGAAGAAGAGGATTGATTACCTTGGAAGAAACCAGCCATCATGTTCCTTAAGTCATTCGTTTGACTTGCCAACGTGTTTCTCATATCAGCTCTCAGATCGTTTCCTTGTTTCACCATGTCTGCTTTCAAGTTTAGCACTTCCCGCTGGAGATTTTCCACAATCACATCATTGGTCCTCATGTAGGTTTCTACCTCTTGGTGTAATGCGGTGGGTTGGTTGGAAGGAGGAGCATGGTATGCGGGTGGTTGATAAGCAGGTTGTTGGTAAACTTGGTTGTTTCTTTGAGGTGGATATGGTTGTTTGTGAGGTGGTATGTATGGTGCACGAGGTTGTTGTTGTTGTTGAGGAGGGCGATTAAGGTTTTGTTGTTGGTTTGGGTTGTTAGGAGGAAAACCGGGTGGGGAAAGAAAGTTGTTAGAGCGGTAGCTAAGCAAGTTGCGGTCACCTTGAGGACGAGCTTGATAAACGGCTGGAGGATAGGTACCGTATGCTGCATTCACATTCTCAGAAGGGTAGTCTTGGGTGGCGGTACAAGTGGTGTAAGAATGAGGACCCCCGCATATTTCACATGGTTGGCTAACAGCATTGACTTGAGCGTTTTTAGCATTGATGCTGTTGGTGTTGCTAGCGGTTTGGGTAGCAAGCGATTCAAGAAGCGCAGTGATTTTGTCAAGTCGCTTGTCGTTGTCACTAGTACTAGCACTAGCGGCATTGGTCCGCACACTCTTGGTTTGCACACGAGACTTATTCTCAATGATATCCCAAGCGGCATTGGAAGTCTTAACCAAAATATTACCCCCCGAGGCACTGTTTAGTGAATCTTGGTCATTCATGCTTAAACCATTATAAAAAGTATTAATTTGGTGCACTTTGGTAAAACCATGTTGTGGGCACTTTCTTAAAAGATCTTTAAAACGGTCCCAAGATTCACTAAAAGACTCATCGTACTTTTGTTCAAAATTAATAATTTCATTCCGCAAAGCGGTAGTACGAGAGGGTGGGAAAAAGTAGTTTATAAACTTGGTCTCCAAATCCGTCCACGTCAGAATACTTTGTGGCGGTTCCTTTGCAAGCCAATGCCGGGCTTGTCCCTCTAAAGAAAAGGGAAAAAGTTGTAAACAGATTACCTCTTGTGGAACACCATTGAATTTGACCGTATTCGTGAGTTGCAAGAATCTCTTGATGTGGTCATGTGGATCATCAATGGTACGCCCCAAGAATGGTTGAGCAGAGACCATCTGGATAAAACCGGATTTGAGCTCAAAGTTGTTGGCTGCAATCGCAGGTATGACAATTGGATCATTGTTGCCGTCTACATGTGCTTGCAGAAGTTCAATCATCGGGCGATTGTCCGGTAGAAGCTCATTGTTGTTGTTATTATTGTTGTTGAGAGGTGGATTGTTGTTGTTATTGTTTGTTGAGAGGTGGATTGTTATTGTTGTTGTTTTGTACACCGGCCATGTCTAAGTCTTCGAGAGGCTCGGGCTCTTGATAAGACGTGGATCGTGTACGCATGCACCTGCAAAAGAACTAACAAGGCAAACAAGAAATATTTTTTTGTTTTTTATGGTTTTATAATTTTATTGTATTTTTGAATTTTATATTTTTTAGGGTTTTTGAAATTTTTTATGAAAAAGTAACGTTCACGGTGAACGGATTCCAAAATCCAAGTTCTCACAAAAAACTGTTAATCTTAACGAGAAGAGCCGGCAACGGCGCCATTTGATGCAAGTGATTTGCTATGGTTCAAGATTAGTTCTCGGTATCTCCTCGAATTGATCACAGCTAAAAGTGGAATGATTTGTTCTTGGTGACAAATAGTGGGTTTGGTTTTCTATTCTATTAAAAAGATAAAGAAATGAAGTAAACAAAGATTTAAACCAAAACAGTTAATGAAGTAAATCTTTAATTAGAATTAAACAAATAAATGATAAAACTGAAAAGAACCTTTACTGAAAACTTGCTCTATTCGGAATAATTGTACCATCCGGAATAAAACATGCTACTCGGAATATTCAAGCTATGCGGAATAACTTCTACCCGGAATGTTGATGCTATGCGGAATAACAAGGGCTATCGGAATAACTGTTACTCGGAATAAACAAGACCATTCGGAATACCTAGGCTATGCGGAATTTAAGGCTACCCGGAATAAAAATCCTATTCGGAACAATGTTCTCTATGCGGAATAATTAAGACTATGCGGAATGTTTCACTACTCGGAATAATGAACCTAAGCGGAATAAATAGATATTCCGAATAAGGGAAAAGTAAAAAGGCTATTCGGAATATGTAAAAATTCCTAATAAGGGACTAAGCAAGATGACTAGTCGGAATATTGCTGGGATTGAAGAACAGTAAACAGTGATAAAAACAGGGGAACGATTTTTAACCAGACGAACCAAATTTAACCAAAGGATTTGAACCAAACTAAACACAATTCGTTTACTAACCATAAACAACAAATCCCAATCATAAAAACACAAAACCCATTAACTTTTGAAGATCAAAATCAACTAAACTGGAACTTTAAAACTTTGAATAAAAAGAGAGGATGAACAAGATGATAGAAAGATTAAATGTAAACTTGTATTGATGATTAAGATTCAACAAACAAAATGGAAGGATTAAACTTACAAGATTCAAGAAGAAATTAAAGAAAATGAAAACCACTCCTTAAGGGAGATGGTTCTTCCTACGAACTAGGAGAAAATGTAACTGAATAAAAAACTAGTGCCAAATGTGTGAGGGGTTTTCCTTATATAGGCTAGTGGTTGGTTGGTGATTTGGGCTTTCTTCCTCTCTTCTTGTCTTCTCGCATTTTCAGAAAAGTTGACGTTTTCGATTCTGATTCGGGATTTGTCGATGATTAAATTCAACTCGTCTTTTAATTTCTTCGTTTAATAGACTTGAGTTTCTTCGACATATATAAGTCTTCCATCTTTGGTCCTTTTCTTCGATAAATCTTCAAATAGGCCCACTGACTTCAAATCTTTTGCATCTCTTGGACAATAGACTTCGTCTTGAGTCTTTTTCCTCGATAAAACCCGTGCAATCCCATGTTTTCTTCAATATTCATCCGGTTGACTCTGAAAACACAATAAACATAAAAACCACGCATAATTCTAAACAAATGATATTAAACACGAGTTTTGGTCTTGTTTTAGTAAGAAATAAGTGGTAAAAGGATGGATGTTTTCACACCTATCACCTCTATATTTAGTGTTGTCTACCGACTCACAATCATCATCTAGGGTGAGTTTAGTATCCTAGGCCATAGGGGTCTTCATTGGTCTAGAGTCTTCTAATCCAAATTTCTTTAGCATTTCTTTAACATACTTGGATTGATTAAATAAAATACCATCGTCCATTTGTTTAATTTAGAGTCCTAAAAAGAAGTTAAGTTCTCCCATCATACTCATTTCAAACTCGTCATGCGTGATTTTGGCAAAGTCATCACACAATGATTGACAAGTTGAACCAAATATAATGTCATCAACATATATTTGTACGATAATGAGGTGAGAAACTTTCTTCTTTGTAAAGAGCGTATTGTCTATCATCCCCATGGTATATTCATGTTTTACAAGAAATGCTTTAAGTCTATCATACCAAGCTTTGGGTGCTTGTTTGAGATCATAAAGAGCTTTCTTAAGCTTGTAAACATGATCCGGTTTTTCAAAATCAATGAAGCCAGGAGGTTGAGCCACATATACCTCATCATTGATCAAACCGTTAAGAAATTCACTCTTTACATCCATTTGTTAAAGCTTAAAGTCTAAAGCACAAGCGTAAGCTAAAAGGATTCTAATGGATTCTGATCTAGCTATGGGTGCGTATGTCTCGTCATAATCAATACCTTTTTGTTGATTATAGCCTTGAGCTACAAGTCTAGCCTTGTTACGAGACACAACACCATTCTCGTCTAACTTATTCCTATATACCCATTTGGTTCCTCTGATGGTCGAACTTCTAGGTGGGGGAACAAGTTCCCAAACATCATTAGCAATGAATTGATTTAATTCTTCTTGCATAGCGATGAACCAACTCTCATCCATCAAATCTTCTTTAACATTCTTTGGTTAAATCAAGGAGACAAAACAAAAGAAGTTACTTTGATTTTGGACTTGAGATCTTAGGTTCCTTTGATTTAATTCGCCTATGACGTTATCGACAGCATGATCCTTAGACTCCTTAATGTTTACTCTTTTTTCAACACTAAGGTCTTCAACTCCTATGTTTCTAACATCTTTGGCATTAACTATGTCTATTTCATCCTAGTCACCATCTACCAAAGGTGGTGTCTTAGATGAAGGAGGGGTTTCATCAAATGTCACGTTAAGTGATTCTTCAATTACACCCGAGGTTCTATTGAGGAGTATGTAGGCTTTGCTAGTTTGAGAATAACCTAAAAAGATACCTTCGTAAGACTTTGGGTCAAACTTTGTAAGGTAATCTTTGGTGTTGAGAATGAAGCACTTGCTTCCAAACACCCTAAAGTATTCCAATGAGGGCTTCTTACCTTTAAGAATCTCATAGGGGGTCATTCCTAGAAAAGGTAGAATAAGAATTCGGTTGAGAATGTAGGTTGATGTGTCCACGGCATTGCACCAAATTTTTTGAGGCAAATATTGCTCATTTAACATCGTCCTACTCATCTCTTGGATGGTCCTATTCTTCCTTTCAACTACCCCATTTGATTGTGGAGTGCGAGAAGCCCAGAAGTTATGGGCAATACCATGAGCTTCACAAAAGGCACTAAATGGCACTTCATTATCAAATTCCCTACCATGATCCGTCCTAATAGAGACAATTGAACATCCTAGTTGATTTTGAACTCTTCGACTAAAGGTTTCGAAGTGATCGAAAGCTTCATTATTAGACGTCAAAAATCTAGTCCAAGTGAATCTAGAGTAGTCGTCAACTATAACTAGGGTATAAAGGTTACCTCCATAACTACGTATGGCGGAAGGTCCAAAGAGATCCATATGTAGGAGCTATAAGCACCGAGAGGTCGAAACCAAATTCTTGGCTTTGTGACTTGAGTGAACTTGCTTCCCAATTTTGCAAGCATCACAGAAGTGACTATCAAACTTCATCTTGGGGAGATGTCTTACCAACTCTTTAGAGACTAAAGATTGAATTAAACGCATATTAGCGTGACCTAATCTCCTATGCCAAAGAGTAGAACTATCATCTAAAGTTGCTAGACATAAGTCGTCCTTTGACTCCCTATTGACCTTCATGACATAAAGCCCATGTTTTCTAACACCTTTTCCAATGACTTTTCCATCTTTTACGATTTCACTTTCATGTTCCGAAAAGATGACCTTACACTTATTGTCACAAATTTAACCTATACTTAGAAGGTTAAAACCTAAGTTATCTACATGCTCTATGTTTTCTATAGTCATAGAGTCAAGAGAGACCGTACATTTGCCAATGATATTACCACGTCGATTACTAGCGAATGTAACGTTATCTCCATCATATGCTTTGTAGTGTGAGAATAAACTTCGATTACCCGTCATGTGTTTAAAACAACCACTATCCTTAATCCACTCATCGGGCTCTAAATTGATTCCCAAGCATATCTAGGTAACAACACACAAGATCAAACATTTGGTCCCCAATATCTCATGGGTCCAAAATTGTTAGTTCCAAACATCCCTTGCATTTGATTAGGATGCATGAATGAAGGAGACATTCCCCATGGGGAAAAGTATTGTTGTTGAAAATTATTCCAATTCATATGGCCATTTTGTTGTCCATAGTTTCCCCTATGTGTCTTTGATCTTGATCTAGAGTTATTATTATTCCTCCTAGGTGTTAGAGTTTTACTTCTAGGTCGTGATTTAGCTTGATCATCTCTTTTTGGCGTAGGTGTTCTACTTATAGGTTTAGATTCATTTCGTACTCTTGGAGGAGTAGATGTTTGTTTAGATAAGTTTCTAGTTCCCATTAAAGGTTTACTCAAGGGCTTGTAGAATTTATCTAGAGTAGGCTTTTCAATTATAGGTACTTTGACCTTGTTGATAAGAATATGTTTTGGTCCTTCACCTAATATAGATTTTTCAGAAAGTTCAGGATTTTCACAAAAATCTTCTTCTGGTCGCGGTTCTTTAGCTCCATCGGCGGTTCCATAGCGATAAAGAACCGCCCCATATATTGGAGAACCGCGTACAGGGGAGTGTTTTTCTGAAAACCTAACTTGTTTTGGTTCACTAGTTGATGCTTCATTAGTGTTATATCCTAACCCAAGTATTTTCTTAGAATGAATTTGTTTGTTTAACATATCATCAAGAGCATTAGTACCTCTCATGAACTTTTCAAGTCTAATGGAGGTGCTCTTAAGGTTTTCATTTTCTTGTCTAAGGTTATCACATTTTAAGCATCCTAGATCTACTTCTTTGTTTTTCTTAAGCTTAGCTAATTTCTCTTTTAGCTCACTAATCTCATTCTCAAGCTTAGTTCTAGTTGATTTTAGCACTTTGTTCTTTTCAATGAATTTAAGACTAAGCTTATGCAAGTTATTGTATTGGCCTTCTAATTCACTATCATCTTGAGAAGAACTATTATTGCTATAATACTCGGTTTCAGAATGTACCTCTTTAGAAGTGTGAGCCATGAGACACTTCTCATCTTTGGGGTTATCATCAACACCTTCACCGCTATCGCTCCATGAACCTCCAACAAACGCCGTGTGGTTCTTGTCGCGTGAAGGATTAGGACAATCACCGATGTAATGATTTGGATCACCACATCTAAAGCATTTCCTATCACCTTTATCATCTTTGTCAAATCGGTTTTTGGAGAAGGGTTTCTTGTCGTTGTTTGGTTGCCTCACGTATTGACCTCGTCTTTTAAAGAACTTAAAGTCTCTAACCGCCATGGCATATTCCTCAGCATCACTATCCGAGGAGCTTTCATGGTCACTTTGCGCCTTCTTGGCCTTGAGTGCAAGAGACTTTCTTTCAATCTTAGTTTTCACCATTTCCGAGTCTTTCAGAATTATCATCTCATCAACCTTCAAGTTACCAATGAGTTCATCGAGTGATAATTTGGCGAGATCCTTTGATTCTTCAATCGCCATGACTTTAGCTCTCCATTTGGGATGCAACGCCCTAAGAAACTTCCTAACATTGTTCTTGCTAGAAAAACCTTTATCAAGTGCTTTTAGACTAGTAATAATAGTGTTAAATCTAGAAAATGCACTATCAATAGTTTCATCTACTAAGATGACAAATTGTTCATATTGTTGAACAAGAAGATCGATTTTACTTTCTTTGACTTGGCTATTACCTTGGTGAGTTACTAAAAGAGTTTTCCAAATGTATTTAGCGGTTTCACACATAAAAATCATTTCGTACTCTTTCTTTGGTAAAACATTATAAATCACCATTTTAGCCTCATTATTTTTAGCAAGTTTCCTTTTAGTATCATCATTACCTTTGTCAAAAGTGACTATCTCTTTACTTTTAGAAACTTCATTATATTGGAATGGTAAAAAATCACTATTGGTAATAACATGCCAAATATCTAAAAATTTTGATTTCACATAAGTCTCAAACCTATTTTTCCAATAAATAAAACTATCGGTTTCAAAAAGAGGTGGTCTTTGCATGGATTGCCCTTCTAGATACTTGTTGGAATCCATAGATCGATTCCAGTTTTAAAATACAATATATTTTAAAAAATCTTGAACAACCATGCTCTGATACCAGTTGTAGAAACTAGAAGGGGGGGGGGGGGGTTGAATAGTTTCTTAAAATTTCTTGTTAAAGGTTGATTTATAAAAATCCTTTTTCAAAAACTTAAGCTTGAGTATTTATGTGAAACCTTCTTATACACAATATGAACAAGGTATAGTGCCACTAAACTAATAATCACAAGTATAAAGAATAATGAATGTATAGGGCAACTAATAATCACAAGTATAAAGAATAATGAATGTAAAGAGATAAGGGAAGGAAGGATCAAACCAAACTGTTGGAAATACGTTTTACGTATTAGAAAGGATCGGTCACTCCAACAATAGTCCATGTTATAGCTCGTAGTTTAGTTATTTACATTTATCAAACAAAGCCCAAAACCGAGCCCATGGATTGTATGGGTCGGCGGCCTAATGTAAACCCAAGCCCATCACATGGTCTTGGGTATATAAACCCTCTCCTTTGATGGAGAGGGTGGTGTGGTTTCATTATTTACACATAGTAAACATTGGTTTTCTCTCCCTAAGTGTGTGTAATCCACCATCTCTCTATCTCTTTCTCTCTCTAAAAATATAAGCAAGATTTACATTTCTACAAATGGTATCAGAGCTTGGGATGAAATATAGGTTTGTTTTTGTGTTGCGTATTGTTTTCTAAACATATCGTAGAGTGTTGGTTTGTTTTTGCCGAAATCTTCAAAAAAATTTTGTGTTTGATCGTAGTGGGGTGTTCATCGGTTCGGTTTTTGGATTTGTGGGTTGTATGGTTCGGGTTAATCAGTTTGGAAATTTTCAAACTCAAAACCAAAACCAAACCAAACCAATTATGTTATTGATAAAACCAAACCATAAACCAAATTAGAATTCGGTTTGGTTTCGGTTTAAACCAAGAAAACCAAATTCAATTAAACTCCAAAAAATATAATGTAGAATTCACAAACAAAAACCTAAATTTTTAAGTAAAAATAACAAGTTATAAGCTTTTAAAAGTACTCAAATAATCGAATTTTTTTCTTAAAGAAAACTAAAAAGTTTAGAACAAAATAGAAGCAAAATAAGGTAAAAATTTCTTTGAAGATAGTTTTTAAAATCCTCATTAACTTGAATAGTCCATCTACAATCATCCAGAGACAAGTGTACCTTCAAACTTACTCCATATAGAAATTTATAAGAATCAAGTATACAAACTCTTCTCATTTGCTCGGGATATACATAAATGCTTAATCGAGTGAATGATTAGTTCGAAAGATAACTACTTAGGATCATAAGATAAAAAATATGAATATATAGTTAAAAATTTCATGTGTATAGAGTTATTCGGTTTTTTCGGTTTGGTTTGGTTTTATTTTTGTCAAACCATAACCAAACCGAACACCAATTAAATACTTCGATTCGGTTTCAAACCAAACCATACACCAATTAAAATTTTCGGTTTGGTTTTATTTGGTTTCGATCTGGTTTATTTTTCGGTTTATTCGGTGTCAAACCAAACACTGAACACCCCTAGATCGTAGTTTAAAGTAGTGTAACATACGGATTCGTGTTTAAAGTGTTCTTGGTATCTTGGTTTTCGTTAAAACATCATCTTTCTTGGATCAAAAGTGCAAAAAAGTCTTGTGTTCTTCATTCCGAAATTCAAGCAGAAATCTCCATCGGAAAGTACAAGTGAAAAGTGGGCTTCCATCGCAATAACCATCACCATCGGAAAGGGTTTGGTTCTACATTGCGATACTTGGATTTAATTACTTATTCTGATCTGGACATTCCGATCGTACTTTGCGATCTGGGATTCCGACGGGTATAAGGAAGTTTTTTAAGTCGTTACTCTGCTTAAATTTTGTCAGCTACTTTGCGATCTGAGCATTCCGATCTGAATCATTCCGACAGCTCTTTGCGATCTGAACATTCCGATAGGTCTTTGCTATCTGAACATTTCGACAGCTCTGCATTGCGATCTAGGCATTCCGATACCATCATCATTTCGACAAGGTTACATTGCGATCTGAGCATTGCGATCTGAATCATTCCGACAAAGTTACATTGCGATCTGAGCATTACGATCTGGACATTCCGATCTGGCATTCCGATCTGACATTCCGACAATCCAAAAATTATTCCTTAAAATGTGTAATTTTGACTTGGAATTTTTGGTTTATCGAGAACATATTTTAGGGGATTTTAACATTGTTTCTCGATCTTAACTCACAACAACACAAAAATACTTAACCTTATTTCATTATTCGATCAACTTTGTAAATCTTAACTTATTGAAATGGAGTACACATCTCTTACGAATAAGTCCATCCTCTCGGGTACGGATAATCGTCCACCAATGTTGGTGAAGACTATGTATGAGGAATGGGCTTCCCTAATGGAACTTTATATGTTGAACAAGGAGAATGGACATCTAATTTGGGCATCGGTGCTCAATGGACCATTAGATTATGGTACTGTGACGGAAGGTACGACCACTCGTCCTCGCGCAACGGGTGAGTTGACTGGAGATATGAAGATTCAAGATAAATGTGATAAGTATGCTACAAACATCATTCTCCAAGCCCTTCCTCCGGATGTCTACAAACTCGTCAGCAAACATAAAGTTGCCAAAGAGTTATGGGATAGAATTCGTGTTCTAATGCAAGCCACCTCGTTAACTAAACAAGAACGAGAGTGTAAGCTTTATGATACTTTTGATAAGTTTGCCTATGTGCCAGGGGAGACTCTCAATGATTACTATCTGAGATTTACCCGATTGTTGAATGAGCTTAATATCTATGGCATGGCAATCCCTACCTTTCAGTTGAACACCAAGTATTTGAACACTCTTCCTCCAGAATGGAAAAAATACGTGACGGATGTTAAATTGGCTAAGGACTTGCATAACACCAATATGGATCAACTTCAAGCTTTTCTTCAACAACACGAATGCCATGTGATCGAGGCTCGGTTGTCTACACCTCAAGTTCATGATCCACTTGCAATGTATGCTTCTCAACAAACATGGCTTATACTTATCAACAACCATCATACTTGCAGCAGCCACCGCCACACATCTATCAGCAACCACAACAACCATCTTATCAACCACCAATGATGCCACAACAAGAATATCAACAAAGTGTTCATCAACAATCTTTTCCACATCAACCACAATATCAGACATCACCATCACAAGCCAACACTTCTCCATTGGGCTATACTCCTCAGCAAGGATATTTTCCAATAGAAGCACAACCAGCCCAAGCTTTCTACTCTAATGAACTTCCACCGATCCAAGCACTGGTCTTTACTCCAAATGACACGCCAGCTGATGTTCTAAACCATCTTACAGCCTACTTGTCAAAACTTGTTGCAACTAGAGGATTTCCACCAACAAACAATCAGCTCCGCACCTCATCAAATCCTCGACAACAAGCCACTGTTCAAGATGGTCAAGTGACGGTGCAACCTATTCAGGGAAGGCAAAATTCATATGGACCTCCTACAAGGACTGGGAACAATCAAGATTTGAATTCTCAAGCTAGTGGAAATGGGAGTCCTATTGGTCCTAAGAAGGTTGTGACTTGCTACAATTGCCAAGGACAAGGTCATATGGCTAGGGAATGCACTCAGCCGAAAAGGAGGAGGGATGATGCATGGTTTCGTGAGAAGATGTATTTGGTTGATGCTCAGTCTAAGGGGAAGATTTTGGATTCAGATGAGTTGGCATTTCTTGCAGACCCAGGGGCAGCAGATACTGAAGGCATTGCAGTCGTTTCTACTTCTAATGCAGCTTATCAAGCGGACGATCTTGATGCATACGATTCGGATTGTGATGACATTCACTCTGCCCAAGCTGCTCTCGTTGCTAATCTCTCTCACTACGGTTCTGATGTCATTAGTGAGGTACCAACCACATCTAATAATATTGATGATAACCAACATCAATTTGGGCATGAAAATGACAACCTCAAACAGCATTCGGGAACTAGTAACTCAAATGATGTGGTACCCAATTCTACACATTTGAGTAAACCTCAACCAAATGCTACGACGGGTATGGCATCTTATGCTCAACATGATTTGGTCATGGTGCCTAAACATATAATTGATCAAATGCATATGGCCCTCAGACAATCCGTAGATACCAATTCCACCCTAACTGCTGAGCTTGCGTTGCATAAAGAAAAGATCAAAACTTTTGAAATGGTCCCTCAACAAGAGAAAATAACATGTTCTAAATTTGACCAATTTCGTTTTGAAAAGATTGAACACTTGAAAGAAATAGAATCATTAAAAGCTAATCTTTCTAATGAATTAAAAGAAAAGGAGTCGGTTGTCAATGATTTTCAGAAACTTAAAATGGATTTCGAAACTCTCGAGTCTAAAAAGGTTGAATCAGAAATTAATGCTACCAAACTTCTTAAATTCAAAGAACAACAGCTTTTAAAACAATACGCTTCCACAGAAAAGGTTCATCTTTTAACTAAATCATTTAAAGAACTCGAACTTAAACGTCTTCAAGATTTACCACCTAATCTCGGTTGTGTAGAGGCCGCTGAGAATTTTAAACTTGATCTCGATAATCGAGTTTCCAAGATTTTGTCCAAAGTTGATAACTTAAAACAGAAAAATACACGACTCTTCGATTCAGTAAAGCCCGCATGTGCTAATACCACTGCACAGAATCAATCGTTGATTGAACAATTGAATCGAAAGTCGGTGGAAATATTTGATTTGAGGGAACAAATTTGTGATAAAAATCTGGTCTTGGCTGAGTTAAAGGAAACACTTCGTACTTTAAAAGGTAAGAATGTTGTGGATAACGCAGCCACTGTCTCAGCATCGTCCTCTAGTGCAATCAAAAGGAACCTTATAACCGTCACACCACTTAACAAGGGCCCTAGGACTAAACCATCTCAAACTTTGGTCACTAAAGATAAGGCGGAATCAAAACCAACTTCTAATATTCCCGTGTTGCCTTCTACAGGAGTAAGCACCACTACTAAGGCTCAAAGATCTAAGCTTAAGAGAAACAAGAAGAATGATAGGATCTTGCCCCCATCTAGTAGTCAAGTGAAGAAGCAAGTAGAAGCCCATCCTAGGAATGTTATTTCTGTTTTGAATAAAAAGAATCATGTAGCTAAACCTAAAGGCTCTACGGTTGTGCAGCGTTCTAAGCCTACTGTGAATTCTAATTTAAAATGTTAGAATTGCAATGAATGTAAGTTCTCTAGTCATCATGATTCTTGCCTTATTGACCATGTGAATGAGATGTATGCCCGGAAAAATGGATTAGAATGGAAACCGACTGGGAAAGTGTTAACCCAAGTTGGTTGGATGTGGCGCCCCACTGGTAGAACTTTCACTATAGTAGGAAATATGTGCCCTTTGACTAGGATCACTCCCACTACAGCGAAGAAAGCGTGCCCTTTAACTAGGAGTACCAAAGCTACCAAAACACAAGCGTGTCCTTTAACTAGGAACACCAACACTACTATAGGAACAAAGTGCCCTTTAACTAGGTCTACTCCCAGTGTAGTGCTCGCGGATAATCCAAAACCTAAGAAAGTTGGAACAGTAAAACCTGTTAGTGCTAAGACTCACATTAGAAAATGCAGGAAATCTAAGGATCTCAAAAATGTTAGCAATTCTGATAATTCTATATCTGTATCTGCTAACACTCCGGAACCAATAGTTTCCAATGCATTGTCTACTGTTGTTATTGAAAACAGGTGGTCCAAATTGTTCTCTGGTATTTGGACTCTGGTTGCTCCAAGCATATGACCGGAGATCGCTCTCAGCTCAGAAATTTCGTCAGCAAGTTTCTTGGTACGGTTCGATTTGGAAATGATCATATTGCAAAGATAATGGGTTATGGTGAATATCATATTGGGAATGTTATAATTTCAAGAGTGTATTACGTGGAAGGTCTCGGTCACAACTTATTTTCTGTGGGACAATTTTGTGATGCAAACCTAGAAGTTGCTTTTCGAGAGCATACCTGCTTCATTCGTAATTTAGAAGGGGTTGATTTATTGAAAGGTACTCGAGGGAATAATTTGTATACTTTGTCTCTACAAGACATGATGGCCGCTTCTCCCGTATGTCTTCTCTCCAAAGCTTCGAAGACTAAGTCATGGTTATGGCATCGACGGTTATCTCATCTTAACTTTGACGCTATTAATCATTTGGCGAAAAACGAACTTGTTCGTGGTCTTCCTAAACTATCATTTCACAAGGATCATTTGTGTTTCGCGTGTACAATGGGGAAAAGCACTAAGAAATCCTACAAACCCAAGACAGAAGACACCAACCAAGAGAAACTTTATCTTTTGCATATGGATCTTTGTGGGCCAATGCGTGTTGAAAGTCTTAGTGGCAAAAAGTACATCCTCGTTATTGTGGATGATTACTCTCGGTTTACATGGGTGAAATTTCTTAAAGCCAAAAATGAGGCACCTAAATTCATCATCGGATTTCTCAAGATGATTCAAGTGCGTCTCAACACTACTGTCCAACGCATTCGTACAGATAATGGAACCGAATTTGTGAATCAAATTTTGCGTGATTACTATGAAGAAGTTGGCATTTCTCATGAAACATCCGTTGCTCGCACTCCACAACAAAACGGTGTCGTTGAAAGGCGAAATCGCACACTTATGGAAGCTGCTCGAACGATGTTAATTTACGCAAAGGCTCCATTGTTTTTATGGGCAGAAGCAGTATCTACAACACTGTACACCCAAAACCGGTCACTAATTCGCAAACGCCATGGTAAAACACCTTATGAGCTTCTCCATGGAAAAGTACCAGATTTATCATATCTTCATGTATTTGGTTCTCTTTGCTATCCAAATAATGATGGTGACAATTTGGGAAAACTTCAACCAAAGGCTGATATTGGTATTTTCATTGGTTACGCACCCGCAAAGAAGGCATACCGAATCTACAACCGTAACTCTAGCAAGATCCTCGAAACTATGAATGTTGATTTTGATGAGCTGACAGCAATGGCTTCTGAGCAAAGCAGCTCTGAACCCGCACTTCATGAAATGGGACCCAGTAACATTAGTTCTGGTCTTGTCCCAAATAATCCTACTTCATCATCATTTACACCACCTTCTAGGACTGAATGTGATACGTTGTTTCAACCGTTCTTTGATGAATTCTTTACTCCTCCAAGTATCGTTGCTCCAGAAACTGAAGTAATAGCTCCGGTAACCGAAGTTGTCGCTCCAGCAACAGTTGCAGAATCAGATACATCTGCACCTATTGGTCAAGATATACCTTCAACAAGTAATTCTCAACCAACACATGTTTCAACTACCCATGACATGCCTATTGATGATGAAGAGGATGATGATGATCACGATTTGGAATTCGCTCAAATGCGTGAACTTCCATTCTTTGGTGTACCAATTCCCGACCCTAATCAAGCCGGGTTGTCCACCTCAGAGGAAGCTCCTAGTACGGTTTACTCCAATCCACGGATTCGTGAACATGACAGCAAGTGGACAAAGGATCATCCTATAGATTCTATTATTGGTGACCCTAATCGTCCGGTATCCACACGAAGTCAGTTACAAGAAAGTGCAATGTTTTGTCACTTTGATGCTTTTCTCACTGAAGTTGAACCTAAGACATGGCAACAAGCTTTTACTCAATCGTGTTGGATAGAAGCTATGCAAGAAGAACTTAATGAATTTATACGTCTTGAAGTATGGGAACTTGTCCCATGCCCGGATCAAGTGCAATTACTCACTTTGAAATGGGTTTACAAGGTGAAACTCGATGAGTTAGGCGGAATATTGAAGAACAAAGCTCGACTAGTAGCTCGTGGATACAAGCAATTATTGGGCATCGACTTTATGTAATCCTTTGCACCTATTGCCCGTTTGGAAGCTATTCGACTATTCCTCGCTTATGCAGCCCATATGAATATGATCGTCTATCAGATGGATGTGAAGACGACATTTCTTAATGGTGAACTCAAGGAAGAGGTCTATGTTCAACAACCGGATGGTTTTATGAATCCTAATTATCCTAATCATGTGTACAAGCTTAAGAAGGCTCTCTATGGGTTGAAGCAAGCTCCTCGCGCATGGTATGATCTATTGTCACAATTCCTCATTATGCAAGGCTTCGCTAAAGGCAAGGTGGATCCCACGCTGTTCATTCAGAAACGAGGTAAAGATATGATTATGGTACAAATATATGTTGATGATATTATATTTGCAGCCTCGACCCAAACCTTATCAGATGATTTTGGGACACTCATGTCTTCCAAGTTTAAGATGTCAATGATGGGCATCATTCTTCTTAGGTCTTCAGATATCTCAGAGTCCCAGAGGCATCTTCATCAATCAATCCAAGTATGCCCTTGAATCGCTAAAGAAGTATAAGATGGAATCTTGCGACCCCGTGGATACTACAATGGTGGAACGAACTAAGCTTGATGCAGATCCACATGGAGTTGCCGTTGATCCGACGCTTTATCGTGGAATGATCGGTACTCTTCTGTATATCACAGCCAGTCGACCTGATCTTCAGTTTGCTATATGTATGTGTGCCAGGTATCAAACTAGGCCTACTGAGTTACACTTAGCTACTGTTAAAAGGATCTTTCGATATCTTAAAGGAACCATTAATCAGGGACTTTGGTATTCGAAGGAATCTTCTATTGCACTAATGGCATATGCAGATGCGGATCACGCGGGTTGTCAAGATACAAGGCGTAACACGAGTGGAACTTTACAACTACTAGGAGATCGACTAATCAGTTGGGCATCGAAAAGGCAGAAAAGCGTTGCAATTTCAAGTACGGAAGCAGAATACATAGCTATGTCCGGTTGCTGTGCTCAAATTCTTTGGATGAGATCGCAATTAACCGACTATGGTTTAGGCTTCAATAAGATTCCGATGTACTGCGACAACAAGAGTGCAATTGCCTTATGCTGCAACAATGTTCAATTCTCCCGGTCGAAACATATTGACATTTGCTACCATTTCATCAAGGAGCAAGCGGAAAATGGAGTAATAGAGCTTTACTTTGTCCGATCTGAGTATCAATTGGCGGATATTTTCACGAAGGCTTTAGATCGCGCTCGAATTGAATTTTTGGCCGACAAGCTAGGAATGAGAACTTTCTCGCCTGAGACTCTAAAGGAACTGGCAGATGAAGCGAAAGAATAGTGGTGGTAAATTATTATCCGTATCCTTGGTGATCATTTGTATATATTGTTTATATTTTTATCCACAAAAGCAAAATACTAAAATATAAAACCATATAAAAACCATAAAAATTGAAAAATTCAGAAAAATTCAAAAATATTTTTTACTTTATTTTTCAAAGGCATGTATTTTGGTACGATAATATTTACGGCCTTAGAAATGTTGATTAATATTGACACGGCGCCATAAATAGAGTTCGTACAAAATTTGTAAATATTTCATAAAACATGCCTAAATGGCTTGTAGTTATTTCAGACTGCAACCCGGTTTTCACATTAAAGCCAAGTATTTCTTATGAAAGCTTTGGCTCACAACGAGAATTAATTTTCTCGGGCAAGGTTTACTTTAAAACCTTGTAAGGGATCAAGTTTACTTTATCACTTGGTCTAACACAAACATATGTACGTTTCAGTGCATTTATTTGTTAAAACAAGAGAAGTCTTGTTTTCATGAAGCTATCATCTCTACAACCATAGCAATCTACAATTGGTATCTACATACTCGATGATGCGACTACTCAACCGACGACTACAACTCTTTCAATAGAACACGGGTCAACAATTGAGGGGGAGCAATTGTCAAGCATTCAGAATCTTCGATGCCGAACGTGCCAAGTTCACAAGTTGGTGTCAAGACAACAATACCAATCGTACATGTGGTGAATATGTGATTCTTTTCTAATATGGTGAATATGTGATCATGTTACAAATCGATATCATATCTCATACATTTGGTATCATGAAGATAAAACGGACTCGCATTTTTCTTCCCAAAACCTTTGTTAAAACTACATTAAATCAATTGATATTAAAAACATCGATTGGGTTAATATTTTTAATATGGGGGAGAAAATGTGATTTAATATGGGATATTCTCACAAATGGTTTGACTTAATGTGCTGGCTCATCCCGACATGTGCGAAATGTTTTCGAATATCGTGGCATATGTTAAGGGGGAGCAAAATGGATTTGCTATATCAAAATGAATTTTCATGGTGACGTATACTTACCCAAAACCCATTTATTTCACGACGATGAAGATTGTGGTGACATAAGGATGGTAGGATAGGTTAAGTCCAATGATTCTTCTAGAACCGGAGGAATCTTCCCAAGGACATTCCATAGCTAGAAATAGTAGTCCTTAGGAAAGATGGAGAAAGATTGTGAACGTAGCTGAATGCCGACCAAGTACTTAAGTTAGCACTGGAACAATCACAACAAGGTGCTAGTTATGACGTATTGGTAAGCATTGAAGGGGTTGAAGAATGGAAAAGAATTGTAAAGATAAAGGGTGTAAAGAAAGAAGCCCTCCTTACAACTTTAGGCAGAAACCGGGTCAATATATATGCTATTAAGATCATTGTTTAATGATTCTTGATATTGAAGACAGACATCATGGACCCAGTGATGCAATGCACAACCCATCCCAGCTAACTCATATATCTCTTAAAAGATATTTGTTTTAATCACACGGAGACAACACGTTATCTATCGATTTATTCACTCCGAATAAATTGGTATTGAAAAGGTGGCACTCCTCTCCAGCCTCCGATCACTAAAATCCAAAATGCATGATCGAGTCTAGAGCCATTTAAGATCATCAAATATCTCATTAGGACACACTTTCATATTTCCTTGCTTCTTCACACACTATGAAAAGTAAGAAAGATTTTAAGAGTCCTACGCAAAATCTTCATGATCTTGCCTGAACATCCGAGTAATACGAAAGTATTTACAATGAAGATGGAAATCCTTCTTGAGCGAATATCAACAAGCTCATGGTAGGTGACTTGTGCGATTCTTTATGAATCAAACTTGTGATAACTGGAAAGCAACAGCTGTTTAATTCTTAACTGAATTTAAACACGTTCCAGGCCTCTACGCAATATCTTAGTGATCTTGCCAGAACACTCAGAGTGATACCTTAGTGTTCACAGTGATGAGTGGAAATCCTTCTAGTGTTAACCTCAAACAGCACTTGGTAGGTAACTTGCAAGATTCTATACGAATCAAGCTCATGACAACTGGAAAGCAACGATGGTGCGGTTCTTAATTGAATTTCACTTGTTCCAGGAACATGAATTGACGGCTTCAAATCATGCGGATATTATTATCCAAATGATTCACTCTTTATGTTCGCAGTCAGCTTTGGACGGTCGAATAAAGAGAACGGGTTTACCCACGAAATCCTGTCAGGAAGTTACTTAATTGAAACTATCCATCACGGGTACGATATCTAATATCGTCCAACGGTCTTCACCGACCGGAGGTAAAATGCTACCGAATTAGAATGAAATGTTCAAAGCCATTTCGTTCGTGTTTACTTATGTTGCGGCATTTGAAGACGGTGGCGTTGCGGGATCCAAGAAGAAGTCGTCCCCGCATGCTTATACTTTATGCACTTAATACCTCATCAAATTCAAGAAAGCCTAAAAGTTAAGTCTTCCGCTGTATCGAACTCTGAAGCTTTCAAGAATTACGAAGGTATAAGTATGTGGGACATGGTGTCACGAAGAGGCGAAGATCACAAGTGATGGATGCACGAGATCAAGGCAAGAGATTGATGCTAAAGATTGATATCAAAGATCACATCAGCATGTTCACCAGAAAAGAAAAAGAAAAGAAAGACGAAGACTACGAGCTCAAGACAAGCATAGTATGCTAGGTTCATTTCATTATTGTAACTCGGGTAACGCCCTTGTTTGGAGTGACCTCCCTTAGGGGGAGATTGTTGTAAATACGTTTTACGTATTAGAAAGGATCGGTCACTCCAACAATAGTCCATGAAATAGCTCGTACTTTAGTTATTTACATTTATCAAACAAAGCCCAAAACCGAGCCCGTGGATTGTATGGGCCGACGGCCTAATGTAAACCCAAGCCCATCACATGGGCTTGGGTATATAAACCCTCTCCTTTGATGGAGAGGGTGGTGTGGTTTCATTATTTACACATAGTAAACATTGGTTTTCTCTCTCTAAGTGTGTGTGTAATCCACCATCTCTCTATCTCTTTCTCTCTCTAAAAACATAAGCAAGATTTACATTTCTACACAAACACCAAAGATTTATAGTGGTTCGGCAACGAAGCTCACTCCTCGTTCCTACTCCACTCCTCGAGTACTCCTTACTCGAGAGTTCACTAATCAACAAGCTCCTTAAGGTGGAGAAACCGCACACAACGTCGCTTAGCCAATTTCTGACTCTAAGCTAAAAGTCGAGCCCTAATCTTAGTTAGGACCAATCTACACCAATATACTTTGAGGACTAAGTATTAACCTTAATACATACACAACTTCCAAATAGACACAATTACTTGGATCTTCACAACAATAACACAACAATAACACAATAATGACACAACAATGAATAAATAAGTTTGGATCTTCAATGGATCTTTGAGGTATACACAACACTTCAAGAATGATATTGTTCTTCTATTTGCACTTTGAGAGGAAAAGATGAGAGGAGAAAGATTCACTTCTAACAAGTAGTAATCAAACAAATGATCAAGGATTTGAGTGATTTAAGAAGTATGAAAGAATCTAGAAATATATGTGCAAAAGAGGTGGATTGAAAGTCTAAGAATGGTACACTATTTATAAGACAAACATCCAACGGCTATATCTGCCCGCGGTTCCTTATTGGAGCCCGCAGTTCCTTATCGATAAGGAACCGCCGTAGGTGCTAAGGAACCGCCGACGTAGAGTCCGCTCCCTCTTGTCTTTTAGTGGATTGGTTCGAATCTGGGGATTAAAATATCCTGAAAGGATATTCCAAACCAAGATAGAATATGCCATTTTCAAATTTCAAATTTTCAAATAATTAATTTAATAAAAAATTTTATTAAAAAGAAAGTTTAATAATAAAACTTTTTCACACTTAATAAAAATTGAGTTTTAAGAAAAGATTAAATCCTTGGTCATTAATTAGGATAAGTACTTGTTTTTTCATATCATAAGTGATAATGGTTGAAATGAAAAATACTTGAACTCAAGAATTTGTTTTTCGTTGTTTTCGTAAATGCTTGTTTTTACATATTGTCGTAATCAAAACAAAGCAAGACCGAAAAATGAAAGTAACGTTTTTAGGCGTCATTGCATTAACAAAAACCACCCCGAAACATCCCTTAATTTCCCCCCATGATTACATGACATGTGATAGGTGTGTAAACACCCATCCTTTTTACCACTTAATTACAATAATAACCGAGCCAAAACGTGTATTTTATGTCTTTTATGTCGGAATTATGCGTGGTTTGTGTTTTTATTGTGATTTAGGACGAAATTGTGAAAAGTGGAGAAACACGGCATTCACGGGCTTTTATTGAAGAAAAAGATGAAAGATGAAGTCGAGAAGTCAAGAGTGCAAAAAGAACGGAAGTCCAAGACCAATTCTGAAGATTTATCGAAGAAAAAGTCGAAAGACGGAAGTTTACTTAAAGCCGAAGAACTCAAGTCTATTTTATTGAAGAATTAAAAGACGAGTTCAAAGAAATCCCGAGCCAAAAGTCATTAAAGTCCAAGATTAAAGAAGATTTAAAGGCTTGAGGACTAATGGTGCAATTAAATGAAGATTAAAGGCTTGAGGGACTTAATCATGCAATTAAGAAGAAATGAAGGAGGGAAGGAAGCTTCCTAAGCATTCCTTAATCCTCCCCTATATATAGTCATTAGGATTAATCTTTTCATTTTTGTTGGCTAATAGTGACAATTAGTTCTTCCACTTTTAATTACCTTGTCATTTATTTACTTGTCAAATTTAAATACTTGTCTTGCACCTTAATTACCATTTAATTTCAAGTAAGTGTTCTTTTAATTCTTGTTATTATTTATCTTTATTGTTTGATATCTCATTCTACCTTTCTTTAATCTTTGGTTTATATGTTTATTATTCATGTTCATGTTCTTGAGTTTTTGTCAAATTTATTAAGTGGGTTTTGATTATCTTGATCTTTATTGTTAGTTTTGTTGTTTTGGATTGATTGTTTATGCTTAATAGATGTTTATTTATTAGTTTGATTTAATCTTGTCGTTGATTTTGCTTAATTTTTATCTAGATCGCATCTTTTTCTTGTTCCCTGTTCTTCGGGGTGTTTGTTTGCTGTTGCTGTATTCCCAGGTTCTGATCTTCCAGGTATTCCGAGTAAAGGATTCAAAAAGCTTCTCATTCAGAATATTAAAACATTCTGAGTAAGACTTTTGTTCCGAATCAAGGTCAAAGCCAAGGTGCTCAATCCGGAATATCCAATATTCCGGGTAAGGGAGTTATTCCGGATAGGGCAATCATTCCGAACAGGCAGAATATTCTGGATAGGCAGAATATTCCGAATAGGCCAAACTTTCCGAATAGCAAGGGTATTCCGGATAGAGAAGGTATTCCGAATAGGGCTAACATTCCGAATAGCAAGAATATTCCGGGTAGGCAGATTATTCCGAATAGACTAATATTCCGAATAGAGAGGATTATTCCGGATAGGTGACATATTCCGAGTAAGCCATTTATTCCGAATACGGGTATTATTCCGGATAAGCTGATTTTCAGGTTTCTTTAATTTCAGTTTTTAAGTTTCTGCCTTTTAATTTCGAGCTTTATTTTTCCCGCCTTTTTCCTTACTCGCACTTTAAGTTTATTTGCCTTAGATTTATTTTAGCCTTGCCTTAGTTTAAGCTTTAGTTTTAGTTGCGTTTTAAGTTTGCCTTAGTTAGATTTAAGTTTGCGTTATTTACGTTTAGTGCCTTTTAATTTCCGTCACGCTTTAAATACTTGCCATTTACTTTAAATTAGATTTAGATTTACTTTTAAGTCATTTACTTTAATTGTTCTGCACTTTTATTTTAAAAACAACCAAAAACATTTGTTCCACCAAAGAACGACTGAGTCACACATAGAACCTAGATCAATTCGTTAAGATACCGAGAACTTAACTTTCTTACATACAAAATCTCGTACATCAAATGGCGCCACTGCCGGCTCTTTTCGTAAAGATTAACGGTTTTCTGTGAGAGACGCGTTGCTTTTTGGGATCCGTTCACTTGTGAGCGTTATTTTTCTTGCACAAAAATTTACAAAAAACCATAAAAATTAAAAATTGATAAAAATCCATAAAAATTAAAAATTTCAAAAATCCAAAAAGATTTTATCTTTATTGTGTATATATATTGTCTTTGTGTTTGGTATCGTTTTCTTTTGTCTTTGTAGGTGTATGCGTACTAGATCTTCTAAATATCAAGAGCCCGAGACTCGAGAAGATTTAAGTATGTCAGGTGTTAACAACAATAATAATCCACCGCACCTCAACAATAACAACAATGTTCTTCCACAGCCCGATCTTCGGACAATAGAGGAGCTTTGTCAACCTACCATGTTTGGACGAGGAGGACCGATTGCGCCGATGCAAATCAACGCTCCAGAGTTTTCGTTGAAGCACCACATGATTCAGCAAGTGCAAACTAATCCATTCGCCGGAATGCCTGATGATGATGCCAACAAACACCTCGACAAGTTCATTACAATCACCCAAAGCATGAAGTTGCCTGGTGCCACAATGGATGTTCTACGCTTTCAACTCTTTCCACATACTTTATCACATCATGCCGAGAAATGGTTTGATCGTCTCCCGAAGAATTCAATTCATACTTGGGATGACATGACTCAACGCTTTTTGTCGCGCTACTTTCTACCATCCATGGTCACGAGCCTTCGCAATCAAATCAGCGGTTTCATGCAAGATCCCGATGAATCTCTTTTTGATGCTTGGGAAAGATATAATGTCTTGATTGATCGTTTTCCAAACCACAACATGCTCCCTGTGACCTTAATAGATACTTTGTACAACGGATTGACTTTTCGAGATCGTGATACGATTAATGCAGCCGCCGGTGCCACATTCATGAAAAGGAGACCCGAGGAGTGTAGAAAGCTTATTGAGAACATGACTACTCACCACAAAAACTGGGATTCCTCCGCTTCTTCAAAGAACAACCCGAGAGTCAATGTTTCTTCTACTTCAGCAAACCCTGATATGACCGAACTCACCCGCATGATGACTGAAATGAGCAAAAGTATCTAGCTTCTCGCTTCAAACCAACAACAACAAGTTAAAGCGGTTGCACCTTCTTGTGAAACATGCGGCGGTCCACACTCATACACCGATTGTCCTTCTACTCAAGGAAATCCGGAAAATGTGTATGCAGCTTATGGTAATTATTCACCAGAAAATTACCAAGCTCGACCACAAGGGATAAAAATTTGCTGAGTTACCGATCAAACAATTACCTTTCACCCGGGTTTTCTCCTCAAAACCAAAACCCCGCCCACAACTACACTAGAAGCAACCAAATCCCACCAAGAGCTTCTAATCCTTATCACCCACCCACCCAACAAGCCCCACCCATTAACCCCGATGTTGAAGCCATCATGAGAACCCAAGGTGAGCAAATCAAGAATCTGCAGAGCCAAATTATCAATCTGAAAGGAGATATCACCAAGCAAGGGAATGAGATAAGATCCGAACTTCGAGATAATATTCAATCCTCCTTTAGCACTCAAACGAATGATATTAAGAATATGCTGGCTAGTTTCTTGCCCACAGCTCAACCTTCTACTTCAAGTTCTTTACCTTCTAACACCGTCACCAATCCGCGAGCAAATGTGAGTGCTATTACTACTCGTAGTGGAATTACCATTGTCGATCCACCGATCCCACCCCCATCATCTACACCTCCTCCACCACCATTTATCCCTACTCCTCCTACACCTAGTATTAGTGCACCATTACCGTCTCCTCCTCGTCATGACGATGTACCTAGGAAGGAACCTTCAACATCTCAACCTTTACCACCTTCACCTTCACCACCCAAACCCAATATTCCATATCCTTCACGATTAGGCAAGACCAAAATGCTAACCAAGGATGACTCTCAAGTGACGAGCTATGTGAAGATGCTCTCTCAAATGAACATCAACATTAGCCTTGTTGAAGCACTTGTCCACATGCCGAAATTTGTGAAAGCATTCAAGGAATTGCTTAGCAAGAAGGAGAAGTTGATTGAGCTCGCCAACACACGCTTAAATGAAAACTGTTCTGCAGTTATTCTTAAAGAACTTCTGGAAAAGCTTGGAGATCCCGGTCGTTTTGTGTTGCCTTGCATTTTCAACAAAACTGAAGAATTTATTGTCCTTGCTGATCTTGGGGCTAGTATTAATCTTATGCCTTTGAGTGTTTGGAAAACACTATCATTACCCGACCTCACTCCAACGAAGATGACTCTTGAACTTGCAAATCGCACTCTCGCTTACCCCGTTGATATTGCCGAAGATGTGTTCATCAAAGTTGGCACATTTACTTTCTCGGTCGATTTTGTCGTTGTTGATTATGAAATGGACCCTCGTATTCCTTTAATACTTGGTCGGCCATTCTTGAGAACCGGACGAGCTTTAGTTGATGTGGTCGAAGGTGAGTTAATCTTAAGAGTCGGGAATGATTCACAAGTTTTTAAAATAGGGAAGCTTACAAGCAAATCCTTTGGACGAGAATCTGTGAATATGATTAATGTGCTTGATGATTTTGTCGTCTACAATAATCCTCTATTCGACTCTTGCATTGATAATCCACTTTTTCAAGACGATGTGGATGATTCTCTATTCAATTTGGACGCTTCTCCCATTTATGATTCTCCACCGATCTCTGATGCTTATGACGATAATTCTAGCTCAGATTCGGATGATTATGATGACCTTACTTCCGAGTATCCCGACCTGCCCACATACGATGATTTTGATGAGGCCGATACTCTTTCGAGTGATTCTTCACATGATGAAGATCCTCCGCCATCACTCGATCCTACTTTGGACGATTACTCATTTGAGGAAGACTTCTCTACGTTTCTCAACACTTACTTCCCTCATGAGAGTGATGCACCTCCTTTAGATTTTGAAGATTATCGTCTTGATCCTACTTTGGATTTGAAGAACATTCTTTCAAAGGAGAAGAAACCGGTCGACACCACCATCCGCAACACATATGATTTGACACCTTTTTGTCCCCCTTCTGAGGACGAGGTTGTGCTTCTTCGCAATTCTTCTTCACATTCTGCTGAGCCTGAGTGCTATTTTCCCCTAAAGGAAAAGGTGTTCGACCCCGGTATTGATATTCTACAGCCATCTCAGTATCCACCTGATGAAATAAAAGGAAATATCTTTAGAACTCATGGAAATCTGCTTGCACCACTTCACCCTTGCTTCCACTGTGCTCCATCGCTGCTTAAGGGAACCTTGCCTACTCTTCTTTGGCTTGCCTTGTTCTCCTTAAGCTTGTGCTATTTGATGGACAAAAACTATGTCTTTGATCCCGGTGGATATGTTTCATGCTTCTTCCTATGATGATCAAGGTCGAGTCAGGCTCACGACTCGGTTATCAAAAATCAAACGCTTCTTGGGAGGCAATGTATCTATCTTTTCGCTTTCTTTATCCTAAGTGTAGGGGAGACCCGTTGGTGTTTGCTATTTCCTCTCCTTTCTTATAATCAGGGATTCGAGCTCAATGATCCACTCTTGCTGATTCTTGACGACCCGTGATTCCGTGTTCCCTTCTTCCCGGTTCTATCCTAAACTTTTTTCGATTCACTATTTTATATTTTCTCAATATTAAAATAGGAATCTCTTTAGTTGTCTCTTCCTTAGCGAGATTTAAACAAAGTGCACAATTTCCTAAGTGTAGGGGAGTTTACTCCCACATGCTTAAACATTAAGGACAATGTTTATGTTAAGTGTAGGCGGGACTTCTATCGAAGTTAAGTGGCCTTTTCCTTGTATTTGTCCTCATTTTAACCGGAAAATCAATTTTTCGACATTTTTCAAAAATTTTGATCTATTTTGGCCTATTAGTTTTGCCCTTTGTATAGTTATTTTCTTTCCTTATTAGAATAAATGCTTAATAAAGTGGTTTTAATTTTCAAAACGTTGTGAATCTTTTGACTCAACCCGAGTTCATTTATCTAAGTTTACTCTAGCTAGTATCCTTAACGTGTTTAAGTCAAGTTTTGCTAGGCTTTTATATAGGGAGCTATAAAACGCGAAAGTCTTAACTCTCATGGGTTAAGAACAAGAACTTTTCACAAGTTCCTATAATTGATCCTAGAGAGTCGTTTATCAAGGGAACTTTAAAATGCGATTTCTAAACTTGAAAAAGTCTAAGAGTTTGCAAGATCCTATAGGCGACTCGAAAACCCAAAACTTTGATTTAATAGGCTAAGCATCCACGAGTCTCATTCCTTGAGATTTTAAACTGTGGAGAACGAGAGATGATAGAGCCAATTATAAGTTTGGTATTCTTTCGTGAATTTATGTGAGTTAATTATGAGCCTATTCTCCCATCGCTTGCTAATAAATTTATCTGCAATAAATAAGGCTGTACGATTTGAAAAGTTACTTAGCTTCTAGCCCAAGATCGTTTAAAAGTTGCTCGGTATGGATTAGAGTTCATAGCCAAGGCATAACTTATTGAAGTGGGATGCGAAGATTGGCGAGTCCCAAAAGGTCCTAACAAGGCATGAGGGCTATATTTTGTTGCTAAAGATCCAAAAGTGATGTGAAGAATCATTTATCAAAAATCAATATGAAGGATCGAGACACACGACGAAAAGAAAAAACTCCCCAAAAGTCATGGAGAAGTGTATCTGAAAAGACCCTAGCAAGGTATGAGGATAAATAGATCCAAGTCATAAAGGAGGCGGATCGTTGTATATCAAAGTCCAAAATAAAGATTGGAGAAAAATGAAGAAGTCGTGGTCCAAGTATGAATCTCTCAAAACTTCAACTGAAGAAATTCCTATATGAAGAGAAGACCATAATTTCATGAACGTCTCTCAAGGTTTGAAGTATGAAGTCGCTGCCAAATATCGGTCCGAGAAAGGTCTCAAATCGCGAAGCGAGTTATGCCAAGATATGAACTTTATGAGGTCCCGAGAAGCAGTTTTAAAAGATTTTGTCCTTTAGCTAACTATTGATTAAATCGTTCACTTTGATTTCGGACTAAATAACTATCAAAATAAGTCAACAATGCATCTTCGTGATCATTCAAGACAAAAATAAAATATAAGAGATAAACCTAGGAATAAGGGAGTCTAAGTGAATAATTGACCCACATGATTTCGTGTTAGTTTGCTAACTTATAATAACAATGATCTCGTTTTTAAGCTTGGTTTGGAGAAAGTGAAAACTTGAGGATGATGATTATTCATAACATTTCCAAAACCCAAGGTATGCTTTTTGATTTCTTTACTTTGAATGTTTGTAGTTTTCTATCGCTTTAATAAAGGCCACTATGGATTGATTATGATGAAAAGTGTAAACGTGCTTTGTAACTAACGCATTGCACGAGGACATTGCAATGGTCAAGTGTAGGGGATTTGATAGGTGTGTAAACACCCATCCTTTTTACCACTTAATTACAATAATAACCGAGCCAAAACGTGTATTTTATGTCTTTTATGTCGGAATTATGCGTGGTTTGTGTTTTTGTTGTGATTTAGGACGAAATTGTGAAAAGTGGAGAAACACGGCATTCACGGGCTTTTATTGAAGAAAAAGATGAAAGATGAAGTCGAGAAGTCAAGAGTGCAAAAAGAACGGAAGTCCAAGACCAATTCTGAAGATTTATCGAAGAAAAAGTCGAAAGACGGAAGTTTACTTAAAGCCGAAGAACTCAAGTCTATTTTATTGAAGAATTAAAAGACGAGTTCAAAGAAATCCCGAGCCAAAAGTCATTAAAGTCCAAGATTAAAGAAGATTTAAAGGCTTAAGGACTAATGGTGCAATTAAATGAAGATTAAAGGCTTGAGGGACTTAATCATGCAATTAAGAAGAAATGAAGGAGGGGAGGAAGCTTCCTTAGCATTCCTAAATCCTCCCCTATATATAGTCATTAGGGTTAATCTTTTCATTTTTGTTGGCTAATAGTGACAATTAGTTCTTCCACTTTTAATTACCTTGTCATTTATTTACTTGTCAAATTTAAATACTTGTCTTGCACCTTAATTACCATTTAATTTCAAGTAAGTGTTCTTTTAATTCTTGTTATTATTTATCTTTATTGTTTGATCTCTCATTCTACCTTTCTTTAATCTTTGGTTTATATGTTTATTATTCATGTTCATGTTCTTGAGTTTTTGTCAAATTTATTAAGTGGGTTTTGATTATCTTGATCTTAATTGTTAGTTTTGTTGTTTTGGATTGATTGTTTATGCTTAATAGATGTTTATTTGTTAGTTTGATTTAATCTTGTGGTTGATTTTGCTTAATTTTTATCTAGATCGCATCTTTTTCTTGTTCCCTGTTCTTCGGGATGTTTGTTTGTTGTTGTTGTATTCCCAGGTTCTGATCTTCCAGGTATTCCGAGTAAAGGATTCAAAAAGCTACTCATTCGGAATATTAAAACATTCCGAGTAAGACTTTTGTTCCGAATCAAGGTCAAAGCCAAGGTGCTCAATCCGGAATATCCAATATTCAGGGTAAGGGAGTTATTCCGGATAGGGCAATCATTCCGAACAGGCAGAATATTCCGGATAGGCAGAATATTCCGAATAGGCCAAACTTTCCGAATAGCAAGGGTATTCTAGAGAGAGAAGGTATTCCGAATAGGGCTAACATTCCGAATAGCAAGAATATTCCGGGTAGGCAGATTATTCCGAATAGACTAATATTCCGAATAGAGAGGATTATTCCGGATAAGTGACATATTCCGAGTAAGCCATTTATTCCGAATAAGGGTATTATTCCGGATAAGCTGATTTTCAGGTTTCTTTAATTTCAGTTTTTAAGTTTCTGCCTTTTAATTTCGAGCTTTATTTTTCCCGCCTTTTTCCTTACTCGCACTTTAAGTTTATTTTCCTTAGATTTATTTTATCCTTGCCTTAGTTTAAGCTTTAGTTTTAGTTGCGTTTTAAGTTTGCCTTAGTTAGATTTAAGTTTGCGTTATTTACGTTTAGTGCCTTTTAATTTTCGTCACGCTTTAAATACTTGCCATTTACTTTAAATTAGATTTAGATTTACTTTTAAGTCATTTACTTTAATTGTTCTGCACTTTTATTTTAAAAACAACCAAAAACATTTGCTCCACCAAAGAGCGACTGAGTCACACATATAACCTAGATCAATTCGTTAAGATACCGAGAACTTAACTTTCTTACATACAAAATCTCGTACATCAACATGTTTTAATTACTTGTTTTAATAAACCCCATGATTTCATGTTCTTAATTAATTAAAACAATTAAAAGAAAAGGGATAACGGATTACCAAATGCGTGTAACGAATGGAGGTTAATAACACGAACAGTATACTTGAACTTCAATAATCAAAATCAAACAAACACCCTTGTGGTTGTGTTGTTGTCGGCGGCCAAATAGAAAGAAAGAAGGAGGCTAGAGTTTTTGATTTTTAAGGAAACTCTGACAAATATAAAACATGTTTCCCCTTTTGTTTATTTTAATAAAACCAAAAGTGGGCTTGGACCTTTTGTCTCTTGGTGTCCGTGGCATGTGGGGCCCACAAGGGAAAACCCGAAGTTTTCCCGTGTCTAATGTTTTATGTGTTCGTGTGTTCGTGTTTCCGTGTTATGTTATACTTAATTATTCGTGTTATAGATAAATACTTGCTCGTAACGATATTTTTCGTATTATTTTACGTAAGTACATAATTACATGTCCGTGACTTTTACTTTCATGATTTCATGTTCGTGATTATAATTATTATTGTTAATAATTATCGTGTACTATCACGTACTTAATACTTATTGTGTAACAACACGTACATAACTTCTGTAATTTAATAATGGTGACACGTGTTCGTGCTATAAAAGGAAAGTTTTTATATGTACGTAAGTTTACTAAGTGTACTGTTCATGGTAAAAGCATGCGGGTTTTACATGTATATACTTTCGATGAACTTTTTTCGAACTTTTTCATAAGTCACGTCTGAGAAAATCATATATGATTTTCTGAAATCATATATGATTCATATCACGAATCCTATATGATTTTTGAAAATCATATATGATTCGTGATGCGAATCATATATGATTTTCTCAGACGTGATTGAAAAAAAAAATCAAAAAAAAGTTTGTCGAAAGTGTACACATGTGCTCCTCGATAAATAGATAATTTAATTCTCGTCGCGGTGGTATGTTTCATTTTGTGTAACGATTAACGGTTTGTAATATATATATATATATATATATATATATATATATATATATATATATATATATATATATATATATATATATATATATATATATATATATATATATATATATATATATATATATATATATATATATATATATATATATATATATATATATATATATATATATATATATATATATATATATATATATTAAATGAGTTTTTTTTAGATGAAAAAGATGAGTGACTGAGATTGGTTGATGGGGTCTATGCTAAAAGAGAGGTCTACATTGAACTTTTCCCTACTCACTTAAGTTAGTGTTTTTTACTTATTACATGTTATGTATAGTGGGTTTTTCATTTTTATCATCCCTTTTTAAATTCACGTGTGAGACATACACACTTTGATGAATTCCTCACCTAGGTGAATTATCATATGTGGGGCTTTTTTATTTATTTTTTATTTTTTTATTAGTTTATGAGTATTTAGTGGGTATGACGTGATGGTGAGTTTCTCACCGCCAATAAAGTTGAAATGTAGGTTGGATGAGTAGAGAGAAAAAGTTAAGGTGACGTTGAGATGGCGGTGATAAACTCACTCACCTTAGAAAACCACCCTCACTCCATCCAACTATTGCAACAAATAGGTAGAAGCACAATGAGAATTATGACAGTGAGTGTTAGTGCAAAATGGAATAGGATTTCTTTTATGTGTTAATAATGATAACAAATATTTTCAAATAATAAAGCTCCTCGAAATGGAACTTTCATATTGTAGCACGAACAGACATGAAAATCGATCTATTACAACCAGGGCTTCATCCTCTTGTTTTATGTGCATGCTCATCTTATTATTTATTGGTTAGCCCTGATTAGAACAAGTCTGTTATGAGCCGAGCGAAAAAAATTACTCAACCGAGTCAAGGCACTATTCACCAAGTGGAACTATATACTATCTTGACTAAGCCCACCGCCCCTTCCCCTATACATGGTTGCTTATCGCTTACCAAGCGTACTTCGTTTCCCAGGATGGGCGACTCCCCTTCTTCAATTAAGGAATAACAAAGATGAATCAATCACGCGATTTTGTAGCGTCCTCCAACTTATGCTCCGCTCCCTTTCACTTTCTTTGTTGGACAGGAAGATGTGAATCGCTAATCCAGTCTATTCTATTTTGAATAGTCTAGGTAGTTGACCACGAGATCGGATCCTCTGTCTTTGCCTGAAACTTTCACTGTCTGTCAAAGAAATAGTTGAACTACTACATTGATTAGGCGGATCTAACCCTTTTGAGAAATGCCTAGAGGTGTCTCTCAATAGGTTTGCCAAGGCGTTTACAACACGAACCAAATAGTTTTGTGATCTATAAGCGAGATTTTCAGTCATCTATCCTTTGTCTTTCTATAGCGAGTGAAAAAAGAGTGGATGTTTTGAACGAGTGTTAAGCGAGTGAAGTGCCTCATAAGCTATAAGAGCGAGCGACAAGAATCCAATAAATAAGCCAAGCCGATTTGACGCATATTTCACTTGCTCTAATAAGCCAGCTAAAACTTTGTTTCCGTTACAGCTTCTATTATTTGATCCATGCAAAGATGGTCCTCTAAAGCTGGAATAAGGTATTGTCCACTCTGCTGCCCCGAAGAGCAGTGGCTCTGTTGTTTTGCACGCATACGGGGACAGACTCGAAAAGTATCAACGCTCAGTCTAAAGAAAGATAAAGCACGAGCTTGGTCTTACTTCACTGTCGAGAAACGAAAGAAGACTTTCATCTCCAAGTTTAACTCAGTCGTATCTCCCTTCTTTTGGGGTGTAAAGCAGTGTCAAACCAAAATATCCAACAATCATTCGAGCCCCTTAGTGGGGAACCTATTATGCCAAAAGTGAGAGAAACCCCATCCATCTCTTTTACTTTTTTTCGCCCCCATGTCGCCACACAAGGGGCATGTGGACGTAAAAAGGGGGATCCTATCAACTTGTTCCGACTTGATATAATAAGCTCACATGTTCTCAAGCAAGGATAGAGATACAAAATGATACTTTCAAAAGTAGGTAGGCTAGGGATATGCTCAAACCAAGGCTGGATCAAATTTTGTAACACTTTTATCCTTTTCTTCCTTTCTTACTATATTCCCCTGGCCCCTATATTCAATACTCCAATTATGATCGATGCCCCAATTTCTATGGGTTATAAAAGGGTTCAGTTACTTTTCCATGTCATTTTAACTCGATTTAATTTGGTTTGTAAACACATCCCATTTGATTTCAACTTTCTCCAGACCTCGGGGAAAATCATGAAAAAAAGGATCGTATGGTATGATCCCTTTGTTACCTCAGAATGAAATGGGTGATCTCGTAGTTCTTGGCTACTCACTTTTGGTACTAGTACACCTTTGCCTAGTTTATGTCTTTACTTTATGGCATTTCTCTAAATCTCTGATAAGTCGACTAATAGAATCATATGTATAGGAAGTAGCTAAAGCATCTGTACTCTCTATAGTCACTAGCTTTCGCATTATCCTAATTGAAGTAATGCGCCTCCCAATATTATGAGGTTCATTACTTTAGTTAGTCCCCATGTTCCTCAAATGGATCTAAGCCCTTTTGGAATAAATACTCAACCTCTTGTGAACCTTCGGGTATTGTTTTATTTAATGTTTGTTCAATTACTCTTTTACACGCAAAGGTAATGTAGGCATGAGGTTCGGCAATAATTATCACCCAACATACCAAAACTAGTTGTCACCCCGCCGGTATAAGTATGTAGCGTCTACCTTTAGCAGAAAGACGGATATTCCTTGCTCATTATCAAACAATCACTTATTCACAAACTATGTGTGGGCTAACAGTTATCATTTCCCGTCTCATGGAAAAACCTTTTCGCTTAGCCTTATTGAACTTGAGTTATGAGTGCAAATGATTTTTTCAGGAAGGAAGCCGATGAGACTAATTATATTCATACCCAAATTCAGGCTTAAAATGAGTAAAATATCGTCAAATGTGCACCGTATATGCTTGTTTTTTGTTTGTGTATGTACAGGCACGCATATCGAGAAATCACATAAAAAGACCAAAAACAAGATGAAACGGACACGAGAAACGAATACGTACAAGAAAACCGAAGCCAGATGTCGTTTTACGTGTTTTGAAAACCTAAATTCTCAAATTACCAAAATACCATTTATCCCCTCAACTTTCCCAAATATGCCCTTTATACCCTTGAGAAATCACATCATACATCAAAGGTCCCTATAGAATGACAAAGTTACATTTATGATCCTTAAACTTGGAATTTACAAACCCAATGGTCACTTTTGCCTTTTTGGAAAGTATATTAACAAAGGACCTACGACCTTGTCTTCAACATACAAACACTATAACCATCATGCCCTTGGGTCTTTTTCGTTAAAGGATGGCCTTGGGTCTTTTTCGTTAAAGGCTCAAGATGCATTTGTTTTATATTGTTTTGTAAGATGCTTAACAACTTATTCCCTTATTTCAGCTTATTTTATCGCCCAATAACTTTGTTTTTGTAGTCAATCTCATTTGTTTAGTCCTTTCCTTTACAGTACTTATAATTGCTTGTGTTTGAGTTACTTGGACTACCGATGTTTGTTTCCGGTATTTCCTTTTATGGTCGTGAATGTTTAGACATTTACCTTGCATGCTTTGATGACACGCCATAAATTACTATGATATTCCATTTTACCAAATGGGGTGTTACACATGCATACACCAATCTAATTAGCGTTTTCTTATCATATAGAAATCCCAACATATGTTAACCATCTAAATCATGCAATCTAACAATTAAAATCATGGTTTATGGATTTAAATAATTTAAACATGCATAACATATCGGAAAACACGTAAATTGCACACGTAGTTGTAATTAACGTTTGCTATAACCCTAAAAATCATGCAAGCTTATTTTTTCCATAAAATTATAGATCTAATAACATCTAAATAAACAATTTAAAGATCTACAATTAAATCGTAATTAATCATACAAGAAAAAAAAATACTTTTTGCACATGTTTTAGGCGTTTTTTTTTATGTAATTACATAGCATAGATTTATCTCTGATACCACTGTTGGAATTTATCAAAAAGCTTTAAATCGGCGGGGAAATCATGACACCGTGCACCCTTTTGGATGCCAACTGACCCTTCCCCAAGGACCAAGCCCCAGGCATTGAGCACCTGTTCTGTGGACCTAATTAGTCAGAAGTTGGGATTGAACCCAGGACCTATTTCTCAAATGCCCTCTTTGACCGGTCAACTGGACGTTTGCGGTGGGGGAGTTATACCATTGGAGCAAAGCTCAACAACCCTAATGTATCTAATACACATGCATCAAGAGTAAACGTAACGGATAGGTATCGATTATCTACGCACATAAAGTAATTAACATAAAAATAAAGAATGCATACCTTAATTCCAAGAACGGATGATCAAGTAACCAAAAATCAACCAACCAAACCCTAATTCCAATACACCAAATCTGAATACCAAAAACCCTAAGATCAAATTAGATATTCTCCAAGCTTATTCCACACAACACCTCAATCGATCACCTTTAATTGTTAGATCTTGATTAAGTAAATACGTAATAAAAATCAAACCCCGAAAACCCTTGTGGTTTTGCTTTGGCCGTCAAACACAAGAAGAAGAGGGAGAAAAAAGTTTGGTTTAATTCTTACAAACAATGAATCACATCCCTTAGTTTATTTAGGTGAGCCTTAGGTTTATTTATGGGAAATATTACAACTTAACATTCAAGTAATAAACCTTCTAGCACCAGATGTGGGATTTGTAGCTAACAACGTGTATTATCAGAGGAGATATTATCTTACTGGCGGATATATCTGAAATGGTCGATTCTTATTAAGTTTATAAAAAATCCGGAATCGAATGATCAGAAACAAATAATGTATAAAACGAAGCATGAAGCAACAAGAAAAGACGTTGAAAGAGTCTTTGATGTATTGAAAAGCAAGTGAAAGCTAATTAAACACCCTGCTCGAGGAATGTCAAGACGTAAATAATCGGACGTAATGTACACATGCATCATATTACACAATAGGATAATTCAACATAACGGGACGACGATGTCTCCCAAATTTATCCTGAAGAACAATATGGTGATGAAGATCCGGTAAATACACATCAAGAATCGTTGGAGATTACCCGAGAAATAATCAGCGAAACATGTCATTTAAACCTAAAATTCGATCTAGTAGAACACATTGGAATAACTGCAATTAATTGTAATGTTTTTACTTAATTTGAATTATTATGTAATGTTTTATTTATTTATTTAATGTAATAATTTTATTTATTAAATTAATAAAATCAAACTTGGTCTTTGTTGTGAAAACAAATCGTTTGTAGGTTGTTAAGAAGCAAAAAATTGATGTAAGAAGAAAAATCTTAATCATATATGATCATTGGTATAGATAACTTTAAAAATCATAGTTCACATGTTATATTAGTAATAAAGAAATTAAATTAAATAAAAATGACTAGAAGAGTTAGTAACTAAAATTAAGCTCTTGATATATCATTGACACATTGTGCAATGTGGTATTTTCGTTTTAAGATAAATGTTCATATTTAATTTTCACAGTTTTTCTTTTGCAACTTGATCGTCATTATTTATGTGTGTAATATATAACATTTGATGTGATGTATATGAATGAATGGAGTTTTAAATGTTTTTTTAATTTATGTAACCTTTATCAAATATTATATAACACAAACAAACATATTTATGGTTAAAGTTGCAGAAAATAGATCTTAAAAATAAAAAAACGAACATTTATTTTCAAACGGAGGAAGTAGAATAGTGGATTGAAAATGCGTATATTAGACACCAACAATTCTAAAATCCTATTGGATTATGAGCCTTGTGCAACTTATCACTCGCTAAATTAGACTATGATACCGAATGATGTCATACATAGAGGTGGCAAATAGGTTAGTTTGGTTGGGTTTGGGTCATGGGTCAAATGGGTTTTAGGTCAAATAGGTTATGAGTTAAATGGGTCATCATTTAATAATGAGTCTAACGGGTTATGTGTCAAATGGTTTGGGTTAGGTCAACCCACTAACTTACAATATTTTCCTATCTTTTAACATGTTCAAACGTTTTTACCTGCATTCGTTTGATTTTTACGTTTTAGTCAGTTGTTTTAAGTTTTTCATCGATTTTTACCTTTTCATCAGTTTTTTTACGTTATCATCAGTATCTTTACATTTTCGTCAGTAAATTTACGTTTTCGATAGAAATTTTACGTTTTCGTCTGTAAATTTACGTTTTAGTCAGAAAATTTACGTTTTCGTCAGAAAATTTACATTTCCTTCAGTAAATTTACGTTTTCGTCAGTAAATTTACGTTTTCGTCAGTAAATTTACGTTTTCGTTAGAAAATTTGCGTTCTCGTCAGTAAATTTACGTTTTCGTCAGAAAATTTACGTTTTCGTCAGTAAATTTACGTTTTCGTCAAAAAGTTAATGTTTTCGTAAGAAAATATACGTTTTCGTCGGAAAATTTACGTTTTCGTCAGAAAATTTATGTTTTCGTAAGAAAATTTACGTTTTTGTCAGAAAATTTACGTTTTCTTCAGAAAATTTACGTTTTCGTCATAAAATTTACGTTTTCGTCAGTAAATTTACGTTTTCGTCAGAAAATTTACTGTAAATTTACGTTTTCGTCTGTAAACTTACGTTTTCGTCTGTAAATTTACGTTCTCGTCAGTAAATTTACGTTTTCGTCAGTAAATTTACGTTTTTGACAGAAAATTTACGTTTTCGTCAGAAAATTTACGTTTTCGTCAGTAAATTTACGTTTTCGTCAGTAAATTTACGTTTTCGTCAAAAAGTTACCGTTTTCGTCAGGAATTTTACGTTTTTGTCAGTAAATTTTTGTTTTCGACAGAATATTTACGTTTTTGTCAGAAAATTTACGTTTTTGTCAAAAAAAATTACGTTTTTGTCAGAAATATTACGTTTTTGTCAGAAAATTTACGTTTTCGTCAGAAAGTTTACGTTTTCATTAGAAATTTACGTTTTCGGCAGTAAATTTACGTTTTCGTCAGTAAATTTATGTTTTCGACAAAAACTTTACGTTTTCATCAGAAAATTTACGTTTTTGTCAGAAAATTTACGTTTTCGTCAGTAAATTTACGTTTTCGTCATAAAGTTTACGTTTTCGCTAGAAATTTACGTTTTCGGCAGTAAATTTACGTTTTCGCCTGTAAATTTATGTTTTCGTCAGTAAATTTACGTTTTCGTCAGTAAATTTATGTTTTCGTCTGTAAACTAATGTTCTTGTCAGTAAATTTATGTTTTCGTCAGTAATTTATGTTTTCGGCAGTAAATCTATTGACGAAAACGTAAATTTTTTGACGTAAACGTAAATTTACAGACGAAAACGTAAATTTTTTCACGTAAACATAAATTTACAGATGAAAACGTAAACTTAAAGACGAAAACGTAAATTTTCTGACGAAAACGTAAATTTATTGACGAAAACGTAAATTTAAAGACAGAAACGTAAATTTTCTGACGAAAACGTAAATTTATTGTCGAAAACGTAAAAATAATGACGAAAACGTAAATACACTGAAGAAAACGTAAATTTATTGACGAAAACGTAAAATTTTCTAACGAAAACGTAAATTTACTGACGAAAACGTTAATTTAAAGACGAAAACATAAATTTACTGATGAAAACGTAAATTTACAGACAGACACGTAAATTTACTGACGAAAACGTAAATATACAGACTAAAACGTAAATTTAATGACGAAAACGTAAATTTTCTGACGAAAACGTAATTTTACTGATGAAAACGTAAACTTTATGACGAATACGTAAATTTATTGAGGAAAGCGTAAATTTTCTGACGAAAACGTAAATTTAGAAACGAAAACGTAAATTTACTGACGAAAACGTAAATTTACTGACGAATACGTAAATTTACTGATGAAAACGTAAATTTACTGACGAATACGTAAATTTACTGACGAAAATGTAAATTTTCTAACGAAAACGTAAATTTTCTGACAAAAACGTAAATTTTCTGACGAAAACGTAAATTTACTGACGAAAACGTAAATTTACAGACGAAATCGTAAATTTACTGACGAAAACGTAAATTTTCTGAAGAAAACGTAAATTTACTGACCGAAACGTAAATTTAGTGACTTAATAATAAAACTAACTTTTTATACTATTTGATTTTTGGTCCAACAATAGGAACCTTTAGACTCATTTTTAAACCCATTTGACCCATTCTTAAACCCATTCGACTCAAACTTCATTTTACACAAAGAAATAGGTGACCTATTTGACCCATCACTCTATTTTTGCTCAATCTATTCCAACCCATAAGGTTATGAAATTGAACCCAATTAACCTACTTTTGGTTGAATGGGTTGAAATTGCCACCTCTATACATAACACATTAATCGACGTTAAAACAAATACGAGAACAAAATATCACTCTACAAGTTTACATTTGTAAAGAATATGTATAGGATGGCAACAGGTCGGGTTCGGTTCGGTTTTACTGAATCCGTATCCGCACCCGTTTATAATATACAAACCCGTATCCGCCTCAATACCCGATGGGTATCCGATTACTATTACCTAACGGGTTTTCGATTTTTACCCGCGGTTATCGGGTATCCACAATTAAATTTCGCTAGACATAATATACGTATAAAGTAAAAAAACCAATGAAATACAATCAAATACCCTAATATAATTTTTGAAGTTTTTAGAAGATGAAAATACTAATTCAATATCATATCATGCGTTTTAATGTATCGAATAAATCATTATTTTATTTAAAGTTATAAAATTAAAATATGGTTGATCACAAACATTTTCATGCATACAAAATCTAACTAATATAAATATGTTATTTTTTTAATAATCTTCGTTTACTGTTTCGCACAAGTTTAATAATTATATAAAATAAAATAAATTATATGTATTTTGGTAAATAGGGCGGGTATTACTAAAACTTGAACCCGTACCCGCGAAAATAAAATATCTAAACCCGAACCCGCATTTAAACCTGCCAACCCGAATCCAAACCCGACCCAATCAGTTCGAATTTCGATTTTCCTCATTAGTTTCGAATACTTTTGTCATCCTAATATATATCGATTGCCAAATACAACAAAAGGTTATTTTACAATTATAGATAAATCAAAGATCAAAGTCGTGATAAACGAATTCAACCAATTCGTGTGCCAGCATGTGATCGAAATTTGAAATTCTCATCGTGAATTTCATTTTTGACGTACCATAAAAAACAAGCCCACTGTTTTGATGAAACCAATTACCAGCTATCTATGAGTCATATTTCGACACGTGTCAAGACGGTGTTTGTTGTCATTATCTATCTCAAAAACGTAAGAATAAAAACACAACCACTTGCACAAGTTGGTTGACACGTTTCGTTTTCTGATTCTTCCACGTCATGACACAGCTAATCTACCGCAGAAAAACACCAAAATAACCCAACAAACTTTACAGGATTTACCACGACACATGTGAATGACTCACAAACATTAAATATACTAATACGTGTCCATGTTTTATAGGTCTTCATAGACGCTAGTTTCGGTGTTTGTTTTTGTTTCCACATACGTGGAGAACTTCACCACCACCACGTGTCAATCTACCTCCTATCTCATTTGTTTTAGGGACATTTTCGTCATTTCTATATATACTTCAAGTGACATCCTACGCCTCTAGCAATATTCAGTAATTACTTTATTTACATTTATTTTGTTACTATTCAGTAATTACTTTATGAGTCATAAAAAGTTATATTATCTTTTATAATGACAAAATATTTATATATTTTTTCATTTCTTGTTTTTATAAGAGTTATCACTATTATTTACTCATCATTATTTACGTCTTCGTGTTTTTTCGTAACATAAAAGTCACACTTTATGCTTTAACGTCGCTATAACACGTTTTTAAAACTCATATTAATATATATATTTGGATTTTGGAGGTTGTATTGTTGATGATATTTTATATTTTGTAAGGTTGTAAATATTGTGAATTGCTAGTCGGTTGATTGAGCATTTTGTATCTTGTAATCATTTTAGGCGGAATTAATCGATAATTAATCAGATTGGTATTTTTAGCAAATTTTTGGTATTGTTTAAAATTTTTGAGTATTTCTAACGAGTTTTAAGTATTTTTGGTAGAATTATTTATAAATACAACTTATCATACATATAAATAGTTACAATAAGTAATAGTAACAAGTTTACAGTGAGTTTTCAGTATTTTCGATAAAATTTATAAATTTTCGATAAATTTTACCTCTTTTGACATTAATTGTTTTTTCATTAATCCGCAAGGTTAAATACCTTATAACGATTAATCGAAAATTAATCGGCGTTGTAGAAAACATTGATAATTTGATTAGGGATTTGATTATTTATCATTTGGTTTCATCATTTTTAAATAAACAACAAGGGCGTCTTTGTCATTTTAACTCTCCCCATACTATAAAAACACCATCTTCATACAAACCGCGTCTCTCTCTCTTCTCTTCACCAACGTAGAAAACACTTAATTTTCAACTTTCCGATCAGGGTTTCATATAAAAGAAAATGAAGAGAGATTCATTAGGCTCACTGGACTTGCTAGAAAGACTAAACTCCGACTCTTTTCCAATAGACCCAAACCCTGAAAACACCCATCCAGATGACACTGAGCTATATTTAGGCCTATCACTAAACGGAAATTACGGGTTGGACCCAAAAAGTAACAAGAACAATATTTTATCTCGTGCATGTTCTTCTGTTATACAAGAACTGGTTGACGTTGAGTTGTCGTTGAGTAGGACGTGTTCTTTGCCAGATGAGGTGGAGTGGAGGAAGAGGAAGGAGATGCAGATGTTACGAAGGTCGGAAGTTAAACGGAGAAGAGGTGATCAGAAGATGAAGAATAAACAGTCGTCTCCACCGTTACAGGGGAAGGTGAAAGAAGAGAAGGTGCTTGTGAGGTTCGGTTCAGAAGGGTCAATTGGGTCATCTCAGGGAAGTGGTGGATGTGGGTCTTCTGGTGTTTCTGATTTGGATAGTCAACCTTCTTCAGGTATTTTTTTAAGTTTTAGTACTTGTTAGAGGTAAAACGGGCGGGCGGGTTAAACGAGCGGCGGGCTAATCGGGCACTGGCAAAATGGGCACCCGCAAAATGGGCGGGCTACAAGCTAAAATGGAAAAAACATATAAAAATATAGAATTAAAAAATACTTGTTCCGAAAGCTAGGGATAAAATTAAATATTAAAAATTTAAATATAACATATCTCTAGTAGCCTCATTAGTATTTTATATTGAATTTCTTACATGTGCGCCCGTTTAGCCAATTAATAATAAAGAATAAGCCATAAGCCATTTTTCTGAAAAGTATAAAAAAATGATCATATTATTCAAAATGGCAAGATTTGACACTTCTAGTACTTGTGTAGTTTTTGTCTTTGTGTTCGAAATAATCCATCCGTCCTCACTTTTATTATCCTCATTTGACGAAGTTTTCCTTTTTCAATTTTGATTTAAAATTTTTTTATGCAAAATGTATGAATAGAATCGTTTTCATTATTACTGCATAGTTTTCATCGAATATTATATAATAAAAACAAAAATATTAAAGATCAATTTTGGAATAGAAAATCAAACGAAGACAATAAAAGTGAGACGAAATAAGTAGTATTGAATTAGATCGTGTAACGTTTTGATTTAAGTGGAGCATTTCGAATCGTTTAGAAGCGGCTAGCAGTTAGCATTTTGAACAATCTATAACCTTTAGCGTTTTTTGATATAAATATTGTTGGACAATAAGAGGTTAAAGCAAACATTAAAATTCTGAAGTTACTTTTATTTCATTCTAAACTTTATATTCTAATTAGAGGTAATTTACCAAACATTTTTGTAAAACAAAACAACCAGGGCTTACTTGCTAGTGTTTAGCAACTACTAGTATTGTTTCACTTTGTTCCCGAGTTCCTATTTGAAAAGAAAAAAACGTAAGAGAAAATTGAAAAATAATCGTGATCTCAAGATTTTTTAAGAGAAGGGAAGTAAAATTATGGAAGTTAAATTTGAAGCTTAATTGGCTTCGACCTCTCTTTTTTTTCTTTACTTTATTCTCTCTAAATCTTTTCTTTCTATTTCACACTCGGGAACAAAGTGTGTTGGGATTAAGGAAGTTTACTTTGAATGTCCTCTTTGAATGTCCTTTAGGTTATCATGGGGGGAATTTATTGAATTATTATTAGATCCTTAGATAAGAGAAATGATAATCGCATGAACGTATATGACTACTTTAGTTGGTATACAGAAGATAGTAATAGGCAAAATCACAAGCCTCGGCTTGTTTGTACCTTAGTTTGCTAATATCAAAGGCTTTGTTCGGTAACATTTATTCTTCATTAGGAACTTGCCTCTCCTTAAGATGTTATAACTTGTATTAAATGGTACTCTCACACCCCAAATTAATGGTCCACGTTTTATTTTTAAGATGTTCCAATTTTTAATTGTCCGCTACTAAAATTATAGATAAAGAAAATTTGATGAAGTTTACCATTTTCAAATTATTATACAAACTTTAAAAAAGATTTTAATTAATTTGCTAAAAGTAAAATAGTCATTCGGCTAAAAAATAAGAAAGATAAAACTCTAATAAATGCATTTTTTAAATTGTGTATTTTTTTGTCGGAGAGGATAATAATTTTGGGACGGAGGGAGTAGTTGTTTTAACATAAGAGTTGTTTTTCTAAACAAATAATGGTGAAACAAAGTACAAAAAGTTATTAAACAAGATAATTATGCAAAGGTCGTAAATAAGTAGGATCGTCACAGTATTATGCAAGCTAGCTGAATGTATGATATGCCCGTTCCTTGATCAACATTACTTATCATGGATGATCAGATTCCTTTATACGACTAAGTACAACTTAATATTACCTTCTCAATAAGAAAGTAATCGATGAAGGTTAATGTAATCGATGAAGGTTAATGTATATGTCATTTAATCATCTGGCTGTTATTGTTCTTATAATTACATGCTTATCCTCTAAAGTAGTCTGGAATACGTGCTGACTAATCTTCATTAACAGGAACGAACATAGACACAAGTGGAGCAAATGAACCTTCTAATACTAACAAAGTTCAAGGCAACCTGAAGATTGCAACAAATGAACACTGTGTGTTCGACCAAACCATGCCATGTGTTTCCACGAAAGAGGATGGTCCCGATGGCAAAAGGATACAAGGGTTTTTATACAGATATGGGAAGGGCGAAGAAGTTAGAATAGTATGTGTATGTCATGGTAACTTTCTAACTCCGGCAGAATTTGTTAAACATGGAGGTGGAGGGAACGTCGAGCACCCACTAAGACACATCATTGTAACTCCCTTGTTTAGTTGACATTTTTAGTATCTTTATTTTTCCAATTAAACAAGATAGTATATGGCTCTTTTTTGGGATTAAGTCATACAATAGCAATGTACTTTTCAAAATGTACCGATTTGGTACGCGTACTTTTAAAAAGTTGTGCAATAGGAACGAACTTTCATAAGTGTTCCCTTATGCACACATTTTGATGACGTGTCATCCTGAAAAGGCTAACATATGTCACCATTAATAACGTGACACGTCACCCAGATGTACAGAGAACACCTTATGAAAGTTCGTTACTATTTTACAACTTTTTTAAAGTACAAGTATCAAAACGGTACATTTTGAAAAATACATTGCTATTTTACGACTTAATCCCCTCTTTTTCTCGCGAAAAGCTAGCGTGAAAACATGTTTGGTAATTCCAAATGTTTCTGGGCTTATGGAAAATTAAACATATGGAAAGATGTCGATAAGAAATTCTTTCTTAGGTTGCCCAACCTGTAATAGAAATTATGTCCATTCATCTGTTTTGTTCAATTTATTAGAAAAAGAATGGTTATGAACTTATGATTAGTTTCAGAGATCTGTTTACCGGCGGACCAGCATTCAAATTCAGCGATATCTAATTTTGTGAACTAGCAAAATAAGAATGGGTAACGGGTCGTTAGTGTTTCCATTTGACATAAGGGCTGTTGGGGTTTACTTCGTTCCAACAGGGTGAAGATAATCAATAACCTAACTACGTACCAATGAATAGTTACCGGATATCTCTTGAAGTCGTGTAATCACTTTTCAAAGAAGATTATTCGACCCTATGTCTGGGTTAACACGAATACCTCCTTGGGATAAAACCAAGAGTTAGTTCTTGTTTTAGGCACAAATCAAGAACTTTGTGCGTATAAGTGTTTCTTGTTTCTGTATATTTCATCATGCAAATATGATCACTATTTATAGTGATCCTAGTCCTAGAAGGATGTAACTCATAGTCAATGGTAATTAAGAGCATTCATCGGCCAATTAAGCACATAATTACCTACATAAAACCATAGTGGTTACATGACCATAAACCTGGTCATCAAGTCAATATTTAACCCACATTGATTGGTCAAAGAGGTTACAAGGACTTTGTGCATCACCAGGAGCAACGTCCTAACCAGGAGCAACTTCCTGACCAGGAGCAACTTGCTCACCAGGAGCAACTTCCTAACCAGGAGCATCTTCCTACTGATGAACTTTCAACCACTATATTGAGTCCAGGGAGGTCATGGACTTAATGGGTGTACACTCCGTACCTCCAAAATCATTTACAAGTGTGACTCGATCCCACAATTGCACTAAATTTCCAACAATCCTCCCCAATTTAGTACAATTCCTTTTGCATGAAAATCAACTTTAACAAAACCAGTGCATAAATGAAAATGTACTGAGGATTGAATTTCCATATTAGTACATCACTTCAAATATTCGAGAATCAGGGTGTTCTAAGAATTGACCCTTCAACTACTTTGAATACCTGAAGATAAAATACACACAAGTTTTCAAACACTTAAAACGCTCCTGACACCATACAAGCCATGTCCATATCCAATTCATAAATGTTGTAAGAGCCAAAGTCCATGCTCCTTGAGGCGGAGAAACCTCAACATTTACATAGGTGGTTCCTCTTTAGTTCATGCTCCTGCTTAAGCACTTTTTCAAAGAAATTAACCATTAAGAAGTTTATAACTTCATCCTCCTTTCAGCAGGTACAAGCACATCCTTGGGATGATATACATGTGCTTCAATCCCCTGAATGTTCAGCTTTCCACATTGAACTCAGCTCCCAAGTTTCCTCAGGAGGGAGTTGGGTGTCCTAGCATTCAGTGACTAGTTTGGACTTTAAACCCATCCCTTTAGCAGACTTTATAACCAAGTCTCTAGACAATCCCTTCGTCAAGTGATCAGCTAAGTTTTGTTGAGACCTCACAAACTCTATTGATATCACCCCATTCATGATTAGCTCACGAATCATGCTATGTCTAACACCTAAGTGTCTAGACTTACCATTGTACATTTGGCTATAAACCTTAGCCAATGTAGCTGCACTATCACAAAGGATAGATATGGGTGCCATACGTTTGACCCACAATGGAATCTCAAGAAGCAAGTTTCTCAACCATTCAGCCTCTTTACCAGCAGCTGCTAGAGCCACAAATTCAGATTCCATTGTTGAACCAGTAATGCAAGTTTGCTTGGATGCCCAAGAAATTGCACCACCACCAAGAAGGAATACCCAGCCACTTGTGGATGAATTATCCTCAGTATTGTTGATCCAACTTGCATCAGTGTAACCTTCCAACACTGAAGGATATCCAGTATATGACAAACAATAATCCATTGTTCCTTTCAAATATTTTAGTACCCTCTGAATTGCTTGCCAATGCTGAGTACTAGGATTACTAGTGTACCTACTCAGTTTACCCACTGCAAAAGCAATATCAGGCCTAGTACTAGTCATGGCATACATCAAGCAACCAATCACCCTAGAATACTCAAGCTGGGAGACAGCCTGATCATTGTTAGGCATTAGTTTCTCACTTGTATCCATAGATGTACTCACTAGAGTACAATCAAAGTGATTGAATTTCTTTAGGACCTTCTCAATATAATGAGACTGAGAAATTACAATACCATCACTTTCATGTTTAATCCTTATGCCAAGGATAACATCAGTCTTCCTCATGTCTTTCATAGAGAACCTTGATGACAAAAACTCTTTGGTTAAATCAACCTGAACTTGGTCAGTACCAAAGATTAACATGTCATCAACATATAGGCAAATGATGACTCCTTTACCAGATTCATCAAATTTGCTATATACACATTTGTCAGCTTGGTTAAGTAAATAACCATTAGACAAAACCACTTCATCAAACTTTTGATGTCATTGCTTAGGTGCTTGTTTGAGTCCATATAAGGACTTAATCAGTTTACACACCTTACCTTCATGACCAGGCATGATGAAACCTTGAGGTTGGTTCATATAAACCTCCTCATCTAAATCACCATTCAAGAATGCTGTCTTCACATCCATCTGATGAATAATCAGATTGTGAATGCTTGCCAAGGCAATCAACATTCTTATGGTACTTATGCGTGCTACAAGAGTATAAGTATCAAAGTAATCTATTCCTGACTTTTGTCTAAAGCCTTGAATGACTAACCTTGCCTTGAACTTTTCAATAGTTCCATCTACCTTCATCTTTATTTTAAAGATCCATTTGCATCCAAGTGGATTGCAACCTGGAGGTAGATCAACCAACACCCAAGTGTTGTTGCCCATGATGGAATCTATCTCATCATTGATTGCTTCTTTCCAGAAAGCAACATCTTGGGACTTCATTGCTTCATCAAATGTTTTGGGATCATCCTCAACATTAAAGCAATAGTAGTACTGGTCAGAGACCTCATCTCTTGTTCCTTCAACTAGGTATAGTTGAAATTCAGGCCCAAAATTCTTTGGAGTCCTTTGCCTTGTGCTTTTTCTAAGCTCAGGCTCAGGTTGCTGAACCACAACCTCATTAGTGACCCTTTCAGGTTCCACTGAAGCACCAATGTCCTCAGTTCTAGTAGGAGTCCTAAGGCTTGGTCTAGGGACTGATGAGAACCTACTCTCATCAAAGTTAGCATCCCTTGATTCAATGATTGAGTTTATTGAAACTGAATCATTAGGTTCAATAACATAGAACCTATAAGCTTTGGAATGCTCAGCATATCCAACAAAGATGCATTCAATGCCTCTTTCACCCAAGGTTTTCACCTTTGGATCAGGGAGTCTTACAACAGCCCTACAACCCCAAACTTTGAGGTAGTTCAAGTTTGGTTTCCTTTTAGTCCAGAGTTCATAAGGGGTAATCCTGTTCCTTTTATTAGGAACCCTATTTAATAAATAGCAAGCTGTTAACATAGCTTCTCCCCAAAATCCTTGACTCAGTCCTGAGTAGGACAACATTGAGTTAACCATCTCTTTTAGTACTCTATTTTTCCTTTCAGATATACCATTTTGTTGTGGAGTATAGGGAGCAGTTGTCTCATGGATGATTCCAACAGACTCAAAGTACAAAGTATCCATGTACTCACCTCCCCTATCAGTCCTAAATCTTTTGATTTGGACTCCTTGTTGTAATTCAACTTCAGTTTTAAATACTTTAAATTTATCTAATGCTTCATCCTTAGTATGTAACAAATAAACATAGCAAAACCTAGAAGCATCATCAATAAATGTTACCAAGTATTTCTTATTCCCTAATGAGGGTGTAGCATGCAAATCACATAGGTCACTATGGATTAGCTCCAAAACTGTAGTTTTATGTTTTACATCCTGAAATGGTTTCTTAGTAATTTTGTTCAGCATACAAGTCTGACACTTATCAGTGTCCATGTCAAAAGCTGGAATTAACCCATCCTTAGATATATCTTGCATCCTCTTATAGTGGACATGGTCTAGTCTAGCATGCCATAGTGATGAATCATTCAGTTTAGTGGTAGTCATCAGGACAGAATCAACATTTATACTAGAATCAATATTAAGCTTGAACATTTGATTACTCAAATAGCCAAAACCAATAAACACACCATGTTTAGATAAAACAAATTTATTAGATTCAATCACTTGTTTATAACCACAATTATTCAAAACACTACTAGAAACCAAGTTCTTCCTAATATTAGGAGCATGCAAAACATTAAACAAAGAAACAATCTTTCCAGAACTAAATTTAAGATCTACACAACCACGTCCATGCACTAGGGTTGTTGACTCATTTCCCATGTGAAGAATAGATCCATCATTCATTGACTCATAAGTCTTGAACCAGCATCTATCTTTACACACATGTACTGTTGCTCCAGAGTCAACCCACCACGCAACATCATCATCCTACACAAAATAAGCTTCAGATACATATGTAACATAATAAATCTAGAGAGATTCATTAAACATATTCTGACCTTTTGTGCCTGATCCATTAGCTTGGTTGCCAATGCTAACACCTTTGCAATCCCTTTTGAAGTGTCCAGGTTTCCCACACTTCCAACAAGCCACTGATGACTTTTTGTTAGGATTAGCTTTGGTGTTATCATGATGCTTACGTTTGCCCTTGTTGTCATTGTACCTGGTGGAGTTGTTATGCTCCACCATATTGACAACAGATGAACCAGCAACATTGTTGCTCTTTGGCTTATCACTTTCATGCACCTTGAGGGATTCCTCAATGCGCAAATGACTGCCCAACTCAACAAGAGTTAATTCCTCCTTCTTATGTTTCAAGGTGTGCTTGAAATCTTTCCAAGAAGGAGGTAGTTTGTCAATGACACACGAGACCTGAATGGTCTCATCCATGTTCATTTTATGTTGTGTAAATCTGCCAAGTATTCCAAGAAGTTTATTGTATTGTTCCATGACTGGTCTTGAATCAGTCATTTTGTAATTTGTGAAATCACTCACAAGGAACTTCTTACTTGATGCATCCTCAGCCATATATTTGGCTTCCAAGGAATCCCATAGTTCTTTAGCAGATTCAACATTTTGGTAAATATCAAATAAAGAATCAGACATACCATTGAGAATTATGCCGCGACACACATAATCATCATTCTCCCATTTGCTCCTTTTCCTCAGTTCCTCCAAAGTAGCATCATCACCACCATCAGGAATGGGAGTGGTCAGCACGTACACCACGTTCATGGTAGAAAGAAGAAAGTACATCTTCTTCTGCCATCTCCTAAAATCAACCCCTTCAAACTTGTCCAGTTTGGAGAAGTTAGCCACCATATGCTTCATTGCCGCCGCCATTGATTATCACAAAATAATCTTCTTTGATTGTTAGGGTTTACTTCGTTCCAACAGGGTGAAGATAATCAATAGCCTAACTACGTACCAATGAATGGTTACCGGATATCTCTTGAAGTCGTGTAATCACTTTCCAAAGAAGATTATTCGACCTTATGCCTGGCTTAACACGAATACCTCCTTGAGATAAAACCAAGAGTTAGTTCTTGTTTTAGGCACAAATCAAGAACTCTGTGCGTGTAAGTGTTTCTTGTTTCTGTATATTTCATCATGCAAATATGATCACTATTTATAGTGATCATAGTCCTAGAAGGATGTAACTCATAGTCAATGGTAATTAAGAGCATTCATCGGCCAATTAAGCTCATAATTACCTACATGAAACCATAGTGGTTACATGACCATAAACCTAGTCATCAAGTCAATATTTAACCCACATTGATTGGTCAAAGAGGTTACAAAGACTTTGTGCATCACCAGGAGCAACGTCCTAACCAGGAGCAACTTCCTGACCAGGAGCAACTTGCTCACCAGGAGCAACTTCCTAACCAGGAGCAGCTTCCTACTGATGAACTTTCAACCACTATATTGAGTCCAGGGAGGTCAGGGACTTAATGGGTGTACACTCCGTACCTCCAAACTCATTTACAAGTGTGACTCGATCTCACAATTGCACTAAATTTCCAACAAGGGCGCCATCAAAATCGGGACGTTAGGTCATAAGAGTTGTGTAACAAGTCAAAACGAATACTTACTTTTGTTACAATCCTATTAACATTAGAGAGGAGTCTCGACTTATTTCAGGGATCCAACTCACTTTAACCAGAAGAAATAACCTGAAATAATGGCTAGCCTAGATTTTCAAATGAAAAATAACCTGAAATAATGGGAAGCCTAGATTTTCAATCCTATTAAGGTTAGAGAGGAATCTTGACTTATTGTAACAGTCTTGTTAATGACATTAGGCTCTATCAGCAAATATGATATCAGTGAAACAAAACTCTAATTCGTTATGATAGAAAACATATGAAGATGTAAAATTTTGGTGAAACAAAGTCATATCAAAACGGCGCAAACGGTCAAAATACTGATGGTTACCCTTTAAACAATCTGTAACTCGGATAGCATCATCATTCACAAAGTAATGATAATTATTACGGTAATGACTGGAAGTCATGCCTAAATTTGGCCAGAACAAGTTGAGAATTCTAGTGTTGAAACCACGAGTCACCGAACAAATAGTATAACATGAATCCAAGACTACAACAGTAGAAAGTGCTTGTTAGTGGCCTCGCAATGTCGAGTTGGAAACCTAAGTATACCCAAAAAAGTGCTTGTTAGTGATGGCTGTTCTACTGTCACATATATGATATAACCCATCTTTTTATTAATTGTCAAAATGCCAACTCGAGATACTGAATACTGCAGTAATTAAATCATGAATTAAACATCATAAGCGCAGATCTACGGGTATCAACAGATGAACGAACTTGTTACTCTGAAAATTTGCTACCCCGAACAAACTCACGTCAGTCGAATAACATGATAAATTTGTTATTATGAACCAATTTCATCTTGCGAGACAGAAATGATTTGAATGAAAATATGAAACATAAATGATTTTTAATATCAAAATTAAAATGTAAGTGTGATTACAGTTCAAGTGTTCAACATAACCAAGAAGTTTTACAATCAGGGTTATCTACTCAAAAACAAGTATTCTTTCTGCAGACACAATTATCAACACGATAATATCTTAACACAGAACATTCAGACACCAACTTGTACCATGATAGATTTCCTTTCTAAGTCGAGTCAGATTTATTTCAGACCTTTTATACATTGCTACTATAAAACACACAGTTGTAGATCCCAGAAAAATCTCTATTCTTTTGCTTTTATTGAACAAACAATAGAGAGGCAATACGAGGCTTGTTACACGTATAGAATCATTTTGAGCAATAAACACTATGCTACAATTTACAATCTTAAAATCTTCAAAAACCTAACAATAAAACAACAATGACTGCTACTAACATGACGGAGGTTGCAGTTGTTTTAATCTCCGTACTACTAGTTTCATAGATGGTCGTGTAGACAGCGAATCCACAGTACATAAAATTGCCAGATGTAACACCTCTACCAAATCATCGTGCGGGCCTGCATCCCATAACCCTGCCGTGAAGAACTCTTTAGCCCGACCCTGTCTTAACAGCATACAAGCCCAAGCCACAATATTGAACCCATTCCCGTATGATGAAAATGACGGGTCCAATGCCTTTTTGTCCGATATTAATTCTAATAGAACAACCCCATAACTGTAAACATCAGCTTTATCAGATACTCGACAAGTCATTGCGTATTCTGGGGCCACATACCCAAAAGTTCCTGCAACTCCAGTTGTTGCATGAGTTTCTGATGTACCCAAAAGCCTCGCCAAACCAAAATCAGACAAATAAGCGTTGAAATCCTCATCAAGCAAAATGTTACTGGGCTTCACATCACGATGAAGAACACGCGGCACACATTGGTCATGGAGATACGCAAGGGCACGTGCAACGTCGAGAGCAATCTTGTGAAGTATTCTCCAATCAACAGCTCGGGTTGATCTTTCTTGAATAAATTTTTCCAAGTTGCCACCTGGCAAGTAGTTGTAAATCAAAAACATCTCGGTTTCACTCGCATGATACCCAATTAAGGTCACAAGATTCTGGTGACGAAGCCGACCCAATGTTTTAATCTCTGCATCAAACTGTTGCACTCCTTGAAACCGTCCAACAGCTAACCGTTTTATCGCTACCAAAAACCCTGGGGAGATCTCGGCTTTATAGGTAGCTCCAAACCCACCGTTTCCAATACAGTTACTAGCATTGAAACTGCCCGTTGACCGCACCACATTCTCAAATGTCAATGGGACTCCGATGTCCGTAAAAACCGTAACTTCTTTACGAATAGACCCACGGGAATTGGGACCAGGCCTAGGCCGCCATTTGGTACAGAAGAACAGAACCAGGAGAGCTAACATAACTGCAAATATAGCTGAAGCGGATGTTATAGAGGCAATTGCAATCGAGTTTAAGCCACTTTCACCTTTTGGTGCGGGAACCGGAGACCCAGAAAGATTTGCAAATTCATTACCACCGGGCTGATCAGGAGACGCATTTGATGGTGAGATTTTACATGATTGCAGATACGGGTTTCCAAGAACACTACTGCATTTCATCAAATCCTCATTCGACGGCAAGGGGCCTGACAAGTTATTAAACGAGACATTAAATCTCACGATGGTTTTAACGTTTGCTAAACCAGAAGGAATCTGCCCGGAAAGCTTGTTATTGTTAAGTAAAAGAACGCTTAAATTCTTTAATTCTACAAAGTCTTCCGGAATCTGACCCGTCAAAGAGTTTGAAGAAATGTCAAGAACTTGTAAAGATCCCACCTTCCCTAAACCGGACGGGATTTGACCTGTAAGTTTATTGCCCGACATTGAAAGGTTCTTCAGATCCTTAATCTTGTTAAAGCTAACGGGTATCTCTCCTGTTAACATATTCCCACTCAAATTAACTGCAACAAGAGAACCCAACTCACTAAAACTAGCAGGAATCGTGCCGGTTATACTATTCCCAGAGACGTCCAAAAAAGTCAAAATTGGGCAAACTTGACTAATGTTTGTCGGGATTTGACCCGATAACGCGTTGGAGCTCACGTTCACAACCATCGCTTTCAAATTCACACACTTTTCAAATATGGGTCCCGGAAACTCACCTGTGAGCTCATTCTGGCCTGCAAGAAAAGCATATACAGTCTTCTCACCAGTTCTCGCTATCGGCACTGAAACTAACCCACCTGTAAAATTATTTCCCCCAAAATTATGAGTTACTGTAAGATCTCCAACATTGTTTGGAAACAACGCAGGGTTGATTACAGATTTCGATGCAAAATACTGAAGGTATGCTGTTGATAGATTAACGGGTTCACATTTTGTATCACGAAAAGATGGAATGGGACCAGAAAGACGGTTACCACTAACATCAAAAACCGTCATGCAAGGAACACGAAGTTTATCACTTATCTCGCCCGTCAACTTATTCCAGCTCACATCAAGAAATTGTAACTTCTTGCATATATCAAATCCTTTAGAGACTTCACCAACGAATAGATTCTGACCCAAGTTGACCATTTCCAAGCTAGCACAAGCGCCCCAATTTTCGGGAAAGTTTCCCTCTAAAGTCGCTCTCGGTGCCCATAACACCTGCAGCATCGGGAGAGAAGTGATTTCCGAAGGTATCGTACCTTCAAAGTAATTGAACTCTTCTTCTGGAGCTAGTTGTGATTCCGTATTATAAACACTAGGAATTGGATTAAACAAGTTTGACAACACAAGGATCGACAAATTTGAGCAACTTCCAAGCTCACGTGGTATTGCACCACTAAGACTGTTCCTTGATACATCCAAAACTTCCAATCTTTTAAGCATACCAAGTTCAAACGGGATTTCTTCTTGAAGCAAATTTGAATACAACAAAAGCGACTGTAACTTCGTACAATTCCCTAAACTACTCGGAATCCCATCTACCAAAAGATTACCCGCAAGCTCCAAATGCTCGAGACTCCCACAATTATACCCAATCGCATCCGGTATATCACCCGACAACAAATTAAACGACAAATACAACCCTCTCAAATCCCCAAACACATCAAGAAAAACCGGTATAGACCCATTCACACGATTCCCAGCCAAATTCAACACCTGCAAACTCTTAACCTCCGCTAACCCCTCCGGTATCTCACCGGACACCTTATTAAAGGCCAAATTCAAAACGCGCAAACTTCTTAATCCACTAAACCGATACGGCAAACTCCCACTAATCAAATTCCCTTCTAAATCAATCACTTCCAGCTTCTCCATACCCCAAATCTCATCCGGTATCTCACCGCTCAAATCATTAAAAGGCAATGACAACACCCTAAGCTCCGATAGCGTCGATAACGAAACCGAAAGCTTACCACTTAACTTAAAACCACTTCCGTCACATTTCTTCCTAACCCCAAACCCATACAAACTATACATATCATATTTCGAACAAGTGAACTCACCTGAATCACCTCCACCAGTAATATTAACCCCATAGACCCTACCATCACGTGACCCGCACGTGACACCGACCCATGAACAATGATCCGAATTATCCAAACCCCAGCCCGACAAAACTCCGGCAGGATCCTTAACTGATGACTTAAACTCTAACAAAGCTGCTTTATCGGAATCTTGGCAGGAAACAGTGATGATGAAGATGAACCAGATGAAATGAAACGGGTAAAGGGGATTTTGAAGATGACCCATTTGTTGAACCCGTAAAGGGTCCTTTAAAGTGAAATTTTTAATGAAATTGGTGATGAATTGATGAAGATCTGGTTTAAAACCCTAACCCTAGAAATTGGGGATGAGGAGGAGAGGACGTGGTGGTGTGTTTTGGAGAGAGATTGGATGAACAGTTAGTTAGTGAGAGAAAGAGAAAGACTTCATTGAGAAAACGCGTTCTTTTGTTTATTTCTTTTCTTTTCTTCACATGTTATTGTCTTTTGGTTTTTTTTACAAACTTTTTTATAATGTTATTAATGTTTAAGATATTTTCAAAATAAAGATTAGGATTAATTTCATATACGGTATCATCTTACTTTTAAAATCAATTTTATGAGGTAAGTTCTATATAAAACATGAACAATAAAAGAGGAAATAAATAAATCTCAATCATTAATTTTTTCCATCAAGATATAAAAACTATCTTTCACCTTTTTTTAAAAAGAACAATAGCTTTCAAACGATAAATCGTCAGATTACGAAAACACACTTTTGCGATGAAAAAATTCTTATCTTTCAGTAGTAGGCACTTTCATATATTTTTGACAATTTTTTATTATTGCGATTTTCGACTATAAAAATCACATGTGATTCGGGAAAATTACTTGTGATTTTTTTTAAATTTTATTTTTTTTCCAAAATAAATAAATAACTTTTATTATTATTTATTAGTGTAATAATTTACATATTCGAATGTAAACAAGTAACAAGTTACGCCACTAGCTTTTTCATATAGTTTCGATGATTTTTTTGTTGAAATTTTCGTCAAAAAAATTACACATAATTTGTAAAATCACTTGTGATTTGTATGATTCATATATCGCATGTGATTTCATAAATTTACATGCGATATTAAAGTAAAAAATCACGTGTGATTTCAGAAATTCATAAATTATAAAATTTTACAAATTCACGTGTGCTTTATAAAGTAATAAATCGCATGTGATCCATCTGTGCCGAAATTAAAAAAAATCGTCGAAAGTATATCGAAGTACGTATCAATAAAAAGAAAATTTAACTCTTTTCGCGACGGTATAATTTTCGACTACAAAAATCACATGTGATTTCACAAAAATCACATGTAATTTCCCAAAAATCACATTTGATTCGCAAAAATCACATGTGATTTTAAAGTAATGACGGGAATGTTTTTTCGAATCACATTTAGATATGAAAATTATACCATCAAGAAGAGAATTAAATTATCTATTTATAGATATCTACTTTTATATACTTTCGATGAATTCTCTTCGCGATGGTATAATTTCCGACTACAAAAATCATATGTGATTTCACAAAATCGCATGTAATTTCAACAAAATCACATGTGATTTCACAAAAATCACATGCGATTTCACAAATATCGCATGTGATTTAAACCCGAGAAAGGAGAATGTTCAAAGCTTTCAGCGGGCAAAATCACATGTGATTTTAAAGTAATGACGAGAATATTTTATCATTTAGTAGACGGTCATTTTTATATATTTTTTACGGACAATGTCGAAACTTTCGCCAAAAAATTATACGTGATTGAAATCACCTATGATTTTTGTTTTAAAATTCATGCGTGATTTTATGAATCGCATGTGATTTCATAAGTTCACATGCGATTGAAAGTTAACAAATCACATGTGATTTTATAAATCTCACATATCGCATGTGATTTTACAAATTCAAGTGTGATTTTTAAAATAATAAATCACATGTGATTTTTCGAGAATCACATGTAATTTTTTATGCGAAAATTTTAAAAAAAATTCGCCGAAAGTATATAGAAGTGCCTTTCTCTAGAAAGTAATTTAATTCTCGTCGGAATTGTATAATTAATTTTGCGTAACGATTAACGGTTTGAGAGATATTTAATTTTTAAAATTTAGAGTGAAAGTGGGTTTTTTAATTAAATTAAAAACATTTAATATAGGTCAAGATTTAATGAATGGTTGAGATTGAAGAAATTATACTTTTATTGGAGAGTGTTCCTAATTTTCTCTCAATTTCATATATGCTTAAAGTGTAACTATTAAATACATAATATACAATGATTTTAAAATAGGTTTGGGTATTTTTGAAATTGATTTTAAAAGTAGGGTGATATATGAAATTGCCCCTAAAGATTATGCAGGGATGAGCATTCCTAACTAAATTCGGAAATCGAATCGCAATTGTATTCGAACCATACTGATTTCTGGTATTCGAATTTTGTTCAGTACTATGAAATAAAGTAAAAAAATTCAGAACTATTGATTTGGTACGGGACCAGTACTAAATCAGGAAATTCTGAAAACACTGAAAAACCCGATTTATCGGTACCGATATTCGAATCCCGTTTGATATGGTACCGATACCACTAATTTATGTTCAAGAAAAAAATCGATACCACAAGTTTGGTACGAGATCAATATAGGACTGATACCGTGCTCATCCTTAAAGTTATAGTTCATTTATATTGTGTTTCCAAGTTTTGATTTTGAGTCAAAAGTGAAATGATAGGGACTACCTGAGGCAGTAAATCTCCAAGCAAAAGATTAAGACCGAAATACTAAAAAAACTAACTTTTCTAACTCATTTTCTTCTTTGCTTTTGAATAATACAAATTACATATTTATAGGAAATATAACACGTACTAGCTACTAGACTATTTACTAGGAACAATAAGGAAACATGGGAATGTGAAAGTAACTGCATGGAAATGACTAAATAAAAGTTAAAGGTATTCCTTATTGGAGATAGTGGGTTAGAAGTCAACTGCTTAGGACATGGTCTTAACATGTCTATCGTATCAATACTTCACGCCTGAAAACGAGTCTTGTCCTCAAGACTCATGGTGTTATCTCTTGTATCATGTTTCTTCCAAGGAGGCTTTGGTTCGATGCGGAGAAAGACACAGACATGTGGTTTGCACTGGTGTCCCGCAAAGTAATTCAATAGATGCCTGAAGTAAAAGTTTTCAACAAATCTTTGTTTCATCTCCAATAGGTTTAAACACTTGATCTTATGTGTAATGGAAACCGGGATAAGAGGCGGTATTACAGTTGAACTTTTCAGTAGCAATTTGATGTCGGTAAAACAAGAGGATGTTTCGTTGATGACATCGGCTTTGTTGGTGTGTTTGGTTGTCACGTTTTCTATCTTGGTAACAAGTGTTGAGGTCGTGAAAATCGGAGACATGGTGTTATCGTGGGTGGTATGTTGGTGAGTGTTCTTGGTTCTCAGGGAAACAAGGTTGGCGGTCGAGGTGGCGAGGCATTTTGAAGCGATTTCAAGCTTGGCCATTGAATTGGACAAGGTATCTGTAGATTCGTCAAGGGATGGTGGTGTAAAACCCGTATGCTTTTACCATGAATAGTACCCTTAAGATCGTACGTATATGATTAAAACTTTCCTTTTATAACATATTTACGTTTCATGTATAAGTATTACGAGTATTACGTACGTGTTAGAACACGATAAGTATTTATTACGTATGAATAGGGGTGGAAATGAGCCGAGCCGGGCTCGAGCTCGCCAGGGCTCGAGCTTGGCTCGTTTAAGTTTTACAAAGCTCGAGATCGGCTCGTTTCGAGCCTTATTATTTAGGCTCGGGTTCGGCTCGTGACATATAATTTGGCTCGAGCTCGGCTCGTAATATACCTAAATTAGGCTCGTTAATAAGCTTGTTATTAAGCTCGTTAAGAAGCTCGTATATAAAACATTAGGCTCGTTTAGGCTCGCGAGCCCAAACGAGCTTTGTACGTAAAGCTCGGGCTCGAGCTTGTTTAATAAACGAGCTACAACTTAGGCTCGAGCTCGGGCTCGAGCTCGTTTAGGCTCGGCTCGTTCGAGCTTTTTACCGATCCGATCTCGAGCTTTTCACGAGCAGCTCGGCTCGTTTCCACCCCTACGTATGAACACACAATAAATATTCAAATAATTATTATAATCACGAGTATACGAACATGAAATCATGAACGTAAATTAATCACGAACTAATATTACGTATGTATATATATATTTATTACGAACACGAATAAATATATTAAGTCACGATCGATAAATATATTAAGTCACGATCGATAACTAATTAAAACACGTAAAACACGAACACGAGAACACACTTATTAATTAGACACAGAAAATGATCGGGTTACCCCATGTGGGCCCATATACCACGAAATTAGGAAAGAAAAGGGCTTAGCCCATCAATTTTTAGTAAACAAGAAATATTAGGAAAACACATTCATTTATCAAAAATCAAGAAAATAAGAAAAACCGTAGCCTCCTTTTTTCTCCCCTTTTCTCTTTGGCCGCCGGTGTGGATCATCACCACAAGGGTGTTTGGGTTGATTTTGGTGTTGATTATTTACAAAGAGCATTAGTGTGTTCATCCTCCTTGATTCACGCATTCGGTAAACCTTAAAACCCTTTTCTTTTAATCTTTTAATTTATTTTTACACATGAACTTATAAGGGTTTTGTTTTAATATGATTATCATGTTAATTAAATCAAGGGGTTAAATGTTTTGATGTTTTAGGGTTGTTTGTTTGTGGCCGACGCAAGAACCGAGCCCATAGGGGTCTCGGCTTGATTTAATCCACACCACCGAGACCACAAGGTCTCGGTATGGTGATGGTGGTCCCACGGTAGCAACCAAAACAAGGGAACCCCGACTTGGTTCGGGGTAAGGTGTTGATTACGGGTCTGGTTCATGATTTCTAGTCACGATCCGGTTCATTGATTGTGTTAAGGTTATGATTTTAATAGTCATATGTTAAAAATTAAATTAATAAAACATGACATAATTAATTTAATTAACATGACTTAGGTTATAAATTTAATTATTAGATCATGAATTTTAACCTAAGTATTTATTTTTAATTAGACTTTATAATTAATTAATTATTAAAAACCATTACTATAATTAATTAATCAACAAGACTTAGGTTATATTATTAGTAATTAATAATACATGTTTTAACCTAAGTATTTTAACTTATTTAATTAAAAACATGATAGATTTAATTAAATACTTTTAACCTATAGTTTAATTAATTTACATGTAATGATTAATAAACTATACCTTATATCAATATGACTTAGAAAATAATCAGAAAACACTTAAGCTTATATAATTAGCTTATTTAACCAGATTATATCTAATTATGGAAACTTTCTATTTTTAGAAACTTATTTAATTAAGGCAGCTAATCTATTTATGGAAACTTTCTATTTTTTAGAAACTTATCTATTTAAAGCAGTAATTCTATTTTTGGAAACTTTCTATTTTTGGAACCTTTCTATTTTTGGAAACTTTCTATTTTTGGAAACTTTCTATTTTTGGAAACTTTCTATTTTTGGAAACTTTCTATTTTTGGAAACTTTCTATTTTTGGAAACTTTCTATTTTTGGTAACTTTCTATTTTTGGAAACTTTCTATTTTAGGAAACCTGCTATTTTTAGAAAGTTACTTATTATTACACAGTAAGTATAATAATACATGAAATACAAGTAATACTTAATCAGAACAGACAGAATATAAGATAAACGCAGTTTAAAGCTTAAAACAGTAAAACATGACATGAACGTATAAAATAAGCTAAGACATGATATAAAACCAGTTACATATTCAGTAATCAGATACTTATTCACGTATGTATTTATGTAGCATTAGTGATACCGAAGTAGGACTCTCTTCCGTTCATCTTCTTCGTTCACTGGACATAAGGTACGGATTTCCGTCCTTTCAGTATGGACATTCTTTCCTTATTAGGATTTCCCGTATGCAGCCAACTGTTTTCTCGTAGTATAAGTTTATATGTTTGATTTGCTTATGTTTAATTTAGAATACCTATAGCCATATAGATGCATGACAAATTTCACCTAGTTATGGAGGTACCATAACCATAATACTAGAGGCACTGGTGTTATGACTTCCCCACGGCGGAGTGATTGCTCGTGGTGTCCCTTCAGCTTTTGGCCATATTATTATATTTATCATGTGGGGCGTATGGGTGCATCCTAGTTACATGTTTTCAGCAGATTACTCAGTGTGAATGAGGTGTGTGCCTTGCATCCTTCACAAGGAGCTGATCCCTCCTAACCAAACCAGTATATTAAAATTAGAGGCAGCCCCTCTAATTTGCATGATGAGGTCACCCCTCCAAGTATTCATGCACGGTGGATTTTCATGACCTATATTGGCTAATGGTAAAATATGTTAAACAATTTTCATAAGATAAACATAAGGCTTTTCAAACTATAAAACCAGTCTTACTAAGAAATAACCAGGTTTTCCAGGACATATACAATTCCGCTGCTATATGTTATTCATACTTATATTATTCATTTCATGCTTGTATATCCGTGCAATGAGCGTTATGCACAGCCGTTACTTTCCTTTCCATTTCCCAAAACGGCAGGTACTCTAGGACAGACTCGAGCATTTGGAGGACGTGCATAGGATGGAAGCTGTGAGACCCCCAAAATCTGACATGGAACAACTAGGCAACGAGGGGGTAACACGTCATAGTACAAGAAACAATGAATTACAGTTGACACAAAGCTGACGTAATAAAAGCATATATATCACATCATAAATGATCAGAGTTTTAAACATAGGTCCCAGAGTTTTATATGCGGAAAGATATATTATTTCATCATAATTTATAACATAAAGTTGCCCAAAAGATATAATAAATTTCTGACAGTTTGTACTAAAACCAGTCTTTTAAAAGCATCACAGAAATCTCCAAGCTGCGATAATATCCTGCGGGCTCCCATCCAAGCAAAGCTAAGTAATAATACCTGAGATTAAACATGTAAAATCGTCAACACAAAGTTGAGTGAAATTCATAGGTTTAGCAATAAAGGTGTGGAACACAAGCATTCATTTGTAAAACAAGTAAATAGAGAAAATGGTTATGATCATTAACCATAGTCTGAAACCAATATTATTGCTGTTTTAGTTCATGAACCGAAGCTTAACTCAAAGTAAGTTCCTCTAGGGAGTATTCAGCCTAAATACTCAAGTATAAACAAATGTAAGTGCGTCAAGGTAATCGGGACGGGGATTGTCAATCCCGATGGATCCACCCACAACATTCGCGCTTAGCGCAAAGCATACGGGACAATTAACGGTTCATGATCAAGAGAGGAAACTTAAGGCTATTAACTATAAGCAATAATATCAATGAAAACTGTTGGAAAGCATACAAGTCTGAATAGCATACAAGTTCTGGATAGTATACAGTTTTAAATGGGTGTGTTCCACCATGTAAAATCTCACCCCGCATTTAGAAACATTGTTCAAGTAAAAAGGGGCTATGAACTCACCTTTAGTAAGTAATCACAAGGTAAAAGGGCTGAGCAAAAAGAAGTCTTCACGGACCTATGCAATGGTGACGCGTAATAAGAATGCGTTCAATGAAGCAATAACGTTTTAGAAGTGGTGGGACATAGTATGACTAGGTAACTTGCGTGCGATGGCGAGACCTAAGATTAAGTTAAAATTTTGACCCAAAACCTTGAACCTACTGTAATAACCTAATATCAACCTTGTATGATGGTCCAAGCATTTATGTGTGGGTTCCGAACACGTTTAAGACTCGGTTTGAAAAACCAAAACAAGGGACTGCATTCAGTTTTCTGAAAAAGGTTGTGAAGATTTGGTCATATCTAAAAATCTATAATTGTACAGGAGGTGAAATTTCTTGACATGTATAGGTATTTCTCTTACCTTTAAAAGTTGTGAAAGAACAGCCCTAGAACTATTTTCAATCAACGGGAAATGCACTTTTAGTGATAGACTATCAAAACAGAAAGTTGTAAACGTCTTTCGTACCTTACGGTAGATTAAGCATAAATCCCAATCGGTAAAAGATTTTGACACGAAACCAAAAAGAGAAGTTTTATTATATTTGTAGCTACTGTAAAAAGTCATAAAATCATAAATTAATCCTTTTTACCCAAGTCAATTTACCCACGTTTTAAGCATAACATTCAGATTTGACCTAGTTTAGTAAAACGACCGTTTCGGACTCATCCGGACACTTCCCGTTTCCATCCAACTCAACACATACTAATCACATCAGTGGGTATCCATTTTTCAAATAAAAACAAGGTCATATGTTTAAGAAAATTTTGCCATGACCTGTTTGTTTCTGTGGTGATTTCCATACTACAAAAACAACTCCATTTAGCTACCTAACCTCAATCAAGCAATACTTAGGCTATACCAAATCGCCACGCAAGTGTCCTAAGTCCTAATATGCCCTAAGTATCTATAATCTCAGTGGGTTTCACCCAAGGAATTCAAAATTCATGAATAAAAAGAATCAAAGTACTAGTAACATCAAAACTAAAATGCTAGGAGTGACTATACCTTCATAACAAGTAGGAATTAATCCAAACACGCAAATTAAATAATTCCTCCTCCTTGATCCTTAGAAATTTCGTGGCCCTTAGCCACGTGTTAAGTCAATCACGGTACTCAGCAACTGAGTAGAAACAATGTAGTGAGACGATCACCGACGATATGGATGCCCGGGGAAAACACGAAAACCGCAACCTATCACAATAAGGCGCGCGTTAAGACTCGAACTCAATATCGATATATATACCAAATATAACATGACTCAAATGTTTTCAAAGTATACACGTTTCAAAACCATTGACACGAATCAAATGAATTCACACTACCCATTTATCCGACGTTACTCGTTAAAACACTTGAACACTTGAAAATGACTCGTCATACGACGCCAAGTCAACGCAAGTCAAACTATCCTTTACCCTTATTTGGACCAGTAGCTAAGTCATTTATATAATGACTAAGCACTTGAGTAAGTCACCATGTCCGATGGTGAATACTCAAACTCACGCAACACAAGCATTGAACTACGTGTCCAAAATAAAAATCAGCAAGTACACCCCGATTGTACACACCGATCTACCCTATCTAGACTTGTCCGTTTTACATGAAAATTGGTGTCAAGGTCACTTATAACCTGTATAAGACCTCACCAAAATTTGAGCCAAAGTTCACACTTTAAAATCCATCAGCTCGACGCTTTACTCGACTCCAAATTTTAGGACAGATTTGTACACTTGTTTTGTAAAACCGTTTGGACCACTTTAAAAGTACTAACCCGACAATCCGTCTTTTGAAACCACTACTAGACTCATCAAACTCAGTTTGTAAACTTTGAAAATCAGTAGTATCAACTATCTAACCAAGCCTAAAGTCCCCGAGAGTCGACCCAAAATCAGCCACAATTTCGGATTGTGCCGACTTGCGTCTCCCGGTACACGAAAACTAAAACTAGCATAACTTTTGACTCGTAATGAGTTATAAGCTCTATCTTATACCAAAACGACCGTCTCGGAAAACTCTACAACAATTTCAAAGAATATCAGTCTTTCACAGACCTTAAACCCACGAAACAATCTGTTTAAAGCTGCTATCCCAAATTAGCTTTTTAGAAAACATGACAAATCTATTTTTCACTCAAAACCAATCATTCCCATACCCCTAGGATCACTATACTATCATACCCATCAACCAAACACTCCTAAAAACACGTGTATGAAAAATCTAACAAAAATCAAAGATTAAAAACAAGACTTTTAAGGATCAAAACATGATAATCTTACCAAATATAACATATGCAAGATGATTACAACATCATACAATCATGAAATCAAAAGTTCTTGAAATCTTGATGCATGTGGATGATTTTAGTATCAAAAGAATCACCATTGAATTTTATGAATGGGTCTTGTTTTAGTTTTTATCCAATCATGATGGATGGTGGTGGATTGTGGTGGTGGAGTGGCGGTAAAATGGAGAGGGGAGGGAGGAGTGGTGATTTTTTTTTTAAATGTGTTTATGTGTGAGTGGAAGTAGAAGAAATGGGTTTATATATGGTAGGTAGTGGAGGGACCAAAGTTGCCAATTTGCAAACTTGTGGATCTAAATACAATTAATAGTTTTAAAGGGTAGAAAATGGTTATTGGTAAATATTAAAAATATTACGGGGCTCGGGTTTCGTAAAAATACTTTTCAAAGTTACAATGCATCGTAAAAATGATTATACGGTTTCTCGACACGACTTAATACGTAATTAAAACGACATCATCGAAAATATTAATTATCGAAACAATCGATAAGTAAACGTAAAATTTTGGGCATCCGACGGTATCGCGATCACTAGGAATTCTCGTTGTACATTGATTTGAATAAACTCGTTGTAAAACGCACACGGGTGATTTTAAATCAAAAACATTGATTTAAAATAAATATGGAAAAATAAAATGAAAATTTATAATTTCATACAAAGTATTTATCGATGATCAGAAAAATACTTAAAAAAAAGTATAATTTAAAAATCTCAGGATTTACATATAGCAATACAAGAAAACGTAATACGTTGGATAAATTCAAGAAGCACGAATAAAATAATGTTGGGAAAGTACGGGTTCTCACAGTCTTCCCCCCTAAAGGAACTCTGGTCCCCAGAGTTCTCCTGAAAACAGTAGAAGATGCAAACAAGAGGAGGTACAAAGTGTAGAACAAAATTCATTGCTTCCCAGGTAAACTTCCGTACCATGATGAATCTTAACGGTTAGAATTCACTATGCTTCAGTTTCTTAACTCCTTTTCGTATAACTTTTCAGTCTTGGATTAGGATAACGATCTTTCAATACGGAGATACATTGAGAGATAGAGTTGTTGGAAATACGTGCGATAAACTAACAAGAATGAACACAAGAATCGCTTAAACAGGCAAAGTGCGATAAAATGAACCAAGATTGTAAATCAACAAGGGGTCGCAAATCGTGCAACTGTAAAACGTGAAAATCTTAAAACGTAAGAATCTATTTACAAGAGAAATAGAAGGGAAAAATGAATAACATATGATCGTTTAAAATACAAGTTGTCACAATCAGTTGTCTAGGATTTTGGTATTACTTTAAAACTCAGTTTATGTATTTCCTTGATTAAAAGAAAATTTCACAAGGTGTAGTGATTTAAAATCAAACTATCTATATTTAGGGAGTAAGTTGTTGCTATATCTTTTTCTTGATCAGGATTTTCAAAGCAAAAGTAGAACAGTTCAAGATAGTTATCCTGATCGGCTTAAGAACTTTTGGATGACTGTATTAAATTGTCGTTAAAACTCGGGTTTATCGTCACCATTAGAGAAAATTCAGATTTTTTTTCCAAGTTATTTTGAATCATTGTTAGAAATTATAAATTAATTTAAATAATTTCATTAGGTTGACAATAAAGTATGATATAATCAAATACTTTAAAAGATACAGCTTGATATCTTTTGAAACATTAGGTAAATTTACCAAAGAGGATATATAGATACGATACTTAACTTGAAACAGTTATTTTGGTAATTTAAACATTTGATAAAATGTATAAAATGTTCTTAAAAAATAATAATAATTTTTTTTTAGAAATTTAAGAAAGTGTTTAAGATATCAAACGATAAACACGTAACAGTTTCTGGTTTTCAAAAGGTGACAAGACAGCAACAAATGTGAATCATATAAAGGTCAACAATTTGTATGCGAGCAATATACAAAGGAATAAGACGGAAGTCGTATCAATTCTTAACAAACGTGGTAGAATAGTCACGTCAATAATAAAAATAATAAGAAACAATGATTATAGCAAGATTAATTCACGAGTGCGGTTGGCGTCACCAATAACGGCTTATTAAGTTCTCGGTGGTCGAAATACGATCGAAAGGGAAAAGCCACACAACGAATTTTTGAATCAAAGAAAATTCTTAAGAAGTCAATTGAGAGAGTTCCAGTAAGATGAACAACATTAGCAATGAAAGGCGAAATCAACACATGATTCACACGAATGAAATTTCAAGACGATAGTATCTTAACACATATCATGGCAATTACACGTAATCATCGTTCACGTCCAGTCATAAATCACTAATCGCGTCCAGAAACGTTTCGAAGGTCTACCAAAATAGATAGAGATGGTCAATCGATGTAGGAGCATAGCAACGTTGAAACTTTCAAGTCGGGTATCAATGGTAAGAATTTAGGCAAATGGTAACGAAAATTGTATCATGAGGATGATGAGGTAACAAGTAAAGCAAGGATCGTTGAGTAAAGAAATCTGTGCTTGAGGCATGTATTTTGTTCAAGAAAAGATAAGGGTTCATAGGTGTATGTCGCGAACTGTTGTTACTCGCACAAGAAGTAAAAGTTTTCAAAACTTATATTTATCTAACTTTTTAAGAAGCATAATTAAAAAGTTGATTCTTGGTTAAATATTTAAGGTGACTACTATTTGGCCTTGCATGGCTCTTTCTAAATTAGGCATAGGTGATTAGGCCATGCATAATTTAGGACTAGCAATGCGATGCTCAGCTTCGTCAACCAATATTACATATCATATGATTTAAAATATGCATATAATGCCATTTGTAAAAACAGAAATCAAAATAGTTTATGAAACTATTTGCTAATAAGTTACTGGCTAACTGTTTTAAATCGACAATTCGTATAGTTACAAGGGTTCTTTATAAGACCGTATTAGAACAATTTGTGAAAATACATTGTAAAATTAATATAAGTTAATTTTATAAGATAACATTCAATTATTTAAGAAAGCCCAAATGAAACTTTTTTTTTAAATGATTCGTAAACCAGTCCAGTTTGAGTTGTATGGTAACATGACAATAGTTTATAAAGTAGCGAGTGGGTTACAAGAGGGAAGTAAGGAGTAGTTCAATACAACCAATAAAATGGTTACAAGGTGATTAGGTTTCAAGAGGTTTAGCCGAAATCGTCAGGAGACACGTGTCAAGATGATAACAAACGATATGAAAGAAAGATCTTCAAATCTCGGTCCAAATCAGTGGTACGATAGAAGCAAAGAAAGACAATGGAATGACAAATAAGTCATAAATAAAAGAAGGAATAAGGAATCCGTATGTGCACATCGTAATTTATTTGACAAAAATATACTTTTAAGAAAGTAGGATATCAGTTAACAAATAGTACAATCACTTCGAAAAGCTTCTATATTAGGAAGTTACCGAATTTCAAAAGTTCAAGATCTAGGTACATGTATGACCGAACTCAAAGTTGCTATTCTATTCTTTTCAAACGCAATCATTGTTTTAGTTTGCAAAATATCATTAGTTAAAGTTTTACGAGCTCAACGAACTCAAAAACGCTTCAATCCATGTTTTTAACTTTTATTAGTTTTGACCTTTGTGTTTGACTAGACCAATTAACTCACTAAACGATATTCTAGGACTCAAAGTCTAATGCATTTCGATGTAAAACAATGTTTTGAACAACTTTCTAGTTTTACCCGAGATTTGAAACGGAATAAAAATGGACGAAAATGCCCTTGCATTAAATCTGTTAACAAAATGATATTTTAGCATTATTCAGAAAGTAACTTCTTAGATTTTACAATCTCAAATGAGCGTAACTTGCTCGATTTTAAAGTTTATTGGTCAAATTTTATGTCCTAAACGGACGTCTCAACATGTAGAAATATATATATTTTTATGTCTAAAGTTATAAAAATATTTTCTCGACACTGTTAAACTTCCTGTAAAGTTTCTGTACAAAGTATATTTTTCGACACAGTTTGAAATTATATCCAAATTTCATGATAACTCAAAATTAATGTACACATAGGACTTGTGGATTCCATAAAGACGAAAGAAGGTAAACTGTATAATTAGTCATGTAAAGAAAACACAGTATAGAAATGGTTCAAGAATGCCAACGACGCATATCATCCGTGTCTTCGGCTGCAAGATGCAATACAGAAAGGTCTCTTGGTGGCATGATTTCCAAAGTCACAAGATATATCGAGAAAGAAACGGGACAATAACAAGTGGCATTCCTGGAGCGAGGAGGTTCAATGAAAAGGGAGGATACAAGTAGGATCGTATTCTAAACAATCATCACATAATAAATGACGATTATGTGTTCAAGGTACAACGGATGTTCTAAGTTGAAATCGAAACGTAGAATGGTCAATGAAGTAAGATGTAATCCATGTACAAGTGTCGCGTAAAACGGTGGCGTAAAGGTAAATCAAGATTATGAAAACCCACAATATTATTCAGCACTGATTCAACGAATTCTTCGAGATGTGAGACTCACACAATGTCCTTTAGTCTTTCTGGGAGACACATTGAGCTACACAATGGTCTATAGACTAGACATTCAATTATGAATGGTCAAAAAGAAAATCTGTGTATCTAAGTAGATATTTTAAGGGAAATAAACAATGAAAGCAACACACACGGTAGTAGAATGAAAATCAGAAGTTCATCGAAAACAACACTTATTCAATCCCGAACAATGGTATCGCGATAGTATGCACAACACGTATCAACGAGTCAAGAAAAACAGACGGTTCAAACCGAACGAGCATATAAAGTCAGTCGTATCAAGCATAAATGAAATAGCAATAGTACTTAGAAAAATGAGTATGAAAAGTCGGCAGCATACGCGCTCTGAATACAAGTATGTAACGTCATAACGATATAATATCATTGCAATAAGATCAATTCACAAGAACAAGAATTCAAGAAATACAGTATAGGCAGATGTAATCACAGTAACATTCAATGATAATTCATGAAGCACATAGGCTTTGAAAAGACATAGTAATTATCGTCATTAGCGTAAAGTTATATTTCAAAATGTAATCAAGAGATGAAATACTACAACGATAATTAAAAGTAAATAATAAGGATTATAGAGTTACCCGCGAAGATATCGAGCAGCAATGGCAAATTCTATGTTTGACACTTAGAAACAATAAAATATTTGAACTTTCGGTTATAGACTAAGTTTTGAAAAACGACTCAGTTCCCTATAACCATCGCTCTGATACCAATCTGTGAGACCCCCAAAATCTGACATGGAACAACTAGGCAACGAGGGGGTAACACGTCATAGTACAAGAAACAATGAATTACAGTTGACACAAAGCTGACGTAATAAAAGCATATATATCACATCATAAATGATCAGAGTTTTAAACATAGGTCCCAGAGTTTTATATGCGGAAAGATATATTATTTCATCATGATTTATAACATAAAGTTGCCCAAAAGATATAATAAATTTCTGACAGTTTGTACTAAAACCAGTCTTTTAAAAGCATCACAGAAATCTCCAAGCTGCGATAATATCCTGCGGGCTCCCATCCAAGCAAAGCTAAGTAATAATACCTGAGATTAAACATGTAAAATCGTCAACACAAAGTTGAGTGAAATTCATAGGTTTAGCAATAAAGGTGTGGAACACAAGCATTCATTTGTAAAACAAGTAAATAGAGAAAATGGTTATGATCATTAACCATAGTCTGAAACCAATATTATTGCTGTTTTAGTTCATGAACCGAAGCTTAACTCAAAGTAAGTTCCTCTAGGGAGTATTCAGCCTAAATACTCAAGTATAAACAAATGTAAGTGCGTCAAGGTAATCGGGACGGGGATTGTCAATCCCGATGGATCCACCCACAACATTCGCGCTTAGCGCAAAGCATACGGGACAATTAACGGTTCATGATCAAGAGAGGAAACTTAAGGCTATTAACTATAAGCAATAATATCAATGAAAACTGTTGGAAAGCATACAAGTCTGAATAGCATACAAGTTCTGGATAGTATACAGTTTTAAATGGGTGTGTTCCACCATGTAAAATCTCACCCCGCATTTAGAAACATTGTTCAAGTAAAAAGGGGCTATGAACTCACCTTTAGTAAGTAATCACAAGGTAAAAGGGCTGAGCAAAAAGAAGTCTTCACGGACCTATGCAATGGTGACGCGTAATAAGAATGCGTTCAATGAAGCAATAACGTTTTAGAAGTGGTGGGACATAGTATGACTAGGTAACTTGCGTGCGATGGCGAGACCTAAGATTAAGTTAAAATTTTGACCCAACACCTTGAACCTACTGTAATAACCTAATATCAACCTTGTATGATGGTCCAAGCATTTATGTGTGGGTTCCGAACACGTTTAAGACTCGGTTTGAAAAACCAAAACAAGGGACTGCATTCAGTTTTCTGAAAAAGGTTGTGAAGATTTGGTCATATCTAAAAATCTATAATTGTACAGGAGGTGAAATTTCTTGACACGTATAGGTATTTCTCTTACCTTTAAAAGTTGTGAAAGAACAGCCCTAGAACTATTTTCAATCAACGGGAAATGCACTTTTAGTGATAGACTATCAAAACAGAAAGTTGTAAACGTCTTTCGTACCTTACGGTAGATTAAGCCTAAATCCCAATCAGTAAAAGATTTTGACACGAAACCAAAAAGAGAAGTTTTATTATATTTGTAGCTACTGTAAAAAGTCATAAAATCATAAATTAATCCTTTTTACCCAAGTCAATTTACCCACGTTTTAAGCATAACATTCAGATTTGACCTAGTTTAGTAAAACGACCGTTTCGGACTCATCCGGACACTTCGCGTTTCCATCCAACTCAACACATACTAATCACATCAGTGGGTATCCATTTTTCAAAAAAAAACAAGGTCATATGTTTCAGAAAATTTTGCCATGACCTGTTTGTTTCTGTGGTGATTTCCATACTACAAAAACAACTCCATTTAGCTACCTAACCTCAATCAAGCAATACTTAGGCTATACCAAATCGCCACGCAAGTGTCCTAAGTCCTAATATGCCCTAAGTATCTATAATCTCAGTGGGTTTCACCCAAGGAATTCAAAATTCATGAATAAAAAGAATCAAAGTACTAGTAACATCAAAACTAAAATGCTAGGAGTGACTATACCTTCATAACAAGTAGGAATTAATCCAAACACGCAAATTAAATAATTCCTCCTCCTTGATCCTTAGAAATTTCGTGGCCCTTAGCCACGTGTTAAGTCAATCACGGTACTCAGCAACTGATTAGAAACAATGTAGTGAGACGATCACCGACGATATGGATGCCCGGGGAAAACACGAAAACCGCAACCTATCACAATAAGGCGCGCGTTAAGACTCGAAATCAATATCGATATATATACCAAATATAACATGACTCAAATGTTTTCAAAGTATACACGTTTCAAAACCATTGACACGAATCAAATGAATTCATACTACCCATTTATCCGACGTTACTCGTTAAAACACTTGAACACTTGAAAATGACTCGTCATACGACGCCAAGTCAACGCAAGTCAAACTATCCTTTACCCTTATTTGGACCAGTAGCTAAGTCATTTATATAATGACTAAGCACTTGATTAAGTCACCATGTCCGATGGTGAATACTCAAACTCACGCAACACAAGCATTGAACTACGTGTCCAAAATAAAAATCAGCAAGTACACCCCGATTGTACACACCGATCTACCCTATCTAGACTTGTCCGTTTTACATGAAAATTGGTGTCAAGGTCACTTATAACCTGTATAAGACCTCATCAAAATTTGAGCCAAAGTTCACACTTTAAAATCCATCAGCTCGACGCTTTACTCGACTCCAAATTTTAGGACAGATTTGTACACTTGTTTTGTAAAACCGTTTGGACCACTTTAAAAGTACTAACCCGACAATCCGTTTTTTGAAACCACTACTAGACTCATCAAACTCAGTTTGTAAACTTTGAAAATCAGTAGTATCAACTATCTAACCAAGCCTAAAGTCCCCGAGAGTCGACCCAAAATCAGCCACAATTTCGGATTGTGCCGACTTGCGTCTCCCGGTACACGAAAACTAAAACTAGCATAACTTTTGACTCGTAATGAGTTATAAGCTCTATCTTATACCAAAACGACCGTCTCGGAAAACTCTACAACAATTTCAAAGAATCTCAGTCTTTCACAGACCTTAAACCCACGAAACAATCTGTTTAAAGCTGCTGTCCCAAATTAGCTTTTTAGAAAACATGACAAATCTATTTTTCACTCAAAACCAATCATTCCCATACCCCTAGGATCACTATACTATCATACCCATCAACCAAACACTCCTAAAAACACTTGTATGAAAAATCTAACAAAAATCAAAGATTAAAAACAAGACTTTTAAGGATCAAAACATGATAATCTTACCAAATATAACATATGCAAGATGATTACAACATCATACAATCATGAAATCAAAAGTTCTTGAAATCTTGATGCATGTGGATGATTTTAGTATCAAAAGAATCACCATTGAATTTTATGAATGGGTCTTGTTTTAGTTTTTATCAAATCATGATGGATGGTGGTGCATTGTGGTGGTGGAGTGGCGGTAAAATGGAGAGGGGAGGGAGGAGTGGTGATTTTTTTTTTAAATGTGTTTATGTGTGAGTGGAAGTAGAAGAAATGGGTTTATATATGGTAGGTAGTGGAGGGATCAAAGTTGCCAATTTGCAAACTTGTGGATCTAAATACAATTAATAGTTTTAAAGGGTAGAAAATGGTTATTGGTAAATATTAAAAATATTACGGGGCTCGGGTTTCGTAAAAATACTTTTCAAAGTTACAATGCATCGTAAAAATGATTATACGGTTTCTCGACACGACTTAATACGTAATTAAAACGACATCATCGAAAATATTAATTATCGAAACAATCGATAAGTAAACGTAAAATTTTGGGCATCCGTCGGTATCGCGATCACTAGGAATTCTCGTTGTACATTGATTTGAATAAACTCGTTGTAAAACGCACACGGGTGATTTTAAATCAAAAACATTGATTTAAAATAAATATGGAAAAATAAAATGAAAATTTATAATTTCATACAAAGTATTTATCGATGATCAGAAAAATACTTAAAAAAAAGTATAATTTAAAAATCTCAGGATTTACATATAGCAATACAAGAAAACGTAATACGTTGGAAAAATTCAAGAAGCACGAATAAAATAATGTTGGGAAAGTACGGGTTCTCACAGAAGCTGCCATAGACTTCTCTTCCTTTTTGCCTTCTTATACTTATGCTTGTTTAAGTCTTTCATTCATTTCATTTACTTTATTATGTTTTGGGCTTATGTTTGGGGACCGATGTTTGATTCCGGTTTCCCCTATGGTCATGTATGTTTTAGTACATTTACCTTGTATGCTTTGATGACACGCCATAATTACGCGTGACATTCTATTTATCAAAATGGGGTGTTACAATTATGGTATCAGAGCCAAGGCTTCGACCTGTAGGCTCTAAATCTTGACCTGTGACTAGTGGGTAGTCACCAGGAGCTTCCTAAGCCAACGTTTGTTATTCTACGTATTGATATTTTCAGCGAATTGTTGTTTTAACCATGTTGTTTTCAACACCTTGAGGTTTTAACCTTGATGTTTTCATCGATATTGTTTTACTAATATGGATGGACAACCGTCATTCATATGTAGTTATGTGTCATCGTTTCATGCATAATGTTCCTCGTGAACTGTGGCTATGTGGATTGAACCCCAATAGTTCATAATTAGTCACATAAAATTTGTTCTGATAAGTTTTGACATATGAGTTTCATTTATTTATGTTTCATGTATCATTGTTGCAGGGATTATGACTAAGTAATGGTTGGTACAAGACTGGCCCTATTTAGTCGCATGTGCTTTTATCGAAACTTTTAACTTTGGGACCGACCGATAGGCGTCCCCTCGCCATGTCTTTTGTTTTGGGACCGACCCATAGGCGTCACCTCGCACATATAGAGGTTTTTATAAACTACATTATACATTCATGCACTGTTTTTCATGCATAAAATTTTTCTCATGATTTATTGGCATACATTTTTTTCATGTCCCCTCATAAGTTATTATGTTTTTATGTCAAGTATGCTGTCATACTGTCATGGTTAACTTCGGTTTCATGCTGATTATGTTATACACTCCTTCACATTGAGTTGTTCCATGTTTCTTCATAATGACTTGGTCTTCAAGTATTATGTATTACGTCTCTTTTGTTGTCTTTGCTTCCATGCAAGACACTGTTGGAATTAATGTAAACTATGTTTTCATGATAGCCATGGTTGGTTTTCATTGATCATGCTTTCAGACAAATCATCTTGAATTTTGTGTAACCACACTTTAACGTTTCTCTATGCAACCAGAATGAGGTATATACTGGCATTGCCAGGTTATCATGATGGTTCTCCTAACCGTTTAACCGGTATACTTTCCTTAAATCATGACAAATGATCGACCCCATACCGATCATTTCATGTGCATTCAACGTGTACTCCATGTACCGTGTTCCATGTGTATTACACGTACCTAAATCCACGTGTATTTCACTTGAAATACTTCACGAGTATTCGCTAGTCGATTCTAAATCATCTCAGGCATATGTCCACTTGCTGATATTCTACAAGATTGTTGATGCCGCTCATAACTTGGAGATGTTACTAAAGGTTGATGTTGCTGATGTTTGGAGACGCTACGAGATGCGGACGCTGTTCACAACCTGGAGATCCTACAAGACGAAGACAAAGGTACCAGAGCAAATCTATTGGACGAGAAGATACTTCACCATCAGACGATTTTCATCAATCATTGTCCCAAATTCTTAGTTACATGTCACACGTCATTCAATTGTCGTGTCAGTCATATGAGTGCAAACCGGTACCAGCCGGCCACTCAGCTGAATAGTTACATGAATCACGGTCATGAGAATGACCGTCATGGAACTGACAGACAGGACGATAGTAACCACTACTATGACAGAAATTATCCTAGAAATCGCAACCGAGGCTCCGGCCGCGGACGTGATCAGACATACAAAGGATCAGTAGTCCAACCGACCCGCCAAGTCTGGCATAATAACCTAATATTGTAGTTCTATTATTTTACGTCTCGAGACACATGTCAAGACATCAGTCAAGACACATGTCTCGCGTATACTTTCTGAAGACACATGTCAAGACACCAGTCAAGACATATGTCATGCTTATAGTTCCAAGACACGAGTCAAGACACATGACTCACGTCCAACTACGGAACATTTCTAAGAAATTCAGGGTACCCTCCAAGGTTATATCCATTTTGTTGTGCCATGTATTAATCAGGCCACAAGAGTTTCAGTACCATTATCGGCGCATCAGTGGGAACTATAACGTTTCCCGATGACACTTACATTTCTTGTAACCATAGCTCATAGATTCATTACCATAAAAGACGCCTTTCGTATTCCCACGTATACGAGGGTTTTCCTTCAGCTTAATGATGAGATCCAAGCTGCTAACGCATTTCCTCGGACAGACACGAGTTGAATTTTATCCTAATTATGGAGTATGAACAACACACCATGCTACGATTCATAATTATGTACAATAATGTCCACGCTCCTGAATACATTCAGCTTGATTTTCCATCGGAAAATCTGTACAAATTATCTATGCTTACAAGCATGTGCGTTGTTAGCCATGGTCGCTAAAATTTTCTAGCTGTCAGTAAGACACGACCACTTAAGTCTTTTACGCATAGCCAGTTGATTATTCCAAAATCTTCCTATACATTCCAGAAGAACCTACAAGGAGAAGGATGGTACCATGAGATTATGTGTCGACTACCGTCAATTTAAACAAATCACCATTCATGACCGTTATTATCCTACACGTATTGACAACATGTCCAATCGACCTTATAGTGTTAATCACTTTTCCAAGATCGAACTCATGATCATGCTGCCAACAGTGACGAGTGAAAGAGCAGGACATGTCCATGACTGCTATTCGTACACGACTCGGTCATGCTAGATTTATGATTTTGTATTAGTCTCATCAATGCCCCAACGGCATTCTAAGAATGAGTTTCCATGAACTCATAGCAAATTCATCAATGTTTTCATTGAGGATAACCTGATTTCCTCTAAGCCTATCGAAGAACAGGAAGACCATATCTGCACTATATTGCAAATTATATGACAAGAGAAATTTTACCCTGGTAAATTTTCCAATATCAATTCTGTCTGATTACAGTTACACGCTGAATCACATGAGTTTCTACGGTTAATCTTACCATGACTCAGCTTATGCGTAAAGGAGAGAACCCTACACTACATTAGGTGTTCTAGAAAATCCTACGCTAGGAGAAGTCTAGATTCATGTAAGACCCCAAAAATCTGGTAACGGGACAGGTAAGCATTGTGGGGTCCCACATCATGGTAACAGCATACATGGCAATAAGGTAAACAAAAGACAGAGCAAAAAAAATGACACACTTCACGAATTTATTCAAAAGCTGTGGAATAAAATATATAAATATGGTCCCAGATTTGCATAATATGACATCAACAAAAGTCGCATAATTTTACCAACATACTCATAATATTCTTAGTGCATAAAAGTACTTTTATTTGGCATGATTAACATGGCATAATTAGTTTTCCCAAAAGTTTCAACCAATAATGACATGGAATCGTCCAGCTGTCGGATCCTGCGGGCTCCCATCCTTAGCAAAATTAAGCATTAGCATTACCTGAGAAATAACATGTAAATATGTCAACATAAAGTTGAGTGAAATTCATAGGTTTAATAAGTGGTAATGTGAAATACAAACATTAGTTTTATAAAATAGCAACAACATATGATTTAGTACCGTCGTACAAAATCATTTATATTAATTTATTGCAATAGCTCACGACACCGAAGCTTTAACATAAATGTTTTACCCCTAGTAAGTATCTAGTCAAAATACTTAGGTAATTAAATGTAAGTGCGTCAAGGTAATCGGGACGGAGATTGTTAATCCCGATGGATCCATCCACAACATTCGCGCTTGCAAAATGTGAATTAACGGTTCATGATGTAGGGGCCTTTTGACTAAGGTACTAATGCAATAAGTAAATGTATAATCTGGGGAAAGCATACCGTTCTTGAATAGCATACTAAAAGTTTTAAATGATTGTATTCCACGCATGTTATTCTCACCCCGCAGTTTGTAACAAGTATATAAGAAAAGGGGCTATGAACTCACCTTTAGTAAGTAATCACAAGGTAAAAGGGGCTGAGCAAAAAGAAGTCTTCACGGACCTATGCAATGATGACGTGTAATAAGAATGCGTTCAATGTAGCAATAACGTTTTAGAAGTGGCGGGACATAGTATGACTAGGTAACTTGCGAGCGATGGCGTGACCTAAGCTTAAGTTAAAATCTTGACCCAACACCTTGAACCTACTGTAATAACCTAATATCAACCTTGTATGATGGTCCAAACATTTATGTGTGGGTTCCGAACACGTTTAAGACTCGGTTTGAAAAACCAAAACAAGGGACTGCATTCAGTTTTCTGAAAAAGGCTGTGAAGATTTGGTCATAACTAAAAATCTATAATAGTACAGAAAGTGGGTTTTTTTTGACATGAGTAGGTAATTCTCTTACCTTTCTAAGTTGGACAAGAACAGACCTGGAACAATTACCAACCAACGTGAAATCCATTTTTAGTGACAGGCTATCAAAACAGAAAGTTGGAATCGACTCTTGAAGCCTACGGTAATTTGAGCATAAATCCTAAATGGTATAAGATTTTGACACCAAACCAAAAAGAGAAGTTGTCTTATGATTTTAACTACTGTAAAAAGTTATAAAATCCTATATTCACCCTTTTTACCCAAGACAAATTACCCACGTTTTAAGCCTACCATTCAGATTTGACCTAGTTTAGTAAAACGACCGTTTTGGGCTCATCCGGACACTTCCCGTTCCCAACCAACTCACCACATGTAAAGCACATCAGTGGGTATCAAATTTTCAAATAAAAACACAGTCATATTTTTGAGAAAATTTTTCCATAACCTGTTTGTTTCTGTGATAAATTCCGTACTACGAAAACGACTCCATTCAGCTACCTAACCTTAATCAAGCAACGCTTAAGCTATACCAAATCGCCACGCAAGTGTCCTAAGTTCTAATATGCCCTAATTGTTCATAACATCAGTGGGTTTCACCCATTATTTCAAAATCAATGACCAAAGTGAATCAAAAATGCTAATAACATCAAAATCAAAACACTAGTTAGGATTATACCTTCACAACTAGTATGAATCAACCAAAACATAAACAACCTTGATTCCTTCCTCTTTGATCATAAAAATTTCGTGGCCCTAGGTCATAATAACATACCCAAATCAAAGTTTTATCCAACAAAATAAGGTTTTATGCATAGAAACATCAAAAACAAACTTGGAATTTTACAAAAACATCATCAAATCATAAGATTTGATGATTTTTGATTTCATGCAAAAAAAGTTAATGCATGTTGTAATTAACACATGGGAATGATTAAGAATCAAAGATTAAACATGGAATTAGTGTAAATTTACCTTAGTTCAAAAAAAATCAAAGGGTTGGGGGTGGTGTTGTGTTCATCAGCCATAGGGAGCAAGAGGAAAGAACTGTGTTTTTTTTTTGTCAAATGTTTTGTAGATGTGTTTGTTTGGTATCCTTGTTTAAGTATAATGGTAAAAAAAGTAAATATGGGCTCCCTAAGATTAATTCCAGCCGAAAATACTCCAAAATGGCCCAAAATTTTAGTGTTAAGCTCTCGAAAATTTACGGGTTTAAATAACGTGTCGTTTCCGACGAAAACCGAGACTCGTTTATCTTTAAAACGAAATTTCTTTAAAATTACTCGTAGACACTCGTTTGGCCCGGATTTCACTAAGTTGGATCAAGGAGTCAAGAATAAATAGAAATCACATAAAAATAAATTTTATTGCGACTTTCGGACCCGAAAACCCAGTCCGACAGCCGGAAAACGCAAAAACGCAAAAGTTTACCATTGCGTCCGTAATTGCTCAAGATGTCGTTTTTCATTATTTTTGAGGCAAAGAGTCAATAATAAGACATATAAAATGTGATAAAACCTCATAGAAATTACAAACATGAAGTTTGGGCATTATGCTAAATAATATCGTAAATTAGCGAAATTCATAGAATTTTATATTTAACTAAAACCCGAGGATGACACGTAATCAATGTAAAATAAATAGGGAATGTGGTGAAAGTGTGAATAAGCACGTATAACAGTTAAAAGAAAATTATCGAAATTCCGTGTTCTCATAGTATTCCCCCCTAAAGGAACTTTGGTCCCTCAGAGTTTAACTGGAGGCAGTAGCTGACGGAAAGAGATGAGGATACTAGACTTTGAATTGCTCTTCGCTTTCCCAAGTGAATTCAGCGCCACGTCGCGAGTCCCAACGGACTTTAACGATTGGAAACCAACTGCGCCTAAGTTTCTTGACTTGTCGGTCCACAATTTCGATCGGCTCTTCAACGAAATACATTTTGTCGTCGACTTTGATCTCTTCTAACGGGATTTGAACGTCTAACTCGGCCAAACATTTCTTAAGGTTGGAAATGTGAAACACATTATGAACGCAACTTAGTTCTTGCGGTGAGCTCAAACGATGAGCCATTGGGCCAATACGTTCGATAATTTCAAACTTGGATTAAAATAATGACCTTTCAGTACGGAGAAATATCAAAAGATAACATGAACACAATAATTGCTTAAACGGACAAGGCGCTCTAAAATGAGCCAAGATGGTTAATAAACAAGGAATCGCAAATCACGCAACTGTAAAGCATGACAATTTACTTATAGAAAAAATAAAGGGGAAATATGAATTACATATAGACACATAGATTACAAGTTGTCACAACTATTTGTCTAGGATTTGGTATTACTTTCGATTTGGCTTAAGTATTTTCTTGATTATAAGAAAACTTTACACGGTTTAGTGATTTGAAATCAAACTATATATATTTAGTGAGTAACCAGTTGCTATATCTTTTCTTGATCAGGATTTCGAAGTAAAAGTAACTTAGTTCAAATAATTATTTCAATCAGCTTAAGAGCTTTTGGGATAACTGTATGAAATTATTGTTAAAAACTCAGGTTTATCGTTACCATTAGAAAAAAAATCAAATATCCATCATTGTTAGAAATTATAAATTAAATTGATAATTTCATTAGGTTGAAAGTAAAGTATGATACAATCAAATACTTTTAAAAGATACAGTTTGACATCCTTTTAAACACTAGTTATAATTCTACCAAAGAGGATGTATAGATCTTATATTTAACTTGAAACGGGTATTTTGGTAATTTAAACCCTTGATAAAGTGTGTAAAACGTTCTTAAAATTTAGAATAATGTATAGATATCCATATAGGTGTTTAATGTCTCAAATAGTAAACATGTGACGTATCCGAGTTTTAAAAATATGACAAGATAGCAAATGAGTATGAATCAAATAACAATCAACAATTAGTATACGAGTGATAGTACGAGGGGATAAAACATAATTCGTATCTATTTCTTAATGATCATGTTAGGATAGATGCATCGATGATAAGAAAAATAAGAAATTAAGGATTTAACAATGATTAATTCACGTGTGTGGTTGGCGTCACCAACAACGGATTTTTTTTTTATTTTTTTTATTCTCAATGGTCGACACACGATCGAAAGAGAAAAGCCACACAACAAGTTTTCAAACCAATGAAAATTCTTAAAAAGTCACTTGAGAGTAATTCCAGTAAAATGAACAACATTAGCAATGAGAGGGCGAAGTCATCATATGGTTTACATAAATGAATTTCTAGACAATAGAGTCTAACTCACATCATGGCAAATACACGAATATATCGTTCACTTCCAGTCATGAATCACTATTAGCGTCCGGAGATGTTTCGAAGATCTACCAAAATAGATAGAGGAGGTCGATCGATGTAGAAGCATAACAACGTTGAAACTTTCAAGTCTGGTATCAATGGTAAGAAATTAGACAAATTGTAACGAGAACTATGTCACGAAGAAAGATGAGGTAACCAGCAAAACAAAGATCGTTGAATAAGGATATATGTGCTTGAGGCATGTACTTTGTTCAAGAAAAGATAAGGGATCATATGTGTATGTCGCTAACTGGTGCTACTCGCATAAGATGTAAAAGTTTTCAAAACTATATTTTATATAACTTTTTAAAGATCATAAGTAAAAAGTTCTTTGACAAGACATTTTAGGTGACTACTATTTGGCCTCGCATGGCTCCTTCTAAATTACGCATAGGTGATCAGGCCATGCATAATTTAGGACTAGCAATGCGATGCTCAGCTTCGTCAAACCGGTATTACATATCATATGATTTAAAATACGTATATGGAATCAAAATAAGTTATGAAACTTTTTGCCAGTAACTAATTGGCTAGATGTTTAAATCAACAATTTAATTGTTACAAGAATTATTTGCGAGACCAATTGTTTGAATAATTTGTGAAAATACATAGTAAAATTAATATTCATTAACTTTATAAGATAACATTCAAGTATTTAATAAGGCCCAAGTGGGACATTTTATAAAATGATTCGCAAACAATACCAATTTGGGTTTATAGAGAAACTTCTAAAATAACGAGTGGGTTACATGAGGGTAATAAAGAGTAGTTCAAGGAAATCAATTAAATGGTTACAAGTTGATAAGTTTCAAAATGTTTAGTCAGAATCACCATGAAACACGTGTCAAGAGGATAACGAACGATGTGAGAGCAAGAACTTCAAACCTTGACCCAAATCAATGGTGCGATAGAAGAAAAGAAAGGTAAAATGAAATGATATATGAGTCATGTATAAAATAAAGGATAAATGAATCCATACGCGTGCAGATAGAGATCCGGCTGAAGAAGGGCAATAGTAATACTTTAAGGATTGTCCGCGACCTAATACGTAAAAAGTCAACAAAAGTCAACTATGACCCGCGTATGACCCAATAATGAAAACTTGTAAAAATACATGTAAGTTACTGGAATACAATAAAATATGGTCATACAAACTTGTTTCATCAAGCTATATAGCTTAGAACTCATTTTTATAAGTTTTGACTAACCGTATAGAAAATAGTCAACTTTTGGCTTTTCCGACTCGAGGCGAATTACTAATCATTAGACCTCAATTTAACTTACATTATGATGTTAAACATCCTAAGAATCAGTATCTATAATCCCAAATCCATTCCATAATGTTTAAGCTTGCTTAAGGGGCGTTTGGGTATTGAACTAGTCATTTACTCGCTTAATGAAAAAGTGCTGAAAACTCCTTTTCGCGAGGCTTAAAAATCCTATTTAGACTCTTGGAAAAATTCTACAAAAATTCAGAGATGTCATACACATCATGAAGTTAATATCTGGTGAATTTTAAGAAAAGTTTTGAAGTCTAGATACCTTTTTAAAAATAAAAACCAAAACGCATTCTGCACGAAAAAGTCAAACCTTACAGTCTGTATTTTACATTTTTGAGGGTCAAATTCCCACTTTAAAGCTTTCGTTTCCACAAGGGTGACTAAAAACATCATTTCGGACAACTTTGTAGTTTTATCCGAAGGCTGAAAACACTTTTGTGACACACTTATACCTATGACAGCAGCTATATAATCAAAATTTTGCAACTTTTCAATTTAGTCAACAATACCCACTTATGTGTCAAAAACTTAAAGGTAGCTAACGGGCACTAAAACTTTGCATCAAAAGTCATAATTATATGTTTCTCAAATGTTTCAAGTGAGAAATCTTGTCTAATCACTCATTAACTATACCAAGCACGCTAAACCAAACGCTAGTTTAAGTCGGTTGTACCCTATTAGACTAGTTACTAAAATGCCCGGTATTTCTTCGTTATGAAGAGATAGACGATGAACCTTATACCTTCGGAAAGGTGTTTTCATACCCGACATTCCTAGATATATGAATTTATCTCAGTTTTACAAATGGGAAAAGTCCATCTTAGAGAAAGGTTAAAATTTTAGAAAATCGGTTATAAAATTAACGATCACCATTTTAGTCATAAAATTCAATTGGTGATGGCAATTAACGCAAGCTCAGCGGCCAAGCTTAGCTTATAATGTATAATAACTACCCAAGGCAAAACATAAGGGTTAAATGGGTCCTAACCTGTAGCAAAATACCAAGTATATCTGCTGGTCCAGAATGGGTTTTCAATCGTATTTCAGCCGTAACTTCTTAATGCGGATGAGTTAAAGGGTGTGCGAATAACCAAAACGAGCGTAAAAATAATCTCTTTTATTCTGTAAAACTGAAAATAAAATTTGACCTGATTTCGGACCTCGAAATGCGTGTACATCAGCAAACTTTATTTATGTTATTTTTCTCAAATTTCCAATTGCCACAAAATATTCGTTATAAAGAATTAGAAGTCGAATTTTATATCAAAAAGATCGTCTAAACAAGCTTTATCATTTTATTCGGCTAAAAATGAAATTTATAAAAGTTTTGAACTTCGCTATGCGTGCTAAAGAATTCTGCAGTGTGTTAAATTTTATAAGGGAGCGTCTGGATCATGATATATTTTTTTTAGCTTTTCATTTGTCGCCAATTCCTTATTGTCTAACTTGTTTCACCAACAATTTTTTATTTACCACTTCGAATACGCACATGGCTTATGGATTCCAAAACGACGAAAAATACACATTTCGTAAGAATGAAGGAAAGTAGCGGCATAAGGGCGTTTAAAGAATACTAGTCAACAAGACTATAAACAAAAGAAACGGACAACGTTCTTGACTTAATTTTCAATATACGAAGTAAAAACTTCATAGGCGTGCCATCTCTTCCAAACTCATAATAGATACCAAAGAAAATGCGAAATATCAATAAGTCGCGCTCCCAAGTATATAATATTTTAAACGAGGAATAATATTAGAAATCTATATGCGTAAAGCCGTAATCCAATCAATCGTCAAGAACTAGACGTTTAGCTAAAAATCAGCATGACGTTTCCGAAATGTAAGCGAATATTATAATTCGAATTCGAAAGAAGAATAATCAGTGAAACATGAAATTTAGAACAATGTTCAAATGTCAAGTAAAACGGTGACATAAATGAGTAGCAAAGCGAGATTTACAAAGATCTCATCGACTAAAACACTTAGAATATCTCAACTGGAGTTATCGCGAAAATTCGCGCAAACGATAAAAGCAAGTCGTTAGAAATAGTCGATACAAAAAAATCAGAAGAATACAAGAATAAAGTAATGAATATTGTAGTAAGTTATACAAGTCTCAATATAGGTATAACTCAAGCAATAGTAAGGATTAGAGAGTTACCCGCGCGGATACCGAACATCTTGGCAGATTCCATGTTTGGCACTAAGACTCGTAGGATTTTCTTGAAAAATATGGGTCATAGACTAAGTTTAAAACGAATCAATTCACTATGACCATGGCTCTGGTACCAATCTGTAAGACCCCAAAAATCTGGTAACGGGACAGGTAAGCATTGTGGGGTCCCACATCATGGTAACAGCATACATGGCAATAAGGTAAACAAAAGACAGAGCAAAAAAAAATGACACACTTCACGAATTTATTCAAAAGCTGTGGAATAAAATATATAAATATGGTCCCAGATTTGCATAATATGACATCAACAAAAGTCACATAATTTTACCAACATACTCATAATATTCTTAGTGCATAAAAGTACTTTTATTTGGCATGATTAACATGGCATAATTAGTTTTCCCAAAAGTTTCAACCAATAATGACATGGAATCGTCCAGCTGTCGGATCCTGCGGGCTCCCATCCTTAGCAAAATTAAGCATTAGCATTACCTGAGAATAACATGTAAATATGTCAACATAAAGCTGAGAGAAATTCATAGGTTTAATAAGTGGTAATGTGAAATACAAACATTAGTTTTATAAAATAGCAACAGGATATGATTTAGTACCGTCGTACAAAATCATTTATATTAATTTATTGCAATAGCTCACGACACCGAAGCTTTAACATAAATGTTTTACCCCTAGTAAGTATCTAGTCAAAATACTTAGGTAATTAAATGTAAGTGCGTCAAGGTAATCGGGACGGGGATTGTTAATCCCAATGGATCCATCCACAACATTCGCGCTTGCAAAATGTGAATTAACGGTTCATGATGTAGGGGCTTTTTGACTAAGGTACTAATGCAATAAGTAAATGTATAATCTGGGGAAAGCATACCGTTCTTGAATAGCATACTAAAAGTTTTAAATGATTGTATTCCACGCATGTTATTCTCACCCCGCAGTTTGTAACAAGTATATAAGAAAAGGGGCTATGAACTCACATTTAGTAAGTAATCACAAGGTAAAAGGGGCTGAGCAAAAAGAAGTCTTCACGGACCTATGCAATGATGACGTGTAATAAGAATGCGTTCAATGTAGCAATAACGTTTTAGAAGTGGCGGGACATAGTATGACTAGGTAACTTGCGAGTGATGGCGTGACCTAAGCTTAAGTTAAAATCTTGACCCAACACCTTGAACCTACTGTAATAACCTAATATCAACCTTGTATGATGGTCCAAGCATTTATGTGTGGGTTCCGAACACGTTTAAGACTCGGTTTGAAAAACCAAAACAAGGGACTGCATTCAGTTTCTGAAAAAGGCTGTGAAGATTTGGTCATAACTAAAAATCTATAATAATACAGAAAGTGGGGTTTTTTGACATGAGTAGGTAATTCTCTTACCTTTCTAAGTTGGACAAGAACAGACTTGGAACAATTACCAACCAACGTGAAATCCATTTTTAGTGACAGGCTATCAAAACAGAAAGTTGGAATCGATTCTTGAAGCCTACGGTAATTTGAGCATAAATCATAAATGGTATAAGATTTTGACACCAAACCAAAAAGAGAAGTTGTCTTATGATTTTAACTACTGTAAAAAGTTATAAAATCCTATATTCACCCTTTTTACCCAAGACAAATTACCCACGTTTTAAGCCTACCATTCAGATTTGACCTAGTTTAGTAAAACGACCGTTCTGGGCTCATCCGGACACTTCCCGTTCCCAACAAACTCACCACATGTAAAGCACATCAGTGGGTATCAAATTTTCAAATAAAAACACAGTCATATTTTTAAGAAAATTTTTCCATAACCTGTTTGTTTCTGTGATAAATTCCATACTACGAAAACGACTCCATTCGGCTACCTAACCTTAATCAAGCAACGCTTAAGCTATACCAAATCGCCACGCAAGTGTCCTAAGTCCTAATATGCCCTAATTGTTCATAACATCAGTGGGTTTCACCCATTATTTCAAAATCAATGACAAAAGTGAATCAAAAATGCTAATAACATCAAAATCAAAACACTAGTTAGGATTATACCTTCACAACTAGTATGAATCAACCAAAACACAAACAACCTTGATTCCTTCCTCTTTGATCATAAAAATTTCGTGGCCCTAGGTCATAATAACATACCCAAATCAAAGTTTTATCCAACAAAATAAGGTTTTATGCATAGAAACATCAAAAACAAACTTGGAATTTTACAAAAACATCATCAAATCATAAGATTTGATGATTTTTGATTTCATGCAAAAAAAAGTTAATGCATGTTATAATTAACACATGGGAATGATTAATAATCAAAGATTAAACATGGAATTAGTGTAAATTTACCTTAGTTAAAAAAAAATCAAAGGGTTGGGGGTGGTGTTGTGTTCATCAGCCATAGGGAGCAAGAGGAAAGAACTGTGTTTTTTTTTGTCAAATGTTTTGTAGATGTGTTTGTTTGGTATCCTTGTTTAAGTATAATGGTAAAAAAAAAGTAAATGGGCTCCCTAAGATTAATTCCAGCCGAAAATACTCCAAAATGGCCCAAAATTTTAGTGTTAAGCTCTCGAAAATTTACGGATTTAAATAACGTGTCGTTTCCGACGAAAACCGAGACTCGTTTATCTTTAAAATAAAATTTCTTTAAAATTACTCGTAAACACTCGTTTGGCCCGGATTTCACTAAGTTGGATCAAGGAGTCAAGAATAAATAGAAATCACATAAAAATAAATTTTATTGCGACGTTCGGACCCGAAAACCCAGTCCGACAGCCGGAAAACGCAAAAACGCAAAAGTTCACCATTGCGTCCGTAATTGCTCAAGATGTCGTTTTTCATTATTTTAGAGGCAAAGAGTCAATAATAAGACATATAAAATGTGATAAAACCTCATAGAAATTACAAACATGAAGTTTGGGCATTATGCTAAATAATATCGTAAATTAGCGAAATTCATAGAATTTTATATTTAACTAAAACCCGAGGATGACACGTAATCAATGTAAAATAAATAGGGAATGTGGTGAAAGTGTGAATAAGCACATATAACAGTTAAAAGAAAATTATCGAAATTCCGTGTTCTCACAATTCAGAGACTCGGAGTTCCGCAAACTCCTATGTATCAAGTTCTACGAAGCAAGATACAGTTACGTTCATATCTAAGTACCTGACATACCAACAGGTTAAGATAGGACACAAACAGACTGGGATGTTTTCATCATCTGAAATTGTGAATTGAAATGGGACAAGATATCCACGGATTTTGATTACCAGTTTAACGCAAACTCAGAAGAAGCATGATGCTATCTGGTTTATTGCAAACAGTTTGATCAAGTCTGCAGAATCCTTACATCCGCAAGGATTTCAGAACCAACAGATTGATCGGACATGTTCCAGCCAAGGCTCATCCGATCACTTGGCAATCCCTCAGTTATCGGGTCAGACAAATATTCATAATTGTGCTCCTTATTTACTTCACGTGAAGTCGAAGCCGGGATAAAACTTGCATATAAGGTCGAGATAATACTTGGCCATGGATTCAACCAACCGTGGCCAATGAGGTTCTGATTGTAGGCATGAGTAAGACGAATGAAAGCACAAGAGACTATTTGAGGCAATCATTCTCCAAGCGAAAGATTAAGAACAAAATACTAAAAAAACAAACTTTTCTAACTCATTTTCTTCTCTGCTTTTGAAGCATACAAATTATCTATTTGTAGGAAATAGAACACGTACTAGCTACTATACTATTTCCTAGGAACAATAAGGGAAACATGAGATTGTGAAAGTAACTGCATGGAAATGACTAAATAAAAGTTAAACATATTCCTTATTGAAGATAGTGGAGTTAGCAGTTAACTGCTTAGGACATGGTTTTAACATGTGTATCTATCATAAAAGGTAGTAAAATAAATAAAAATAAAATACGTTTGTAAGTTATCCTTTGAATGTAAATATATAATGTAAAAGAACATTGTACAAAGTAAAGGCAATCATTATTTTAACCACTTATAGAGATTTTAAGTGATGTTTGTTTATTAAAAGACTTTGAATTTAAATCTGAACTGTATATTTGAATTCTAATCTGATGCTTTAGTGCATAAATCTGAATCAAATAAGGTTGTTTATTAATTTTCTTAATAAAACAACGTCTAATAATGCAAATGTATAACAAGTTCAATTTTACAATAATAAAACGTTGAACATTAAAAAAACATTTAAGTCATAAACTCAACAGGATGTAGTCACTCGTATATAGTCATAAACTCAACACGATATAGTCATTCTTGTATAGTCCGAGTTACAGGATTATGAGACCCACAACATTTATTTATTTTGTTAGCAAAGATATTCACTTAAAAACGAGTGACTTATAGTCTGAGTTACAGGATTATGAGACCCACACTTATTTATTTTGTTAGTAAAGATATTCACTAAAAAACGATATATTTTTTCGCGATGTTTATGTTTTGATAATAACAAATATAATAATATACTAAGTAAAAATTTACATAAACAAAAATATTAGTCGGAAGTTTTCGTCAAAAGGCTAATCACTTACTACGTGTTCCCATTCAGAATGTTCACCTGTAACAAGAGAAAGATCCTTGTCTATCACAGGGTATCCGTATACTGTGACCTTACTTCCGAGTTATAAAAGGACCTTCACCCGAAAGAAGAGGATGACAACTCACACTGACTGTTAAAAACTAGAGGAGCATTGCTACACCCTGGGAATAGGTTTCGCCCGAAGCATCAGACCAATGATCACCCGGAAAGAACATCTTAAAACAGAAATATCATACAAAGAACATCTTCCTTTTCTAATAACTAAGAGGAGGAGCTCGGAGGAAGTGAAGGCCATCGCCTTGATTGTGTTTGTGTACAGTAGGCAGTTATGACGATGTTATTTTTGGAAAAAAATAATCGACTAAATCAGAGCTTTAAAACCTTGTTTTGTCGAATAACATTTTTTGTCATTTTAGGATGGCAAAATCGTTCGAAACCGATGGGGCACACCAAAAACCGAACCAGTTGGGTCGGATTTGGAGACGGGTTGACGGTAGGGGTGGAAACGAGCCGAGCCGATCCCGAGCTCGACTTGTCACACCCCACCAATGGCGGAATATGGGGCGCGACGTATGGATATCATCACAACATGGCGTGACTATAGAGATAGCTATATGAAATAAGAAATGTTATAAAATGGTGACACAAAAGTCATGACAATATCTCAACAATGCAGGAGTCTAGTAAGTAGGTAACAGTCCTACCTCTTACCCACAACAAAAAAATAACACTAACAATCAACATATAGGTTCATAGTATCACTATTCAAACACATGAAAATAAACTAAGAAGGAACGGGGATCTCCTTCTAAATGCAATCCTAATGCATCCAAATCTAGCCACTTCTATCCTCAAGCTTAACCACATTCTCACCTGAAAGAGACACTAAAACACGTCAACATAAAGTTGGTGAGAGTCATAGGTTTAGACTCAAACGCCAAAATCATACCATAAGCTGTGAGTACAACCAAAAGTTAAAAACGTATGGACAATGTGATACTAACATGCATTAACAAACTAACATTCAAGATTTAACTAATCAAACCAAAACCAAGTCCAAATCCAAGGCTCCCAGCCTTACCAAACACCATACTCCCATAGGTACTAAAACACCTATGAACCAATCCCAAGGCCCCGCCTTGCCAATATCCCCTTGGTACCAAGTCAAAACATAAACAATCAAGAATCAACTAGCAGTTAATCACATAAGTATGCACACATAAGTCCATTACCAACGCCAAACATTCACAGCATAAATTTACAAAAACATAACATAGTGTCTCTTCCATCCCATCTGGAAGTCAAAATCATTGATAAACATAGGATTATGAAACTCACTTGATTGAGCTTCCCCAAACATCCGCGCACTAGCAAAAAGCTAACAAACCAAAAACACATAATCAAAACATGAACCAAACACTAAAATGGCTCATCAGCCTATGATGAACATCTAACCTCCTCCTATATAAATACCTCATTTATATGCTCTAAGCATCTCATTACACCCCTCTATAAAGCCCTTAACTCATTATACTTCATAACCCGTCCCGTCAACATTTTACCCAAAACAGTCCCGGTTTTAGGTCTCCAAACTATAAGCCAATTGCCCACTTAAACATACCCATGATCTATGTAAAGGGAATATTTATGCCCTTACATATGTTAACTAAAACCTCCCATTTGCCCCAACCTTAAAGCTACTGTTAAGGCCCCGATATATATATATATATATATATATATATATATATATATATATATATATATATATATATATATATATATATATATATATATATATATATATATATATATATATATATATATATATATATATATATATATATATATATATATATATATATATATACTTTTGTCATTCCAGATTTACTGATTTTAAACATACAAAAAGTTTGTTATGATTAGGGGGTCTTACCCTAAACCACAACCTTAGCCCCAATGCAGATACTAACTATAATATATAAACCATCTCTCATGTTCGTTAGAAGATCCCAATGCAACCCTAAGTACCCCAAACAACCCAAAACTTAAAAAGAAAACAGGCTGACTTCAAAACTGTTTTGACCTCCGACTGTTGTAACCTGTTTTTGACCCACTTTCCGACCTACAATTTAGTTCTCGTTTCTTGCATTGGAAAGCCACTTCAAATACCTTTCCAGGGATACTTGGATCTAAAATAAGAGTTTATAGAACTCCCGATATGATCAAAACAATTGACTCAAAATTCTGTCCAGTTTTTAAAAACGAGTTTAATCAAATTAAACTAATTAATTACCCATAACCCCATTAAACACAAGCCCTAGTTTATGTAATCATCTTATTATGATTAATATAACATTAATTTACTGTTTCTAAATTAAACCCTAACCTAAATCCATCATAAGATGATTAAAGAAAACATAAAAACAATTTAATTGAAAAGAGTTATGAAGGTTTTACCTTTAATTTAATGGAAGATGAAAAAAACTATGAAAACCCTAAAAAAAATCTAAGAACCGTCGACCTCTTTTTTTTCTCCAGGGATTATGATTTTTGGTTTAGAATAAAACATTATATAGGGTATGGGTGAATCCTAGTCCAACCCATAGCCCACTTTCCTTTTTCTCTTTTTTTTCCTTTTTTTCCCTTTCTTTTCTTGCGTCTACCAAACCGACCCAACACCCCCTTATTTCGTTTTTTTTCTTTTATCATTAATATATGTATTAATAATATTACCTTAATTTTCCTTAATTTATTTCAGCTCCTAAAGCCTCCAAAACCCCAAAACCGTAAAACTTGTCAGTTTTTACGCGTTTTACCGAAAAAGACGTAAAATATACACTTTTATAAAAAATCTCAAATTTTGAAATAAACTTTATAACTAAGTCCTAAATGACTTAAAACCATCCCGAAAAATATCCATATGACTAATTACCTCATCCGAGACCTCTAAATGTTAAACCGTAAATCGTAAAAATACGATTTTCTATAATACATATACGTATACGTAAAACCACTAAATAACACCATCTCACTTCATAGTCACTACCATGTGAACTCATGAACATGAAATCATCACACATCGTTTCACTCACAAGGTACCCCGTACCGGAAACGATATCCAAACCACAATCTATACACACCAATTAGCACATAAACACGTAAAGACACGTAACTAGCACAAAATAAAACTAAGTGACGAACCTCAAAACCAGGGTTGTCACATCACTCCCTCCTAATAGAAATCTCTTCCCGAGATTTACTCCTTAGGATCAAACACACAAACAACAAATCACATGAGGATACTTGTTCTAAACGAACTTCCCTCATTTCCACGTGAACTTTAGTTCAAGTTTCAAAATACCACATATACAAACCAAAAATAATTAAACTCATTGCCAAACTCTTGACCTCACAGTCAATAAATCTCACAGATGACTCTTTGATAAAACAAAAGACTCTTATTAATACAAGTCCCTAATAACCGTACATGCAAAATGCATTCTCAAACAACCTTTACCAATCTCAATACATGAAATGTATCATGTATACAACTCATTCCCCCAGGTAATTCTATGCTCATAAGCTAATGGTCCGATCTTTCCAAAGATCATAAATGGACCTACAAAACTCTACATCAACTCTTCCATTTTACCAAAACATACCACCCGTTACTATGGGTGAAACTTCCTACATAACTTTGTCACTAACTCTAGTGGTTTCCTCCTTTTCTACATAGCATCCCTTGTTTCTCTCATCCTTTCCACAAACATCATTACCACATTAGTAGCCTCTTTTACCAATTCTAGTCCACAATGGGGACAACTCACCATATCCTTTCATATAGTGCCTCAAATGGCATTTATCGACTTCTAGTATGATAACTATCATTATATGAAAACTCAGCCACCGCTAAAGAGTTTCTTAACTCCCTCCAAACCAATCACTCATGCCCTCAGTGTAACTCCTAAGGTTGTAATCTCACTTGCCTATCCTTTTCCCAGTTAGCTGGATGTACTCATATCCAATCATGTTCATCAACTCCCTTTAGTCCGTACCCCAAACTACTTAAAAATTTTAATTTCCTTACAAGGTGACCTATGATGGTCTTTCACATATCCATTAGTTCTTCCAATCCAAATCAACTTATGATCTATACACATCATCAAAAGGACGGTTAACTCAGTTAGACCAAGCCTTTCGTCTCTATGGCACATCACACCTATAACTCCTCATCCATTCGATTATCGATACTAAGCCTACCAAACAATCAGTATAGGTCAGTGCCATTTCCCTTTCCTCACTACGACAATATTAGCCTGCTTTGTGCTTTATTCTACTCATTAGGCTCTACCAAAGTTCTACCTTCGGTTCCTATCTTGACCTATTTCATTCATGCTTCGCTTCTATACACACTTCCTTCTCCTTCCTCGACTCCTACCATACATCACGATGTGATGCTTCCCATCGTTTCTTCCTTTGCCATAATCTTTCATAAGGCATTCCGTACATATTAGACTAACTTTTACGCAAAACCCTCTATTCCATCACATCCGTACGCAATCCTTCCATCTTCTCAAGTACGTGACTACTCATTCCTCTTGAAATATGAGATAAATTAGTCAGTCTATCGACTATCACCCAACTCTCGCCACTTTCACCAATTTCGTCCTTACATTGCCCTTTCTAAGCTACTCCTATCTATGTAGGAAGTATAGTCTACGTCCCTTTTCTCCATATGATTGTCCAAGCCACGCAACATACATGTTGACGCGTTCACTGCTTTAGACAACTCAACTCGTGCAACCTACATCCTTCATCCAAACCACTCTAATACGTCATCCGTATAGTTCAAGTTCGTCTCAGCTTCACTTCATTCTTCTTATTCCATGTCTCATCAACCATGCTTGCCTTTCCCAGATGGTACTTGGCCTTGCAATTTTCTTTCACCACTTAACTCCACCCATCACCTTTGTCAAATGTTCAATCAAGATTGAGTGTGTGTTGGAGAAGTTCATGATCCGTATAGATCATTCTCTACGTCTCGTACATCAAATGCCTCTAGCATTCTAGGCAGATATAACAATCCAGCTCCACTAATTAAGTCATATCTAGTTCTTTCAAATCTTCAGTTCTTGCAACGTATAAGCAATCACCTTTCTTTGTCGTTCTCGTACACATCCAAATATTTGCTCCACGTATCGTCATGCTTCGCGAATCCATCCAGTCCTTCCGATAATGCCAAGATCGGCTCATTATTCAATCCACCTCTTCAGCCTCCAAAATGCTTCCTCATCCTTCTTCACTTCGCCCCTTGCTGGTTCCATGATATGCCATCATCTCTAACTACTCATCATGGTAGACTTAATACTAAAACTCACACTTGAAAATCTCACGTATAAATCCACTCTAAAAGCAACACATACTTCGCCTCACTCTCCTTCTTAGACTTTGAGTTGATCAAGATGTCGTCGATGCTCCCGATGACGACTCGTTTATACCCGTTCATGCACACTCAGTTCATTGACTCCATGAAAACCGCTAGCACTTTGGCGAAGCCAAATGCATAACCGTAAACCCAAAGCGTTCATACAACATCCTTATCATTTTCAACTATGTCCTCCTTGCACCCTCTCTTAGCGGCAATACGAATAAATTCCTACCTCGTTCTACTTGCAAAATTCTACACGCATCTTAAAAGACCGGTACTTCCTCTCATCGGACCACTCAACCTCTTTCCACATCCAATCTACTACTAAGCAACTCAACTTTTATCCGACATTCCTTGCAATTTCTAACAGCTCTTGTTCTTAAATCACTCCATCAACGATTTGCCTTGGAAAGGCACTAACTACAACTCCTCTCACCTCCCCTACTTGCTCTATTTATGGTTCTACCTCACAGTAATAGGCAAACCTACTAAATTTCAGGAAATTTTCGGAAAACTTACATACCCTACGAACAATCATAAATACCTTTGAGGTATTGTATCCCCTTCAAATACTCTCTATGGCGCGTTACTTGTGCTAGTATCCCACAAATCTCTATTCATCTCCTTGGTACTCCTAAGAGACCTCATGACCACATTAGTTCGTCTACGAACTTCTTTCCTCCCCACTAAGGGTATTCCGACCGTTCTCTCATGGTCACCTACTTAAGCGTGTAGGCGCGACCAAGTCTTTCATATGACTAGATCAACGCTCCCGAACAATACGAAACCAAAACTACATCCTGAATCCATCAGATACGATCAACGAATCAAACCCACGGATAACTAACGACATTTCACGTGCACCAGTTAAAACAAGTCAAAAACCATGAGACTCAAAAGAAAACTCAAACCCAAAATGTATATCAATTCAAAATGACCCATGACAACGAAAAATAATCCAAGAAACACCCAATGGCAACCAAACATATTACGCCCCGCGACATATTATTTAAACCGTGCAAAAGATCGACTTTTCCAAAAGAATATATATATATTTTTATTTATTTATTTATTATTACCTCCCACATCTATGTGACTCAAACAATCTACAAACAACCCTCTTGACGAACTCAAAACTCAACTCAAAAACTAGGTATCCCGTACATCCCAAACATAAAAATAAACTACTATTCAAACTCAACCTTTAACCCGACACTTGTATAATAATTTCGGCCAAGATACTGACCTCCCATGACTATACATTCTGAATATTTGAAAATTACGTTCCGAGTACATAATTTTAGGCTTTTGAATCATCCAAAAAACTTTAAAAACGAACAAGTTACGACCAAAACAATTTTATACCAGTTGTTTTTAAAAAAAAACTAAAGAATAAACATAGTGATTAATGCAATCCTTTTAAATGAAAGATATAATTGTATGTGAAATCTTCATAAAATCAATTTAACCTTGTTTTAATAATTATAAATGACGTGAATCGGTTAAACCCAATTACATAAACTATGTAAGTAGAAAGAAATTTTACTTCGCTTTATTTTAAAGAAAGTCTTTTAGAATTTGAAATAAATATGTGTTGATTAAAAAATCTTATGTTGCACCTTGTTTCAAACACGACTCCAACACCTTACCCTTATTTTACCGAATACAACCAGCTATCTAACCCTATAATAGATTTCCAAGTCCCCCTTTTTCTCAATATATATACCGACCAAAAGAAATTTAAGACCCAACACAAAAGATTTCATTATCTCAAAAGAAATCCCAAGTTATTTCAATAGACTTAAAACCAAGAACGCCATTTTAAAACGTACACGTGAAATACGAAACTCAAAGAATACGCTACGAGACACACTTCAAAAGATTCAAAACATCGTTGAAACTCCACCAAACTCGAGCTCTAATCAATTGTTTAAACACAAGAGAGTACTGGGTACTTTCAAGTTATAATAACTACTGAACGACCGTAAATCATAACATAACATCTATTAGTATATATACATCCGCATATGTATACCTATCGAATCTCCCAAACATACTCGTTACCATACATGTCAAGTCAATCAATCGCTTTATACGCTCGTTTTTCCATACGAGTAATCACCATCTCACCGTGCCACAACAAGGCATAAAGCCCACCTCCAAAACCAAACCATATCGTGTGACCCTATAATCACACAACACCGCTATAATCCCAAAACATATAACACAAAAGAGCAATAGCCATATCATAGGCAGCCATTATATAAACCCATATATATACGTATACCCAAATTCTACATCTCATCATATCCAAGCATGTACTAACCCTCTTTCATGCAATCATACTTGAGAACCCATTGAAGTTGTGGTACTTGTATAACTATGTTGGCCATCATACTTATACAATTACCCTTTCCCCAATGCACTCCCTCCTATGACGACACTTATAAGAATCAATACAACATATAACACATAAATCCATCTACTCACATAAGCTCATAATCACATAACCAAATAGGTCCAAAACTCCATCTATTAAAATAACATAGTAAAACTCTAGGAATACCGAAATCCATAGTCTAGCTAAAACAGCATAGACTAAATCCAAAACGAAAACATAATCAGTTATAAGTCATGTCGCCCATAAGAGTGGAAACAACTTAAAATCCTTCCTACCCATGTACTCCTAGTAACTCGAACCACCACACGATTCTTAGATAACATGACTTAAACATCAAAAGAAAAATAACATACCTCAGGTATGTAAAATAACTCGACAAAAGATAGAAACTACCTTGTACCAAACTATGTACTATAATGTAAAATTTAAGCAAAATACAACAATGACTAGTGTGGACGATTATGGTTCAACCCGCACTAGTCACAAACCCGAAAAGAAAATAACATGTGACTAAGTATGAACATACTACGGTTCAATTCATACTAGTCAAAACATCGGAATAAATAACATCCAAACACATCAATTTATGTAAAATGCACACATACTCCTATGACGCCTATATGCAGGGACCCTTAAGCTATAGACTAGGCTACGCGACTAGGAAACCTAATTCTCTATAACCATTGTCTCTGATACCATTCTGTCACACCCCACCAATGGCGGAATATGGGGCGCGACGTATGGATATCATCACAACATGGTGTGTCTATAGAGATAGCTATATGAAATAAGAAATGTCATAAAATGGTGACACAAAAGTCATGACAATATCTCAACAATGCAGGAGTCTAGGTAAGTAGGTAACAGTCCTACCTCTTACCCACGTCAAACAAATAACACTAACAATCAACATATAGGTTCATAGTATCACTATTCAAACACATGAAAATAAACTAAGAAGGAACGGGGATCTCCTTCTAAATGCAATCCTAATGCATCTAAATCTAGCCACTTCTATCCTCAAGCTTAACCACATTTTCACCTGAAAGAGACACTAAAACACGTCAACATAAAGTTGGTGAGAGTCATAGGTTTAGACTCAAACGCCAAAATCATACCATAAGCTGTGAGTACAACCAAAAGTTAAAAACGTATGGACAATGTGATACTAACATGCATTAACAAAGAAACATTCAAGATTTAACTAATCAAACCAAAACCAAGTCCAAATCCAAGGCTCCCAGCCTTACCAAACACCATACTCCCATAGGTACTCAAACACCTATGAACCAATCCCAAGGCCCCGCTTTGCCAATATCCCCTTGGTACCAAGTCAAAACATAAATAATCAAGAATCAACTAGCAGTTAATCACATAAGTATGCACACATAAGTCCATTACCAACGCCAAAAATTCACAACATAAATTTACAAAAACATAACACAGTGTCTCTTCCATCCCATCTGGAAGTCAAAATCATTGATAAACATGGGAATATGAAACTCACCTGATTGAGCTTCCCCAAACATCCGCGCACTAGCAAAAAACTAACAAACCAAAAACACATAATCAAAACATGAACCAAACACTAAAATGGCTCATCAACCTATGATGGAAATCTAACCTCCTCCTTTATAAATACCTCATTTATATGCTCTAAGCATCTCATTACATCCCTCTATAAATCCCTTAACTCATTATACTTCATAACCCGTCCCGTCAACATTTTACCCAAAACAGTCCCGGTTTTAGGTCTTCAAACTATAAGCCAAACGCCCACTTAAAAATACCCATGATCTCTGTAAAGGGAATATTTATTCCCTCATGTATGTTAACTAACACCTCCCATTTGCCCCAACCTTAAAGCTACTATTAAGGTCCCGATATATATATATATATATATATATATATATATATATATATATATATATATATATATATATATATATATATATATATATATATATATATATATATATATATATATATATATATATATATATATATATATATATATATATATATATATATATATATATATATATATATATATATATATACTTTTGTCATTCTAGATTTACTGATTTTAAACATACAAAAAGATTGTTATGATTAGGAGGTCTTACCTTAAACCACAACCTTAGCCCCAATGCAGATACTTACTATAATATATAAACCATCTCTCATGTTCGCTAGAAGATCTCAATGCAACCCTAAGTACCCCAAACAACCCAAAACTTAAAAAGAAAACAGGCTGACTTCAAAACTGTTTTGACCTCCGACTGTTGTAACCTGTTTTTGACCTACTTCCCGACCTCTAATTTAGTTCTCGTTTCTTGAATTAGAAAGCCACTTCAAATACCTTTCCAGGGATACTTGGATCGTAAAATAAGAGTTTATAGAACTCCCGACATGATCAAAACAATTGACTCAAAATTCAGCCCAGTTTTTTAAAAACGGGTTTAATCAAATTAAACTAATTAATTACCCATAACCCCATTAAATACAAGCCCTAGTTTATGTAATCATCTTATTATGATTAATATAACATTAATTTACTGTTTTTAAATTAAACCCTAACCTAAATCCATCATAAGATGATTAAAGAAAACATAAAAACAATTTAATTGAAAAGAGTTATGAAGGTGTTACCTTTAATTTAATGGAAGATGAAAAAAACTATGAAAACCCTAAAAAAACTCTAAGAACCGTCGATCTCTTTTTTTTCTCCAGGGATTATGATTTTTGGTTTAGAATAAAACATTATATAGGATATGGGTGAATCCTAGTCCAACCCATAGCCCACTTTTCTTTTTCTCTTTTTTTCCCTTTTTTTCCCTTTCTTTTCTTGCGTCTACCAAACCGACCCAACACCCCCTTATTTCGTTTTTTTTCTTTTTATCATTAATATATGTATTAATAATATTACCTTAATTTTCCTTAATTTAGTTCAGCTCCTAAAGACCCCAAAACCCCAAAACCGTAAAACTAGTCAGTTTTTACGCGTTTTACCGAAAAAGACGTAAAATATACACTTTTATAAAAATTCTCAAATTTTGAAATAAACTTTATAACTAAGTCCTAAATGACTTAAAACCATCCCGAAAAATATCCATATGACTAATTACCTCATCCGAGACCTCTAAATGTTAAACCGTAAATCGTAAAAATACGATTTTCTATAATACATATACGTATACGTAAAACCACTAAATAACACCATCTCACTTCATAGTCACTATCATGTGAACTCATGAACATGAAATCATCACACATCGTTTCACTCACAAGGTACCCCGTACCGGAAACGATATCCAAACCACAATCTATACACACCAATTAGCACATAAACACGTAAAGACACGTAACTAGCACAAAATAAAACTAAGTGACGAACCTCAAAACCTGGGTTGTCACACGACTCGTTTAAGTTTTATAAAGCTCGAGCTCGAATCGTTTCGAGCCTTATTATTTAGGCTCAGGTTCGGCTCGTGGTATGGTAGACAAGCTCGGGCTCGGCTCGTTTATACGAATTGGCAATGTAAAAATGAAAATTGGCTCGAGCTCTGCTTATAATATATCTAAATTAGGCTCGTTAGTAAGCTTGTTATTAAGCCCGTTAAGAAACTCGTATATAAAACATTAGGCTCGTTTAGGCTCGCGCCGAGGACCGAATTAGTCCGAAACCCCGGACTGAGACCGGATCGAAATGGTACGATCCGGTCCGGGTCTGTCCTCGGTCCGGTCCTATTAAGCATAATCGATGAGATTTTTTGTAAGACCGAATCGGACCGAACCGAAATTGTACGGTCCGGTTCGGATCGATCTGGTCCAGTCCGATTTTCCTCGCCGAATCGGTTACAGGTCTGCCATGCTTCTACATACGATGGTTACAAACTTTATTATATACTCCACCCGTCTCAAAATAAGTGTTCACGTTCGACTTTCAAAGTATTTTTTCCTCAACTTTGACCGTAAATAAGTTTTTTTTTGTGTTATATGTTATTTGATGAAATTTATATGAATGAATTAGTTTTTAAACGTAATTTCATTAATATAATTCTTATCAAGTATTACATAACAATTTTTTTTTATTTAAAGTCAAAGTTGATAAAAAAATTCAAAATCAAACGTGAATACTTATTTTAGAACGGAGGTAGTATAACTTTATGATGAACTTTATTAATAATACTCCATAATATGAGTAATTAAATTGTTAATATTTGTGTATGATCAACACAAACTTTGTTTATTTATGTCCCTTATATAATTATATAAACATAATAATTATATAAACATAAGATGCAACATGACTTATGCAATAAAGAACACAATGCAACATACTTAGTTGTATAAACATGGAAATAAAAGTTGTTAAATTTGGTAGGTGTTATCAACCAATGTTTTAAAATTCGGGTTTTATTTCGACCCAGTCGATTCATCGGGTCCGGGTCAACTCAGGTCGACTCGAGTTAATCCAGTTTTCTAAAAAAAATATCTTTTTATATTTTTAATAATTAACAAAAACTATATATAAACACCACAAAAATTCCCGTATATTAAAGATATTAATTGTGTATCGACCAATATAACATGTAAAAAATTTCGTCGCAAATACGTAAAATTTACATATTTTTTTTTAAAAAACCCCGAAAAATCAAAATCCGGCCGGGTCTCGAGAAACGGGTTGACCCAGGTCACCCAAAACCCGGCGGGTCGAGCCGAGTTTCGAAAAAATAAAACCCGGGTTAATATGACCCGTTTTTTAAGCCGGAACCGGATCAACCGGTTAACCCGGGTTTTAAAACATTATTAACAACCATTTTGCAAGTAAAAATTTTGATAATACATACAGAGGTTACTAAACATTTTTAAAAATACGTTTAAATTACTAATTTTTACTTTGTTCATTTAAATTATTAAAATATACACCACTATAACTTAGTGATAATTCGTGTAACTTGAAAGTATGTTTTTTATAAGCTAAGTTAAATAAATGTCGTGTTTTTACAAGTTAAATAACATAAATATCTTATTTTTACAAGTTAATTGAGTAACACAACAAATTATATTTCATAACTTTAATAACTTAAGTAAACAAAATAAATGTTTAATAACTTAAACGCATTTTTAAAAACATTTAGAGGCTGTTTAGTTGGAGAAAATTTTTCCACTTTTCTAGAAAAAATTTCATTTGAAAAGTGAAAAATAGAAAACTTGTTTAGCAACATCATTTTTCAATATTTTTCAAAAATTACAAAATTTTCATTTTCTAAATTTATATAGAAAATTAGAAAACTCCATTTTACCCTTTTCTAAATTTTCACCTCATACCCACCATTGTTTTATTTAACCCATTTCAATAACACGTTACTCTATTCAGTATTCACCGTTCATCATTATTTTAACGTTTTCGTCAGAAAATTTACGTTTTCGTCAGTAAATTTACATTTTCGTCTGTAAATTTACGATTTCGTCTGTAAATTTACGTTTTCGTCAGTAAATTTACGTTTTCGTCTGTAAATTTACGTTTTCGTCAGAAATTTACATTTTCGTCAGTAATTTTACGTTTTCGTCAGTAATTTTACGTTTTTGTCAGAAAATTTACGTTTTCGTCAGAAATTTACGTTTTCGCCAGTAAATTTAGGTTTTCGTCAGAAAATTTACGTTTTCGTCTGTAAATTTACGTTTTCGTCTGTAAATTTACGTTTTCGTCTGTAAATTTACGTTTTCGTCTGTAAATTTATGTTTTTGTTAGAAAATTTATGTTTTCGTCAGTAATTTTACGTTTTCGTCAGTAATTTTACGTTTTCGTCAGAAAATTACATTTTTGTCAGAAAATTTACGTTTTCGTCAGAAAATTTACGTTTTCGCCAGTAAATTTAGGTTTTCGTCAGAAAATTTACGTTTTCGTCAGAAAATTTACGTTTTCGTCTGTAAATTTACGTTTTCCTCAGAAAATTTACGTTTTCGTCAGTAATTTTACGTTTTCGTCAGTAATTTTACGTTGTCGTCAGAAATTTTACGTTTTCGTCAGAAAATTTACGTTTTCGCCAGTAATTTTACGTTTTCGTCAGAAAATTTACGTTTTGTCTGTAAATTTACGTTTTCGTCTGTAAATTTACGTTTTCGTCAGTAATTTTACGTTTTCGTCAGTAATTTTACGTTTTCGTCAGAAAATTTACGTTTTCGTCCGAAAATTTACGTTTTCGTCTTTAAATTTACGTTTTCGTCAGTAAATTTACGTTTTCGTTAGAAAATTTACGTTTTCATCAAAAATTTACGTTTCCGTCAGTACATTTACGTTTCCGTCAGTACATTTACGTTTTCGGCAGTAAATTTACGTTTTCGTCTGTAAATTTATGTTTTCATCAGTAAATTAACGTTTTCGTCAGTAAATTTACGTTTTCGTCTTTAAATTTACGTTTTCGTCTGTAAATTTAAATTTAAAGTTTTATGACGAAAACGTAAATTTACAGACGAAAACGTAAATCTAATTTTTCTGACAAAAAAATAAATTTACTGACGAAAACGTAAATTTACAGACGAAAACGTATAATTATTGACGAAAACGTAAATTTACTGACGAAAACGTAAATGTACTTACGGAAACGTAAATTTTTGACGAAAACGTATTTTTCTGTCGAAAACGTAAATTTACCGACGAAAAAGTAAATTTACAGACGAAGAAGTAAATTTTTGACGAAAACGTATATTTACAGACGAAAACGTAAAATTATTTACAAAAACGTAAATTTACTGACGAAAAAGTAAATTTTTGACGAAAACCTAAATTTACTTACGAAAACGTAAATTTACAGACGAGAACGTAAAATTACTGACGAAAACGTAAATTTACTGACGAAAACGTAAATTTACTGACGAAAACGTAATTTTTTGACGAAAACGTAAATAAACTGACGAAAATTTAAATTTACAGACGAAAACGTAAATTTACTGGCGAAAACGTAAATTTACTGACAAAAAAGTAAATTTTTGACGAAAACGTAAATTTATTGAAGAAAACCTAAATTTACAGACGAGAACGTAAAATTACTGACGAAAACGTAAATTTTTTACGAAAACGTAAATTTTCTGACGAAAACCTAAATTTATAGACGAGAACGTAAATTTATAGACGAAAACGTAAATTTACTGACGAAAATGTAAATTTTCCGACGAAAACGTAAATTTACTGGCGAAAACGTAAATTTTCTGACAAAAAAGTAAATTTTTGACGAAAACGTAAATTTACTGACGAAAATATAAATTACAGACGAGAACGTAAAATTACCGACGAAAACGTAAATTTTTTACGAAAACCTAAATTTTCTGACAAAAATCTAAATTTACAGACGAGAACGTAAATTTACAGACGAAAACGTAAATTTACTGACGAAAACGTAAATTTTCTGACGAAAACGTAAATTTACTGGCGAAAACGTAAATTTTCTGACAAAAAAGTAAATTTTTGACGAAAACGTAAATTTACTGACGAAACAGAGGAGAACGTAAAATTACTGACGAAAACGTAAATTTTCTGACGAAAACCTAAATTTACAGACGAGAACGTAAATTTACAGACGAAAACGTAAATTTACTGACGAAAACGTAAATTTTCTGACGAAAACGTAAATTTACTGACGAAAACGTGAATTTTCTGACGAAAACGTAAATTTTCTGACGAAAACGTAAATTTAAAGACGAAAACGTAAATTTACTGGCGAAAACGTAAATTTATAGAAAAAAAAGTAAAATTACTGACGAAAACGTAAATTTATACACTAAAACGTAATAATACTGATAAAAAGTAAAAAACTAATTAAAATATAAAAAAAATTACGAAAATATGAAAAAAGAATACGGGAAAAAACAGACGAAAACGTAAATTTTCTGACGAAAACCTAAATTTACAGACGAGAACGTAAATTTACAGACGAAAACGTATATTTACTGACGAAAACGTAAATTTTCTGACGAAAACGTGAATTTTCTGACGAAAACGTAAATTTTCTGACGAAAACGAAAATTTAAAGACGAAAACGTAAATTTACTGGCGAAAACGTAAATTTATAGAAAAAAACGTAAAATTACTGACGAAAACGTAAATTTATACACTAAACCGTAATAATACTGATAAAAAGTAAAAAACTAATTAAAACATTAAAAAAATTACGAAAATATGAAAAAAGAAGACGGGAAAAAACAGACGAAAAAAACTACAAAAAACTAGCAAAAACGTGAAAAAAAAAGTTGATCATGAAAAAAATGGTTGAAAATAGTTTCGTTTAAACATTGTTTATTTTTTTAGAAAATGAAAAATATTATATAAACAAGTTTTCAAAATTCTCAAACTCTTTTCTAGAAAAGAAAAGTCTTTTCTTTTCTAGAAAATTAGAAACAGAAAATTATGAAAATTTTTCCACAACTAAACAGCCTCTTAATATCCTCCCCTATATATTAAGTTATTAACCATATATATTCACTCTTTACGTATGTAGAACACCAAAGTCAACTTGACGTATGCTTGAAGTTATGTTGACCATATAGAACATTATCTTGTTTCTTTTCGATATATTATACTATTCAGTTTGAATGCTAGAGCTTATTACGTAATAAAATAGAAGCTATACTAGAGATCGAGCAACTAAATCAAATTTGACTCTAGGCCCTTGGCATTGTTTGACGTTGGTGATATATCATGATTTTTAGAGCAATTATTATTTGTGGTTAGTTCATGATTTCTAATTCTTGTCATACATCAATTAGCAAGCAAATTCTGCTGAATGTGTGAGTCATCAATCATCATGTCTCCTAGAATAAAATACTCGAAGGTTTCATTGATCATTTCGTTTACTAGTATAAAATTATCTAATGCAGCTTCTCGAAATAAACCGTACATACAATTTTCTGTTTTTATTTTTGTCTTCTTTTTACATATTTATACTTGATCAATGATCAGCATTAGACTTGCTTTAAAGGTGTTGAAAGTGAGCGATCGTATAATGTTAATTATTTTTATGTTCTAAATAGTCTCGTACAATTTTGTGTGTATGTACATATATTTTCTCGAAAAAAGTACTTAGATGACAAATTGTTTTAATTAAATAAGTAATATGAAAAAAAAAAAGATTGTTGAATTTCAATGTTTCTTCTCGAATGTTTGTTATGTAATTTTGTCTGAAATCTAATAAGATAAATAAAAGTATAAAACTTAAAGATGACATTAAATCTACAATTATTGTTTGTTTTTAAAGAATAAAATTAATTAAAAATGAGTTAGTTGCGTGTTTGCGCTCCACCGCTTAATAAATACAAGAAATTTTGTATTTCTAAACATTGGTTGCTTGTTTCGGCTTGTATAGGTGGTTTATGGCTAATTAAATTCGTGGCTCATTTTTACAGCCAGTACATGTTTATTATGACCTAATAAATTTTGTATAAGCTAAAAAGTTTCAAAATAAGTTATAAACTAATGGTCTGTTTGGTTTAAAACCGAGTTTTACTTTGAGTGTGAGTTTATAAAATAGGGGTTAAAGATTGAGTGAGATTTGAATTTAATATAAGTTTTAGAAAAGAAAAAAAAAAATATTAGTGAAATAAATAAATATTTTAATTTGTGAGTGGACCTATATTTTGTACCAAAAGCAAGCTATACGACAAAAAAAGTAAAAAAATAAGAGTTAAAAAATGAAATAAAAACAAGAGAGAGAAAAAGAACCTATGGGGTCAGTTTTTTGATAAAAATATGCAGATATCTTTGAGCCCAACATTAAATGCAATTTTTTGTTTCCAAACATATAAAATCGACTTTAAGTCTAAACTAACAGTGCAACACCCAAACATCAAACGGGCCCTAAATAAGTCATAAGTCGAAACAAACACCCTTATCGTCTACCATGATAAAAAAAAAGGTTCTTTTTGGGTAACCATAATTTCTTACCCGACGAACTAATTTAAGGTTTGAACCAACTCTTATTTGACAGAACTCTTAATAAGATGACAACTCATTTTGTAAAAGTTTTTGTGGATGTTTCTTTGTGGTTCTAGCATTTCTCTTTTAACTAATATATCAACTACACAAAAAGAAAGAAAGGTTTTGTTGATTTTTCGAAGAATTTGACAATTCTAATCTCTTGATTTATTAAAAACCATTTCAAAAACTTGTTTTGACATGGTCATTCAAGCAATTTTATGAGTTACTTTAGGGAACGAAATATGTTTAGTTTCGACTTGAGACCATCACGAAAAACATGCTCGGTCAACATATCAGACTCTCACACAATCACACCTTTGGATTGCACGTAAGAGTAAGAAACGACGACCAGCTTAAAACGTTTAGATTTCTGATTCCTACATTCTTGTTGAGTTTCTTGCTTAATTTTTTTAATACAATTCTTCATGTGAAAAGTATGATAGGGTCCACTTCTAATACAACATCGTGCAAACCTTTTAAAAGACAATCAGTCCAAATAAAAACCAACAAAGAAAGGTAAATGGGCCCGGTTTAGCTTGTATAATAGCCCGGTTCAACCGGTTGTCATTTTCTTTAAATATTTATAGTTAAGAAAACCCCCAACCCAACCGAACCGGGCCATGCGGTTTGGCCTAGAAGCCCTCGTGTCTTGTCGACTTTAGTCGAGTTTGAACCCCACTTCATGTCGCTATACTACTTTTCTATCTTTTAATTGTTCACATATCACATGAGATGTATTGATGTATCACATTGTGAGTTGCAAATTTGGTTTCTAGACTATATTTATAATGCAAATTTAGTCCATGGGTTTAGTTACTTTATACTTGTGATTATAACTAATACGAGTAATAAGATGACTAAAAGTCTCTTAGTTTAGCGATATGTGAGTGACATTTTAACTTAAAGATTGTGGGTTCAAGTCTAAGTGGATATATGTGAGATAAAATTTGTGAGATAGTTGGTATAAGTTGTAAAAAATTGTCATTAAAAAAATAATACTAAAATGACTTAAATGCTTGATGGTCAATGACGAAACTTAAAAATATATTTTAACAAATCAAATTATTTTTAACATACTAAAATAAAAATATGATAATAACATAAAAAAAAAATATACTTTAGTTGTCACAGCTTTTGAAGGGCTGAAAATTGTTTCCTACCTTTTAATAGTTTCGTCATTGTTAATATATCAAGATCGAAAATAATGTTTATAAATAACATTTAGTGGAAGGCGTTAGTGACAAAGCGGTCGTTAAGCAAAACAAATACTTTTTCGGCCTTCATTTTGATTTTTTCGGTTTTTTTGTTTACTTTGATCTTACATATATATTTTTGTATGATATAACACTTAATAAATTTGTACCAATTTAAAAATACATATAAAACCTAATCTATTCATATATCTTGTATTAAGTATTATATAACATACATAAATATAATGAAAGTAAAAAATAACCAGATTAACTTTAAAAAGTCAAAATAAACACTTATTTTGTGACAGAAGATAGTAATAAATAGATCGATAAAAAGTAATTACAATGCAAATAGACAACAAAAGCTACAATACCAAAAACCGTTAGTTAAGTTAGTTACAGTCATTAGTTAAGTAACGACGGTAAATTATTTTGTTTTTGTTTTTTTTCAGAGTAATTGATTTGTCATTGTTATTTTATTTATATTTAAACTTTAATTAGAATATATCTGTAGTTGTAACATGCATAGATAACCCGTTAATTTTTTTGAAGTATAAATAGACCTTGAGATATTTTTATTTATCTCGAGAAAAAACCGCTTTTAAATTTTTTTTTTTGGAAAGTGTTGATAATTAACACCGTGATCTATACCAAAATTGCCCATGAACAGTGTATAATTGACAAGAATTAAGAACCTTTCGACTTTCTTTTAGCGAACCAAAAAGTCAGTGAAACAAACAGTTAAAATGATAGAGGGTGGAAAGTGTTATTTGGGACCTAAGATTTGTCCTGCTGAAAAGGGCCAAAGCAAAATACAATTATTTGTCAAACACATTTCACATCGACTAACGCATTATTGAAATCATCATTCCGTCATATGGCTCTAGAAGCAATCCACACGAAAAAAAAGCTTATGTTTGTACATCGTCTAAATGTTCCGATAAATTAGCGATTTTGATAAATAATAAAAAATTACCGCTGACTATAAAAACCATGTGTTATATCTAGTCTTATATTTTCGCCTAAGTCGTGTCTAGGGTAATCAAGAGTCGAGTAGCCTAGTTTCCTAATAGCTATGAATAAAGGTCGGTTGGCAATGTCTAAGCCCAACCCGACCCGTAGGACTTGTATAGTCGGTTCCCCCTCATCTCTATAAAAGGAGGTGAGGGGGAACGAACCAAATATGTCATTCTTTCAATAAACTAATCGGAAACGATTAGGGATAATACCTTGTGTGGGCGTCGTGTTACTTTTCTGTCGATTGCATCTTCGATCGAGTATTCCGCATCTAGTTAACCAGGGTTGTAGGGATTAAACCCTACAAGTGGTATCAGAGACTCGGTTCTTCGAGTGGCTGGTTACTAGGAGATCGTTGAAGGTTATTGTTGATCGGGTTTAGATCAGCAAGGGTGCAACTGGGATCGACTGAAAAGGGAGGTTGGTTTTCGGTTTTGAAGATCAACGGAGTTGTACTGTTCTTTTTTTTGTGTCGGCTTACAAAGAAAAGAAGAAGAAGAAGAACAGTACGTTGGTTGGCTTTTATTTAAGAAAGTCAAAGTGATACTTCAAAGGGATTTTTTATCTGGGCTTAAAGACCATTTTTGTTTGGCCAATATTCTAGGTTAAGCTAAAGATATTTTTGGGCCAGATTTTAAGAGATAAAATTATTTTATTTTGTTGTTTATTTATAAAATAAAAGATTAATACTTTGAAGGGATTTTACACAAGGGGACTTCGTAATTTGTGATCGTGAGGTTTAACGTATCACGAGGTTTAGCGAATTACCGAAGGGACTTTGTTGATTTGTGATTGTGAGGATTTTCACAAGGTTTAGCAAATTAACAAAGGGATAAAGAATGACGGGAGCCAAGTTTGACATCGAGAAATTCGATGGAACTGGCGATTTCGGGTTATGGAGAATCAAGATGCGTGCTTTGTTAATCCAGAATGGATGTGAAGCAGCTCTAGAGGTTTTCCCCGCGAATATGGAAGCTGAAGAGAAATCTAAGCTTGACAAGAATGCTCACAGTGCCATGATTTTGTGTTTAGGTAACAAGGTCCTGAGAGAGGTTACCGGGGAGACGACTGCAGCGGGGGTTTGGTCAAAGCTCGAGTCTTTGTACATGACAAAGTCATTGGCCAAAAAGTTGTACCTGAAGAAGAAGTTGTATACATTCTACATGCCGGCTGGACGAAAGATTTCCGAGCATATAGATGAGTTCAACAAAATCGTTCTTGATTTAGCAAATATTGAGGTAAAATTCGAAGATGAAGATCTTGCCTTATTGTTACTCACGTCTTTACCAGCATCATACGAACACTTTGTGGATACCTTGCTTTATGGACGGGAAGATTTGACTTTGGAGGACGTGATGGCCACACTAAATTCAAAGGAAATCAAAGAAAGGTTCAAGGCGAAGGGGGATGATGGTGAAGGGTTATACGTGGGGGGAAGAACTGATCGCAGGAATTCGCATCAGTCAAAGGGAAAGTCAAGATCGAAGTCTCGAGGTGGAAGACTCAAATGCTTTATTTGCCAATCTGAGGAGCATTTGAGAAGAGACTGTCCAAAGAATAATCGCAAGAAGTCAAAAGATTACGTCAAGAAAGATAATCAACCAAGCTCCAGTGGTTCGATTTACGACGATTCTGAGGTGATGATGGTGATGAGTGCAGAAAGACTGCAAGATTGGATCATGGATTCAGGAGGTTCATATCACATGTCACCCAGGTTAGATGTATTTTTTGATTTTCTGGAATGCGATGGGGACAGCGTACTGTTGGGCGACAACAGGGAGTGCAAGATCAGGGGTATTGGCAAGGTAAAGGTACAACTGAAAGATGGGTCAAGTTTTGTGTTACACAATGTCAGGTACATTCCTGAATTGAAAAGAAACTTGATATCGCTGGGAACTCTTGAAAAAGAGGGATATACCGTAAAATTGCAGTCGGGCAAAGTCAAGGTGATTAATGGTTCTAGGGTTATTATATCTGGAACCAGAAGGGAGAACTGTGTGTACTCTTTGGATGGCCATGCATTGGCCGGTGAGCTTAATGCTAGTGTTGAAGAAAAAGACAGTCTTGTGCAGGTTTGGCATAAAAGACTAGGACATATCAGTGAGGCGGGACTACACGTGCTGGAAAAGCAGGGTTTGTTTGGCAAGAAGAGTCTAGGTAAGCTCGATTTTTGTGAGAATTGTGTTATGGGAAAGTCACATCGAGTCCGTTTCGGTGTAGGAAGGCACATTACTCAGGGAGTGATAGACTATGTTCATTCAGACTTATGGGGTCCGTCTCAGGTGGAATCATTGGGAGGTAAGAGGTATTTCTTATCTATTGTCGATGATTATTCTAGAAGGGTATGGGTTTATGTTCTCAGGTTCAAACACGAAGCATTTGGGAAGTTCAAAGAGTGGAAGCAGTTAGTAGAAAATCAGACTGGGAGGACGGTTAAGAAGCTTAGGACGGATAATGGTCTTGAGTTCTGTAACCAGGAGTTTAATCAGCTATGCACTGAGAGTGGGATTGCTAGACATTTGACGGTTGCCGGGACGCCGCAACAAAATGGGTTAGCAGAACGGATGAACAGAACTCTCATGGACAAGGTACGCTGTTTATTAATACAGTCTGGATTGCCCAAGACCTTCTGGGCGGAAGCGACATGTACGGCCGCATATCTTATAAATAGGTCACCATCGACAGCGATTGAGAAGAAGACACCTATGCAGATGTGGTCGGGACATCCTAGTGATTATGGGATGTTGAGGGTTTTCGGCTGTGTCGCGTATTCACACGTTAAACAAGGTAAGCTCGACCCGAGAGCGGTAAAATGCGTTCTTTTGGGGTATCCTGAAGGTGTGAAGGGGTACAGACTATATAGGCTTGATAATGAATCGCCTAAAATAGTCACAAGCAGGAACGTGGTCTTCAATGAAAGTGTCATGTACAAAGACACGTTGAAGGATACTGGTGCAGGAAAAGATAAGTCTGTTGAGGAATTACAAGTTGAGGTGGAACTGCAGAGGTTAAATAATCATACGCCTGAGGAAGACCATCCAGGTCAGGAAGATCAAACAGGTCATGAAGATCAGTCAGATCAGGAAGACCAGACAGATCAGGAAGATGGCGATGATGAAGATGCAGGGGTTCAAGAAATTGATCATCCACCAGATCTCACAGATTATCAATTGGTTCGGGATAGAGAACCAAGGACAAGAACGAAACCGGCAAGGTTTCGGGATGAGAGTAATATGGTTGCTTACGCGTTCGCTGCAGCAGAGGAAGAAGATACTCATGAACCATTGACATACCAGGAAGCAGTTGCTTGTGAAGACAGTTCTAAGTGGAAAGCTGGTATGAAAGAAGAGATGGATTATCTGAAGAAGAACAAGACCTGGGTGTTAGTAGATCATCCAGCTGGGCAAAAGCTGGTGAGCTGCAAATGGCTGTATAAAATAAAGGAAGGGATTGAAGGTGTTCAAAAGCCTAGGTACAAGGCAAGGCTGGTGGCTCGTGGATTCACACAAAGAGCAGGTATTGATTACAATGAAGTATTTTCGCCGGTAGTTCGACACACATCTATTCGGGTTATACTTGCATTGACTGCGTGTAAAGATTATGAGCTGGAGCAGCTTGATGTAAAGACGGCGTTTTTACATGGAAATCTTGAAGAAGTGATCTACATGAGGCAACCACCGGGATTTGAACAAGGTAACAAGGTATGTTTATTAAAGAAATATCTTTACGGTTTGAAGCAGTCACCTAGGCAATGGTACAAGAGGTTCGATGAGTATATGCTGAGCAACGGGTTTAAGCGTAGCAGTTACGACAGCTGCGTATATTACAGGAATTATGCACCAGGGGAGTATATCTATCTACTGTTATATGTAGACGATATGCTGATTGCTTGTAAAAGCAAGGCTGAGATCGTGGCTACCAAGTCTTTGCTTAAAAGGGAGTTCGACATGAAAGAGCTCGGGGAAGCAAAGAAGATTCTTGGTATGGAGATCTTCAGGGATCGGAGTCGCAAGATTCTGAGGGTGTCACAATCCGGGTACGTTTCTAAAGTTTTAAAAAGGTTTAGAATGGACAATGGGAAGTCGGTTCAGACGCCATTGGGTGGGCACTTCAAGCTATCGTTGAAGGATTGCCCGGTTAGGGATTGTGATGTTGAAAGAATGAGTAGGGTGCCGTATGCAAATGCGGTTGGGAGCTTAATGTACTTGATGGTGTGCACGAGGTCTGACATAGCGTATGCAGTAAGTGTAGTTAGCAGATATTTGGCGAATCCGGGTAAACTCCATTGGAAAGCAGTGAAGTGGATTATGAAATATTTGCAGGGCACTGTAAACGTGGGTTTGGTGTATGGGACAAATCGTGGCAACCATGTGGACGTAGCAGGTTTTGTTGATTCAGACTACGCTAAGGATCCGGATAAGGGTAGGTCTCTCACTGGTTACGCATTTTTAGTACAGGGATGTGTTGTAAGCTGGAAAGCAACGCTACAACACGTGGTGGCTCTTTCAACTACAGAGGCAGAGTATATGGCCCTTACGGAGGCTGTGAAGGAAGCTATTTGGCTAAGAGGACTCTTGGAAGAGTTGGGCGTGAAGCTCAACACTATTGCAGTTAATTGTGATAATCAGGGCGCGATTCACTTATCGCGGAATCATGTTTTTCATGAGAGGACAAAGCACATCAATGTGCGTTATCACTTTATCAGAGAAGTCTTAGAAGCAAAGACGGTTGAAGTTCTGAAGGTGGGTACTGAACACAATGCTGCGGATGCCTTGACGAAGGTGGTACCTGGACGCAAGTTACAACACTGCCTGGAATTGCTGAGTGTTACCGACCTTTATTCATAGCTATTAGGAAACTAGGCTACTCGACTCTTGATTACCCTAGACACGACTTAGGCGAAAATATAAGACTAGATATAACACCATGGTTCTAAATAACCGTTATAACGCGTCTTACACAGGCTGTAGCGTGAAAAGTGAGACCAAAACGCGTCTTTAAACGTAGCGTGTTAAAAAGTAGCATAAAACGTGATATAACGCGTAACGTGACAATTTTTTTTATTTTTTTTGCAAATTTATAAGAATTGAGTTTTTTTATTAGTTTTGGGCTATTTAAAGGTGTTTGAGATTGCTTATTAAAAGCAGAGAAAATGAATAATCAGTTAACTATTATTTTGAAAACGTTATTCTAGAAAATAATGTTTGGATTTAATTATCCTGTTTGAAATCGCAATAATCAAATAATCAGTTTTTTTAATGTTTGACAAATTTGATTATTTGATTTTTAATAAGTAAAATGACTAAAATAAACTCATTTTATCTTTTCTCTATTTTGAAAATGAAATAAGTAGCTATCCACTTACTTTTTCAAAACTCTATTTTGAAAGTTTCAAAACGCAAATAATCATTTTTCTTAATTTATTATCCAAACACTCATTTTATCTTATCTCTATTTTCAAAATGAAATAAGTAGATAATCTAATTGTAAACGCAATCCTAAACACCCATTTAATAGACTTAATGTTAGTAAATTTATTATGGAGATTGATAGGTGTGTAAACACCCATCCTTTTACCACTTAATTACGGCTAAAACAAGACCAAAACACGTAATTAATATCATTTGTTTGGAATTATGCGTGGTTTTTGTGTTTATTGTGATTTCAGAGCTAACCGGATGAATATTAAAGAAAACATGGGATTGCACGGGTTTTATCAAGGAAAAAGACTGAAGACGAAGTCTATTGTCCAAGAGGTGCAAAAGATTTGAAGTCACTGGGCCTATTCGAAGATTTATCGAAGAAAAGGACTAAAGACGGAAGATTTTCATAAGTCGAAGAAACTCGAGTCTATTTAACGAAGAAATTAAAAGACGAGTTGGATTTAATCGACAACAAATCCCGAATCAGAATCGAAAACGTCAACTTTTCTGAAAAGACGAGAAGACAAGAAGAAGAGGGGAAAGCCCACTCACCAACCAACCACTAGGAGTATAAATAGAAACTCCCTTCACACATTAGGGAGTTAGTTTTTCATTTTCCTTTTTCCCAGTTTTGTAGTTCGTCCCTTCACCAACTCCATTAGGGAGTTTGGTGATTTTCATTTTTCTTTTTCAATCTTGTAATCATTGATCATTAACCTTGTTACTCTTCCATTAATCAATCTATTCCATCTTTCTATTTATTTTGTTCTTCATCATCATCTATTACAAGTTCTTGAGTTTTTATTTGATTTTAGTTTGATCTTAAAAAGTTGTTGATTTATAGTTTTTATTGGTGGGATTTGTTTCTTATGATGTTTAAATGATTTGTGTTTAATTTCGTAAAACCTTTTTGAGTACTTAGTTTGATTTTGATTAAAAATCGTGTCCCCTGTTTCCTTATGACTGCTACTGTTCTTCATTTCCAGGATTTTCCGCATAGACAATTTTGTGTTACTCTTATTCGGAATTTTTGATATTCCGAATAGGGGTGTTTTTGTTTCTCTTACTCGGAACTTTTTGGATATTCCGAATAGAACTTTTTCCATCTCCTTCACTCGGAATATTTGATATATTCCGAATAGCTCATATTTTCCGCATAGGACTTTTCCTGTTTCCTTATTCGGAACTTTTATTTTTGCCTTATTCGGAATTTTACATATTCCGAATAGGGGTGTTTTTGTTTTGTTATTCGGAACATTTTCCGAATAGCCTTTAAATTCCGAATAGCACTTTTTAATTTTCCTTATTCGGAACAATTTTCCGCATAGTCCTGATTTTTCCGAATGACCTTAATTTTCCGCATGAAGACAATTTATTCCGAATAGAAGTATTTTCCGAATAGACTGGATTTTCCGCATGGTGTAAACTTTTCGAATAGAGCAATATTTTATTCCGAATGGTCATACTTTCCGCATAGGGTCTTCTTCAGTAAGAGTTATTTTTTCAGATTATTTTTCAGATTATTAATTGTTGATTGTTTTAAGTTTACTTCATTACCATTTTATTTACTTACCTGTTTAGTAGAATAGAAAACCAAATCCACTTTTTGTCACCAAGAACAAATCATTCCACTTTTAACTGAGATCAATTCGAGAGGATTCCGAGAAATATATTTTGAACCTAGCAAAATCCCAATATCAAATGGCGCCGCTGCCGGCTCCTCTCGTTAAGATCAAAAGTTTTTTGTAGAACTTGGATTTTGGGATCCGTTCCCCGTGAACGTTACTTTTTCACAAAACTTTTCAAAAACAACTAAAAAATACAAAATTTTCAAAAATCCTAAAAATTAAAAAACATAAAAACCAAAAATATTTTTGCCTTGTTTCTCTTTGTTCGTTCTTTTGCAGGTGTATGCGCACTCGATCCACGTCCTATCAAGAGCCCGAGCCTCTCGATAACTTAGACATGGCTGGTGTCCAAAACAACAATAACATACCACCTCCGAACAACAATAATAACAACAACAACCCGCCTTTCAACAACATGAATAATAACAACAATGAGCACCTTCCGGATAATCGCCCAATGATTGAACTGCTGCAAGCTCATGTCGATGGCAATACGGATCCAATTGTTATACCACCAATTGCCGCCAACAATTTCGAGCTCAAGTCAGGCTTTTTCCAGATGGTCTCAGCTCAACCGTTCTTGGGACGCACCATTGATGATCCACACGACCACATCAAGAGATTTCTACAACTCACTAACACGGTCAAGTTCAATGGAGTTTCACAAGAAGTGATAAGGTTACAACTTTTTCCCTTTTCTTTAGAGGGACAAGCCCGGCATTGGCTTGCTAAGGAACCGCCACAGAGTATTCTCTCGTGGACGGATTTGGAAACAAAGTTCATCAATTACTTTTTTCCACCCTCTCGTACTACCGCTTTGCGGAATGAGATTATAAACTTTGAACAAAAGTACGATGAGTCATTCAGTGAATCTTGGGATCGTTTCAAAGATCTTTTAAGAAAATGCCCACAACATGGTTTTACCAAAGTACATCAAATTAATACTTTTTACAATGGTTTAAGCATGAATGATCAAGATTCACTGAATAGTGCCTCAGGGGGTAATTTATTGGCTAAGACTTCCAATGCTGCTTGGGATATCATTGAGAACAAATCTCGTGTGCAAACCAAGAGTGTTAGGACCAATGTTGCTAGTGCTAGCACTAATGACAGCGACAAGCGATTAGACAAAATCACCACGCTTCTTGAATCGCTTGTCACACATACCGTCAGCAACAACAACAGCAACAACGCTAAGAACGCACAAGTCAACGCTGTCAGCCAACCTTGTGAGATATGCGGTGGGCCCCACTCTTACACAACTTGTACCGCCACCCAAGATTACCCTGCTGAGAATGTGAATGCGGCATATGGCACCTACCAACAACCCGCTTATCAAGCAAAACCCCAAGGTGACCGTAACTTGCTTAGCTATCGCAGCAACAACTATCTTTCCCCACCTGGTTTTCCTCCAACCAACCCAAACCAACAACAAAACCTTAATCGCCCTCCTCAACAACAACAACAACCTCGACAACCATACATCCCACCTCACAAGCAGCAACAACCACCTCCACGTAACAATCAAGTCTACCAACAACCTGCTTACCAACCACCTGCATACAATGCTCCTTCCAACCAAACCACCACTGCTTTACACCAAGAGGTCGCAACCTACATGAGAACCAATGATGTGATAGTGGGAAATCTCCAAGAAGAAGTGCGCAATTTGAAGGCAGACTTGGTCAAGCAAGGAAATGATTTGAGAGCTGACATGAGAAACACGTTAGATAGCCAAACTAATGATCTGAGGAACATGATGGCTAGTTTCTTCCAAAGTAGTCAACCCTCTTCTTCGGGTACTCTTCCGAGTAACACTGTTGCTAACCCAAGAGGGGAGATGAAAGCAATCACCACTCGAAGTGGCAAAGGTACCAAGGAACCTGAGCTTCCTATACCTCCACCGGTGGTTGTGACTAAGGAGAACGAGTCGCCTGCTCCTATTCCTCCTCCTTCTCCTTCCCCAATTTCTCCACCTCTTCATTCTACCCCTCCTCCACCCGTGGTTGTGAGTGACCCTATTCCCCTAAAGCCTTCCTCTTCTTCCAATATACCTTATCCTTCAAGGTTGAGGAAAGAGAAGCAAAAGAGCAAGGATGATATTCAGGTTTCTAACTTTCTTAAAATGTTTAAACAACTGAATTTCAATATCTCCTTCGCTGAGGCTCTCGCTCACATGCCCAAGTATGCTAAAATGTTTAAAGACCTTCTGAGCGACAAGGAAAAGCTCCTCGACATTGCCAACACCCAACTTAATGAGAACTGCTCTGCAGTGCTCTTAAGGAAATTACCAACCAAGCTTGGTGATCCGGGTCGTTTTCTTATCCCTTGCAATTTCCCGGGAGTAGAGAATTGCATGGCCCTAGCCGATCTAGGTGCCAGTATTAATCTCATGCCTCTAAGTGTTTGGAAGCAATTATCTCTCCCAGAGCTAGTCCCCACTAAAATGACATTGGAATTGGCCAACCGTACGGTTGCTTATCCAGTGGGGATAGCTGAAGACGTCATTGTAGGAGTCGACAAATTCACCTTTCCTGCTGATTTTGTTGTCGTCGACTACGAGATGGACCCCCGTGTGCCACTCATTGTTGGTCGTCCATTCCTTAGGACCGGTCGCACTCTCATTGATGTTGAAGCCGGTGAGCTTATCATGAGAGTGGGTGACGACAAAGTAGTCTTCAACATGGGAAAGTTGTCTAAACAGCCTTATTCATATGAGAGCGTTAATTGTATTGACGTTCTTGATGAGGCTTGTGAAGAACACTTTAATGATGCTTGCAAAAGTATTCCTACATCTCTGCCCACTGTTGAGACCGTGTCCTCTATTGATTCATCGTTGTCTCTATTTGCAGATAGTGATTTATTCTGGAACAATCTTGAAGCTACCATGGGAGATGTGAATTTAGCTCCTAATGATTCTCCCACCGAGGGGGATGAAGATATGAGTTTCTTTGACAATCTTCTCACCGAAGAAAATCCTTCGCCTCCATCTCCCACGGTTATTGCTATCGATACCACGACTTCGAAAATGCCTCCCGTCGAAAATCCTCCGGATTTGGAACTTAAGGAGTTGCCGCCACATCTCGAGTACGTGTTCCTTGACGACAACAAGAAGTCACCCGTCATTATTGCAAAGGATTTGAACGATGAAGAGAAGACTCGCCTCGTTGCTGTGTTGAAAGATCATAAGAAGGCTATTGCTTGGAAGATTTCGGATATTCGTGGAATTGATCCTCACTTCTGCACACACAAAATTCTCATGGAGGACGACTTCAAGCCCACTATTCAAAGCCAACGAAGGGTGAATCCAAAAATACATGAAGTCATCAAAACAGAGGTTATCAAACTTCTTGATGCGGGTATGATTTACCCTATTTCGGATTCCCCGTGGGTTAGTCCAATCCATTGTGTGCCCAAGAAGGACGGAATAACCGTTATTCCCAATGAACACAACGAGTTAATTCCCACTCGTCTCGTTACTGGGTGGAGAGTTTGTATAGACTACCGCAAACTCAATGATGCCACGAGAAAGGATCATTTCCCTCTACCTTTTATGGACCAAATGCTTGAACGATTAGCCGGTAATGAATATTACTGCTTTTTGGATGGTTTCTCGGGTTATTTTCAAATACCCATCGATCCCCAAGATCAAGAGAAGACTACATTCACTTGTCCCTATGGCACTTTTGCTTACAAAAGAATGCCTTTCGGCTTATGTAATGCGCCAGGGACTTTCCAAAGGTGTATGTTAGCTATCTTCCATGACATGGTTGAACAAACCATGGAAGTCTTCATGGATGATTTCTCGGTCTTCGGGGATTCCTTCTCTGCTTGCCTTGCCAATTTAGAACGTATGCTAAAGCGGTGCGAAGACACTCGCCTAGTTCTAAATTGGGAAAAATGCCATTTCATGGTAAAAGAAGGCGTCGTGCTTGGACATAAGATTTCGAAAGCCGGTCTTGAAGTAGACCGTGCTAAAGTTGACGTTATAGCAAAGTTGCCTCCACCTTCCACTGTGAAGGGTGTGAGAAGTTTCTTGGGTCATGCGGGCTTCTATCGTCGATTCATCAAAGATTTTTCTCAAATCGCTCGCCCGATGACCCACCTCTTGGAAAAAGATACTCCATTTATCTTCTCCAAAGAGTGCCTTGAAGCCTTTAACTCACTTAAGGATAAGCTAACTAAGGCACCCGTCTTGGTTACCCCTAATTGGGAGCTGCCCTTTGAGTTGATGTGCGATGCTAGCGATTTTGCTATTGGAGCGGTTCTTGGACAAAGAGTGAACAAACACTTCCAACCAATCCATTACGCTAGCAAGACAATGACTGGGGCACAATTGTATTATACGACAACCGAGAAAGAGCTTTTAGCTGTTGTCTATGCTTTTGAAAAATTCCGCCCCTATCTTGTCCTTTCCACCACCATTGTGTATACCGATCATTCTGCGCTGAAGTACTTGTTGACAAAGCAAGATTCCAAACCAAGACTTCTTCGCTGGGTTTTGCTGCTCCAGGAATTTAAAATCGACATCCGCGATAAAAAAGGAGCAGAAAACCTAGCCGCGGACCATCTTAGTAGACTTGAGGATCCATACCAAGGGGATCATCCGACCAAAGAAATCAATGATTCTTTTCCCTTGGAGACCTTAATATCTATAAACTCGAAGCCGAATGAAACCCCGTGGTTTGCGGACTTTGCAAACTACTTGGCGGGTGGAATTCTCAAGGAAGGGTTGACGTCCCAGCAAAAGAAGAAGTTCTTTACCGACATCAAGACTTACTTTTGGGACGACCCTTACCTATTCAAACAATGTGCCGACCTGATTATCCGTCGATGTGTTGATGGACCGGCGGCGTCTGAAATCCTTGATGCTTGCCACAAAGGACCCACCGGTGGTCACTTTGGTCCCAACTACACCGCAAAGAAAGTGTTTGATTCGGGATTTTATTGGCCCTCCATATATCGTGATGCTCACAGTATGGTTAAGCGATGTGATGTTTGCCAAAAGCAAGGCAAAATCACACATAAAGACGAGATGCCTCAGAATTTCATTCAAGAGTGTGAAATTTTTGATGTTTGGGGTATCGACTTTATGGGGCCATTTCCTTCATCTAAAGGAAACAAATACATCCTTGTGGCAGTTGACTACGTTTCAAAGTGGGTTGAAGCCAAAGCTTTGCCTACTAATGACGCAAGGGTGGTTTGTAACTTTTTGAAAGCTCTTTTCGCTCGCTTCGGTGTGCCTCGTGCCATTATTAGTGATCGTGGGACTCATTTCTGCAATGACCAATTTGCTCGAGTCATGGCTAAGTACGGTGTAAACCATCGTCTTTCCACAGCCTACCACCCACAAACTAATGGCCAGGCTGAAATATCAAACCGAGGGCTGAAGCGAATTCTTGAAAGGACCGTGGGAGAGCATCGTGCCGCATGGGCTGATAAACTCGATGATGCTTTGTGGGCTTTCCGTACTGCTTACAAGACCCCGATCGGCTGTACGCCTTATCGTCTTGTATACGGGAAAGCGTGCCACCTCCCCATTGAGTTGGAGCACAAGGCCTATTGGGCCTTGAAGTGGGATAATTTTGATATAAACAAAGCCGGTGACCTACGCAAGATCCAACTCAATGAGCTGAATGAACTCCGTAATGAGGCTTATGAAAATTCTTTGATCTATAAGGAAAGAACTAAGCTCATTCACGACTCCAAGATTAAAAACCGAGAGTTCCATGTTGGAGACAAAGTCTTACTTTTTAACTCTCGGTTGAAAATCTTTTCGGGCAAGCTCAAATCTCGTTGGTCCGGCCCATTCACCATCGCCCAAATTTTTCCATATGGTACTCTCGAGCTCGCTCAACCTAATGGACCAAATTTTAAGGTGAATGGCCAACGAGTGAAGTTGTACTTTGGTGAGGACACCTCTCACGAGGTGATTCCATCCCTCACCACGTTCCCCATGAACTGAAGTTGGGTCGAGTCAGGCTCGTGACTCGGTTATCAAAAACAAGCGCTCCTCGGGAGGCAGCCCGAGTATCTATCCCTTTAACCCCCTAAGTGTAGGGGAGGACCTATTTTGGTCATTTGTGTTTGTGTGGTGATGTGCTTACAGGGATAACTGCAATCTTGGAAATCTTTGAAGAACCGTGCTCCCGTGTTATCCGAAATCCGGTTCTATCTCTCAACTATCGTGATTCAATTTTCTTCATACTCTCATTTGAAATTGATCACTTTAGTCGTCTCTTCCTTAACTTGAGTTAATCAACGTGCACAATGTCATAAGTGTAGGGGAGACTTTTCCCACATGCTTAAACATTGAGGACAATGTTTATCTTAAGTGTAGGGGAGACTTCTATCGAAGTTTTAAGTGGTCTTTTCCATGAAAATGCCTTCAATTAACCAGAAAATCCTATTTTTCAGCATTTTTCAAATTTTTTATTAACTTTGGCCATTTAGTTGTAATTTTTTAAAATTTTTTATCGTTGCTTTCATATGTATATATCCCGCAATAAAGTCAAAAATATTAATAAATTGGTGTAGCTAGTTTAGAAGTCTTTGACATATTAGGCCCGTTGCGTTTATTTTGACTCAACCCGAATAGACTTATCCAAGTTTATTCTAGCTAGTATCCTTAACCATATAGACCTTAATTGGTTTATTAGGCTAAGTGTCCACGAATCTTATTACTTGAGATTTTAAATTGTGGAGGACGAGAAATGATAGAGTCAATTATAAGTCGGTATTCTTGCGCAAGCTCACTTGGTGTAATTATTTGCCTATTCTCCCATCACTTGCTAATAATTTATCTGCAATAAGTAAGGTCTTACGATTTGAAAAGTTACTTAGCTTCTAGCCCAAGATCGTTTAAAAGTTGCTCGGTAATGATAAGAGTTCATAGCCAAGGCATAACTTATGAAGCGGGGCGCGAAGATTGGCGAGTCCGAAAAGGCCCTAACAAGGCATGAGGATTCAATTTTATTGATGAAGATCCAAAGTGATGTGAAAAGCATTATTCCTAAAGTCAATATGAAGGATCAAGACTCACGACGAAAAGCAATCAACTCCCATAAAGATCATGGAGAAATCTATCCGAAAAGACCCTAACAAGGTATGAGGATAAATAGATCCAAGTCCGAAAAGGAGGCGGATCGTTGTATCTCAAAATCCCAATTAGAGATTGAAGAAATAATCATGAAGTCGTGGTCAACAAAGTTGGAGTACCCCTCAAAAGTCTCCAAGTGAAGAAATTCTATTATGATGAGAAGACCATTATCTCAAGAACGTCTCTCGAAGATATGAAGTATGAAGTACATGCCAAATATCGGCCCGAGAAAGGTCTCAAATCGTGAACCAAGTTATGCCAAGATATGAACTTTTTGATATCCCGAGAAGCAGTTTTAAGAGATTTTGTCCTTTAGCTAACTATTGATCAAATCGTCCTACTTTGCTTTCAGCCCTAATAAACTATCGAAATAAGTCCAAAAATGCATCTTCATGATCATTCTAAGACAAAAATAAAATATAAGAGATACAATTAGGAATAAGGGAGTTTAAGCATTTAATTAAGCCATGTGTGTAAGTGTTTGATTTACTAACTTATAATAACAATGATCTCGTTTTCAAGCTTAGTTTGGGGAACGTGAAACTTGAGGGTGATAAATCTTCGCAACACCAAAGCCCTAATGTAAGTCCTTGATTTCTTTACAAGTTATTTCCATCCTTTTGTTTATTTTAAAGTTTTAAGTTCTCTTAGTATTTTAATTATTGTTTAGTAGAATTTAAATAAGGCCAAGGTTGATTGATTATGAGAAAAATGTAAAATTGCTTTATCACTAAGCATTGCATGAGGGCATGACAATGGTTAAGTGTAGGGGATTTGATAGGTGTGTAAACACCCATCCTTTTACCACTTAATTACGGCTAAAACAAGACCAAAACACGTAATTAATATCATTTGTTTGGAATTATGCGTGGTTTTTGTGTTTATTGTGATTTCAGAGCTAACCGGATGAATATTAAAGAAAACATGGGATTGCACGGGTTTTATCAAGGAAAAAGACTGAAGACGAAGTCTATTGTCCAAGAGGTGCAAAAGATTTGAAGTCACTGGGCCTATTCGAAGATTTATCGAAGAAAAGGACTAAAGACGGAAGATTTTCATAAGTCGAAGAAACTCGAGTCTATTTAACGAAGAAATTAAAAGACGAGTTGGATTTAATCGACAACAAATCCCGAATCAGAATCGAAAACGTCAACTTTTCTGAAAAGACGAGAAGACAAGAAGAAGAGGGGAAAGCCCACTCACCAACCAACCACTAGGAGTATAAATAGAAACTCCCTTCACACATTAGGGAGTTAGTTTTTCATTTTCCTTTTTCCCAGTTTTGTAGTTCGTCCCTTCACCAACTCCATTAGGGAGTTTGGTGATTTTCATTTTTCTTTTTCAATCTTGTAATCATTGATCATTAACCTTGTTACTCTTCCATTAATCAATCTATTCCATCTTTCTATTTATTTTGTTCTTCATCATCATCTATTACAAGTTCTTGAGTTTTTATTTGATTTTAGTTTGATCTTAAAAAGTTGTTGATTTAGAGTTTTTATTGGTGGGATTTGTTTCTTATGATGTTTAAATGATTTGTGTTTAATTTCGTAAAACCTTTTTGAGTACTTAGTTTGATTTTGATTAAAAATCGTGTCCCCTGTTTCCTTATGACTGCTACTGTTCTTCATTTCCAGGATTTTCCGCATAGACAATTTTGTGTTACTCTTATTCGGAATTTTTGATATTCCGAATAGGGGTGTTTTTGTTTCTCTTACTCGGAACTTTTTGGATATTCCGAATAGAACTTTTTCCATCTCCTTCACTCGGAATATTTGATATATTCCGAATAGCTCATATTTTCCGCATAGGACTTTTCCTGTTTCCTTATTCGGAACTTTTATTTTTGCCTTATTCGGAATTTTACATATTCCGAATAGGGGTGTTTTTGTTTTGTTATTCGGAACATTTTCCGAATAGCCTTTAAATTCCGAATAGCACTTTTTAATTTTCCTTATTCGGAACAATTTTCCGCATAGTCCTGATTTTTCCGAATGACCTTAATTTTCCGCATGAAGACAATTTATTCCGAATAGAAGTATTTTCCGAATAGACTGGATTTTCCGCATGGTGTAAACTTTTCGAATAGAGCAATATTTTATTCCGAATGGTCATACTTTCCGCATAGGGTCTTCTTCAGTAAGAGTTATTTTTTCAGATTATTTTTCAGATTATTAATTGTTGATTGTTTTAAGTTTACTTCATTACCATTTTATTTACTTACCTGTTTAGTAGAATAGAAAACCAAATCCACTTTTTGTCACCAAGAACAAATCATTCCACTTTTAACTGAGATCAATTCGAGAGGATTCCGAGAAATATATTTTGAACCTAGCAAAATCCCAATATCAGAGATAAATCCTTATTACTAGCTAATTTTGTTTTAAATTTGAATTAAAGTATTTCTCCATTTTGTAAACTCGCTATATAAATACTAATTTATAAATATTTTGTGACGCTATATATCACGCTTCATAAAACGCCATAACTTCGCTATAGCTAACTAGCTTGAAACTTGAAAATACCATTACGTTAAGTTTCACGCTATTTATAACCTTGATAAAAAAGAAAGGATATAAATCTATGTATAATTAGAGCATAAGGTACGGCTTCGTGCCACGGACTCGTATCGTAAAATAAGTGTATGTCACATCAATCAGCTCACTTATGACATCAAAATAATCATAGCACTACAAAAATATTATAGTGGTTAACAACATATTTTTAGTGTTATAATGACCTCATTTTTAATATTTTTATAAATAAAAAAAAATATAAAAAACATGAAACTTGATCATAACGCGAGTCACGATGCAGTGTCTCGTGTCGTGAGCTCGCGTTATGCCTATCATTTCGGGCTGATACTTATGACGTGGTGATTCGACATAATCGATTTAAAAACTGATTTTCGAAACATATTGATTAAGACTGTGAGAGGATAGAAACATCTACAGGAGGGAAACTCGAGCTCTAGTGATCTATAACTAAGGGAAGTACCGTGGCTCAATAGCTCAATATGATTTGTGCGTCTTTTACTAAAATGCAATATCCAGATTTATTGAGCTCTAGTTCTTGCAAAATTCAATTTGTTTAGAGTTTAATCACGCATACTAAAATACAACTCCATTGTTCAAATAAATATGGAGTTTATATTAACTGCAACTTTGAACATCTGAATCACCTTTAACCGGAGCATTTGCTTGTAAGCAACTGATATACAATTATTAATTATTTCATCCCTTCCATGTTACTATTTTTAGACGTTTCATATTAATAGTTCAGTATAAAAATAAATAAGAAATGTGAATTAAATACAATATTACCCTCACTTGAAGGTATTATTACAAATAATAAAAAAGTTGTAAACTAATGGTTAAGAGTAAAATTATTATTGTGTAAAAAATAAGAGAAAGAAATTAAAAAAATGATATTTTTATTAAATTACGTGTGTTTTTGGTCAATGAACTATTAGTATAAGACGGAAGGAATAGTACATTTCAATAAACTAAACATATTTATATCGACAAATAATAAAGTTTCCCCATTCCCAGTCCTGATCATGGTGCAACATGCCCACTATTAGAAGCTAACCCACTAAAGTATATTCAAGTCCAATCCAGTCCAGTCGAGTCCAATCTAGTCAGTTATGACCCATTTAGAGCTCGTAAATGTGCTTTAAATTTGGGGTGTGACATGTTGTTAATTTTAGGACCACCGAAGCAGAAATTAATGTGTTGTAATGACTTGAATATTTTAGTTCCTTATGTACATGTTATTAAAAAAAAAGTTAAATGATAAAAGACCTAACTTACACTACACACGAATGTCACAACAAGTTTTAATTTTGTCAATATTTGTTGCACTGAGATGTAACATAAATCAGAAATGATTTTGCATGTTTTAGACAAACACGTATAGTTTTACTTGAAATCAGCTGAAAGAATGGTATAGTGTGTTTTTACTTTCTCATTCCAAAACACAAATAGGTGAATGGTGTGACTATATTTCAACGCATTGGAATTACGAAAAATATTATAGTGGTGTTTGGTTAATATTAAGAATTGGGAGATCACATATTATGTTTTTATTTTGTTATGTACAACCGGTTAAAACATCGTATATACCGGGCATAACAGTTTAAGGCACATAATTGAGTGTTTTAATAAAAAATAAAGTGTTGCAAATTATTTTTTTTAAGAATTATTGATATGCGAAGAAATCAAGTTTTGTTCTTTTAAGGATTTGATAAAAAGTCAACCAGTAAACATATGGCGAATTCACCATTTTGAATAAAGTGATGCAAAAAAAAGTTTCTTAACTTAACTAAGAAACTAACTTATCAAAATATTTTTCTAGGGTTACACAAACAAAACAATGACAGGTTTGGCTTATGTTTTGTATTCCATAAGCTAAAATCGAGTGTAGGCGGTGTAGCCGTGCCACATCGACACATATATAGGCCCGCCATTGAAATGGTCGGACCCCGGAGGAGACATGTGAGGGACACGGTGGGCATATGCTCTCTAGAAAAAGAAACTATAGTGTAATTCTTTTTAACATCTTTGTTTTTTGGTTAATATGTCGTCTTAGAAATGAACTTTTAGTTTAGTTGTGTTTTTTTTTTCCATTTGTTTCACTTAATTAGAGCGTCTAACTCTTAATTTTTTTTTAATTGAAAGATTCATGAAATATAAAGTCTTCAATAAAAGGCTAATAAAAATCTTTGTTTCCCTCCTCTCTTTGTACAACGTTAATCCCTTCTACCTCTTGCACTCTTAAAGCTAAATCAAACGAAGGACCCGAATGTCACGCAATGTGCAGCAAGGCACTTAGATTTACTAAGATAATGCAAGACAAGAAATCCATTTCAAAGAAAAAAGAGAGGGGTACACGAAGGATACTATCTAGTATCAAGAAAAAAAGTAAAGTTAAAGCAAAGAAGAACAACATTATACATGCAGGTGAGAATGATCATTATGGTTTTTTTTTTGATAAAGGTGTGATCATGCTGGTTCAATATCTCTAGAGAATTCAGAAGATGATGAATCAGTCTCTATGTACACTATTAGGGCTTTACTCGGCATAACTTTGGATGGAAATCCGGCTCGGTCAAAAGACGACTTGTTTAGCGTTTTTTTGGCTGAGGGTAAAAACAACGATTTACCACCTCCTATTCTGTAAGTTTTAATGCTCACATCATGGACAACATTAAGTTGTTCTTCTTATACAAGATTACAGCCCCTTACACTTTCTTTTGACCATTCCGTACAACTTGATGGTCGAGTTATTTCATCTTGGTTCAAGTATTTAAATCAACTCAAAATTCACCCATTCTCGTCAATATTTTAAGTTGCTTGGAAACGCTCAGTTTTAGTTAACAATGTTTCACAGTTTATCGTTAGCATTTAATCACAACAACGGAAGCGGCGGGTTATTTTGTTTGTTTTCAAGTCTCTATGTTACAGGATGTCATTTTGCATCCTTCAGTTGTATCATCAATTGAATCTTTTTTAATTCAGTTCTAATAAAACTTTTGCAAAAAAAAAAAAAAAACTTTTATATAGAACTGTGGACATATCTATTCAAGAAATAGGGGTCAATTGCCCCATGACTTTTTTAATAATCACAATTTTAAAGGTGTTTGTGTTCTTGATAAAGTTTTTAAGAAGGAAGAAGATAATAGAATAAAGATAGTAAGTTTATTTTTTAAGTATTATGTTAATATTTAATTTATTTTAAGATATGTGAAATATTAGGTATTTTTGTTTTCAAACATAAATTCAGTAACTTACTTTAGACCTAAAATTTTATAAAGAAAAATTAAAAGTGCTTTGGTTTATGTTTTGATCAGTAATTTTTGTTATCGGTTGTTTTCTTTGCCCAAACATATTTAATTATATTATGATCTAATATTCCTTCCATAAAAATAGCAATTTTTGTATCAGTAAAATTTTCTTTTCTCCACGTTCTCTGATTACATCATTGTATAAAATCACTTAATTTAGTAAACGCTCTAAATGTATTCTGGCTCCGCCTCAACTCTTCTATTCCATTTAATTCAAAAACAATGCAGGCTATATGTTTTTTTTGCATGAAGATGGATAGCAGGCTATTTCGTGTTCCTAGATATCCGATTCTAGATGTCGAGTCAACTTTTTTCTCTTTTAATGAAATCTACTTGGGATTGGTGACAACCCAAACCTTAATTTAACACCCTTTAATACTTGCAGACTCTTGCAGGTGCAACGACCACACACTTTATTGACATGGAAAGTCAATTCGCTCGCTTGGTTTTTAACTTTGTATGTATTCAACATTCATCAACAAGGCGTTTTATTTTTACGCAGTAATATCTATTTTAAATATGTTCAACGCCTAAAACTATATATCTATCGATCTAGACCAAATTCTTACGTCTTAAAGTGTAGTTCTCCTAGGCCGATGTTTAGAGAATGATAATTCTTAATGATAATCCGACCATTCAGAATAGATATGTAACATATTAGCTTCTCAATCGATTTAACATCGTTTCTCTCATGCATTGCATGTTCAATGTCCAATTTTGTTCAAGATTCATAGATTTATAAAAATGTAAAACATATTCTTACAATGTGCTACGACAATTATACATACAATTCATTTAGTTTTGACTTCTTTGAAAATCACAACATCTAAAATTTTGGCACTCTTTGTGAATATGTCACTCAACTTATCTACTGAATATACAGTATATGATTATTTAATTGAGATGTCTGAGATTCTGTATCATTTAAATGATGATATCTGTTTGAAAAGATGGGAGGAGTGTAAATACAAATGGGAAATAAATACGATGATTGTATCGTGTGCATGGTGTGATGAGACAGTGGGTCAACCAAAGCTGTTCAGTAAATATTGAATATAACTTAGACGCAACGTATTCCTTCTATTCCCACTTTCATTATGAGATTGGGTCAATAACTCACTCACACATATCACAAATTATATGAAACAAACCTATTTTTGTATGTATTACGTATTCAATGCAGTATAGGACTTAAATATGACGAATTTGATTTGTTTTGACCACATATATAGGTGGAGTTTGATTTCATCATACTCGAACTTGTTCAATGAAAAAGTTCTAAAAATGATGGAAAAGTTGTGAAAATGGAAAAATAAGAAAACAAAAGTTTGAGAAAGAAATGGATTAAAAATGGCCCAAAGGTCTATAAATGGTTAACCGTGTAAGAATGTGTAAGTCGTGTCTCTCTATTAACCACAGACGTATACAATATAAACGAGAAGAGGAATGTGCTCGATACATATGAACGCAACGGATTCTTTAAGGCTGGGCGCAACGCCCCGGAATTTTTTCGGTCGATCGTCGGTCGCGACCGAATCGTCGCGTTGCGGCGATTCGGTCGCCGGTGTAAATCGAGGCCAAATCGACCCTAGTCCCGACCTAGTTAAATTGTGAGTTGTTTAAGCCTTAAAAATTCAAACGGTCATATTTGTTTTTTTAAAAAAAATTCCAAACGGTTATAAATTTAAAAATTCCCTATAAATACCCTATCTTATTACCAATTATCACAAAAAATAACACACAAAATCTCCAAAAATGTCTTATGAATTGTTTTTTGCCGACTCTTCCGACGACGAAGAAGAAGTTACTAGTGAGTTAGAAGCTTTTACGCAAGCTTGCGCACAGGCTTATGAAGCATCACGCCCCAAAAAACGGTCGTATATATATAGAGATTATCAGGGTGCACATAATCGTCTAGTAGATGCGTATTTTACTGAAGGGCCGCAATATGTTGCAGAGACATTTCGTGATCGATTCCGAATGGATCGCGATTTATTTTTAAAAATTGTTGACGATTTGAAAAATAATTATTCTTATTTTCGAAACTCAACGGATGCTTTGAATCGAGAATGTCTTTCGCCCTTGCTGAAGTGCACATCCGCTATTCGTCAACTGGCGTACGGAGCTGTGCCTGATTCTCTAGACGAATATTTGCAAATGGGTGCGACAACAGCACGACAGTGTCTTCGATGGTTTTGTACCGGCATAATGCAATTATATGGTACAAAGTACTTGCGAAAGCCTACTTATACTGACATGGAGAAACTTTATGCTTTTCACGAGGAAAAACACGGGTTTCCTGGGATGCTAGGAAGTATCGATTGTACACATTGGCCGTGGGAGAATTGTCCCGTTGCTTATAAAGCTCAATTTAGTAGGCGTGATCAGGGGTCAACACCGTTCATTTTATTGGAGGCGGTTGCATCGCAAGACTTATGGATTTGGCATGCATTCTTTGGTGTAGCTGGGATGAATAACGACGTGAATGTTTTACGCCAGTCCCCTATTTTTAATGATCTTAAATCGGGGAAAGCACCTGAACTAGGATTCGTGGCTAACAACGTGCATTATCGTCGAGGATACTATCTTACTGATGGGATATATCCGCAATGGTCGGTTCTTATTAAGTCTATACAAGATCCGCCGACAAATGATCATAAACGAAGATTGTATAAAACGAAGCACGAAGCAGCAAGAAAAGATGTTGAGCGAGCCTTCGGTGTATTGAAAGCAAAATGGAAGATGATTGATATCCCGGCCCGAGGATTGTCAAAAAGTCGACTATCAGACATAATGTACACGTGTATCATATTACACAATATGGTTATTAAACATAGGGGGGCGGTGATATCACCCAATTATCATCAAGTAGAAGAACATGCTGATAACGATCCGATAAATACGCATGAAGAAAGGCTTCAAATTACTCAGCAAATAGTCGATCCACATCTACATCTCAACCTAAAAGCCGATCTAGTGGAACACATTTAGAATAATCGCAATGGATAATGGCGATATCACCCATTTAATGTTTAATGTTTTTTAATTTCGAATAATTGTGTAATGTTTTTTTTAAATAAATGTAATGTTTTTTATTAAATTTATTGTGTTTAAATTTTTTTTTTTTTCAACTAGGTCGCACTAGGTCGCCGGGTTGTGGCAAATAGGTCGCACTAGGTCGCAGGCCGAAAAAACTAGGTCGCGACCCCCATGCGTTGTGCCTAGCCTAAGGCTATCTGCAATGCTAATAGATCGCGACCTAAAATTTTCAATTTTCTTTGTCTTGTGACTTATTCAGACCTATTTATCACAACAAAATGATCTAGGTCAATTTTTTAATATAAATATTTTTTTTCAAATTGTTTAAATACTATAAAAAATATTAGAATAATATTTATATTTAAATATCGTTAAAAAATATTTAAAAAAGACTTAATTAGAAGTAAAATGAGTAAAATGCATTAGCTAAAACTAAATTCAAAAATTATCAAATTAATATAAGTTGTGAGGAATTAAACAAAGCTCAATATATTAAAATTTGGAATTTATTTATAAAGTTGAGCGCTTAGTAGTCGGACAACCACTTCAATCAACATCAGAATAAGCAACCAAGGTTGTATTAGACGAAGCAAACAAATGTAGCCCATACGCTAAAGTACCCTGAACTATACCTTAAGATCCGTTTAAGAGCCGAGAAATGAGGCTCGCGAGGTTTATGCATAAAAAAAACCTTTTACACAACATAAGAAATACATGGTCTAGTGTAAGATATTGAAGAGAACCTGTAAGACTTCGATATAAAGTCAGATCAACATAACATACTTATTCTGAGACAAATATATCCTGGAAGAATCCCCATAACAGAATTACCAAAAAAATAATTCCCAACACCCAAATCCGTCATAACAAACTCCTGGTGTAAAGAAACAATAATGCGTTGTAACGAAGTCTTAGAGGAAGTTGTGAGAACAATATCATCAACATATAATAATATATAAGCAATGTCCAACCCATGTTTGTAAATAAACAACGATGAGTCACAACGACTATGGTGAAACCTAACTCCAGTAATGTAAGTTGCTAAGCGCTGAAACTAAGCTCTAGGTGCCCGCTTAAGTCTATAGAGAGATCAATGTAATAAACACACATAACTTGGATGCCCATAGTCACGAAATCCGGGCGGCTGATGCGTATAACCTATCTTAGATAAATCTCCATGAAAAAAGGCATTCTTGATATCAAGTAATGAGACTGCACTTATACAAAAATATCATAAAAACCGAACAAAAACCTTTGCATTTGTTCATTGTGTAAATGTAGGTTCGGATATCGTGAATTCAACGAAAGATAACAAGAATCAAGCAAAAACGAACACGGTAAACGAAGCCGCACAAAGAACCGGACCCGAGCATTGATTTTCCAAAGAAGTCCTTAAAGTTTGAAGAATTGACAAGTTTGGTCCCTCAAGAATTGAAGACTTGTCACTTTAGGCCCTTGTAAAAATCAAATATACACGTTTGGTCCTTAAAGTTTAAAGATTTGTCATTATAGCCCTTGAATATCTTTAAAATTGCAAGAATAGTCCTTGTTTTGAAGTTCAACAAAGACAAGGACTAAATTGTCATTTGCCTAAAGATGATTGCAAATGATTTTGCAATAAAAGCTCCTAAGAATTTGGTGAACACTTTTCCAAAAGCTGGGGGTCAAAACTGCCAAATACCATATCCCATATAACCGACCCAACCCATGTATTTAACCCAGTCCATACCCTTACCCGACCCAACCACATTCTTTTCTGTTGGAAATATGAAATTCCAAAGAGAGTCTCGGTCACATCATAGTTAGCATAGATCACGAGCTATAGACTATTTAGGACTTTGTCTCTTGGAGTGACCTCCCTTAGGGGGAGATTGTTAGAAATACGGTTTTGCGTATTTAGGAAGGATCGGTCACTCCAACGAGATACATATAGTATGGGCTCGTGATCAAGTAATGTAACAATATAACCCACAAAGCCCACATGTAGGGTGGGTGATATGAGTGATTTTACTCATATCTTTTATATCTAGAAACGAACAATAATTGCATAAAACCAATAAAAAATGCCTTGTATATGCTTGTTTTGTTGTTTGATGTGTGTAGGTACCGAAGTTCACGAAAACTGGCAAAATCGACACGAGTTTGATGAAAAGATCAAGGAAACCAATAATCAAGTTCATTTTCGAGGATTTAAGTTTATCAAGGTTATTTGGGCCTTGTGGGTCCCACATTTGGTTAATGGGCCCAAAAGCCCATTTGTGGAGTTAATAAGAGTAACTTGGAAAAGAAAGCCCAATACCAGGCCCAACAGTGAGACGGTGAAGTTTATATACTAGTTTTGAGTCCATTTTCCAGCCAAAAGCCCAAAGTATTATGAAAAGAATGGAAGTAATAAACATTTTGGCCCAAGCTTAACAAAAGCCCAAATTACATAAATAAACGGATAGGAGTTGTTAAAACCTAAAGCCCATTTTCACAAACATAATGGAACGGTTATAAAAGTTTTTCGTTGGTCAAACGTTACTCACCACACACATATTTTTTTTATCTTTCGATACTTCCTATGAAAACCCATCTCCCTCACCCCAAAAAAATAACCAGATAATTTATCACTATTTCCCTAACCCTAAAATCACAAACAATTAAATTGGGGCTTTTCACCTATTCCATACGTGTGATTCACACGAGTGGGGAATTAAATCCTCAAGTTTATAGGAGGTTGATGGTGGGCATCTCACAGTGACGTGGCCCTTTGCTAGCATATGATTGGGTGAACCACATCACCATTCCTCAATCCACCAATAGAATAAAGCCACGTCATATGGGAGAAAGCACAAGAAGCACAAATCAGTGACACCCTAGCGTTCCGTGTGACCAAGGGCGAATCACAATCGTATGATCAAAACAGAAAAGAGAGAGAAGACAGAGGAGACGATCTAAGGGTTGAAAATCGTTCTTCATCAATAACCAACACCTCTACCTCAGCTATAAAACCCCCCTCATTCCTGTATTTTTTCATCCCTTTCTTACTTGTAGGGTTATAATGTTAATATTAGATTAGACTTGTAATTTTCTTTTAAAATAATGTAATTCTATTTTGATTTAATGAAATATTAGTTTTAATCTTCAAGTCTCGCATTCAATATTTTTAATCTTACTTGTTAATGCAATAATGACTAAAAACGTTACTTGCATTTTTCGGTCTCGCTTAGTTTTGATTACGACAATATGTAAAAACAAGCATTTACGAAAACAACGAAAAACGAATTCTTGAGTTCAAGTATTTTTCATTTTACCCATTTTCACTTAAGGTATGGATAAACAAGTACTAACCTTAATCAAGTGATCAAGTGATTTAATCTTTTCTTAAAACTCACTTTTTATTAAATGTGACAAGTTTTTATTAAACTTTATTTTTAAGAAAATGTTTTATTAAATTAATTATTTGAAATTTGAAAATGGCATATTCTTATTCTGTTAAGAATATCCTTTCAGGATATTTTTATACCCAGATAAGACCTCCACCACTAAAGGACAAAAAGGAGCGGAGTCTAGTCCGGCGGTACCTTAGCGCCTAGGCAGTACCTTATCGATAAGGTACCGCGGGCTGTGATAAGGTACCGCGGGCAGAACTAGCCGTTGGCTCCTTTGTCCTTTAAATAGTTGGCCATTCTCAGCTTTTCACCTCACCTCTTTTGCACATTCATTTCCAGATTCAAACCCCTTCTTTAATCACTCAAATCTTTGATCATTTGTTTGATTATTACTTGTTTAAGAAGTGAATCTTGTTCTTCCATCTCTTCCTCTCCAAGTGCAAAGAGAAGAACACTATCCTAGTGAAGTGTTGAGTCCACCACCAAAGATCCATTGAAGATCAATTTTTATATACTTGTAGTTGTGTCATAGTTGTGAAGATCCAAGTAGTTGTGTCTATTTGGAAGTTGTGTATGTACTAAGTATAGTTGTGTAGATTGGTCCTAGCTATGATCAGGGCTCGACTTTTAGCTTAGAGTCGGAAATTGGTTAAGCGACGTGTATGGTTTTCTCCACCATAAGGAGCTTGTTGTGTAGTGAACTCTCGAGTAAGGAGTACTCGAGGAGTGGAGTAGGAACGAGGAGTGAGCTTCGTTACCGAACCACTATAAATCCTTGGTGTTCGGTTTGATCTTTCTTTACCCTTAACTCTTTACATTCCTTATTACTTTTTGCATATACATGTGTTAATATTAGATTAGCTACACTATCATTCTTTATTCTTTGTGGATATATTTTTGTTAGTATTAGTTTAGCTACACTATCATTGTTCATATTTGTGCATAAGAAGATTTCACATATTTCCTCAAGCCTAAGTTTTTTGAAAAAGGATTTTTGGAAACCATATTTTAACAAGTAAATTTTAAGAAACTATTCAACCCCCCCTTCTAGTTTCTACAATTGGTATCAGAGCGGGTTGCTCAAGAATTTTTAAAGTATATTGTATTTTAAAACTTGAATCGATCTATGGATTCCAACAAGTACCTAGAAGGGCAATCTATGCAAAGACCACCACTTTTTGAAACCGATAGTTTTATTTATTGGAAAAATAGATTTGAAACTTATGTGAAATCAAATGATTTAGATCTTTGGCATGTTATTACCAATGGTGATTTTTTACCCTTTCAGTTTAATGAAGTTTCTAAAACAAAAGAATTAGTCACTTTTGACAAAGCTAATGATGATACTAAAAAGAAACTTTCAAAAAATAATGAGGCTAAAATGGTGATTTATAATGCTTTGCCTAAGAAAGAGTATGAAAGAATTTTTATGTGTGAAACCGCTAAAGATATTTGGAACACTCTTTTAGTAACCCACCAAGGTAATAGCCAAGTCAAAGAAAGTAAAATCGATATTCTTGTCCAACAATATGAACAATTTGTCATCTTAGAAGATGAAACTATTGATAGTGCATTTGCTAGGTTTAACACCATTATTACTAGTCTAAAAGCACTTGATGAAGGTTTTTCTAGCAAGAACAATGTTAGGAAGTTTCTAAGGGCCTTACATCCAAAGTGAAGAGCAAAAGTCACGGCTATTGAAGAGTCGAAAGATCTCTCAACTTTATCACTCGATGAACTCATAGGAAACTTGAAGGTTCATGAGATGATAATTTTGAAGGACTCGGAATTAGTAAAAAACAAGAATGAAAGGAAATCTCTTGCACTTAAGGCCAAGAAGGCACAAAGTGACCATGATAGTTCCTCGAAAAGTGATGACGAGGAGTATGCATTGGCGGTGAGAGATTTCAAGAAGTTCTTCAAGAGACGAGGTCAACACGTTAGGCAGCCAAACTATGACAAGAAACCATTGTCAAAGAATCGGTTTGTCAAGAACGAAAAAGGTGATAGGAGTTGCTTTAGATGTGGTGATCCAAATCACTTCATTGGTGATTGTCCAAAGCCCGCTCGTGATAAGAACCACACGACATTCGTTAGTGGCGCTTGGAGCGATAGCGGTGAAGATGATGATGACAACCCCAAAGAGGAGAAATGTCTTATGGCTCACACTTCTAAAGAGATATGCTTGGGAATTGATTTGGAGCCCGATGAGTGGATTAAGGATAGTGGATGTTCTAAACACATGATGGGTAATCGAAGTTTGTTCTCGCATTACAAAGCATATGATGGAGGTAACGTCACATTCGCTAGTAGTCTACGTGGTAATATCATTGGCAAAGGTACGGTTTCTCTTGACTCCATGACCATTGAAAATGTTGAGCACGTAGATAACTTAGGTTTTAACCTTTTAAGTATAGGTCAAATTTGTGATAATAAGTGTAAGGTCATCTTTTCAGAACATGACAGTGAAATCGTAAAAGATGGAAAAGTCATTGGAAAAGGTGTTAGAAAGCATGGGCTTTATGCCATGAAGGTTAATAAGAAGTCAAAAGACAACATATGTCTTGCGACTATAGATGATAGTTCTACTCTTTGGCATAGGAGATTAGGTCACGCTAATATACGTTTAATTTAATCTTTAGTCTCTAAGGAGTTGGTAAGACACCTCCCCAAGATTAAGTTTGATAGTCACTTTTGTGATGCTTGCAAAGTTGGAAAGCAAGTTCACTCAAGTCACAAAGCCAAGAATTTGGTTTCGACCTCTCGGTGCTTAGAGCTCCTACATATGGATCTCTTTGGACCTTCCGCCATACGGAGTTATGGAGGTAACCTTTATACCCTAGTTATAGTTGACGACTATTCTAGATTCACTTGGACTAGATTTTTGGCATCTAAGAATGAAGCTTTCGATCACTTCGAAATCTTTAGTCGGAGAATTCAAAATCGACTAGGATGTTCAATTGTTTCTATTAGGACGGATCATGGTAGGGAATTTGATAATGAAGTGCAATTTGGTGCCTTTTGTGAAGCTCATGGTATTACCCATAACTTCTCGGCTCCTCGCACTCCACAATCAAATGGGGTAGTTGAAAGGAAGAATAGGACTCTCCAAGAGATGAGTAGGACGATGTTAAACGAGCAATCGTTGCCTCAAAAGTTTTGGTGCAATGCCGTAGATACATCGACTTATATTCTCAACCGAATTCTTATTCGACCTTTCCTAGGAAAGACCCCCTATGAGATTCTTAAAGGTAAGAAACCCTTATTAGAATACTTTAGGGTGTTTGGAAGCAAGTGCTTTATCCTCAACACCAAATAATACCTTACCAAGTTTGACCCAAAGTCTTACGAAGGTATCCTTTTAGGTTATTCCCAAACTAGTAAGGCCTACATAGTCCTAAATAAAACCTCAGGGGTTATTGAAGAATCACTCAACGTAACCTTTGATGAAACCCCTCCTTCACCCAAGACACCACCATTGGTTGATGATTACTTGGATGAATTAGAAGTAGCTAAAGCCAAAGAGGTTAGAAAAATAGGAGTTGAAGACCTTAGTGTTGAAAAGGAAGTAAACATTAAGGAGTCTAGGGATCATACTCTCAATAATGTCATTGGTGACTTAAATCAAAGGACCCTAAGATCTCAAGTCCAAAACCAAAGCAACTTCTTTTGTTTTGTCTCCTTGATTGAACCTAAGAATGTTAAAGAAGCCTTGACGGATGAGAGTTGGGTCATTGCGATGCAAGAAGAATTGAATCAATTCGTTGCCAATGATGTTTGGGAACTTGTTCCTCCACCTAGAAGTTCTACCATTATAGGAACCAAATGGGTATTTAGGAATAAGCTAGATGAGAATGGTGTTGTGTCTCGTAACAAGGCTAGACTTATAGCTCAAGGCTATAATCAACAAGAAGGGATTGATTATGACGAGACATATGCACCGGCAGCTAGATTAATTAGAATCCTTTTAGCCTACGCTTGTGCCTTAGATATTAAGCTTCAACAAATGTATGTAAAGAGTGCATTTCTTAACGGTTTGATCAATGAGGAGGTATATGTGGCTCAACCTCCCGGCTTCATTGATTTTGAGAAACCGGACCATGTTTACAAGCTTAAGAAAGCACTTTATGGACTCAAACAAGCACCCAAAGCTTCGTATGATAGACTTAAAGCGTTTCTTGTTAAACATGAGTATACCATAGGTATGGTAGACAATACACTCTTTACAAAGAAGAAAGGTCCTCACCTCATAATCGTACAAATATATGTTGATGACATTATATTTGGCTCAACTTGTCAAGAATCGTGTGATGACTTTGCCAAAATCATGCATGATGAGTTTGAAATGAGTATGATGGGAGAACTTAACTTCTTTCTAGGACTCCAAATTAAACAAATGGACGATGGTATTTTCTTTAGTCAATCTAAGTACGCTAAAGAAATGCTAAAGAAATTTGGATTAGAAGAATCTAGACCAATGAAGACCCCTATGGCCTCGGATACTAAACTCACCGTAGATGATGATTGTGAGTCGGTAGACAACACCAAATATAGAGGTATGATTGGTAGTTTGTTGTACCTAACGGCAAGTCGACCGGATATCGTGTTTAGTGTTTGCCTTTGTGCTCGCTTCCAAGAGGCTCCCAAAACCTCTCACCTTGAAGCGGTTAAGCGTATCTTCCGATACATTAAAGGCACTATACATTTAGGATTATGGTATCCTAAAGGGACCAGCGTAGAAACCATTGTCTACGCGGACTCGGATCATACGGGAGACTATGTGGACCGGAAAAGCACTAGTGGAGTTTGTACCTTCATGGGTTGTTGTTTAACTTCTTGGTTCTCCAAGAAACAAACCGCTCTTGCGATATCCACCACGAAAGCCGAGTATGTGAGTGCCGGAAAAGCATGCCAACAAGCTCTATGGATGAAGCAAGCGCTTGTTGATTACGGGATTTCTCTTGATGATGTTCCCATCATGTGCGATAATAAAGGCGCTATAGACCTAAGCAAGAATCCCGTTCAACATTCGCGAACCAAACACATAGAAATTAGACACCATTTCCTTAGGGATAACGTTCAAAAGGGGAACATTACTATTGAAAAGGTGCCCTCCGAGGACAACTTAGCCGATATCTTCACTAAGCCACTTAAGAGGGAACCTTTTAATTACTTGCGTCTAGGTCTAGGATTAATGGAACATCTTCCTTAAATTTCCTTTCTTCTTGTGTGTTTTCTATTACCACTTTGAGTCCTTGAGTCTTTTAAACTCCTTTTGAAAAATCTTCTTCTCTCTTTTTCAAAACTCTCAAAGTCTCGTTCAAAAATGGTTAAGAAATTCGTTTGACATTGTTAATTCAATCTAAAAACGATTTTTCATAGATTCTCGCTATCAATCTAGAGCTTACATAATTCATATGTATGATTCTCTCAAACATAGCAAGAACAAGATTGAATCATGGAGGATCATTGTGTCATGACTTAAGGTCTTGTCTTACACACCTCCTACATTGATTTTTTTTATCCATGTATTTTGGTCAAATCTCTATTTGGTAAGTTTGCATATGTTTTCTTTGTCTATCTTTGCTTTTAAGCATATCCCTATGATAAGTTAGACTAGAAAAATAAGATTTGCTGAAAAATCTTCCTCCAAACACCAAACCCTGCTTCTACAGGCGGTTCCTTATGTGAACCGCGGTACCTTATTGATAAGGTACCGCTACCCTAGATAAGGAACCGCCTACAGTGGCCTTCCTTTTTCGGGTTTTTGTCTGAAACTCCAGATTTACTCCAACATTTTTGAGAATCTTTGTTTCAAACCCTTTGACCACCCCAAAAATACCCTAAGCCTTCCTTATTTAAACCATAAGCATTTTGCATTACTTCACATCCAAAATGTCTTACTCTCCCAATGAAAGCCTTGAATCTCCTTCATTTTCTCCAATTGCTTTCAATCCAAACCCACCCAAGAACACTCTTAATCACATTTCTCCTACCAAGAATGTTGATTGTGGAACCTTTTTTCTTCCACCACCACCCTTTAGTGTTCTTCCTCCTTCTCATGATAATGTCATGCACCATGGAACATATTGTCATTGTTGTCAATATCAACATCTTGCTATGGCACACATCTATGAGGAGTTGAGCTACATCAAGAGTCTCTTAATCAAGCCTCCTCTTTACTTTGATTATGAGATCTCCAACAAGCCACCACCACCACCCTCTGCTATTACCTTGTCTTTCATATAAGCATTGATTGCTTATCCTCAAGACACCAAATTCAAGCAAATCTTAGAATTCTAGAATAACTAGGATTAGATTTATGCTTTTGGCTTGTTTCCTTTTCCATACTTCTTTGTATGATGTACTTTTAGTACCCTATCTTGGATCTTTGTCTTTGTGTTTCCTTCTCTTTTTATTTTATTTTTTATGTGACCTATTGCTATATATTGTTGGTTGTTTCTTTTGTTCAACTAACCCTTCTATGTAGCTTGTCACCATATCTCGATTCCTCGGTGCCCCAAGCTAGGGGGAGTAAGCACCAAGGGGGAGTCTTTGCAAAGTCCGTTTCTTCAACACCGGATTACGCAACCTTTTTGCTTCGACAAAGGGGGAGAAATGAACAAACTCGTCTTCGAAAATCTTGTTTTTGTGTGATTGAGTTTATGTATTGTCGGAATCAAAAAGGGGGAGATTGTTAATGCAATAATGACTAAAAATGTTACTTTCATTTTTCGATCTCGCTTAGTTTTGATTACGACAATATGTAAAAACAAGCATTTACGAAAACAACAAAAAACGAATTCTTGAGTTCTAGTATTTTTCATTTTACCCATTTTCACTTAAGGTATGGATAAACAAGTACTAACCTTAATCAAGTGATCAAGTGATTTAATCTTTTCTTAAAACTCACTTTTTATTAAATGTGACAAGTTTTTATTAAACTTTATTTTTAAGGAAATGTTTTATTAAATTAATTATTTGAAATTTGAAAATGGCATATTCTTATTCTGTTAAGAATATCCTTTCAGGATATTTTTATACCCAGATAAGACCTCCACCACTAAAGGACAAAAAGGAGCAAAGTCTAGTCCGGCGGTACCTTAGCGCCTAGGCGGTACCTTATCGATAAGGTACCGCGGGCTGTGATAAGGTACCACGGGCAGAACTAGCCGTTGGCTCCTTTGTCCTTTAAATAGTTGGCCATTCTCAGCTTTTCACCTCACCTCTTTTGCACATTCATTTCCAGATTCAAACCCCTTCTTTAATCACTCAAATCTTTGATCATTTGTTTGATTATTACTTGTTTAAGAAGTGAATCTTGTTCTTCCATCTCTTCCTCTCCAAGTGCAAAGAGAAGAACACTATCCTAGTGAAGTGTTGAGTCCACCACCAAAGATCCATTGAAGATCAATTTTTATATACTTGTAGTTGTGTCATAGTTGTGAAGATCCAAGTAGTTGTGTCTATTTGGAAGTTATGTAAGTACTAAGTATAGTTGTGTAGATTGGTCCTAGCTACGATTAGGGCTCGACTTTTAGCTTAGAGTCGGAAATTGGTTAAGCGACGTGTACGGTTTTCTCCACCATAAGGAGCTTGTTGTGTAGTGAACTCTCGAGTAAGGAGTACTCGAGGAGTGGAGTAGGAACGAGGAGTGAGCTTCGTTGCCGAACCACTATAAATCCTTGGTGTTCGGTTTGATCTTTCTTTACCCTTAACTCTTTACATTCCTTATTACTTTTTGCATATACATGTGTTAATATTAGATTAGCTACACTATCATTCGTTATTCTTTGTGGATATATTTTTGTTAGTATTAGTTTAGCTACACTATCATTGCTCATATTTGTGCATAAGAAGATTTCACATATTTCCTCAAGCCTAAGTTTTTTGAAAAAGGATTTTTGGAAACCATATTTTAACAAGTAAATTTTAAGAAACTATTCAACCCCCCCCTTCTAGTTTCTACATTACTTTTCTTGCAATTTAATCTGAATAAATCGTTATAACTGAATATTATTTGGATTAGCTAAAGTAATAGCTCATTTAAGTGATAAAGTGAGATTTGGGAAAAATTACTTAAATCATTGTTTAAGTAATATAAATAAAAGTAAGCTGTTTGGTTCGATTGATGAGTCTAGTTCGAGCCATGGTGGTTGTTTCGTTGTTCTGCTTGGTTCGAGAATGGTGTTGGTTATTGGTGGTTCATGGTGGTTTTAGTTTTTAGCCAGCTCAGCGCTGCGCTACTTCTCAACGAATGTCTTCAAAAAGGTTTATTTACTTTTTATCTTATGTTGTTTATATGCTTAAATGAATTTGCTTACTAGATTAATTTTTAGTTTAATCTGATTTACTGCTTATTTGGAGGATTGATCTGTGATTGATTTAAGATTTAATGGATTAGATTGTAGTAAGAATTTGTTGTTTAGGTTTGCTAGCATTAATTTAATAGATGCTTGAATATTCTGTTAATGTTTATGAATCTGATTGTCATGATAAGAGTTAACTAAGTTTTCTGTTAGAACTGATTTGGTTATATTTGCCTTTGGTTTTCAGTCTTGCTGCTACTTTTGATCTCATGGTATAAGAGTTCTTTTAGACTGATGTTGTAACTTTCTGAGTTATTATTCTTAGATTGTTATGTTAGGATACTGAATCTGGTTGTCAGCTTACTGAGTTAGCAATTTCAGGTTATTTGGATTTGAGTTATAGGCATTTGTGAGGATATTATTAGTCTGCTGAATATCATGGAGTAATACTGGTTTAGCTTATGGTTAGAATAAGTTTAATTTAATCGTTAAGATTATTTGAAATTGCATTTGTCTGTGGCATATTTTTTTGTAATCTGATTTCTGTATTGTGTTTTTTTCTTTTCTTTCGGTTTATATATTGCTGTTTTATTTGAATGAATATCTGAAATTGTTTGCAGTATAGTCGTTTATTTGTATTGTATCTATCAGACTGATTTTTTTTATCAGTCCTATTATTTTCATCAAAAAGTCACTCCTGTGACTTTTGGCTTTGATTTTCATTATCCAAAATCTGGTCAAATAAAATAAAATTTTCAAAAAAAAATGTCCCTTGTTGGACTCGAACCTGCGACCTCGCAGATGAACACCAAACGCGTTAACCACTTGTGCTAGCTCACTGTTTTAGTTATAATACGTATTAAGTAATCAATATAGCTTAGTTAAAATTAGCTGTCAGATTTTGTTTAGTTTAAATACTCTATTTTACTTTAATTTACATTTTAAATTACTTTAATTTTCTTTATTAGTGTTTTCAAATAATAAATAAAACAAATAAAAAAAATGTTTTATAAATTTTAGAAAGATCATTAGTTAAGTTTTAATTAAATACGTTTTTAAATAATTTTTGTTTAAGTATTTAGTTTGTTAAAGTAAAAGTTAATTTTAAATTAGATAAAATTATTGTTTAGAAGTAAAATAGTTTTTAAAGATTTTTAAAATAGTGTAAAAGTATTTTAATTAAATAAAATTTTTAAATAGTTTAAATTTTAAGTAGTGATAATTTTAAATAATATTTTTAGATTAAACGGGGAACGATTCACGCACTTAGATTTTAATTCGGTAGAATTAATTTTAGTTTTAAAAACCGAAAACCAATTCGAATCAATTGTCCAAATCGAAACAAAACGTCTCAAATTCACTCGATCTTCGTGTACAACGAACTTGGTTCATCTTAGTGTTTAATTAAATCCGTCTTTGGTAATTTTAGTCTATTACTTTTTCCTAAAGGTAATTTTCTAATTTACTCTATAACGTATCTTAATTATCACATATACTATCCTCGACACATCAAAAATTTTGGCGCCGCTGCCGGGGATCTTGTGTACGATTCATTTCATGGAGATTTGTTGATCGTTGATTTGAAGACCCTTTTCGTCCTTGGAAAGTTTTGTTATTTATCTATTATTATAGTATGTATCATTTTTCGTATTTTTGTGATTACTATATCGTATTACGTAGAACAATTAATTTACCTACTTCCAAATAAGACCTTAGTTGGGATTTCATCACCTAGCTATTGTATTCGAATCCAAAACGAAAAAAAAGCAAAATAGATAAATACTAATAAAAAGTTTGAACTCGATTTATACAAACTATAAGGTGGGCATAAGGCGACGAGCTATAAAAGGCCGTCTAAGGAAAAAGGTTTTTAAGTGCTTTGTGCCACCTCGTTTCCCCGCTTGCTTGTGCGTATATTGAGAGGGACGACCGATTATTGGTTTGCCAACTCAAGTAGTATTATATCTTATTTTTGTAGTTTACTTATTGAACCTCGAGACGTTTAGGTTTTCACCTATCATTTCAAAGTCGACCGAGGGTAATTTACTTCCTTAGTAGTTATCCTTATTCCTTGTTTTTATCGATCATTTTGATTGAGCAATACCAAATAAAAATACCGAAAATAATCTTCTTCTTGTATAATTTCTTTTCTTCAACCCTCTAAAATTCTCGTCACTTTGGTTTATGCAATTACGATCTTCTCGACTTTCGATTGAGTACAGTAGGCTTGAAAATATTCCTCGTAGAAATAGAAATCGTCAACAACGAATAGTGGAACCCGAGCTTCCACCTATTGTTGTAGAGATGGCCGATAACCGAACAATGGAGGAATTGTTCCGTGCACCCACCGAAGGGTATGGGGAAGCAATCGTTGTGCCGGCTATTTTGGCGGATCATTATGAGATTAACTCGGGTCTTTTATCGCTCATTCGTGCCGACCAATTTCGTGGCAATGAGACCGATAGCCCGCACTCTCACATTCAGAATTTTCATCATATTACCTCGACTCTCAAGTTTAGAGATGTGCCGAATGACGCGATTAAGCTCATGCTTTTTCCGTACTCGCTCGAGGGTAACGCTAAGATTTGATATGAGAAAGAACCACCGGGTTCGATTTTGACATGGGATGATTTAGTGACTAAGTTTATGGATTACTTCTTTCCAACATCTAAAACAACACACTTTAAGAACGAGATCACTAGATTTGAACAAAAAGTGCATGAATCGTTTGGGGTTGCTTGGGAAAGGTTTAAAGATTTGCTAAGACAATTTCCACACCACGGTTTCTCGGAATTGCATCAAATAAATACTTTTTATAATGGACTTAATATGGTTGAACAAGATTCTTTAAATACCGCCGCGGGTGGTAATCTTTTAAGAAAAACTCTGAGAGACGCGTGGGATATAATTGAGAATAAATCTAGAGTGCAATATTCACGAAACACACCGGTTGTTTCCAATGTGAATTCTTCTAATACCGAGATTGCTAGATTGGACTCTAAGATTGACACGCTTTTGAATGAGCTTAGGAAGAATCCTCATGGATCGATTAATGCGGTTGAGAATTTTTGTGTATCATGTGGTGGAGCACATCCTAATTATGCTTGTTCAACCATGGGGTTTGATCAAGCTAGTGCTTTTTCCACGATGGGAACTTATGGATCCAACGGTCAAGTTCCTCGTCAAAATCATGTTGCTCCACCGGGTTTTCCACCGGTTCAAAATAGGTACAACAATGGAAATAATGGGAATAATTTTAACCATGGTAACCAAGGGAATTTTAATCAAGGGAATGCGTTTAATGCTAATCAAAACAATCAAGGTTTTCACAATAATCAAAATGATTTGTCAAGCTACATTAAAACGAATGAGGCAAATTTGAAGGCTTTTCAAAATAATATTCAAGGACAAATGGCAACTTTGAAAAATGAGTTTCAAAATACGATTAAAGGGCAAAATAATAAGATTGAGCTTAACCAACAAAGAATTGAACAAAGATTTGAGCAAATATTAGAGCGAAGTCAAAATCGTATGCAACAAAGTTTGGAACAAGGTCAAAACAAATTGCTTTCGATGTTTGAGTCTTTTATGAGCAAACCCTCCTCTTCTTCGGGTGACTTACCTAGCAACACTATTCCAAACCCAAAGGGTGAGATGAAAGCTATAACCACACGTAGTTGGAAGGCTTTAGACGGACCTTTGCTTCCACATGTGAGTACCTCTCCAGTGAGGGAAGTGGAGCAAGAACCCGAGGTGGTTAAAGAAAAGGAAATTCCTATTCCACCAAAGGTAGACCAATTGCCTATTCTGGAACCCGAGCTTCCGAAGACTAAACCCGCACTACCCTACCCTTCGAGACTTAACAAAGAGAAGCTCCGCGAAAAGACCAATGCTTAAGTGTCTACGTTTCTTGAGGTGTTTAAGAAAATGTATATTAATCTTAGTTTCGCGGATGCATTGCTTAACATGCCTAAGTTTGCTTCAACAATCAAAAGGGTTGATGAACGATAAGGAGAAATTGGTTGAAGTATCGACATCCTTAAATGAAAGTTGTTCCGTGGTTCTCTCTAAAAAGTTTCCCAAAAAGCTTGGAGACCCCGGTCAATTTTTGATACCATGTGATTTCCCTAATATGGAAGAATGCTTAGCATTAGCCGATCTTGGCGCTAGCATTAATTTGATGCCTCTTTCCGTGTGGAAAAGGTTATCACTTCTCGAGATTACACCTACTAAGATGACTATCGAGCTAGCGGATCGATCGACCGCCTTTCCAAAAGGTATAGCCAAGGACGTGTTAGTCAAAGTAGGAAAACTCATATTCCCAGCGGATTTTGTAATTTATGATTATCCGGAAAATTCTCGTGTGCCTCTTATTTTGGGAAGACCGTTTTTAAATACGACTAGTTCTATAGTTGACATGAGAGAGGGGAAATTGACTTTACGTTTTGATGATGAAAGTATCACTCTTTATGTTGGTAATATCTCGAAGCCTTCTTCCGAGGACGACGAGGAATCAATCAATCAAATCGATGTGATTGATGTTGCTAGTGAAGAAGTTTCACAAGATATGCTTGGTTTTTCGGATATTTCCAAAAGTGGCAATCCCACTTCATCGAATCCGATTATCTCTTTGGCTAAACCTCCACTCACTCCATTTGGGGGAGGGGACTTCGTTCTAGAAGAGCTCAAGGATAATGGTCATTTAAAAATCGATAAGGAAATTGATGATTGCCTTAGCAAACCATTCGATCCTAGTGAGTTTGATAGTGAGAATTTTAATCCCGAGAGAGATATTGTGTTGATTGAAAAGTTGTTGAATATGGATCCTTTTGAATCACCACCTATGGAACTAAAAGTTGTGAGTGAAATGAGACTAAAGTGAAAACATCTATTGAGGAAGCACCCGAATTAGAACTTAAGGAACTTCCCACTCATTTGGAGTATGCTTTTCTTGAAGGAACGGATAAGTTACCGGTGATTATTTCCAAGGGATTAAAGGAAAATGAAAAGGATGAACTTATTAAAGTGCTTAAGAAACATAAACGGGCCATTGCATGGAAAATATCCGACATTAAGGGTATAGATCCAAAATTTTGTACTCATAAAATTCTAATGGAGGATGATTATAAACCCGCTATCCAAAATCAAAGAAGGATCAATCCAAAGATTCATGAGGTGATCAAAAAGGAAGTCACTAAACTTCTAGACGCTGGAATGATCTACCCTATCTCGGATAGTCCATGGGTTAGCCCCGTGCATTGTGTTCCAAAGAAAGGAGGAATGCCGGTTGTTACTAATGAGGATAATGAATTGATTCCTACTAGACTTATGACCGGTTGGCGGTGTTTGTATTGACTATAGGAAGCTTAATGATGCCACTAGGAAGGATCATTTTCCGTTACCTTTTATGGATCAAATGTTAGAGAGACTAGCGAGAAATGAATTCTATTGCTTTTTGGATGGATTTTCCGGCTATTTCCAAATCCCCATTGACCCTCGTGATCAAGAAAAGACCACATTCACTTGTGCTTATGGAACATTTGCTTATCGTTGAATGCCTTTTGGACTATGCAATGCTCCGGGGACATTCCAAAGGTGTATGATGGCCATTTTCCATGATATGATCGAGAAAACCATGAAAGTCTTCATGGATGACTTCTCGGTTTTTGGGGAGTCTTTCACTTCATGTCTCTCTAACTTAGAAAGAATGTTGTAACGTTGTGAGGAAACGAATCTTGTGCTTAATTATGAAAAATGTCACTTCATGTGCAAAGAGGGAACTGTGTTAGGACATAAGATCTCTAAGGCCGGTATTGAGGTTGATAGGGCTAAAATCGACGTGATTTCCAAATTACCTCCACCCACCACCGTTAAGGGAGTTAGGAGTTTTCTCGGCCATACCGGCTTCTATAGACGTTTTATACAAGACTTCTCTAAGATAGCTCGGCCTATGACCCATCTTTTGGAAAAAGAGACTCCTTTCATCTTTTCGGATGAGTGTATTCAAGCCTTTGAGATGCTTAAAAAGAAATTAACCGAATCTATGATTTTAGTTGCTCCGGATTGGGACCTACCTTTTGAAATTATATGTGATGCTAGTGATTACGCGGTAGGTGCGGTTTTGGGGCAACGTAAGTCAAAACATTTCTTGCCTATACACTATGCAAGTAAGACTATGACGGATGCTCAAACAAAGTACACTACAATGGAAAAGGAGTTTCTTGCCGTTGTGTATGCTTTTTAAAAGTTTAGACCATATCTCGTCTTGTCTCAAACCATATTGTATACGGATCACTCGGCTATCAAATATCTTCTTAATAAACAAGATGCTAAGCCGAGGTTACTCCGGTGGATTCTCCTCCTTCAAGAATTTAATGTCAAAATTCTAGACAAAAAGGAGCTGAGAATCTAACGGCCGATCATTTATCTCGACTTGAGAATCCTCACCAAAGCGATCGAGAGAACAAGGAAATCAATGAAACATTTCCTCTCGAGACGCTTGGTATGATTGCTTTTCGCGTTGATGATAGTACCCCATGGTTTGCGGACATTGCAAATTACCATGCGGGGAAGTTTGTGATCAAGGGTATGTCGTCCCAACAAAAACGAAAGTTTTTCAAGGATGTATCCTATTACTTTTGGGACGACCCCTATTTGTTTCATGTGTGCGCGGATCAAGTGATTCGTAGGTGCATGTTTGGCAAAGAAGCTCAAGATATCCTTAAATCTTGTCATGAGGGACCCACCGGGGGAAATCATGGTGCCAACGCCACCGCGAAGAAAGTCTTTGATGCCGGCTTCTTTGGGCCTTCCATATATCGTGATGCCCAAGACTTGATCAAGACTTGTGATGCTTGTCAACGTCAAGGAAAGAACTCACAAAGGGATGAAATGCCCCAAAACATTATCCAAGTTTATGAAATCTTTGACATGTGGGGGATCGATTTTATGGGGCCATTTCCATCTTCGAAAGGAAATAAATACATTCTCGTAGTCGTGGAATATTTGTCTAAATGGGTTGAAGCTAAGGCTTTGCCCACGAATGATGCTCGAGTTGTGGTGAAATTTTTGAAACAACTCTTCGCTAGGTTTGGAACTCCACGGGCTATAATAAGTGATCGTGGGACCCATTTTTGTAATGAACAATTTTAAAAAGTTCTAAAGAAATATGGTGTCACTCATCGACTTTCTACGGCTTATCACCCTCAAACGAGTGGTCAAGTGGAGGTTTCAAACCGAGCTCTTAAGAGAATTTTGGAGCATTCTATTGGAGAAAATCTCACTTCATAGTCGGATAAATTGGATGATGCATTGTGGGCTTTCCGTACGGCTTACAAGACGCCAATTGGTTGCACACCATTTAGGTTGGTCTACGGAAAAGCATGCCACTTGCCAATTGAACTCGTACATAAGGCGTATTGGGCTCTTAAGCATTGTAACTTTGATTTGAGGACCGCGGGTGATCATCACAAGGTTCAATTGAATGAACTAAGTGAATTAAGGGATCAAGCTTATGAAAATTCTTTGATCTATAAAGAGAAGACTAAGAGGATTCATGACTCAAAGATCAAAAACCGCATTTTCAATGTTGGTGATCAAGTCCTCTTATTCAACTCTAGACTTAAGATTTTCTCGGGCAAGCTTAAATCCCGTTGGTCCGGACCATTCACCATTTCACAAGTTTTCCCTTATGGCACCGTTGAGCTAGCTCAAAAAGACGGGCCTAACTTTAAGGTGAATGGTCATCGTGTGAAACACTACTTTGGAGGGGATATACCTACGAAGGTTGTTCCGGATCTTCAAACTTTCCCTAAGGACCAATGAATGTGGGGATAGAGTCGAGCTCATGACGCGGTTAAAAAAAACGAGGTGCCTTGTGGGGGAGTCCCATACATTCTATCTTCTTTCTATTTTCTTACAACTAATAAGGCTTGATCTTTCAAGCTCGTGTTCGTGTTTTGTTGTATTATGAATCTTAGGTATGACCCTAATCATTAAAGACTCTCGTGTTCGGTTTTTGCCGGTCCACTTGATCTTCCGATCTTTGATTGCCAAAAAGGGGCACACTCTCTATCCTTTGATTTTTATCGACTAACGTTTTATCTTAAGGCATAATTAATAAACGGCTTATTGATTTGCATGCTCTTTCCATGT